>CM060860.1:15720730-17100067 GCA_030737845.1 Acorus calamus
AACCACATATAAAAAACCAACAGATATTCTAATAACTTAGTTACATTCACATGTCATAACCGTATTGAAACCTTTTAATAAGTTAGTTACACTCACAAGTCAAATGAAAACCTAGTTACAAAATAGACTAAACGAAACATCAATGCAATATTTAGTTACATTAAATCTGAAACATGGTATACATATGTAACTCAGATCCACATATGAAAAACAACATATAACGTCAAATTAAAAAAAAAATCATTTCTGACAACAGATGACAACAACAAAAAAACCTTAAAAATGGAAGACAAAATTGAAACAATTGAAAACATACAAAGTATAACAAAAACAAACCTGAATCGGTAGATATTGCAATGGAATCCCAACAGTTCAATCTTATCTTTCGATAAGAACTCTTAAAATAACTTCCTAAATTTCAAATTCAAAGGAAATCTCAGAAGAAAAAAATCAAATATGATTTGCAATTCGAAGCAAAAAATGTGATATTCGAATGAGAGAAAAGGTAAAAAAAAAAAAACAATGAGGAGAATTAATGAGAGAAAAGGTAAAAAAATCAAATATTCAAATGTGATTACATTTATTCATAAAGAGAGAATTAAGGAATTAATGCACGTCCGGTTCCAAAGATGGAAATGCTAACCAAATGCATTAAATTCGTTTAAAAAAACATATCAAACAATTAGAGGGTAAAAGGGGTAAAACACATCATGCCATGTCATGGGGCTTACTTGGGGCCTATAAATTGGGGCTTGTGAATCATTTCCCATATCTATAATTGAATTTAAGTGGGCATAGGCTAATATTCGTATTTTATATCCTTTTATAATTTATATTACTCCACCAATCTATTCTACTAATCAATATAATAAGATTCACATGTTAAATCATGTCATCAGCCATTCAGCCGACACGTCGTATCATTTTCTTACATTTTATAAATTATTATCAACATCTTTTTCTTCTTTTATCCACAATTAATACATGATCAATTAAATAACAAAATCATTTTTATTTCATTTCATAACGAGAATAATTAAAAAAATAACCAAAAAAAAAAAAATTATTTCATTTCTTTATCTATATTGAAATAAGTTATCTTTATCAAAATAACTCATGTCGCTACTAAAACTGAGATTATTTGGATAATATTATAAGTTATTCCGGGATTGATAACTATTGTAGTATATATAAGAAATAAGACATTTTCCATTTAATTTTTATTTTACTTATTTTCGTTGAAAAATATAATAATAAATTTTTATTGTTTGATTGACCATGGATAATTTTTAGATAAAAAGTGAATAAGATGTTATTAAGAATTTAAAAAAAATTAAAAAAAATTGACATGCGAGTTCTTTAATTTATAAAAGATAATGCCATGCGATTTGACATGTGGGATTGGGCACAATTACTAATACCCCATTTGGATAGCAACATTTCAAGCACTATAGATAACTATACAAGTTGAATAAATCATTTTATTGTTTAGTCATGTTTTTAGTAATTCTCATTCAAAAACTTAATATCAATTTTTTTTTAGTTAACTATTGATAAGTTCTGGTAAAATTTATGTGAGATTCCTTTTATACCATTGGAATAGAATAAAAAGAATAACATAATTGTAGAGGAATTTGAAATATCAATATCAGCTTATTTCCACTATTATTAGGGATGCAACTCAGACGGGTTGGGTCGGGTTAGAGCTTAACACAAACCCAAACCGAGGTTAGAGAAATCCAACCCAAACTCAATCCAACTCGAACTCCGGGTTTGAAAAGCTCAACCCAAACCCAATCCATCGGATTAGAGCAACTCAGACGGGTTGGGTCGGGTTAGAGCTTAACACAAACCCAAACCGAGGTTAGAGAAATCCAACCCAAACTCAATCCAACTCGAACTCCGGGGTTGAAAAGCTCAACCCAAACCCAATCCATCGGATTAGAGCAACTCAGACGGGTTGGGTCGGGTTAGAGCTTAACACAAACCCAAACCGAGGTTAAGAAATCCAACCCAAACTCAATCCAACTCGAACTCCGGGTTTGAAAAGCTCAACCCAAACCCAATCCGTCGGGTTTTGTTCTAGTTCAGGTTGGGTTCAGGTTTAATTGAAAAAATGTTTCCAATTATTAAAATGTTGCAAGATTCAATTCTGCGCATAACAAAAATAAAAAAGATGAAAATGAGGAACATTTTTATTTAAAGAATAAAGATATGGAAACTATAGATATAGAAATTATAAAAGTAAAAGATTTTAGATAAAAATAAATTATACAATTCAAATTTTATTATATACATTAAAAAATTATAATTTTATTTAGAATATCTTTTTTTATATATGAAAACTTCGGGTTTAGGTTACCCAAATCCTTAATCCAAGTCCAATTTAAATTAGGTTCAGGTTGCTCGGATTCAGATTCAGACTCATCCAAATTTTGGGTTAGATCAGATTTTGGATTAGATGAGACTCAACGCACCCATACTTATTATGACATAGGCACATAGCCACACCCTTCTTCTGAATTTCGATAGAAATGTCGTATCTTAGGCTCCGTTTGGGTGTGCGTTGCGCACCACCGCGGTGACCGAATCAACCAGTCGACGCAGAAGCTATGTTTCAGGGTGTTGGAAATGTCGGGGAAAAATAGGCGTTCAACGCGGGGAGGGGTGATCGAACGCGAACGCGGGTCAACCTGTTTGGCAACAAGTTCATTATCCGCTGCGTTGGCCGACACAAACGCAGCTTCAATAACGTTGATGCAAACGGAGCCTTAGTGTAACATCACTCCAACTATCACTCCAACTGAAGAATTGATTATATATGACAGTACGTTCTACGTTCGAAGGTGGCAACAATAGACAAAAATCCAATTCAGAGAATATTTATATAGGTAACATTTGATTTTATTTTTATGTATATAATTGGATAACGAAAATATAAAATTGATAGTAATCCTAGGTTGGATTTTGATTCAATCTTTAATGGAAGCAATTATAAGTTAAAAAACGTTGTTTTATTAATGAGTTTCAAAAGTTAAGAAAAATAGGCATTCAATGCTACTACCAGTTTTTAAACGCTGACACACTTTTTTTTGTTTGTTTTGGTGGTAGCGTTTCACCGTATTAACTAGCGCAAAAGCGGCCTAGATGTCCTCCCAAACAAAGCTTAAGATTTTTTAAAAAAACCGTGAAAATTTCCATCTTTGATTGGTAGATTTTAGACAAACATTGTGGTGGAATCGGTGAGATCCTATATATCCTATTGAATTCCTATTTTAATGATCATTACATCCCTTTATTAATAATATAATCATATATATTATTGTTTTATGTAATTTTATTTATTTTATTATTAGATATCTTGTTATTAGCATCTCTTCATATTTTTACTGTTGTCATTTTTGCCCTATGAGAACGAAAATTTTAATTTCATTTTTCTTCAATCCCACCCCCATTAGATGATCCCCACCATTGGAAATTTGTGAACTGCAAACTCACCCCAATTTATATATCAAAAACTACACTATGAAACCTTACTCCTCCCCATATTTTTCATCTTCTTTTGTCTTCAATTCTCCTCTCTCTTTGTTCGTTGGTGTAGCGACAGAAGTTATTATGAGATAAATAACTATTTCAGATATAGAAAGAATTAAGTCATTTTTATTTGATTATGTTTAATAGAATAAGTTATTTTTCATTTGGTTATGTTATTAATTAATCGTTGAGAAACGTAATAATAAAATTTTTCTTGTTTAATTAACTATGGATAAGTTGTGAATAAAAGATGAATAAAAAATCAAATTTTTTTATGAAAAGTGAAAAAAAATAACGAGCAAATGAGTGAATCCAAGCATAAGTGACGAGCAAAACAATCTAAGAAAAATAATATCTAGTAAAAAGAAAACATCCAAATTGATGATACGAATCAAACGGGACTTTAAGCACCTTAATTTGTTTCAACATTGTTTGGCAACATGTATGATCCATTTCTTAAATATCCATATCCTAATTAAAAAAAAAACATTATAAGTAATAAAAAGAGAGAAGTGTCAGAAGACGCATGAAGGTTACAATGAATACACTGTTTTTACACTTTTCCAAACTGGTTCAATCTATAAATGATACACATACCAAGGAGAAGTAACATTAATGCCCACGATTTCAATTTCTTCTCCCCCCTCTTCTAACCAAAATTTCAGATATTGTATGTTTTAATGAAATAGAGATGCTTACATTTCACTTCAAAAAAAATTTAATTTTTGTCTAACTTTGTATACATTGTAGGAGTGCTGACATTCAACCAAGAGACGAGTCGCGGGTGTTCGAAGACTTAACACCACTATTAAGTCTTACTGAGACTGATTCATATGAAACTCGCCCCTCTCTCAGATTCAGTCTCCTCTTGTAGAGGATCAAAGATCTGAACTCCATTGCCTTCAAAGAAAAAATAATTTTACATGAGACATATGAAATATATTAATTATTTATTACTTAAAAATGAGAGAGGAATTTTGTACTTTCTTAATGCAATACCAATTTGATCAATGAAATTGAGTCATGACAATTATGAAGTATTCTTTAAATATATAATGGCAAGAGGGAACTTAACAAAAAAGGAGTTTTTAATTAGAGTGAATGATTTTTCTCTTACATACAAAGATTACATATATGTATGTGCGACAGCGATCACGGGCCATCGATCACAGGTCCATCGTATCCGACGGTCGGATGCGATTCACATCGACCGTCGGATGCGATGGACCCGTGATCGGACGGCCCGTCTCGCGGCCGCACCCGTCGTTCGTCGCACCTAATCGCTTCACTATATATATATATATATATATATATATATATATATATATGCACAAAAATCGTATACCTTGGAGCTTCTTCAAATTGAATCTGCCCCCCACATTTCCAATACCACCCATGCCCAAGCAACTGATACCACCACTCATGGGACCTGAATTTGATGAAAGCCTCTCATGATCAACATCAACTTCCATGGCATTCATGGAATATTATTTTTTAACAGAAATCTCACCACATGAAAATGAAAGACATGACACAACCCCAAAATTTATAGACAATTTTTCAGAGGTTTTACGTAACGCATGGAAGAGCGGCCGAGATGAAGCTTCTGGATATGGGCGTTACGTGCATGGCGCATGAAGAACATGCCTCTCGCGCACGAAAAACGTTTTCACGGGGCAAAAAAAAATTAATGCATGCCCGACTGGTGAGGCAAACGTGGCACTTGTAGCAGGGACCGGGGAGAAAGAAACGGTTTCTAAGGGTTTTTGTGTTTGCAGATGTTGAGTTTTACAATAGTTTAATCAAATGAAAAACTTGAGCAACTTTCTGTAGATATATTTTGGATATATAAATAGTATTCAAAAGTTTGAGGATAGTTTACTGCATAATTAATTTTAAACCAGCATTTGTAAAAAATCAATTTTGCAATCGTACAATAAAACGTTATCTAGATAGGGGGTTGGACTTTGAATACAGCTGTGACAACTAGGGATGACATGTTAGTAAACATATCTTAAATTTTAGCAACTCTCTATTCTTAGCACTTCCTTTTAATAAAACAAATCAGTATTAGAGTATTGACTCTCTGTTTGAGGGGACGTTTGATTCGGCGGATTGCTGATTTATAAGTGTAAATAATATAATTAAGTACTGATATTTTAAGTGAAAAATTGTTTAGTTCGACAAAAAAATAAATTCTTATTTGTCGTGTTTATAAAAAGGTATTTATGTATATTTTATGAAATATTTTTTTTTAATATTGATATGTGGTTCACTAATTTTTATGAAATGAAAAGATTGAGGACAAAATGGTCTTTCAACAATCAATAAGTAAAATATCTTTTAAATAAGGGGCTGTTTAGTTCAGTGGAAAGCTGATTGAAGTATTGATTCATAAGTGCAGATTATATAAGTTCTGATAAGTTTTAATCAGTTTAGAAAAAAAACTGCTTGGTTCAGTGAAAATTATAAGCACTTATGAAAATAAGTGTGTTTGGTTCACTCTAAAATAGTAGAACTTATTATAAAGGTGTTTTGATCCATTTAATAAGCGCTGAATGTAATTTGATGTTTGGTTTGTGCCAATCATTTTTCCAATGTCTTTCAGAAAAGGAGGATGTGGCGCCCCCCTTGGTTTGATGAGGACCTTCTTCCCATCCCATCTCATTGTCTTCAGCGGTTGGAATCAAATTTTTGGGAGGAGGAAGTCCAAGCTGTTGTGTTTGGGATGAAGGCAAATAAGGCACCGGGTCCTGAAGGGTTTGGGCTCCGCTTCTATCAAGAGTTTTGGCCTCTATAAAAGAAGATGTTATGGGAATGTTTGACCTCTTCTTTCGGTCTTCTCAAGGCATTGGTAGCTTGAATGCTACTTTTATTGCTCTTGTGCCTAAGAAAGATGGTGCTCAGGACATTGAAGACTTTAGGCCGATTAGTCTTGTGAATGGTAGCTACAAGTTAATCTCCAAAGTCCTGGCGAATAGGCTTTGGTTAGTGGTGGACTTCCTTGTGGAGGAGAACCAGATAGCCTTTATTCCAGGCCGCTTGTTGCAAGATGGGTTTATGGCTACCCAAGAGTGTATATCTGCTATCCATCAAGAGTGCAGACAAGGTCTCATATTGAAATTGGACTTTGCGAAAGCTTATGATAACATAGATTGGGATTTCCTATTTCACCTTCTCGGCTGTTATGGTTTTGAGCCCAATTGGATTCGTATGATTCAATATGAGACAGAGGCCAAGACAGAGGCTCAAAACTCTGTCTTGGTTATGGTTTTGAGCCCAATTGGATTCGTATGGTAAGCCTTGTTACAACGGCGAAGGCCTCTATCTTGGTTAATGGTAAGCCTTGTGGGTTCTTTCCAATAAATGGAGGTTTGCGTCAAGGCGATCCGCTTTTGCCCCTCCTCTTTGTTTTAGTGGCAAATGTATTTAGCCGGATGATGAAGTCGGCCGAAGTTGATGATTGGATTTCGGGTCTCCAATACAAAAGGGGTGGTTCTTCTTTGTTTCATGTTCAATATGCAAACGACACAGTCGTTCTTAGTGAAGCAGATGAGCTATCAATGAGAGGAATTCAGTTTGTATGTCGTTGTTTTGAGCTGTTGTTAGGCCTCTGTATAAACTTCAGGAAAAGCTCTTTGCTAGGGATCAATGTAGAGCAGACAATGCTTGCTCGGTTTGCTGCCATCCTCTCTCGTTCGGTCCAGCAGTTCCCCATCGCCCACCTGGGGCTTCCTCTTCATCTAGGAGTTCTATCAAAGAGAGTCTGGTCCCCCTTGATAACTCACTTTGAGAAGAGATTGGAAGGGTGGAAGAGTCGCTTCCTCAGCCTTGGAGGAAAACTCACCCTTCTTCAGGCGGTCTTATCCAACCTCCCAATATTCTTCCTCTCGCTGTTCAGAATTCCGAAAGGGGTGGTCCGGCTCTTAGATGTGATTCGTCGCCGTTTCCTTTGGAATGGTATGGATTCTTTTGCTAGGAAGGTCCACCTGGTGAAATGGAATGTAGTGTGCGGTAGCAAGAAGTCAGGGGGGCTGGTATTCTAAATCTTGATGACATGAATGGTGAACTTCTAAGTAAGTGGTTGTAGAGGTGGCTTGATAGTCCAGATTTGTTGTGGTGTAGGGTGGTTCGTGAGCATTATGGAATTGGGGATTCTCTGTTTCCGCGGATCAATGCAAGATCCTCTCGACTTTGGCGGGGTATTATGCCAGTGCTGCTGACTTTGTGGAGGGGATCAGGTGGCAGATTGGCTCAGGCAGAGTGGTTCGGATCAATGCAAGATCTATGGCTGAGCGAGCGTCCGTTTTGTGCTTCCTTCCTCTTGATCTTAGCCATTGCTTCTAATTAGGCGGGGCTAGTCCATCGATTCTGGTGCCAAAGGGGTGAGGCTGGGTTTTGGGAAGTACAAGTTCTTCGTAATCTGCATGATGAGGAGATTGACAGCTATCTCAGCCTCTTGGAACTCCTTCAGCCCATTGCATTGTCGGAAAATGCCCGAGATAATTTATGCTGGATGTCAAATCTCAGGGAGCGCTTTTCGGTTCATAGTTGCTATGAGTGAATGCGTAGAGAGAGACCGGTGGCTGCTCAGAAATGTATACCTTCGCAGAATTCAAACCAAAGAATATAGTGCGAAGTGGGTGCCGGATTTGGATAGGACTTGCATCATGTGTGGGTCAGATTCGAAGTCCATCGAACATCTGTTCATTTTATGTCCTATGGTCAGGAGGGTCTGGGATTGGCTCCAGTTGGTAACTGGGTTGGATGTGAACTTCCACTCATTGGAGGGAATTTGGGAGGCGAAACGATGGCTACGTACACCGGGGGATAGAAGTGTGAAAGCAAAAATATCACAATCGTTTGTTCCAACAGTCATTTGGTCCATCTGGATTTTCAGAAATATGGCTTTATTCTGGGTTTGTCCCCCTTATGCGGAAAATATTTGGGAGGAAGTGGTTCGTCATATTTCTGATTAGGGTAAATGTTGCACTGAAACAAGCTCGATTAGATTGGTGGGAGGTAGTCTGTGCATCCAGGAATAGCTATGTTCAGTTGTATTGTATGACCCCTCGGTAGATTTCTTTTTTACTGAGTGGTGGTGCATGGTTGTGTGTAATTGCTTGTTTAATTTTCTTTGTATCTGCTTTGGGCCTACACTTTTTATAAGATCGTATGCCTACCATTTTATTCAAAAAAAATTTGATGTTTGGTTAAAAACTTGAAGATTTGCTTATTGTTTCTATTAAACAATCTCCCGATCGATGTGTATCAATTGGATTGCAAGAAGGCGTGTGTAATTCTAATCACTACAAGATGCTAAAAGGTTTAATTAGTGTTTATTTCAAGTGATAAGTCAAATAAGTACTTATTTTAAGTGATAAGTAAAATAAGTGATTATTTTCTGTTGAACTAAACTCCCACGAAGAGACTGAATAAATATTTTAAAATAAGAGAAATACAAAAATATTCTTGTACAAATTCAGGTCACGGTCCGACCTAGATTCATTAATAGACCGTTCATGTTAGAATATAAGACAACTCACAATTAAAAAAACTAAAAAACATTCCGTCCCAACTCAGTTTGGAAATATGGTTTGATTGATTCCGCTTTTATAGGAAGCTAAAAGATTCAAACGTTTTTCAATTGTTTTCGTATCATTTTTTGAAAAACTGAAAAAATATAAATGATATTGATTATACTACATCATCAGCTATTGTTTTATTTTTTTTATTTTATATTGGGACAAAAAATCGATTTATCTATCTATAAATGTTTATATATATATATATTGGATAATATCATATCCATATCCACCAAATATCAATATTTTGTGATGATTGTTTTTTTAATATATAACCCTAAAAAAATCACATTTGACAAAATATTCCTAGTGATTTATTATTTCCAACAATACCCCTCCAAGGGGTTTAAATAGTTTTTTGCTCATTCAAGGAATATTGATTGTTTTATTAGAGGTTCAAATGAAGATTTTGACGATCTAAGATTGATTGAAAGCTATATATATGAAAAAAAAACTCTTTTTCAGATGTAACACATCTCTTTTATTTGTAACTTCATAAAAAAAAGATTGAGGGCGTTTGCTTAGGACATTTTTTTGAATTTTTTTTATGTACACGATGTTTTTATTTATACACACATCATGTGGGATGAAAGACTAGTATATGTTGAAATATGGTGTATTGATATTTTAAATGTTTTCACAAAAATACATGCACATGTAAAAGTGTCAAAAGTAAAATAAATTGTATTTTGAGAAATGACAAACTTTTAAAGTTAAGCAGCAATTGACTCCACTATAAATAAAGTTAAGAGTGCTGCTACACTCAATTATAAACCCAGTCAATATTTCAGACCCCACGTCAACTCATCTACGTGGAATTTTTTTTCTTTTATTCCAAGTCGGCTTCTAAAAAATCATCCGAAAAGTTTTCCCCCAAAAAAATTCCCGCCCAAATTATGTAATACCAATCTTGAACCCCCAAACACCCAAATTCAGAACTTCAAAAAAAAATCCACACAAAAAATGTCACCAAGGGAGATCAAGTGGGAGGTCCGCGTCGATGACGGCTTCATGTACAAGCGCCACCGCTAAATCCCCTAGATGATGATCACCACCACCACCCTCTACAGCCGTAGACGGGGAGGCGGAGGAGAGGATTCGACATAAGGAAATAAAAAAAGCATTGAAGATGGTGATAAAGAGATACCACAAGGAGCTCGACATTTAGAAGTCCCTCTCGTCGACGTTCGCTAACATGAAATCCAAGATCCCCTCCACCCCGCTGTCCCCAATGCCTCCATCTCTGCCGCCACCATCCAACCCGATGATCTTAAGCATTGTCAGACCGTTCATTGATGAGCTCATGTTATAGGTGGTGATCACAATGTGTTTGATGAAATGCGTGAGTGAAATTTTCAATGGTGATGATGCGTTTGTTTGTTGTAGGTGGACGTGTAGGTGACGCTAATTGGAGAGATGGAGAACTTGTGCGACATGGCGGAGGAGTTGGTGGTGGAGGAGAGTGTGACGTGGTTGGAGTTCCCCGTCTAGGGGTCTCCAAGGGATCTCGTTGTGGCTATAGCTGTTAGTGGTGGGGACGATGATTCACATTGATTGAGGTGTGATGGATTTTTTTGTAGACGAGTTGCTGTTTTTTTTACAAGTGAATTTAATAACGCATAATGCATATAGACAAATTGTTGATCCGAGGTACATACCTCATTATTTGAAGTACATGCTCTTTCAAAAAGCGCATGTACTAATTTTTGTATATCTGTGCTTCCAGAATGCACGAATGGCCCATGTTTAGGCATCGTCTTTGTCTTTGGTATATCTTGAAAAAAGATTTAGAAAAGCTCTGTAAGGTGATGTTTTACGTTATGAACTTGACTATTTATAATAAATGTGAATATGTATTTAACTAGTTTTTAATGGCACATGCAAAGTTTAATTGAGTATATACATTGCTAGGTTCATATTTTAAGTAGTTCATTTATTCTCAAAGGTTGAACTTGTCTATTTTAATGGCGTTCACATTCCTTAATAGCGTTACTTATCTAATCCATACTAATGTAACTATCTAGACACATGCGTAAGGTAACAACGCATATACCTTACCCTCCAAAGCATATAACACAATCACCAAACTCAACGCACAAAATTTTTGTGTCAATCACAGAAGATATATTTTACAACAAAATAATCATACCACACAACCAAAAATCATAACCAAAGTTCTTTGCCAAACAATACCAATTTATATGACAATCAAAACATATACATGCGGAATGTGTGAGAAGTATTTATGATCCGTGCTTCCAGAATGCACGAATGACCCATGTTTAGGCATCGTCTTTGTCTTTGGTATATCTTGGTAAAAGATTTAGAAAAGCTCTGTAAGGTGATGTTTTACGTTATGAACTTGGCTATTTATAGTAATTGTGAATACATATTTAACTAGTTTTAATGGCACATGCAAAGTTTAATTGAGTATATACCTTTCTAGGCTCATATTTTAAGTAGTTCATTTATTCTCAAAGGTTGAACTTGGCTATTTTAATGGCGTTCACATTCCTTAATCGCGTTACTTATCTAATCCATACTAATGTAACTATCTAGACACATACGTAAGATAACAACGCATATACCTCACCCTCCAAAGCATATAACACAATCACCAAACTCAACGCACAAAATTTTTGTGTCAATTACAGAAGATATATTTTACAACAAAATAATCATACGACACAACCAAAAATCATAACCAAAGTTCTTTGCCAAACAATACTAATTTATATGACAATCAAAACATATACATGCGGAATGTGAGAGAAGTATTTATGATCGAAAGTTGATGAAGGAGATTTGTTTTCGCCCATCAAAGGTGTCCCACGTGTCGAAAGACCAAAAATGATCACTACATCTGACTGGGTGAACTGAAGTTCCCTCCCTTTGATGATAATTCTCTCCCGCACGAGGTTCCAGAAAGATAAAATTGTCTCCAACAAGCACTTCTCCATCCTGAACGGAGGGATGCCGAGGAAACCCCTAAATAGAGTAGATTTAATGCTCTGCTCTGGATATCCAGTCTCCTTCATTATCTAGTCTCCTTTAGATAACTGTAAAAATGCCCTCAGCGCCATCATTTGAACTATGTTGATGGCGACGTATATACCTACATCGGTAATCACATATATGTTACCAAATCTATCTCAAATGTCGTGCGCATTAAATATAAATAAATAACAAATGAAAAAAGGAAATCAGTAATGGATAAATAATCCGTAAAGCGGTATATACTAGCCTAATATAAGTATATAACAGTAAAAGATGGTATATGCTTAGTATATAACAACAATGTTATCTTTCAATATTGTATATGTATGAAACTATATGCTACCAAAATAAAATAAAGAAATAAAGAATCTCTGTAAAAAAATGAATTATGAAATCATATGCCCACAAAAGAAAATAAAGAAAATAAGGAAAATAAGAATCTTTGTAAAAAATACATTTTTGAAACCATATGATACCAAAAGAAATAAAGTAATAAAGAATCTCTGTGAAAAATGAGTTATGAAATCATATGTTGACAAAAGAAAATAAGAAAAATAAGAATCTCTGTGAAAAATACCCTTTTGAAACCAAATGCTACCAAAACAAAGTAAGAAAATAAAGAATCTCTGTGAAAAATGAATTATGAAATTATATGTTGACAAAAGAAAATAAGAATCTTTGTTAAAAATACCATTTTGAAACCATATGCTACCAAAATAAAATAAGAAAATAAAGAATCTTTGTGAAAAATGAATTATGAAATCATATGCTAACAAAATAAAATAAGGAAAACAAGAATATCTACAAAAAATAATTTATGAACCCATATGCTAACAAAAGCAAATAAAAAAACAATAATTGAAAGGGTAACGATGGTGAAGACGCGGCAAATCCATGGTTCAAAGATGGTGAAGACGCAGCAGACACCCAACACTTGCAAAACAGTGAAGATGCAAAAGAAATACCACACTTGTAGCGCTGATAGTAAGCCATAGATGAGATCAGAGAGGGTAAGTGAGAGAGGCGAAAAAAGAGAGAGAGAGAGAGGGAGAGATTTCGTTTTGTGGAAGACGAAAGGGTTTGGTCAAAGAGAGAGAGCATGTGAGTTATGTGGGACTAAAGAGGAGAGAGAACGAAATTGTAATAATAGACACTGAAAGCTTTTTGTTAGACCTCAGATAAGCTTATCCTCGGTAATCACGCCAGACATATGTGTGTTTCTTGGTATATACCAGATACTCGGTTGTATATACCATATCCATAAGAGCATGTCCAACTTTTTTAGACTTCACGACGGTGCATTTCATACTTTTAGAAACATCCAATCAATTAGTCAAATAAATGGCATCGCTTCTTTTCGAGGGGATAAGCGTTCAACGCTGAATATTATTTTATTTAAAAAAATAAGAGTGGAATTTAATGCAGTGTCAGTGGGTACTTAAAAATGAATTTTGAAATTCAAAATTCGAACGGGCCTGCCTAAACAATTCCACATCAGTCGGGCTCGTCACGTCGGATCCGACGTGGGGTCTGAGTTTCTGACTGAGTTATAGTCGGAGTGTATTCTTTTCCTTAATATAATGTTTATTTAAGAAAGAAGAAAAGGAGGACAATGTGATGTTTAACTTTAGAAAAATGTTAGACTCAGTTACATTTACTAACTAAAACTCAGACTTCACATGTTTTTATTTTTAAAAAATAGTAAACATCATCTAATGAAGTATATATTTTAATAAAAAGTGCATATCATTCTATTTTGAATTGAATTTATTCATTTTAGTAAGCATAAAAAAATATTTAATGCGGTATATACAACATCTAACGAGGTATATACTTCATTGGATTTTTAATGTGATATATAGTACTGTGTTTTGAACTGAGAAACAAATTGAGTATAACAACACTCATAAAAAAATACAGACACTTTTATAAAAGAGCGGACTTCATTAAGCAATTATATAAATATACACTCAATGAGACAATTGAGCTGGGAAATTTTCAGATAGACCTCCAGATTCTATAAGTTTTATAAAAAGACCCCTATATGTGTTATGAACAGGTCCCAATCCAGATTCCAAGATGTATAAGCAGGTCCATAATCTCAAAACATGACTTCTCGGACTTCAAATTTCATGAAATTTCATCTATCCAGTGATTTTTCAGGCCATTAAGATGCCCATAAAATTATAAAGGGATTTTTATTTTTAAGTCCCAGTAAACATGCTTATTTAGGGATCGCTTCCTCCATTCTTCATATTTTTTTTCAAGTTCCCATATTCAACCGCCTATTTGGTTTTTAGTCCCTCCGTCAAACGTCCACCCATACACCGTTAATTTGTAAAATGTGATTTATTTTTAAGTCTTTGTTAACTATGTTATTTAGTGATTAGTCCCTCCCTTCTTCATATTTTACAGGGACTGGTCACTAAATAACATAGTTTACAGGGACTTAAAACTACATAACATAATTACGGGGACTTAAAAATAAAATCACATTTCATAAATTAACGGTATGGACGGACTTTTGACGGAGGGATTAAAAACAAAATAGGCGGTTGAATATGAGGACTTAAAAAGAAATATGAAGAAGTGAGGGACTGATCCCTAAATAGACATGTTTACAGGGATTTAAAACCAAAAATCCCAATTATAAAATATAAGTATTTTAGTCACATTAAATTAATAAATACAAATGTAATCGGACCCATTTGAGCCTATAAAATTACTGATGGATATCTTGTTTTTTAATTTAAAATTTGTTATATATTTTTTTTGGATCTACATGTATCAATTTTTCTTCAAATGTGAAAATAAGTGTTTTTTTTTTGTTGATTAGATTGTTTTTAGGGGGGTTTGGTAATAAGTTTTTTTTAATGGGTAGTGGTTGGTAAAAATGATTAAGTCTAAAGCATTTAAAAAATTACTGTCCTTTAAAGGAAAAAATAAATTTTTTTGGTTTTATTTTTAATATAACTTTGAATGGATATTCATTAAATGTTAGATACAGTCCCAAATATAACCTCAAATCCAATTATCATATATTTTAATTTTTTGAAAATAAAAAAGGGTGGTGCTACCTAGACCCTAGAAATTAAGCCCCATTTGTGAACTCCAATAGATGACACTCTCCTATTGTTTCCTGTTTGACTTTTTCTAACTACCAAAATGACAATAACAAGACTATCATTCTTATAATTTTAAAAATAAATTCTAACTAACTAATATTCAAATTAAATCTCATAACTGAATCCCACAAAAGGTGACACCATTAAATCTTTTCCCTGACCTAACATATTTCTAAAAACTTTGAATTTTAGGTTTTTGATTTGGGTGAAACCATATGAACGAAAAATGACATATTTCTTCCGATAAAAATAGAATTGGAATTCAAATTTAAATACATGTGTATCTAGATTTGAATTAACAAATACCTTAAAAAAATGGGCTAGTATCTGGATTTGAATGAACAATTACCTTAAAAAAATGGGCTGGAATTCAAATTCAGATACATGTGTCTCTAGATTTTAATGAACAAATACCTTAAAAAGAATGGGCTGGGATTCAAATTCAGATACAGGTGTATCTGGATTTGAATTAACAAATAACTTCAAAGAATGGGCTGGGATTCAAATTCAGATACAGGTGTATCTGGATTTGAATTAACAAATACCTTTAAAGAATGGGCTGGGATTCAAATTCGGATACAGGTGTATCTGGATTTGAATTAACAAATACCTTCAAAGAATGGGCTGGGATTCAAATTCGGATACAGGTGTATCTGGATTTGAATTAACAAATACCTTCAAAGAATGGGCTGGGATTCAAATTCGGATACAGGTGTATCTGGATTTGAATTAACAAATACCTTCAAAGAATGGGCTGGGATTCAAATTCGGATACAGGTGTATCTGGATTTGAATTAACAAATACCTTCAAAGAATGGGCTGGGATTCAAATTCGGATACAGGTGTATCTGGATTTGAATTAACAAATACCTTCAAAGTCCCAATGGGCTGAGATTCAAATTCGGAGCTGCTACAGGTGTATCTGGATTTGAATTAACAAATACCTTCAAAGAATGGGCTGGGATTCAAATTCGGACCCCCCATACAGGCCCTCTGTATCTGGATTTGACCCCATTAACAAATACCTTCAACTCAGAATGAGTTGTGATTCAAATCCTCAGATACAGGTGTATCTGGATTTGAATTAACAAATACATTCAAAGCTTCTTCCCCAATGGGCTAGGATTCAAATGCAGATACAGGTGTATCTAGATTTGAATTAACAAACGAACCTTCAAAAAATCAATCCTGAAATGGTTCCTGGAATTCAAATCCAGATGTAAACAGATGCATCTAGATTTGAATTTAATTGCTTTTAAAAAAAGAAAGAACAAACAAATCGTAACCACCTCGTCAATATGCATAGGGATTTTATACATATAAACAGCATAAATTGGAGATTATATAAATCATATCACCTAAACACAGGGCTTGAATGAGTTTCCCAATTGGGGCACAAAAATCATTATTTAATTAAAAATAGTGAACATTGCACCATTTTAAATTTAATACTCCTTTTTAATAAATGTTAAAAAAATTAACATAGCATATATCTCATTACAGAGATATATACTAAATGATCAAAAAAAGATATAAGAGTGTATTTCGAGTTGTAAAAAAGTACTGTTTCATGAATAATAAGTATATGCTGAAATACAATAATATTTTTTATTTAAAAAATATAAATAGACACAATAGAACTCCAATTATCAAACATTGTTATTGTTTTGAAAGAATTGTTTATAATAATATAGACTTTTGTTTATCTTTCAATTATAATATAAAACAACTTATATAATTCAATTACGCGCGGGTTTATATATATATAAAATTCATATGTGGGCTAAAATAACTGCACATAACACTTGCTTTAAAGCATTTAAGCTGTTCATGCACTTCCATGACAAGGAGAGAACCACAGTCCACTGCACAATAGAATATATACTCACAACAGCCAGGTTTACTGATTCTCTTAACTCTGCTTACTTACAGAGAGTGAAAGGCAACCCAACTTAAATCTCCGAATGGAAATCGGAGCATTCCAAGGAATACATGGAATAATAAGAGCAAAAAATAAAAACCAAGATCAATATTTGAATCTAAACTAGTTGAAATGTTCCCAATGTTGGGTCTCATTTGTGGATGGCATGGGAGGCGGAGCGCTCAGACTTCCTACTCCAGAGTCAAACGTCTCCCACTGGGTTGATACAGACACCGCTTTGCTACTGTCGCTGAATGGGTTAGACTTTCTAGCCTTCAAGTTGTCAACTGTCTCCACCAAACTCTGTATGCGGCGAACCTGCCAAAAGGAGTTAAAGAACCTTGTTAAAAGGTTGACTACAATGTAATTGGAATGTAATACGGATTACATATTACCCACTTCAGTTTTCTTAGGAAGTGAATCTTCTGTCTGCCTTCATCGCAATCATGATAATAAAAAATCCGATGCCTTCTTATAAAAAATGATGAACCATAATCATAAACTTACATTATACCTTCAAATTATTCTGTTTTCGTGTTTTCACCTCTTTTTTTCGCGAGGACCTTCTAAAACATTTTTCTCAATTATCCTACAGTTCTTTATTATTCTTTTTGAAGACTCCTGGTCACTCCAATAATTCATCTGAATATCAAAATTTCAGTCACACCCAATGTTCAAAATACTAGTATGACCAGGAATTGAAGATGTAGTAAGCTAATGGTGCCCGTAGTTATCTTTCCGAGGGATTAAAGTCTACATAACTAACATACATAGGTGTCAAAGCCCTCAGAACCAGCCCATAAGAAATATATCATAGAAGATGAAGTCCTCTAGTTACATCACTGAGAATGGTTTTCAATGATCCGTTCATTTAAATGCAGTTTGGAAAACAGACTTAACTGCTCTGCTGTGCAGCAAATTATCATAGAGCATCAGCTTATGTGGTTCAAGACAGAATCTAGCTCAATGTGCATAATAATGGGTGCAATGATAAATTTCATGAAAAAAAATTCACTCAGGTGTCATTATAATTCGCTATAGCTCCTGAGATCTGGATGTAACAACTGTCTCTTGTATGACAATCATCCAACTTAGCCAAGCATATCCCATGTGCATGAGATATACCATATAAGAAATACAAAAAGATATAATTATGTGGCTATGTGCTACTCTGAATAGCATTTAAGAGAGACTAACAAATTTAGACTTCAATAATGCAAGAAAAAATATGCAAACATTGTGAAATATCCTTTCAGCTGATGTCTGCACAATGTTGTTTAAGAGATATCATGCAAGAGGGAAGAAAATACGAAAGTATCCGTTTATTATGATAAATATATTCTTTTTTCATAAAGCATTCTTAGCCAGCATTTTCTGGGTCAGTAATCATTGATAAAACAAAGAGAATTTATATTTACCGATAATTTTTCACAGTTAACAACAAAAATATGGATTTATTATAGCAGACCTTCACTGCCAGTTCTTCAGATAAAGATGTGAAAGTCTTCAACATTTATACCTAGTAAAAATATTTAGAGAAGGATTCTGTTACTCCTCAGCATGGATCTATAGTTCCCTATGGAAGCAAGAAAAATACTGCATTTCATCATAGAAATCATTGCCTCAGAAACGAGTGACACAAGAACATGCCCGTTTGAACCGTATGATTTTCAGAACTGGCATTGGCTGCAGGCGGTGAAAACTGATTGATAATTTCAATGTTTCTAACTCAAAAACGTATATTAGAGCATGCAATTGAGAATAGTGTACATGAATGGTGTAGAAGGGTCAGGATTTAGGAGGATATCCAGACCAGTCAAATAAATAAGTCAGCTCAGGTCCAAATATAATTGTTTGTGGGATGCAGACCCTGTTTAGTGTAATAAGGACACAATCTATTCATGTAGTAACCAGGTCTAATATTCAGCAAAATAAGAATTAAGGATAATACAAAGAGGTTCTTTAATACATATCAGGGCCATCAGGTCAATCCAGACTAGGATTACCTTAATGAAAGCAAGATGAATAAGAGAAAAGACATATTTAGATACGATATTTTAACACCTAAGGCTTACACAACAAGATATTGTCCGCTTCGTCCCTCACCAGGTTCACGAATTTAAAACGCATCTTCGCGTGTAGGTCGGGACTCGGGAGCAATAAAATTAATATCAAACCTTGTCTGCTAAATGGGGAGGGTTTAACTGGCCAAAAGTCCAACAATCCAGAGTCCATGTGGGATGAGATGAGGCGAGGCCAACAACATGGTTTAATCCCATATCACATGGCAGGACGGGGAGGATAGTATGTGCGTATACATGTACATGACTTTTTGACAAAAATATCTTTGTGTGTAATCTGGGGCATTCTAGATATATATAATATAACCAGTCTAGTATAACACACATTAACAGGGTCCCACTTCTTGACACCAAATTTACCTAAATTTGGATCAGATCAGGTTGAGTCATCAGAATTGACCCAGTCCAGTAGTTTGACAAGAGAGACGAAGAAGAATCAGATAGGGGAATAATAGTTAAACTTCATAATTCATGTCAGAGGATGTGAATAATTAGAGGAAAAGCTGACATAGTGCACAGACAGTGAATTTGTAATTCATAAGAGTGAAGTGGATAGGATATCTTGTAATTAGAGTTCATATTAGAAGAAATAAATGGAAAAATGTTATATTCAGTAATGGAGGCTGAAAGGTCTCTTATATAACATACAAGATGTACAAACCCTCAAAACAAAAAAGACCAAAATACCTATGACAAAAATTCGAGTTGGAGATAACATTTATGCATACTGAGACTCTGTAACAACGGGTCATCTTTTATCATTCATCAGATAAAGCAAAACATCAGAGAACAAAAAGACATAAGGTGAATATATGTAATAAATTTACCTCATGGACTCCAATTTTTTATTAGTTATGCCAACAAATAAACCCCATAAATCAAAATCTCCTCTCTTTCTCTCTCCTATCACAGAACCTAGGAGTTGGGTCTTTGAGTTTTGCAGGGTCTTTCAAGTTTCAAGAAGCAATTTTTTCCTTTCCTCCACTATAATATAATTATACCTCTATAGTAATTAGTATTGGAAAAAGCTCAGCTTTGTTCCAGCATATCTGAAATATCCCACACAGCTAGCTTTTTTCTTGAGCTGCTTTACATTTCAGCATAGAACAACTGAGCACAGGATAATTGTTCCTTGTAATTTGTAATCATTAGAATGCCCGGATAAGGTCATACACACAAGATTACTCCAATCTCTAAAAATTTACAAACTGGATTTTCATAGTAAGATATTAATTTATAAAACAATCATAAACAAACAGCACATTAAAGAACAGAACATGTTTGGCTGCATTGCATTTCCATCAAATCCAATTCATCTAGATTAAGTTCTACGCCAGCATTCACCAACCCCAAACATAAAAGTTACCAAAACATTACTAAATAGTTATCAAGAATAACATACTAGAACAATCAAAACATAATGCATTTCAAAATTTTGATACATCACATGTTATGTCTTGATAAATGAGCAGCCAACAGAGATATAAGGATTATGACAGTGCTTTATAGGTTTCAGAATGGAAAAGAAAGGATCAGATTTTTTTTTCTTTGAAGACAGCATTTCAACCACTGAAGGACAATTGATAATGGCACATCAAGAGCCATGCTATATGTTTAAATTCATGGATACTACATCTCACATATTTTTGTAGACACTTCAGTTTATGCAGCATGTAAGCCATGGCTCATTGCATCTAAACCTATGCAAATCTGAAACGAAAGATTGCCACATTTTAACCACTCCTTTTGAACCAGTTAATAAACATGGAGTGACAAGTTGCATATTCATGAAACCTGATCATTATTTTACATTGACAAGTTTCTATGGGGCACACAGGAATAAGAAAGGAAGGTAGTCAAAACCCCTAATATTCATTGGGCCTTCTTCACTAGTTCATTTGCTAGTCTTTAATCTAGTTTGCAAAAATATTAATATTTCATTTGGCATGCCTTCACACACTCCTCGAACAAAATTTCAGTACAAGGTTGTCTGCATTTTTTTTCTCTCAAAACATAGTCTAAGGAGCCTATAAAAAATAACTCATCAATGAAAAAAAGTAAATAATAACCGACTAGAGCCACGTGTTTGCTCCACATGGATCTAGAGGTCAAATCCCTTTGGGCTTATCTGATACACATGGTTTGTGGGTGATTGTGTGCATCTAGGGTTTTCCAAACCGGTGTTGGGGTTCCTTGTCACAAAAAAAAGGTCAGTAATCATGAAGTATAAAGAACTTCTACTGATGGAGAAAACCAAATGGTTGCTTTTACAGTACAGTTCAGCACACAACCTATTCAGGGATATAAATTTTCTTGTTAAGTCATATTCATGAAATTAAAGATTAGATCACCTATTGCCCAGCAGAGATATTCTTGAAAGTATAAGAAACATCTAATTGAGAAATCATCTCTGCTTTAAGTCCCAAAAATTATCCACACTCAGATACATCAATAACATTACAATTTTTTTTTAAGCAACTGTTTGGGGTAGGCTTGATGCGTCCAATTCAAAACTAAATTTGTGTACAATACATTAATTTTGTAGGTCTAACCTCTGCCAATATTATTGACCCCAACCGACTCACATTCTATCATGTAACCTGGTATCCCATTTTCCCCCAGCCTACCATGAGAGAGACATTTGTATTGCAGTTCTTGAATACCTTGCCATAAAGAATTAGACAAGCATAACTAGATATGAAATCAAATTGAAATTTTTTTCAGCTCAACTAAATTGAAACATATAAAAGTTAATACAGAAGATGGATATCTCATTTGTCTTATTGATAGGGAATCATGGTCTACACCAAAGAGAACAAGCTTAAGTGCATTAGAAAGATGATAAAAAATGATCATTTAATTTAATAGAAAAATATTTTAGTATCTGACTGATGTAGCATTTAAGATGTTGAGGCTATTAAAGTAGAATAAGGGGAATACAAGGATATCAAATAACCTGAATCCGTCTCTGCACTTTTGCTTCTCCTTCGGCCACGATGCCGTCTAACTTGAGCAATTCCCTCATAAGCAATTCAGTTACCACAACGAATTCCTTATCTGCAACCTTGGTGCCCCCACGCCAAGCCATCTCCAGTGCAGCAACCTATACAAAAATCAGTTGATAAGATTCTCATGCAAAACTTAAAAAGAACCATAAAATGTATTGTTCTGGATAGCAAATATACTTTGCATAATAGAAAAAAATATAAATCTTCTCAGCAAAATTTACTGAGAACCATAAAATGTAATATTTCTTGGTAGCAACTGCATTATGCATAACAGAAAGAAGATGGACCTTCTCAGCAAGCTTATCAACCTCGGCCTTAACACTAGCAACAGCTTCACAAGCCTTGGAAATGCTATGATCTCTATTCAGAAACTCGAGCTTCCTTTGCTTGCTTTCAGGGTCCTCCAAGAGGATGACCTTTGACATGTCTTTAACACCAACCATGTGTAAATACTCTTCGTCATCCTTCTGCTTACCTCTGAACAGAAGTCTCTGCTCCTGAGGTTCCAACCCAGTTTCCTGGGCAAGAACCTTCTTCATCTCCCCTTTATTATCAAATGAAAGTAAAAACTAAATCAGAATGAGATATAAATAGTGACACATCAATAAATCATCAACAACAGAATAATACTACTCCAAACAGTGGACCCCAAATGCAGATAGTTTTGGAATGACATTTGGATGATTATGCTTTTGCCTGAATCAAATTTAACCCAAGTGTATTCCCAAATGGTTGAAACTTTTGAAAAAATAAAAATATTTCAAATTGTAAAAAAGTAAAGCTTTTAATGCATCTAACAAATGCACGCTTCCTAGGAATCTAATTTCAAAAGCAGTTTCAAGTAAAAGCTTCTTTTCAAATCGTTTCCAAACACTACCTAAATACACAAAATAAAGAAGGAGATTTCCAACAAGCTCCCATGCTAATAATTGAAAATAAAATGAAAAATAGATGAGAATACAAAGTCAATTTTTAAAAGCCTCCTTTAATTTTACATAAAATTAAAGTAAGTGGACGTCGATGCACAAAATAAAGCTATACACAATAAAAATGAAAAAAAATATAATAAAGAAATATACAAAAAGCAGTAGTGTACTTAGAAACTCAAAGAGCCACCAACCAAAAAACTAATAGAAACCAGGTTAAGAAAAACAAACCCATATGACATAACAAATACTATAGCATCACAAGTAAATATAACCAAAAATAAAAGATAAACTTACGTTCTGAAACATCAATAAACAAAACAACCAGCAATCCTTCATTGCAGGGTTCCAAATATAAAACACCATTATTATTTTTTTACATTCAAGGCATGTAGATTAAAAGAAGAAAAACCAAATGCACAAACATGAAGATAAACCAACGAACAATTTCCCAGCAAAACTGAAATAAAAAGTAGACAAAATTGACAAATCAAATATCAAAATCAGCTTTAGCTTAAAAATTTGGTCAAAACTTAACAAACAAACCCAACATAAGAAATGAAACAACCCCAAAATCCAAATTCCATACCAAGGGGAAAATCTAAGCAAAACACATGTAGGCCTGTTTAGATATGAGTTTAGGTACATTATGTTATTGAAAATCGAAAAATTTCCAAACTCAAATCCAAACACGTTTTTAGGCGTTTAGCTTGTCAAACCACTCTCTTCCTTCTTTAGGTCAAAAAAATCCTGTGATTAACGCTTTTCAAAAACTGAGTTTGAAACACAAAATTCTAATAATCTTAACGTTTGAACTTCACATTCAAATGCAGCCATGATCTAAAGCAACAAACAAACAACCCACATCATGAAACGAAATACCCAGTAACAAAACATAAAAATTTCATTAAAAAAAACACATGGTGAGGTATTACCAAAGGTGGATTGGGCAGGGACAGAGATGTCATGGATGGAAGAACCATGGGAGGCCTTGATCCTGATCATGGGTCCTGCTGACTTGAGCCCCACCTCCTCCCTCTTCTGGACAAGCATCCCACCTGGCCTTAAATCCAAATCTACACCCTCTTCACCACCAACATCACCATTCTCAGCTGGTGCTCCTGCATTTGGAGCCTTCTTTGTGTCTGATGATCCCTCCATGTTTACCCTATAAAATATATTCAAAGAGATACAACAGAGAGAGAGAGGGAGAGAGACGGGTGTGGTGGTTTCTAATTCTTGTTTGTGGAGAAAGCAAAGAAAAAGTTCTCTTTTTTGCTTTTTAGTCCATGTTAGGTAATTTTTTTTCTTCTATTCATGAAAATCTAGAGGACAATTGCCTTTTGTGTTCTAAAATGATGTCTTTTATGGTCTTTTAGTAAAGGATAATGTTAGCGTAAAGCCTTCTTTTAGCCCCAGTTCCAGAATTCCAGTACACTTTTTTTTAAATTTAAAAAGAAAAATAAAAAACAGTGAATGTATTTAAAGAAATTGTGAAAAATGTTTATTGAAGCATATATTTTGATAATATAAGTATATATTATGATAATTTTTTATTTTCTGTTGACATATGTGGGATTGAAATTAAACTTAAAACTGTGAGTAACAAACCTTTAAAACAAAGTAAAACATTGTTTTACATTTAACATTTCAACCCCAAAGTTTTGATAGAAAAAAAATCCAGGTACATATCTTGATATAGCGCATGTAATGGCCTACTGAGGTATATAGGATTGTATTTGTAATTATAAAAAAGTTTGAATAATAACACTTTAAAATCTAATTTTATAGGTTTTCTATGAGACAAATTTCATCGAGTTATATATCTCAGTACAACGAATGGAGAGAGAAAATGAGATAAATAGACCTACAAATTGTTGTTGCAAGCAATCTGCAGAACAATCCTGTGGACCCGTTAAATCTTTTCATATTATGTTTTTTTCATCATACACTCACATTAATGATACATATACATCGTTAATTTTTTTACATATTCTATAAATAGATCCATAAAATCATCAGTATATATTTTATTTTTTATAAAAACATATATGATGTGGTATATTATTTTTTAAAATTTTAAAAAATGTATGAACTAATTTTATGACTACAAAAAGATCTATATGTAATTTTTTCTCATTAAAAAAATACATATTCATTCAATTTGTTGTGAAGATTTATATTTTTATCTCATTAAAACATATTTATTATTTCTTAAAAAAATAAGAAAAAGGCATGTATGAGAATTTCCCGCAATCTATCTTATAAAAAAAATATTTTAAAAGCCTGGAGAAAGGTGAGGATTCATTTTTTTAATTCATTGACCACTCAACAACTCAACGTACCTTTTTTTTTCTCCACACATGTTCAACAACCAATTGATTTTATTAATTTTTTTATTTATGCATGTTCTAACTTTTTTAAAAATTCATATAACTACTTTAAAAAATTATGCAAATCCAAATAACCCTTGATTTAAATTTTGATTGATAGATGTAAAATATTATGCGAATTTTGTGTTTAGTTAATCCTGACTGAAAATACAATATTTAAAAAAAAAAAACTACAATGTGTTAAAAATGCGAAAAATATTTTATAAATGACAATTTTATCCATTCAGATAGAATTTTATAATCTAATTAGAGTAGTAAAATCATAATTAACAGATGGTTTTCCCCATTTAACACATTGTAAGAGTTTTTGGGTATACTGTATTTTCAGCGAGGGTTAACTAAATAGAATATTCATCATATGTCACAAGTTTAATTTATGTGGTTATTTGTATCTAATAGATATTTTCAAGGGGCATATGAAAAGTCATCAGTTATATGGATTTCAAACAATTTGAGGGTTATTTGGATTTTCTCCTAATTTTTTATTTTTATTTTTTAGTTAACATAAATATGGAAAGGCTATCCTAAGTCTCCCTGGAATTACTTTCACAAGGTTGTTTCGAGCAAAGTTATAAACTTATGATGTTCATCTTTCCTAACCGAATGGTTATTTTTTGTTATGCTTCATTTGAGCCATGTCCCGCACTTCAAGCAGAGGTTCTTACTCCACTATTTATGCAGTATTCATAGACATGGATCCAATTTCATATAACCAAACATGTCATTTTTTTAGTACTTTTTCAACTCTAATTCCTCTTATATGCGTTGACAGAAAATTAACGAAGTATGTACTCACATTAACGAGATATATGCTCCGACAAACTTTTTAACATTTTCTATAAATATATCTATGCAATTCATTGTAGTATATGTTTCATTTTTTTATAAAGCATGTATCTTATTAGATAAAGTATACTATTTTAAAAAAATTCAAAACATGTGTAAACTAAAATTGAAACTGAAAACAAGGCTGTATGTAACATTATCTATTTTTTTTATTTTATAGGCTAGGTTTAGTGAGTTCTGGTCCACCATCTGCTCCGTGTCCATGCATGTTGGTCCATGTATGTCTAGTAGTAGTAGTGAGGATTGTGTCACTCTCTCTAGATATTTTAGGGCGGAACTAAGATTTCATTGGAGGAATAAATGAATGGAAGTGAGAGAGAGAGGGAGAGGGAGAGAGAGGAATAAATGAAGGGAATTGGACATGGTGTTGTTGCCTCTCACCATGTCCACCTTCCCTTCAACAGTTCTGAGTATAATTTGTTGACACCAACACCATGTCCACCTTCCCTTCACTTATTCCCCCTCTCTCTCTCTCTCAACAATTCTGAGTATACAACACGATATCAATGTTCAAGGTCTAAACAGCCGGGAAAAGTAGCACGATATCAATAATTTTTTGAAGAAAATTCTATCCCCAATTGTATGTCTCATTGAAACAAAAGTTGATCTCCAAAATGCTAATAGGGTCCGATGCAACATCCTACCGAATTATAAGCTTCTCAATCCTCTCCAAGGAGGCAGGCTCTGGGTTCATTGGCAGCCGGAACTGGTCCATGTTAAACTTCTAGCTTGCTGCTCACAATTCCTACACTGTAAAGCTACCTCTGTGTCTGGTACACAGAGCTTTTTCCTCTCTGCTATATACGCCTCAAATCTTGCTTCTGAGAGGCAAATCTTGTGGCATGACATCTGTGGTTTGGCTCAATCTATCACTCATGAACAGTGGCTAGTCAGAGGGGACTTTAATGAGATTCGGTTTTGCCATGGAAAACAAGGAAACAATGTAATTCATTCAAGATGGATGTCAAGATTTAATGACTGCTTATCAAGCTGCCACCTTCATGACCTTAGGGCCTTGGGGCCTTCTTTTTCTTGGAGTAACAATCAAGATCAGCGTATTGTTTGCAAGTTCGATAGGGTTCTGGTCAATTCTCCATGGTTGCACAGAAACACAAATGGCTTTGTGCAATATCTTCCACCCGAGCTCTCTGACCACACCCCTCTTCATGTGATCGCTAACCCTCCTTCCCCATCGGGTCCTCGTCCTTTAAATACTTCTCTGCTTGGGAATTTCATCCGGGCTACGACGAGGTAATTCAAAAGGCATGGCGTATCACTATTCATGGCTCCCCCATGTTTATTCTTTCAAACAAGCTGCATCATCTGAAGATAGTTCTTAAATACTGGAACAAAGAGGTTTTTGGTCCCATTCAATCCTCCCTTCAACTATGTCGACAAAGGCTAGAATCAGTGCAAAATTCTGCACTTGTGGACCCTTCCAACCAAAGTCTTTGGACCTTGAAAGAGACACTAAAAGTCAATATCTTTCATGCTTCAGTACGAAGAGTCATTCTTGAGACAAAAATCTTGTCAATTATGGCTAACTGAGGGCAATAGGAACTCCAAGTTCTTCTACTCCTCCATTAAATCAAGAATTGCCAAAAACACTATTCAAAAGGTTTTATTTGTTGATGGTTCCTACTCCGAAGATCCTAATTTCATTAAGTCTTTTGCGTTGGAGTACTTTAGTTCCCTTCTGAACTCTACTGGTTCATCCTTGGCACCTCGGTTGGACAACCTTGTCCCTCTTACTAGCTCGGAAGGTGATGCTCTGTGTGAACTGGTTTCTCAATCAGAAATAAAGAAGGCCCTAGTCTCTATGAAGCCCCATGGGAGTCCTGGACCGGATGGCTTTTCAGCCCATTTTTTCCAATCTTTCTGGTCTATGGTGAAAAATGATTTCCTTGCCACACTTTCTTCTTTCTTTCAAACAGGACATCTCCTCAAGCAATGGAATCACACATTTATTTCCCTCATTCCGAAAGTCAAGCTTGCTGAATCCTTTGACAACTTTCGCCCCATTCTCTATGAAATATGGTCTACAAGACTATAACTAAAATTATGGCTGAGCGGCTCCAACAGGTTCTTCCCAGGCTAATTAGCCCAAACCAGTCAACTTTTGTAAGGGGTCGAAACATTGTGCACAGCACTCTTCTAGCGCATGAGCTCACCTGGGCTTTGAACTCTCCTTCAGCTAGAGGACGATCTTGTATAAAAATTGATCTTCGAAATGCATTCGATAGCGTGCGATGGGATTTCTGGTGGAGGTCATGAGAGGTATGAATTTCCCCCCTTTCTGGATTCACCTCGTGCTTCAATGTATTCAGACAGCATCCTTTTCAGTATTGATCAAAGGCAGCCTGCAAGGCTTCTTTGGCGCTCGTTGTGGCCTCCGAAGGGAGACCCCCTTTCCCCACTACTATTTGTTATCACAATGCATTCTCTATCGGTCCAAATTGAAAATGCTATCGCTATGGGATCAGTTGGGCTATTCCTCAGGGCTGATTTGAACATCTCTCACCTCTCTTTTGTTGATGATCTGATTATCTTCATTGATGGGGATCCCTCCTCAGCCCACAGTCTATGTTTAGTACTCTTCTCCTTCTCTCAAATGTCAGGACTTCAGTTCAATCCGTAAAAAAGTCAGCTTTTCTCTTCTCTCGAGGGTTCTGAGTTTGCACAGATCATGGGTATCCCTTTATGCCAACTTCCAGTCAAGCATCTTGGCCTACCTCTCATGCACAAATCTCTATCTCATTCTATGTGTATGCCTCTCATTGACAAAATGCGCAAAAAGATTAACTCTTGGTCCTCCTTATTTCTCTCAAAGGCTGGTCGTGTTGCAGAGTTTTAGTTATTACTGGGTTGCGGGTTTTCCTCTCCCAAAAAAGACTCACAAAGCTATTGAAAAAATTCTTCGCAATTTCCTCTGGGCTGGAGATAGTGATAACTCAAAAAAATGTGCAGTTAAATAGTCAGAAGTCTGTCTTCCCAAATCTGAGGGTGGACTCGGTCCCCGTCATTTGCGGGAATGGAACGAGGCTACCATGGGAGTTCGTTTTTGGGAACTGGCCTCTGAACATCAATCGCTATGTGCTTCCTGGATGAGGAAAAAATATCTCTCAAGAACAAGCATTTGGTCTATTTCTCCAAAGTCCACAGCCTCCAGTGCGTGGAAATCTATTATCAATGCTGGCACTTGGATTAGAGTGGCCACACATTATGTTATTTTCTCAGGGAAATCAATCAATTTATGGATCAACCCGTGGTTCCAAGGACATGGCCTCCAACATCATTTTTAGGGTCCACCTTTGCTTTGTTGGGGACCTCCAAGGGAGGTTATGCTTAGCACCCCATTTCGAGATGGCAAATGGCACAAACCACACAGGTGGCGGCTGAACATGTCTCAATGTGGGATGCCATCAATGAAATTGAAATTGGAGGAGATGGAAATGACATTCTGATCTAGACAGGCTCAAAGTCAGGGAAGATGACAGATGACTTACTCTTCTGCTTGGGAATATATTCGCAAGAAAGGCTCTCAAACTATCTGGGCAAAAGAACTTTGGAGGCCAATCCAACCACCGAGACGAAGTCTACTCTGTTGGCAAGCTGCCCTTGATCGGCTCCCCGCACTCCAAAGACTTTCTAGCCGACAACTAATCCAAAATACCACTGCTCTGCTCAACTGGATCAGAAAATGTGATACATCTAATTCTACTCTGCCCATTCTCAACCTATATTTGGAAAGCCATTTCAAAGGCCCTAGGTGTATCTCGTATCTGGCACCAATCTCTCCCAGATCATTACACATGGTTCATCTCTCTTGGGTTTACTCAAACCGAAAAAGGTGCTACATTTTCTTCTCACACAAATTATGTGGTCTATATGGCTTGAGCGAAATGATAGGATTTTTAGAAATACAAGGTGCTTTAAACCATTGATAGTTCGTCGAATCCTCTTTGCTACAAGAGCTACCCTTGCAGGGAAACTCTTTGATGATGACACAACTCCAGTCACAGATAAAATGTGAATTCTTTTCAGAATTTTGATAAATCAAAAGAGGGTGCTTGAAAAAGAGGTCTATTGGGAAGCACCAAAGAAGGGGTGGCTAAAACTAAACTCTGATGGCTCGAGATCAGATGATCGTTTTGCTTATGGCGCTCTAGTTCGTGATCCATCAAGAATTTGCCTCAAAGCTCTGTCCGCTCGTGTCCGGGCGGCTTCTATTAATCTCCTAGAACTCATGGGGTTGGTTGAAGGAATGAAGCTTTGCCAATCTCTAAAAGCTTCTCGAGTGTGGCTTGAGTCTGACTCCACCAATGCTATTGCATGGATTCATGGACGGCGCTCCATCCCATGAATAGCTCTCAGAGACTTACGGTCCTTCTCTACACTATCGAATTCCTTGTTGGAGTGGAAAGCCACCCATGTCTACCGAGAAGGAAACAAAGCAGCTAATCACTTAGCAGCTTTCAATCAACTTTGGGGTACCAAATTCATGAACCTCCATATTTTTTGCATGATTTCCTCAGGATCTTAGTGGATGACAAGGCTGGCAAATTAAAGCCACAACTAGAGTTAGTATATGAAATTACTTGCTAACAACCATTGAAACTGCTCTTGAAAATGGCTCTGGTGATCTTTTTGTAAACATTGGGGCTGATATGTAGCCACTTTGTTCCTTTTAAATTTTCTCTCTTTTCTCTTTGTACATATTCACAGTTCATAGTAATACAAAGTTTACCAATCGAAAAAAAAAAACAATTCTGAGTATACTTTGTTGAAAGAGTGCTGATATATTCAGTTCATTTTGTAGTTCATTTTGTAGTCACATACACTATAATATACACTATCATAATGTAGTATATTATAGTGTATGAGATTTTATCATAATGTATGACAAAAAAAATTTACTAATTTTTTAACACCAAAAAAATTATACTTATGTATATCAATATATATTTCATTTCATATAATTGTATGTACTTCATTTGAAAAATGTATGATTTAATTTAAATTTTTTTGTGTGTGGACTGTAATTGGGGCTGCAAAAGGGGTTGGACATATCATTTTCCTTGTTGAAATTGAATTGATTAACTGTCTCCAATAATAGGGAAGAAAAGAAAATTTGAAGTGAAAAACAAATGAATCTCACATGAAGAAGCCCTTGTAGATATACCCCAGCCCAGCCTACTCCTGCATCCGTCCCTGGAATCTTTGTTTAAAAAAAAAATTATGTTTGTAACAGGGGGACTAGACAACAGAGCATCCATTTAATGAATAAAAACCTCATCCTGTGGCTCATTGGTCGATTTGGTTCTTCAAATGAGAAAAAAAACTTAAGGAAAAAAAAACCTTCATTATTAAAAATAATTTTTAACTTCATTATTAAAAATGATGGAAAACCATAATTTTTAACTTTGGAAAACCATTGAAGCCGTTTTACCAGTAGCTAACAACAATCCCTTCGATATCTAAAGGAAAAAAGTAACTAATAACAAAGCGTAACATCATGTATGCTATTAGGATAATATTACATCCAGTCTCATTTTTAACATTAATTCTAGTCTACACATGTTTCAATTATCTTAGCAATTGTACGGATGGAAATTCTTTCAAAGCATATGTCATGTTAACGTGAGCATATGCGTTGATAGAAATTTATTGAGGTATATAGGACTAGAATTAGGGTTGTAATTGGATCTGGGTGTAACAGTGCCCATGCTATTATCATTATCTTACCATTTGTACGGAAAAAAAACATATAACCCTTGTTTGGATGAGAGAATAGGGGAGGAATAGAGAGGAATGTAATAGAGGAGAATAAAATTAAAAAATTGTTTGTTTGCAAGGAATAAGGAGGTACCACTGCAGCATATTAGGTGATAATAAACTATTAGATATTCTAGACTCACCTGGAATTGTGTTATTCCACTCAATCTATTTCACTGGTATAAAAGAAATTAACATGTCAAATCAATTTTTCATCTTTTATAAATCCTTATTCACTTTTTTATAAACAACTTCTTCATTATCAATTAAGCAATAAAAATTTTTATTATTATATTTTTAAAAATGTGTTTTTTACTTTTGCTTATATTCCTCTGATCCCCCATTCGGACATGGTCTGTTTATAAATATTTTGAAATAGATACACCCACATTCCGTTAAAGAACAAAAATAAAAATTACAATTAAATAAAAAATAATTTATTATTTACTTATACTGAAATAATTATTTATCATAGAATAGCTTATGTCACTACTCAGATGGAGCACAACGATTCAACACAAGTCAATCCAAATAGATTGATCAAAATGAGGCATAAATAATTTATTAGCATAAGTTTAGATAACATGGAATATTCATTATTCACCCTTTGAAGGGTTTGAAAGAAGTGAAGTTCCTGAGCCCCTCCCATGGCTTATCCCACACAATTACCTTGTACTTCTTCACGGCGGCGCCGATCTCCTCCGCCAAGATGATGAGGAGATAATTGATCCCTTTTGTTAGCTGGACGTATCCCTTCATAACACGGTCGAACTTTAAGTTCTCACTTGTCCTCCTCTCATGCTCCTCCGTTGCGTACTTCCCAATGTCGCGCACAGGCGGGGCATTCACATTCTTGATCGGTGTCCACTCGCCGCCATGAATGGCTGATGCATAGTTCAAGAGGAGGAAGGAGAGGAGGAGGAGGAGGAGAGATTGGGACGTCATTGTGGTTAATTTGTTGCATGTGAGTTTTCTTGGTGTTTGATGAGTGGGACTTATTAACTATCTATATATAGTGTATGAGTATAGGGTTTAGTGGTTTATGAATGGTTAGATCCTAGTGATTCTAAAAGAGTGATTTTAAATGTGTGAAATCTTCTTAGGATTTTTGCTAATGAGTGTGATCTTATATGCTAAAAGTGGTACTCAATTGATTGTTCGAGAAGAAATGAAACAAAAGATGCGGTATAACTGGGACATTTATTGTATGAGGTCTACCCAATGCTAGACGCAGAGGTGCATAATAGATCGATATGAACATCATGAGCTGTCCCGTAATAAAACCAGTTGTTGCTGATACCTCCCTCTCAGTTCCTTCTTCCATAATCCGAACTCGGAGAAGGAAGAAATAAGAAGGCCCTATGGAGAATGTTGTCAAAAATCCATAATATAGTCCGAAACCTAGCTTTTTTAGGTTATAGTTTTGGATGGTTGGATTCTAGTGGTCCTAAAACAACAATTTAAATGTGTGAAAACTTCGTAGGATTTTTAAGTGAGATCTTATACGCTAAAAGTGGTTCTTATTTCTTTGTGATTGCTCATTTTTTATATATATCCTTCTTCAAAATGAGAAATCAATTCTAAAAAATCTCCAACCATATATTTTCCAATTTTTTTTCTCCTAAGAAATGAAAATTTTCTCATCCTCAATTGGCGGGATTGTCATTCTTAAATGCATATCCATAGTTATCTATAGGTGTCTTTCTTCCCACTCCTTGAGGATGGAATCTCACCCCATTTTTTGGAGTAGGGATGGAAAGAGAGGCTAAAAGGGGGGCTAAAGGGGGGGGGGGGGGGAGTGTTGCGGTGTCGTGGGAGGATGGCAAAGACGCTTGGAGGAGGTGGCGGTGGTCGGAGGAGGGCAAGGAGAGGAGGAGGGGGTGGAGGAGAAAAAGAGAGAGGCCGTACAAGACATTATATATACGCATAATGTATGGAAGAATGCAACAAAACTAGTATATATGAAGTTTTGTTGAGGCCAAAATAAGATGAAGCAAGGCAGAAGAGATTATAAAAATAAGATTAATTGATGCCAAACTACTACATTTATACAGAAAATAATAATATAAACTCAAATACACAATTATTACCCTATGAGAGCAATATAATAGGTCTAGAACAATATAATACCCAAAACACAAGATGTTCAGACTTCTCAAAAAACAATATATATGTAAGAGAAAATTGTTATAGCTGGGCTCACTGAAGATGGCGATGTCAGTGCACAAAATCCTCCAAACAACATTGACCAGACACTAGATCATCCATTGGATTAATAATATCTGGATGGAATTTAACATTAAAAAAATAGTATCAAATATGGATAATGTTATCTATATGTTCTTTTTTCAACCCCAATTTCAGTTTACACGTGTTTTAGATTTTTAAAAAATAGTATATCTCATCTAATGAGATACATGTTTTTATAAAAAAAATGAAGCATATACTTTAATTAATAGTATGGATGCATTTATAGAAAATATAAAATTTTTCTATTGAAGCAATACCTCGTTAATATGAGTGAGTATATGATTATGTAATTTTCTATTGACACGCATATGGGACAAATATTTGTGCCAACCTCAAGTAAAACCAAAACTCTTGCGAAGATCCATGAGTTTTTTTTTTTTTTTGATTAAATGGTAGGCATGCGTCTTAATTTTATTTCAAAACCAAAACCAACATGCCTGAAATGAGGGAAAGATATAGAAGGTGTACCAAGAAAACAAAACAAGTAAAATCAACAATCCACACCAAGGACTATTACTCCTCAATCATGATTTCTCGGAGATAAAGATGAAATGACAGTCAAACAAAAAACATGGAATGCTCTAACTTAGGGTCTGAAGACATTCTAACATGAATTCTAGACTACGCGAGCGATTCAGTGCGGGAATGTGGGAATGCGGGAAACGACGTCGATCGTTCGATCGCGGGTATCGCATCCAACGGTCGAGATGAATACCGTCCGATATATGATATATATCCCACATATATATATATATATATATATATATATATATATATATATAGGGGTTCAACAGTACTCGAATGCTACAAGATGTAACAGTGGGCCTCTTAGGCCTACTAAATCAAATTCAAATTTTGACAAACTTCGAGCAATCACATTGTAGAAGACCAAATCTATCATACAACAAGATTAAGGAATAGAGTTGCATAAGTAAAAGAGAATTGAGCATACATATGAGATTGAGAAGGGTCCGCCCATTTATGATTGATGGGCTAACCCGACTAAGAAAGCCTATAACAAAAGCCCAATAGCCTGAGTTACCACGTGTCTTAGGCAGGCCTGCATCTTCCGTCAGGTCGGACTAATGAATAGTCTAGTCAGACTCTCGAATAGGTCAGAATGACTAGATCCTGACCAGCACAGGACGGGCAAATGATATTGTCTGATTAGGTTAGAGTGATCGAATACTGAACTCTAAGCCTTAAAACCCGAATTGGCACATAGGTTGACCATATGCCCACATCGGCAAGATAACGATAGATCAAGAGAATATTCCCTGACGAGGGAAAATGACTAGATGTCAGAGAATCAATTACGATGTGATGATCCTGAGGTTACACGTGTCCTCATATTCAAGAGCCACGTGGAGATTCCATCCCACGATATTCTCACTCCCCAGAGTTAAGCTCGACACACCCCTCTCGAATACAAGAGGAGGACGTCTCCCTCTTCTCAAGGTATGCACACTCCTCTTGATATAAGAATTCTAAGGAGCTTCTTCCATAAAAAAACGACTGACTTGAGTGTCGGAGGGGCATTAGCCGGTACCACACTAGTGTAAGTTTTAAGTGATCAGAGTCAAAGACGAAGAAGGATGGAGCGCAGACGAAGTCTCACCTTGGATCGCGAAGAGAGGCCCATCGAAGTTTCTTCTCGGACCTACATCTAAAAGCCCAAATCGAATGCTGGTCCAGCCCAAGAGGGGAAGATCTGATTTATGCCCCACACACATAAATATACAATTTATTTTTAGTAGGCAATATTTGCAATGATGAGTATTTGCAAATAATTATTTTCATGTCTCACAATATACTCTCGGTAGTATTTCGAGGAAGAAAATGTAAAATGACCTTTTTTTAAAATCTAAAAAATCATTGATTCATTTTTTGTTTGATTTTTACAATCGTGAATAAGGATGCATCTAATAGATTTTTTTTAACTTACAAAATTGACATAATTCATCGTTAAAAACTTATTCTTATCAAGCTAAATGCATTTGCACACGCTCTTTCGCTTTTAAAAAAAGCAAAAACACAAACGTATTTCAAATTTCTCCTGAAAAGTAAGTTCAATTAAAAAAATTACTTAATTATAGTTTTTAATTCAAAAACGTATACTTTTAAAAAAACGCAGAACTTTCTGTTAATCGAATTTATTTAAATTAATTTATTTAAAATAATTTATAACGTGTTTTCAAACTTATCTTTAACTGATATTGTACATCCAATCAAATAATATAAGTTATAAATCTTCATCAAAATTTTTGATGCAGATTGCATGTTGTAATTATAGCTAACCAAAAGTCAACAACAAGAACAATATATCTAAATAGCTGAACCAAAACCATGTACCAAAACCAAACCTGTTTTGAGAGAGATCAATCACCTCACTTTCGCACTAATTGAGATCCTGGACTCCCAGATAAATAAAACATCCACCTCACTTTCACACGTGCATTGCCTATGCATAAAGCTGAGATATGTCATACATATCACAAGATAAAAATACAGGGTTAATTTGTTAATGAAAATATATATTCCCATCAACACCCCCCCCACATATACAGAACAACCACTGAAAACCCCAGAAGAGGAAAAGAACACCAGTATGAGTTCCCAAGACATTAAACAATTAGAGTCCAAAAATGGCATCTGAACACTACCCCAACTGTCTCTTTCAGCCAAGACAGCTTCGCCTCTTCCCAATGTCCAACTCTTTCTCTTTTACATGCCCACCACCCTCCGCATGCACTCTCTCCTCCTCTCTCTCTCTCTCTCTTCCTGACACTTCCTCTTCAGTCTTCACTCCTTCTCATGCTTTTCAGTATTCACTCATACATATATCAGCCGCCATCAATGGCACATATATTCAATAAAAGCAGCTCAAAATTTACACCTTACTTTCAACCTAAACTTTAGATTTTGTGTTCTATATATTTGACTGTTTTATTTTTCCAACCTTATCACACAAACCCTACTTTCCAGCACCACCACAGAGAGATCGGTGAGACCCTTCCCTCCAAAATATCTTCCTCTAAAGTAAAATACAATAGAAAGAAAGAAAAAACCTACAAAAGAAGGAGAGTGCTTCATATTCCACTGTAGACCACCTCCCTTTTCTATCCATTACAAACCCTACCCTACCCACCAACCCAACATCCAAAAACAAAAACAAAAAAAAAACAGAAAGAACACACAACCCAAAAAACCATCACTCCCTGTCTCCAAACCTTCCTTTTTATATTCCCCCCCTCAACTTTCCCTCTAATGGATACTGATCCCATCCAATCCACCAACCCAATAGAACAGTACCCCTCCTCCTCCTCCACCACCACCACCACCACCACCATTACCACAACCACAACCACCCCCACCACTGGTGGTGGTGGTGGGAGGAAGTGCAAGGGCAAAGGAGGCCCTGACAACAGCAAGTTCAGGTACAGGGGGGTGAGGCAGAGGAGCTGGGGGAAGTGGGTAGCCGAGATACGCGAGCCGCGGCGGCGCACCCGCAAGTGGCTCGGCACCTTCTCCACCGCCGAAGAAGCCGCCGCCGCTTACGACCGCGCCGCCCTCGTCCTCTACGGTCCCCGCGCCCACCTCAACCTCCACCACCCCAACAATTCCACTGTCCCCACCACCACTACCACCACCTCTACCACCACCACCGCCTCCTCCTCCTCCCTCCGCCCCCTCCTCCCCCGCCCTTTCCCTGGCTATTTCCCTATCCCCACCACCATCGCCGCCCCCCAACACCACAATTTGGTTGCGGCCCTTCCAAACCCTAATTATCAGAGCTCTCTCTATGACGAGATTAGTTTGCTCTCTCTCTCTTCTTCGGATGTGTTGGCGGCGTCGTCATCGCAGCCGCCACAGCCGGCAGAGGTGCAGCCTCCGCCGCCGCCGCCGCCTCAGTGTGATGAGTGGCCTTGTTTGGATGAGGATTACTACCCGGCGCCGTCGCCGGCGGGGCTTTGGGACTACTCGGTGGATCCGTTCTTGTTCGATCTCTGAAGGCCATGCAAAAATGAATTTATTGGAGACTCTCATCAGGTACTCTATGTTGTGGTGTTTTAATTACACCACTTGCATGGGCTCTACTGGGTTCATATAACAGTACACTGTTGTTTCATTGGATTTAGTTGACATTATTTGATAAGGTGGTGTTGTTTTTGTTAGATACAGATGGGCGTTTGAATCGAGTTTTGTTTCTATGTTAATTTTTTTTAACTTTGTATCATTTTATTTCATGTTCTAGGTTTTTATTTATTGTGCCTCTTTTATTGAAGATACAATGTTTCATTGAGTTTACTAAGTTGTGTTTAACTAATGATCAGGTTCTCATTCTTTATTTCTATATATGATTTTTGTGTTCTTGTTTTTTTTTTCCTATCAACTTTGGTATTGTTTGTTATAGTAGTGCCATTTCATGGTTCTCATTCTTTATTTCTATATATGATACACGCTCTTTTGCTTTAATTCATTGTTTCTTGCTTAATGCATTTTTAATTTATGATGTGTCTTATATATATATATTGCTAGATTTAAAACTGCTTGCATTGGCATTCAAAACAAAAAAAAACCAAGTTTTTAAATTAATATCCCTTGTTCTTTACATTTTTCACTCACAAATTATAATTAATGATTCTAATGATACATATATAAAGATGTTAATATCCACACTGCAAGACATGATGATTAACATGAGATTTTTTGCTTATGTTGTCATCTATGATCAAAATTTAAAACCAAGAATCTGAGTAATATCTTCTTTAATACTATTGATGGTTTTTGGCACTAAAATGTCTTGAATACATAGTTTTTTCAAATTGCATAATCTTCACTTATATTAGGCTAATATATTGAGTAGTTATCTTTACACTTTCATTGTCATCTATATGAATGATTATATTTCCTTTTCTTTTTTCCTGGACATATATATAATGGAAATATTGTCCATTTTAAAGGAAGAGTAATTCAAAGTTTTTTTTATTTTTTGAAGAGAACCACCAGTCTGAATTTTTAATTATAGGTTCAAGACTTGACTTGGTGCACTGTCTAGGATGGAAGATGTTTCAATAGATATTAGCATGAGTGCTATTTAAATGATATACTACAATACACATTCAATACTAATATGCATGACTATAATTTCTAGGATATACATTGGCGTATACGTCTCTCCAAAATATATGTTCATTATTGTTTGATGTAATTGTAATTGTGCTCTTGGATACTTAGCTATATATACAAGAATTTTATTTGCATATAACATATATAGTTTCATTTGTTGAATTCATTCGTTCAATATATATTGTATCTCATGATCATTGAAACTGTGACATTGATTTCAAATGGGGTTCCAAAACTAATACTCAAAAGGCAATGGGATTGTTTGAGAACTGTGATCTTTATAATTAATGAGCAATTTAATCAAATAACCAACAAAAATGTGTCAAAGAACATGGAGAAAAAGTGTAGAGCAAAAAAGTAGTTTACATAAAATTGAAGAAAGTGATCAATAGATTCAATACTCTAATTTCTACACAGATGGAAAACCTAGCTATATGAATTGAATTTCCAGGAGGAAATCTTTCTAGCTAGCTAGTAGGTCATGACAAGGTAATTATAGCAGTTGTTAATTGTTTTTTTAGGGTAATGGAGCTTATGAATTGAAGCTCAGACAATTGATTTGAATGATTTTAGCCCCATAAAGATAAATTTATGAAGAACAAAAAATCACTTTGGTGGAGAATGTGTACCCAACATAAAGAAGCACAATGATCTAATTAGAAAAACATAATAGATTGTATTAATTAATTTCTAGTCTGTGGTGGATGAGGTCATCATGTTCGGTGGCGAAGATTTTGATTTACATTCAATATGGTTTTAGAAACATTTTGGAGATGCAAGTGTGTCAAGAAATGGTTGTCTTCTGCATATTGGAATTGTGTTAATTTTATTGGCTGCTTTTCATTGTTAAAATCTATATACTCTCATATATGTCTTGCGCATTGGTGGTGAGTGTTAATTTATAACTAATGTGCATATGATAGAAACATCTTCATATTTAGTAATGGCATTCATTTGAACTGTTATTATTTAAAAATAATTATCATTTATATGATTACTATATAACAATAGCAGTTTCTTAATTACGCCAATTTCCTTGTTGGCTTGTGTTTTTGTTCTACTTTTTAATGTTATCCTATCAATCGGAGCAAGACTTAAACCTAAGACTCTGAAGAAAGGGTACTTCTAGCAACCTTAAAACATATAGGTTGTTTGTTCTCTTTGTTATTTATTCATAGTTAAATTGGATTAATTTGGTTGGAAATTGGGTTAGACTTTTAATCATATTTTTTATAGGAATTTTTTTTATATTATCATAATGAACAATTTTGTGGCATAAATTAATAATTAGACCCAGCTAGTTGATAGAAGATGCATGAATATACTTTTGAATTCACAAGGCCAGAAACATCATCACTTTCCCCAATGATCAGCGACTTCATGAAGCTAGACAGGTTTCTGGGTATATGATATAATCTGTGCGCGGTCACTAGCATCAGACATGTTATATGTTTTTGTGATGAGAGAACCAAGGTTCCTTTCACAATTTTAAAGTAGGTTTTCCTATTCAATAGAGCCATGAGTTTCTTTACAAGCAGCTTTTATTATATATATTGATAGGTAGGTGTTTTTTTTGTGGTTAAATCTTCTCATACATCATAGTAATAGGCGAGCTGATCCCTCCATGAAGAGGAATTAACTCTATCAATCTGTCAAGAATGGTTAGTGGTTAGGTAAGCTTTTATTTTATTTTTGGAATTGATAAAAAATCTCAACAAGAACGGTTGTGAATTGTTATGCTGTTAATTAGTTTTACATTAAGAATCAGAGTAAAGAAAGAATGCAGCCTTTTCAAGTTTATTCCTCTATATTATTCCTAGGTTTTCATTGTTTACCTTTTGAATGTACTTGGCTGATCTGGGTTGCAGAGGTTGAGGGTCAGTTGGGCTTTATAATATTCAGTACGGATGCAGTCAGATAAGCCTAGGAGGATTAATTTGAAACCGAGAACTATGTGGGTTATTTTATTATTCATTTTGTTTTGATAATATAATTTACTGACTATCGAAAACAAAAAAGCAAGCAAAGAAAAAAAAGTTTTACAGTTCCAAGTTCATGTGGCATGGTTTGGCACTTTGGCTTGAAATGGTATATATATAATATATATAGGGGATGAATTGCTGTTATGGTTTGAATTCTTGGGTGCCAGAAATGCATTTCCACTGCATTTAATTGACATATGGGATGAGATGCAAATGTCACACTCATCCTCCAGCTTAGCTTTCTTTCTGAAAGAAAATGGACAACCAGAGGGAGTACTGCTTGAATGTTTCTCCATGTGTAGTGTAATGATGCATCATTTTTCTTTCAGTAAGCATTCACTCGGTAGCAACGTCATAAATTATTTCAAAATAAATAATCATTCTAATATAAATAAACAATAAGTTATATTTTGTATGTTTGTGTTTTTGGTTATCCTCCTAGAGAAACACAACGATGATATTTTTGTTAATTATTTGGTTGAACATTGATAAATTGTAGATAAAATACAAATAAAAAGTAAATAAGAATATATAAAAGACAAAAAATGATTCGACATGTGTATCCTTAATTTATAAGATGTGATGATAACATATGAACCCATTTATGTCAGTATAATAGATTGATAGAATAACATAATTCTAGATGGATTTGAAAAATCGATATTAGTTATTCTTATTTATTCTGATATAGTTACACTATTGCTTACAAACAAACAGATTTTTGCGCTTATATTCTCCCATATTCCATTATGACCCCCTGTAACTCTACTCATACAGGCAAAAATTAAAACCTGTACCTAAATAAGACATCGTGCAACATTATATAATACGATAAATTGTCACATGAAAAAATAATCTTGCTGTTGGAACTCTTACCAAGTTTGTTTAGGCAAACTTCAAATTGAATGACAAATTTATTTTGAAAAATCTAAAATAAGGCTTATTACACAAACCACCTCTTGAACGGGTTACGTTTCAAAAATTCATTTTTGAAAATTCTAAATTATACTTATTATGTCAAATCATTTCTTAATTAACAAGTTGATAAAACTTAATTATTACAAAAAAACAAATACTTAACTACCAAAACAATAAGCTTATTACAAGAAATAAGTTACTACAACAAAGTGCTATTTTTATGATTAACAACTTAATCGACTCAATCTATCTTTTAGAGGAACAAAAGAGATGCATTATTGTGGAGTGGGGCATGGTGTTAGTGGAAGCTTCTCACACGAGGATGAGAGAAGACATTTTATGTGAGTAATAGAGTAAGGTCTGGGAGCCAGTCTCAAATTCTCAATAGAAATCTTATCTACCGGTTGGGTTCATTTCCAGGGGAGTTGGGATGTTTATGTTCCGTTCCTCTATTTTGTTGTATGCATTTTTGGTTTTTTTTTTTTTTCTCTCAATTCCTCTCATCCTCTTTTGGATGTTGTTTATTTTACACTAATTATCGAAATAGAAACACCTAGTTGCCTACAACTCTTCTCATAAAAAAATTCCTCTATAGAAATCTCTCTCTGAAATTAATTACCAATAAAAATTGATAGTATGTAGAGGTAATTCTAACTGCTACTGTGTGGGTTAATCAAAACAGAGGGAGAGGGATATATCATTTTCCAAACAAAAATAAATAAGCATCTCTCTACACTCCTTCGAGACAATAATCAATTAGGACAAGTTAGTCTCTAACAATGGATTGACACGTGAGACCTCATGTGAAAAACATTTGTTGAAGGAGAGAATTTTGAACTCCATTTGTACAAACCTTAGATCGAATTGAATAATTTTTTAATCTAACTGAACAAAAAAAACAGTGAAACAAAATTGTATTGAACAATTTTTTCATTGAACTGAAAAATACCCTGTAGTGAACTAAATTCATTCACACGAGACATAAATTGAATTGAATATTTCAAGAATCGAATTGCATAACTTGTAAATAGAACTGAATTATTCATGAGTTTTCCCACTAGAAAGATGTCTCACATACCAATCCCAATGCACTCACTCATCACTCTCTTGTTAAAACTGGCCAATTCAGAGGGAACCAGTGTCCGAACCCCACACCAGTCATTCTGTATAGTCATAGAAAGCACTAATGCCCATGTTAATATTGTACAAATGTGAACTAAATAATTCAAGTATATATAAAGAGTTGTTGCAATGCATACACAAGAAGTTCATGACCAGAGGGCGAGCACGGACATGGACGCGGACCCGATAACCAAGGCCGTGTAGGAGGCCTTCTTGAGCCAGGGCTTGGACGATATGGCCTTGTTGTGGAATAAATTGACCTCGATGAAGGTGACGATCGAACGCAATGTATATGAGTATCCCATATGACAATGAGCCTATAAGGCCTTCACAGATGAGCGCGTTCACTCTGCTGTCGTTGTACCCTGTCAGGTAGAAGATCAGCTTGCCCAGGATGATCCCTATCGGAGTCGTGACCAAGAACATTGTGCACATTGACATCGTCATGCCCAGGTTGAATCCGGCCTAATTTTGGAAATCATGATCAATGTTCATTAACATGATAATTGATAAACAACCCCTAGTTGACATATGTTTTTATATCCTCAATAATCTCAACTTACTTGAGAGCCTACTCATGATCAAGAGAACAATGTAGTGACTAGTAATTTGATCAAGAGAACTGGAATTCAGAATTCAGTAAGCACTGGGATCATGTGTGTTTATAATATCAAATTACGTCAAATTTGTTACTCTCGGTTTTGTAATCCAAGTACCAATGGTTGATTTCACCAAACTAATTTTTCAAAAAGATAGACTTAGTCATTCTTACAATCATTTTTGCAGTTTAAAGATAAATGCTTATCTACTGGAATACATATCATTACAAAAAAAAAGTATTCTATATTCAGAAATAAATGAATGCATAACTTCTATGGTTGAAAAATTCGTATACTCGATTAGTATGGCAAGAATGACCGAGTGTATTAACATCCAATATTTTCAGCTAAAAGTCCAATACAGCATATAAGTTCAATCTCAAAACGGTATTCTCAAACAGAGAACTAAAATTCACTTTTCACATGCTTCCATATATCTAAATTGTGTTTCAACACCTCCAACACCAAAAGCTTGATTGAATTTGAAACCTTAACATGCAAAATATTCAAATTCAAAATCAAAACCAACCCAATGAAAAAAATTTAATTTTTTTTTCTTGAATTGAATTTGGAAAGTGTGTACCTGTGCAATGTATCCGCCAGCTACCATCCCTCCAAAGATCTGATGGAAAGTCAGCGCCGCCACAAGCGGCCTTAGCGTGCAAACATTCTGCGACATCCCCATCGTAACTCCAATAATCACCGAACGAAATACTATCCCCACCCCCAGCACGTTCAACACGAACCTCTGCCTCACCCGCGCGAGCTTCTCCTCCTCTGTTCCGCGCACCCCTTCTTCCCCTCCTCCTCGTCGCGCGAGGAGACAGGGGAGGAGATGCCGACGGCTCGTGAAGAATATGAGGGCGGTGTAGATGAGCTTTAGGTGGGTCGCTTTGGTGGTGTTTCGGCATGCGAGGGTCCTTAACTCTTTGTTGGGTCTAGTGCGCACGCGTCCGCCATTGTTGGGTTTTAAGGTATTGCGTCCTCTTTGCTTCTGTGTTGGGGGGAGAGAAGATTTTTAATGGTGGAGAAGAGAAGACAGGTTGTGTGGACTTTTTCTTTTCTTTTCTATTCAGTCAACCAAAACAGCACACTATACAGTATGATTTACAAGATATGATGCTATAGGCGATTGAGCCTATATTTACCAAAACAGCACACTAAGAGATCTCCAATGAACATGTTAACTTATTGGTTAGTGTCATATTTTTATAAAAGATGTAAAAATGGTGTTCCAATGGAAGTGTTAAGGATATGTTAAATATGGATCCCACATGTCATATGTTAGTTTTCATGTTAATTTTAGCTAGTGTTTTAGCCAACCAAATGTGGGTCCCACCATTCAAAATATTTTTAAAAATATTATTTTGGGTGGGTGGAGAGCTTTGAGTGGGTGGAGAGATGGACCCACTATTGTTTTAACTAGTTATTTAGCTAGTCCATTGGAACAACAACCACCAACTAAATGAGAATGTAGTAAATGAGGGTCTAGTTGATGGATAAAGTGTTGACATGTCACTTTAACATCTTTTGGAGATGCTCTAACTGGTTAGCTCCAGTTATGTCCTCTGTCACTTTTGTTTGGGTTTTTGGGTCTCTGTGGGGTCTCCGTTTCACTCTCAACAAGTTTGGAGTGATGGATTTTTATTTTTATTTTTATTTTTTGATATCAGATGGTTTCTTTGTAACGGTCAAGCTGAGAAAGCTATATTCGTCTGTTTGTCTGTGGTTTCATAAAAAAATTCTTTGAATTTTTCCTAACAAACATGAGATATAACACAACACCAAGATTCAAATTCAAGACCTACTCTTAAAACATGTGAGGATTTTTATTTTTATTTTTTTGTATAAAAGAAGTTGATTTATGTGATAAATGAGTGGGTGATGTACAAGATTGTTTGTGTGAACTTTTTTTTATTAAAAAGAATTTTAGGAAATTGATGGGTCCTCCTGGCCATCCCTTATTATTTTTAAATTCCAATACTTTTAAAGTTTTTTTTTATTGATCTTTCCATTCACTTGAGACAACACACACAAGTAAGCAATTTGAGGCTTCTGATATTCCAAGTCAACTTCATCTTCATCTTCTTCATTCACTCAACTGACTTGAGCGTCAGAGTCCTTTTCACCGACATTACACCAGTGTCCTAGGCTCTCTTGGTGTAGGTTCTTAGGCGTGAATACATGAACCTTCACTTGGAGGCGGGCCTTTGACTTGATTACACGTATTGAGAAAAAACATCACCTTCAAATATAAAACAACTTTAATTTTGAAATTTATTGTAAACTGTTGTTGTACCTAGATGTAACATACTAAAATTCAAATATCAAGATGTGTATCTTCAAACATTAAAATATTGGTTACTACAAAAAAGGTTAACAATGTACACAAGAGTGTTACAAATGTACAAGAAATGCCTAACAATGTACATGGAAAATTAATAGTGTACATGAAATAATCAGGACAGGTGCATTTTCAGTATCACAACGGACATACTAATGACATCCGAAAAGGATCTAAAAATAAATTTTCATTGCCTTAGATATTTTAAAAAAATTAAAAAATTTCAGGGACCTAAAACTAATAGAAGGGTAATCACAGGGACCTCAAATTAATTTTCTCAAGATTTTTTTGTCATTATATTTGGGTGAATACGTTATTTTGAGATGGAATAGATTTTCTTGTTTTGATTTATTTAAAAATTTTGCTATCTTTGCCAGAATTGTGATGACTTAATGTATGGAGAATTTGTTAAACATATTGGACTTATCCTCCCATAGGATTCCTGTGACACCCGATTAAAAAAATGTCATCGGTGGGTGTGGAAGTAGGGGTGGCCAAACGGCCCGCGAGCCCGGACCTGACCCAGAAATTTCCGGGCCTAAGCCCGGCCCGGGGCCGGACCTTCCATAGGGCCAGGTTTGGGCCTTGGGAAAAAATCCAAAGCCCGGCCCGGAGCCCGGCCCGGAAAAGCCCGCCCGTAGGCCCGGGTCCGGCCCGGTCATGGGCTCTAAGGTTTTTTTAAAACCCTCCCCAACGAATATTTTTTTAAACCCTCCCCAATGGCTATAATGAGATTCCTAATGTGGTGTGATTTTTTATGTGTGGGGTTCCCAATAAAGTTCAATCAAAATTAAAAATATTGGAAATCCACCACATTGGGAATCCCATTATAGCTGTTGGAGAATATATAATAAAAATGATAGATAAATGGATAGGTGCCAGCCTTGTTGGGATGTACTCATTTTATTGTGATGCAATCATCACTCACAAGCTAATATTCCATCATTGTAATGTTCCATTAAAATATTTTTCTATGAGTTTATAGTAGCTATTCAATTAATGTTCAAATATTTCTTGTTATAAATTTATAATGTGCAATTATTGTGAAGTTATATCAATATTCAATTCAAATTTTTTTATTGTTCAAAATATTTTTATTTACTTTATTTTATATTTTAATTTAACTAAAAAAATGAAAAAAAAAAGATGTGGGCCAGAAAGCCCGGCCCAGCCCGGACTTGGCCCGTTCGTGGCCGGGCCTATGGGCGGGCTCGGGCCTTATTTTGGACTTTAGGCCCGGCCCTGGCCCGGGCCCGAAGCCCCTCAAGCCCGGTCAAAGCCCGCCCGAAAAAGGCCCGGCCCGGCCCATGGCCACCCCTGTGGAAGGTATTGGTTCTTCTGTCCTTTTTTATTGGGAGGGGAGAATAATTAATGGCGGAGAAAAGAAGACAATGTTGAATGGACTTTGGTTGATTTTCTTGTATTTAAAATTATGTTTATTTTTTTAAGGGGAAATTAATTAGGGGTCCTGATCCTATATTCATAATAACAATAAGTCCCTGCAATGTTTTGCTTTAACCATAAGTCCCCAGTCCCAAAACCTATTATCTTTAGGTCCATGTGACTAACATCTCATCTAACGTACGTTAAGAATACCTATTCTACCCTCCCAATTAAATCGACCCAGAGATCCTCGTCCTTGCCCTTCTCTCCCCCCAAAAAAACCCTAACCACTCCTCGTCGACCGCCGCTTCTCCTCCTCGTCGACCGCCGCTTCTCCTCGTTGACCGCTTATCCATTGACGCCACTATTCCTCTTTGACCGCTTCTCCTTATCGATCGCTTCTTCATTGATGCCGCTACTCCACCTCGACCGCTTCTCCTCGTCAACCACTTCTCATCCGCTTCTCCTCATCGATCGCTTCTCCTCCTCGATTGCTTCTCCCTCCTCACAGTGAAGGCCGCTACTGGTCCCTCCCAAGGTGGCGCGCCTTCTCCTCTGCGGTAAGGGCTGCCACCTCCTCTTCTCTCGGACAATATTTTTTGTGGATGTTTATTTTTATGAGGTTTATTTTTGTGGATGTGAGATCTGTTTTTTGTGTTGAATTTGATTTTGATTTTTTTTTGAAGTGGGTGTTGGATTATGGGATGATCTTCTCGTTGTTCTAAAAGGGATTCAAGATCTGATTTAAGGAGACCAGTTAAACTAATCTGTGCAATGAAATACATGCTTCATCTATACACCTTAATGAGTACACTGTTAAAATTCATTTGTACACCCTTAACCTCTTATGATTAAATCAGAGAGTTCAGGGAGTTGGTTGATGGTTTTAATTTTATTGAACATAGAACTTGTTGCCAAACTTTACAATACATCGTCTTATTATCCAACAATGGGAGATATGTTTCTCATAAGCATTCCCAGTGCCTTGATGGGGCATTAGTATTGATTTGTTTGTGTATTGAAACATTTTGAGATTATTTCTCGTCTTTTTCTCCTTTCATTTGTGAATTTTCTGTTATACTTTTTTTGTACACTGTTATGCTCTTCATGTACATTGTTATATTTTCTCTGTTATACTCTTCTTATACAGATTTATCAGTATATTTTATTTATTATACTCCTCTTGTATAGATTGGTTAGTATATTTTATAATTAACATGCAAAATCCTAATATAATATAGAAACTAGCATAACATTGATCATCTTAGTATCCAAGACTCTAACTTGCTAGTTTTATTGTACTCTTTGTAGTTATAGAGGTGTTCACATAACAAAAGAACTACAAAATTTACCGTTATGCTTCTCTTGTACACCGTTATGCTCCTCTTGTACACTATTATGAATTCTCTTGTACCCTTCTTTCCAAATATGATGTCATAAACCCTATTAGGATTAGCTTATGTCTGAATTTTGTTTGTTTTTAGTTAGAATATAATAATATTTCAGGATTTTTGAGAACTGTTATATGTTTGATTTTCTGTTTGAATATATAATAAATTTAGGTTATTGAGAATTAGTAAACCATGAATTTTTTGTATTTGTGCATATCATCTGGATGAATAAATTTCATTTATCTCTTTGGACAGTTATAGGATGTGTTTCTTGATGTATTATGTCATTATTATATAAAATAATAATATGATTCCCACAATGAATCAATATTTGATAAGAGTTAGATGAAATTTTGTTATGCATCTTGCTGACTGCTATATAATCATATGAAAAAGAGGAGCATGATCATTTAAACTTTGACATGGTAACATGCTTTTCATGTCTGTTGAAATGCCTTGTACAGGTAAAAGAGTTTTTAGTTAGACAATATATTGAATAGTAGGCCTTATATAATTTTTGTTAGTCAATCCATTTGTTTCATTTTTTATGCTTCATATACAATTTAAGTAGGTTCATTATTTATACTTTCTAATTATGTTGTTAGTACTGTTTGTAACATTTATGTTATTAGTACACTCTTATGCTTCTCATGCACACTGTTAAATCATTCATTTGATTATGTAGTATATTAATATCATTCTACACTTTTCATTGGTCTAGGGGACTTATCCTTTTTAGACTTTCATTGGTCTAGGGGACTGTTCTAGACTTATATTCATAACACAAAGGGTTAGGGAATGATTATATGGAAGGTTGAAACAAAATGAAATGGTAATGAACCATAATAGAATGATTAAGAACATATGAATGTCCATGAATCAAGGAGAATAGAAACGTTACAACTTATATATAGTTTCAGTGTTTGTATGAAGATTGCAATGTGAACTCAAGCTTATGAGGCATGACAATGGGATACAAGTTTCATGTTTACTTTATTATGAGTACATTGTTATGCTTTATATGTACATCCTTAACCTATTTTTATTGTGTTTCAAAATGTTATGCTTCATCCCTAACCCTATGTGACTATGCAATATTTTCTAAACCTATGTTAAATGTTAAATTAGTTGTGGAGGTTTGATTAAAAATGAAAAATGTTGATTTTATGTTTATATTGTTTTTGGTACATTGATATGCATCATATGTATACCGTTAACTTTTTCTTTTGATTTTGTAGTACATTGATATTATCAATATGGGCCTAACCCGTATCAAAACCAAACCCCCGAGTTGATGACATTATGATGATCAATTTAGATTCATCATGGTGACTAAATTTAATTTATGAATTACTTTGTTAAATCAACATTAGCTGGGATTAATCACGTGTTTCACATAAATTATTCTGTTTGACCCACTATTAAGCATTACTCACCCATTCTATTTGATTTTTGAGCAGCAATGTAATTGTTTGAATAAGTTATATGTTTATAGGTTATGGAGGTTTGATTGACTATGAAAAATCTGGGCTTTATGTTAACACTATTGTATGTACATTGGTATTCTTCAAATGTACACCCTTAAATCTTCTTTTGATTATATAGCCCTAATCTTAGATGGCTATTAAATTCATTATCTGTAATGATGTATACCTCCTATATTAATAGTGTGACATTGCAATGTGCAGGTGTATGGGCTGAAAAAGTATTTCATTGACTCATTTTATGCTCAACGTTGAAGACTGACATTCTAAAGTTTCGAAATGAGTAAGCAATAAAAGTAATTCGAAGAGCAAAAAAGAATGTGGCTCGGATAAAAGTATCACAAGAAGAGTGAAAGATATAAACAACCGATGTAAATAAAACTTGTAGTTTTTTTTGTAAATTGATGGTGATGATTTAAACAACAAATTTAAATATTTTATGTATCGGTGGGGATGACATTTAAATTTCTGAAATATTGTCTAAAAGGTTTGCTCGTGATTACGAGTTGAGCATGTTATATGGATTTGTCTGTGTACACTGTTATGCATAATGTGTATAGTATTGTTGCTCACATATTTTAAAAAAATATAGTACACTGTTATATCATCTATGTACATTGTTATCGAAGGGTAAAAATGGAATAATAAAAGGCCCATCTAACGGCAGTTACTGCCAGGATCCGGAAGAAATAACTTAGAGAATTTAGGGATTTAAAGAAAACTAAAAAAAGTCAAGGGACTAAACGTTAATTGAGAGACATTCCGAGGGACCCCTAATTAATTTCCCCTTTTTTTTATACTACACTCTTACTAGTACTTTGTAAATGGATAAATTTTTAAGATAAGTTAATCTTAGTTATGGGGATAAAAAATACAATTTTTATCTAAATTTATATTTGGTAATGTTTTTAATTATGTTCATTTTTTGTGTTATTATCATCAATCTTGCATTTGGATAAAATATGAGATAACTTTAATTTTTTTTTAAATATCAAATCTGCCCTTTCTATTAATGAGGTATTAATGTTGTTTGATGGAACACATTCTTTTTTTTTGGTGTGGGGGGGGGGGGGGAGGGGAAATGGTAGTTATAAATGTCATCCCAATTTTACAAAATAGGGATAAAAATTGGGACAAAGTCTGTTTCACCTTTTACCCAGAACAAGTTATCCCTATTTTTTATCTCAAAATGTGGACAATTGTCCATGCTTTATCCTCATTCTTTTTATGCCATATGGGATAACAAATGATTTAATTCATTTTTTTCTAATCTCAACCCCTTAATCCCATGTCAAACTAGGCAGGCTACAACAGGGATTTTGAGTGTCTCACAGGAGTGGAGTCAGGGAGGGGCGGGTTGGGTCCCCCCCCCCTCAAGCCATGCGTGTGGGTAGTGAACAGAAGTGAGTGGATTTGATTCAATCTTATTTACATCCCAATTAGTATGCATACATTTGATTTTTTTGAAGTGTACACCTATATAATCAAACATCTTAATCTTTTTTAGAAAATGAAGCGCATATTTATATGAAATACATATATTTAATTTATGTTTTTTTATAATAGTGAATGCGGTGATATAAAATATATACTGCGTTAGTTAATTTTATATACTGCAATAGACATAGCGAATTCAATATAGCTGCAAAATTGGCGGAGTTTAATAGTGCTTATTGAAAATTTTGAGATTTGAAATATTGTTTTTTTCAAAAAAAATATTATGAAAAGTTTTATCTCCAAGCAAATATTATTACCTGGATTAAGGAATTGAAAAATCACTGATTTATTTTTTTAACATTTTTTTTTTGTTATTTTGATTTTTAATAATTGCTATATGATTAGCGTTGGAATCAGTCGGTGGAATACCATGTGCGATGGGATGGCGATGTTGGACTATTACGGGTCAAAGTGTAACTTGAAAAAAAAAAAAGTCGATACAACCTTTGTCTCCTCTTCTCCACACCATTAATTCTTCTCTTCCCAACACAACCCAACAATGGCGGACGCGTGTGCATTAGACCCAACAAGAACCCTCACATGCCAAAACACCCCCGAAGCGACCCATCTAAAGCTCATCTTCACCACCCTCATATTCTTCACGAGCGCCGTCAGCATCTCCTCCCCTGTCTTCCTTGCGCGCCTCTTCTGCAACAGCCCCGCCTACGCTCACACGCTCCTTCTCATCAAGTGCTACGCGGCGGGGGTCATCCTCTCCACATCCCTCGTCCACGTCCTCCCCGGCGCCTCCGCCGCCCTCGCCGACTGCCGCGTCGCCTCGCGCCGCCCCTGGCGCGACTTCCCTTTCTCCGGCTTCGTGTGCATGGCGGGCGCGCTCTTCGCGCTCCTCGTCGACGTCGCCGCTACCTCCTCCTCGCAAGTGCCGAAGTACGGGCCGATCGGGCGCGACGAGGAGGAGGGGATGAAGGGGTGCGCGGAACAGGAGGAGGAGGAGCTCGCGCAGATGAAGCAGAGGTTCGTGTTGAAGGTGCTGCAGATGGAGATGATATTTCATTCGGTGATTGTTGGAGTTACGATGGGGATGTCGCAGAATGTTTGCACGATGAGGCCGCTTGTGGCGGCGCTGACTTTCCATCAGATCTTGGAAGGGATGGGACTTGGCGGCTGCATTGCACAGGTACACCTATTTTCAATTCACTTCAAGAAAAAATAAAAAGTAAAAAAAATTGTTGATTAGGTTGGTTTTGATTTTGAATTTAAACATTTGGGTATTGGAGATTTTGCATTTTGGATGTTGAGGTTTCAAATTCAATCAAGTTTTTGGTGTTGGAGGTGTTGAAATCCAATTAGATATACATAAGCATGTGAACAGTGAATTCTAGTGCTCTGTTTGAGAATACCGTTTTGAGATTGAAATTATATGCTGTATTGGAATTTTAGCTGAAAATATTGGATGCATGCACTTATGCACTTGGTCATACTTGCCGTACTAATCTGAGTATAGAATACGGACATTTTTTTTGTAATGATGTGTATTTCGTTAGATAAGCATATACCCTTAAACTGTAAAAATTAGTTTGGTGAAATCAACAATTGGTACTTGGATTGCACAACCAAGGGTAACAAATTTGATGTAATTTGATATTTTAAACACACAAGATCCCAGTGCACATTCCATCGCTTACTGAATTCTGAATTCTAGTTCTCATGACGGGATTACCAATCACTACATTGTTTTCTTAATCATGAGTAGGCACTCAACTACGTTGAGATTATCAAGTGGGGATGTAAAAATTGATGTCAATTGGGGGTTGTTTATCATGTTAATGAACATTGATCATGATTTTCCAAAACTAGGCTGGATTCAACTTGGGCACGACTATGTCGATGTGCGCGGTATTCTCGGTCACGACTCCGATAGGGATCATCCTGGGCATGCTGATCTTATACCTGACGGGGTATGACGACAACAGCGTGAACGCGCTCATCTCCGAAGGCCTTCTGGGCTCGTTGTCGTCTGGGATACTCATATACATGGTGCTCGTCAACCTCATCGCTGCCGATTTCTTCCACAACAAGGCCGTGTCATCCAAGCCTTGGCTCAAGAAGGCATCCTACACGGCCCTGGTCCTCGGGTCTGTGTCCATGTCCGTGCTCGCCCTCTGGGCATGAACTTCCGGTGTATGCGCTGCAACAACTCTTACATGTACTTGAATTGTTTGCTCAGTTCACATTTGTTACTTGGTGGTTGTACAGATTTTTTTTATAGGGGTTGTTGTGCTTTTTGTATATTCCAAAGGGGGTAGTTACTACCACCCGTCAGTTCCTCAACCCACCCCATATTGAATTGGTTCATATCTTTTTGACATTTCACTATGTAAACTTGTATGCTCACTATATCAAAAAGCTAAAATATATATTTTGTAATTTATGTTAATTCATGTCTTGTGTATGCCCCCATTTGCAACCCACACTTTTCTGTTTTTCTAAAACAATCATTTTATTAAAAAATGATTCATCATTTTTCCTTCAGTAAGCATTCGCTTGGATAGCAACATCAAATAATAATGATAATAATGTCCTTTTAAGTTTTGCCCAAAACTTGAAGAATACAATATGAAAGAGGGATACAGGGTTACCTCAATGAAACTTTAAATATTCTTTCAAACAATATGGAGAACACAACTTCGATGTAGATCGAAATCCGCGGAGGAACCTGAAGAAGGAACAACTCTTCTTCTCTTTCTCTCTGCACTCTTCTCTCTCTCCTCTCTCTTCTCTCTACACTGTTGCTGTCGAATACACACGCCGAATCCTCTATTTTTTCTTTCCCTGGCCGTGCGTCTATGTTCTTAATGAAGAGAAGCCCTAATAAGGACCGTTAATACCCCATGTGCTTGTATGCACGTGCATGCATGCATAACATGCATTCCTTTCACATGGGCTTCTCAAGCCCTCAATTGGGCGGGACCCCATATGGGCCCATAAAACTCAACAATCTCCCCCTCCAGCCCAATGAGGGAGGAACTCAGCCTACGACTCCTCACCTGGAGTCCGTACTATCCAGCTTCTCACAAAGCTCAAACCCATCCTGTTCTTCATGAGACTGTGCATTTGAAAAACTTTTTGCCTCCCCTTCTTCAGTAAAAAAGATATACTCAAAAGGTGGGGTAACTCAATGATGGTCTAAATTCTCTCGATGATATCTTCTGCAGAATCTCTGTAGTCTCTGACTCTCGTGATGACCTCTTCATCGAATTTCTGTCTCTGATTCTCTCGATGACCTCTTCATCGGAATATCTGTCTCTAACTCTCTCGATGACCTCTTCATCGGAATCTCTTCTCTAACTGATGACACTGCTCCCCCTGCTCAATGGCGGTGTGGGATTTTGTCGGTGCTGAAAAATCCGACGGGGTGCGTGTGTGGGGGTTCTTCGGGGATTCGGATCCGGTGCGCGCCTTGGCGGGCTCGATTGGATCGTCTCTCGGAAGGGTGATGGGGTCTCGTTCTCGGTCGAGGCGTCCAACAGCGACTCAAGGGGATTCCAGTGTGTGTGATCGCCACCTGCTTTTTTGAAAAGCAGGAAAAGTTGGGTTGGATTTGATCGCCTTGCGGGGGAAGTTTGTGGGATCTCCGCTCTGAGACACAGATATACCGTACACAGAGGTGAAAAACAGGTAATCCTGTTCTGCTTCGGGGCTTGGGTAAAGGAATCTTGGGACAAAGGGGTGCAGGTGAGGTGTAGATAAGGGGTGGCTAGTGGGTTTGAGCTGTCGGGTAGGGGGCGGCTAGCTAGGGTTAGCCGTTCGGGGCCTGGGTGAATTTGGGTAAAACCTGGGTAGGAAATGGGTTTGGGATTTGACAGAGGTTAAGCTGGGTTTAACCTGAGTTTTGTAGGGTGGATTGAGAGGGTGATTTTGTGTAGGGAATGAAATTTTCTCTCACAAATGGGATTCTCTCTCTCTCTCTCTCTAGGGATTTCAAGTGGTAGAGTGAGCTTGGGAATGGGGGATTGGTGATTGTGGACTTGTGAATCAAGATTGGGGATGTCTTAGAAATATTTTGAACCCTCTCTATTTATAGTAAAAGAGAGGCAGGGGAATATCCAGGGGGTAATAGAGTGTCTTAGTTAATAATGTGTTTGATTAGACCCCTCATTAATTCTCTGGTTCTTCTGTCAAAGACCAGGTGAAGGGCAGCTAGTTAAAACTAGCTGCCCAAGATGGGGACGGCTACTTCCTGGTAGCCACCCCCATCATGACATGCCAAACGTCCCATCTCTGACAAGCGGTGGCTTGGGTCGGTTACTTGGTTTGATCCGGCCAAGATGGGGCGGTTAAAGGTCATAACCCGCCGCAATGATCAGCATTAAATGATGCTTTATGTCCCATGCAGGGAAGCGGTTCAGGTCGGCCAGGGGGGCGGCTAGTTTTGGTTAGCCGCCCCCTTTCCAGGTTTTTAGGTTTGGGCCAGGTTTAGGGTTTTTATGGGTTGGGCCAGGGTTTAGGGTTTTTAGGATTTGGGCCAGGGTTTAGGGTTTTTTGGTTTTTTCTGAGGTTTGTTTTCTATTCGATGCCCAAATGTGGGTTATTTTCAGGTGTTAATTGAAGTATTTTCATCTTTCTGGGCAGTTAAAATTGGGGTATCTACAATTGTCCCTCATCGGATGGAGTCTTTGTGCAAAGCAGAAAAGACTTTGTCCGTTGATAAGGAAAGAGACCCCTATTTTGGCCGGCCCGACCTTCAAGAAGTTTAAGACAACACGAACAGTACTATTCAGGGAGTTGATTTAGACTGTCAGAGGCTAGGTCTTGACTAGAATTTTCAACCGAAAGGATGATCTAGTTGGAAGGCGGGAAAAGTAAATGGTGAATGATCCAACCCGCGGTCGAGGTTCTTAGCTATCGTGCACGGAGCAGCTCAACGTCAGTTTCCTCGTGCCTACCATTCCCGTGCTTGGAAAACTCAGCAAGGAGGGGATATCGCCGACAGAAAGCAAAAAAAGAGTTGAGTTGGTGAATTGGATCATCCGAGGGATAAGAACTCTGAAAAAGAACCAAAACTGAAGAAATTCGAACTGAATGGTATTGAAAGTGTGGTGAAACTTCAGGAAAGTCGTGTTTTGATCAAGTAGTGCTAGAAATAAGTAAATACATGGATGTTTGTTTTTAAAAAACTGGAGTTTAGGACTCGGAAGGAAGTTGGAAAGGGGTTTTAAGTGAAAGTTTTGAAAAGTTGGGAGGGGCGGCTAGTTGAAACTAGCCGCCCGAGAGGGGGCGGCTACTCGCGGGTAGCCGCCCCATAACTGGGTCCTTATAACCGAAAAGACCCTCTCTCTTTCTCTCTACATTTCAAAACGGTTTCTCTCCCTCCATTACTCCTTCTTCTCCGTTTTAAACCGAGAAAACCTTGATTTCTTTGTCTTTTCTTCCTCTATTTCGACCTAGATCTTTCTCTCCCTCTTGGTTTCGAAACCCTAGGTTTGGGTTCTCCGTTTTTCTTTTCAATCCGGGGAAGATGACAAGGTCAAAGATTATTGTTTCGAGGGGGAGACGACCACGAGTGGCTCGTGGAGAGCGTAGCCCGAGCTCTTCATCATTGGAGAGCGATAGACCGGAGGTAGAGGCCGTAGGGGAAGTTATGGGTGCAACGGAGGTGCCGTTGGTGGGCATCGGCACGGGTGAGGTTGAGGACTTGCCTTCGGGGGTTGTCCGGAGGTTGGGAGTAGTATGGTAGGATATACACGCAAAAGGAAGCGTGGTGAATCAATCAGCGGTGGTCGAAGAGGTGGTTTCAGAGGTCGGAGGACCGGCCGTGGGTGTAACCGAGGGGGTAGGGGCTGGCGGAGTTAGTGAGGATGTGAGGGCATCGCTGGATACCATAGTCAAGATGCTGGATAGGGAGGCCATAGAGGCCAGGGCTGAGGAGGAGGAAAGAAGAGCTATGGGGATTTCGCGGAGTTTGTCTCTGGTGCGGTGGGCATGGAAGATACTGGGGGGTTGGGGGCGATGCCGAGGAGGCCGAGGGTGTAGACACAGGGGCCATAGAGGCTGGTGTTGGTGCTGAGGCTAAGGCCGAGGAGGCCGTGTTTGAGGGAGAGAGAGACGACGATGGGGAGGGGGATGATGACGGGATGGACGATCCTGACGAGGCCGAGACGGACGCTCCTGGGTCCACATGGGCCGTGGTATTCTTCTAATCCTTCTGCGCTAGCCTTTATTCGTGTATATGTGTATATATGTTTTTATAGCATGAATAGGTAATAGTGGGTGATATATGTTTCTAATATGCATGCTTGTATGTATAGTTTGATCATGGTGAGATATGTAAATATGCTGATATGGGTTTGTTTTAGAAAGGGGGATAATTTTTTTATACACACATCCATGTTTGTTCTATTTTAAAGGAAGAGATGAATGGTATGACTAGCATGCTTGCATGTGACGGTTTTTGTATGCATACAATTTTCGAGGTGTGTCTCCATATATGTTTGATCATGGTAGAGTACGAGGGAGTATATGCATGCATTTCATATGTCTAAGTTCCTTCATATGCTTGGGTGGGTTCATGGAAAGTATATAAGCATGATAGACGGTAATACAAAGAAGGTATGCAAGTAATGACCATGGTGGAATAGGTGGGTAGAATAGGTGATCATATGAAAAGTGTTTTGCAAATAAGGGAAGATAAATTTTTATGTGAGGTTTTCTTATTTTTCGTGCTCTTGTTTTGATTTAGCATGTGGAAGTTTTATTTTGCTGAGCATGATTTCTAAAAAATGAATTCGTAGACTTGGATTCTCACCTTTCAATTGCTTTTAAACTGACCCATGTTCCCTTCATCCGTTTTATAGCGGCCGAATCATATTCGGGCCCTTTGGCATGGGACGAAGAGATAGTACGATGCCTTGGTCCAGGGGGGAGAGGAGTTTGGTGGATGGTGCGGGCTTTCGTTCCTTCTTTCTCATGAGCCCGAGCATTCTGTCTCGGCTTCTCTGACTACCGGGGCCACCTTCAGTCGCGCTTCTCAACCCTCAACGTCCAGGAGTCGTGGGATATATGCGAGGGCTGCATCTTTAGTTCGAGAGACTCCTACCGCTCCTTCCTCAAGCCAAGTCAGGATGTTCCTCCTACTCAGCCTCCCGGGGATGACGATACGCCGAGGTATAGCTTTTGGTGTCTTGGTTTTTTGGATAGAAGAATAGTATATATGCAAGGAATTCAAGCTTTTCTTCTCTTCTTTATGACTTAGGTGATATTTCGGTGATGCACGGGCTCAAGACATTCAGAGTTTAGAGTATTTGAAGGAGTTATATCTTCTTTCTCTCTTTTGGAAATCCTTTTTATGCAATTTTAAGCTTTGAAAACAATTTATGTTTATGGTCTTGGTGGGACAATTTTATAATTTTCCCTTTGTATGCGTGATTTGGTGTAGTTAACATGGATGTTTAGAAAACTATTTTTTGTTAATTTTCTTGGACGTGTATGTGTGTGTAAATGAATCTCGGTCTTTATAGGTTTGATTTATGGATGGACATATGATTTTTAGATATGGTGGTTTTTTGAAGTATATTTATACAGGTTTTATGAATATATATGCGTATGAAATGTGTGTATGTAATTTTTGGAAAGAAATGCTCTCAACAGGTATTGGAAACTTGAAGATTTGATTCAAACGGGACTGATAGTAGGTTCTTGGGCAGCAGGCAGGGGGCGGCTAGTTAAAACTTTAACTAGCCGCCCAGTGAGGGGCGACCAGTTTTGTTTAGCCGCCCTTGCCTGGGGCATTTTACCTTGAAAAAGAAGGGGGGCAGGGGTGGAGGTGGCTAGTGCATTCTAGCCGTATGGTGAGGGGCGGCTAGTCGGGTTTAGTCGCCCCTTACCTGGGGTAATTTTTTGTTCTGCTACTTTTGTCTGCTGCTGCTGAAGTCTTCACGAGTGCTTTAACCCTCAAGACCTATAAAAACATCATTTCCATGGACCAAGTGTTAAATCTGTCCAGATTGTGCCCCTGCACTGACTTTCGAGCTCTTCTTGCTTGAATTCGTCAAGGGCTATGCAATCCATCTTAAGGTAAATGAAAAACTAATGCGAGAAAGTAAAGTGGGGGAAACCATACTTTAGTACGCAAGGGAGGGATTCCAAGTGCGTAATTGAAGAAGAATCTTAAGTATGTGTGAGGGTGGGATTATTTCTTTTTAAGCATGTGCGGAAGGGACATGAAACGAGTGTAATGGGGACAATCTTAGTCTTGGTACGGGGAGCCAATTACAATATTTTAGGGAAATTAAATGCCTAAGTGTTTTGAAAAAGGAAAATGCAAGCTTATGCGTAAGTGTAAGTGGCATAAGGGAGCATTTTAATTCTTCAATTGTTCTTTATGTGAGAGTGTAATGTTTTCAACTCTCCTAAGTAAAAGATATCATCAAGTCCCTACAGAGGGACCCTTGTGGTCACTCATGTCCAAACCGGAGTTGTATGTGAAAGGTATAAGCCTTGGGTGTCGGTTTGCTGGGTTCATGGTTTTCAATTGCTTGATCATATTATTCTAATCATACTGAAAAATCCATGAATGCACCAGAAATCAAGTCAAATAAACTTCCTTTGGACGGTCAAGTCTTTAAATGAACTCACGTAAGTGTGTGCAGTTGTAATCATAGAAAAAGTCTTCTTTTGGATCGAAATTTTGCCTTTCCCAGCAGACATAGTCTAATTTAAAAACCCTTTTGCAAAAATAAAAGGTGAGGGGGGAATGGGGTAAGAGTAATATCTTCCTTTTGGGCAATATTTAGAATTGTCCCAATTTAGTATATGTCTTACTTTCTAGGTCCCTCTGGCTTTCTTCTTTTTACCACTTCTTTATTTTTGGGTGAAAAGTACAACCCGCTTGTTCGGATCTGTACTATTATAGCCGTTGTTTAGCATATATTGTGCATAAAGGCGTGAAAGCCTGCTAAAGTAGAGAGTTTAACCCGTTCACTTGGGTGTTATTTTTCTTTTGTTGGTCTCTCATTGCCTGATTTTTTTTATTTGAGGGGGGGCTCTTCTGTTTTTTACCCCGATTCTTCTCGTGCTTCCCCTTTAGAAGTGTTTGTATAGTGTCAGAGCCAGCTTCGGAACATATGCTAGGTCCAGGCAACTCCTCATCATGACCTTGGGTTAATATGAGTAGTGACAGAAATAAGGTAGGGATGCTTCGGAGTTTTAAAATTGTCCTTCTATCAAGTGAACCGATTCTTGAGTCATACGTGTGTGAAGGAAGTGGCATGATTGGCGGATATGAGTTTAAATAACTAAAAAGTTTATCTTAGAAAATCTTATATTTCTATCATTAAGTGCTAAACGCTGAAAATTGCAGGAAGGAAGAATAATATTTCTCAAGAATTGAAAGTTTTATGCATGGAATTTCTTCAGATAAAGTGCATTCCACGAACCTGAAGCTTCGACTCCCTCGGTGTCTGCCAAGAGGTAGGCATTCCTGGAGTAGGCATGGGTGATCACATAGGGTCCTTTCTATGTGGGCTGCTGCTTTCCTTTTGGGTGAGGCTGCCTTGATGGCATGATTTGCTTGACTACTAACTCCCCGATTTTGAATTTCTTTTCTATTACTTTCTTTTCAAATGCCCTTGCCACCCTTCTTTGGTAGGCCTGGGCATGGTTTGGGAATAGAAAAGTATGTAAAGGATAGTATTATATCCCTGAAGGATGGCCTCCAGGAATGATGGTGCAAGGTGAGTCCTCTATGGAGGCTCAAATTGCAGGATCTTTAGGGGAATGATACGTGAATTTTCTGATGTATCATTCATTATGTATCGATTCTTCTCTGTCTTGAAGCGCGTTTGACGCCTTTTCAGCCACTGCTGTTCAGTGTCTATTCTGACAGCATCTATCAGAATATCAAAACCTAAAAGATGTCGAAAGTGCGAGTGGCGCTTGATCTGAGATAGACCCTTAGCATGAAGAGAATCTTTCCTTAAAGGCGGATCAGTCAATAAAGATGTACATATGGAAAAACAAATCACAAGGATGACTATTGACTCGACAGGTGCAAGAGAGCATGGTTCACCATAACGTTGAGGCCCTAATGATTGTGGGGGTAAAAACTTATCTACTGGAGCAATCAGGGGCTCGTGGGCCTGATATGAAATAATTGATTTGGATATGGCAGGGGAGTATAAAAGAGGGGGTTCCTCTGACAGATGGGAAGGCAAGTCCAGTGGATCTCGTAATTGGGATAGCTCGACTGCTCCCTTAAATTGTGCTAAATATGAGTGGTTCTGATTTGGGAACATGCACTATTTTTTGTATTAGGTCTATATCAATCTCAGAATCTGATGAATCAGAAGGTGAGTTATCTAAGACGACTAAGATAGGTTTGATGGGTATCGATATGATTTGATCATGAGTAGGTAGAAGCAATGGGGATTCAAATTTAGATTTAATAGGTTGTATGGCTTGGATGATAGATTCAGGTTGTGTTGGGGAAGGGTAAAAAAGTTCTGATAGTTCTCCAGCCAAAAACACTTCATCATCATCAGAGTCCTGTTTGGGACATTCTACGGGTTCAATAGTTTCAGGTACTGGAGACTCATAGGTCGATGGAGGAGGAATAGCAGTGTATTTCCTTTGTGGTGGTTGCTGGGGAACAAAGGCTGGTGTCCTTGGTGGATCCGGGGGACATGCAGGAAGAACAATGGCTGCATTGCTATTGGCTTGACCAGGTCGTGCCTGAGAGAAATAGTTAATGGTCGGATTGGACCGCCCTTCATGGGATGAACTAGGATGGGCACGAGTACTTGTTCAGTGTATAGAGGGAGGGATCTGATAGGGTTTGGGTGTATTGGGGAAGGTGCTGGAAGGATTAGACCGTCCAGAATGATCCTAGGCAGGTCTTCTGGCTCTTCCATAAGGGGTTGTACAGTAGGTTTTAGCTTTTGCTTTCCAATATTCGTTACAGGATCAATGCGTATTGAGATCTGATTTATAAAGTTTTGGAATATAGGACTTAGTCGTGTCGGCACGGGGGCGGGTACTGATCGGGGGGTGAAACTTTGATTAGCTTGCCGAGGCGGCGCATATTCGGACGAACCGGGTGTGTACTGTCTCGGAGCTGTTCCTTGATCAGGAACCCGCACTCCGTTTGGGTAGAGTGCCAAAACTTATGTAATCCCCTCTACCATGGGGTTTGCGCCTTACGTGGCGGTTGTTCAACCATATGGCTGATAGGTGGGGACTGGGTTTGGACTATTGGGGTTGCATAACGGGAAATCCTATTGTGGTGGTCAATTAAAAGTTGATACGTAGTACAGTCTCCGTACGAAAGGCTCGTACGAAGCTCTGGACTCAGGCTCTGTAACATCATGTCAATTTCTTGACATTCTGTAAGTTGCAGGCCGGTCCGGTGGACAAGTGTGCGCCACTGAGACACGTATTGTACAAATTCCTCCCTAGGCCTCATTCTCTCTACGGTTAAATCTGAAATAGAGGGGGTTCTGATCCTCTAGTATCCGTAGCGGCCTAAGAACTTCTCGCTTAAAGCTGAGAAACTCGACAAGTGATCTACAGGGAGGGTGGAAAACCATTGCAATACTTCTCCTTCCAATGATTTTTAGAAGAGGAAGACTAGCAGAGGTTGATTATCTAGAAACGGTCGGACGTTTAGATAAAATGCCTGTTAGATGAATGTCTGGGTCTCCACGACCATTATATCGGCTGAATTTAGGGATTTTGAATCCCTCTGGTAAGTAGACTGACGGGATTTGTCTCAGGTTATGTAGAGACATATGTGCTTGGGGGCTGAAGGACCAGTCTTGGAGAGGATTCTCCGGATGGTTTCATCTATCGTTTCTTCCCTGGGAGGGCTGCCTAGTGGTCCCGGGTTTATGGTGGCCTGGTAAGGGCCTGGGGTAGAAACGGTCGGGAATATTAGATTTGCAGGGGAAAGGGGGGCGAACAAAAAGATGCTCGGATTGATCGAGCGACTAGGTGTGGACGGAGATTTTGGAGAGGCCTGGGGGGCTCAAGGTCTTGGTATGACGGTAGTCAGCGAGGTCATGAAACATGTCCTCTACCGTTTAGTACCCTAGACTTGCCATCTGTTCCTCCTCTAGTATCTCCTCATCTAGATGGGATTCCATGATGAGTGTGGAACGCTTTAAGGGAATGAATGCAGGTATAAAGCAGTAAATAAAGTAGTAAAGAATTGCGCAGCGGTTTGCAGCTTACAAAACAGTAAAGGATTGGGCAGCGGTGTGCGGCTTACAAAGCAGTTAAGGATTGCGCAGGGGTGTGCGGCTTACAAAGAGCCGTAAAGGATTGTGCAGCGGTGTGCGGCTTACAAAGCAGCAAAGGATTGCCCAATGGTGTGCGGCTTACAAAGCAGTAAATGATGCTGTGATGCAAAGTAGAGGAGGATCTGATTTGGGGGGTGGGAAACTCTAATCTTCCTAGAGGTTGATAGCATTTTAGTCAAGCTTGTAAAAGGGAGGCAGAAAAGGATTACCTTTTGTTGTTTTTCACGAGGGATGTCCCACCGTGATCACCAGACTTGTCGGTGTGGAATTTCGTCGGTATTGAAAAATCCGACGGGGTGCGTGTGTGGGGGTCCTTCGGGGATTTGGATCCGGTGCGCGCCTTGGCGGACTCGATCGGATTGTCTCTCGAAAGAGTGATGGGGTCTCGTTCCTGGTCGAGGAGCCCGACAACGACTCAAGGTGATTCCAGTGGGTGTGTGATCGCCACCTGCTTTTTTGAAAAACAGAAAAGTTGGGTTGGATTTGATTGCTTCACGGAGGAAGTTTGTGGGGTCTCCGCTCTGAGACACGGATATATCGTACACAGAGGTGAAAAACAGGTAATCCTATTCTGCTTCGAGGCTTGGGTAAAGGAATCTTGGGACAAAGGGGTGCAAGTGAGGTGTAGATAAGGGGTGGCTAGTGGGTTTGAGCTGTCGGGTAGGGGGCGGCTAGCTAGGGTTAGCCGTTCGGGGCCTGGGTGAATTTGGGCAAAACCTGGGTAGGGAATGGGTTTGGGATTTGGCAGAGGTTAAGCTGGGTTTAACCTGAGTTTTGTAGCGTGGATTGAGATGGTGATTTTGTGTAGGGAATGAGATTTTCTCTCACAAATGGGACTCTCTCTCTCTCTAGGGATTTCAAGTGGTGGAATGGGCTTGGGAATGGGGGATTGGTGATTGTGAACTTGTGAATCAAGATTGGGGATGTCTTAGAAATGTTTTGAACCCTCTCTATTTATAGTAAAAGAGAGGCAGGGGAATATCCAGTGGATAATAGAGTGGTTTGGTTTATAGTGTGTTTGATTAGACCCCTCATTAATTATCTGATTCTTCTGTCAAAGAACAGGTGAAGGGCGGCTAGTTAAAACTAGCCGCCTAAGATGGGGCGGCTACTTCCTAGTAGCCGCCCCCATCATGACCAGCCAAACGTCCCATCTCTACAAGCGGTGACTTGGGTTAGTTACTTGGTTTGATGTGGCCAAGATGGGGCGGCTAAAAGTCATAACCCGCAACAATGATCAGCATTTAATGATGCTTTATGTCCCATCCAGGAAAGCGGTTCAGGGTCGGCCAGTTTACACTAGCCGTCTGGTATGGGGCGGCTAGTTTTGGTTAGCTACCCCCTTTCCAGGGTTTTAGGTTTGGGCCAGGTTTAGGGTTTTTAGGGTTTGAGCCAGGGTTTAGGGTTTTCTAGTTTTTTCTGAGGTTTGTTTTCTATTCGATGCCCAAATATGGGTTATTTACAGGTGTTACTTGAAGTATTTTCATCTTTCTGGACGGTCAAAATTGGGGTATCTACACTCAAGAGCTTCATGTTCCGTATCTTCATCAACGTCAGGTATCTCTAACACCTTATCAAAGTCTTCATTTCTCATCTTCTCCCCATCTATAGCCAGCTGAATCAGAGAAGAATCCATGTCAAATCTACAACACTACCAACTGATTTTAGAACCCCATCGAAATCTTCAATAGTCTAGCTTTCATAGAAGACCCCTATGTCGAACAATCCTCTTCGTTGCTGGATTCCTTAGCCTATAGCTGAATTCTTCATTTCCATGACCAACGAAGATACATGAGATTGCTTCATCAAGCTTATGTCTCTCCTCTTTGGGTACAAGCACCCAAGCTTTACATCCAAAGACCTTTAGATGCAAATACGAAACCTCCTTCTCCGAACCAAACCTTCTGGATGAAACCCTGGCCCACCCCCTTTCCACGGTTTTAGGTTTGGGCCAGGTTAAGGGTTTTTCGGATTTGGGCCAGGGTTTTGGGTTTTCCATTTTTTCTGAGGTTTGTTTTCTATTCGATGCCCAAATATGGGTTATTTACAGGTGTTATTTGAAGTATTTTCGTCTTTCTGGACAGTCAAAATTGGGGTATCTACACTCAAGAGCTTCATGTTCCGTATCTTCATCAACGTCAGGTATCTCTAACACCTTATCAAAGTCTTCATTTCTCATCTTCTCCCCATCTGTAGCGGGCTGAATCAGAGAAGGAATCCGTGTCAAATCTGCAACACCACCAACTGATTTTATAACCCCATCGAAATCTTCAATAGTCTAGCTTTCATAGAAGACCCCTGTGTCGAACAATCCTCTTCGTTGCTGGATTCCATAACCTATAGCTGAATTCTTCATTTCCATGACCAACGAAGATACATGAGATTTCTTCATCAAGCTTATGTCTCTCCTCTTTGGGTACAAGCACCCAACCTTTACATCCAAAGACCTTTAGATGCAAATACGAAACCTCTTTCTCTGGACCAAACCTTATCTGGAATCTCAATATCCAAAGGAATGGATGGTGACCTGTTCATCAAATCGCAGACAGTCGAAACAGCTTCACCCTGGAAGGTTTCAGGTAATTTAGGGGACCGGATCCGGTCAGTGCTTGACCTCGGTCAGTTCGGTCAGTACCGAACTGCACCACGTGCAAATCGAACTGCACCACTTATAAATCGAACTGCACAACCAATTATTGGATAAATTTTTTACTCTCTTATTGGATTCAATCAACTATTGGAGAAAATATAAATTCATAAGTATCATCAGTATCCAATAAGAGAGTGAAAAATATACCCAATAATTGGTTGTGCAGTTTGATTTATAAGTGATGCAGTTCGATTTGAACGTGGTGCAGTTCGGTACTGACCGAACTGACCGAGCTTGGCACTGACCGGATCCGGTCTCGTAATTTAGCCTTCTTCAATATACATCGTAATTTAGAGTATCATGCTCAGTCCTTTGTGTCGAATCCCATGGCGCGACTGTTTTCCTGTCTCCCATTACACCATGGCATGAAAGTTCTGAAAGCGCTCAAACGCCTGATCCTTTCTTCGTAACAAGTAAGCCCACACATTCCTGGATGCATCATCAACAAACGTAGCAAAATACCTATTGCTACCAAGCGATTCAACCTCAAACGGACCATAAACGTCAGAGTGAATCAAGTCTAAAATATTAGACTTCTTTTTTGCACATCTATCGAAAGAAACTCTATGATGCTTTTCCATCAAACAGTAATCACAAGAGCTAAGAGACATACCATTGGTAAAGGGAATGTAAGACTTCTTTACCAGAATTTGTAGCTCCTTCTTGCTCATGTGACCAAGCTGCCTATGCTATAAATCCGGAGACAAATCTTCTTCAGCTGCATTCATTCCATCCTTGCACACTTTTATCTTTATCTTGTACGAAGTACAACATGCCTTTCCTCTAGAAACAACTAGCGAACCCTTGGTGAGCTTCCATTTTTCATTGCCAAAGTGATTCACAAATCCTTAGCGATCCAAAGCGATCCCAGAAAGCATATTGAGGCGCAAATCAGGAACATGGTGAACATACTTCAAAGTCAATGTGTGTCTAACATCAGTACATATACACACATCACCAATTCCTACAATATTTAAGTGACTAGTGTTTCCTATCTTCACAATGCCAAAGTCTCCTACCCTGTACGAAGTGAAGAAATCCATCTTAGGAGTCGCATGATAGGACGCTCCTGTATGAACTATCCACTTAGTATTCTGATTTACAAAATTCTGATTTGCAAAATGCAGGCATTTTTTTCTCTAAAAGAGAGAGCTACAATTTCTTCTTCTTCTGATAATTTTTCTCATTCTGTTCTCTTTTTCAAATTCAGCAATTCCTCTTGAAGTCACCGGCTTTACCACAACAGTAGCACGAGTTTTCTTCAGACCTTGACTTGCTTTTGTTCCTGCCATGACCTTCTTGTTCTCGACCATTGCTCCTCCCCCTGTTCTTTGTGACAAGTGCCTGTATTTTCTTCTTGTTTCTTCATTTAGCAAGCAGCTCGTAACTGTACTCGTAGACAACACACCATCTGTAGCAAAATTACTCAATGTGACGATAACGTCTCTCAACTGTCTAGCAAAGATCCCAAAAGTAGTAGCGCCTGTAACTCATCATCCAAATCATCTTCATATTAGTCAATTTTTTACCAAGCTCTGAAACTCATTTAGATGCTCTGTAACACTGTCACCTTTGAACTTTAAATTCATGAGTTTTCTAATTAAAAATGCTTTATTCTCTGCAGTTGTTTTCTCATACAAAGAGTGAAGCGTATTCCATAAAGAGTGTGCGTTCGTTTCATTTGCAATGTGATAGAATATGATGGGATCAATCCATTGTTGAATATTGACAACACATTTTCTATTAAACTTGGTCCAATCTTCTTTTTTCATTTTTTTTGGTTTGCTTTTATCTCATTCAATTGGTTCAAATAAATCCTTACAGTAAAGGATATTCTCCATCTTGGGCTTCCACATCAACCAATCTATTCTATATTACTAACAAAAAGTATTTTCAACTTTGTAATACTTTCATTTCCAAATTTACCATTAATTTTTTATGATCATTATCTTTTGGATTAAAGGTAAGAATGAAAAAAAAAGATAATGTGAGATTTTCATCAAATCTAATGAATAGTGGTGATAATGCCATATCATCATTTTTTTTAAGATTTAGATTGACATAACAATGGAATATATATAAATTTTGAATAACATAATATCATATCCACCAAATCTCATTTAATTCAGATAATTTAATGGATTATTTTTTAATCATTTTATAATATATTTTTATTATGTTTTTGAAATATTTTTGTAAAGATTTTACATTATATCTTAAAATATATTTTTATTTATAATTGATTATAGGGTACTCAAAATATTAAGAATATATGATATATCAATTTTTTTAAAGCACACAACAAAAACAAATATATATATAATCCCCTGATTTTAGAGATCATAATTGATCATCATTTATCTATTTATATTACTAACCAAGACTGTTTTAAATTGTATAACAATATTTTACATATTTACCCCTAAAAATTTTTCAAGGTCTATTATTATCCAAAACTAATATTTAGTCTCATAATCTTATAATAAGATTTTAAAAATATATTGAATGAATGATGTTGATTATGCCACGTCATCATATATTACTAATATTTAGTCTCATAATCTCATCATAGGATTTTAAAGACATATTGAATGAATGGTATTGATTGTGCCACGTCATCATATTTTTTGTTATTATTATTTTTTATTAGATCCGGAATAATTTAATTCTTGGTTTTTTGTGTTCGGGTTTGATTCGGGTTGGGTTGGATTCGGGTTTGACTTTAAAAATGTATTATTTTAAACAATTAAAATTTTGTAAGAGTTAATTCTCTCCATAAAAAAATTGAAGAAAATTTTATCAGACACTATAAGTAAAAGATTCTATATAAAAATAGATATTTGAAAACCATAAAAATTAAATGAAAGATTCTACATAAAAATAAATTTTGGTTGGAGTCAGGTTCAACCCGTTCAAGTTGGACTGTTAATTCTAAAAAATTTAAATTATATATATATATATATATATATATATATATATATATATATATATATATCACATTTTTTATCCATTAGAGCAATTTTTTTAAAAAAATGAATTCGAGCAATATTGTTGTTTTTAAAGTTTCAAATGGAGTATTTTTACAATATATGGTTGGTGGAAAGGTATATATGTTAAATTTTCATTTTAAATTGTAACATATCTCTTTTACATTTCATTTTAAATTTTATGGATGATTTATTTAACCATTATTAAAATTTTCATTATATCATTTATGTATACATAATATGATATATTATATCACATAGAAATGGATTAAAAAATTGAAGGTGTTGGTTGTGGGCATTATTTTTAAAATATTTTTTTTATTTACACGTACATCGTGCGTGGGGAAAGACTAGTTGGAACTATTCAAATCAATCATCTTGTTGATGGAATTCTTCATAATTATTTCACACAAATAAATTCAACTTTTCTCTGATACCACTTGTTGGGATTTTTAACAATTTTACTTGTGCGAAATAAATAATAATAATTGCGGAATAAATTATATGAAGCCCAAATCAATCACCGACGCAATCAGAAAAATATAAAAGCAAGCAACCACAAAGAAACACCCAATTTATCGTGGTTCGGCGTAAGCCTACATCCACGGGGCACTCCAGCAACAATATATTATATCAAATAATAATGATAATAATGTCCTCTCAAATTTTGCCTAAAACTTGAGGAATACAAAATGAAAGAGGGATACAAGGTTACTTCAATGAAACCCTAAATATTTTTTCAAATAATATGAAGAACACAACTTCGATGTAGATCGAAATCCACGGAAGAAATTAAAAGAACAACTCTTCTCTTTCTCTCTGCACTCTTCTCTCTCTCTCTCTCTTCTCTCTCCACTGTTGCTGTCGAATACACACGCCGAATCCTCGCCGAATCCTCTATTTTTCTTTCCCTGCCCGTGCCTCTATGTTCTTAATGAAGAGAAGCCTTAATAAGGGCCTTTAATACCCCACGTGCTTGTATGCACGTGCATGCATGCATAACATGCATTCCTTTCACATGGGCTTCTCAACCCCTCAATTGGGCTGGACCCCATATGGGTCCATAAAACCCAACAGCTATTCCTTACAAACAAATAGTTTTTGGGGCTTATATATTCTCCCATATTCCTTTACGATCCACCTGTTACCATACCAAAACATGCATAAATGTATAAGTTCTTAACAGGGCATAAATGTACAAGTTGTTCTCTTTGGGTGATAATGATGGTTAGATTATTGGCTTGGGAAGAATTTCTTGTGCTTACATACAAATTCCAATTACAGTTTCGTTTCATTTTTTGACAATGCATTTTTTTTTTTGAGTTCATTTTTATGACAATGCATTTTTTTTTTGGAGTTCATTTTTTCCCCCACTAGTACGCGCATCTCATGTAATTTAACAGAGTGATGAAAGATGCCAATTTATATGTGTCACATGTCATGATCACACACATATATATATTTTTTGATAAATTACAATGAGGATCCTACAAGAAATTCTTATACCAGAATATGAAACCTTATTTTTTCCATGGAGGATTAAAAGAATTTGAATTTCTTTTTTTTTTTCAAAAATAAAACATTACAAGGTCAAAACCTAACACAAGATCATACTTGTGTAAAAATTTAAAAATTTAAGACAGCGTGCAACATTATATGATACAATAAATTCTGAAAAAAACTCTTGCTGTTGGAACTCTTATGAGGATCCGCCTTGTTTAGGCAACCTCAAATGACAAATTCATTTTGAAAATTCTAAATTATACTTATTACGTTAAATCATTTCTTAACAAGTTGATAAAAGTTATTCCAAGAAATATGTTCTACAACAAAGTGCTATTTTTATGACGTACAAAATAATTGACTCAATCTATCTTTTAATGGAAAAGAGAATGACATAATTTATCAGATTTTGATAGGATGACCCCGCCTAGCGCGGCGGTGCATTGTAGAGTGGGGCATGGTGTTAGCGGGAGCAGCTTCTGATATAAGGGTGGGTGAGAACATTTTACGAGAGTAATCGAGTAAGGTCTGGGGTCGGTAGAAGTCTTATCTATCGGGGTTCATTTCCGGGGGAGTTGAGATGTTTATGTTCTACTCTTCTATGTTGTTCTATGTTTTTCTATTTTTTTCTTTTGTTTCTCTCATTCCCTTTAGACATTTTCTATTTTATACTAATGCTCCTTAAAAGAATGCCTACAATTCTCCTTAAAAAATATTTCTTTGTAGAAATATATCTCTCTCTGAAACTACCAATAAAAAAATTGATAGTATGTAGAAGTAATTCTAACCGCTTCCCAGTGTGTTAATAAAAAGTATGAATACAGCTAATGCAATATATGTAACATTACTTCTGTATATATTTTATAATGATAAATGTAAAAATACATGCATTCAATTTGTCTAAGTATGCATGCTTTACTTTTTTATAAATGAATGTAGAAAAATCAAAACATATATGTGTGGTCGATCTACGGGATGCAATTAGGGCTCAACTTAACATTGTCCTTCCGGGATGGCCAAACATATCTGGTGGAGGGTATCGGGATGCGGGTATCGGGATGCTCAGGTCTTATAGACGGAAGTATCTCGCTCGAGGAGTTATGGAGAGTGGGGAGGCGGCTCAGATCTACGGGATATAAAAGTGTAAAGGCTAATGTGTCACAAATGCTTATTCGAACGTTATTTGGGCTCTATGGATTTTCTGTAACCACCTCCTTTCCAGAGGCACCCTCGCATACGAGGAAAATATCTTAGAGATGGTCATGCACCAACTCAAAATTGTGGTGTATGTTGTGTGGGAGCTAGAAGGATTTCTTTTCAAGGGGACCTTATTCGTTTGGAGGAGTCCTAAAATATGATGACGTGGCACAATCACTACCATTCATTCAATATATCTCTAAAATCCTACGCTAAGATTAAGAGAATAAATATTGGTTTTGGATAATAATATACTTTAATAAATTTATTAGGAGTAAATATGTAAATTAAAATTGTGTTACATACAAATTAAAAAACTTCTTTTAGGACAGAAGATTGGATCGTTAGTGATCATACTTAATACATAAAATATATAGATAGATTTGTAGATCTAAAATAAATATATAAATCAAATAAGGGTTATCCCAATTTCTACATTCATGTATTATAAAATTATATATATTTATATTTTATATTGTTTATATTTGTTACCTAGTTCTTTTAGGACTTAAATAGGAATAAACTTTAAAATCTCACTTTTAAGTCATAACTCTCTAATATATCACTTATTCAAATTATTGTTAATATTTAAATATGTCAATTATCTAAAAAATATCATATGTGACTAAATTTTAAAATTAATATCATATTTGAATAATGAGTATTAACACAACCATTATGAGATCACGCTCTTCTACTTCAAAAGAACGAAAATACATCAAAAGAAAGGGGGTTGGGCTTCAAAAATTTCGGATGAAATAATATTGATTTTTAGACCTGATAAAATAACTAAACTTCAAATATTCATAAACTAAATAATCAATATCTTATTTATTTCCAACAAACTAGATCTCAACTAATTATCTAAATCTAACAAACAAATCTAATAGATCTTTATCTAATCCCCAAATTTGAATTCATTAGAAATTCAAATCTAAATAAGTAAATCCTAACAAATAAATAAAATCCTAACAACCTCAAAACAACCCATGAAGTGCCATAGGATAAAGATCTGTTATACTATTTTTGTCTTTTTCTGTAATGTCTTTTCTTCTTGTGTTCCTACTTCCCATATATTGTATAATTAAGGAGAATTCGCCCTGTTATCCTCGTCAATTATCAGATATGGATTTCTGAACAACGAATCTTTTATGGTGAAATATCAAAAATATTTGATATTCAAATATCAGATGAAATAGAGTGCAAAATGAAGGTAGGGTGGGATATAGATATCGGTATGGGTGAATTGAAAGTAGCGGGAACGTTGGACGAAGCTTCAATCTTGGGTGTTGATTTTGGTGGTGAAAAAGCTATGATGAAAAATAAAGAAAGGATTGGTATGAGGGGGACCGACATGCCTCCATCTCTTATTATGAAGGTCTTTTTCCCCGATTAAAAGAAATATATATTTATATTTTACCCCTTCGTCTTATTGCTTTACCTCTTCAATCTCTTTATATTTCTTATCGAAGATATGTTTTGCCTCTTCAATTTATGTCTTCATTAATAACAATCGTCTCTTCATGAAATCTCCTCCAATATATTATCGCGTGGTTATTTCTATTAAATTTTCAACGCCAATCTCCTCCATGTATGAAATCTTAAAGTTGTTGCGTTAGCTGCTGCGATGGTTTTTTGATCTCCTCTCGGTCGTAGGCGTCGCTAAACGTCTTCTCGGCGGCATTTTTTTTTTTTTTAAAATCTCACTTTTAATTGTCATCAAAAGAACTCTCTAATATAGGGGTTGGGCTTCACTTATTCGGATGAAATAATAGAGAATTGGGAGGTAAATTATTGATAAAATAACTAAACTTAATATTTAAATATGTCAATTAGAAGAGAATCCCAACAAACTAAAAAATATCCGATTTTTATCTAATCCTAACTATCAAATTTGAATTCAATGAATATCTAAAGTAAATCCTAACAAATAAATAAAATATCAAAACAACCCAAAAATAGTAAAAATAAATTTTGACCCCCAAGACGAAAATTAATATTCATATTACGAACGCGTGACATATTATAATAATTAGGTTAAGATACAAGTATTAATGTCTTTTCTTCTTGTGTTCCATCTCGGTCGTCCAACCAGTCCATAGTCGACAAAGTTTTCACCCAGAGGTGCACTTTAACGTCAACGATTACTGTGGAACACTTTAACCAGGTATTGTAGACGGGTAAATTTATAGATAGACTTCTAGATCTCTCATATTTATAACTAGGTTCCTGAAAAAATCGACTACCTTTGTCCTTTTCTATGGTTATTTTCAGATAGACCCCCAGATCCCTCATATTTATTACTAGGTTCCTGACAACTCTTTTTCAGGGATTTAACCAGGCATTTACAGACAGGCTCCTAGATCCCTCATATGAATAACTAGGTTCCTGAAAAAATGGGCCACCTTTGTCCTTTTTCTGGTTATTCAAGATGGGCCCTAGGTCTCTCATATTTATTACTAAGTATCTGACAACTCATTTTCGGGGATATTTGAACTTCCACCTTTAGTTTATACCAATTTTATAACTAGACTGAAAGAATACATATTGTTCAAATTGATTTTGTTTTCTTTTTGGATAATGTTACGTCTAGCTCCATTTCCAACCTCAATTCCAGATCACATGTGTTTTGAATTTTTTAAAGAGTCTTGCTACACAGGCCCCATTATTTAGGCCCCAACCACAAGCACCATTAGGTGTCAATATGCAATTGGTTTTCTAGTTGACTTTTACAAAAGTGCAAAAAAGAAAAGTACAAAACTACCCTTATTTGAATCACACCGGAACCATTTTTTCGTTATTGTTTTCACCTCATAAAATGCATCCCAACAATATCTAACCAACATTTTTATTGACATTCTCTACTTAAAAAAATAATTCTGGCCGACCTATTCATCTCCGGCGACCGGCATTACCACCTCTGGATTCCTCTCGTCGCCCTCTATCATATGAGAGGTGGTTTGAATATTTTTTCAATCCTCCTCCGGACTCCACATTTTCTGAATCAGTTACATTTTGTGATTGTAATTTATTGTACAACAAATTTAGTTATATTTGTGAATGTAACTGATTTTTATTATATAAGACATATAAACATCAATTACATTTCAAAAATGTAATCAACTTACAAAATATAATGCATAAATGTTCAAATTAATTTGAAATGTTACACAACCACACGCGAATACAATATCAAAACTCTATAAATCCTCAAAAAAAAAATTAATATCAAACATCGGATTCAAAGAAAAAATTATAAACAAAAGCTACATTAAAGGCTGCCAGATTTAATATCAAACACCAAATTGAAGAAAAAAATTATAACAAATGCAATAATAAACAATAACAAAGGTCACACCTAAATTGACAGACATTGAAAACGATAGCCAAGCCGATCAATTGTTTGCAAAAAAATCAGTTACATTTATGAATGTAACTGACTTTAGCATCAGTTTCAAGTACTAGCTTATATAGTAAAAGTCAGTTACATTCATAAATGTAACTGATTATACAAATGTAGCTGACTCTTTACAAGTATAACTGATTTCTTTTGAAATGTAACTCAAGTTTTAAATAAAATTTAAAAAATAATATATGAGTGTTATTACACATTTAAATAAAAATTTAAATCAAACAAAAAAGAAAATTTTAAATGAATTTAGAAGATTTGTATTAGATCATCTAAAATGAAAGAACATGCCAATAAAAATTAATTTACTATCAAAGACCAGATTCAACAAATATAAATTTATAAAATCAAGTAATTACACACAACTGCATAAACATAAATCATTTTGATATGGTGCTAGGTGTTTTTAAAAACAATAATGGTGTTTTAAAAATGAAATAGACTATTGATTATGGGTGTATAAATAATTCAATTAGAATAAATTCAAAAACAAAATAAGAAACATGAATTACAAAATGGAAATAATTTATTGTCACATTGGTGGAAGAGAGTAATTATTACTCTCCTTAATTATGGGAACAGTTACCGAATAAATAAATTAAAAACCATAAATATGGTAAAACAGGAATTATACATATGGGGCTTACTTGGTTGGGGCCTACAAAAATGGGGTCTGTCAATCATTTTCCTTTTTTAAAAATAGTATACATCATCTAATGAGGTACACGCTTTTATAAAAAAATGAAGCATATACTCCAATAAATTTCATGAATGCATTTATAGAAAATGTTAAAAAATTTATTCGAAGCATATGTCTTGTTAACGTGAGCATATGCGTCGATAATTTTTTATCGACGCATATAAGGCTAGAATTGGGGATGGAAACGGATGTGGGTGTCACAACGCCCTTTCTTTTTAAGTTTCTTCTTTGTGTTTTTTTGGGTTTCTTTGATGTTGTTGGTTTTCAATATGTATATATGGATTTATTTCATTTTGTCAGTTTTCAATATGTTTTTTTTGAGCTACACTTTTTGTCTCAAATGATATGTTGATGAAACTCACATCAAAGTAGCCTACAATCAACATGTTTATATGTATTTTTGTCCAACAGATTTTCTGTAATATACATTCATATGTGGTATATATAAATTATGTTTTGCTCTCTCATCGAATACAATCCATTTTATTTACTAAATATCTTTTAGTAAGAACTATTCATATTTAATGGATATAGAATTTTGTTTCATTTGAATTCAGGGGCGGATCCATGACTCTATTTCTGAGTGGGCTGACATAATCTTTTCATATTATGCAATTATATATTTTTTTAATTTTTATAAACAATCACAGATTTAAAATAAAACAATATATGACATTTATAAAAGTGACAATTCATGATATTAGACCCAAAATAACTTACCTCCTTTCTTCATCTACACTTTCAGTGAAATAGATCTACCACTCAGAAAGAAAAACGAAATATATATATATTGTTACATATGAAACAAAGAAAACCTAAATGATAAAATATTCCAATGAATAAAAATCTCATCCAATAATACAAACATGACATATAAAAAAAATAAAAATCCATCAATTAATCCAATGAAAATATAGAATAACACGTGTGAACTAAAATATTAAAATTTCACTTTTTTTTAAAAAAAAAGTTAGGTAAAAGATACATATAATAAAATAAATATTGAATTTTTTTTAAAAAAAATTAAAAAGATATTTTAAAAAATTAAAAAATTTGTTCCACACATGAAACAGCATAAGGAGAAAAAAAATTCATCCACTCATCTTACCCCATCCACCGATCCAATTTAACTATATAAGGAGAGGAAAAAATAAATGATAGCATAAATAATTTAAAGATTAATAAAAAGAAGATCAAAATCGAATCTCTGTATTTGTTTGATTATCTAATCTTTGAACGGGACAACGACAGTGTGATTCACTGTTCATACATGGGACTGGACCGGGTTGCAAAGATGAAAAAATAAGGTCAATAAATATTAATTTAAATTAAATTTAGAATTAAATATTTGATGTTATAATAGATTTTTTTCACAATATCTAGCCCCAGCTAACTCATTAATCCGCCCTTGTTTGAATTTAGAATTAAATATTATCAATAATATGCGCGTGTGCGTACAATAGGCTTATGTAGTATTAAATAAACCCCACCCTTTTTATATATAAAAAAATAAAATAATACCCCACTCGTGACTTTGGTGAGAGTGAAACAGTGACCGCACAAAGACCATAAACAAAAAAACAAACAAGGGTCCGTACAACCTTTTTCTTCCTTCTTCACCATTAATTCTTTTCTCAACACAAAAGGGCAGTAGACCCAAAACACTTGCACACCCAACAATGGCTGACGCGTGCGCACTGGACCCAACAAGGACCCTCGCATGCCGAAACACCCCCGAAGCGACCCACCTGAAGCTCATCTCCACCGCCCTCATATTCTTCACGAGCGCCGTCGGCATCTCCTCCCCTGTCTTCCTCGCGCGCCTCTTCCGCAAAAGCCCCGCCTACGCTCACACGCTCCTCCTCATCAAGTGCTACGCGGCGGGGGTCATCCTCTCCACCTCCCTCGTCCACGTCCTCCCCGAAGCCTTCGCCGCCCTCGCCGACTGCCGCGTTGCCTCCCGCCGCCCCTGGCGCGACTTCCCCTTCTCCGGCTTCGTGTCCATGACGGGCGCGCTCGTCGCGCTCCTCGTCGACGTCGCCGCAACCTCCTCCTCGCACGCGCAGCAGCACGCGCAGTACGCGCCGATCGAGGAGGGGAAGAAAGGGGGGTGCGCGCGCGAGGGGGGCGCGGATGAGGAGGTGGAGGAGGTCGCGCGAATCAAGCAGAGGTTGGTGGCGAAGGTGCTGGAGGTGGGGATAGTGTTTCATTCGGTGATTATTGGGGTTACGATGGGGATGTCGCAGAATCTATGCACGATAAGGCCGCTTGTGGCGGCGCTGTCTTTCCATCAGATCTTTGAAGGGATGGGACTTGGCGGATGCATTGCACAGGTACACTCTTTCAATTCACTTCAAGAAAAAGAAAGTTTTGTTGATTGGTTTTGATTTTGTATTTAAATATTTGGGTATTGAATATTATGCATGGTGAGGTTTCAAATTCAATCAAACTTATATCCCAATCATGGAGGGTAAATTTTTTTATTGATTTAATATTTTAACATGCAACTAATCATAATTTTAATGAATAAACCAATTAGCCGGTTCTCTACCAATTAGCTGGTTTTACCTGTTTTTTATACCATTAATTGAATTTTGAGAGTAAACTAAATCGAAATTCAAAGCGGATGAGGTCTAACCGTTTCAACCATTCAGGTTGGGTTAGGTTTTAAAACACTAGTTTTAATTTGATGAACCTGCGCTGTTGCCATGGATTCTGCTCTTGTAAAGCTACTCTGATTCCTATCTTGCCTCACATTACCTTTCATACCCTAGAATGCCATTGTTTATGATAGATAGTGGGGATTGCCCAAAACCCACTGGGAAGGCACTCAAGAAGTCACTTCAGATCATCAATTGTGGACAGTAAATTAATGAATCCAAAACTAGGCCGGATTCAAATTAATTGGATGTATGATTTGATATTACAAACATATGATCATGCACACATTCCCCTGTGCACATTCCATCACTTTCTGGATTCTGAATTTCAGTTCTCTTGACCGGATTACTAAACATATGATCATGCACACATTCCATCACTTTCTGGATTCTGAATTTCAGTTCTCTTGACCGGATTACTACTACTCCTGATAATGAGTAGGCACTCAAGTAACTCTTATGTCTAAAATTAGGCTGGATTCAACCTGGGCACCACGGCATCGATGTGTGCGATGTTTTCGGTGACGACTCCGATGGGGATCTTCCTGGGGATGCTGATATTCTACCTGACGGGGTACGACGACAGTAACGTGAACGCGCTCATCTCTGAAGGCCTCCTAGGCTCGTTGTCGTCTGGGATACTGATATACATGGCACTTGTTGACCTCATCGCGGCCGATTTCTTCCACAACAAAGCCATGTCATCCAAGCCCTGGCTCAAGAAGGCCTCCTACACGGCCCTGGTCCTTGGGTCCGTGTCCATGTCCGTGCTCGCCCTCTGGGCTTGAACTTATGGTGTATGCACTGCAACAACTCTTACAGATAACTTGAATTGTTCAGTTCACACTTGTTTCTTTCTTGGTTTTGTACAGATTTTTACAAGGGCTTTAGTGCTTTCTGTGGAGATACATAATGAGTGGGGTGGGGTTCGGATACAAGTTCTATTAGGGCTTGTCAGTTCTAATAGGAGAGTGATGTGCGAATATTTGGGATTGGTTTTAAGAATGAGATTACTCATGAATGGTTCAGTTCCATTCATGAATTACCCAGTCGTTCAATTTGATTTTCAAAACTCATTTTTTTTACTTTTATTTTTTAATTTTATTAAGTTAGATTCACGAATCATTCAATTTGATCTAATGCTTATATATGAATTGAGTTCAAAATTCACTCGTCCAAAAAAATGTCTTCCATGTCAATCCCTTTAATTAATTCCCGTGTCACAATGAGTGAATGAGTGGAGGGTTGCGTGTTTATTTTTATTTTGAAAAACAAAATGCAGTGTGAGTGGGACAACAACTGGTATAAAAGGACACATAAACACAGACCTAGATGAGATTTCCTCAGTTGTGGTGTCCCTTTCACATGGCCCAGTTAGCAAATTAGTATATGTTTTTTCTCACCTTGTTAGAAGTCTTCAATGAAAAATAGTCTTCAATGCATTATTTGAGAATTTTATTGCGGGGAAGACTTCTCACCTGTAACTTTGAAGGTGGATCGATCTATTTGTCAAATATAATAATAGACATTTAGATAATAAAAAGTTTATATAATAAAATGTATTAAAGTAATAATAAATTTTTTTTTGGTATATTGATCATATCTTAAATTTTTAAAAGAATTTTCTAGGTATTTTCTTAAAAGGGTTAGATGATTGTTTGATTTCTATTTAAATTTTTATTTTTGTTTTCATCTTATTAAAATATATAGTTATAAATTTAGACAGATAAATAAATATCTCGCCAAATATAGCAATCAGAAGATATATTCTGACTTTCAATGACATAATTATTTAATCATATATTCACATAAAACAAATATGGTTTTCAATTCCTCGAATGAACAGGGGCTTGGGTAAGCCTGTAAATCTGTTGGATACGGATTGAATATGTTGATATTCATATTCTAATTTTCGGATAAAGATATTAATTTTTGTGTTCAGATTTTTTTGAATTTGGATCGGATACAGATATTTTTTAGATAATTGACATGTTTAAATATTAATGTTAAATTAGATAATAAAATAATATAATAGAGAGATATGAAAATTAAAATTGAGATTTTAAGGTTTATTATCTCTTTTAGATATCATATATTAAATATTTAATAGTAATATAATATATCATGATTGTGATTAATAATACAAGATAACAAATATGAACAATATATAATACAAATATATATATTTATAATATATGTCGGATACGGATATTTTTCAAATCAGATACATTGATATCCATATCCGTACTTAGGATATTCGAATATTGGATATTTTTTAATTTTCGGATACGGATTCAGATCGGATTCATATTTTTTTGGATAATTGACAGGCTTAGGCTTGGGTACTGGAGTGTAACATTTTCCTTTTTGGGCGCTATTACACTCAATTTTTTTTATAGTCCAAATGCAATTTTATATACCTCGTTAAAAATTCAGTGAAGCATTGTTACAATGGTTGATGTATATAACTCATTGAATTTGTTTCATACATTTACTAAAAATGAGTTCATTCAACTTGAAATTGAGCAATATACATTTTTTACTAAAATATATATTTCACTAGATGATGTTTACTATTTAAAAAAATTAAAAATTTGTGTGGTTTGGGTTTTGATTGATAAAATAACTTTGAGTCTAACATTTTCTTTTTTATAATTTCAGCTATTATAGTTAAAATTTAATGCCCACTTAATTATAAGAGTATAAACATGCATTTAAGATATTAGGTATTCTTTTAAATTCTGGTGTTGCAATCTACGAAAGAAATCTATTTCCTCATGTTATTATATTAATTAATTATGGAGATAATATAATCAAACTGAGGAAACACAAATAGCACCCATTAGGGACCACTTTGAATATTGAGCCACGTATATAAATAATGCTCTAATCATCTAATGCTTCTAACCTTGAATAAACTAAAACACCACAACCGAGGAAAACCACATCTGGGTCAGTGTTTAATGTTCTTTTATACCAATTGATGTCCTACTCACACTGCATTTTGTTTTTCAATAATTATAAACAAGCACCCCTCCCCACATTCAAGACAGGAATCCATCAGGATTGGTCCCTCTATAGGGATGGGATTGACACAAGACACCTCATGTGAATGCATTTTTTGGGAGAGAGAATTTTAAATTCATTCATGGGACCGGATCCAGTCCTGCGTCAGAGAATTTTCAACTCATTCGTAGGACCGGATCCATTCAGGATTTGATTCGATTAGTTCGGTTAGTATCGTATTAGATGGCATAAAAATTAAACTGCACCACTTATAAATCGAACTGCACAATCAATTGTTAGGTATATATTTCACTATCCTATTGAATACTAATAATGTTTAGGAATTCATATTTTATTTAATAGCTTATTGGATCTAATGAGAGAGTAAAATATATACCCAACAATTGATTGTATAATAAGTAGTGCAATTTGATTTTCACGCCGTCCAGTTCGATATTGATCGAACTGACCGAATCTAGTCCTAACTGGATTCGGTCCCCTCAATCATATGTAAACGAATTGAATAATTCATAAATCTAACTAAACAAAAAATGGACACAAAATTATAATACATAAGTAGAAGAAAAATGATTCAATAAACAAATTTGAAGATTTTTTCATTATTGAATTTTTATTTAAAGGATATTTTCTATATTGAAAATTGTGAAATATCAAATTAGATATTTTGTGCGTTTAAAATTTTAAATTTAAAAATGTAAAATAGGAAGTAATCGATCACTAAATAGCATAATTTCCAATGATGTAAAAATTAAAATCCCATAACTTTTTCATTGAACTAAACTTATTCACACATGATGTAAAATGAAAGGAATAGTTCACGAATCGAACTGAACCATTCATAGTCATCTTTCTCTTGAATGATATCTCACGTACCAATCCCAATGCGTTCACGCATCACTCTTGTTTTGGAACTGAAGCTCTTGTACACATCTGTGGAAAACAAAGTAACAAGTGTAAACTGAACAATTCAAGTATCTGTAAGAGTTACGTTGTTGCAGTGCATGCACCAGGAGTTCAAGCCCAGAGGACGAGCAAGGACATGGACACGGACCCGAGGACCAGGGCCGTGTAGGAGGCCTTCTTGAGCCAGGGCTTGGATGACATGGCCTTGTTGTGGAAGAAATCGGCCGCGATGAGGTTGATGAGCGCCATGTATATGAGTATCCCAGACGACAACGAGCCCAGGAGGCCTTCGGAGATGAGCGCGTTCACGCTGCTGTCATCGTACCCCGTCAGGTAGAAGATCAGCATGCCTAGGATGATCCCTATCGGAGTCGTGACCGAGAACATTGCGCACATCGACATCGTCGTGCCCAAGTTGAATCCGGCCTAGTTTTGGAAAATCATGATCAATGTTCATTAACATGATGAACAACCCCCCAATTGACATTAATTTTTATATCCTCACTTGATAATCTCAACATACATTAAGTGCCTACTCATGATCATGAAAACAATTTAGTAACTAGTAATCCGGTCAAGAGAACTGGAATTCAGAATTTTTATTTTTTCTTGAGGTGAATTGAAAATGTGTACCTGTGCAATGCAGCCGCCAAGTCCCATCCCTTCGAAGATCTGATGGAAAGTCAGCGCCGCCACAAGCGGCCTTATCGTGCAAACATTCTGCGACATCCCCATCGTAACTCCAACAATCACCGAATGAAATATCATCTGCATCTCCAGCACCTTCAACACGAACCTCTGCTCCGCCTCCTGTTCCGCGCACCCCTTCATCCCCTCCTCCTCGTCGCGCCCGATCGGCCCGTACTTCGGCAGGTGCGAGGAGGAGGTGGTGGCGACGTCGACGAGGAGCGCGACGAGCGCGCCCGCCATGCACACGAAGCCGGAGAAGGGGAAGTCGCGCCAGGGGCGGCGCGAGGCGACGCGGCCGTCGGCGAGAGCGGCGGAGGCGTCGGGGAGGACGTGGACGAGGGAGGTGGAGAGGATGACCCCCGCCGCGTAGCACTTGATGAGGAGGAGCGTGTGAGCGTAGGCGGGGCTGTTGCGGAAGAGGCGCGCGAAGAAGACAGGGGAGGAGATGCCGACAGCGCTCGTGAAGAATATGAGGGCGGTGAAGATGAGCTTTAGGTGGGTCGCTTCGGGGGTGTTTCGGCATGCGAGGGTTCTTGTTGGGTCAAGTGCGCACGCGTCCGCCATTGTTGGGTTGTGTTGGGAAGAGAAGAATTAATGGCGTGGAGAAGAGGAGACAAAGGTTGTATGGAGTTTTCGTTTGGTCATGATTCAAGATGCACTTTGACCCATAATTGTGGAACATCGCCATCCCATCCCACATGTTATGGGATAAAAATAATAATTATCATTTATCATAAGTTAAAATAAACAAGTACTTAAAGCAATGGTGACTAAGATCGATAGTTTTTTTTACTTGTTTTCTTGTGTTTAGTATTTAGAATAATTTATAGAAAATAAAAAATATTAAAATCTCATTATTAATTTCGATATAAAAAAATGAAGCGTACAAAATAAATATGAAGAAAATGATTTATCATAAAAATAAGCAATGATATCATTTAAGCTTATATTTTTAGAAGAAATTTTAAAATTCATCTTCCCAAAAACTCTAAAGAGACTCAATATAACAATCATTAAAAATTAAAATAAACAAAAAAATTGCTAAAACAAAATCAAATTAGTGATTTATCAATCCCTTGAAACCACATACCAATATTCCCTTAAAATAAAATTGGCTAACGCGGTGTGTGTGTGTGTGTTCTCCCCTCCCAATAAAACGGGGCAGAAGACCCAAAACCTTCCACACCCAACAGAGAGATTTTTTTATTGGGTATCACAAGAATCCTATGCGAGTATGAGTCCAATATGTTTAACAAATTCTCCATACAATAAGCCATCACAATTCTAGCAAAGATAGCAAAATTTTTAAACAAGTCAAAACAAAAAAATCTATTCCATCTCAAAATACGTATTCTCCCAAATATAATAACTAATTTTTTTAGAAAAATCAGTTTGGGGTTTCTGTGATTACTCGTATATTATTTTTAGGTCCCTTAAATTTTTTTAAGTTGTTTTTAAGTACCTAAGGCAATAAAAATTATTTTTTTTATCCTTTTTGTCAGATATCGTTAGTTTGTCCATTTGTGATACAGAAAATGCACCTCTCTCGATTATTTCATGTACACTATTACATTTTTATGTACATTATAACACTTGTGTACACTGATAGCATTATTTGTAGTAGTCCATATTTAACGTATGCACATATTGATATTTGGATTTTTGTATGTTACGTACAACAACAATTGACAATTTATTTTAAAATTAACGTTGTTTTATATTCATATTAACCTAGTGTGTGTTGAAGGGGAGATAGGGGGACAAACAAAAGGAGAAGACAAGGGTAAAATGGAAAAAAAGGGGATAAAAATAACCCCAATGGATGGAAGGATCAATAAAAAAAAATATCTTCACTAACCCAGAGACCTAAAGAAAACTTCAAATGTGTTAGGAACTTAAAAATATTAATGAATGGCCGGGAGGACCCAATAATTTCTGAAAAATTCACACAAACAATTTTGTACATCACCCACTCTTTTATCACATAAATCAACTTGTTTTACACAAAAAAAAAAAAAAAAAAATACATGACTTGTTGAGAGTAAAACGGAGACCCCACAAAAGCCCAAGAACCCAAACAAAAGTCCATACAACCTTAATTTGTCTTCTCACTCCACCATTAATAATCATCTCTCCCAACACAAAAGCAAAGAAGACCCAAAACCTTCCAAACCCAACAATGGCGGACGCGTGCGCACTAGACCCAACAAGAACCCTCGCATGCCGAAACACCCCCGAAGCGACCCACCTAAAGCTCATCTCCACCGCCCTCATATTCTTCACGAGCGCCGTCAGCATCTCCTCCCCTGTCTTCCTCCCGCGCCTCTTCATCAAGGGCTACTCGTCGACGTGTTGGAACACAATTGATTTTGTATTTGAACATTTGGGTATTGAAGATTTTGCATGTTGTGGTTTGAAATTCAATCAAGCTTTTGGTGTTGGAGGTGTTGGAACACAATTAGATATATATAAGCATGTGAATAAGTGAATTTTAGTGCTCTGTTTGAGAATACCGTTTTGAGATTGAAATTATTTGCTGTATTGAGATTGAAATTATATGCTGTATTGAGCTGAAAATATTGGATGCTAGGACACTCAGTCATTCTTACCGTACTAATCGAGTTTGTGAATTTTTTAACCATAGAAGTTATGCGTTCAATTTATTTTTGAGTATAGAATAGATTTTTTTGTAATGATATGTATTTCAGTAGATAAACATATACCCTTAAACTGCAAAAATGATTGTAGGAATGACTTTTACTCAAAGTAAGCTTCCTGGAAAATTAGTTTGGAGAAATCAACCATTGGTATTTGGATTAGAGAAACAAAGAGTAACAAATTTGACGTAATTTGATATTATAAACACACATGATCCTAGTGTTTACTGAATTGTGAATTCTAGCTCTCTTGATCGGATTACTAGTTAATACATTGTTTTCTTGATCATGAGTTGGTACTCAAGTAAGTTGAGATTATTGAGTGTGGATATAAAAATAAATGTCAATTGGGGGCTGTTTATCAATTATCTTGTTAATGAACATTGATAATGATTTTCCAAAACTAGGCCGGATTCAACCTGGGCATGACAATGTCAATGTGTGCAATGTTATCGGTCACGACTCTGATAGGGATCATCCTGGGCATGCTGATCTGCTACCTGACTACCTGACGGGGTATGACGAGAACAGCGTGAACGCGCACATCTCCGAAGGCCTTCTAGGCTCATTGTCATCTGGGATACTCATATATATGGCGCTCGTCAAACTCCTCTTCCTCGTGGTTGATTTCTTCCTCAACAAGGTCATGTCGTCCAAGCCCTGGTTCTCGGGTCCGTGTTCATGTCTGTGCTTGCCCTCTGGGCTTGAACTTCTGGTGTATGCGCTGCAACAACTCTTACAGATACTTGAATTGTTCAGTTCACATTTGTTTCTTGGTTTTTGTATAGATTTTTTTACAAGGGCTTTAGTGCTTCTATATATGGATATACAGAATAAGTGGGGTGGGATTCGAATACTGATTCTATTAGAACTGATCAATCACAACTCACAATAGGAGAGTGATGCGTGAATGCATTGGGATTGGTATGTGAGACATCATTCCAGAGGGGGAGAGCTCATGAATGTTTAAGTTATATTTGTTAGACTTTTAGGAGAAGAATAATATGACCTAATTCATTAAGAGAGGGACAAATCCCTTTATATAATGATACAAGACCCAATACACGTGTAACACAGTATTACACGTGTAAACAATAATAATATTACACACATGTAATTTAACACCCCCGCTCAAACTCAAGGTGGATCATATAACGTGAGTTTGCGAATGAGAGACAAAAATCTGGGAACTGGATGAGACTTCGTAAAGAGTATGCGATCTGCTCAGTAGAGAAAATGTGCGGAAGCGTCAGTGTCTGAGCAAGGAAGTGCTGACGAAAAAAATGACAATCAATCTCAATATGTTTAGTCCTCTCATGAAAAATTGGATTGCTAGTAATCTGAATAGCACTCCGATTATCACAGTAAAGTGGAGTAGGACCTGTAACATCAACTCCAAGATCAACCAAGAGACGTCTAAGATGAATGATCTCATTGGTTGTGATGGCCATAGCTCGATACTCGGCTTCTGTGCTAGAAAGAGAAACAACATCTTGTTTCTTGCTGCGCCAGGAAATAAGAGAGTCTCCAAGAAATATGCAAAAACCAGTGGTGGATCGACGAGTAGTCGGATCTCTTGCCCAATCAGCGTCAGTGTAAGCTCGAAGAACCAGAGATGAAGATGATAACAGATATGGTGATCTGGTAATAGTCCCACATAAGTATCTAAGGATCCTCATGAGAGCACTGTAGTGAACCGAACGAGGAGCAGAGACGAACTGACTAACTATGCTGACTGCATGAACAATATCAGGTCTGGTAATGCAGAGATACACTAGCTGACCCACGATTTGTCTGTATCGTGTAGGATCTGGAAGGAGCTCACCATCAGTAAGACGTAGCTTCACATGAAGATCAAGTGGTATGTCAGCACGGCGAGTGTCAGATATAGCGGCACGATCAATGATATCTGCTGTGTACTTCTGCTGAGAGAGAAGAATCCCCCGTTTACTCTGAGCAATCTCTAGCCCTAGAAAGTAGCGAAGAGTACCGAGATCCTTCATCTGAAACTGACTACTGAGGTGGCGCTGAACAAGAGTAATACCAGCTGAGTCGTCACCAGTGATGATCATATCATCCACATATAGAAGTAGAATCACCCGACCTTGCGATGATGATCGCACAAACAAAGAGTGATCATGAGAGCTCTCAACAAACCCAGCTAATAGAAAAACACTGCGAAAACGCTCAAACCATGCACGAGGAGCCTGCTTGAGACCGTATATAGCACGTCGGAGACGACAGACATGCTGAGGAGGAGTACGAAGACCAGGAGGTGGTTGCATGTGGACCACCTCTAATAAATCCTCATGAAGAAAAGCATTCTTCACATCCATCTGAAAGAGCGGCCAATGACGAGTCGCAGCAACTGCAAGAAGAGTGCGAACGGTGGTCATCTGTGCAACAGGGGCGAAAGTCTCCTCATAATCAATCCCATACTCCTGTGTGAAACCTGTGAGCAACTAAACGAGCCTTATGTCGTTCAATGGATCCATCAGATCGATGTTTGACCTTAAAAATCCATTTACAACGGATAGGCTTAATATCGGTGGGAAGAGGAACAATATCCCACGTATGAGTCTCCTGAAACGCCTGAAACTCCTCATCCATGGCCTGTAGCCACTCAGGGATGCTGAACTGCCTCTTGATAAGATTTAGGCTCCCGATGTGTATGAATAGTTGCAAGAAAGGCCTGAAGTTGTGGAGAATAAGAGCTGACTGTGGCAAAGCCAAACTGATCAGGAGGTCCACTATCAAAACTGAAACGGGCAGGCGGACGCTCGTGCTGAGGATAGCGAGCAACACTACTCGGATCCACGACCGGGAGAGGGGCGTCAGACGCAGTAGGCGAGGCACCAGTAGAATTATCTGCAGTAGGACTGGAAAAGGAAGACAAAGAATCACACGCTATCGGAGAAGGATCAACGAGGGGAGGACTAGGAGGTGATTCAGGAAGAGGAAAAGACTCAATAACAGGACAAGACTGAACAGAAGGAGACGTAGGAGAAATAAACTCACGGGACGTAGACGAAAAATAGGGAACATCCTCAACAAATAAAACATGACGAGCAAACCAGAAACGATGACCCACCGGATCATAACAACGATACCCCTTATGCTCGAAACTTATCCCTAAGAAAACACATCGAACAGACCGAGCAGAGAGCTTGTCACGAGCATGAGGAGGAAGAAGAACATAACACGTACAACCGAAAACTCGAAGACGACTGTAGTTGGGACGTGAAGAATAGAGGCGTTTGTGAGGGGACATTCCAGAGAGAACGGTAGAGGGGGTGATATTTATGAATGAACAGAAAGAAGGGCAGCCTCAGCCCAGAAATGCTGTGGAACAGACGATGACAGTAGAAGAGGGCGAGTGCTCTCAAGAATGTGACGATGTTTACGTTCGACAATACCATTCTGTTCATGAGTGTAGGGACAAGACTGCTGAAAGATTGTGCCATGTGATTGAATTAGAGAGCGCATTGTAGAAGAAATACATTCCTTAGCACAATCAGAGCGAAATGTTTTAATGCGAGTCTGAAATTGTGTGTGAATCATGGTGGTAAAAACATCATAAATGTGAGCAACCTCAGAGCGATTATGTAGTAAATAAATCCATGTAAAGCGAGAATAATCATCAATGAAGCTAATATAATAAGAAAAACCACTCAGAGAATGTACGGGAGCAAGACCCCAAATGTCAGAATGCACTAACTCAAAAGGACTGGTGGACTGATTATTACTTGGACTAAAAGGTAAGACCACAGGTTTGACCAATTTACAGCCCTCACAACAGACAAAGGAGAAAAATAAGTAGATCCTAACACACCTGACTCAAAAAGGCCTTTAAGGCGAGACTCAGAGACATGACCTAACCTTCTATGCCACAAATCGGCATTAGAAGTGACGCTACCACAGAAGACAGAGGGATCTGGAACAAGGAGATGTAGATACTCCACGAAGTACAATCCGCCGACTCTACGACCAACGCCAATCCTCCGCCCCGAGTGTGGATTCTGCACAAGACAACCAGAGGAAGTGAAAGAAACGATCAGACCGGAATCACAAAGCCTACTAATGGAAATAAGGTTCATGCATAGATCCGGCGCATGTAAAACAAATGGCATGGAGAGATGACCAGTGGGATCTGAGGTGGTGGTGATAGATCCACACTGGGTGATAACTAAAGCGGAACCATCAGCAGTATGAATCGGAGGCAAATGAGCAGGTGCAAGTGAACATGCAGTAAGTATAGAACTGTTTGGTGTCATATGGTGGGATGCACCAGAATAAAAAATCAAAGAGACAGAGGTACCCGGAGTGGAAGAGAAGGCTGAGAGAGCAGTAGACTCGGACCGAGGTGGATGCTGTAAAAGCTGCTCGAGACGCTGATTGATCAAAGAGCAATAGCAGCAGTATGATGACGGTGAGCCGGACCACGACCATGACCACATCCTTGAGAGGCTTGCTGTGGCAGACGAAAACTGGACATTTCTCTGGATGAAGACCCCAGCAATTATTAACGGCATGTCCTGACCTTTTGCAGTGCGCACACAGAATTGTAGAGCGTGATGAGGTTGCAGAAGGAGCAGCAGGAGAGGTAGCAGCTAGAACTCCAGAATATATGGTCGAGGAAGTAGTCTGTCGAGATGCTACAGTGCGAAGACGAGTTTCCTCGGCAACAATTTCCGCTAGGACCACCTCTACGTGGTAAAGGATCTCGATGAATCAACTGTCTAGCTAACGTGGAATATTCAGGACGAAGAGCCATAAGGAACTGGTAGAGTTCACGACGTTCACGAAAGGCAGCTCTTTCAGCTAGAGATGCACGTGGACTCGGCTCAAGATTGCGTAGTTCACGAAAACAGGTGCGCATGCGATTGTATAGATCGGTGACAGATAGATCGCCCTGAACAATTGTCTGAACCTCAGCAAGTAACTGATACTCTCGAGCGCCACTTTTCTCCACAAAACGTTCAAGAAGAGACTCCCAAATCTCCGCTGCTGTATCGAATACACTGAGATCGGCCCGAAGAGAGCGATCAACAGAGTTGATCACATAAGAAGAGGCACGCTGATCATGTCTCCGCCATGAGAGATATGCTGGAGAGTCAGACGGTGGCACAACAATAGTACCATCAAGGTGGCTGAATAAATCACGTGGACTGAGGTGCTCTTCACAGTGGCGCGCCAAGACGGCCAATCGTCGACGGAGCTCAAAAGAAAATCGGTTGAATTCGGAAGAACATCATGAAGAGACTCAAATGAGTCCACGGGGATAATTGATTGAAGAGCAATGGTGACCGGCAACGTGGGATTCGGATTAGTTGGTTTTTCGGACGAAGATATGATCGAAATATCTCAATGAAATCCGAAATATACACGAATGCGTAGACAACGAAAAACTGAACAAAATGAGTACCTGGATAACTAGATTCGGAGTCCGAACGAAATCGTAACGGTCCAGGAAAGAAACAGAATAGAACTGGCCGGCGGCGGCCGGAAATTTGCCGAAAGTGGCCGGAAAGTGCCGGAAGATTGCCGTAAAGTGCCGGAAGAGCGCTGGAAAGTCGCCAGACGGTTGCCGGAAAGTTGCCGGACCTGGGCAGCTGGATCCGGATCGGGCACGGATGGGCCGGGCGCGGATGAGTGGGCCGGGCGCGGACGGACCCGGACGCGTGCATGGGCCTAGCGCGTGGGCCTGGTGCGTGGGCCTGACTGGGTTGAGCCGCGGACGCGCGCGTGGGCCTGGCGCGTGGGCTTGGCTGGATTGATTCGCGGATGAGAGTCGGCCTGGACGAGCGCAGATTTGCGCTAACTTGCGCCGCACTATCGTGCGCCGAAGGATTGTCGAGCGGATCTGCCGAGCGTCGAATGGATCTGCCGAGCTGACGACTGGGCACGGGCGGGATCTTCCGAGAACAGACCGGGCACGGGCGGGCGGGCGGCTCGAGCGGCTCGCGGACGGGAATATGCGCGGACAACTCGGACGGCGCGGACGGCTGCGGTGCGGACGACAATGACGATGACGTCGCGAACAACGATGGATGTAACAAACGTCGAATCTCAACAAAGATCCGAAAATAAAATAAAATTATTTGAGGTCTTAAAAGGGCTCTGATACCATGTTAGACTTTTAGGAGAAAAGAATAATATGACCTAATTCATTAAGAGAGTGACAAAACCTTTATATAATGATACAAGACCCACACGTGTAACACAGTATTACACGTGTAACACAATAATAATATTACACACATGTAATTTAACAATATTCATGAGTTATTTAGTTTGATTCATTAACTATTCAGTTCAATTGATGTCTTATACTGTGTGTATTGAGTTTAGTTCAATGTAAGATATATTTCAGTTTCATAAATTATTCAATTCAATCTAAGGCTTATATATGAACTGACTTCAAAATTCTCTCCCCCCAAAAAAATGCCTCCAATCTTTTGTGAGAGACTGACTAATCTTGACGTATTCCTATCACAAATGAGTGGAGAGGTGCTTGTTTATTTTTATTTAAAAACAAAATGCAGTGTGAATTGGACAGCAACTCAGCAACTAGTATAAAAGAACATAAACACCAACCCAGATGAGGTTTCCCTCAGTTGTGGTGTATTAGTTTATTCAAGGTTATAAGCATTAGAGCAGTCTTTATGTGGCTCAATATTAAAAGTAGTCCCTAATGGGTGCTATATATTTGTGTTTCTTCAGTTTGATTACATAATCTCCATAATTGATATAATAATTATGAGGAAATAGATTTCTTTCGTGGATCTAATATAAATATCATAAGTGCATGTATCTACTTTTATAATCAAGTGGGGATTAAATACCCTCCAAAAAAAAAAAAATGGGGATTAAATTTTAACTGTACTAGCATGCACATGTATCAATGAACTTTGCTGAAATTATGGGAAAAAAAAATTCACTCCAGAACCCAAGCCCCTGTTTGTTCCACGAGTGAAACAGATACCCCACAAAGACCCAAAAAGAAAAACAAAACAAAAGTAAACAATGGCGGACGCGTGCGCACTAGACCCAAAAAGAACCTCGCATGCCGAAACACCCACTCAGCCACCCACCTGAAGCTCATCTCCATCGCCCTCATATTATTCACAAGCGCCGTCGGCATCTCCTCCCCTGTCTTCCTCGCGAGCCTGTTCAGCGGTAGCCCCACCTACGCTCATACGCTCCTCCTCAGCAAGTGCTACGCGACGGGGATCATCCTCTCCACCTCCCTCGTCCACGTCTTCCTCGATGCCCCTGGCGCGACTTCCCTTTCTCCAGCTTCGTGTCCTTGGCGGTCGCGCTCGTTGTCGACGTTGCCGTGACCTCCTACTCGCACGCGCTGCGTACGCGCCGATCGGGTGCGACGAGGAGGAGGGGGAAGAAGGGGTGCGCGGAACAGGAGACAGGAACTCGAGCGGGTGAAGCAGATGTTCGTGTTGAAGGCGCTGGAGGTGGGGATAGTATTTCATTTGGTGATTATCTGGGGATGTCGTAGAATGATGCACAAACTAGCAAGTAGAAGTTTGAAAAATCAATGCTTTTTGGTGGATTGATGGGAAATGCTCCTGCATTACAGTGCCCTGCTGTTCCCTCCCCTTCCCAAAGCTTCTCCCACCCAGATGTCTTTCCAGAAGTTGACCGAAGAATCATCTCCCACATACCAAAAAATAGCCTTTTGAACTCTTTAGAGCTGCTCACCCAGAATCCCCCTTCCATATCTTTGTTGATCTATAGGACACTAGAGGAAAACAATCGCACATTTCCTTGTTACATCTATATCTAGCCCCTACCACTTGGCACCATAGGAGATGAGGTAAATTGAACCACCGCCACAACCATTTATATAGGAGAGCGTTATTCATGTCCCGCAAATTCAAAATCCCTGCCCCCCTTTCTTTCTTCCCACTGCACACAACATCCCCACTCAACCAAATGGAGTTTGTTTTTGCTATCTCTTGCCCTGTTCCATAAGAACCGTCTCCTAATCATGCCTATTTGATCAAGAATTCCCGGCGGTATCTTGAACAAACATAGGAAGAAGATTGAAAGATTTGATAAAACAACTTGAAGTAAAGTGAGCTTCCCTCCAAAGCTGAGAAATATGCTCTTCCAAACCCCCAGCTTTCTTTCGTATTGATCTACAAGGGGAGTCCAAGCCGCTTTCGTCAGCGCCCCAACATTTAAGTGGGGGCCAAGGTGGCGGGTGGGAAACTATTGAATTTGACAAGTGAAAATGCCTGCCAAACTGTCTAGAACGGGAGCCTCAACATTTATACCCAACATCGAACTCTTACGGAAATTAATCTGCAGTCGGGAAAGGATTTCGAAACATGGGCATATGAATTAAATACCCCGGACTGAAATCGAATCTGCCTCATACATGATAACTGTATCATCAGCATATTACACATACATGAGAAACCAAGACCTCTAGGACAGCAAGCAAGGCCCTTCAACCATCCCTCGAAAATTGCCATCTTCATCATCCAGCTTTAAACATTAGCCATAAGAATGAAGAGGGGGGAGAGCAAGAGGAGGGGGGAGAGCAGATCACCATGTCTTAGACCTCTATTTAAATTGAAGAAGCCACAGTTTTCCATTGATCCAGATTGAAGCCTTCGCCAATCCAACGCAACTTTTAACCATCTGGATCTAGTCTCCTCCGCCGCCTTCTTGGAAACTAAAGCCTCCAAGCCCCCGAGAATTAGAATAGAACTCATCAAATATTTCCATGACATCCCCTTTTATAGTCCCAGAACTCTGGAAAAAAAAACGCATCCCAAAACCGTGACATTTCAATGTCATCAAGCTTTTAGGTAACAACGTACACAAATGATGAATGAGATGAATAAAATGAAAAAGTTAACGGTAGACTTAATAACTATTATTCAAAAGTAGGCCTGTCAACGGATCGCGGGTCGATCCGGATCCGATCAGGACCCAACCCGATAAAAGACATAAATACCTCACCCGATGGACCTGACAATCAAAACGGGTCGGGTTTGGGTCCACCCGACCCGATCCTTTGGACCCGATTGACTCAAACTAAATATTATGTGATTTTTTTAAATTTATGATCCAACCTAATACTCATGAGTCAACCAAACATTTATAACTAAATATTGAATAATCATTTAAAATTTTAAATATTTGCAATATTTTTACAATCTTTTGACTTCACGTAAAAGTATAATAATTCAAACTGTATTCCAAATGTTCACTCATAAAATATTTAAAAATTAAAATAGTGAAGAACTATTTATAATACAATATATTCTATTAAAAAGAAAAAAAAGAAGTCATTTTATGCCCCTAGTTTTTCAACTTCTCTTCCTAAAAAATTGGTTTGTTGAAATCAACCATTATTACTTGGATTACAGGCAACCAAGAGCAAAAAATTTGATGTAACTTGATATTATAAACACGCATGATCCCAGTGCACATTCCATCGCTTGCTGAATTGTGAATTCCAGTTCTCTTAACCGGATCACTACATTATGCTCTTGATTATTAGTATGCCGGATTATCAAGTGAGCACATAATTTATTGGGGGTTAATGAACATTGATCATGATTTTCCAAAGCTAGGCCGGATTCAACCAGGGGACTATAGCGTCAATGTGCGCGATGTTCTCAGTCACGACCCCGATAGGGATCATCTTGGGGATGCTGATCTTCTACCTAGCGGGATGCGATGACAGCAGCGTGAACAGCTCATCTCCGAAGGCCTCTTGGGCTCATCGACGTCTGGGATACTCATATACATGGTGCTCGTCAACCTCATTGCGGTCGATTTCTTCCACAACAAGGCCATGTTGTCCAAGCCTTGGCTCAAGAAAGCCTCCTACACGGCCTTGATCCTCGGGTCCGCGTCCATGTCCGTGCTTGCCCTCTGGGCTTGAACTTCTGGTGTATGAACTGCAACAACTCTTTACATATACTTGAATTATTCAGTTCACACTTGTACAGACTTTTACAAGGGCATTAGTTCTTTCTATGGCTATACAAAATGACTGGTGTGGGGTTCGGATATTGGTTCCATCATTATTGGTCAGTTCTAATAGGAGAGTGATGCGTGAATGCATTGGAATTGGTATGTGAGACATCTTTCCAGAGTGGGAGAACTCATGTATGATTCAGTTCTATTCATGAGTTATTCAGTTCGATTCTTGAACTATTCAATTCATTTTATGACTCGTGTGAATGAATTTAGTTCAATGCACTTTTTTTTTGTTGTTCAGATCATGAATTATTCAATTCAATCTAAGATACAAATTGAGTTCAAAATTCCAACAAATGTCTTTCACGTGAGGTCTTCATATGTCAATCCATTGTTAGTAGGGCTGCAATTCGGGCGGGTTGGGTTCGGGTTGACCCCAACCCGAACCCAACCCGAATTTCAAACCGCTCAACCCTAACCCGACCCAATCCGATTTTCAACCCGAATTGGACCAACCCGAACCCAACCCGTAATTAAATAACCCAACCCGCCCCAACCCGACCCAACCCGATTTGTGGATTGCTAAATGATCAAAGTCAAGTTGTGGATTGCCAAAGGACTGAAACCAAAAGATCTTATGAAAGATTGAACGGATGATTGCCGAAGTGCCAAGGTGCCGAAGGATCTGCCGATTGTCAAAGTACCGAGGTGCCGATCTGCCGATTGCCGAAGTGCCGAGGTGCCGATCTGCCGATTGTCGAAGTGCCGAAGAATGGGCGATCTGCCGAGGTGCCTTGAACAGACGTATCTCTTGAAACCTTGAAGGACTGCTGAATGCCGACCGCCTTTCACGTCTAAAAATAAATTGATACATATAAATCCAAAATCAATAAAAAAAAAAAAACAGAACAAGTTTTAAACTTAAAAGCAAGACATCCATCAATAATTTTATGGGTTAAAATAGGTCTGATTCTATTTGTAATTTTTGTATTTATCAATGTGACTAAAATATTTATATTTTATAATTTTATGGGTATCTTAATGGTCTGAAAAATCTTTGAATGAAATTTCATAAAATTTGAAGTAGGGATCTGATTGTAAATCATTGAATTTGGATTAGGGATCCATTTATAACACAGATAGGGTCTAGTTATAAAATTGGTAAAACCTGACGATGGATCTGCAGAAAGTATAGGAAAAGAGAAAATTAGCCGTTTTTGTTAGGGACCTGGTTATAAATATGAGAGACTTGTTTATAACACATATAAGAGTCCTTTTGTAAAAATTTCAAAACCTGGGAGTCTATCTGAAAAAGGCCCCATTGTTGTTTCGCACTAATCTTTGGCGCTAACGTGTATAGCTGGGTGAAAAACTTTGTCTCCATCCGGCCGGTGGTACATTAAAGTGTACAGACTGTGATGCATTAAAACCCGGAGGCCTATCTGAAAAAAGCCCAGCTTGTTTGTCGCACAGAGTAGGTCGATTGGGTGAATTTTGGACTCATTGCGGTGCATTAGAATGTACTGTATAGATATAGAGACAATTAAAGAAATTTTTTCCAACATGACTATTTGATCATATCCCCAAATGAAAGGGGCTATTTGGAAATATTATATGCAGTGATCAACTGTCAAAGACGTGTTCATTTTGTCCAACACGGACGCGCGTTTGTGCCTAACCCTTACACCACCCAGCCCTGCTTCCGTCATGGCCGGTTGTTCTTTCTCTCTCCCCCTCTCTCTACCACTCTTTTCTTACCCACCCCTAAATTTTTTTTGGGGGTGGGTTAGAAAACTTGAGAGGTGGAAATATAGCTCCCCAGGAAATGTTAGTTTGTTAATTAATTTTGTTATGTTTAAAGAGAATCCCATTTTTCACGTGAAAATTGAAGGCAATTTTTGACGAATTCAATGCAGAGCCGACAAAAGATGATAAAAGTAGCTGGTTTTGAGCACAACGTATAATATGACAAATTTATCTATTATTATTATATTAACGAAAAAGAATTTTAAGTGTACCTAACATTATTTTATTAAATATAACATGTATATACATAAATTGGATAGTATCATATCCATATCTACTTGGTCTCATGACGATCGATCACTTCTCTCTTTTTCTCCCTCTTTCTCTCTTTATCTCTACCCTAACCCTATGCCAACCCCCTCCGCAACCACCGCCACCACCTCCGCCCTCCCCGTCTCCCCCCCCCCCCCTCTCTCTATGAAGATCTCTCTCTTTCTTTCTCCCCCTCTATCATTTCCTCCTCCATCGCCACCACCCTCCGCCTCATCTCAACCACCTCCACCACCCTCTGTCCACTTGGCCACCCTTTCTCTATGTCTTCCTTTATCTCTTCTCTTTCTTTTTCAATTTTTTTTTAAATGCAAACCCCATCCTAAGAAAACAAAAATGAGGAGAGAAGTTGCATCTTTATGGGATTAATATAACTCTCCCATATCCCACTACATTAAGCTAGTTCTCTCTCTAACAGAAGATTGGATCACAGGTGTAAAAATTATATAGGATTCATATGACACCCAATAATTTTATGCTACGTAGATAAAATAATTTTGTTTAAATTATATATGCATGATTATTTTATAAATATCAAATAAAATAAATATATTCTTTTACTATAGTGAATTTTTTACTAAAATAAAAAAAAACCCAAAAAACCAAGGGGGCAGTTACACCCACACCATGTAACAAGAAACCCACCCCGTTATCTAACCCACCCCATTAATTTTTTTCAATCACTTAACCCACCCCTCATATGTATGTGAAACAAGGCAATGAAAACCCACCCCAAGCATTTTCTCATTTACCTTTCTCTCTCTTCTTCTCCCTTCTTCTCCCAATGACCGTTCTCCTTCCCATCTCTCCCCGCCGCCGGTCGCCGTGTCTTCAGCCCATCTTCCCAGCCCTCATGCCTCATCCGGTCTCCAGAATGGACACCCACCTCTAGCTTGCTATACACATTCATTTTCTTCTTCTTCATGTTCTTTCCTCCTCTTCTTCTTCATGCTCTTTTTCATTGAAATTTGGGTGTTCAATGGTTTTTTCATGTTCTAAAATTTTGAGCCCTATGTGTTGAGATTTTTAAATTTTATAGCGAATGGAATATGCTTTGGAAACCCTAGATTTTTTTTTTTTTTGGCTTGACAATCCTATTATTCCACATAAGAAACAATATATATGTGATTGAAGAGTTTAACCCTACTATTCTCCTACACTTGCAGATTTGGTTATATGGTTGATTTGGGTATATTGAAGGATCTTCTTATCAAAACACTGGCTGAAAGCAGGGTTAACATTGAACAAAATAAAACTATCGTTTGACGTTCGTTATGGTTTTGCTTATCTTAGATAGATTGGAACTTATTTTTGGAATAGGTTTTGGTTGTCTGTGATAAATGGTAGCATTTTGGTGGAAAATGTTTCCTTGTACATCTTGTGACCCATCCTTATCATGTGAGATATATTTGGAACATATTGCATTCGTCTGGTTATCTAAATATTATTTTTTGTCCATTCGACTGGATTACTGTCATATTTTATTCAACTTTCTCGACAGGGTTATTGTCAACCTGTGCTAAATTACACGACAGATCACCTGTCGAACGATTACCAAAAAGGTCCGGAAGGAATTTTTGCATTGCTCGACTGATGGCTTGTCGAATAGATAACCAACTGGTCGACTAATGTATCGTCGAACTGGACTTAATATCTCGATATAAACATTGTCGAGGGTAATAAGTATGCTTGACTGGCCGACGGTCGATCAAGCATTTAGTTTCTGATAAATTACATGCCGAAAAGGGCTTAAAGTGGGGGTGGGTTTCCTCCATTTTCAAATAACAACAAGCTATTTTTATAATATTTTATTTGGGGTGGCTTTCTGACTACATGACGTGGGTATATCCGTCCCCAAAAACCAAACAAAAGTCCATTCAACCTCTGACTTCTCTTTTTCTTAAAAAAAAAAACTTTGACTTCCCTTCTCCACCATTTATTCTTCTTCTCTCCCCAACACAACCTTCCACACCCAACAATGGCGGACGCGTGCGCAATAGACCCAACGAGAACCTTCGCATGCCGAAACACCTCCGAAGCGACCCACCTGAAGCTCATTTCCACCGCCCTCATATTATTCACAAGCGCCATCGGCATCTCCTCCTCTGTCTACCTCGCTCGCCTCTTCCGCAACACCCCCGCTTACGCTCACACACTCCTCCTCATCAAGTGCTACTCGACAGGGGTCATCCTCTCCACCTCCCTCGTCCACGTCCTCCCCGACGCCTCCGCCGCCCTCTCTGACTGCCGCATCGCCTCGCGAGGCCGCCCCTGGCGCGACTTCCCCTTCTCCGGCTTTGTGTGCATGACGGGCGCGCTCGTCGCGCTCCTCGTCGACTTCTCCGCGACCTCCTCCTCGCACGCGCCGCGGTACGCGCCGATCGGGCGCGACGAGGAAGAGGGGAAGAAGGGATGCGCGGAACAGGAGGAGGAGCTCGCGCGGGTGAGGCAGAGGTTCGTGTTGAACGTGCTGGGAGTGGGGATAGTATTTCGTTCGGTGATTATTGGAGTTACGATGGGGATGTCGCAGAATGTTTGCACGCTAAGGTCGCTTGTGGCGGCGCTGACTATCCATCAAATCTTTGGAGGGATGGTAGTTGGCGGATACATTGCACAGGTACACACTTTCCAAATTCAATTCAAGAAAAAAATTTAAATTTTTTTTATCAATTATCATGTTAATAAACATTGATCATGATTTTCCAAAACTAGGCCGGATTCAACCTGGGCACAACGATGTCAATGTGCGCGATGTTCTCGGTCACGACTCCGATAGGGATTATCCTGGGCGTGCTGATCTTCTACCTGATGGAGTACAACGACAGCAGCGTGAACGCGCTCATCTCCGAAGGCCTTCTAGGCTCATTGTCATCTGGGATACTCGTATACATGGCGCTCGTCACCTTCATCGCGGTCGATTTCTTCCACAACAAGGCCATATCGTCCAAGCCCTGGCTCAAGAAGGCCTCCTACATGGCCCTGGTCCTTGGGTGCGCGTCCATGTCCGTGCTCACCCTCTGGGATTGAACTTCTGGTGTATGCACTGCAACAACTCTTTACATATACTTGAATTATTCAGTTCACACTTGTACAGATTTTTACATGGGCATTAGTTAGTGCTTTCTATGACTATACAAAATGACTGGTGTGGGGTTCGAATACTAGCTAGTTCCATTAGTATTGGCCAATTCTAATAAGAGAGTGATGCGTGAATGCATTGGGATTGGTATGTGAGACATCTTTCCAGAGTGGGAAAACTCATGAATGATTCAGTTCTATTCACGAGTTATTCAGTTCGATCCTTGAACTATTTAATTCAATTTATGTCTTGTGGGAATAAGTATAGTTCACTGCAAGGTAATTTTCAGTTCAATGAAAGCATTGTTCAATACAATTTTGTTTCACCTTTTTGGTTATTCAGTTAGATTCATGAATTATTCAATTCGATCTAAGGGTTTATACAAGTTGAGTTCAAAATTTTCTCCTTCAACAAAAGTATTTCACATGAGGTCTTCACGTGACAATCCATTGTACATTAGAGACTAACCTCTCCTGATTGATTATTGTCTCAAAGGAGTGGAGAGGTGCTTGTTTATTTTTATTTGAAAAATGACATATCCAGCCCCCTGTGTGTATTAAACAAATCAAGTTGGGGTAGTTATTTTTATACTGACTGTATAAAATTATTTACACACCATGCTCATTATATATGATTGCTTATACTCTTAATCCTGAAGTGATTCTTAGACGTGTGCATATGTTATATGTCATTTTGATTCACTAAAGAGTGAGAATCTCTCATGGATCAATAAACTCGGTGAGTTGAGTGACAATAACACTTGTATGATGGATATTTGCTATTGATAGAATCCACAATTCCTATAGGAGATTGATGACACTCTTGAGGATGCTTATATAAGTTTTGATCATGTCTAACCCTGCCGATGAATTTAATTATTTGACATGTCAAATAAATTAAGTGAAAGATCTCAAGAAAAATAAGATGATGTGAAATAATATTGTTAGTAATAATTATTTCATAACGAGTATTATAATCTTTAAGTGGAGAGATATTAAGCATATAATATAATAAGCTCGAGATATTATATTTTGAAATTAGTATATTTGGAGTGTAGTAATAATTTTTTAGTGGATTGAATTATAATTTATGTGCCTTTGGGTTTTAATTATAGGCTGAGTTATGGTACCCAGGCAATAGCCAACTGTTGATTTCTCCTTTAGATCCTTGTCCTAGCCTATAAATATGTGGCTTCCTCTCTCTCTCTCAGAGAGAATTGATTTTCACCGAAATCAAAACGCCTAACCCTAGAAAAATTTTAAGATCTCCAGATCCAGAAAATGTGAGAAAGGGAGAGAAAGAGAGCGAAGGGATTCACTATTGTTATTTGAAGCAAGAAGGAGGCTACACTCCACCGCGGATCTACAGCCTAGGAAGGACATACGACCGAAGATTTCAATTGAGCAATCCATCCTCGTCTATCATATCAGGTCTTCTTCGACAGAACTTTGATCTGAATTCTGGTGGAAAACCCTAATTCCACTTTATAGAGTTTGCATGAAAAATATTTAATAAATTTTTTTTATTATCTGATATATGCCTCGATCGATGGATTTTAACGGTCCGAATTCATTTTCCCAACCATATCTACTTTCTAGTTATGTGGGCATTAAATTTTAACTGTAATAGCATGGATCAATGAAATTGAGTTGAATTATGAAAAGATACTTGCTGATTCACTTCTATATTTACCAATAGACCGTTCACACTACACTCCAGAACCCAAGCCCCTGTTCGTTCCATGAGTTGAAAACCATGTGAATATGTGATTAAATAATCATGTCTTGCTAATAAACAGGGCTCGATATATTATGAGTCTTAAAGCGATTAAATAATATTTATTTTAATTTTAAATTATTAATTTTTTACTTAAAAATCATCCTTATAGTTTTTTGAGATGCAAAATTACTAATTAAGTTTTTATATGCAAGTTTTTATTTTGTTCTTTGTTATCTATACCACATAATTGTTTTTCGTCTACAGCAAATAGGAAGTCCACATATATTTATATATATATAAAGATGAAATAAAGTGAGAAGAAGAGTTTTTTTTTTTTAAATAGAGAAGAAATAGATTGAAAAGAATAAAAGAAAGTGTGAAACAACATTTTTTTAGGCCTTGCAGTTTCATATTCCCATTTTTGGGGACTCAAAAAAACCTTTAGGCCCCGTTTGGTTCGTGTCATTTTTTTTAGTGGAATTACTTTACCAGGAGTTAGTTTACCAGGAATTAAAATACCAAGAATCATAATTCCATCAGACTGTTTGGTTCGCTAGTGGATTTCTCCAAATAATCATTTTCAAGTGTTTGGTTCATACATGGAAAATGATAAGGAATTTGATTTAAATGTCTAAAATACCCTTACTATTATATATATACTTGTAAAATTTATTTCTTTTTCTATATCACAAAAATAAAAAAAGAATAAATTTTTTATAAATATTTAATGAATGCAAATAAATAAAATAGCCAATTATGTAATTAAACATATAATAATAGTAAATTTTTTAAATCAGTTGAATATTATAAACTCCTCTAAAAACTAAATAACCAATTTTATTAGTTAGGATTCAGAGGCATTGTTTTAGGCCTAAACCCATATCACACATCACATATTATATCAATTATAATAATACCTAAACCCATCACACATGCACAGTTTAGATTTTTCATATCACATAAAAATCATAACAAACTTTTTTAGTTAAAAAATCGAAATAACTATATAAACCCATTATATAGTTGGTGAAAAAAAAGAGGCTATTTATTTTAAAAATGATATACATAGTAATTTCATTAATTTGTAAATGGTATAATAGTAATCTAATTTAAGATTCCCTGTGGAATTTGATATTACCACCACAAATGGTGGAAATGTGATTCCACCATATTTTCCCACATGGATGGATTTTAATTCCACTGGGGCCCACAATTACCATCAAGATTACCACCAACCAAACACTGGATTTTATACACTTTCCTGGTAATGTTACATGGAATCAAATTCCATCCCAGATTACCACGAACCAAACGGGGCCTTAAATCCTATTGGTCATGTAAATATTTTTTTTTTGCTATTTTTAAGGTATCATAAAATGTTGTCAATTTTTTATTGGTTACTTTCTAACTATATCAAAATGACTATTAATTATTTTGAAAATAAATATTTTTTGGCAATGTATTAAGCTATTATTGGTCAACATCTGTACCTATTTATAAATAAATAAAAATTTAAAGACATTTGTGCATTTAGAGGCCTTAGACAATTATCTAAATTTCATAATAAAAGAGCTCCCTGCTAATAAGTCAGAATAAATACTATAATAGCTATATCCAAGGAGCCAATTGCTTGCCTATCTAAATTTCAACTATATATTTTAATAAGATGGAAAAATAAATTAAATAGACATCAAACAATCACCTAATTCTTCTAAGAAAATACACAAAAATCTCTTAAAATTTTAGGAAAAATTAAATACGGGTCCTTTGTTGAAACCCTGAATTATTTTAAGGTCCCTAGAATATATGAACTTATTTTTTGATCTCCAAGTTAGTTGGGATATTATTTTTTGGTCTTTCCATCCAATGCAATTATCTTTTATCTCTTTTTTTTCTCGATTTTGCACTTCCCTTCATCTTTAATTTGTACCCTCCTCTCTGTCCCATGCATCCACACCGACGACATCCTCTCTTCCTTGAGGCCTCCCGTCACCCCCTCCATCCAGTGACTTTCTCTCTCCCTCTTACTACTGTTCCATCTCTCTCGTCTTAACCATATAGTTAGACATGTTATAGTGTACGTGTACCGGTAAATAATGTATCTAGACTTGTTAACAATATACACAATTGGTGAAGAAGAGGGATAAAATGAAAAATTTAACGGTCGACTTAATGACTTTTACTCAAAAGGACCTACAAAAAATAGGCAATGGGGTCAGGAGACTTTTAAAAAGTCCAAATATTTCTTGGATCTAAAAATAATTCAAGGGTTCCGTAGGACCCACAATTAATTTTACCAAAAATATAAAATATGATATGATATATAGTAAAAAACTTATTATTACATTTATACTTTTTGTTACATAAAATTTTTATTATTATAATGTCTATTATTATATTGGACAAGTTACATGTGAAAAGTCTTCCCCGCAATAAAACTCTCAAATAATGCATTGAAGACTATGTTTTGGTTTGTTCATTGAAGACTTAGGAGCGTTTGGATGTGGGTTTGGGAAAATTATAAGTTTGGAGGAATTTGATTTCTCTAACCCATTTTCAAAGACAAAATAAAAAATTGCAGTGTAATTAAAAGCTGCAAATACATTTTTACAAATATGTGTCTAAAAGTTAGTTTTTTCATAATTTGTAGAAACAGCTGTAAACTCAGCTTTTTAGAAAAAAAACTAATTTTCAAATCCACATCCAAATGCCCCCTTAAAATAAGGTGAATGAGACCACAAATGCTTTTGACTTCATGGTTGTATCAGTGCCACAATACGAAACGAATCTAGAAAAAAGTGAAGTAAAAAAAGATATGCATCAATAATGAAAGGGTTTTGTTAACGAGTGCCCTCAGGGCACTGATTAACCCACATTTATTGCTACTTTTTTAAGCAACCCAATAAATTAATTATGATATGAGTATAAAATATTTTTTAAAAAAAATTCCAACACCCCTAATAAATTCGCCATCTATTTTTCTTCTTCCCTCCCATACTGTATTTTTTCCCTCCAATATTTTTTTCTTCTTCCATCCCATACCCTATTTATTCATAAATAAAATATAAAAAAATTGATTTTATATACCAAAAAAATATTGTTCAATTGTTTGGTATACATACTTTTTTTTTTACATAAATAGGACATTTTTCCTGAAAATATCTTATTTATACTTGTAACATTTTTTATTTTTAAACATTGTGTAAGGGAGTGAAAAATTGGGTTGAGAAGGGAAGAAGGGTTTTGTTAAAAAAAAATGAAAGATTTTTTAAAATACCAACAACACCCTTTTATTTTTTTAACCATATGATAATTAATTTGTTGGATTGCCTAAAAAATTAGCAATTATTATGAGTTAACCAGTGCTCTGAGGGCACTCCTTAACAAAAACCCATAATAAAAAGTGGATGAAAGAAGTGATTTGGTTAATTTTCTTCACATTCACTCCTAAAAGAATGATGGGAAAATATATGGGGAGTCCACTCTGTTCTTCATCAAGAGGTGGGGATGTTTGTTAGTGGGGGCAAAATTAGATCTATCTTAGTAGGAGGGAACTCTGCATTACACTAGGAGTCTTTTTTTCAGTGCTGTTAAACACAGTCTTTTTTCAACCCCAATTCAAGTTTTATATACATAGATAGAAAATCATCGGAATATATATTTACAATAATGAAATATATGTTTTGATAAAAAAAATTTAACATTTTCTATAAATGTATTCATACAATTCATTGAAATATATGTTTTATTTCTTATAAAATGACATACTTCGCTAAATAAGGTATGCTATTTTTAAAAAATTCAAAACACGTGTAGATCGATTGGAATTGGGGCGGGAAAAGGGGTTGTACGTAACATTCTCGATTTTTTCCCCTCCCCCTCCCTTCCTCTCTTCTCTTTGTTTTGGTGGGTTGCAAAGCTCTTGTAACCAACCCGTTTACACCTCTCCACCTGATCCACTGATTTATCTCTTCTCCCTCTTCTTCCCCTCTCTCTCACAGTCCACCTCCCCCACCGAGCTTCTCCTCCCACCACCTCTTCTTCCTTCATGAACCCAAATGCCGCCGGACCTCCCCCTCCCACTCCTCCTCCGCCGACAACACAAGAACAACCCCGACAAGTGATGACCCGCAACCACCACAACCCCGCCGACGCCCTTCACTTCCTCAGCCTCGTCCTCCAGTGCGTGGAATCCATCGTCATGGACCTCCTCACCGAGGCCTCCGATCTCCTCCCCTCCTCGACGAGCTCTCCTCACCCTTTAGCCTCTCCTCCATCTGAGTGTGTCCCTGTTGGGTATCCCTCTGATACCCTTTGATGTTTTTCAAAACACCCACACCACTCTTACCACAAGACCCAAAAGAAAGAACACACAAAACTTTGGAGAATTTCTCCTTTTATTAATTTTCTTGAATTAAAAATAACACAACCCCTTCACATCCTTTTATAGGGTGTTGTGAGAAAGACAAAAATCTAATAAATCAAATATCCTAATAAAGGCCAATAAAACATTTCCAAAAGTGGCCCATATATATATTCATATATATGCTAAATTACTCATCAATTAATATAGTCATTTATTGACTTCATAAATAAGGAGAAAAATCATTGTGATTTATTCTCCTAATATTTGATATCAAATTAAATATTTGATCTTTATTACCTTCCTTATTTGGTAGTGGTGAGATCTTTCACCTTTTTTGATTTGATATTTCCAATATGCCCCCTCAAATCAAAAAATCTTCATTCCAAGCATGTCTCTTCTTCACATGGTCCTTGAGGAATTGGAACCAATTGTTGATGTGTTTCCTCCTATGCTGCATGGGATCTTTCGCGAGCTTTGTGATTGGTTTTTCTTGAGGACGATACATCGTCTTGTGTTGATTGATCTGTCCCTCTACGGTGCATTTAATCTTGTACACCCTTTTGACGCCGATCGCCTTGTGACTTTGTGGGAGTGTCATCAAATCTGATGTATCATTATTCTGCACTATGTGAATCTCCTTCTTCTTACAATCTTCTTGAATGGCTGCTTGGAAGATGAGAGGCTCATGATCAGCATATAGACAGAATAGATTTGTTTCTCTATCTTCTGTCTGTTCATAGATCTCCCTAATACTTCTCATGTTGATGGGGCTTTTCTTTGATGAGGATCCACTGCTACTAGATCCTTGAGAAGTTGGAGAGTCTCTTGATGGAGTTTTTTGTGCCGTAGAAGGTGTGGCTTGCCGAGGAGATGGCGGTGCTATAGGTGGTAGAACCTCTTGCTGATGATCTTTAGGTTCCTCCATCAATGGTTGTTTTTCCGTCGCCTCTCCATTGCTCCAATTCCACGCTTCGTCTTCATTAAAAACCACTTCTCTACTCTCCACTAATTTATTGGTAAGTGGATTGTAGAGTCTGTATGTTTTAGAGGCTTCGTTGTATCCAATGAAGATGCACCTTTCTCCATGATCATCAGGCTTTCCTTTCGCCTGCACTTGTACATATGCAGTACACCCAAAGATGCGAAGATGCTTCACGTTTGGCTTTCTTCGACTCCACGCCTCGTGCGGTGTCATCTTCTCTACACTTTTCGTCAGACATCGATTGAGTAGATAGACGGTGCATGCAACGGCCTCCGCCCAAAAACTCTTTGGTACGCCCTTTTCTTTTAGCATGGTTCTCGTCATGTTGAGGATGGTGCGATTCTTCCTCTCGGCTACTCCATTTTGTTGTGGTGTGTACGCAGTTGTGAATTGTTGTTTGATGCCCACCTGTCTGCAGTAGTCCTTGAACATATTTGAGGTGTACTCACCACCTCGGTCAGATCTGATTGTTTTAATTTTACAACCGCTCTCTTGCTCAACACGAGCTTTAAAATTTTTAAAAATAGAAAATGCAGCAGACTTTTCCTTTATAGGATACACCCAAATCTTTCTACTAAAATCATCAATGAAAGTGACAAAATACCGATTACCTCCAAGCGAGATTGCCTCCAATGGACCGCAAGTATCAGTGTGCACCAATTGTAGTGGTTTTGTCGCACGCCATGATCTGTCTTTTACAAAAGGAAGTCTTTGTTGCTTCCCAAGTGTGCATGCCTCGCACACATGTGTTGGCCTGTCGATCGTTGGTAGACCTTCTACCATGCGCGTCACGGATAGGAACTTCAAATCATTGAAGTTGAGATGCCCGTAACGGAGATGCCACTTCCATGTCTCATTGTCCATGAGTCCATAGAAGCACTTTTGAGGCGCCATGTTGAGGTGGAGAGGAAACATGCGATTTTTCGCCATTTGAATTCGTGCAAGATGTCTCCCATGTGCATCGTTGAGGGAAAGGATATTATTTTCAATGTGTATTACGTACCCCTTCTCAATGAGTTGCCCAATGCTAAGTATATTGCATTTCATATTGGGAACGTAATAAACATTGGAAATAAATTCAGGTTTGCCGTTTCTAAAAAAAAATTTATTTTTCCTTTACCTTCCACCTCAAGTTTGGATGAGTCTCCCAAGCTCACGTTGCCTCGGACATCGTTGAGCTCCATAAACAATTCTTTCTTTCCGCACATGTGGTTGGTTGCTCCCGTATCGAGAAACCACACATCTTGTTGTCTAGTCATGTCCTCATGCACGAAAAGAAGTGTAGATTCTACAAATTCATCAGTTGCATCCACAAAATTGGATTGCTCACCTTGATTTCTGGGGAACTCCAACAATCTTACGTGTAGTGCCCAAACTTGTTGCAGTTGTAGCACTTGATGTTCCTCATGTTTCCACGGATTTGCTGATATCCCTGTCCTCGTCCTCGTCCTTGACCTCGTCCATGATAGGTGTTATCACGTTGTGGATCGAAACGTCCACGATAACCATTTGGGTTTAGAGTCAACTTTGATTCCAACATCTGCTCAACCGCTGTGGAATCCACATTCTTTTGAATGCGTTGCTCATGGACTTGAAGAGATCCCAAGAGCTCCTCCACCGTGATTTTTGACAAATCCTTCGATTCTTCTATTGCAACTACCACATGCTCAAATTTAGAGGTAAGGGATCGAAGTACCTTCTCCATGACACGGGTGTCATCGATTCTCTCGCCGTTCCTCTTCATTTGGTTCACAATTACAAGCAATCGTGAGAAGTAGTCGGAGACGCTTTCTTCTTCCTTCATGTGAGCCGCCTCGAATTCGGCCCTCAAAGTTTGAAGGCGAATTCTCTTGACCCGGTCGACTCCTTTGAAGATTGTGTTTAGGGTATCCCAAGCTTCCTTGCTCGACGTAGCTTCGGAGACCTTTTCAAACGTCGATTCATCCAACCCTTGATAGAGTAGGAATAATGCCTTCTTGTCCTTCTTTCTTTGGTCTTTGAGAGTGGCCTTTTGCTCCGCCGTATGCGTAGCTTCTACCTCCGGTGTCGGCTCCACGTAGCCGTTGTTGACGATCTCCCATATGTCTTGGGACCCGAACAATGCCTTCATCTTGATGCACCAATTCTCATAGTTGTCCTTTGACAATATGGGAACTTGAGGATGCACCATATTGGATGCCATCTCCACCAACGCTCTTTGAGATATGGATCTCACAAGGCTCTGATACCACTTTGTTGGGTATCCCTTGATACCCTTTGATGTTTTTCAAAACACCACACCACTCTTACCACAAGACCCAAAAGAAAGAACACACAAAACTTTGGAGAATTTCTCCTTTTATTAATTTTCTTGAATTGAAAATAAACAACCCCTTCACATCCTTTTATAGGGTGTTGTGAGAAAGACAAAAATCTAATAAATCAAATATCCTAATAAAGGCCAATAAAACATTTTCAAAAGTGGCCCATATATATATTCATATATATGCTAAATTACTCATCAATTAATATAGTCATTTATTGACTTCATAAATAAGGAGAAAAATCAATGTGATTTATTCTCCTAATTATTCTCCTAATATTTGATATCAAATTAAATATTTGATCTTTATTACCTTCCTTATTTGATGGTGATGAGATCTTTCACCTTTTTTGATTTGATATTTCCAATAGTCCCCACCAACTTCACACACGTGCTTGACTCCCGCATTGTCACCTCCCACCTCTCTGCGATAGGTTTGGTTGAGTTGGTGTGGACGTAAACATTGTAATGTTCGTGACCGGCGAAGAAGCGGTCCAAGAGAGGTGGGAGGAGGAGACGGTGGGGCCGCGGAAGAGGCCGAGGTTGCATCTCGGTGGTGGGGATGGATGAGAGGGTTTTGGGAGAGAGCATGTGAGGAGTTGGGGGTGGGCTAGGATGTGAAGGGGTGGGTTCTGAAGAGTTGGGATTGATTTGTTTCAAATACATTAATAATTTAATATGGGGTGAGTTAAAGAGCTAATGGGTTGGTATTAAATTCCCCATATAATTATCCAATATGAGTTTTAACATGTGTGTTAAAATATCATGGGTCTTGAGACTCTTGACACATTAGACTTACGAGGAACTCACCACATATTAGTCTATCATTGAAAAGTTAACCAAATTTCTTGGGATCTAGTCCCATCTAGTTTCCTTACATTTCTTTTTCTTTCTTTATTTTATTTTATTTTCATACGACATCCAATTTTCGATGGACATGTTTAGTCTCACCAACGTTTTTTTTATTAAAAAAAACCGGTGTTTTGTTATCCCCACCGATCTGGCCAGTTCGACCAAATTTGATCGCCATTTAAGGTTTTGGGTGACCAGATTTGGTCGTCATTTTAGGTTTTGGGCGACTGGATTTGGTCGTCATTTCAGGTTTTGGGCGACCGAACCTGGTCGAACAGTATTTGTAATAAAGTTTATAATTTTTTTTCTTGCAAACATAATCCCACGACGTATATCCTCCTTGAATCCTTCATATCACTCAAAGTCTGAGTTGTAATATAGGGAGAATAAATCATTATTCTTAAATGTAAAATATAAGAACAATATTTTTTACATAAGTTACAGATAAATTTCAAAAGCCAAATATAAAATGTGTTTCGATCAACTGGTAGTTCTTTTTATTTAAACAAATAATCATCTTAATTACGAATTGAAACGAAGCTTAAAAATGATATATATTTGTCTAATAAGATATTTTTCTATAAAAAATTGAATTAATTGATACATTCTTACATTTTTTTCAGTCCCTTAGTTGTTGTTTGGATAAAAGAATAAATGTAGAATATGATAGATAAACCCAAAAAATTATTTGTTTACAAAGAATAGTTAGATATAGTTATGAACCCTATTCGACCAATTCCGGTCGCTCAAAGCCTGAAATGACGACCAATTATGGTCGCCCAAAACCTGAAATGACGACCAATTTCGGTCGATCTGAATTGGTGAGAACAGCAAAATACCGGTTTTTTTTTTATGGTGTGTTACGTGAAAGGCTTGGTGGGGATAGACGCGCTCATTTTCAATTTACTGGTCATCAAAGTCATGTGACTCTCCTTAGCCTCTTTCCACAGTACATCAATTCTAAAAGATTCTGGAAGGAAAAAGATACATCCAGCCCCAACTGCAATTCATCCTTTTTTTTTTTAAATCATATACTCATCATTTGAAGTGCATGTTATTATATGAAATGAAGTATACTGAGATATTTTAGTGTAATTTTTCTCATGGTGAAAAAATGAAAAAATGAAAAAAAATTGAGTCATATACTATGATGAAATCCCATACACTATGATAGTGCAGTATATACTATGTTATCATAGCGTATAGGGTTGCAAAACGGGCTGCGAAATGGTCTGCGTGTATCAGCGCTCATTGTTAAAGCCCAAATTTGAAGACTGAACCACTTATGAGATATGATGGACCTTTCACGTTTGAGCGGGAATATGCTCAGTCTATTTTACAGTTTGTTTTACAGTCTCATATATTATGATTGCATAGTGTATACTACAATATCATAGCATATGCAGTTATATCACAGTATATGAAATAATTATTTTGAAGAACTAATTAGGTCACTTCAAAAGACTTGAAAAAAGTTTTTTTACAGGTAAAGAGTACTGAAAAATAATTGATTTGAGCAATATTTAAGAGGATTGTTTTTGGGTATTTTCTTAGAGAATGATGATAGTTTGATTTCTACTTATAATTTTATTTTTGTGTTAATCCTATTAAAATATAAGTATAAATTTAGATAGATAAATAAATCTGCATCCCCAATTATAGCTACTAGATGATTTATTCTGGCATACCAAGACAAAATTATTTACCCACACTGCCACACAAACAAATACGGTTTTCAACTCGTGAATAAAACAGGGGCTTGGGTTAGAGTGAAGGGTCTATTGGTAAATATACAAGTGAATCAGCATATTCTCTTTTCATAATTTCAACTCAATTTCATTGGACCATGCTTACAGTTAAAATTCAATGCCCATGCTTAATTATAAAAGTAGATACACGCACTTAAGATATTTATATTAGTTTTTTTTTGTTAGGTATTTTTTTTTTTAAATTGTGGTGTTGCAATCCATGAAAGAAATCTTTTTCCTTATCTTATATATTAATTAATGATGGAGATTATGTAATCCAACTGAAGAAACACAAATATATAGCACCCATTAGAGACCACATTGAATATTGAGCCACATAAAGACTGCTCTGATGCTTATAACCCTGAATAAACTAACACCACAACAGAGGGAAACCTCATCTGGGTCAGTGTTTTTATGTTCTTTAATATCAGTTGCTGTCCGACTCACACTGCATTTTATTTTAATAAATAGATACAACAAGCACCTCTCCACTCGTTCGAATCCAATCCATCAGGACTGGTTAGTCTCTAACAAAAGATTAACACATTAATAACTTATGTGAGTGCATTTTTTGGTAGACAGAATTTTGAACTCAATTCATATGTAAACTATAGATGGAATGGAATAATTCAATAATTCAACCAAAGAAAAAAGATGACAAAAAATTGTAGTAAACAACTTTTCCATTGAACTGAAAAATACCTTACATTGAACTAAACAAGAGGCATAAATTGAACTGAATTGTTCATGAATCGAACTAAATAACTCATGAATATAGCTGAATCATTCATCAGTTATCTCTCTCTCCTATTGAGACTGACGAGTATTGAAGGAACCGGTATAGGAACCTTATCCCATATTCTGTGTATCCATAGAAAGCACTAGTAAAAATCTGTACAAAATACAGGAAACAAGTGTGAACTGAACAATTCAAGTATCTGTAAGAGTTGTTGCAGCGCTTACACCAGAAGTTCAAGCCCAGAGGGCGAGCACAGACATGGATGCGGACCTAAGGACCAGGGCTGTGTAGGAGGCCTTCTTGAGCCAGGGCTTGGACGACATGGCTATGTTGTGGAAGAAATCGGCTGCAATGAGGTCGACAAGTGCCATGTATATCAGTATTCCAGACGACAACGAGCCCAGCAGGCCTTCAGAGATGAGCGCGTTCACGTTACTGTCGTCGTACCCCGTCAGGTAGAATATCAGCATCCCCAAGATGATCCCCATCGGAGTTGTGACTGAGAACATCGTGCACATCGATGCCGTCGTGCCCAGGTTGAATCCGGCCTAGTTTTAGACATAAGAGTTACTTGAGTGCCTACTCATTATCAGTAGTAGTAGTAGAAATCCGGTCAAGAGAACTGGAATTCAGAATCCAGAAAGTGCTGAAATGTGTACTGGGGAATGTGTGTATGATCATATGTTTATAATAACAAAGCATACATCGAATTAATTTGAATCCGGCCTAGTTTTGAAAAATCATGATCAATGTTTATTAATTTACGGTCCACAATTGATGAGCTGAAGTCACTTCTTGAGTGCCTTCTCAGTGGGTTTGGGCAATCCCCACTATCTTTCATTTACAATGGCATTCAAGGAAAGATATGGATCAGAGTAACTTTATAAGAGCAGAATCCATGGCAGGACCGCAGGTTCATCAAATTAAAACCAGTGTTTTAAAATTCGATCCAACTCAACTAGTTGAACCCGTCAAACATTTCCCCGCTTTGAATTTCGGTTTGATTCATCCTCAAAATCTAATTAACGGTATAAAAAACTGATAAAATTCAATCAATCCACCGGTTGAACCGACAATTTTTGTTTTTCTTTATGAGAAACGTTAAACCTTTCAAAATATAATCAATGATTATGAATGGTTACACCAGTGGTGCTCCCACAAAATTGAGGACACAAAAGCAGAAAAGAAAAACAGCAAAAGAAAAGGAAGCAAAAACAACAAGAGTGACTCCAGCTACATCAAAAGATCGGATGATTTTTCGAGAATTAGCTACAAGTACGTTAATTAAACCGACTTTTTTATTTAAAGAAACTGTGAATAAAACTACCTATTAAAATATTAAATCTAATAAAAAATTTACCATTCCTCAAATTGTGATACAAATCTCAATCAATTTGAAACCTCACCATGCATAATCTTCAATACCCAAATATTTAAATACAAAATCAAAACCAACCCAATCAACAAAACTTTCTTTTTAATTTCTTGAAGTGAATTGAAAGAGTGTACCTGCGCAATGCATCCGCCAAGTCCCATCCCTTCAAAGATCTGATGGAAAGACAGCGCCGCCACAAGCGGCCGTATCGTGCACAGATTCTGCGACATCCCCATCGTAACCCCAATAATCACCGAATGAAACACTATCCCCACCTCCAGCACCTTCGCCACCAACCTCTGCTTCACGCGCGGGACCTCCTCCACCTCCTCATCCGCGCCTCCCTCGCGCGCGCACCCCCCTTTCTTCCCCTCCTCGATCGGCGCGTACCGCGCGTGCTGTTGCGCGTGCGAGGAGGACGAGGTTGCGGCGACGTCGACGAGGAGCGCGACGAGCGCGCCCACCATGGACACGAGGCCGGAGAAGGGGAAGTCGCGCCAGGGGTGGCGGGAGGCGACGCGGCAGTCGGCGAGGGCGGCGAAGGCGTCGGGGAGGACGTGGACGAGGGAGGTGGAGAGGATGACCCCCGCCGCGTAGCACTTGATGAGGAGGAGCGTGTGAGCGTAGGCGGGGCTTTTGCGGAAGAGGCGCGCTAGGAAGACAGGGAAGGAGATGCCGACGGCGCTCGTGAAGAATAGGGCAAAACTATTCCCACTACCCGACTTACTATTTCCCACTATCTAAAATTACGAAAATGCCATTATTTATTTTATTTTTTCGTCTCCCTTTCTCACTACCCAGTTCGACAGCATCCAGTCGAAGTGTTCTTCACTGGGACGACAGAGGTCTGTCGAACTGTATGAATAAGTGTCGACAGAGGTCCAGTCGAAGTGTGTTTCACTAGGACGACAGAGACCCGTCGATCTGTCTAAGCAAGTATCGACATGGATGTGTCGAATCTTTTAAAACAACAACTTTCTTCTAAGAATTAATCAATTATACAATCATTTAAGTCCTTATGAAAAACAAAAATGTCATTTAAGTTATTTAAGTCTTTTTGAAAATCATTCACATATATATTTATTTAAGTATAAGAAACAAAAATATCAAACAAAGAGTTATTTGAATCAAATAAACAGTAAACATTTCATATAGAAAAAAACATTATTTTCTTTTCTAAACAAGTGGAGTCTTTTATAAACAAACTCCACTTATTTAAAAAAGAAAATAATGTTTTTTTCTATATGAAATGTTTACTGTTTATTTGGTTCAAATAACTCTTTGTTTGATATTTTTGTTTCTTATACTTAAATAAATATATATGTGAATGATTTTTAAAAAAACTTAAATAACTTAAATGACATTTTTGTTTTTCATAAGGACTTAAATGATTGTATAATTAATTGATTCTTAGAAGAAAGTTGTTGTTTTGAAGGGTTCGACACATCCATGTCGACACTTGCAAACACACTTCGACGGGTCTCTGTCGTCCTAGTGAAACACACTTCGACTAGGCCTCTGTCGACACTTATTCAGACAGTTCGACGGACCTCTGTCGTCCCAGTGAAGAACACTTCGACTGAACGCTGTCGAACTGGGTAGTGAGAAAGGGAGACAAAAAATTAAAAAAATAATGGCATTTTTATAATTAGAGGTGGTGGGAAAGTTAAGTAGGGTAGTGGGACTAGCACTACCCTGAAGAATATGATGGCGGTGGAGATGAGCTTCAGATGGGTCGCTTCCGGGGTGTTTCGGCATGCGAGGGTTCTCGTTGGGTCTAGTGCGCACGCGTCCGCCATTGTTGGGTGTGGAAGGTTTTGGGTCTTCTTTGCTTCTGTGTTGGGGAGAAAAATTAACGGTGAAGAGAAGACGGATTGTACGGACTTTCTGTTTCGTTTTTTGTTTTTTGGGCCTTTGTGGGGGTCTATTTTTCACACCGAGTCATGATTTTTTTTTCCACTTAAAACAATTGTATAAATCCAAATGATTTTTTAGTTAAAATTTTAATGACAGATAAATAATACTATGTAAATATTTTATTTGGTTAATCATGATACAGTATATCAAAAATCCATTACAATGTGTTTCTGAAAATCCTCTATAACTAAAATAAAATAAGGCTTCAATAATAGTTGTTTTAAGTATCGGTCACCTTAGACTGTGATAAAGTGATAATTAAGAATGCACGTCATAATAAATGTAGTTTTTTGTGATTATCTTTATTGGATAAAATAAATTATAATTCTTTGTAACTCCTTATAACTCCTTGTAACTTCTTATAACTCATTGTAACTCCTTGTAACTCCTTATAACTCATTGTAACTCCTTATAACTCCTCTTATAACTTTTTGTATTCATCTCTATAAATGGAGATCCTCAACACCATTAAGAGTGTGAAGAGATTTATGTTTTAATATGGTATCAGAGCACATTAGATCCTTACCAATGGCTCTTAAAAAGCCACTCCCCACCCCCACATCCCCCCCCCCCCCCCCCCCCCCCCAAAAAAAAAAAAAAAAAAAAAACTCAAACTCTTCTCCAATATTCCATACTTATGGAGGCAATTCTTCTTACTTTTCTTTCCTCAACAGACATCTCTCTTCCAAAAAAAAAAAGAAAACCTTAGTAACCTAATAACATTTTCTTTCTTCACACAAATTCATCTTCTTCTCACTTTCCTTTCTTCAACGGAGAATTCTTCTCTAAATCCTTATTAGAATCATCTCCTTCTCTTCCTTCACACAAATCTCACTCTAAAAAAAAAACTTCTCCTATCCATAGACTCATGGAAACTAATCCAACCCAACATCAAACCCTCTTCTTCTCATTTTTCTTTCCTCATCATAGAAATATCTCTCTAAGAAATCTAATTGTTGTAATATGGTATCACATCACAACTAGCTCCTTATCCCATGGCTCTTCAAGAAGCCCCCACCCCCCACCACACACACACACACACACACACAAACCTCCAATCCAGACTCCTGGAAACAATATTTCAACCCAACATCGCTTCTTCTCACTTTTATTTCCTTAATATAGAAATCTTCCTCTAAGAACCTAACCTTATTCATCTTCTCCTCAAACAAGTCTCTCCAAAATATAAAAAAATAAAAAAATTGGTGTTCAAAATCAATATTGTGGTGCAACAACCTAGGAACAAGTATCTGGCGATCATTTTCATGTCAAATTCATTTCAAGAAGATATCAACCAGGAGATATTATATCAAATTTTCTTCATCACCAATTTATTAAAGACAAGTTGAGCGTTCAAGAACCCTCAACTTGATGAGGCGTATTAGATAAAATAAATTATAATTCCTTGTAACTCTTTATAACTTCTTGTAATTCATTGTAACTCCTTGTAACTCATTGTAACTCCTTGTAACTCCTCTTGTAACTTCTTGTATTCATCTCTATAAATGGAGATCCTCAACATCATTAGAGTGTGAGGAGATTTATGTTTTAATAATCTTCTTTGATCATCACGATATTCTATTTCTGTGACAATTATTTAAAATATAAATCACATAAATATGATCACCGTGACACACACTTAAAAAATGTCTTCAATGATATATTTGGTGATGGACATTATTTGAGTGTCACCAAAAACATGATAAGATAACAATTTAAAAACGCTATATTTAGTACAATTTTAATTGAAAATCATTCCACGATCAAATCATTTTCCCAAATGAGTAACATTTATTAAAATTTCACCAATGTAAAATATTTGGTGATGGACAGTATTGAAATGCCACAAAAACGTAGTAAGATTATAATTTGAAAATGTTATGTTTAGTAATCTTTTAATTAAAAATCATAATACCCCAATCAAATTACCTTCCCAACGGTTCAAAGCTCAGCGGTGTTACTGATAGGTCCTGGCTTTGAGTCTTGACGCTAACTTACCCACTTGCTTGTTGGCGATTATTTGAAAGAATTTTCTGTGGGACCGGGACAAACAAGCGGAGGTAAACTTTCCAGCATGAGGGTCCTCCAATATCAAAAAAAAAAAAAATTACCTTCCCAAATCAGATTTTTAAATCAAATTTTTAACCTCCCAATATCATATCTTGTCCCCATGCCTCCACCTCCAAACCCTCTCGCAGGGAAAAGAAAAAAAAAACCAAACCACCAGGCAACTTAACTTAAGCCACCACCACTATATAATCCCTCTTCTACCTTATTTTTCTATTTCATTTAAAGGTATGCATTTTTGTACTTTCATAGGTTATTCAATTGAAGTGTTTGGATAAAAATTTTAGATATATCAATGGATTATCTTCAACAAGATCTGTGTGGTGTTAGTGGCATATGTTTCCAGGGTATATATGTAAGGCTCATATTAAGTGAATGTTTGGCAATTTTTCAATGATTTTGATCTTCTATTCTTCTTTTTTCCAATCTAGGAATTTTTTAAATGATAATGTTATCTACAGTCCAATTTTCAGCCTCATTTACAGTCTACGTATGTTTTGAATTTTTTTTAAAATAGTTTACCTCATCTAATGAGGTACATGTTTTTATAAAAAAAATGAAACATAGACTTCAATGAATTGCATAGATGCAATTTTTAGAAAATGTAAAAAATTCTTTCGAAACATATGTCTTATTAACGTGAGCATATGCATCGTTAATTTTCTATCGACGCATGTAAAGCTGGAATTGGGGTTGAAAACGGAATTGGGTGTTATAGCACCCTTTTATAAATCGTTCATGTGTATCATATATGTTTAATTTAATTGAGTAAAAAATAATTCTTACACATTTCTTTCCAATTGGAAGGCATGAACTATGTTGTATTTGGTGATGAGACATCCAGTACAAATTTATTTACATATTGCATTGCTTTGAACATTAGTAAGTGTTTATTAATTTTGTTGATTTTCTTAATTAATTAATATTTTATTAATTAGTTTTTATTTACATTCTCTATTTTGTAGGTAGAGATAGATTGAAAAAAAGTGAAGAGAAACAACCTTCTTTAAGGACTTCGATATTTTATTTTGCAACATGGAACTCTAACACAATGTAATTGAATATTGATTGAAATAATGTATGAAAATTTTGATTATTTTTATTATATTTGAATTAGTGATTGTACATGTTGTAATTACAATTTTGCATTCATACAAATCATTGAAGTGTTGGTCTGTCACTAAATGTTGACAAAAGGTGACTAACATTGACCAACCATCATTTTTTTTATAGATTTACGGTGACGGATGTGCATGTCATCATTTACTACGTCAAACGTCATTGAAACATGTGGATCACCAGTCATTGAATATCAATCAATGGTGACAGATATTTGTATCTGTCACCAATCATCCACTTACGGTACCATTCACATCTGTCATCATATGCTACATACGGTTATGAACATATTTTCACAAATGCCTACGGTGACTAACAAAAACCTACGGTGACTGATGCAACCGTGATAAATGGCGAGCGTCACATTAGGCCTTTCGTGATAAACATAAAGATTTAGTGACAGATTATGCTCGTCACCAAAACCCTAGTTGAAGTATATAATGACGATTTTACCTCATCAGATAGGCTTTTATAATTTATTTAGAGGGGTAAAATTATCATTTATAGAGAGTTTTCCATATTTTTAACACATTGTAAATGTTTTTTGATATATTATGTTTTCGACCAAAGTTATAATTAACCAAGCGGAATATGCGTAGAATATTCATCATCTTTCAACAGAAGATTAACACAAGGGATTATTTGAATTTACATAGATGTTTTCAGAGGGTTATATGGATTTCAGAAAAAGTTAGGGTTTATATGGATTTCAAACAGTTTATAGGGGGTTATTTGGATTTTTTTCCTTTTTAAAAAAGAAAAAAGAAAAGGTTTATGTGATAAATGAGTGGGAGTGTTGTACAGAATTGTTTATGTGGAAAAAAAAAATTATTGAAAAGATTTTTTTATCATTGTATGAGGCTTCTCTGTTTAGTTTAATTTGTGGAAGAGTATTTGGGCGAATAATTATTTGAGATGGGATTGCAAACCAAACAAAAAATATGTATTTGAGATGGGATAGATTTTCTTGTTTTGATTGATAGATGAAAAAAATTTCCTACCTTTGCTAGAATTGTGATGGATTAATGTATATTTAATGTATACTTGTTGATAATATTGGATTTTTTCGTTGACCATCTATCCTCGCATAGGATTTCTATAACATTCAATAAAAAAATGTCATATAAGTGATAAAAAAAAAACTTCACTAAATACATTTACTTTATTTGATATTTACAAATGATGAACCATGCATCATTAACTTAAATAAAATTATTCTAAGTATCATAATCTCCTTGGATATAACAGGGATTTTATATGACTTCCACACAATGATCTAATCTCTTTATACAAGAGAGAACCAGGTTGAATGTAGAAATTGGGATAACCCAAATTTGCTTTATTTTACTTTATTCTACAAATAATGACTATGGGAGAATTAGGTAAGTAAGGTGGCCATTACAAATAAGAGAGATTGATATGAGATTTAAGTATGTATATATTTTTAGTAGTTCATCAAATACTCTTGTTCATGATTTTTTCAGAAGAATCTTTGTAATTTGTCATCTTAATGATTCCTTTTTTGAATTTATTCAAAATGTTTACTGTATAAAAGTTAGTATTTAAAATTTCATGCACTCAAATAAACAGAGAGTTTCAAGTCAAGTGGGATGAACACTCCCCCCGCACTTTCATAACACTAGACTTATTATATACAACGGTTTTAGAGAACGAGGGTTATTGGTAAATATTTTTATTCGTTTAGGATCTAATTGTATGTTTAATGGGAATCCTTTATAAAGGTTTTAGGATTATTTGTCACAAAAGGATAGTAATTCAAGAACCATGGCTTTCCATAGACTCCATGATAAATACCAAATTTAAGGATTGCTAAAATATAACTTTATGAAATGCCGGGGGTCCACCTCTAAATTTTCCTAAATTTATTATTAATACACCTATTATTAATTTGAGTGGGGACTCAAATTTGTATATGTAGGTTGGTCCCACATCTTGTCCTGGCTTGAACTAAGAAGGACTGAGCATTTATGGAGGGAGACTTCCTTGTTTGGTTCTAGAATAAAACATGCAATAAATGAGAATTAATCATAATAATTACAAAATGGATGTTTGAAACGCTAGAATAAATGAGCATTTATATGAGAATTAACTGATATAAAATAGTATACAGATTACAGTCAATCTCTGAAATTAAGTTATTCAAGCTTATTCAACTCAAATGAATATATTGATCAACTGTCAAATCGATTGTTATCACCTCTTATAAATCAACCGTCATAATTTTTTCACATTTTATAAATCACTATCTAAAGGTTGTGTCTCTTCTTCCAAGTGAAATTAAGCTTGTCAATCGGATGGATATGGATCGGATAGACCCTTATCTGTATCTATATCCAAATTAGAAATTCGAAAAAAAATTTGTATCCGATATCCGAAAGATATATTGAAAATAAATATCTATATCTGATTCGAAAACCAATATTAGAATATGAATAATTATCCAAAATATCCCGAAAATTCAAAATGAATATGTAATTATTAAAATATCCAAAGGTCCAATATCCAAAAATAAAAATCATATATTTAATATTTAAAATATATAAAAAATCTAACAATTAACTAGTATAAAACGTAAAATTGGAAGTATATACATCAAACATTACATGTTTTAGAGTAAAAATAAAAATAAAAACTCATATTAATCCTAAAAATATAAATAAATAATTAAATAAATACAGATAATTTTTGGATACAGGCATATCTGTATCCGATCCGAAAATTTTTGGATACGGATAATTTTTTCGGATATAGATTTTTAAGATATCAGATATTTTCTGAATTTTCGGATACGAATTTGGATCGGATACAAATATTTTTTAGGATAATTAACAGGCCTAAGTGAAATAAGCCACGTCATCTTGACTTTTCAATTATTCAGGGAATTTTTAAGAAAAATATTACATTCGGTCTATTCCATTCCACTTATATAATATTAATCTACATGTCAAATCATTTTCATCTAAAAGAACTCACATGTTAATTACTTTTTTGCATTTTATTTATATTTTATTAACAATTTATTTATGACCAACCAAATAACAAAACCTTAATTATTACTCTCAATGAAATAATTAAAATCACAACCAACTATAAAATGACTTATTTTTTTTCATCTACATTAAAATAATAATTATATATTATGAATTAGTTTATATCAGCTATCCAAATAGAGACTAGATGAAATTAATTATCACTCCCAATGAAATAATTAAAACCACAACCAACCCTAAAATGACTTTTTTTTTTATCTATATGTCATGAGTTAGCTTATATCATAGAGACTAGATGTATAACAATTAAATTTTTTGATTCAGCCCTAGATGAATTTTTAAAATGGAGCCCCAAATATTATTTTTTTAAATATAGATTGTTTAAATATTACACATAATTTTATTTTAAGCTATAAATATTAAAAAAATCGATAAACAATATTATAAAATAATTTAGATTACAGCATTTTACATCATCATATACACATAAAAAGAAATAAGAATAATAAATTTTTAATGATATAAGAAAACTATAATAATCAGAAAAATATTTTTATTTAAAATTTAAACACTATATTGGTTGAAAAGATTATGGGGGAGAAGATAGATATTATGCTTGATTTTACAAATAGCAAAGTGAGAAAGTGTTTTGAACGGGACTAATTTTTTTTTTTTTCATTGGATCTCAACGTTTATTTTTTAAATTCCAAATTGGTGTTGCCCGAGGGCCAGATTTATGAACTATAAATAAAAATTAATTTTCATATATAATCTCTATCCATTCATTTATATTTATCTCACAAAAAAACTCAAAATGCACGCTACTTTAATCAATCAATCATTTGTCACCTTAAAAATACTTAAAGTTGTTATATGAATGTAACTCGGGTTCATCTTAAAGATAATTTAATTTGTCATATAATTTTTTAGATTTATTGACTCACTTTAAATGGGGTTGGTGGGGCGGGGCGGGTATGGATTTTAAGATACAAAACCTGATGTGAGGTAGAGTGAATATGGATTTCAAATTACAAAATCTGAGGTAAGGTGGAGTGGATATGGATTTTAAAATGTAACACCCGAGGTGGGGTGAATATGGAGTCTAATATTAGAGAGAGAGATTAAGTTTGGATTATGTTAAACCCGAATCTAACTCGATGCATTGCTATCCCTGTTTACATGGATCAAGTTATTATTAGATTATTAGGCTTTTGGGTGTTATATGGGCTTATTTTAAACTATACTTGTGTGTGGATCAGGACCAAAACTTCTAATATACAAGGTTTGAAAGGAAAATGATATGATCAACCCCTGTGTAAATTCATTTGTAGTCCACATTATTATTTTTAAAAATCATGTACTCTTCTATATATATATTTATATGAAATGAAACAAATATTGAAATAAAATAATATATACTTTTTTTAAAAAAATTACATCACATGCTATAATAGAATCTCATATGTTAAGATACGTATTTACAGTACGCTATCATAGTATATAAGACTGTAAAACGGACTTAAAAATTTATTGAGTGTATCATTGTTCAGTTGGAAATTGTTGAATTCAGTCACATTTCTGGTTTCATCTTTTTTAATTTTTTATAAAATATCGTATCTCAATTAATAATCTATGTTTTTTTTATAAAAAAAATATAGTATATACTTTAATTAATGAAGATATTTTCGAAATGTGTAAAACAAAATTCTAATGTATGTGTGATCTTATTTGGGAGGTTTCAAGAAGTGACGTTAGAGTTGGGCATGGGGTTGCTTTACACTTGTTATCTGGATCGGCTTAAAATTTAAATGCTTGGCTTTTGAGTATTTTATGGGCCTTTTTAAAACCATATAATCGTTTGTGGATCAAGCCCATGACTCCTGATAAACAAGTTTCGAAATGGTAAATGATTCGTCCAATGGCCCGTCCGCAACCCTCTCTTTTTTCTGTTTTTTAACTCATGTGTTGAAGTATACGTTGTTATTAAAAATCATATACATATATATATACACACACACACATATACACACACTAGTTTATATTTTTTTAAAATTAAAATTTCATATAGTGCAATAATGCAATATACACTATGTTATTGTAGTGTACACTGCACTATCCCATCGTAGCGTGTAGCGATGGTAGACCATTTCTAGACTACAGACGGAGCTGCAAAATTGACTGCGTGTATCACTACTTCATTTGACTAAAGATTGTTCAAAGTAAGCGGGGGATCTTTCTCTAACAACAAAAGTACAAAAGAGATATCCTTGATCGTGCTGCTATATCCGACACTCCCAGCGTTGATACTCCTCTTAAGCTTCATGTAAAGTTTCATCATACTGATAGAGAACTTCTTTCAGACCCTATACAATACAGATAGATTGTGGGTCAGCTTGTGTATCTCTGAAACACTAGGGTTGATATTATTCATGTCGTTAGCATTGTTAATCCGTTGGTTTCTGCTCCTCGTTCGGTTCACTATGGTGCTCTCATGAGGATCCCCATATATTTATGTTGGTTTATCACTAGATCACTATGTATGTCGTTATCATCATCTCTTGTTCTTTGGGCTGATGTTGAATGGGCAGGAGATCCTACTGCTCATCATTCTACTATAGACTTCTACATTTTCTTTGGGGACTCTCAAATTTTCTAGCATAACAAAAAACAAGATGTAGTCACTACAGGAAAACGAGCCTTTAGCGACGCCTATTACCGACGGTCAATAGAAACACCGTCGCTAATATGAATAAAGAAACTGAATTTTACGATTAAGAGGAGTATCACTGATGGTCAAAGCCTGACCGTCACTAATAGCCTCACAGAATAACCCTACAATGCATAGTTGAGTATTAGCGACGGTCATAAACATCGCTGAAAGTGTCATTAACGACGGCCAGAACGTGGCCGCCGCTGTAGGTCTATGTGGTGTTGTTTCTACATTACCATTAGCTAGTTTCTCTTTCCAATATAGGAGCCGAGTATCGAGTCATGGCCATCATGATCAAAGAGATCGATTGTTCATCTTAGACATTTTTTTGTCAATCTTGGAGTTGATATTTATAGTCCCACTCCACTTAATTTATTGCAATAATTGGATGTTATTCAGATAGCTAACAATCCAGTTTTTCATGAGATGATCAAATATATTGAAATTGATTGTCACTTCATACGTCAGCATTTCCTTGCTTAGACACTTACGCTTCTGCATATTTCTTTTGTTGAACATTTTGCTGACCTCTTTACAAAGTCTTATCCCGTTTCACGACTTCAGTCTCTTATTCACAAATTCAGGTTATTCGATTTACCTAGAGTTTGAATGGGGGTGTTATATTACATATTAGCTTGTTATTGTGTTAATTTGTTAGTGTATTACTCGTGTAACAGTACCATGTACTATTATATAAATGACTTTAATCCCTCTCTAGTAGAATCAGATTTCATTATTTTTCTTTTTCTCTGAATTTAATAGACTCCTCCCCATTTTCTAACCCCAAATTCAGTCTATATTTTTTTTAATAGTATATCTTATCTAATAAAAACTCCTACAATAAGAACTTTTAGTTTAATATATTTATTTTACAAACAATTACAATACATCCATGCTATTATTTTCAACTTACATATATTTTTAAAAAAATTGTAACACAAAAGGCTCTTTTGATTTATTTTCAACAGTAATAACTAAATTATAGAGCAGTAATATTTATGTAAATATGAAAACGGGGCTGCGGATATACACGTAATTGGGTTTGGAGATGTTTAAAGGTTATAAGTACTCAAAATATTAAACAAGTATTACATAATTAATCAACAAAATTCTACCATAAATAATTTCTCTAAAACTATAATTTTCATGCGATCGTTTCTCTGCCACTTCTTATGTTGTTAGTATTGTTCAGATATCATTCTATTTTGTATAGAGAGTTTGGAGATAATTATGAAAGTTTTAATTTCGAGGTTTTGAAATAAAAGAAAAACAATCGAGCATAATATAAAATAAAACTACATGTAACACAACACAAGATTTATAGAGTGCACAACTCGAGTAAAAAGATCATGCAAATGTAATATTATATTAATTATTCTATATTCAATTCAATTAGTTTCCAAATGAAAGATTCTGTATGTTGATCATTTTTGCGTGTCAAAGTTCTTGTCAATCTATCAGAGTTAAAATTTATTTATATTATATATGTACAACAAAGATTCAATAGACTTTGACATTCCATTCAGTATAATTACTGCACACGATCCAGCAATTACAGTGTGCACTCTCTCTGGAGTGACAAAGACTTTGAAGTTACTTCTCATATATATATATAGGTCATCATACTTATATACATGGATATGTTGCACGTGTGACTGTCCAGTGTTTGACCTCAACATCAAAATCAGCCCAGCTGTTTGAACTACTAACCCCCACCAACAACCACTGTGGATGATATCATGATATATTTTGTGATCTTTACATGTCAACAACATTCAACACATGAGTGAGTGAGCCATTCATGTTCATATAAATGTAGTAAAAAGAGTAACAAAAACTTGTATAGATTTAGCATTATATGTTTCCATAGATAGGTGATGAATGTTTTGCACGGATAGGCATATTGATGTAGCGTGCGATCACACTCTTCTGCTAATTCGACCTAAAGGACAAATTCGCAGGCTCTAACAAAGCTATTGATTCTTCAATAGAAGGATTCCAGAGATGTTGGACTTCAAATATCCATTGATTTCTGATGAAATGTTAGATAATTGATAGTTTTATGTAAATATTAATACTCCTAACAAAATACAATAGAGAAAATAAATAAACTTCAACTAATCAATAATCTGAATAATCAATTGGGTTACATGCTTATTTATAGTAGAGAATCCTTAACAAATTAGGATCTCAACTGATTATTCAAATCTAAATTAATCTTAACACATTATGTAAATATAACTAATACACCTTCATTTAATCATAACTAATCTTCAAATTCGAATTCCAACTAATATTTGAAATTCAAATCTAAATATAGTTAATCCTAACAAATGCATAAAATACTAACAAACTCAAAACAACCTAAAAATAGTAAAAATAATTTTGAACCAGCGATTTGACCTTCAAGACGATATCAGAACGCTTCGAAAATTGGCGTAGTGGAATAGCAACTACTCATGTAGGGCTCGTCGATACTTGGACATATTATAATAGCGATTCTGATTTACGGTTCAAAAGTTATATACCGTTTGAAGTCACGGTGCTTCCAAACGATCAAAATGTCTTCTCTTCTTTTGTTCCATTTGATCTCGGCCGTCCATATATTGTGTGATTATGATGTCTGCATCACTTACTCGATTAGGTTAGTTGCTTGCCCAAATATAAACAGTTTCCATTTTCACATATATCTGTTACATTGCCTATTCAAAACAAGAAAAAAGAGTAAACCTAGCTAGGTTAGTTATATAGAACACCATCCAAAAAAGCAACCATGCATAATTTAGGCATCTATAATACACTGCCATTGATGGAACTAAACAGTGGTCACAATACCAAAAAAGCAGCTTATAAATAAAAATGTAAGACATAAAAATCTAAATCTTATCATGAAAAGCTATAACAAGTCATATACCATTCATTAGACAACCATAACAACTGTCACTCAGAAAACCCATAATAAGTCTTTGATACTATCCATTGATGGAACTAAACAATGTCTACAACAGCCCAAAAAACAGACTCAACACGTTTAAAAATTAAAACCTGTCATGAAAAAAAAAATTGGCAAGTAATGAAGACATCACAACAAGTCTTATGTCCAAAATAAAGCCTGCATGAGCTGAAATGGCAAAGCCAAAGCAGCAGCACCAACAACTCATATCTATCTTTTCTTCCATCCATTGATGGAACTGAACAGTGTAAAATCCGTACATATAAAAACACTGACCAATCAATATTAATAGTTTGCCATTTTCCATTTTCTTTCTTTCTGTCTTAAACTGGCCACGCATGTTTGAACTTGGGACTGGCGCAGTGAATGAGATTGATAGGTTTTTTTGGTTGCACAAGCTACTGCAGATGTTGTTTTTTTAAAAAAATTTGTCAAACCTAACACACTACACGTCATCAATCACATTGAGAGTGAGTGTGACTAAGAGAGTTTTCAAACTTCAGTATAATAATGATAGTACGTACTGTGGGATTCATGAAATAAAAAGTGGTTTAAAAAATTACAGGTCATGATCAAAGTATGGCACTATACATCTCATGATCTTCTGAAATTTTTGGACAGGACTTTGATATAGGTCAGGTCTGGAGAAAGTATAGAGCAGAAAACAAATCTTTGTTGATTAGTGAAAGAGAAATGTATGTTTAGGAAAGGACGAGGGAAACAATCGGATGAGACATAAAACTTCAGATCTTTTTAAGAAAAACTAAAAATAGAAAAATATATATATTAATCATTTATTGGATCTTATGATTTTCATCCTGTATGTTAATATTTATTTATAATAAAAATTATCATAATTTTGTGTCAACACGTAAGATTATCAGAAACCAATTTACTATTATTAACTAATTGAACATGATGGAATCTAACTTTGTTGTAGCCTCTTTCTCAAACCAGACACGGGGACCAAGACTTCTAGACACACAGTGGGGGAGCTGGTTTATGTTAGCTGTTTTGTATTGAACACAAGAATATGCATCACTGGATGAGGCTCAGTTACATATAAATGCTGGCTTTTATCATTCTTATATATTGGCATACCTTTACCCCTACTTCATTTTCCTTTCATATCAGATTATACAAATTTTCTTGAGTCTCAAATATTTGATATGAACTAATTATATACATCACATATGTGAACCTCTTGTTTTTACGGGACTTGATGACAGATGATTTGACATGTGATTCTCTCTTATGTAAGTGAAATAGTTTGAATGGAATAAACACGTAGGAGAGACATGAAGTATCATTACTCTGGCTTTTTAATATATTATGGCATAATTATCCTTATTCTTTGCAAATAAAAGCTTATTTACCCCTATTCTATCATATTCCCCACCCATTTTGCGACCAAGACAAAGGTGTAGTGACTAAAAATCCTAACATTAGTCGATAAATCTCTCAATGCACTAATAAATTACCTATATAAGTTCATAATTAGGGTTCAAACTCAAAAAAAAAAAAAACAAACCCACTCTCTGAATATGAAAAAAAAAATCTACCCAGTACATGAACACATGGACCCAATTAAGGGTGCGTTTGGTTGCGCGATTGCATAGCGTTTGCAATTGCAGGAAGTTGCGTTTACAATCGTGCAATCAAACAGTTTTACAATCGCAGTTTTAAATCCAGCGATTGCATGCAAATAGTGTCCAACAGCTGCGATTTCAAAACGCTGAGAAAGTGAGCTTCCTATATAATCAGTTTTGCAATCGCGTAACAAACGCACCCTAAGTCATTCATTGAAGATAGGATCTGATCAGTATTGGATTCCATAATATCAATTTTAATCGGTCTCCAATAAAGATTTAACACGTCATCTCAAATGTTTAACAAATGAGATAAATTAGGTGCACATTTTAAATATGTGTCATTCAGTTATTAAAGAGTACTTCTAAATAATCCTAATTGAATCTAATCTCAAAAAAATTAAACTTAGATGGGTGTGGAAACATCATCTCGCAGATCTGAGAACCTAGCTTTCTCAACGATCGAGCAGTGACAAGTCATCAAATGATGGACAAAAATCCCCTCCACCCTCACATTCTCCCTAAAGAAAATAAGGCAATAAAAACAAACAAAACCAACAGACAGTTCTTTAGATGTAGTACCCACTCACACTCTGACTTGAAAAACTTCAAAGATCAGAGAGAGAGAGGGTTCAAAACTCAAAAAAGGTATTCATGGTACGGCAAAAAAGAGCAGCCAGAGTGACATTAAGTGGTGGCAGAGCAGCATGTACATGTGTGTATTTATGTATATAGTATATCTATAGTATATGAGGTGTCTCTCATCAGGCACTCATATCGATGACCCTATCCCCACAGAAATTTAAAAAAAAAACCCCTTTATGAGAGAGTCTCACCGCGACTTTTTACTATTCCCCCTTCGCAAGAGATACTCATTCTTTCAATACAATCAATTCAATATTAAAAAGATAGCAATTAATTAATATTCTAGTGGTCATATTCTGTGATTAAATTTATAATTAATTTTTTTTATATTGGTATATGATTATACAATTATGAAGTTATGATTAATAAAAAATGAAAACGGGGTACAACAAAGTTCACTCTGGGTGAAAACAAGGGAAAGAGGGAAACTACATCCAAGTGTGGTTGCATCCTTTACAGCTGCGGCCAGAATAGAGTGCTCTTCAACATTATCTTCATTTAGCTCTGGTGAATGCATCTCCAGCAGCATCTCTATCCAATAGATCTTGCAAGGCTGCTATAATTAAATTTTCAATCAATCGATCTATTTTCAATGATTGGAATTGTTGTTTTTGCATTGGTTTTGGTCATATGAATCATACATTTATATATTTAAAATATACATATATCAGGATATATTAGAATAAATCCTAAAAATTATATTTTAAGATATATATAATTTATAATATATTCATGTTTATTATACTTAAACTATGTTCTAGCAAATTTATAAAACAACAAAAAGAAAAGAAATCATCTGATTTTTCTTAATTTTCTATAACTATAAGCTATTTGAGAATCAAGAGGGAAATAGATCAATATAGTAAGAGATGAATTGATAAGCAAGGGTTATCCTTTATTTATGTTATGGATCAGTGGTGATGAATCACACTCTCACATTCTTCAAGCTCTATATATATATATATATATATATATATATATATATATATATATATATATGCATGTATTAGATTTAATTTTTCTCATGTTTTATTTTATATTATTTTTCACAATCTTTATATATCAAAAATAGAAATGATAATTGTGAATTAGGAACACGATTTCCATGTGTGCGGTTTTCTCCTAAATAGAGAAACAAGAAGGAGAGTATATGCAAATGCATACAATGTAGACACACACACAGTAGTGTGAAATGGTTACTCCAAAGGTACATATATACAGCCGTAATTGTACTAATATAAATAGTAGCTCAATTTAGCACATCAATCCATTAATTTCTTATGTCAGGTAGTAGCTAGATAAAAAGAAACATATAGATAAACTAATCGAATTTAGGTAACTTTTAAAGTATACCCATAGATCAAGCAATGTTAGGTCTGCGATAGGATTCAAATTTCATTTAATTTGTTATACACACACACACACACAGTGTATGGATGCAGTTAAAATCCCATGAAAAAACCCTAAGATGAATGATAAAAAAAGTATCTATTTAGTTTTTTAATTGTCAATGCACCTTGTAATCATACTGGGGCGTAATTAGTGCATGACTCAAAATCTCTAAGTGATTAGCTAATTAAAAACAGAGAATCTCTGCACAGATTATATGACACAATTCTAATATGAATATATATATTTTTAATTAAATCAACATACATAAAACCACGAGATATGGAACTATATCCATAGAAAGGAGTAGGTGCTGCCCAAGTAACAAGGGTTATTTGATAAGATAAAGCACTGATATATTGTTAAAGACACTTGCAATGCATGTGTTTTATGTTTTAACCATGCAAACCATGCTCACTGCTTATTATAATATATATGTCGCTTAAACAAAACCTCCCCAATGATTCAGCAAAAAAAAAAAAAAAAATGCCAGGTACTACTACAGCAAACATCAACCCTTTCGAGTTATTAATACACACACGCACACTCAACATGTCAATCTATATATAATTGAACTTTTCATTTACAGACTGAACATTAAAAACGTCTCCTGCTCTTCCACTCCGCCGCTGTGTTAGGTCCTGCTTTGCCCCGTACACTTGAATGAGGCAGATCAACTTCAATATATATGTCCTGACAAAAGTGAAAAAACATCTACAGATATTATGTTCTCTCTGTGTGTGTGCATGTGTGTGAGAGAGAGAGAGACAGAGAATATAAACACCAGACAAGGCAAACTCGGGTTTCTTTCTCTCTCTCTCTCTCTACACCACACAACAAAAAAACAAACCCTATCAAGAACCCTAACCCTAGGTTCTAACCATCCGTACAAAAGGAGACTTATGTCACCCGATATCTCGCGCCAAAATCTGCCCCCCCCCCCCCCCCCCTCACGTGACGAATTGACTTCTCCTTTATTGACTTTATCTCCTCCTTCCCTCCCCTCTATATATAACACTCACATACACACCATCCAAAAACCTAACAAAGAAAAAAAAAACATAGACCATGCAACACTACAACTTCCACCCTATCTCAACCTCACCCACCTCCCCATCACCCTCTCTTGACCTCTCCCAAGACAAGAAGAGAAAGCCATACAAGAAGAGATCAAACTCCACTAACAACAACAACAACAACACTAGCAACAGTAGTGGTGGTGGTGGTGGAGGAGTTAGGCTGTCGACAGACCCACAAAGCGTGGCAGCTAGGGAGAGGAGGCACAGGATAAGCGACAGGTTTAAGATCCTGCAGAGCATGGTACCAGGGGGGAGCAAGATGGACACAGTGTCCATGCTTGAGGAGGCCATTCATTATGTTAAGTTTTTGAAGGCACAGGTCTGCCTCCACCAGTCCATCATGTCCGTCCATTCCGTGGACCCTATCACATCAGTGGTTGCACCACCACCACCACCACTATCACCACCTCCTCCTCCTGCTCATGTGATTGACTTCTCTTATTCTATGCCTTCTCATGAGGAGTCATTTGCACTTCATCAGTATTGTAGTTCCTTGCCACCTTTCCCAAGCTTGTCACCACAAGAACAAGAGATGGGTATGTCTTCGTTGCCAGTTTTACCATCTTTTGAATCTTCTTATGGTTTTCATGGGGATGAGGGATTGTTCCCTTACGTGCCTGGTGACTACAATGGCCCCATATGACTCTGATCTGTCTCCCTCTCTCTCATTGTGTGTGTGTGTGTGTTGGAAATGATTAGATTAGAGATACTGAAATGGTGAATGTGCGTCTGTCTGCCTGTCTTTGCTTGTATCAGTATGTACATAATGATAATGTTTTATGTACGACTAGACGTATGGTTGTCTAATTGAAAGAGTGGGGATTTGATGACTTTTCACTTAAGATTTCAAGTCTAGTCTCTCTCTCTCTCTCTCCACTCTCACACTTTCATATCATTGTGAGAGATGTTTTGTAATGATTCTAATACCCAATCGAAAATACAAGCAGAGAGGGTGAAGTGGCAGTTATCCACGCCCTGCAGTCTTTTTCTTTATTTTATTTTTTTATTTTTTATTTTTCCTTTTTGGGGTGGGAGGAGTAAACTGTAAAGGCTAGGTCAAGTTTGATGGAGCTGTCATCCTTCTTATTTAGAGTCTAACATGTTTTAATTGTTTCCCTTTTTGTTGTTAATATTGGTTTTGGTTTTTAAACATAAAAAGATCGAAATTTTTTTGGTTTATTAGCTTGTTGGACAGCAAAACATGAGATTTAGGTTTATATACGCATGTTTTTTCTTTATCAGAACTTAAGGCGGCGGCATGTTTTTTGTTTGGTTTATTTATTTATTTGTTGGGGTTGGGGGGGGGGGGGGGGGGGGGGTGTTTCTTTCAAGAGGCAGGAACTTTTTTGGATTACTTTAGTAGTGACTGTTCTTTCTTTTTTAAAGGTGTTTTTGGAGTTCAATTTTGCCCGCCCATTATAAAATTCACTTTTCCATTATTAGAAATGAATTTTTTTAGGGCCAATGCAAACTTAAGTTTTTTCTAGCAAAAATTAACCCTTGCTAACCAAATTTTCTTTATCAAAATTTTTGTCCCTAAAATGGACTTATTACAGGTGGTTCCATTATATATCTGGTTCTTTTTTTCTCAGATGTAGAAATTTTCATTTTGGATACTCATATAGTCATATTATGTGTTATGTATATGTCGAGGGTTGATATATTCATACTATTTTACAGCTTTATATACCTAGCTAGTTAGTCATTTGCATTCATTGTAACAAGACATACAATTCATTATAATTTTTTTTACAAATTTAATAAATGAGTCCATGTAACTCATTAAAAATGTATTTCATTTTTTTATAAAAATACATATTTATTTAGATGATTACATCATAAAAAACTGTGTATAAAGCTAAAAGTTATTTTTTAAACTGTATTTTCAAACGCATCTTGAGTATAACATTCCTAATCTATGAACAAAAATCGAATATGGGCTTCTGGTGCTCCACTTCCACCACTTCACTGTGTTTGTACTAGTGGGGTCATGCTCAATCTAGGCCCACTACTATTCAGATCAACTAAATTATGTCCCAGTCATATGAGCCTCCTAATTAAAAAGGAGCATTGTTATGTTAACTCTTTACAGGTTAATAAAATTAAGTGCATATATTTTTGTTATTTCTAATTCATTATATGCTAATCTAGACTGCAAGAAGACCGAGCATGTTCGCACCCCCAAAAGAAATGCTTCATTGCTTCATGTGGCCCATTTCGCTGTCCACATAGTCTTTGTTTTTTATTTTATAAAATATATATCTTTATAAAATGGTTTTTGAAAATATTTTTTAATATAAAACTAAAAAATTACATCATCTAAAAATGGGGTTATAACTGGGTTACATGCATAAATCATGTATAAGAGTGAATAAATGACAATGGCCAATCACATGGACCTTTTCAAATCAAGATGAGTAGGAAGGGCAAGGCTTGACCTACTAATTTGATAGACATGTCGCTTCACATGTCATATCATGCCATATCGGTTATCATGTAAAAACAACGGCCCAACATGTAAAGCTTAAGTTGGGCCGACCAAGTGGAGAGGTGGTAGAGGAGGTGGAGACCGAGGGGGGGAGATGCAGGGGAATAAGGATGCATGCATGGTAGGTGATAGCCATAATGGGGGCAGGTGACGATTAGGCCTGTCAACGGGCCATAGATCGATCCGGACCCAACCAAATAAAAGATGTTAAATACCCAACCGAATGATCTGAGACCCAATATGGACCGGACCGGAAGAATCCGAGACCCGATATGAACCTGACCGGAAGGATCCGAGACCCGATATAGATCCGACCCGAATGACCTGAATTTTGATATGGGACGGGTCCGGGTCTTACCCCGACCCGGTCCTGTAGACCCGTGGACCCGCCCTTATATAAAAATTAAAAAAAATATCATGGGTAATGGGCTATTTTCTTTTTTGTTTATGACCCAAACCCTTTGTAGCTATGCCCAATGTCGCGGCCGCCGCTCGACGCACTCTCTCGATTTTCTATCCCTATCATTCTTTGCTTGATAGATGTTTGTTTGGAAGAATGGGTATTGATTATTCTTTAATTTGTGATTATGCATTTTTAATTCACAATGTTTTTCATTACAGGTTTAGGAATGAATTGTATAAGAACAAATTTTGGATTGTGAGAATGAATGTGCTATTTTATTGGTTATAAATGTTGTAGACCTATTTTCACACTCTCCTTTTTTATCCATGACATACAACGCCGCAGCAGGCTTCTAATTTATTTTATTTATTATTGGTTGTCTACTCAGGTCAACTCGGACCCGACCTGAGTCCTCAATTGACAAGGTCCGCCGGGTCTCACTCAGGACCCGGGTCTGGCGGACCCAAGCCCGAGTCGGGTCTGGGTTCACCCCGACCAGGCTCAGACCCGACCCGTTGACAGGCCTAGCCGCGATGTCTGTCTTGTTAGCAAGAAGGGATATATGAGTCATCCTAACACGACGCGAAAGCATATTAATTATCCAAAAAAATATTTAAAAAATTATTGTATTTTGTATGCATGATTTATAGAATAGAGGATAAACCCCTGAATCTCGATTTTCATTCCCTCTCTCTAATATGTCATTTTATCACTCTCATTTGTTTTTCATACTGAGATATGTCAATTATCTAAAAATTATTTATATCCAAGCTAAATATATAAAATTCAAATTTGAACATTAATATTTGTATTTGAGTACTTAAGATAAGATACGAATATCAAGGTATTTATCTCAACCAATGACAAGCTTAACATGTACTTGCATAGAGTTAACCTATTTCCCAAGCAACAAAGTATTATTCTTAACTAGGCCAACTTGGGTTAACTTGTTCCTTTTTATATAGTTAGTCACATAACAATATATATATATATATATATTTCCGATAATATGCGGTCGGTGCGGTCGTGCGGATTCGACGTGCGTCGTCCGATCGCGGGTCCATCGCATCCAACGGTCGACGTGAATCGCACCCGACCATCCGATGCGATGGACCCGTGATCGACGGCCCGTGAATCGCGACCACACGACCATATAATATCACGACTCTATATATATATATATATATATATATATATATATATATATATATATATATATAATCAAAACAGATGCAGACTGCATCCTGTCGGTGTCGAAAAATCCGCGTGTGTGGGGTTTCTTCGGAGGGTTCGGATCGGATGCGTGCCCTGGCGGGCTTGGTCGGATCGTCTTCTCGGAAGGGGTGAGGGTGTGGTTCCTGGTTGAGGCGCCCGACAGCGGCTCAAGAGGATTCAAGGGGGTTTGTGATCGCCACCTGCTTTTTCTAAAAACAGGAAAGGGTTTGGGTTGGATTTGATCGCCTACGTGGGGAGTTTGTGGGGTCTCCGCTCTGAGACACGGATATACCGTACACAGAGGTGAAAAACAGGTAATCCTATTCTGCTTCCGGGCTTGACTAAAGGAGTTATGGGTCAAAGGGGTGTTGATATGGGGTGTGGATAGGGGGCGGCTAGTTGTGGTTAGCCGTCGGCCAGGGGGCGGCTAGCTAGGGTTAGCCGTCCAGGGTCTGGGAAATTTAGGCAGGGGCTTGGTAGGTAAAGGGTGGGGTCTTGGGCAGAGGCTAAGCTAGGTTTAGCCTGGGTTTATGGAGGGTGGGACGAGAGGGTATTTTATGTGGGGAATGGGTGTTTCTCTCACAAAAGGACTCTCTCTCTCTCTCTCTCTCTCTCTCTCTCTCTCTCTTGGGATTTCTGGTGGATGGAAGGGTTTGAAGATGAATTGGTGATTGTTGTGGATTTTGTTGGGTGTGTTGGTTGTTGTTGAAGGCTTGGGACCTCCTCTATTTATAGTAAAAGAGAGGTAGGAAAATATCCCGAGGGTAATGGAGTGGGTTGGCTTCGATTGGACCTCTCATTAATGCTCTGGTTCTTCTGCCAGAGAACAGGTGAAGGGCGGCTAGCTAATGCTAACTAGCCGCCCGGGATGGGGCGGCTAACTTCCTGGTAGCCGCCCCTATCATGACCTGCCAAACGTCCCATCTCTGACAAGCGGTGGCTTGGGTCGGTTACTTGGTTTGACCCGGCCAAGAGAGGGCGGCTAAAGGTCATGACCCGCCGCAATGATCAGCATTTAATATTGCTTTATGTCCCATCAAGGGAACTAGTCCAAAGTCGGCCAGGGGGCGGTTAGGGGGGCGGCTAGTGTAAACTAGCCGCCCAGTGAGGGGCGGCTAGTTAGGGCTAGCCGCCCCTTTCCAGGGGCTTTAGGTTTTTTTAGGATTTTGGTTTTGTTTTAGGTCTGGGTTAGGGTTTGGCTTAGGTTTAGGGTTTGGGCTAGGGTTTGGTTTTAGGTTAGGGTTTTGGGCTAGGGTTTTAGGCCAAGGTTTAAGGTTCCGGTTTTAGGTTTAGGTCAAGGCTGGGATTAGGGTTTAGGGCTAGGGTTTGGGGTTAGGTCAAGAGTTTGGGGTTAGGTCAAGGTTTAGGGTTCCGGTTTAGGTTTAGGTCAAGGCTGGGATTAGGGTTTAGGGCTAGGTCAAGGCTAGGGTTAGGGTTTCTGGTTTACCGAACCTTCGGTTCTCTTATTTGTGTCCACTTGTGGGAGATTTCCGTGTGTTACTTGAAGTATTTCCGTCTCTCTGGACGGTCAAAATTGGGGTATCTACAATTGTCCCTCATCGGACGGAGTCTTTGTGCGAAGCAGGAAAGACTTCGACCGATGATAAGGAAAGAGACCCCTATTTTGGCCGGCCCGACCTTCAAGAAGTTATGCCAACACGAACAGTACTTTTCGGGGAGTTGATTTAGGCTGTCAGAGGCTAGGTCTTGACTTAGAATTTTTATCTGAGAAGATGATCCAGGTGGAAGGCGGGGAAAAGTAAATGGTGAGTGATCCAACCCGCGGTCGGGGTTCTTAGCTATCGTGCACGGAGCAGCCCAGCGTCAGTTTCCTCGTGCCTACCGTTCCCGTGTTTGGGAAAACTCAGCAAGGAGGGGATATCGCCGACAGAAAGCAAGTAAAAGGTTGATTTGGGTGAATTGGATCATCCGAGGGATAAGAACTCTGGAAAAGAACCAGAACTGAAGAAATTTGAATCTGAATGGTACTGAATGTGTTGCAAAACTTCGGGAGAGTCGTGTTTGATCAAGTAATGTCTGGAAATAAGCCAATACATGGCTGTTTGGTATGGAGAACCTTGAATTTTAGGGCTGAAAAGATTGGAAGGGGGTTTTTTAAGCAAAAGAGAAAAACTGGGAGGGGCGGCTAGTTGTAACTAGCCGCCCGAGAGGGGGCGGCTACTCGCGGGTGGCCGCCCCTCGACTGGGTCCCTTATAACCGAAAAGACCCTCTCTCTCCCCATATGTTTTTAAAACGGTTTCTCTTCCCTCTTCTCTTCTTTCCTTCGGTTTCAAACTCGAAAACCCTGATTTCTTTGCCTTTCTTTCCTCTATTTCGACCTCAATCTTTCTCTTTCCCTTGATTTCGAAACCCTAGTTTGGGTTCTCCTTTTTCTTTTTCCAAACCGAGGAGATGACGAGGTCGAAGGCGATCGCTTCAAGGGGGAAACGACCACGGGTGGCTCGTGGAGAGCGTAGCCCGAGCTCTTCATCATCGGAGAGCGATAGGCCGGAGGTCGAGGCCGTGGGGGAGGGTATGGGTACAACGGAGGTGCCGCCGGTGGATATCGGCGTGGGTGAGGTCGGGGATTTGCCTTCAGGGGCTGTCCCGGAGGTAGGGGGGAGTGTAATAGGCTATACACGCAAGAGGAGGCGTGGGGATCGACCGGTGGTGGCCGAGGAGGTGGTTCCGGGGGTTGGAGGATCGATTGAGGGTGCAACCGAGGGGGTAGGGGTCGAGGGAGTTAGTGAGGAGGTGAGGGCGTCGTTGGATGCCCTCGTCGGGATGTTGGATAGGGAGGCCACAGAGGCCAGGGCTGAGGAGGAGGAGAGTAGGGCTATGGGGGCCTTTGCGGAGTTTATCTCCGGCGTGGGGAGGGTGGAGGGGATAGGAGAGGCTAGGGACGGGGCCGGGGAGGCCGAGGGTATGGGTACTGGGGCCGCTGAGGCCGGTGTGGGTGTTGGGGTTGAGGCCGAGGAGGCCGTGTTTGAGGAGGATGAGGAGGAGGATGACGACGGGATGGACGATCCCGACGAGGCCGAGGTGGACGCTCCTGGGTCCACACGGGCCGTGGTATGTTCCTAATCCTTTAGTCTTTGCTTTTATTTTGGTGTATATGCATGTGTTGGTGGTATGAACAGGTTGTATGTGTGTATTATACTCGTATATGTGTGTTTTTAAATAGGCATGCTTGTGTATAAGTTAATCACGGTGGGATGTGTAAGCATGCTGTCATGGGTTTGTTTTTATAGGGAGGGGGCAATTTCTATATATATATCCATGTTTGTATATGCATATAAAGGAGAGAGAAATGATATAGCTAATATGCTTGCATGCGATACTTTTCTATGTGTATGTGATTTCGTACGTGTTTGATCATCGTGGTAGAGCATGAGGGGTGTATGCATGCGTTTCATGGGTTCGAGTTCCATATGGCTGTATTGCTTAGGTGTGTTTGATAGGCTTGATGTAAGAAAGTGTGTGAGTGGTGACCACGGTGGGATGTGTTTGATATTTGTCTAGCATGCGTGATCATATGAGGAGTGTAGTTTCTTACTTTCATTCTTTTAGTATGTGGGAGTTTTGATTTCGCTAAGCATGGTTTAAAACGATTTCGTAGATTTGGACTCTTACCTCTCGCTCGTTTTTAAACTAACCCATGTTCCCTTCGCTTGTTTTGTAGAGGCCGAATCGTATCCGGGCTTTATGGCATGGGACGAAGAGATGGTACAATGCCCTGGGGCAGGAGGAGAGGAGCTTGGTGGATGGAGCGGGCTTCCGTTCCTTTTTCTTGATCGAGCCATTCCACGTCCACCGTCCATATGTGGAGGCCTTGGCGGAGAGATGGGATCCGGAGAGTTGCACGTTCATCCTCCCTACTGGCGCTGTCATGCCGACGCTCGAGGACGTCCATCGGATCACCGGCCTTCCGGTTCTGGGGGAGGCGGTGATCGCGGCCACCCTAGCTGACTACAGGGGGCTTTTCCGAGAGTTGATCGGGGAATGGGAGTTCGTGGAGCGGGAGCGGACGCTGAACCGGATCCCTTTAGGGCGGCTTTCGGGGCAGTACGGCCTCGGTTCCTTCACAGAGCGTCAGAAGGGCGAAGCTGCAGCTAGCTTCGAGAGGCGGCGGGCGATGATCGAGGCGAGAGAGGCGGCCGCGTGTCCACAGAGGGCACGGAGGGAGTTAGAGCGTTCTTCCTCTACTTCTTTGGCCGGGTCCTTTTCTCGACGGCCTCTGATAAGGTCTCCTCTCATTCCCTTCTACTGATGCGGGACTTGGAGGGCATGGGGCGCTATGCTTGGGGAGCGGCGATGCTTGCCCACTTGTTTGCGGAGCTCTCGAAGAAAGTCAAGAGGGCTGGAGGAAAGAACCTTGGTGGCTTCGCACCATTCCTTCAGGTATGTGTAAGTGATGAGTGTCTTCTTCTTGGTTTAGCTTTACTTTGGTCATGATAAATTCCCTCTTGCTTTGTTAGATTTCGGGTACGAGCACTTCGCCATTGATCGCCCGACTTTGGCTCCGTTCGATCATGCCCTCCCTTGGGCCATGAGATGGGAACCCCGGGGATCTTCCCGTTTGCATCGCCTCGCCCAATTCCGAGAGGCCTTCCGCGTCTTGTCGGAGGAAGAGGTATAAGTTTTCTTTGAATCCTTTTGGTTTGTACTTGGTTTTCTTTTGACTAAGCGCTCTTCCTATCTTTCGATGCTTTTTTAGATGACATGGAGGCCTTACTCGGAGGAGGTTCCTGAGGCCCTGGCGCGAGACATCTGGCTGATCTACTTCAATGAGGTCGTGTTCCATGCGATCAGCCGGGTCGTCCGTCAGCTTGGGTACCATCAGTGGGTGCCCGATCCTCTTCCGCGGCGCCCTTCGATTCCGGTGGCCGGGATTCCTCGGGATACGAATCTCCCGAGGAATTACGCGACGTACGTGGCGGGATGGATGGGTCGAGGCGTCTTGGTGGAGCGTCGTCCTGAGGTGACTTCGAGCGACGAATACCTAGCTTGGTATCGTCGGGAGTATGCGGATATCCTCGGGACGATGGAGGAGGAGATCCCGGACGCTTATGTAAGTTTAAAGAATCCCTTTTCTTTCCTCGTTCTCTTTTGTTTGAACTCTTCTGAATGGTATTTCCTTTTGCAGGTTGAGTTGAATGAGATGGAGAAGAGGCTCAAGACTGCGACTGAGCACCTCCAAGCGCGGGCCAGGCAGATAGAGGCGTTGCGGGCACAGAGAGGACGCTTGCAGGACCAGGTCCGGTCCTCGAGGCTCAGGTGGATGCTCTGTCGAGAGCGAGGGCCGATGGCGCTTCTTCTTCTTCCGTCCCTCCTCCTTCCATGGTGTCCGAGCGAGAGCTGGAGTTGACGAGGGAGTTGGATGTGGCCCGGAATGAGCTGACGGCCACAAGGATGGAGTTGGGCCAGGCGAGGGGCAGGGCTTCTCGGGCTGAGGAGGAGGTGGACCGCTGAGGTCCATGATAGCCTCGAGGGAGGAGGGGTTCATTACCCTAGGCCGTGAGAGGGACTCCCTCCAGATGAGGGTGTCGGAGTTGGAGGCTTCGGCGGGTGTTCCCGGAGGTTTGATGGGAGACCTGGTTCGTTCTCTCCAGGCGGCCGGGGATAGGGACAGAGAGGCACTCAAGGCGTCGGAAGCGAGGGCGCGGGAGTTGGAGGAGAGGTTGAGGGCTGCCGAGGATCGGGCCAGAGGGACGGAGAGTCGTCTCCGACAGAGATTGGAGAGAAGAGACAGGGATATGCAGCAGGTTCGTCTCTGGGAGGCGACTATGAGGGGGAAATTGGTCGGAGGGGGCTCTATGACCGAGGCGGACCTTGATCTTCTTCCACTCGAGCCTGACCATTCTCTCTCGGCTTCCTTGGCTACCGGGGCCACTTTTAGCCGTGCATCTCGCCCTTCGGCGTCTCGGAGTCGTGGGATATATGCGAGGGCCGCGTCTTCGGTTCGAGAGACTCCTGCTGCTCCCGATGCTCCAGAGGTTCAGTCTTCTCCTCATCCGCCACTCCCTTCTCAGCCAAGTCAGGACGTTCCTCCTACTCAGCCTCCAGCGGATGATGATACGCCGAGGTATAGCTTTTGTGTCTTGGTTTTAAGTAGAAGAATAGTACATATGCGATGAATTCATGCTTTTCTTCTTTTGTTTTTGGTTTTAGGTGATATTTCGGTGAAGTATAGCTCAAGACTTCGGAGTTTGGAGCTCTTGGTGGACCTATCTCTTTCTTACTTTTGCATTTTAGGTGTTTAGAAGACAATTTACGTTTATGGTCATGGTGGGACAATTTAATTTCTTGTTTGTATGCATGGTTTGGTATAGTTTAGCATGGATGGTTAATGTTTTTTAGAAAGCCTTCCTAATCTATAGGGATGTGTATGTGTGTGGATGAATGAACTTGGTGTTTATAGGTTTGATTTATGGATGGATGTAGAATTCTAATATATAATCATTATAGCATGGTACAGGTCTTGTGTATGAATGTGTGTCTAAAATGTGTGTATGCATGTTTGGGAAAGGAATGTTTTGACAGGTATTCAAAGGAGTTGAAGAGTTGATTGAGGCTGGGACTGACAGGGCAGATGGGGTAGCAGGTGAGGGGCGGCTAGTTGCGTTTAGCCGCCCAGTGAGGGGCGGCTACTTGCATTTAGCCGCCCCTTGCCTGGGTTTTTACCTGGACAAGAGGGCAGGGGGAGGGGCGGCTAGTATAAATTAGCCGTCTCCAGGGGGGCGGCTAGTCGGGTTTAGCCGCCCCCTGCCTGGGACAATTTTCTGGTTTTGCTTCTTGTCTGCTGCTGCTGAAAGTCCTCCTGAGTGCTTTATCCTTCGAGACCTATAAAAACATTCTTTCCATGGACCAAGTGTTAAATCCATCCAGATTGCGCCCCTGCACTGACTTCCGAGCCCTTCTTGCTTGAATTGTCAAGGGCTACAATCCATCTTAAGGCGGAATGGAAATATAAATGCGAGAAAGTAAAAGTGCGGGAGACCAGGCTTTAGTGCGCAAGGAAGGGATTCCAAGTGCGTGAGTGAAGAAGAACTTATGTGTAGGAGTTGGGGACAATTTCTTCTCACGCATGTGCGGAAGGGCATGAGGTGAGTGGAGGCAATTTTAATATTTGTGGGGACAATACGTGGGGACAATTTTAATATGTGGGGACAATTTTCAAGAAAATCGGATGCCAAAGTGTTTTGGAAAAGGAAAATGCACGCTTATGCGTAAGTATATGTGGCATAAGGGGGTATTTTAGTTTTTCAATGACTTTTTAGGTGAGAGGGCAATGTTCTCGATTTCCATAAGTAAAAGATGCCATCAAGTCCCCGTGGAGGAGCCCTTGTGGTCACTCATGTCCAAACCAGGATTGTATTTAAGAGGTATAAGCCTTAGGCGTCGATTTTCCTAGGTTCATGGTTTTCAAATGCTTAATCGTATTATTCTAAACATGCTGAAAAATCCATGAGTGTACCAAGAGTCAAGTCAAACAAGCTTCCTTTGGATAGGCAAGTTTCTAAATGAATTCGCGTGAGTGTGTGTGTAGGTGTAAACCTGGACGTGATCTGCCTTCGGTCAAAATTTCGCTTTTCCTGGTGGACATAGCTCTATTTTGAACCCCCATTGCAAAAAAATAATAAAGAGGGGAGAGGGTGAATGGGGTAAGAGTAATATCTTCCTTTCGGGCAATATTTTAGAATTGTCCCAGTCTAGCATATGTCTTACTTCCTAGGTCCCTCTGGCTTTCTCCTTTTTACCACTTCTTTATTTTTGGGTGGAAAGGTACAGTCCGTTGTTTGGATCTGTACATGGTATAGCCGTTGTTTAGCGTATACCGTGCGTAAAGGCGTGAAAGCCTGCTAAATAGAGAGTTTAACCCGTTCACTTGGGTGTTTGGCCTCTCCTTGCCTATCTTTCTCTTTTTTTTTTTTTTTTTTTTGTTTTTTTTTGATTCGAGTTGAGGGGGGGGGGCTCTTCTGTTTTTCACCCCGATTCTTTTCATGCTTCCCCTCTAGAAGTGTTTATATAGTACCAGAGCCAGTTTTTGGGACACATGCTAGGTCCGGGTAACTCCTCATTTTGACCTAGGGTTAATACGAGTGGGGCGAAAATAAGGGATATTTTGCTTTGGGGAGTTTTAAATTGTCCCAGTCTACGGGGTAGGCAATTTTTCTTCCATCAGGCAAATCTAGTCCAGTTATACGTGTGTGAAGGGAATGACATGATCTGGCGAAAACGTGTTCAAATAGATACGAGTTTATCTTTGAGAATCTTATAATTCTATCATCAAGTACTAAACGCTGGAAATCGCAGGAAGGAAGAATAATAGTTCTTAAGTATTGAAAGTTTTTCATGCATGGAATTTCTTTAGATAAAGTGCATTCCACGAACCTGGAACCTCGACTCCTTCGGCATCTACCAGGCGGTAGGCATTCCCGGAATAGGCATGGGTGATCACATAGGGTCCCTCCCATGTGGGTTGCAGCTTTCCTCTCGGGTGAGGCTGTCTTGATGGCATGATTTGCTTAAGTACTAATTCCCCGATTTCGAATTTTCTTTTTATCACCTTCTTTTCAAATGCCCTTGCCACCCTTCTTTGGTAGGCCTGGGCATGGTCTGCCGCTCTTAATCTCTTCTCGTCCAGTAGTTCGAGGCGTAGTAGTAGAAACAAATGTATGCTTACGTTTTTGAAAAGCGGCCTGTGTCGGCGAATAGATATGTTTTGGGAAAGAAAAGAATGGAGATAAAGTTTGGAAAACGATTTTGTTTTTAGAAGACAAGTATGGAAAGACCGTTTGTAAAACGTTTTTTGGTGGAAATCATGGAAGTACGGCTTTGTAAAACATTTTGCTTTGAAGAAAGGTGTGGAAACGTAGATTTGGAAAACATTTTCGTCGTGAAGAAGAGTGTGGAAATGTAGTTTGTAAACATTTTCGTTGTTTTTAGAAATGATGTAAAGACAATTTAGAAAATATTTTTTTGTTTTGAAGAAAGATGCTTGGAAACAAGTATGTTCAAGGTTTGAGAAATGAAAGCTGATTAGTATGTATATTTTTTTTTATTTTTGTTTCTTTTTCGGAAGCAGGTAAACAAATATGTATAGGAGTTGAAAGCGAAAGCTAGTAAACAAATATTTTGGCCTTTTTGATTTTTGGGAAAAGCTGTAAATATGTGCAGGATGATGAAAGACGAAAGCTGGTAAACAAATATTTTGGTCTTTTATATATATATATATATATATATATATATATATATATTTTAGGAAAAGCCGTAAACAAATATGTACTGGATGATGAAAGTTTACCCGGGAGGATCGGTACCTGGTTCTTGAATTTGCATTGCCTCCTCAGGTCGGCTTCTTTTTGATGGCCGGCTGATGTCTGGTGGGGGTCCCCTGTTCCCAAATTCTCCCTCCCTGAGTCTTTTCAAAGGCCTCCCTTGATGGAGTAGTTCTTCGTCTGTGGCGCCTGGTTGCCAACATGCGAGCACCTCTAGTCGGATGCGCATGGCACAGACGCTCCAATTTCGGGCCTGTGTATTATTAGAGCGCGCCTCTCCCCATATGGATATTACCTTCCCGCGGTATGGGAAGCGAAGACATTGGTGTCGGGTGGATGAGACGGCTTCGATGCTGTTGAGCCATGTCCTCCCAACAATCAGAGGGTGGGGTGATTGAATGTTCATTACCATGCAGTTAACGATGGTGGAGACTGGGCCGATCTTCAGTGGGAGCGTGACTAGTCCGCAGGCGTTCTTGCGTGTGCTGTCGAAGGCGTAAATGTATTCGTCCGAGGGCTCCAATCTGGGAACCTGGCCTTCTAGCTTTTGGTAGGCGGAATATGTAAGGACGTTAGTTTCCGCTCCCGTGTCAATGAGAATGTGACGGAATTCCCTTCCCCCGAGTATGGCGGTGATTGAGAGGGGTGCAGAACGTGCTCTGGCTTTTGCGACTTCAAGGGGGAGAAAGGTGATCGAGTTCGGTACCGCAAGATTGCTTGGTGGACGCTGGGTCCTGGCCACTTCTTCTGAGGGAGAGTTGTTGCTACAAGGGGACCCAGGTGGGCTACCGCCTTCATTCTCGTTCCCCGGTCGGAGGGCTAGGGTGAACATGTTGTGCATGGCCCAATTGTTCTCGTTCTCGTATTGGAGGCGTGCTTCCCCCCAAATTGTCAGTACATGATTTAAGAAGGGCAGTCGAAGGCATTGGTGTCGAGGGGAACAGATAGCTTGGATGCTGTCTAACCACGGTCGCCCCAGCATCAATGGGTACCTCGTGTCGATGTCGGCCACGAAGCAGGCTACTTCGCAGATGAGAGGTCCGACGGATAGCTCGAATGTTCCGGGGCCGCGGAGAGTCTTCCCGGTATAGTTGAAAGCTTGGATAGTATGGTGGGCCGGTTGGACGGGAGGACGGCCTAGTCCGGGTATCTTCTGGTAAGTGGAGCATGTCATTATGTTCATGCCCGATCCTGGGTCTACAAAGATGTTGTTCAGCCACAACATCTGAAGTCGTCCGCGGATGTGTAGGGGGTAGACTCGCAGTCGGGGATCTGGGAGGTCTTGGTCAGTGAATGAAATGGTCATTGGGCGGCGGGGGCCATTGACAGTGTCGGTACTCTTAGAGGACCCGTTGTCGTCCGGATGCAGATCATCCGACGTACATTCCCCTCCTTCGGGTCCTTCGCTAGCTCCTTCGGGGATTTCTTCGAATGGCTCTTCTTATTCGTCTTCTCCCGGGTTTTCTAGTCCGCTTTCGTCGGACTCGAGGTTGATGACTGCGGGGAGGGCGAGGAGTGCGTCTTCTTCTTCGCCATAGAGTATGGCGAGGTCATGGTCGTCGAGGTTCAGCTGGAAGGGCTCGTTCTGCTCTTCCTCCTCGGACTCTTCGGATAGGCTGCCATCAGTAGCATCTTCCGAGCTGCTTGGTTCTGGCGATGATTGTCTCCCTCTCCTGATCATGTTGACCGCGTGGGCTCTAGGTGTGGAGGCTTGGGTGTGACCTGGCAAGGGGTCAGTCAATATGCCAAGTGGCTTGGGTGCTTGGGGATTTCCCTGGCTCAGATGGCCTTTGATCATGGCCCAGTCAAGGCGCCTGTCATCATTAAGATCATAAACGAAGTCCCGAAAAACAATGCATTGTTCTACGGTATGGCCATATTGTTGATGATATTGACAGTAACGCGCCGTGCTGGCCCCGGGTAGTGAAGGCCGGGCGTCGGGGAGGGAGATACTATTTGTGTCCAACATCACCCTAAAGATCCTAGTTAAAGTTTCTGGGAGGGGAGGGTAAGAGTCCCTCTTTCCCATTCGTCTTAGGTCGTAGGATGCGGGAGGTCTAGCCTCGTTATAAGAGTTTTGTATGGGCTGCCTAGGGGTTGGATTTTGTGCTCTTGGGGGAGCAAAGTAAAAGGGGGCCCGAGTTTGAGTTTGGCTCTGGATTATAGGGCTATGGAGTGGGAAATTTTGGACTGTGGGGTTTTGTCGTATTGGCACGGGGACGGGTACTGATCGAGGGGTAAAATGTTGATTTGATTGCCGAGGCGGTGCATATCCGGATGATCCGGGCGTGTACTGTCTCGGAGCTGTTCCTCGGTCAGGAACTCGTGCTCCGTTCGGGTAGAGTGCCGATACTTGGTTAATGATCCCCTCTACCGTGGGGGTTTGCGCCTTACGAGGCGGTTGTCCAACCCTATGGCTGATAGGTGGGGACTGGGTTTGGACTGCTGGGGCTGCACAACGGGAAATCCTGTTGTGGCGGTCAATCAGAAGTTGATACGTAGTGCAGTCTCCGTACGAAAGGCTCGTACGGAGATCTGGACTCAGGCTCTGTAACATCATGTCAATTTCTTGACATTCTGTGAGTTGCAGACCGGTTCGGTGGACAAGGGTGCGCCACCGAGACACGTATTGTTCGAATTCCTCCCTAGGCCTCATTCTCTCTACGGTTAGATCTGAGATAGAGGGGGTTCTAATCCTCTGGTAACCGTAGCGGCCCAAGAATTTCTCGCTTACAGCCGAGAAATTCGACAAGTGATCTACAGGGAGGGTGGAGAACCATTGTAGTGCTTCTCCTTCCAATGATTTCTGGAAGAGGAAGACTAGTAGAGGTTGATTATCTAGAAACGGGCGTGCGTCTAGATAAAAGGCAGTCAAATGAATGTCTGGGTCTCCACGACCGTTGTACCGGCGGAATTTGGGGACTTTGAATCCCTCCGGTAGGTGGACTGATGGGATTTGTCTCAGGTTATGTAGAGACATGTGTTTGGGGGCCGAGGGACCAGTTTCGGAGAGAATTCTCCGGATGGTATCGTCCAGTGTTTCTCCCCGGGGAGGGCTGCCTAGCGGTCCCGGGTTTGGGGTGGTTTGGTAGGGGCCTGGGGTGGAAACAACTGGGAATTTTGGATTCGCGGGGGAAAGGGGGGTGAACGAAAAGACACTCGGGTTGACCGAGTGACTGGGTGTGAATGGGGTTTTGGGAATGGGTTTAGGGGTTTCGACAGGGGTCTCCTGTCTCGAGGTCTTGGCATGACGGTAGTCAACGAGGTCATGAAACATGTCCTCTACCGTTTGATACCCTAGACTAGCCATCCTTTCCTCTAGATGAGTCAGGAACTGTGTGGCCTGACCCTCTTGGTGATTCCTTTCCTCTAATATCTCCTCTTCCATGTGGGATTCCATGACGTAGAGTGGGGGGATGAATGTAGTTTAAAAGCAGTAAAAAAAGCAGTAAAGGATTGCGCAGCTGTGTGCGACTTACGAAAGCAATAAAGGATGTTATAATGCACAGTAGAAGAGGATTTAATTTAAGGAGTGAGAAACTCTAACCTTCCTAGAGGGTTGATAGCATTTTAGTCAAGTTTGTAAAAGGGGGCAGAAGAGGATTACCTTTTGTTGTTTTTCACGAGGGAGGTCCCACCGTGATCGCCAGAATTTATCGGTGTCGAAAAATCCGCGTGTGTGGGGTTTCTTCGGAGGGTTCAGATCGGATGCGTGCCCTGGCGGGCTCGGTCGGATCGTCTTCTCGGAAGGGGTGAGGGTGTGGTTCCTGGTTGAGGCGCCCGACAGCGGCTCAAGAGGATTCAAGGGGGTTTGTGATCGCCACCTGCTTTTTCTAAAAACAGGAAAGGGTTTGGGTTGGATTTGATCGCCTACGTGGGGAGTTTGTGGGGTCTCCGCTCTGAGACACGGATATACCGTACACAGAGGTGAAAAACAGGTAATCCTATTCTGCTTCCGGGCTTGACTAAAGGAGTTATGAGTCAAAGGGGTGTGGATAGGGGGCGGCTAGTTGTGGTTAGCCGTCGGCCAGGGGGCGGCTAGCTAGGGTTAGCCGTCCAGGGTCTGGGAAATTTAGGCAGGGGTTTGGTAGGTAAAGGGTGGGGTCTTGGGCAGAGGCTAAGCTAGGTTTAGCCTGGGTTTATGGAGGGTGGGACGAGAGGGTATTTTATATGGGGAATGGGTGTTTCTCTCACAAAAGGGGGTCTCTCTCTCTCTCTCTCTCTCTCTCTCTTGGGATTTCTGGTAGATGGAAGGGTTTGAAGATGAATTGGTGATTGTTGTGGATTTTGTTGGGTGTGTTGGTTGTTGTTGAAGGCTTGGGACCTCCTCTATTTATAGTAAAAGAGAGGTAGGAAAATATCCCGAGGGTAATGGAGTGGGTTGGCTTCGATTGGACCTCTCATTAATGCTCTGGTTCTTCTGCCAGAGAACAGGTGAAGGGCGGCTAATGCTAACTAGCCGCCCGGGATGGGGCGGCTAATTCCTGGTAGCCGCCCTTATCATGACCTGCCAAACGTCCCATCTCTGACAAGCGGTGGCTTGGGTCGGTTACTTGGTTTGACCCGGCCAAGAGAGGGCGGCTAAAGGTCATGACCCGCCGCAATGATCAGCATTTAATATTGCTTTATGTCCCATCCAGGGAACTGGTCCAAAGTCGGCCAGGGGGCGGTTAGGGGGGCGGCTAGTGTAAACTAGCCGCCCAGTGAGGGGCGGCTAGTTAGGGCTAGCCGCCCCTTTCCAGGGGCTTTAGGTTTTTTTAGGGTTTTGGTTTTGTTTTAGGTCTGGGTTAGGGTTTGGCTTAGGTTTAGGGTTTGGGCTAGGGTTTGGTTTTAGGTTAGGGTTTTGGGCTAGGGTTTTAGGTCAAGGTTTAAGGTTCCGGTTTTAGGTTTAGGTCAAGGCTGGGATGAGGATTTAGGGCTAGGGTTTGGGGATAGGTCAAGAGTTTGGGGTTAGGTCAAGGTTTAGGGTTCCGGTTTAGGTTTAGGTCAAGGCTGGGATTAGGGTTTAGGGCTAGGTCAAGGCTAGGGTTAGGGTTTCTGGTTTACCGAACCTTCGGTTCTCTTATTTGTGTCCACTTGTGGGAGATTTTCGTGTGTTACTTGAAGTATTTCCGTCTCTCTGGACGGTCAAAATTGGGGTATCTACACATCCGAGGCAGAAATCTTTTATATCTCTATCTCCAAATTTTAATTGTGTCAATTTGATTTTATTTTTCAACATGGGACCTTGACTGGGTCCCAACTCCTAAATTGTGACGTGATGATTGCACTGAAAGGTAAGCCAGCCATAAATGTCTCATATGACTGCCCTTGGAACTGGATTTTTAACACATGTTGGCTGGGGTTCCAGTTGGTCCCCCCTTCTATAGTTCTATATACATATATAGAAGATTAAAGTTGGCTTTGGCTTCTGCCTTAACTCTGCCTGGTTGAACCCACACAACTAGGTTGGAAAACAATCACTTTTGCATCTCAACGCGTTTTCAATTTTTTGAAAGGTATATAGTTCAACTAATGAAAAACATAATTTTATAACAAAAATGATATGTATATGAGAATGAATTAAATATTTAAATGCACAGTTTTTGCATTTTCCCTTATTTGAGTATACACTCTTCTAACACAACATATACTCTATGACAACAGCATGAATAACTAAGTGTATCAACGCCTGCTTAGGTTTTTGAACAGAAAGGACTACAAATTTGGAAATAATAAAAAAAAACAATAAATCTAGATTGTGAGGGCATCTTTCAATCAGCTTATTTGAGCCTTGGATAATGTCAGGGACGATTTCATATATGGCATACATATAGTTTCATGTGCTTTAATTATTGGAATGTGTATACCTCGTATAATGAAACAATTTACATTCAGAATGTATTTCAATGAATTGTATAAACCATCTTATGCAAAAAATAAATAAATAATGGAACTGTAACAACATTCAATGGTCTGACCCAAGGACTCAGGTAAAGAAACATGTGGCTTCATCAAGCCAGCTTGATATATCAAAAGCCTAAATCTATGACATTCCAACCCTTTATTGGTGGTCCCACCTAGATGGATAACAAGCCATCTAGGTTGTTCATACCTAGATTCAAAACTTGAAGAAAATTGCTCATCTCACACAAGCATTCAGGGACAGAGCCACTCAAACTGTTGTTAGACAAGTCGAGGACTTGGAGAAAGCTTGCTTGGCAAATCGAGGAAGGGATCATGCCCACAAGTTTGTTCCCTGAGAGTGACAAATAAATTGTGAAGTTGAGGTAAAACGGCACGTTAGCCGGTATGTTGGAGCTAAAATTGTTGCTCGAGTAGTCCAGAACAAGAACTAATGGTGGTGGGAGCGGAATCTGCCCTCCAAGGAAATTCGAGTGAAGATCCAAAACAGATATTCTACTACTCAAAGAGAAGTCAGGGAGAGGTTGTTCGATCTCGGTAAGAGCATTGTGAGAGAGGTTAAGATATAAGAGGGATCCATTCCCAACATTCCAAATCCATTTCGGTATCACCTCGCGAATCCCATTGTTAGAAAGATCAAAAGTACTCATCTTTACTTGGTTTTTCAAGAAGCCGGGGAATCTAGTGAGTTTACAAGAAGCCAATTTTAGATTTCCAATCTCCGGAAACGAAGATAGAAATGTTGAATTGGCCCTCCCGTCTTCTATCGACAAGCTATTGCCCGAGAGGACAAGACTCGATAGGTTTTTGAGGTTCATGAGCGCATCCAACTCTATAGTTCCACTGAAATGTTGGAATCCAAAGTCAGTAACTTGAGTCCAGGGAGTTTGAAAACTAAACTTGGAACAAGCCCTTGAAGTCCGTTGTTGCTCAAATCTACCGCCATCAAAGAAGTGGATGGATTTGTGAACCGGTGGGGCTATTTGCACCCCTTTGTTTGCTGAGCACACCCCGTGTCTGAGCACACCCCACCCAAATAACTTGAGTTCTGTATACACCCCAGTATTTATGTAACATTTTACTTTCCACTGCACACCTCACTACAAATCTTAAAAACTTATGCAAGAGGAGAAGGAGGAGGAGGAGGAGGAAGAGGGTGGGGTTGGGGCGGAGGGTGGGGCTGGGTTGGTAGGGAAGAGCGCCTCCGAGAAGATACGTTGGCAGTCCTTGACATCCACGGAGAGGCGGTAAGGAGGGTCATCCGGTCAAAACCGACGCAAGAAAGGTGCGCTTTTTCACGGCGAATGCGTGGAATCAGTGTTCGTGGAGGGAGTGATGGGCATCGGTGGGGATGAGGTTGGGGGGGATGGAATCGAAGATGTGAACAAGTTGTCCTTCTGCATGCATAGACACTATCAGTGTCGACGATTTCACATTTCGTAAACACTCCATGTGTCAATCCTTTCAAAAAAAATTTTAACATTTCATCTGTCCCTCCAAATCTCCACAAAAAAATAACAAATTGATTCTCCCTCACCACATTTTATGGTAATAGCTCATGTTCCCTCCAAAAACTACTTAGCTTTGTTTTTAAGGCCTCGTCGACTGATCTAATATCTACAAAAACTAACTCTATCGACAGTGATAAGTATATTGTTGTTTTTGTCGAAGAACTTGTTACCGGTTTAACAATGTGACGTAGTCGGAAGCGCGAGACGCTGCGAGAAACAAGACGAAGACGAACAACGTCGAATCTGTAAAATCTTTTCCGTAGGACGGAAGAAGGAATCAAAGAAACAACTCTCAAAATAATTAAAAAACTCAAAATATTATTAATTGATTATTTGTACAACCCCTTAACATGATTAAATAGGGTGATGTGACTTGCAAAGCAAGAAAACCTAAGGCAAAAAAAGGAAAATACATAAATTCGGATCCCTATAATGGAGCCACTAAAACATTATTAAAGCTTACTAAAATAGTTTCTAAAATATTATATATTGCTCCTAAATTAATACCCGAATAATAGATAATTAAATGTGACTAAAAATATTCAAAATAGATCCATAAGCATGGAGAAGTCAAGGTAAGTTTGATTCTCCTGATTATGAGTATCCAAATTTTATATCACATTAATTGTTTCCTTTTTTTTAACTTTCCTTCCCCAATAATGGTTAATTTTCTTGTCAAATCGTCCTACATCAGTCCCCTCCACTTGTACAGAACTTGTCCTCAAGTTCATAGCCATTGCTTTATTCTCCTCTTTGAATATTTCATAGTGTCGCTTGTCATTTTTCCTTCCCTAAATTTTGCATTGGACTTCTCATGTTGTTTTTCGTTCATGGATTCTTTCATAAAATCCTTGACGGAAAGAATAGAATGTCCCTCCACTTTTAAAGCTTTCGGAGATTTGTCATCCTTCATAGGAACAATAGCAATGTTTCAAGTGTTGCATTGAGAGGATTGATTTACCTTGGGTGTGCATATCAACCGTTGAACCATAAGAGATTCTCTTGGAGGACATATCACTGGAACCTCTTCCTTCGTATCTCCGTCTTCCTTCATATGAACAATAGCAATGTTTCTAGTGTTGCATTGAGAGGATTCACTTACCTTGGGTGTGCATATCAACCGTTGAACCATAAGAGATTCTCCTTTAGGACATATAGCTGGAATCTCTTCCTTCAGATCTCCATCATCTTCATCGTCACCAGCATACTCGTGGTAGTTGACATCCTCTTCCTTGACATCTTTGCTTAGTGTTAGATTCACGGTACGACGATCTCTTTGAGGACATTGGTTGGATCGATGCCCTTGTTCTCCACATCGATAATAAACGATCATCTACTCAAATTGGGGCTCATATGGATCCCTTCGATTCACCGTATGAGCCATTGTGGTTGATGATGTATAACTTCATCACCATGTCCTTTTCCCTTCTCCAGGAACGTTTGGGTTGGCTGGTTTGTTTCAATACTCGGAATCAAGGTAGTCTTGTTGTTGGACAATACCATCGAGATTTGAAATTTTTTGACAATATCTTGGCCATACCTTCTCATAGTTGAACGACTGTGAAGATTTTCCACCCGCTCCGCCATCTTCACCGCATCTGATAATGTCCAAATAGGGTGCAAAGACATCAAATCATTGATCGTCGGCTTTAACCCACCGATGTAACGAGCCACCCATTGCGCCTCTGTTTCTATGATGTTGTTGTGAGACAACAATTGATAGAACTCTTCTGTATAGTCCCTCATAGCCCTATTGCCTTGGCGGAAATTTTGGTACCGTTGGAACAAAATTTGATCATAGTCGACAGGGAGAAATCGTTGACGAAGAAGCTGCTTCATACAGTACCATGCCTGAATTGGACGCTTCCCCATCCTGGTGCGAGACAATTGAAGTTGTTCGCACCACGATGATGCCCCGCCTTTAAGCTTGATTGCTACAAGCTTCGTTTTCTTCGCGTCAGGCACCTCCATATAGTCGAAGAAGCGTTTAACTGTCGCAAACCAATCGAAAAAATCCTCGATGTGAAGTTGGCCGTTGAATTCGGGTAAATCGACCTTCCCCAGAAGTCACGGGTACGATTCGCAGCCTGTGGTCGTTGATAACCACCACGTGCATGTCTGGAATCGAGAAACTCATTGAGTTTCTCTTCAGAGAAGTCATCCTCGTCATATCGAGGGACTCGAGGATTTTGAGTCCTCCGTGGAACGGTTTCATTGACCACCGGACGCTCCCGATCTTGACGAACCATCACACGCTTCATCACCTCCGTCAACCGTTGAACGGCAGCCTCCAATGCTTTAAACCGCTTGGGAGTGACGTGGTTTTGGTTTCCTTGTTCTCCTTCCGTCACCATGGAGTGTAGCCGTAGCTCTGATACCACTTGACGTAGTCGGAAGCGCGAGACGCTGCGAGAAACAAGACGAAGACGAACAACGTCAACTCCGAAAAATCCTTTCCGTATGACGCAAAAAGGAATCAAAGAAACAACTATCAAAATAACTAAAAAAACTCAAAATTTTATTAATTAATTATTTGCGCAACCCCTTAACATGATTAGATAGGGTGATGTGACTTGCAAAGCAAGAAAACTTAAGGCAAAAAAAAGGAAAATACATAAATTCGGATCCCTATAATGGAGCCACTAAAACATCATTAAAACTTAATAAAATAGTTTCCAAAATATTATATATTGCTCCAAAATTAATACCCAAATGATAGTTAATTAAATGTAACTAAAATATTCAAAATAGATCGATAATCATGGAGAAATCAAGGTAAATTTGATTCTCCTAATTATGAGTATTCAAATTTTATATCACACTAATTGTTTCCTTTTTTTTAACTTTCCTTCCCGAATAATGGTTGATTTTCTTGTCAAATCATCCTGCATCACAATGTTTATATGATTATGTATGAATGATGTTGATCAATTTTTATGTGGCTTTGAATGAATGAGTTTTGAATGAAAGAAATGAGTTTTGAATGTTTTTCAACAAGCATGTGTTTATGAATGTTGTTGAACCACTCTATGGCTTTCACTTTTGTTCCCATAGACTGCCCCATTAGTAAAAACTTACAGATTTCACTTTTGTTCCCATAGACTACAACAGTGTCTAGAGATCACATATACTCAGACACCTCAAGTGTCTACCTCATTAGTCAAAACCTACTGGTTTCAATTCTGTTCCGATAGACTGCAGAAGTGTCTAGAGATCACATGTACTTAGACACCTCAGGTGTCTATCTAATTAGTTAAAACATACAGGTTTCACCTCTGTTCTGATAGACTTTAGTAGTGTCTACGGATTACCAATACATAGACATCTCGCGTGTCTAACCCATTCTAGCACCAACGGATTACACTTCTATTCTGATAGATTGTTGCAATGTCTAAGGATTACAAATACATAGACATCTTATGTGTCTAATTTATTCCAAAACATACAGGTTTTACTTCTATTCCCATAGACATCAGAGGTGACAATAGATTACACATACATAGACAATCCAGGTGGCTAACCCTTTCCAGAATGGGTGTCTTTAGTATCCATTTATAAATTGATCTTCAAATGCTAACCCATTTAAAAGGGGTGTGCTCAACAAACAGAGAGGTGCAAATAACCCCACCCTTTGTGAACTCCTGCAGAGATCCACTAAACCAGTTCTGTCCGAGAATCAAATTTTGTAGAAATGGAAGGCTAAAGAGTGAAAAAGGGATCAACCCATTTAATGAATTGTTCCTCATATCAAGCTTTGTGAGATTCAACAACCCTGCATAGCTTGAAGGGATCAAACCCAATAATCTGTTGTTAAAAAGAGTGATCTCCGCAATCGCAGACGGCCAACTGAAGGCCGGGATGTCACCACTGAAGCCATTCATCGAGAGGTCTAATTGAACAAGCCCTGCAATCTGGCCCAACGACGACGGGAATCTCCCGGAGTAGTTGCAATTCGAAAGCTCCAACTTCGTCAAGAACACAAGATCCCCAATCGATTCAGGCAATTCCCCATTAAACCTAGTGTTCGAGACATCGAGCGTCTCCAGCCTCACATCGGGACCGAATTCCAGGAGACGCCCAATCAACAACGGATTGAACGACGCGTCGAGGACCCGCAAAGACGGGATCTTGATGATCAAATCAGGGAAAACCAAAGAAAAATTGTTATGCGAAAGCCGGAGCACCTCGAGCGAAGCGAGCCTCGAAAGAGCCCCATCGACAGCGCCGGAGATCGAGCACCCGGAGAGGCTCAGCACGCGAAGCGTCACCGGGAGACCCCAAGCCCAACCTCCGCTGCCATCCGACAAGTTGACGCCATCCAAGTGGAGCTCGCGAAGGCGCAAGAGGTTGCGGAAGAGGGTGGGGTCGGCGTAGAGGGAATTGAGACCTTGGGAGTTCAAGAGGAAGGAGGAGAGGTCGAGCGAGACGAGGTGTTGGAGATGTTGAGGGAGGTGAGGTTGGAGAGGTTGGCGAGCTCATCAGGGATTGAAGTGTTGTTGAAGGTGTTGGAGGAGAGATTGAGGGAGGTGAGGGAGAAGAGGATGGGGGGGACGGGGAGGGAGAGGGAGAGGTTGGAGAGGTCGAGAAAGGAGACGAAGGAGTGGAGGAGTCGCAGAGGACACGAGACCAGGTGCAGCAGTCGATGGAGGGGGTCCAAGAGGAGAGGAGGGAGGAGGAGGAGTTGAAGGAGTTTTTGAGGGAGAGGAGGGTGGAAGATTGGGTGTGGGGGCAGAGGGAGGTGGTTGGGGTTGGGGGGAAGAGATGGAGGACGAGGAGGAGATGGTGGTGGTGTGTCATTTGGGGAGGAGAGGGGGGGGGGAGGTGAGAGGGTGAGAGGGAGAGGGAGGGGTAGGGGAGAGTCATGTGGGATTTTGGGTGGGGTAAGTATATTGATTGACATAAAAGATTAAAAGTAGCTATTACACAAGTTCTTCTCTTCCCGTTTTAGGTAGCGTTTGAAAACACAGTTTGAAAATTATCTTTTAATTTTTGCACCTTTATGAACACCTTTTGAGGGTGTACTGATGATGATTTGAGAGTGTAATGATGAAGGCTACTTTATATAACACAGATTTTAAGGTACAATTTTTAAATAAAATCTAGTAATGATAATTTATTTAAGTTGACATATATAATCTCACATGTCTGTCCCTTTTTGCAACCACTATAAAATTATAGTGTTGATACAATATGTTGTTAGTTTTGTAGTTGTCATTAATCTCATAATGAACATTATTATAGTATATCATATTGAATGGTGTAAAATATATTTTTTTTATAAAAATATACTTTATTTACACTACAAGAAATTCCGGCATTAGCTGCGAAATAGTTCGTAGCAAAAACTTCAAATTTCGTAGCAAAAACCCTTTCTCGACAAAACAAGTTCGTTGCAATTATTATTGCAAAAGCATCGTATGGAATTCTATTTTGCTATGAAATTTTTTTTCGTAGCAAAAAGTCACATTTTGCTATGAAATTATTTTCGCATAAACATGTAGCATTTGGCTACGAATAAAATTTTGTAGCAAAAGATATATGTTTTTGCTACAAAACTAGTTTCATAGCCAAAGACTAGCTTTTGCTACGAAAATGGTTTCGTCGCAAATGATCACCTTTTGCTGCAAACTTTCTTGTTTGCAGCAAAAATATAAATTTTCCTACAAATCTTTTTCACAGTAAAAAGTCTGTAAATTTAATTAAAAAAATTATAGGCCTTTCTTCACAGGAAAAGGTGGAAAACTTTTTATAGTTTTACAATTAAATAAATATTTAATGATGACAATTATAATAAAAACGATCCATATATTAACAAAAGTAATTGTATAACTTACAAATTGTTATATCTTTGAAAAGAAAATACAATATTAAGAGATTTGACTCATGGATCTAGTGCTAGGAAATGATTTCTAGAAGAGTTAACTCTCCCTCAACAGTAGACTGGACTGCAAGTGTCTTTGCTCCTCCATCTCTTGCTACAAAATAGAATTTAACAATAAATTTAAAATCTCAATTGAAAATCCTTACAACATAGGCACCAAATCAAAACACAACATAATTCCCTCCTATGCATGCAACTTCCTAATTTCAACCAACATAGGTACCAAATTAATAATGTCATAATATTTTACTTCACTAGTGATGATGTACACACATTTGCGTGTGTTCATGAACTATGCTTTACAAAAACAAAAGATCACTAAGGTCCATTGCAAAATTTTGTGTAAGTTACTGCACATAGGAATGAATTGTAGTACGTAATAAAGGGGAATATATACTTGTAATACCATGTATAAATTTTGAATGATCATATATAATGGAAATCATTGTTATGTTTCTGCATTCTTCTATAACAGATCTGTCTTCATATTTCACCATTCATTGCTGCCACTGATCCCATGACTCCCACCAGCTCCACCTTCATAAATGTCAGCGTTCAGATAAACTACATACCAGGAAGCACAAGAGTAACAAATAACAAAAATAAAATAATACATGATAAATAAATTAAAAAATCAACCAAGTAAAAGATCTAACATATGTTTTTCATATATTCATGAAAATTTGTAATCAATTGCACACCACATGAAAGTATGAAACAATCACACAAAATGAAGTAAAAATAACAAAATAAATCACCTCTGATATGCAATCTCAAGCCCAACCTTGAGAATCATGCCTGAGATAATGATTCCAGCAAGAGAATCTAAAAACTTTAATCCGAGATTGATACCTCCTGCACTCATGATAAAAGATTGATTAATGAGAAAATGAGATTGAGCTGCAAATTGGTTATATGTACAATTGTAATCTACATTTAATAGGTGTTATCAATATAATGATTTCTGGAACATCATACCTGCCTCAATAACATCTATTTTCAAAAATGGGCTGTAGAACACTCTTTTGAAACTGCCTAGAATAAATCACCTCCACTTGTGACAATTGACAAAGAAAAGATAAATTCAATCCAATGAGCAGCTATATTTACCTATTGACTGCTAAAGAGTTACATTGCCCACAGTACTATCAAAAGAGAAGTTCTCAAAAGAAAAAAGTTTAATACACTACCAACCCCGATAAGAATGACACAGCATTAGCACCGTGATGCCATGCATTCACTTTCATGAGTCTAGTCCACTCCCTTTCCCCACATCTCTGTGATCTAGTAAAGCCTATAATTTAAAACGTGTACTTAGATTATATAATTTACACGAGAAAGCAATGCAGATGGATTTCTAATACACATAGAAAGGATTTATTTTCCAGAAACATCATGTCTGATTAAAAAATAAATTTTAAACTTAAACCTTCAATTTGAATGATCATAGTATACAGTACTAATTGTGATGCACAGTAAGCTTGACCATTAAGGAGAATAATGTCTTTTTCAGAAAAGAAAGTATAATCAGCACACAGCCAATGATCATCAGAAATATTAGTTTCATGATGAACTTTCAATTTGTATAAGGTGACAAATTATTTATTAAGAAGAAAACAACAAAAAAGAGATAATATACCCTTCTTTGACAGAAATTGATATGATCATAGTAGATGAAGCCAATATAGGGTTGTCCAAATCAATTTCATGACAATGACCACCATGACTATGGCTATGCTCATGTACCTGACTTGCAATCCCTCAATTCACGGAGCTAAACAAATACAATTATCCGTATCATATATATGACTCTGCACTTATTATTGCACCATTGGTGCTTTGCGAAGCATAAGAAATGAAGATAAATTTGTCCAACCTCAGAATTACTAATTTTAGTCAAAATGATTTATAGCCTAAAATGAAAGATGTACTTACTTTTAAGACATCTATCGCATGCCAAGCAATTCCTCCAGAAGTCAACAAAAGCACACCAGATATCCTAAGGGCTCCTAAAGATTCAAACTTCCCATGTCATGAATAGAATGAAAATAGCAAAATATGATACAAAGTAGTGTTACGGATTAAACATGATTAGCTACTTGTTGCAGCGGAAACTTAAAATTACCATTTGAATTATATTGTATATAAACTTGCTGCATATAGCAGCCGGGGTGACATTATATTCCTGAAATCAAGTGGACTCCAACTACAGCTTAAAAAAGTAAGGAATCAATTATCATTACTTTTTGTGAAGATGATTTTGATTTATAAGGATTCACTTTTTCATAGTTGTTAAATGCATGTTATGATTTTAACAAATTTGTGTTATGATACAAAAAGCTTCCTATATCTCTCAGGTGAAATAGCATTAGGTAAAACAAAGACTTCTGCCTAATAATAATTCAAGACAATGATAGAACAGTCTCATTTGGGATCACATTATAAGCAATGCTACAAAATTTGATCATTAAGAGAATACAATAAACTCCTACCTTACACTTGAGAATTTGTATTGCCTTTATGGGTACCACCTATACATAGACAAAACTTTGTGGAATTAAAGTAAAACATAGAAGCAAAATAAGAGATTGACCATATGGATGTTCTTTGTCTTTAGGAGCCCTAGCAACTTTAAATGATCATAGACCAATGCCTAAGAACATGCCAAATCAGAATATTACATCAACCGGAACATATATTTTTTTTAGATAAGTTGTAGGAATCCTACAACCAGATTTCATTATCTAAATTTACGGTAGATATAAATTGTTGATTTTCTAATGATGGATGAATTATATAAGGGCTATAACTAATTCCAAAATACATGAAAAACATCGTATTTAATGGCACACAGTTAATATTACTTTCAAGTTTCAAGAGAGCCCAGAGGCTTTTTGTGGAAGATTTAACTCATTTTCATGGAGCTTTTTATTCGATAGGATGGTCCAAGCTCTAAAACTTCAGCCAATGGATGTTCTAATCCAACATTGAGCTGTGCAGTGGCAAGGGCCACACTGGTTGGATGACGGTTCGAAGACAACCAGATGTGACATGAAATGCAAACTTCTCAAAAGCATAACACTGTATAATAACAGATCTCTTACCAATATTGAAATTAAATTGGTGGACCTGTAATGTGCTTTTTAGAATGATTAATCATGCAGCATGCCTTAAATGGATGCACTATTCAGCATCAGATCACATAACTTTGAACCTCTATTCTTCTCACTAGCACAGATAGCACCTGACAGCCAAGTCCTTAAAAAAATTCTATTAGCTCCTCCAGAATGTGGCTTATCCTGTTTTTTTTTTCCTTTTCTCACAATAAATTTTTTTTTGTCGACATTGAAGATGCTAAACTACTAACTTTCCTCACCATGTCCCAGTAGGTGTTTTTTTTTCATAAAAATAAATGATCACCCAAGCACCATGCTGCAATTACGATCAAGCAAACCTCATAAAGAGGAAAGCCTATGTTCTCAAAATATATCTTCAAAGCAATCCCCTGAAAACAATTTTTCTTGCTTCAGAATCGATCTGCAAAACTCAAGTTCCAGATAAAATATCCCACAGAATTAAAGCTCATTAGAGGAAAAAATGTTTTGTCGACATTGAATATGCTAAATTTATACATTCCAAAACATTAAACCTGAACCGATTGCAATCCGGTGAGATGAAGACAGACATACTGAAGCAGACACCCATGCCGGTGCTAAGCACGAACCGGTCCCTGTTAAACCACTTTGGGTTTTTCGAATTGTACCACATCACAAAATTTTATTTTAATAAAAAATATATAATTGTTGGAGATCATCAAAATTTCAAAAAGCAAAAAGTAAACCCTGAAAACATATCCAAACATAGAAATCTTCACATGGAAACCCCCTAAAGTGCATTCATGATCTAGAAAAGCATACTTCTTACAAATGTGGTAAAAATGAATACAGAATACTCATCAGAAATAAAGCATTGGGTTACTAAACAAACACAGAGGCACATCACAATAGAGTACAAAAAGAAAGAGCACATCACATTCGTCAATCCAAATATATTAATTCTCAAACATCACAATAGAGTACAAAAAGAAAGAAAACTAAATTTACAGTAAAAATCATAGCTCACCAATATGTAGAGTTTTTTTTTTTTGAATAAGAACCAATATATAGAGTTACGACTTCATTATCCAAAAAGGGGGAAAATACATTAAAACGAGAACAAAAGCCCCTAGAAACCACGGATTAAAGTGAGCAAAATAAACAATAAATCAATTATAAGAGATGCAAATCTAATGAACCCTAACGTTCCAGATTAAACAAAAAAAGACAGATCGATTAAACAGAAAAAACACAAAGGCACACACCGATTTGGAGATGCAGAGCTCCCTGGCCCGTTCGATGACCCTGGACACGATCTTCTTCACATCCACCTCCACAAACGGCAACATCCACCACCCCTTCAAAAATCAAATCAAAAATCAGAGAGAGCGAGAGACCCAAATCAAAGAATCAGAGAGAGAGAGAGAGAGAGAGACCGGCGTCGGCGAGGCTGATGACGGAAGTGGACGACGACGAGGTTGAAGGGAGGCTTGTTTGGAGAGTGAAAATGAGGGAGAGAGAAACCCTTGTTTTTGGAGAGAAACCCTAAATTGTTTTGGCGGCATATTTTGTTTTTTCAGAGAGAGTAAACGAGGGAAACCCAAATTTTGGTATGTTGGATATTTGATTGTTACTCGTTAATGCACACGGTGTGAATTATTATGAATATTATTTGAAATTATTATTTTTTAATTAAAGACAAAAGTTAATATTATATTGTTAATATATATATAATATATAAATATGTAAATGTATATCTTATAAGGGAAAAACTACTTGAATAAATGAAAGAATTCAATAGATACATAATATTAATACTCGTCATATAAAAATAAAATATTAACGTAAATTTGTCTCAGGTAATTAAGGTAACAAAGAATATCAAGACATTTCTATTTTTATGCTCATAACAATATTAATAAATGAATATATGTAAACATAAATATAAATATTATTTGTGACATTAATTTGTTTTGATTATTAGAATATGTGTTAAAATCATATATTGAATAAAAACATAAATATAAATATTATAATACTAATAACATAAATTTAAATTCATTATGGGCAGTTCAAATTAAGCATGTCAATTATCCAAAAAAAATAAGAATCTGATCCGAATCTGTATCCAAAAAATTAGAAATATCCGATATTCGAAGATCTGGAGTGCGGATATGGATATCAGTCTATCCGATCAGAAAAATATCTGTATCCGACAGATATTATAAAAATATATATATTTGAATTATATATTACACATATTGTTATCTTATATGATTAAACACAAAGATAATATATTATAATACTATTAAATTTTTAATATATAATATCTGAAAAAGAGAATTATCTTTAAAAATCTCTATTTTAATATTGACATTTCTTTAAAATATCACTTGATTATCTAAATTAATGTCAATATTCAAACATGTCAATTATCCAAAAAATATCTGTATCCGATCCGTATCCGAAAATTAATATTCGTATCCAAATCCGAAAGTTAGGATATGGATATTGGCATATCCGATCCATATCCGTCCGATTGACAGGCATAGTTCAAATAGATCTCAGATCAATAGATAAATTTAAATTCATTATATCGTACATTTATTTAATAAAAAAATTAATTAAATTTATATGTTTAAATTTGAATTCTGAAATTTCACATATAATTTCAATTTGTTCAAATATAAAATAAAATTAATAATATAATTTTAAATAAAAATAATTTTGTATTTGCAACTTAGATTAGAGATGTAAGATAGAAATAGTTTTTTTTGTACAATTATTTAAATCAACTTTAACGAATGGATGTATATTTTAAAATATCCACTTCTAAGAAAATTTCAATAATACCAATTGTCATTTAAAAAAATTAATTTATTTCTCTGTAATTTAATAATTTAAAATTAAAATTTATCCATATGAAAATTTAAAAATATATTATTTATTTTGAATCTTAATTTTCTCTTTAATTTTAATGTAAACTTATTCAATACGAATAATATTAAAATTATCTATCTAAATTAAATTATCCATCTTAACATGCTAATCTTATCCGTTTTAGTCTAATATATGGATATTATCTTGTAATATATTATTTTATATTATCAGTTTTAAATTAATTTTTGTATTTTTATCAATAATCCATATCTTACAAATCATTGTCTCCATTTCTTAATATTTAAAATTTTATTTATTTAAATATTATTTATCCATATCTCATTTATCTATATGTTAATCTAAAATTTATCTTGATATTATTTTATTAATCCATATCTAAATTTTTTAATTTAAATCAACCATATAACATACTATTTATCCATAACTTTCCAATTTTAAATATGTAGTTATATCAGTTTTGAGTTACATATTTGATAAAATATCTTAAAGTATAAATAATAATAATATTAAATAAAGTAATAGATATATGTTCCTATGTACATCTAACAAGTATGTAGAATATTATAATATATTTTTTATAAATACAATATTACAAAGAATAAACACATGAGAAAATCAATACTTAGATATTAAAAATAAAATTTAATAAAAATATTTTAAAAGAACATCTTACTCTTTCAATCAATCTCTAGAAGGGAACTCTTGTATATATAATTCAATTCTCCTGAAATAAAAATAAAGCATTCAATAAATCAAATGATTAGAATATCCAAATAAAATGTTCAAAAATATTAAATATGAAAAACATTCATCATCCCTATCAATAATTATTAAAAACAATAAAAAACGCAAAATATTTGAATTTAAATATTATTGAAACATAATCAAACATAAAAAAATAAAAATATATAAAAACATCATCCAAACATATAAAGACCCAAGAAATTAAAAACAAATGAATTGAATATAAGAGGTTGGGTATTTATATAGTTTTTTTTAGGAAATGGTTCATCTGATTTATATATATAACCTGGTTTTTTTTATTTCTTTTGATTCATTTTTATCAATATTTTGTATTAAAATATAAAAACCAAATTAATATCAATCAGATAATTTGGAATTGAGAAAATTAATTATTTTAAATGAAAAAATAATTAAAACTTATTTTTTTGTTTTTGAAGATCTACTTTTATCTATATACAATTTGAATTTCTAAAATTACAAAATTTGTTATTATATCTATTATATACATACATTTTAAAATAATTAAAACCAATTTTTTTGTTTTACAAGATCTGATTTTATCTATATGTATTTTAAATTTTCAAAATAAAAAATTGGTTATTATATATATTATATATTTAAATTCAAAAATAATTAAAACTTAATTTTTTATTTTTCAAGATATATTTTTATCTATATGCATTTTGAACTTCTAAAAATAAACAATTGGCTATTACATCTATTATGTATATAAATTCGAAATAATTAAAAACAATTTTTGGATTTTCAAGAATTAAATTTTTCTATATGTATTTTGAATTTCTAAAAATAAAAAATTGTATACTATATATATTAAATATATAAATTTGAAAATAATTAAAACCATTTTTTTTATTTTGGAGATCTACTTTTTATCTATATGTTTATTGACTTTCTAAAAATAAAAACATTGATTATATGTATTATATATATTATTATCTTTTTCTAGAAATAACCAATTTTTTTCTTGTAATATATTTATTTCATTAAATTTAAATATAAAAAATTATTATTATTATCTTTGTTTTTTAAAATTAAAAATAGAATATATTAAATTTGTTTATCATTAAAACCAATTTTTTAGTTTCTTAAGATTCTACTTTATCTATATGAATTTTAATAATTTAATATTATTATGATATTTATTAAATAAAATCTTGTAAAATCTGAAATAAGATTTGTTAATTGATTAACAAAAAAATACTCATTTGTTTAGAAAATCATATTTCAATAGATAAAATCTAATTTGTAAGATAAAATATATCATATTACAATATTAGATAAGAATATTTTATGGACATAGTCGTATTTTTAATTAATTTTAAGGGGTAAAATCAGCTAAAATGTTTTCCCTTCAACTCGTACTTTTTATAGTAGTATAGATTATGACATATTTGCTTGGATAGCTGATATAAATGAGAATAAGGGGGAGGAATGACCAGGTATAATCTAGAATAGAGGGTTTAAAGTTGTTTAGATAGTTGAAATAAATAGAGAATAAGGGGGAGGAATGACTAGGTATAATCTAGAATAAAGGGTTTAAAGCTGTTTGGATAGCTGATATAAATGAGAATTTGTATGTCAGAATAAACTGGTATATGGATTACAGTCAACCCGTGGAATTAAGTTATTCCAGGTTATTCAACCGAAAAAAATATGTAGGTCCACTATCAAATTAACTGTCATCACCTACTATAAATTAACTGTCAAAACAAATATTATCATTTTTTCACATTTTATAAATCATTATCTACACTTTATTCACATTTTACCCAAACAATAAAAACATTATTATTACGATATTCAATTCATTTAAATGGTAGAGATACAGTGTTTTGGGGTTGGATGGTGCATTAAATATATGATTGTGATGATATCTTGTTTGAAATAGTGGTGTGCCTTTGTTATCCTGTAAACACAAGCAACTGAGAAATGAGGTTTTTTCAAGATGGGATGTGAAGAACAAAGTAGCTAGAGAGTGGTAACTAAAAATCGTTATCGACCAATAGACTCCCACATAATCGATTCTGAAATCGTTCGGAACACCACTTTCTTATATTATTAAAGTTGTATGGCTTTCTATAGTCATTTTTAATAAATTAATGATGTTTGTTTGTCAATTAATAATTACACATGAATTTTCTTTTTTGAGGTATATTGTTGACATTGTTGTTATAGTATCGCAATTAAGATTTTAATAAAAAAATCTGAATCATGACTTTCATATGTAAATCAGAAGAACACATTTTATATAAATAAAAATTACATGATTTGTCATGAAACCTTAGTCCCTTGGAGTACACATCGTCCTCTGAAAGGTAATTTAATATAAGATTCCTAACAAAACATCGATTCGTTCAGCGATCGTGTTTATATGGTTTGGAATAAACAACGGTTACTAAAATGTAATTTAATATAAGATGCTTATTTTTTCCTTATTCATTTTTTTATTCGTGAAACAAACATGGGTTTGTTTTGATTCTCTGCTCTTTTGGTACAATCTCCTAAATAAAGTGTGTTTGTTTTGATTCTCTGTACATTCCCCCAATTGTAGAATTACAAATCGCAATCATTATTAAAATAAAAAATAAAAAACAAACATGGGTTGATCTTTTATTTGGTTTGGGCTTTGGGTTTGATTTTTTATAAATTTGTGTTAGATATTGTTCGTGCTTGCTCCTAATATATACACATCATATATAGAAGCAATAACTAAAAATCTAACTTGATATTGGACTCATTAAAGACAATAACAAGCAAATTGTATATAATGTTAAAATGTATATAATCAAATTTGATATCAATTAACCTCAATCAATTACAAAATATCCTCTGGAAAGGAATTCATCAAACACATGCATGATACACATTAAAATGTCCTTTCTGAATATTTAATTATAATAAACATAATTAATCTAACAAATCATCTAATTCGATGATGGACTAGTATAGAAAATAAAGTATATATTTGATTGAATATACTAATTTTTATCTATATCCATTTTTCTATTTATAAAAATCTAAATAAAGAAAAATATATATGAAAAAAGGACCTCGATCGCTCTTTATCCAGTATAATAAATAATGTTTAATTTTTGTTATTCCTGTTTGAAATTAAATTACAGAAATAATTTATAGTTAAAAAGATCTCAGTCTTATAATGATGCAGTGTAGATCATATTTTGATTTTATTATTTTGATTTCATAACAAATAAAATATTTTTAAAATCCTTAAAAGTTTTGCTACGAAATTCAATTGTAAACGAAGATGAACATTTCATTTGTATCATTGTATGTGTGTTAATGCCTTCCCAAAGCAAGAAAGACGAAAAATAGAGGCAATGGAGAGACCATTGACCTCTTGCACTAGTAGGAGCAAGCCTTTAGTAGGGCACAGGCTTGAAGTGTTGTCTTTGTGTGCAATTATATATTCATTACGGTTCGCTAGAAAAAACATATGAATCTTTTTTGTTTTTCTATATTAAAAAGCATAAAAGATACATTTGAGTATATATTTCATTTTGTATAGATGCATATATTGCATTACATAAATACATGCCTTCAAAAAAATTAAAACCAATGTCAGCTCTGCATTTTGGCAAGCAAGTCGACCGTGTATGACCCTAATCTCATAGATAAATCTGTAAGAAAAAGAATTATTAAAAAACATAATATTTTATTTCAAAATCTAATAAATCGAAACAAAATCCCTTGATTTAACATTGTTTTAATTCCTTTTTATAATATCTTTTTAGGGTCATTTGTTATTTTTAATATTTTTATTTTATTTGAATTTTAATTTAGTTATCATTTTCTAATTATTTTAATTAAATGGATGTCCTTATTTTCTTACCTTTTTATTTTAATTTTAATTATTTTTGTGTTTTAATTTCATTAGAATTTGTTTTTTTAACCTAAAAATTATGATAAGAGCTCATTCGACAAAATTGAAGGGTTAAAGTTAATTATGATCAATTTGAAATTTTTGTTTGGTAGATAAAAAATAAGATGTGGGTAAAATGTTCATAAATATTTATAAAATGTAAAAAATGATTTGACATTCAATCTCTTTAAATCAGACACAATGATAAATAATTGGCATGTGATGAATCCCTTTCTACCAATTAAATAAATTGGTTAGAATAATATAATTTTGGGGGAGGGGATCTTGAATCCTCTTCTAATATAGTTATCCTTACTTATTCTTTGTAAATACTCTTTTTTTTTGCTTATCCACCCCATTTTCATTCTATTCTTCACCTATTCCGCTATACAGAGGCTTAATGTTCATAAACATGTTGCGTTATGTGTTAGAAATGTGATATCTAATATTTATACGCATTTCAACTCAACCGGGGGGGGGGGGGTGGTTGTGTTAATTCCACCCCATAAGTCATTCACCTGTTTGCTAACCCACCCAATTGGTTTTTTAATTGATAACCCGCCCCTATACATGTACTCTGATATGTACCTTTTCAAACCCTTCTTCTTCTTCTTCCTATTCTCCTCTTCTTCCTCCTCCTCCTCCCATCTCCAACCTACTTTTCTCTATCCCCTATGTTATTCCCCACAGATTCTTCTCTCTTCACCTCCTCCTCCTCCCCAATCCTCCTCCATAAATCCCAAGCGCCAGCGGACCTCCACCTTCCCCTCTCCCTCTTCATCCGCCGAGGACAACAAGCACAACAAACCCAAGAATTGACAACCCATGCCGAAATCCAATGCCCTTCACCGGTTAACGTCCGCCCGCTTTGACCCCGTGATACGACCATTCTATCTGTGCTTGTGGAACACGAGATGCTCTGTGCGGTTTGGGTGATCAATGCGATTGCGATGTGGAGCGGGCTCACACGGGAGTCCACCGTCAAGACCGCAACCACGGGGTTGGTTTCAATTTTTCAAAAACATGTGAAATTATATTTTTCATAATTTTTTAAAGGTGTGTGGTGAATATATAGCAAGGTGATAGGTAGCAATATAAACTAATCCAACATAGATAAAGAATATGTCAATTATTGTTTGATTATATTTTAAGTTATTTATGTTGGGAAATATAATAATAATTTTTTTATTATTTGATTGACCATAAATGAAAAAAAATTTTTACTTGGTGCAATCATAAATAAGTTGTAGATACAAGCATGAATGAAATGTGAATAATTATTTATAAAATGTGAAAAATGTTTTGACATGCAGACCCCTTTATTCTAGTGAAACAAATTGGTTTACTAAATACCAATATCCGCGTATTCTTACCCATTCTGACATAGCTATACCCGCTTATTCCATGTACAACCATAAATAAGTTATAGATACAAGGTGAATAAAATGTGAATAGTTATTTATAAAATGTGAAAAATGTTTTGACATGTGGGCCTCTTAATTTATAAGAGGTGATAATAAATTATTGACATGTGGACCCCTTTATTCTAGTGGAACAAATTGGTTCACTAAATCCCAATATCCGCGTATTCGTACCCATTCTAACATAGCTATACCCGCTTATTCCTTGTAAATAAATAGGTTTTTTGGCTTATTCAACCCTATGACTACAAGTGACACTAACATCTCCTATACAAAAAGAGTGCACAAAATTCATTTTTTGCAGACGCCATGTATATGCATCAATAAGAGACGCATATATGTCTTTCAAGGGGTACATGAATAGCTAAAGAGAACATATATCTCATTGAAAATTACATACTTCAATAAAAGTATTACATCATAAAAAAAAATCACACAAAAGAAGAATCAATCAAATTTTGAAGATTCGAATAGGGGGGGGGAGTGGATCACTGATGAAAATGTGATTAAAGAGAAGCTGGTAGACCACTTCAAGCAGGCGTTCCGAAAGGATAGACAGTGGAGGCCGACTTGGAATGATCCTGAGCTAAAGCAAATTCCAGAGGACTTAAAGGAGGTGCTAAATGCTCCTTTTGTTTTGAAGGAAATCGAGGCGGCGGTCTTCGGCGGCGAGGGTGACAAAGCCCAGGGGCCAGATGGGTTTGGTCCACGTTTCAATCAAGAATTATGGTCTATAGTGAAGGAAGATGTTTTGAGGAATTTCAGGCTGGACAGCAGGGTATTGGAAGCATAAACTCCTCAGCCTTTGTTTTGATTCCGAAGAAAGAGGGCCCGGAATTGATTGGGGACTATAGACCTATATGCCTAATTAACGGGGGGGGGGGTACATACTGATTGCAAAAGTGCTAGCCAACCGTCTGAAAAGGGTCTGTCCTTGTATTATCGAGCCGTTTTAGTCGGCTTTCATTCTGGGACGGAGTTTGCAAGAGGGATTCGCCATCACATAGGAGCTAATAACAAACTTACATAGGGATAAGAGGAGTGGCTTGATCCTCAAGCTTGATTTTCCTAAAGTCTAGGACCGGGTCGATTGGAGGTTCCTCTTGCAAGTGTTGGAAAGGCACAGTTTTAATGATGGTTGGATATGCATGATCCACCAATGCATCAATTCTATGAAGGCGTCGATCTTGCTCAATGGCACTTCATGCAGGTACTTTCCGATTAATCGGGGGCTGAGACAAAGGGACCCTTTGTCACCAATTCTCTTCTCCATTGTTGCAAATGTATTGAGCAGGATGTGTATCAAGGCGGAGGCGAGGGGGTGGATCAAGGGAATTGTGTGTATAGAGGGGGGGACACAGGTGACTCATCTACAAAATGCAGATGATACTACACTGTTTGTTCACCCGGAGCTGGAAGTGGTGCATGGGTTCAGGTTCATTCTCGCTTGTTTCACACTCATATCGGGTCTGGAGCTTAATTGGAATAAGAGCATGGCGTGGGCAGTGAACGTGGAGAGCGGAAGGGGCAAAGGAGATGGCAACCAGCTTGGGTTGTGAGATCTCTGAAGCAGCGCAGAGACATTTGGATCCCCGTTAGTTAAATCCCGCTTGCTTCGAAGGGATTGGAAATCATTGGTGGAGAGAATTGAACGCAGGCTGGCGGGATGGCAAAACATGGCTCTCTCAACCGGGGGAAAGTTGATTCTCCTGTAGTCAGTTATAACTAACCTCCCTCTGTTCTATCTTTCCACTTTTAGAGTGCCAAAGGGTATAGTGTGCAGGATCGAATCCATTAGGAGACGCTTCTTCTAGAATGGAGCAGTCAATACCACATCCAAACCATGCATGGTAAAATGGAGAAGGATTTGCGAAGTAAAAGAAAAGGGAGGACTGGGCATCCATGATCTTGACACGATGAATAAGGCGTTATTGTCAAAATGGCTATGAAACTGGGCTTATAATCCGTCACTTTGGTGAGTGCAACTGTTTCAGGAAAGGTATGGGAGGGGGCCTCTGACTTTCCGGCTGTTTCAGCGCGGATGTCGTTCATATGCAAAGGATGGTTCGAGCTTGGAGGTGTTTTTAAGCAGTCCCTTAAGTGGAAACTTGAGAGAGGGATCAAATAAGGTTCTGGAAAGATACATGGAGTGGCGTGGCTCCGCTCGAAGTAAAGTGCTCAGTGTTGTTTAATATAGCAATTAACAAGGAGGAGAAGGTGCAGCAAGTATGGAGTGAGGTGGGAAGTACAGGGCACTGGCACCTGAACCTCAGGAGGATTACTTCGGAAGAACAAGTAATGGAAGTGGCTAGCCTGTTGGAACCCCTTAGTTTACAAGCCCTGGGAGACACAGAGGATCAAATTGGGTGGCGAGGTAGCAAATTAGAGAAATATACAGTCAAAGATGGCTACAGGTGGTGGAAGAGAGAATCACCGGAGGTACCGTTCATGGCAGCCAAGACAAAGAAAATATGGAGATGGAAGGTCCCACTCAAAGTGAAAATCTTCTTATGGTTGGTTATGCAACATCGCATTCTCACCAAAACATATAGGGCCAAATGGAGGCCGAAGGCGGAAATCTCATGTGTGATGTGCGCAGAGGAGCCGGAGACGATGGACCACTTATTCTGCTCTTGTTCGAGGGTATCACAGATGTGGAGGAAGGTGGCAGTGATGACAAATGACCCAGGTTCACCTCAGAACTTGGAAGAACTTTGGGAGAGAATGAATGCCCGTCCGAGCATGGGCACATCAAAGGTGCACGAGCAGGTCGCGCAAATAGTGATCCCGGCGATATTATGGGCGATGTGGGTGACTTGAAACAGATGTATATTCAGAGGGCAGCGTTTCTACATCAAGAATGGATGGGAGACCGCATCGGCGTATATCCGGAACTGGGGGGTTGCCCTCGCTGGAGCCCGAGACGTGGTGACGAGGGGGGACAATATTTCTATCATGGCGTGAACGCGGAACTGCTTCGGGTGTGCTGTGTTCTGTTTTGTGGTTTTGTATTGTATGCTGTTATGGTGCATGCAAGGGAGGGGTATGGGAGGAGGGGAGTTTAGAGAAGTGGGTATACACAACTTGTGTACACCACCTTCGACTCAATTCTCAAATTCCTTAGATGTTATTTTTATAGTCTTTTGACCATTGTAACTTTTACATCAAGTTATAACATGGACAACATTTTCCCAAAAAAAAAAACACACATACATCATTTATGTTTTTTTTTATATCATGTAATACATTCACTTATGTATATGTTCTCCTTATCAATACATATACCTCTTTAAATGCGTATATATATGTCCCTTATTGATGCATATACTAAGCGTCAGCAAAAACTAAATTTTGCGGACGTCCGCTAAAAATAATTTTCCATACAAAAATTTGTATATATACAAATATGTATTTCTTACATAAAAATTTTCATTAGTCAAATATATATTCTTTAAAACAATCAAAATTTATATGACCCTAAAATGACAATAAATATTAGTGCTGCAACTTGGGTCAAGTTGAACCCGAACCCGACGGGTTGAACCCGATTTTTACATGAGTTGAATTGGTCAATTCGGGTTCGGGTTGACCAATTTAGGTTGACTAACAAATTGGGTTAGGTTCGGGTTGACCTCACTCATAACCTGATCTAACCCGACCTGTAAACTAACAGTGAAAAATTGATTATAGCCATTCATTTTATAACATTTAATCTAGGCCATTCAAATTTAGGTAAACCAAATACCAATCTTCCAACCCTAGCCGTTATTTTTTCTCTCTTCTCTATCACTCCCTGTTTCAGTCGACAGATCCTTGGCACTTCGGCGGTCAGTGGTCGGCACTCGACCCATCCTCGGCAGTCGACTCTCAGCACTCGGAACTTAGCGGACCTTCGGCACTTCGGCAGATCTTTGGCACTCGGCGGACTTTCAGCACTTCGGCACTTCAACAAATCCTTCAGCAGTTGGCACTTTAGCAGATCCTTTGACAGTTGACACTTTGACAATCAGCAAATCTTTTGGTTTCAGTCCTTCAATAGATCTTTTGACAACTCACAACTCAACTTCAATCATTTGGCAATCCACAACAAGGTCTTATTCTTTTTTCTTTTTTTTTTTACATTCACAAAATTTGTGGGTTGTGAGGGATATATGACTCTTTTGATTTCTGATTTTGGATGGGTTTTGATTCAGATTTATTAAGAGAATTTATACGAAGATCAACAATCACTCGTTGGGGCATTCAAAAAGATGTAATTGTTTGTAGTTTGACTGTAATTTGGTCTATGTTTGAGTATGTAATTATATTCCAAAAATCAAATCTATAAAGCATTCTATATTCCAAAAAAAAAATCATTGAACATCTTATAGGTAATTTGCTTAATCATGTTAAAAAATCAGGTTGAGTCAGATTGGATCGGGTTGGTTTATTTAATTATGGGTTGGGTTCGGTTAGTGCAATTCGGGTTAAGAATTGGATTGGATCGGGTTAGGGTTGGGTAGTTTGAAATTCGAGCCAATCTGAACCCAACCCGCTGGCGTTGCAGCCCTAATAAAAATTATCCATAAAAATTCATTGGAGGGCGAATCTCAGAGACAACATGAAATGGGTCAGTGAAAAAGGACACGCTGACTTAAACTGGGCCGGCCCATAACGATACTTGGTCCTAGACCACAATTGAGAATGGCCCATATTTATCAACCCATCCCAAATGAGAAGAGTTTGGAAAAAGGATAAGAGCACTTATATACTCATTTTATTTTGCATCCCATTTTATAGTTTCATATACTATGATAATGTAGTATTTACTGCACTATCATAATGAATAAGATTCTATCATAGTGTATGTCAATACAGAAAAAATACATTAATGTATCTCAGTATATACTTTATTTTATATAATTACATATACTTTAATAGAAGAGAGTACAATTTTATTATAAAAAAAAACCAGTGTGGACAACAATTAGGGTTACACAATGGGGTGGACATTGTCACGTACAACACCTTTTCAGTCCCAATTCAAGTTTACACATGTTTTAAATTTTAAAAAAATATTATACATCATCTAATAAGTAACTTTCTATTATAAAAAATGAAACATATGCTTAAATGAATTGTATGAATGCATTTATAGAAATGTAAAATTTCTATGATGTACATATCTTGTTAATGTGAATATATGCTTGAGTGATTTTCTATCAACGGGATTGAAATTTAAAAAAAACTGTGTAACAACACTCAAAACATGAGAACAATATGTTTAGCCCCCCACTGCATTCCCCAACTGTTTTGATTTTTATAAACTATATACTCATTTAATAAAACATGAATTATTATAAAATAATGAAATATATACTTAGATAAATTAATACATAATTTTAATTTATAAAATTTAAATTTAAGCGAGTGATAGTAGAACATTAAATACCCCACAATTGAGTGTATAGTCGACTTGGAGATCACCTCCAAATTAACTACAGAGGGGTCTACAAATGGGATCGAATATATCATCACAGTGCAAAGTGTTGACATTGTTAACGAAAGAATTAAAAGAAGATAAAAGTACTATGTTTGTGAAAACAATGTAGCCAACATAGATAATTCAATCTTGGTTTCTGTGTAAGTTGGGTTTATTAAGGTCCAATGTTATTGGTACCATTAATGCAGGAGAGGCTCATCATTTGAGTTCAATGAATATGTTCTTGTTGAAACTTCAGATCTGCTCTTTCCAATAGAAGATAAGATTAGTTCTTTATCTTAATCAAAACCTAATTTAATTATAATGGAATCATGTGATAGTCCTACTTATTTATTTGAACACGTATGTAGAAATGCCAAGAACTAGAGGAAGAACGAACAACTATATAAAACTAGCTTAGGTTACAAAATTGAAAGGAACTTGTGTTTTAAGTGAACTTTGGTTTCATTATAACAAACAAAAAAACTTTAACTTCTACGAGAAGCCAAAGCTCCAATGATAAAACCATTCCTGTGCAAAATACAGGATTGGGCCATCAACTGGTCTATCTTCCAATCCAATTAATCAAAACAAATACATGTTGATTGAGATGGATTGATCTTAAATTATAAAAGATTATTTGTCATTTGTGAAAAATGTTTTAGGATAATATTATATAAAGATTAACAACATCAAGATTTTAATTTATGACCGGGACAAACAGACGGAGGTAGCCTTTTCACCTTGACTGTAAATCATTCAGAGGGGGCCCCTCCGAAAAAAAATATCAAGGTTTTAGAAAATACTCTCTATTCTATCATAGCTTCTTTTCATTTTTGTGAATTATTAATTAATTAATTAATTAGGATATATACAAAGATGTCACAATTAATTTTATTTAACCTAACCGGTGAACTAGTGATCCCTCATTAAATTATATATTTTTCTAGTTCAATGAACCAGTGAGGCAAAAACATCAATTATTTTCTTTGAGTACTTCCAACCGTGTTGAACTACTCTTTAACATTGCCATGTTTTTGTTATATTTTCATGCATGAGACAAACATTCACCAAAAACAAAGCCTTTCTGTTCTTGTGTACATAATTCCCATCCAACAAACGATACATAACAAAATAGTACAAACAAGTAAATCAAAGGCCGTATCTAGTCATGGTAGCAAATCCACTTGTTTTAATTTTTCTCTGTCAAAAAAGCTCAGACCATCAAAAGATGTGGACCAGAACCATATTGCAGATTTGCAGATTTGTCCAAATTAATTGCACAGGACCACTTAAAACCAGAAAACCACACTAGGTTTTTTAATTTGGAGGGCAGTGAGTCAACTGAGAAGTTCATATTGATGATGTGAATATAACACCGACAATTCAGATTAGCTTAAAATATGAAATATGTGATTAATAATCATTCAAACTAAATGAATACATATATTTTGAATGAACTAAATGCATAATTCGATGAAGAATAGTAGATACGGCCAATAAGTATGGGAAACATTTGTAAAAGTTCAGACTATTTTGTTACTGTAACATGCATCTACAAACATATATAATCAATATATTCAGTTCGGAGATCAGATATCTCTCTTAGCTATTAGTCGAACAAACTTCTATTTTCCAAACTCTGCATGCATTTAATACATTCAGAATCAGGGTATCCGTTTTAGTTTAGATGGTTTGTCACATGCATTTTCATGATTTGAAATATTGTCATTAATTGTCATCACCATCGGATCAGGGTCGCATGCGGAAGAAGGGAGATAGGAGCGTGCATGGTAAGGTGATGAGCTCATTGATCCCAGCAGCCCTTTGGGCAATATGGTTGGCTCGAAATGAGGTGGTTTCGCGAACGCCACCTTTTATTTTGAGAACCTTTGAGAAAGTTTTAGGCGCAGCGTCGCAGAGTGGGGGAAGGGGGTAGCGGGGGCTTCAGGCATTAGACTGGACGAGTTTGCTTTGGGTGTGACAGAGTAGTCCACCAATGGAGGGAGGGAAACGCCACGGGAGTAGAGTAGAAGCCTTTTCTACTCTTCCCAGTAGAGCCTCGGGCTTTACGGGGCTCTCATGTGGGTTTTTATTTATTGACTTATGTTTCCCTATCTTTGTTTTAGTCGGACATTGTCCGTTTTGAAATTATTTGAAATGGAAATGCCCAAATTAACTCAAAAAAAAAAAAAATTGTCATCACCATCATCACACCAACACAAAAGTTTTTGCCTGTTATCATACTAATTATCATAATTTATCTAGTTAGAAAACAATGTATATTAAATTATCATACTAAATAAAAAAAAATCTTATCGAATATGTAACTATTGTCCACAAATAATTGTCTTCATGCACCCACCAAAAAAAAAAATTGTCTTCACCTAAGCATATATTAAATATTAACCATGCATGAAGAAAGACAAAATATATATTCAAGTCCCTCATATGTATTGGTTTTTTTTTTTAGGTTGGTTGTTCATTGAGAGACTGCATGTTCATGAATGTTTTCATGAATCTGTCACATGAATTGACCCATAAAAAAAAGAACTCGATTACCTGTCATTAACGGCCAACATGTTTTCTATTTGAAAAAAAAAATCAAGTCTTCCCATTCTTTGAGTGATTCTGTTCAAGTGATGCATGTGATAAATAATTTGAATACAATGAACATGTACTGATTAATCAATGGGTTTCACAATCTGTCGTTGTAAATAAACCAAGTTCATACAAAGACATATGACTTGGTGAAAAGCATGTGTTTTAGGTTAGTTTTATTTGAAAGGTTAATGTAATTATGTGGGAAGCATGTGATGGGAATGAAGGGATGGCAAGGGATCTAGTTGCCCTCCGTCGAGGTGAGACGTAGACTTATGCGGGATGAATTGGTATTCTAAAATAGATAATTATCAGAATAATTTGAGCATTCTGCATAATTTTAGAAATAAAATTTGAGATGACTCCCCATTGCAATTGCTTGGGTACATGGTAGGGGCTGTATACCCTGGACTGCCTTTCGATCTCTTCGATAAATCCACCAAGGATTGCAATATCTAAATTGCTGTAAGGAAACACACATTCATAGGGAGGGTAACTCTCCTGTTGATTTGCTCGCTGGTTATCCTCTCAAGGAGAAATACTCCTTCGCACACACCATCTCTGGGCTGAGATCATAACGGCCATTGAGGAGGACAAGTTAATGAGAGGTTATTAACACATCAACTGATCACTGTAATGCCTAACATAGCGTATGAAGAGGATGAACAGGGGAGATCAGAGCTCCCTGCTTTAATCTCTGATCAATGGACGAGGGTCTAACATCTCTTCTACTGTCAGTGATGATTTTGTGAACCTGACATAATTGACAAAGGGAGTAGTTGATAGGATGCTATCTATATCCCATTTTCAAGCTCTTTATTCACTTATTTTTGTAGAAGGACTGTGCATATGTACAAATTTCAATGGTATAGAAACACAAAATCTTGATTACCAATCCAAAAAAAAATTTGAGATGACTGACTACCGTTTTGTAAAAAAAAAATCAAAACAATTTATGTCGTTGTTCATACAAAGGCATGTGACCTGTGAAAAGCTGGGGTGAGACGTAGACTTATGTGGGATGAATTGGTATTCTAAAATAAATAATTATCAAAACAATTTTTAGCATTCGCATAATTTTAAAAATAAAATTTGAGATGTCTGACTATAATTTTGTCAAAAAAGAATAAGCAAAGCAATTTATGTCGTTGTTCATACAAAGGCATATCATGACATGTGAAAAGCGTGTGTTTTAGGTTGTTTTATTTGAAAATTAAAGTTAAGGTAATTATGTGGGAAGCATGTGATGGGAATGAAGGGATGAAAAGAGAGCAGCTCATTCTTTGGGGTGAGCCGTAGATTTATCCAGGATAAATTGATATTTTGAAATAGATAACTACCAATACATGAATTTAAGTATTCATCTAATTTTGACAATAAAATTTAAGACGTTTGCCTATCATTTCATAAAAAATATATAAAAAAATGTCGAACCAATTCATGTTTAGTTGCATTTCTTTTATATAGTCATAATTATTTTTGTATTTAGTGAGTTATTAGGCATTATTCATAAGACTTGAATATGTTTCTATGTCTCATTTAGAATTATTATTAAGATTTATGTTAACTTATCTGAACATAACTATTGAAATTTATTCCTTTAATCCAACAGTATTTTTGTTTTGTTATTCCGTTTTATCCAACATTTATTCCTAAATTTTGGTGTGTTTGTTTGCCCCGGATAACCCTTAAAGTATGTCAGAATAAACTGGTATAAAGTGGTATATGGATTCCAATTAATCCCTGGAATTAAAGTTATCCTAAGCTATTCCACCCAAAGAATATGTGGACCCACTATCAAATCAACTGTCATCACCTCTTATAAATCACCTGTCAAATAAATTATCATTATTTTTTTATCTTTTTAAATCTTTATCCATACTTTATTCACATATTACCCAAACAACAAAACATTTCTTCTTACGTTTACCAAAAAAAATAATTCAAAACACAACCAAACACAAAATCACTTTATCATTATTTATATTCACTTATGCTCGGATAAATGTATACCCAAGAATAAAATTTATTCCCGTTCTAAACGGGGGCCAAGTGTTTTGTTATTCCGTCTTATTCAACATTTATTCCTGCATGCATCTAAACATTTATTCCATCTTATTCAATATGTATACACTTTACACTTATCTCGCGTTTGTTTTCCATCATACATGATGGATAAGATTCCATCCAAAAAAGGCTTTTTTTATCAATATAAAATCTAGCTAATAATTATCCATGGATTGATTAAATTAAAGAAGGTCTAGAGTTATTTAACCACTCTTGGATATGGTAAATATATTAAAAAATTATGATATTCTAAAAAATTGCTTTAGCTAGCACTCTCACTAATATCCCAAAACATGTTCACACCTGTTTGTCAAACATCCTCACACAAATTTAAAATAATAATAATAATAATATAAAGCTAATATTATTATTATTTTAAAAGTTACAACTCAATATTTATCTCTTATCCATTTATATTCGAATCAATCAACAAACCTATGTTTTTCTAAAAAGGTGCAATAAATAAAGTGGTTTAAATAGACTTGATTTTGGAAAGCATATTTTTAGCGCTTTTTAGAAAATAAACTTTTTTCTATAAATAATTTTTTAATTAAGCTTACTTTTTAGAATGCGTTTGAAAACATTTTTAAACTTTTTGCTTAATTAAAAACAGAATCATCTTATTTAAGTGTTGTCAAAAGCCCCCTAAGTGAATAATAAAAAATAAAATCAAATAATAACATATATTATAATTATAATGCACTATGTGTTATCTTTGATATAGCTATTAGTGGTGAATATATAGTAAGTATTATAACAATTCCCAAATGGTTATTATTAGCACAACAGTTGAAGACAAAAATCTTTTATCAACACCATTACACTTTTATTTTTTTTTACAATTTAAAATGAAGTCTCATATATATATACCTTGTTATTTCCTCCACTTACAATAAAAAGTATATATCTCATTATAAATTTTTCACATTTTCTATAAAGAATATCATTTCATTCATTAGAATATATACTTAATCTTTTATAAAACTATATATATTAGAATATATGATTAGAATACTTAATCTTTCATTCATTAGAATATATGATTTAATTTTAAAAAAATAAATAAATATAGGCTGACTGTGGTTTGGAATGTAAATAGACTCAGTGTAACATTTTTCAAATCATTTTACTATGATCGATGCATAGTTTTGTTTTAATATAGTTTGAATATGGATTATACAAACAAAGAAGTGTCTCTTTTTAGTTAATGATTTTTTTCCAAACTTGATTAATTATAAAATATAATTGACTATCCATAAATCTAGCCAAGTGGATCTTCCACTGTAGCATACAACTCTGACTACTATTTATTATACAACAACAGTGGGCAGTGATGAATGATTATAACCCAAAACTGTTTTGACAGTTACACTGATATAACTATATATGTAATACACATATTTTATACATACATGTATATGGATGCACAACTTTTAATGATGAGAAACTTTAATTAGATGAGGCAGATCATACATGAAACATAAACAATTCATTTGTTGTATGGTTCAACCTCAAATTTAATTTGTTAGTTAATGTATTGTATGATAAATTATATGAAAGAAATATAATATTTACATTAAAGGGATTATGTTGAGTTTCTTTGAATCTATCTTACTTGAAAATTTTTTTTAATCAAAATTTCGATTTTCTTGAAAATTTTATATGAATGGGCGCTTCTGGTGGATGATTTTTAAAATTGATTTCATAAGAAAAAAAAAATTGAGAAAAAAAATTATCATCAGCAAAAAATTTCAAAACAAATTTCAACTTGTCCATGTCTCCTGAAATTAAATTTTATTCAAATCTACCTTGTATCAAGATTTATATGCACCGTTACTGTTGGCTGACACAGGATTATATGTATAGACAAAAAAAAATCTATAAACAAACTAACAAGTTCACCCAATTGAACTTAATTATTTACATGAGAAAAGGCACATTTTCTTGAATAGTGGATTTCATTTGTACATGTTGGAAATTTGGTTATCCAAAATGATTTAATTAAAAGCATATATGAATATCAAAGCATCTGTCCTGAAAAATATTCAAATTTGATGTATATTATAAAAAATTATATATTTGTATTATATATTTTTTAAATTCAATATATTATGATTAATCATAATATGAGATTCTAAAAATCATATACTTAATTATTCCCTTTTTATGATCTCTGAAAAACCTCTTAAGTTTTGATATGGAGTTTTATTTTAACATATCATATTTAGGGATGTCAATGAATCAGAGACGAAATGGATATGTGATTTTCTATATTTTTATTTCTTCCAATGGATACAAATATTGGTGGAATACAAAACTAATTTCTCATATTTGATTTGATCTCGTATATATATTAATATGTATGGATAATTGACAACTCTATACATTGTATATTGTCTTTGGACTTTTCAAATTATATCAATCATAATAGTAACAAATAGTTTATATATTGGCAATTAAATTACAACCCTATACAACTTAATTATAACTAATCTTTTTATATATATTTTTATGATAGGCAACTTATATATATCCAAGGTATGTGAAAATTAACGGATTAATAAGTTTATATTGGTAAGAAATTAGTACAAAAATAAACAAAAAATTATCAAAAAAGAATTAGCATCATATAAGTACATAAACGAAAAATGTTTATTTGGATCAATTTATGTATACAGTAAAATTTATCTAAACATATCCCTAACCGTTTTCAATTCGGATACGGCTCTAGGATCTGAATCCGTTGACATCCCTAAAGTTCATCCTACATCCTTATTAATATATCAACCAATCATCTTAATAAAGGAGAGTGACAGGTACTTAGGCTCCATCACCTAAATGCATTGTAATAAGCCTGTGATTAATTAGCTGCATCAGCTGCTCCATCACTCCCCCCCTCTCACTGTACAGAAACCATGGACTTTCAAAATACAGGATAAGTCAATATATACCACCTTCAGTAGTCATACATATTGCTTACCACAATCAGGGCCCCACAAACACTTTCAATCCCCAAAAACTGTCACAAAGTCACAGTGGTCACTACTCCTTTCTTGGACTGTTTTTATAATTTATTTCAATAATGCATCATTATTAGTGATTAAAAAAAACGAATACCAGAAACCACCTGGGAAGATCAAACAGAGGCTGTACACAGTTTTTTTTTTATTATTTCCAATTTTGTACTTGTTTTGGACACTCCCTATTATTTAGGTCTTCTTTGCTGACTCAGCATTCACTTTATGCTTTTAGAAGGGTCACCATGCACGTGTGCAAGTGTTTTTTTTTTTTTTTTTTTTTAGGCATAGGGTTTTTTTATTTCTTGGCCTCCTTTACCGAGAGAAGGTTTAATTTGCTAGTTTGCTAAGACCGTTTGAAACCGTGGTGTGGATTTACAATGAGAAAGTTACAAAATAATGTTGTGAATATAAACTGTTTTATAGTTTTTATGTCCACGTTGTTTCACACCTCCCATGCGAGTCATTTTTTTCTAGTGTTAGTTCTAGATGTCCCCACTAAATAATGATTCTCCAACACCACAATTATACCCTAGATTTTCAGGATGCGGACATCCCCTCCATAGATCCAAACATGCCATTAATCACGTCATTAAAAAAATTAATTAATTTGGTCACTTGGAGTAATCACAAAATGACGTTTCATTATGTCACTTTTTTTTTTATAGGAATAGTATCACTTTTGTGATTGATCCACATCAGTTGAGTAATAAAATTGATCAATTTTTTTTATTTATTTCATAAATTTTCTTTTTAGAATTATAGCACATAAAATATAAATGTTTATCTCTTGTGTGATTATATATTTAAAGAAATAGTGATCATACACTTGCACTCAGTAGAAATAAGAATAATTTTAATGATTTTTTTTACTCTTTCAATGTTTTTTGAAGTCATTTTTGCTTGTAAACAACAATGAGAGAATGTGAATGGTCAGAATGGAAATTTATCAGTTTCATCTTTAATCAATCTGGTGATTGTGCCATCACTTATATGACATACCAAAATTGAAGTATTATAGAAAAATTATTAAAAGGATTTGAATAAGCAAATGAATTAAAGGATATAACTAAGCCTCTGTTTGGTAATGCATTTAAATGCAGTTCTGCTTTTTAATAAAATAGAAAGCACAAACGCGTTACCAAACTTCTTTTAGACAACAGACTTAATTAAAAAATTATTTACAGTTTTTAATACAAAAATATTATTTAAAAAAAAACGTAAAAAATGCGCTTCCTAGAAATCGAGTTTATTTAAATTACTTTATTCAAAATCTTATTTTTTAAACATGTTCTTAAATGCTAACTTAATCAACAATTAAACAAAAGAGAATATGAAATAAAGACATTTATTAATTAAAGTATTCGCTACAATAACAGTACCATTAAAGAAAATAATAATTGATGATCTAAAGTCATAAACGGGAATATCCCTTTATCTACAACTAGATGAACAGAAATCAAATTTTTAAGAGTATCTAACATATAATGATGTTATTCTCCCTTTAAATTTGAAACAAATGCTCCTACTCTTTTTAGCTAGAACTTTTGCATTGGAGCTCATGAATAAGCCAATTTCCATTCATTTTCTCATCACCTTTATCCAAAATTATCCAAGCAGGTAAAATTCACCCATGACTAGTCCCATGGTTTAATTTGAAAAAAAAATTGAAATTTGAAAAAAAAAATACTCAGATTTAGAATCTATAAAAATACTCAAATATTCAGGTAAAATATATATATATATTTGAAAAAAAATCTGTATTTGAATTTTTATATACATACTCAGATTTAGAAGTGAATACCATAGTTTAAACACATGTGTGAACCCTGTGCAGTGGAATCTGTGCGTATACAGTATATGCGGTTGCATGTACACTACATGCGGCCACATATTATATATTGTTTTATTTTTTAAATGTAGTACTATTAGAACTTATGCGTCGTTTGAATCCTTTTTTAAATGAGTTTGAACGCTTGACCGCACATGACCACACACAATCACATTTGGGCAACACATCCGCATGTGCGACCACACCACACTTTTAACTATGACAAATACAAATATTGAGGTATTATTCAATAATAACAGAAAGAGTTCCCTCTTTTTTGTTTCATGGTATAAAATATTGTATGTAGTTTGTGATTAACTGTATCAGCTGCTCCATCTCACTCTCCTCTCAGTGTACAGAAACCATGGATTTCCAAAACAGGAAAATTATTAAATACCATCACCATGCCAGAAGTCATGCTCACCACAACCACGGCCTCACAAGAAAATTCCAAGCCCACAATGTGAACATTCACTTGTCTTTGGATTAATTATTTATAACTGAATAATGTTCTAACATATTCTATATTTAATCTTATTTTTCGTTTGAATAAACAAAAATTATATGCATTCATTTATTACACAAATAAGTGTGGGGACAAAAAATTGAGTTAAAAGTGAAACTATAATAATTGATGGGTGATGATACGCTTATTCATTCGTGTAGTCCTAATTTGATATATATCATTTCTAATATGCACATACTAGGTTATGCTAATAATAAAAGATTGTAAAAATAAGGATTTCATTGAACAAGTATGTAATTTTTTTATGAATTGTCGTACGCACCATTTGGTATTAAATTGAAGTAGTACAATAGTTTGGATTTTGGGGGTGAACACGAAGAAAACAAAAACAGGAATGGTATTGCGCCTTCCTTGATGCACCTAGGTAGAAGAGATGGCTACCTGGGCTTAGCTCCTTTATAGTTTGTAGACGTTTTAATTTTTTGGGTTTTTTATTTTTAAATCCCTATAAACTATATGATTTAGTGATCGATCCATCACTTCTTCATATTTCGGTTTAAGTTCCTAGATTTAAAGGATATGTTCCTTTTAGTCCCTCGTAGAAACTTATCCATAAATTATTTGATTTTCTTTTTAGTCCTTAGAATGAATCAAAAGAAATATATCCTTTAAATCTGGAGACTTGAAGTTGAACCGAAATATGATGAAGTGAAAAATCGACCACTAAATCATATAGTTTATGAGAACTTAAAAATAAAAATCCCTTAATTTTTTTAAGAATATAAAAAAGTAAATTGCATATAAAAGTAATATGAAGTGTCCCTTTTATATATTATATATAAAAAATTAAATTGCATTTGGACCCTTTTGCGAAACATGGAGACACCCATTATACTTAAAAATACAAACTTATACTCTCTACAATTAAATCACCTGTTAAGATGGGGAAACAACCAAATGAAAGTACATTTTTATAGATGATTTGTTTAAATGTATAGATGATTTGTTTAAAATTAAATATGTAGATGATTAATTTGAGATGTAAGAAGACCTAGTGTTATTTGAAACGTATAGATGGTTAGAATGAAATATTAATTGTAAGAGTAAAAACTTTACTTTAATGTTATTTTTTCTATCTTAATGGATGATTTAATGGTAGGATATATAAGTTCATTTTATAAAGAACATTGATAAGATCAGTTGTAAAATCCGTCTTTGATCCTATGCATTTATTTGGAGGTTATATACACAAATGCAAAAGATGACTTGGTCAAACAAAATATATAGGGTGCCTGATGTAGAGTGATAGGTGTATCATTTTTTATTGTAAATGTATAGTTGTGTCTCTTTCATAGTTTCACCATTTTCAAATATTTCAAATACAATTTATTTGAAGCCCCATTTGGATAGCAACATTAGTTAGTATATATGAACAATAAGTCAATTTTTGTTTAGTGGTGTGTTTAATTATTCTCATGTAATAATAAATTTTTTGTTGTTTGGTTAATGATGAATAAGTTGTGGATAAAAAATTAATATGATGTGAATAAAAATTTACAAAAGATGAAAAAATAATTTGACATGGGAGTTCTTTTCATACCAATGGAATAGAATCAAATGGAATATCAATAACAACTTATTCTCACATATTTTGACATAGTTATACCCTCTTATTCATTGCAAACAAATAATGTTTTTATATATTATTCTCATTTATTCCTCATCCATTCTCTCATCCAAATAGGTGCAATAGATTGAGTGCATGTATTTCTACAATTTTACGTAACGATACAGTGGTATGGGAGTCCCAAAGGGAGCATGTGGTTCAGCAGATTGTTTATTTAGAAGTATAGATAATGTAAGTGTTAATATTTTAAATGAAAAACTATTTGATTCACAAGAAAAATAAACACTTACTTGTTATGCTTATAGAATAGTATTTATGTCAATTTTATGAAATATTTTTTTATTATTATTTCGTTCACCACGTTATAAAATGAAAATAATCGTCAAACTGTTTACTTATTAAAAAAGTATTTACTCGTCAATAAATACTTATAATAAGTAAAACAAACACCAAATAACTAATTAATACTAATTTTTAAGTGATAAGCAAAATAAATGCTTTTTTTTTTTTTTGCCAACCAAACGCCTACACTTGTGACTCCATCATTGATTGTTCTACTAATAAACTGTTAGAAAACAAAACCAGAAACCACTTGGGAAGATCAAACAGGGGCAGTACATAGTTTTTGAGTTTTCTTTTGTATTGGTTCCCATGGTGTTCCTGTTTTTGGTACGGATTGATGGCTCTCTTTGCCCTCCCAAAGCTGGGACCTTTTCGCTGACTCAGCATGGGCTTTTCGCCATGCAATCATCTGCCAATCAGATTGCGCCACGTCGGATGGAGGGAGGGAAAACGACGTGGGGACACGATGCACGGGGGGCACGTCACTGACTCACTGGCGATCGGATATGGTCACCGTTCGGGTGAGAATAAGGGGATTGTTTTCACCGGGTGGTGGAGCTAACTTGATGGACCATAATGCCCCTAGGATTATGGGTAGATGTATTTGTGTGGATATTAAAAAATAAAAAATTGAGGATACTACAGTCATTTTAGTGCCACGAAATGCAACTCGTATCAACCCAATCGTACCCGTCGTGAGTAGATAGAAAAGACTTCGACCTCTTTCCCGTATGACTCCACTGCTCAATGATACGGAATGCAGTTTTATCTATCTGAATGCTCGAGACCCCACCCATGCAAGTGTCTCAGCCTCTGATGTTTTGGATCGTCGTCTCTCATAAGTTCTCAAAATAAAAGGCATTTTCCTTGAAGATAACAGCATTTCTCGAACTCCATATCGCCCATGCTCCCGTCGGAATAACCGAGAGCCATACCCGCCCCACTTTGCTCCGGTCGTTCTTCTTTCTCATGCGACACGCCGCCTCCCATAGTTCCTCAAATGAACTAAACCGCAAAGGTTTGCTGGAGTATTACATTTGATAAATCAAGTGTAATTTTTATATGAAAAATAAAATAAATAATCCTATGAATTTGAATGCACATATATATATTATGTTGGTTACATGGTGACTGCACATGAGATTGCAATATAGATTTAGTGTATTAGTGTCTTAAGTTTTTGGTTACATAGATGAGTGATTACTGCATTTTCTTAATTAATTATACATAATATTTTCAAACATTCATGTGTGTTGGTTTTAATGTAATCCTTCTATCCAACTTCTATACGTTACTCAACCTCGCCTACCCAAACTATCCTTTTACAACCCCTGTGATAATTTTTCTTTTCTAAACATTGTTATAAGACATTTATAAGCATGTATTTTGTTATCTTATTATTATATAACATATACATTGTCATATATTATATGTACATTATTATTTCATCAGATGTTAAAGCCAGTTGTCGTTATGGAAAAGTGTGTTGATTATCAGTCAAGGGATACAAAGAAAATAAATAGCTAACTTTGAGTTTTTTAGGATAGTTATGACCGTCAAGAACCTTAAAAAAATATACAAAATAATGGCAATTAATTTCTTTAAAAAAATTTATAAGTAATTCCAAACTCCTAGGGATCAGGGTCATCCTTTGAATTATATTTATATTTCAATAAGTGATTATGTAATTAATGTAGATCTTTCCAATTTAGATCTTTCCAATTTATGAATAGATAATGAATGACATGGTCAGGCTAATATTTTACATTGGTTTAAAAGCTAAAGTGTATTGTTTAATCACTTGACCAAGAACATGTGCTTTATCTTTTAGTAAATTATTCACTGGGACAACATCACTTTGATATTGTTGCCTGAAAGGACTGTTGGTTTGAGTACAAACTTTCAGTTTGTACTCAAACTGAAAGGAAATAATATATGCAGTTTCACTACATATAATAATAAATCCTGTTATTAAAGGAAATAATAAGGAAATCAAGAACTAAGGAACATAAATAGCATATTAAAGAAATTAGCCCTTGACATGTAGAAATATATATTCTGCTTTTCTCAATCCATTTTCTTTATTATTAATTTTTTTGTGGGAAAGCCCTACATGTAGGGCTTAATTATATTATACTCTCATAATTATGAATATATACAAAAATACATGTTTCCTTGTGGGCCTATAGCGTTGGCTGTTCAAGCATGAATTTAACATGAGCGTTGACACACTCAATACGTTTTGCGCATTGTTTGCGGTTTAAAAATAGTCCCCCCCACAGTCTATACACCCCATTATAGGAGTATATTATGATATTATAGTTCATACTTCACTAACACACTGTATGAAAATTTAAACTTTTAAATTTTTTTCAAAGAGAAAAATATATTTGTTTGTATAAATATATATTTCACTATTATAGTGTATATTTTTTAATAAATGATTGTACATCTCATATTCTCTTTAACAAATGTAAACGGTCCTCCATTTAAAGATTTACACAATTGGCCAAATATCTTTACATATAAAATTGAGTGCTGATACACTCAATCCATTTTACAATCTAAAAATGATCTCCAACCGTCTATACACTACAAAAGTGCAGTATGCACTATTAGGCTATCACAGTGTATAAATTTTTTTAAAATATTTTTTTAAAAAATACTAATATATCTCAATGTATAGTTCATTTTTTCTAACAATATGTATGTCAATGAATGAGTGTAAATGTTTAAAAGAAAAATGATGATGACCAGAAAAGGAATTGCACGTGGCATTGGACATATCATTTTACTAAAAGTATCACAATCACTTTAATCCATTTTCTTTAGTCGCAAGTCCAATGAATATATGTCAAAAATGATTTCGGCCACTGAATTCTTACTTTATAATTGTAGACCTCAGGTCCTCAATGCACCTTACTTCATTATCAAATTTAAGAAGATAAATCTCATTGCATATCAAATAATAAAATTGTTAATATATGTCCTCACAAAGATCTAATCTAATATAAAAATCTAAACCGTCTAAACAATTACGTAAATATCCCTATGTTCAATATATATAAAAATTAATCTAAAAATAAAAGTAAATTAAGGGTGTATTAGTGCATCCAAGAAAAGTTTGAAATTTTAAAATTTTTATTTTGACAACTCAAAAAACTAGTGTTCACATCAAGCAAAATGAAAGAATAATTTTATTTCCTTTTCTTTTACTTTCTGTTTTTCATTGATTTTTGTCACTTACCTTCACAAACACACAAAAAAAAAACTTTCATATCATATATATTTCTTTGTATATAGATTCTTTCTGTTTGTTTAATTTTTTACATCCAAGTTGTGCACAAGCATCCTAAAAAGTGTTTCTATTTACCCCACCATTACATTAACATTTAAGAAGTAACACAACTTGTTCTTACTAAAGTGTGTAATCACTCACATCAGTTAATACCCCTTTTTTTTCTTTAGTTTTTATTGACTTCACTTGTGATAATTATCAATAAAAAACTTTCTAAAAATGGTCCAAAATACTTGATCCATACTTTAGTTCCTCCAAAAGTACAAAGCAAAAAATAGCAAGAACAAGGGACATACATGGACATGCAAAAGTTTGATTTTTGTGGGGCACATTTTATATATTATATTTTATATTTATTAATTTATTTTTGCTTTGACAAGCTGACCATTCAATTGGGCTCTCCTCTCCTCCACCTACATATAATACTCACAGCCCAAACCAAAAACCAATACATACAACACTTTTAACAGAGAGAGCTTTCACCGGCAAATACAGTGAGAGAGATCGAACGGCTGTGGTGACTCTGCCGGCCGGCGAGCCTTTTGAGTCTCTGGAAGTGCATCTTCTCCGGTTTAATCGAATTGGGTTTCTAGGGTTTGTTCATGGATCACTCGATCCGAGCTCGGGAGGGCTTGGTTTGTCTCGGTAGGTTTTTTTTCAGATTTCATCGAGTACAATAAAGTTTTCAGCTTGGTTCAGCTTGGTTTGAGATGCTTTATGGAAATTATAACCAATCATCAAGTGGAGTACTTTTACCCATTAAAGTCGGGGTTTTGAAGATGATCAGAATTAAATTTTGCGTTTTTATTGTGTGTTTTTTTAATTGTTTTCAAGTTAGATCAGATGAACTGTAAAGTTGACTTCAATTTTGATGTGGTTGTGGTGTTTGTTTGTTTATTTATTTATTTATTTATTTTTTTGTACTTCAATCTTGTAATGGGTGGTTGAGGTGGGGGTTTCAGATGTGAACTTCTCTAAAAGCTTCTTTTTGTTGTTGGGCTTGCGTGATGAGAGGACATACAGCATGTAAGGAGAGGATGGTTTATATGCTAATGTTTGGGTGATTTGTAAGTTTCTTATATTGTTTGGTTCGAGTTTTGCCTTTGGTTGAGGCAACAAAAGGATGTCTATCATGTAAAAGAGGATAAGTATTATTCATGTATGAGTGAATTCTGAGCGCCGCACGTAATGGGTTTTGGTATCGGAGTGTCCATTGTTGTGGTTGACTTGATTCTAGGGCACATGTCCTTTGGGGAGAAAATTACACAGAGGGAATTGGAGAGTTTAGATATTTGGGAGGGCTTTTGTTGCGGTCGAGCTTCTGAATAATCTGTTTGTCTTGTAGGTTTGCAGATTCATTCAATTAATTGAGTTTTGTTGAGATGGTTTAATGCAAATGATGACCATTCATTAAGTCAAATAGTTTTACCCAAGAAAGTTGGGATTTTGAATATAATCAGAATTAAATTTTGTGGGTTTTTTAGTTTTTCCATTGAAGTGGTTGTGTTTTTTTTTTTTTTTTTTTAAGAATGGTACCCCTGAGGATTTGATCTTTTGACGTCTTTCACAGAGGTGGGAGGTGTTTGCCGACTTAACCAAAGCTCGGTTCATCGAGTTTTTAGGTGGTTGAGGTGGAAGGGTTCAGATGTGAACTTCTCTAAAGGCTTCTTTGTGTTGTTGGGATTGCACTCCATTGAGGCTGAGACAATGAAGGAATATCTATCATACAAAGAGGCTGGTTATATGGTGATGGTTGGGTGATTTTTGATTGAGGCAATAAAAGGATATCTCTCTCTATCATGTAAAAAGAGGCTAATGTCAATCATATTGTTAGTGTTTCGGTGAATAAAAGGATCTCTCTCTCTATCATGTAAAAAGAGGCTAATTTCAATCATATTGTTAGTGTTTCGGTGAATAAAAGGATATCTCACTCTATCATGTAAAAAGAGGCTAATTTTGATCATATTGTTAGTGTTTGGGTAAATTCTGAGTGTCGCCCATGGTGTGTTTGGGTTTTGGTATTGGAGATGTCCATTGTTGGGTTGTCTTGTTTCGCAGGCAAATGTGTTTTGGGAGAAAGTACACAGAGAGAATAGGAGAGTTTGGATATTTGGAAGGGCTTTTGTTGTGGCTGAGCTTCTGAAAAATCGGTTTGTCTCGCTAGGTTTTCAGATACGTTGTGTGCAATTAATTGAATTTTGTTGGGATGGTTTAGAAATTATGAGCAATCATTAAGTGAGAGTTTTACCCGAGAAAAATATGAGATGTTGTAGATAATCAGTAATAGATTTTGCATTTTTAGTGCTTTTCTTTTTCCATGTTGTGGCCTTGGTTGGCAGTTCTATTGATTTGTTTTGGTCAGATGGACTATCAAGTTGATTTCAATTCTGATGTAAATTTAGTGTTTTTTTCCTTCACCTTGTAACAGGTGGTTGAGTGGGAGGTTTCAGATGTGAACTTCTCTAAGGTTTCTTTCCGTTGTTGGGCATGCGCTCAATTGAGGCTGAGACGACGAAAGGGTATCTGTCATATATCGAGAGGCTGATTTATATGGTAATATTTTGGTGATTTCTGAGTTTGCTTGATAGTTTGGCTTGTGTTTGCCTTTGGTTGAGACAACAGAAGGATATCAATCATGTAAAAGAGGCTAATTTCAATCATTATATTAATATTTGGGTGATTCTAAGTGCCGTGAATAATCAGTTTTGGTTGTGGAGACGTCCGTTGATGCGGTTGACTTGTTTGTCTGGCAAATGTGTGTTAGGAAGAAATTATACAGGAAATACTGCAAGGATTTTGCGCGTCTCTGATTCTTTCTTAATCTTAAAAAAATTGGATAATTAGTGTGGTATTTTAAGTCACAAGTCTCACCAGAAAGAGTTTTCCTTTACTAAAAAGGCTTTTCCAGTTTTGTTATTTTGCATAAGCGTATAGATATGGAGGCAGAGGGCTCCAGTGCGGCCTACTGGATTTCGGGTTTGGTGCCAAGGAAATTCCCATCTCTTGGTCCTGCACTTTTGATTTCTATGGGATATATTGATCTTGGGAAGTGGGTTACCATGGTTGATGGTGGCATTCGTTTTGGGTTCGATCTTGTATCGATGGTACTGGTCCTCAATTGTGCTGCGATCTTGTGTCATTACTTTGCAGCTCGGGTTGCCGTGGTCACTAGAAAGAATCTTGCTCAGGTATTTTTTTTAAATTGATCATTTACTCTTTTTTTTCTCATTCTTGGACTTCTTGTGGGATGTAACTAGACGTGTTTATTTTTTAAAGATATGCAGCGAGGAGTACAGTAAATCAACGTGCATGGTATTGGGAGTTCAAGTGGAGCTATCAATGATTATTTCTGACCTGATCTCGGTAGTTTCATAATGCTCTATCTAATGTTTTCTGTGCAAATTTATAGTGATTCATAACTAAAGTAGCCTCTTTATTCCTGTTCTAGTCAGGCATTAGTTGATGCAGTTTCTGCCCATTGCAAAATATCTGGTTTTCATTTTCTGTCTGACTATATTTATTGGTTAGGGATCATTTTTCATTCTGAGCTTGTCTGGAACATTTTAAGTGAAACTGATTAGTATTTAAAGTACATTTTCATTATTCTTGGCAGATAATGGGCATTGCACATGCACTCAATCTTCTACTTGGGATTGAGTATTCCACGTGCATCTTTTTGGCTGCACTTGATGCTGTTCTGTTTCCAATTCTTGTCACTTTCATGGTAAGGCTTTCTGTTTTTTTTTTTCTTGTTTTCTTACTCATGGATAGAAATTCAATTGTCAATCTTCTGAATGGCAATGGTTGTTCTGATCATTGGTAACCAGGAGAAATATTGGGCTGAAGTTGCTTATGTAAGCATATCAGGGATCACTTTGTTCGTTTATATACTCGGAATGCTTGTTAGGCTGCCAGAGATTACTCCATTCATTAATGGGGTTTTTCCGAGGTTCTCTCGAGAGAATGCCTACTCAATTATGGCTCTTCTGGGTGCTAATATCATGCCTCACAATTTTTATGTATACTCTTCTGTTGTACAGGTACTGTAGATACTGTTTAAACTTTCAACATGCCATATTTTATTTAATTTATTCATTCATTGAGACAGAATACTCTTGATTAATTTATTTGCTATGCATTTTTTTTTACATTATATTTGCATTCTTACAATTCTAGCTTCTTATATTACAAGGCACCCTTGTCACCCGTACGGAATTCGGGGATAATGCGGCGGGGCAATAATTCTCAATACGTAAAATTTTGGGAAAAATCGGGAAAAAATCAGAACAATAAAAAATAAATTTAAAATAGAAAATCAACAACCCTTAACCCCCCGTTTGGGTAACGGAATAGACGAGTATAAGGGCGGTATAAGGGTGGTATAGGAATGGATAAGAAAAATAGTTGTTTGTTTGAAGGGTATAACTTGGTATTACTAAGCCAGTTTAAACGAGTATAAGAGAGTATAACAATTCTAAGCAACCCCTAGGATAAGCTATACTCACCTTATCTATTCCCATGGGCCCACATGTCAAATCAACTTTTTACACCTAATCACATCAAATCACCTATCAACACCTCTTATACATCAAATGTCAAATCAACTTTTTTACACTTTATTTATATTTTATTATTTATCAAACAAACAACTCAACCTTTATTCTTACGTTTTCCAATGAGAATAAAAAAAATACAACCAAACAGAAAATCTTTTATTCTTGTAGATTTGTTATCTATACTGGCATAGTTATCTATCCAGAATAACTCAATTCCGCTATCCAAACGGGGGGTAAATGTTTAAGACTTGAAACATAGTACTTTAGGCAAAACAAATTAATCTAAACATGACATGGACATCTACTAGTTTATAGTTCAGACTTTGATTGCATCAAATATTACAAAAAGTCAAAATGCGTTTAATACATGTTTAGTACGCGTTTAGCATAATACCTGTTTAATTCGGTAAAATGCATACTTTTCTTTTAAGGTGCAATCAATACATGATTCAAACTTTTTTTGTTTAATGCGCGTTTAATACACGAATTATTCATTAATTCGACGTTATTGGTAACAAGGCAAGGCACTAGCATAGAATTAATCTAAAAAAAAGTATCAGCATAGTTGCTAAAATTTTAAATTCTTCTGTCATGAGCCATGACAGATCTAAATTTTTTTATATTTGGATGGGTGGATATATGTTGTCCGGTGAGTTGATACTTATGATGTGTATTGGTCCTATCTAATGAAACCGATACTGGTATGGATATGTGATTTTTTTTTTTTTTTGCTTGGTAATATGTGATATGTTAAATGACAGTGATATCATTTATCGCGAAATAGTGGTAGTGCATAATGACATTTTGAACAACTCTGTGTTGAGGTTCTGCATATTTTATATTTTTTTTATTGTTACCATTTTTTTAGTAAGTTACCTTACCAGTCAACATGGCTTCATATCATTTTAGCCCACCTATTTTTGAATGTTGTGGGAGGAGCTGAGCTATGTGAAGCAAATGTGAAGCACTATGGACAGTCTTTATGATGGTAGAGGTTATTGGTCCTCTGAGGTACTTAAGGCAGTTTTGTTGGTGTTTATGCCAGGCCAAGTATTTATTTCTGAGAGAGAAAAATTATCCTTATGGATAATTTTTTTTTTTTTATTCCTGCATGAATTCTCCACATGCATCCTATTGTAGACGATGGGGTAGTCTCAGAAGACCCACATTCCCTGTCTTCTCTTCAGGCCATCACCCTTGCAGAAGAAACCTCTGTTTTATTTGGAGGCATCTCTTTTTATGTCGGGAACTTTTACTTTAAAATGTGATCTCTTTGCTTGACTATTTTGGTTAAGAACTTGTAATATATAGTAATGTTGGTGCTTTTTCATTTTTATGCAGCAGAGGAGACAATCAAACGTGTCCATCAGTGCCATATACCAGATCATTTTTTTGCAATCATATTTGTTTTTAGTGTTATTTTTCTGGTGAATTATGGGGTAATGAATTCAGCTGCTAGTATCTTTCACAGTGCAAGTCTTGATGTGCTTACTCTTCAGGATGCATTTTTTTTAATGGACCAGGTATGTCTTCACTTAAGCAATACTTATGATTACTTATGAAGTTTATTTATTGTGTTTCCACATGCCCTATGTATTTTGTAGTTGGCTCACTAGGTTTGTTTTTTATGCATAGGATGTAATTCAGTAAATAAATCTTCTTTGGAAACAACTACTTATGCCCTCACTTTGATATTTGTCAATAGGGTTGCTATCTGATTTGTGAACGTCAGTATGATTTTCTAGATATTTGCACTCTCACAACATTTAATTGAGGTTCAGTCCGGTAAACCTCTTTTGTTAATAATGAATTCTATTAATATTACCTGTCATTGGAATAGTAATAGTGGGATGAAAATTATATTAGGTGTTGTACAGGTATTAGGCATAGAGGCATCGTTGTTGTATATGGTTATTCCTTTAGGCCTCCTGTGTATGATATATGTGTGTGTTGGGGGGGGGGGGGGGGGGTGTTGTTATCGCCACAGAAATGCACTTTACTCTGTGAAAACCTGGGACTTTTAATATGTAGTTTTATGCAGTTCTTTTACATCATTCAACGAAGGGATTGTGTCTTAAATTTCTTTTTAATGTTGTTTCATTTACTCGTATGGTCACAACTTTTGACGTTTACAAATATATCCTCTAGATGTCTCTATTCATGGAGCTGTATTCTGAATACAGTGATAGTGTGTTAATACCTAATGCAGTGTTTATCTTCAAGTTTATTCATATATCTATTTGTGATGTTTCCTCATAGATATTTAGAAGCCCTGTGGTGCCATTCATATTTTTTCTGGTCCTCTTCTTATCAAGCCATATCACAGCATTAACTTGGACTTTTGGAGGACAAGTGGTCTTGCACAATCTCTTTGGCATTCACCTACCTGCATGGGTTCATCGTGTATCTGTAAAATCTCTAGTTGCTGTTGTGGCTCTCAGTTTTGCACAGAGTTCTGGTGCCGAGGGACTTTATCAACTGCTTATTTCTTGTCAGATTTTATTGGCAATGCTGCTGCCTTCTTCTGTTATTCCCCTTTTTCGAGTGGCATCGTCAAGGCAGATAATGGGTCCCTTCAAGATTCCTTTGCCACTGGAAATTTTTGCCCTGTGTACCTTTATTGGGATTTTTGCTTTAAACGGTATGTTTGTAATAGAGTTGTTATTTGGAGAGAGCAGCTGGATAACTAACTTTAGTGAGAATATGGGAACCAGTACATTACTTCTGTATTTTTTCCTCCTCATAATTGCCTGTACATCACTGGTGACTACTCTTTATCTATTAGTCACTCCAGTGTACTCTGCGAGTGATGGATCAGATGTGCAAACATTGAATTGGTTGCAAGGGCCACAACCTGAGTTATCTCATAGCGGAAATGATGAAGATACTGTAAGTCGGACACAATATGATGGAGGTGAGGAAACTGTTGAAGCGGCAGAGGCCGAAGAACTGGTGTTGGAGAGGTCCGTGGACAGTCAATCACAGAAATCAGATATAGTACGCCAACTTGATTTACCAGAAACAGTTGTTCATTATAATGATGATCATCAGCAATCCCATGCTATTGAAGTTGATCATACCATGGCTTGCACCTCCCCAGCTTCAAATTTGGAAGAGTTGAACATCCAAGTTGAAGTTGAACCTAGCCAGGTGATGCCAATACCATCCTTGAATAAATTATCTTCTGATGAGTTGCTGGAAGCATGTCCTATAAAGATTAATGAAACAGTAGATGTGGCTGTTGATAAATTATCTTCTGATGAGTTGCTGGAAGCATGTCCTATAAAGATTAATGAAACAGTAGATGTGGCTGTCGTAAAAGATGTGGGAGTATCTGTTGATGGGCAGATGGAGAAGGATGATGATGAGGGAGATCCTGGTACTTTGACTTGTGAGGGCCCACCATCTCTTAAAAGCATCAGTGGAAAACATGACAATGCAACTATTGGCAGTGGAATCTTATCAAAGCAATCTGAGTTGGGCCGAGCAGCACGACGCCAATTGGCTGCAATTCTTGATGAGTTTTGGGGGAAGCTGTTTGATTCCCATGGGAAACTTGTACAGGATGCAAAGGATGGTAAGTTTGATGTGATTCTTGGTTTGGATCCAATGACAGTAACAGGGTCTTCTACTGTAAAGCAAGATGATGTCATGTATTCCGAATCTGCCAAGTTCTTCCAGGAAGAAAGGGGACCTGTTCTCCCAAGGGAGTATGACTCTCCCAGGCGGCAGATGTCAACCATGGATTCTTTATATGGGGGCCAAATGACATCTTCATCTTGGTCTCCAAACATGCAGTTGGATGCTTACATCCAAAGTGCCTCTCGTAGTATCCTTGACTCCGGAGAAAGACGGTATTCGAGTTTGCATGTGCCTCAATATGCAGAGAGCAAAAATTATCAGCCAGCAACTATACATGGATATAAAATGTCCTCATATCTTGGTAGAAATTCTGATCTATTAGACTTCGTAGGCGATCAATCGGCTCCCAAGTCTTCATCTTTTGCCTCAAATTATAGGGACCCACTTGCATACCCTCTAGCACAAAATGGACTTGGTTCACTACAGTCATCTGGTATTCAAACACCTGCAATACCTAGAGTTGCACGGTTTCCATCTGAAATGTCATATTACAATCCTCCAGTTGCAAGCAGTGAAGCAGTCGGGTCTTCATCAGGTTATACCAAGAAATATCATAGCTTACCTGACATTTCTGGGCTTGTTGTTTCGAATAGGAGCTCTTCTTTGGCCAATAGAAATGCTCAATGGGGAGGTCCAATTGGTCCTCGGCCATCCATGAGTAGAGCGGGATATCCAAATTCTGTCAGCAGGGTCGAAGGAGTTCCTTTGGCTTTTGATGAACTTTCTCCGTCAAAGTTATACAGAAATATTTTTCCTCAACAGTTGAGCTCTAATCTGGAGACCAAATCTCTTTGGTCTAAGCAACCATTTGAGCAGTTATTTGGTGTGGAAACTAAATCTCAAAATCAAGGAGGTCCAGCTTTTGAAGACAGGGCAAGTGCAAGATTATCCTTGAAGTTTTTCTCTTGCGGAATCAGAATCCAGGTTGCTGCATTCGGTAAGGACATGTATAATGAAGGTCTTGAAATTGGAGGGATCGGAATGTTTGTTTAGACAGAATGGTGGGCTCGATGAGGACCTCATGAGTTTGGTGGCAGCTAAAGAAAGGTATCTTTGTGTGGTCAATTCAACTGAAGATGCCAACCTTGCTGGTTTCGCGGGTGTGTTGGTGCCTCATTGTGGAGATGGATGTGTGTGGCAAGCTGGTCTGATAATGAGCTTTGGTGTGTGGTGCATCCATAGGATCTTGGAGCTGTCTCTTATGGAGAGTCGGCCAGAGCTGTGGGGCAAATATACTTATGTTCTCAATCGTCTTCAGGTAAATGTTTTACAAGCTCAACTCTGAAATATAATCAGTGCCTTGTTACTTATTGCTCACATTATTGATTAATACATGTATCAAACTCGTATTGTTTGTTGAAAGTTTAATTCTTGTCTACTTAAACAATAAGTGCTGTGATCAATAAATCACATATTAAATGAATCAAATGTGTATCAAATATTTAGTAGATATTTTGCATGTGGAGCACACAAACTAATGACAAAAAGAAAAGGACACCCAACTGTACTGAACCTCTCTCATCATGTTCAATCAGGGTTATGAATTTTGTTATGCTTTGTTTGTTTAATCAGGAGTTGTCTTATGCTCCATGTTCAATTTGTCATTAATAGCTTTTTTAGGAAATGATATCATGAGGGGTTATTTAATGCTATGACATATTTGAGAGATCCTGAATTTGATTTTAGGTATTATTGATTTTAGCATGTCTAAATTTTTTTTTTAATCCTAATCTTTCCCATGCTTATCTCGGACTTCACCCAAAATTCACCGCATTGTAAATTTTTGGCCTGCCAATTTATTTTCGATTTCCAACTGATGAACTATGATCAAGTGGTACCCCTACGGTAATGATGACAAAAACTCATAGGAAGAAAGGAAAGATGACATTCAAGTAAGAATTCTTGTGAAATATAGTATGGAAGTTTTTTCTATAATTTTTGATATGGTGGAAGTATGTTACTAAGATTATTTACGTGACTCATTTTGAGCTGACCATGCGTGAAATGCAGTATCAGTGAATCTGCTTTCTTTTGATAATTGAAGCGGAGTTTTTGATAATTCGAGTCCTACTTTCAAGTTTAATATTATTATTATTATTATTCAAAGGATAAAAATATGCATGATGGTGGAAACCCGAATTCAATAATTCATTCAATTTCTCTTAGGCAATGCCTTTTTTAATGAATCTAGTAGATCATTGTTCACAAAAGTACAAAACCCATGTCAGACCATCCACCCCCGAAATACAAGTATTGCCTCTATCCTCCATTCACTAGTGCATGTCATTTTTCCCAATGACAATGAGCATCACTAAGATACACATGATATCTGTACAGGGAATTCGTGATTCAGCATTCTCCAAGCCTCGGACGCTCGTCTCTCCATGTTCATGTCTCGGCATCCCATCTAGGGAGGCTTTACATGGTAAACCTGAGAGAGGAGGACAACCAACAACCGCACGCATGCTTCTCAACCTCATCAAGGAAGTTGAGGTCGCAGTTGCCTCCCGAAAGGGAAGGAGAGGCACTGCTGCAGGAGATGTTGCCTTCCCCAAGGGAAAGGAAAACCTGCTCTCCGTTCTGAAACGATACAAGCATGAACTCAACAAGTCAGCTGTGGCCCAGGAAGCCAACTCAGCATTTCGTAAGGCTCCCACATATTAAGATCTCACATCAGAAGATTATTTTATCAATGGGTGGTGGGTTTTTTTTTCCGCCGAAGATGATCTCGAAGCAATTTTTTTTTCCAGTGTCCCAGCCAGTGGTTTTCTCTGCTGTCTCAGTACATGTAAAGGTGTGTCTTTCCTGCAAATATAGTTTTGTTTTGGTGTATTTTATGTGAAAAATGTCAGAGTTTTCACCAGAACAGTGGAAAGAAGTGAAAGGTTGAAAGACTTGAAGCAATTGCTTCTTTTTCCCCTTTTTTTTCTCCATTGCGACGGATGATATGATGTATTTATCAAAATTTTCATGTTTTGAGCTATGGTTGAATTGGGTGGAGTCTGATAGTTACTCCAGTTGTAAATCAAAGTTCAATTGTTGGGTTCTATTCTTTTTGGGATAAGTTATACTCTTGTCATTCCCGCAGTAATTTTGTAATTCCAACACTTTTTTACTTGAATTATATTCTTAACTGATGAAGTATATAATTTCACAAAAAAATGAAGTACATTTTTATACTTTTTTTTTTATAGAATATATATTCTATTGAATATTTCATATTTAAATTGCAATTGTGATCTGTGTATCATTTGTCTTGGATTGGCCAAGTTGTCTCAAACAGGTTTTTCACACTAATAACCAATGCCACATGCGTAGGGAGAAACAAAATTGACTAGAGTTGTGTTACATAACACAATATGATCATCAATGTTTCAAAATAATGTGCGGTCCGCATGTGCGATAGAGATCTAAACCGCACGTGTGGTCGCACATACTGTATATGCAGTCGCACATTGACTATGACTATTCGTTTGAACGGTTGATGCCGTTCGAAGGGACTTTTTTTCGAAGGGACTTAAAATGTTCGAATGTTATTTGGATGAAGTTCATCCTTAGAGCGTTCATTTTTTGGACTTTTTGAACTATAGTTCGAACAGCGTTTAAACGGCGGTTATTTCGTTCAAACAGGATCTAGACCATTCTAATAGTTCACTGTAAAAAAACGCATGTCAAATCATATATGCCGGACCTCTAAAACAACACATATGGTATCATCACTTAAAACTATGATGATCACAACCACCCATTCAATATATCCATAACGAAAAAGATGTAACTTGTGAACCATCATTTTGTTAGTTGTTAATGACAATATGATTTATTTTGATAATTGATTAAGTTAATCACTAGTCAGCAATTATTTGCTTCTAGAACTCTTATAATTCATTTGTTCCTTGAAACTTGATTAGCAAGTCTTAAAAATATTCAATGATATTCAAAAGTTGTCAGTTTAGGGCTGGCATGCGAGCAAGAGCCATGGCCCATAGACCTGTCAAATGTTTGGGTCCAGATCTGGACGGCTAGACCCTATACAGTCCTAATATTGGTAGACCTGAACCGGAATGTCTCGAATCCGGTTCACTCTAATCCACTCCCATGGACGTGGACCGAAAATCCCCTCTCTTCATTTTAGCAGATTGAGATTATCTACTTGTTTTTATATATTTGTATCTTACTGACTTTCAATGTGGTGTTGTCACATTATCACATTTAAAATCAGATGGTTGCAAATGCGTGTAAATGAAAAAAATATATTTCACTTTATTTATTTACAACTACATGATGTTACGTATGTATGATGATGTGGCAGCCTCACATCAAGCAAGATACATATACAAAAAAAAAAAAAGTAGAGGATCTAGGTCCCATTTTAGCCACTTATATTGAGCTCGGGTTTATGTGAACCCCTATCCATGTGAACCTATAATGACTCACCTGTAATCCAGCATGTCAATGGTTCAGGGTCAGATCAAATTAAAATGGACCCATACTTAACCTGAGCAGGAGTCCATCAGGTCCAAGCCGTGTCTAGAGTATATTAAATCCTGGACAAAATCGATTAGGTTCCGAACTCATTGAACCCATGCCAGACCCGACCTCACTATTGAACATTTGGAAGCTTTTTTCTTTCTTTCATTTTGGGTAGTTTTCTTGTTTTGGCAGATGTATTTGTGAGGAAAAGCAAAAAAAATAGTCATTAGTCCAACCAGTGTACTTACCAAAAAAATGGGAATAAATCGAAGGGGTTTGCGATCACTCAAGAGAAATTTACAAATCTCCATAAAGGTAAATGCAGTGGGATTGTGTTAAAGCTTGATTTCTCAAAGGCTTACGACAATGGGGTTTCCTTCTTCATGTACTTCACCTGCATGGCTTCAACGAGCAATGGATCCGCATGATCTCCTTGTGCATTGGCGTGGCTAAAACATCAGTGATCATAAACGGGTCAAGTGGAAGCCAGACTTAGCAATAGAGTGCGAGCTATGTCACGCGCTGTTGGAGAGTGGAGCACTTGTTCTGTGCTTGCCCGGCCCTGACACCGTTGTGGCTGCTCCTCCGCATGGCATCGGGACTGGGGACTGAGATTACAATTCAGAAACATGGAGAAAATATGGAATCAAATGCAGCGAACCACGAGGCCTAGAGCACCACGTATTCACTCTCAAATAGGCCTGTCAACGGGTCGGGTCCAGACCCGACACGAACCGGATCTGATTACACGTGTAATATACCCGATCCGATTTAGACCCGACTCGGTGGACCCGAACATACAAACGGGTCAGGTTCGGGTCCACCCCGCCCTGACCCGTTGGACCCGAGACTCAACTGTTTTATTAGTATATGTTCATATATTACAAGACTATTAATATTAGTTAACTCATAATTTTATTTCTTATTTATCAAGTTATAAGTATAAGTTTTAACTCATTTTTGTATCCATCAGTCCACAACCAAACCCATAAATCATAACTCATAACCAACCAAACTCACACATTAACAAGTCTTATTAGTTTATTAGCTTTTGAATTTGTATAATTAATTGGTTTGTTGTGTGATTTATGTTCATTGTTTAGGTTAATATGTTAGTGTTTATTGTTTTGAATGTTGTTTAGATTAATATGTAGTGTCTATTGTTTTGAACGTTTATTTTGTGACACAAATTAATAATCATTAGCTCTCCCTTTTAGTTTATTGTTATATTGTTTAGATTTCTGTTTATTTTGAATGTTATATGTTAATGTTTATTGTTTTAAATTGTACAAAAATATGTTCAAATATAATGTTAGAACACTAGTTTAGAAAGCTCAAAATTAATGTTTTATACAAAATTTCATAATAGAATGATAAATCAAACAAATTCATGAGCTCTCTAAGGTCGGACCCGGACCCGACCCGGGTTCGACGGGTCCGGGTTCGGGTCCGGATCCATATTTCGAAGGATCCGCCGGGTCTTAAGTTGGACCTAGACCCACCGGGTCTTGTCACGGGTCGGGTATGAGTCCACTCCGACCCGACCTGGACCCGACCCTTTGACAGACCTACTCTCAAGTGATGAATATCATGCTACTGGCGGCCCTGTGGAGTATTTGGTTATGCAGAAACAAGTGCTTGTTCAAAGGCCATCGTTTTTACATAGAGAACTTATGGGAGGACATCCTCCATTCCATGTCAGCTTGGGGGGGGGTTTTGGCGGGTGCAAAAAGCGTTCGGGTTAGTGGAGGGTCGTTCATTATTGACCCGGGTTGAGGGTGCAACCTGGGTAGCAGCTCCCCATTAATTATCTCTTTTAACTTGGGGTTTGGTTTGGTTAGGAGGGACACAACTTGTGTATCTCCAGCCATGTATGCTTATTGTATATCTCCCATTTGTTTTTTCATCTTTTTTCACTCTCTCCCTCCTTCTTTGCTACACTTTAAGGCAAGAGTTCGGATAATGTAATTGAAACTATGTTATATAGACTACATTTCCCTTAAAAAAAAAATTATTCCTTTATGTCCTTAATCCTTAATTCCTATGAAAAGCTTTCATTGTGGGCATTGTATTTAGAGCATCATCATTCTCAGTTCATTTTACAGTCTCATTTACAATCTCATACATTTAATTAACTACTTGCACTAACATTTATATATATACATATACACTGTTAGAAAAAAATTTACATGTTTTTACTTTATATAAATGAATCCATACAATTTAGGGCTCTTTTAGTGAATTTTGTTGACGAGCATAGTATCCTCACTAGCTAATATCATATCAAAATATATCAAAATCACCCATACTTTTTTCTCAATCTCCATAAGATTATTTTGAATTGCAGTCCATTATAATTTAAAATTTCAAGTTATATAATATTTTTTAACTCGGATAAAATCTTAATAAACATATTTAAATTTTAAAATGTGACAGCACTGACCGAATTATTTTGTCATTAAAATTAAAAAAAAAATTACCCTGAAAATTAACATCAGACACCCAACTCTTGTACAACCTCTGATGGGAACACCTTATTCTCTTGCCTACTACTCTTGCTTAACATCCTACTCAACACACCACCTGCAGTAGCAGCAATAGTAGTAGTGGTCGACGACGACGATGATGAAGAAGAAGAAACTCTCCCCGATTCGACAACTCCGTCGTCAGCCACCGCCACCACCGCCGCCCGACACACGGGACAACTAGACCTCGACAAGAGCCACCTGTCGATGCACCCCACATGGAACACGTGGCCGCACTTGGGCAGGGCCCGGCCCACGTCGCCGTCTTCCAACTCCCCCAGACACACCGCGCACCAGAAACCGCCGGCGCCGGCACCGGAGTCTGATGACTTGTGGACGGAGATGGGAAGGGATGCTATGGCGGAGGCGTCGAGGCCGCCGCCCGAATCTCCGAGGATACCGCCTCTGAAAGTGAGCGGTGGAGGCGGGCGGCGGCGGAGGAACCACCGGGCGTAGATGTGGAGGACGACGACGAAGGCGACGACGGCTGAGAGGGATATCACGGCGGCTAACAAGGCCTTGCTGTTCTCCGGAGGCGGCGGCAGTGGCGGCGGCGGCGGTGGTGGTGGGTGGTGGCGATTGGAAGACATCATGAGTGCTTGGAATGGAAACTCTGCGTGGATGGGATTGGATTAATTCCTATAAATGGGAGGGGGAGAGAAGGTGCATTGGAAAACGTGCACGGGTACGAACGAGTAGTGGTGGTTGGTCAGTCAGTCAATGGAGACGGTCAGAGTGAGTTGAGTGAAGTGTCCGGATCCGGTCAGACGTGGATACTGGGGTTACAATTTTGATCGATTATAAACTAAATCTGAACCAATACATATTGATTTTTTTTATTAGCAGTTTTATAATTTGGTTTGGGTATGTGTTGAAAAATAAGAAGTGATATACATTGATTTGGTTTAATTTTACTTTAAAATAAACAGAAAAAATCGAACTGAATTAAATTTAAACACATGATTATTCATAATTATATTCATTTAAATCATTCTTTTTATATTAAAAAAATATATTATTTTATTCCTCATAAAAAAATACATAATTTATATCATCAATCCTATAATTTTGATATGTATGTAAAATTGTAAACCAATCCCACAAAAAACTCTAATCAACTCAAATTGTTATGAAAAAAAATATATATATATGTTTATTTTAATAGTTTGGTTCTATTCAATTTGGTTTGAGTTAATCAAGCAAAAATTATTTCAGTTCGATTTTTTGTTTGGTTCGATTTTTAGATTACATGTGAATATAGTTTGTTTCAATTTGAGTTTGTAAAATAACATAGAAAATAACATATGTATCTAACAATAACAGTACAGATTGATTCATAAAATGTGTAGTTCGATATATATCGATGATATAGCGAGTACCCACACCTGACCGGATCGGGACCAGTGAGCGAGCGAGTGGGTGAGTGAGTGCCGTAGAAGGCGCATGGAATTGCGGGGCGAGTTGTGGAGTCTGACACATCGGGATTCGCGCACGTAGATGTCTAATCTGATTTCGCCCATGCATGATTGAGACAGAGGAGGAGGTGTGACTCGTTTGACTTTTAATGTGGAAACCGACGAATGGATTGGAGAGTCTCGTGAAGGCGACGGCAGCATCTTTTATTGGTTGTGCCACTGTTTTTTCATGGGAAGCCTACGGAAATTGGAAAAGGGGTTTTTTTTGCATGTAACACCCCCTTAAAAGAATTCTTTCATTTCGAATAGGGGTTGGACTGCCATATCAAACGCCCTGGTCAAATGTCAATTAGGTTTTTTTTTTTTTTTTGATAGATGGCCCAGTGGGCCGAGGACCTCCCATTTAAGGGACTGGACGGGGATCGAACCGAGGAACCACCGCATAAAAGCGGGTACACACAACCACCTCGCTAACGAGGGGAGGTGTAAATGTCAATTAGGTTCTTACTGGCCTTTGATTAGCGCTGGACTGTCATGTCAAAACCTAGTCAAATATCATTTTTTTTTTTTTTAGGAAATGGTTATCTAGGTTTTTTTTTTCATATATTTCTCATTTCATCAAAGGAATGAGAGTATGTTGTATGAATAGACTCACTTCATTTAATAAATTTTAGGCTGTCTGATTGACCCAAGCAAACACAAAAAAAGCGATGATTCATTCTTTTTTTGTTGGAGAATGTTATGCTCGGTTATTTTTATAGTACAAAACGTAGATTACACATGTTTTCATTTAAAAATAATAATAAATATTATCTAATGAGGTATATGGTTTGATAAATATCGCTCTATTTCGGGTTTAATAAACTCATTTTTAATAAATTTAAGAAAAATTTTATCGATATCTATATTGTCTAACTATTTATATGTTTCATTAGATTTCTAACGAGATATATAAGACTGCATTTTGAACTATAAAAAAAATTGAGTGTAACATCGCCCTTTTTATTTAGACCTTGTTTGGGTGTGGAGATATCCGTGTTCCTAAAAGCTAGGGGTTTAAAACTCATGTTGGAGAATCATTGTTTCTCGGGCTTATGAAACTCAAGAAAAATTAGCTTGTGGATGCGATGTGGAGTAGTGTAAATGCAAAAGCGATTAGATCGTTTGGATCCGCGACACCATTATGCCGGTTTTCCCATCGTGGATCCGAACAAGGCCTACTTGTCTGTCATCTTTGCTAATGAAAGTGCTAATTTTGCTATTTAGAAATTATTTTCAAAAATTGCCCTTTTATATTATATAGGGTGGTACTTGTAAAATAACCCAATAATAGAAAAGAAAAATTAGGCCAGTTGCGGTGGAGATCCCAGTTGTTGAGTTTCCCATAAGTCTTCTCATGTGGGGAGCGTTTTTTGGGGGGGTCTAATATATATTATTTGATTCACCCTTCCCATGTGAAGGAAACCAACCATTCCATTCCAAGAATAGTTGCTCATAAACACCTTTATTTTCTTCCTTAAAAAAAGGATCATGGTGGGATAGAGGGGACCAGTTTTGATGTCAAATTGAAAGTGGATTTGTTTGTGGTTAAAATGAATTTTTGAGGCTGCATTTGTTTCCTAGAGAATAGGGGTGAGTATGGAATAGAGTGGGCATGGAAAAACAATAAGGAATGAGAACAGTCATTCCCCATTAGTGGTGTTTTATTGTGCCATGAATGAATATGAGCAGAAGAAAAATAGTCTTTCTATTCTAGTGCATGGTGTGCTTAGTTGAATGATGAAATAGAATTGATTTTGAGTAAAATTTACTAAAGGGTGTTGATATACTTAATCATTCCTGCAGTGAATGTATGGAAATCTCTAACATTAGGCAAGTATAAGCTCGATTAGAGATATTACAAGACTAAGTGCATTCAATTCATTCAACGATATATTTTATTTACTTTATTAGATAGATATATACTTAAAAAAAACAAAATGTGCTCGGACAGTAAAAATGACTTAATGGTTATTCTTAACATTTTATTTAACTATGATTTCTTCTCAGGGGAGAGATGAGAGGTATACCCTACTATTCATTTCATTCCCTTGTCCATTATAATAGTTATTCCTCTGAGAGAGGAATGGAAAGTTGATGAATGAAAACAGTAGTGATGCATATTGGATTATTTTAAATTTCTTATTTTTTAACTCAATAATTAATTTAGATAACTAGTAATTTTTGCTATATAACCAGAGCTTTAATCATTCTCAACAAACTTTGGAGCTGAAAATAGAACTCATTTGTTGAGGGGAGAGAGGAATTGAATTTTTTAGAATTATTTCTTTGGTCTTAAAAGAAGTCTTGTATTCATGATTTTGTTGAACAATAAAAAAATTTAGTTTATCACATCCCTCACTTTGGAATGTTCTTCTCCTCATACTCCTGATCTGCATCAAGCATAGAATTGGCATTCCATTTAGCATTCCATTTAGGTTAAAATGCATTTTAACCCCCTTAAATTTACAAAACTTGCAAAGACACCCCTGTATTTTTAAAATATGTATTTATACCGCCCACTAATAAATCACTGGGTAACATGAGGAAAATAATAACATGAAAATTTGTTGTTTGAAATGTATTGATGGTTTATATTATTCAAGATATATGGATGGTTAATTTGAGATGTAGAATGCTTTTAATTACTTCAAATGTATGACCGGTAAGTATATAATATTATTTTGAGTGATAAAATGATATTTTATGTTACCAATTTTCCTATTTTAATAAGAAGTATATAATAAGGGGTGTAAAGGCAAATTTTTAAATTACAATAAGGGGGTATAAGTTCATATTTCTAAAATATAAGGGGTGCTCTTGCAAGCTTCATAAACGTTTGGGGGTGCTGATGCATTTTACCATTCTATTTACCAAACAAAATGTTACACTCTAGACATTCTTACTATCATTTTTACAAACCCAACATGTTTTTTTTTTTTTAATACATACACTTATTTAATGAAATGCATTATTTTACAAAAATAAAATAAAATACATACTTGAATAAATTGAATACATACATTTTTATTTTATTTTTATAATAAAGTACATATTAACATAGTACAATATATGTACTACAAATAGGGCCAAAAATTCTAGGAGAAAGAACACAGATCATAATCAATTGTCAATCCAACATCATTCATAGTTTCAAAGGAACAAAGTAGACCAGACAGCTACATTTGAGGAGGCACATTATGTTGTAACCATTTCTTAGAGGCTTCAGCTTATGATTTAATAAATAAAGTAAAACACACAAACGCGCACGTGTTCAGATTACCTCTTATATCATAGTTCTTAATCAAGTTTTTCTTAGATAACACATCATCACCAAATGAAATCAAAAGGAAAAATCTTTCAACAGGCATCAAATTCCTTTGGACACCAGAGGCCCTTGAAAACTGAATTTTGTTTCAGCACAAGTATAAAGGGATGTATTTCCATCACATTTATATCTACTGATTAAAAATTTAACTGTGCGAAAAATATTTAAATTCGTCATCTTGTGGTCTTCCTTTTCTTTCTTTTCTGTACCCTTTGTTTTTGATGATCTGTGTTACAGAAGCTGACCAAAAAATTTCACTCAGTCCATCAATTTGTACCTTTTCTCTTGCACACCAGTAACCCCCATTTGAATTTCAATTATTGTATGGAGTGGAACCTGAAAATTTACGCAAATTTTGTTAGAAAATGATTTATTACATAAAGAACAACCAAATCTCATTAATTACATCCCAGTGTTTTACCTCGATGTGAGGAATTTCTTTCAAAGGTTTGTCTGCAAAATATGCATACAAAGCTCTCAATACAGCCTGCGACAAAAAAAAATGTAAATATCAGCTCATTTTCTTATATATCATAAGTTACCTACAAGGGATTGGCTCTTTGGCCAGAGCCATGGTTTGCTCCTTATAGGTCTCGAATTCAAACCTCCCTTAGGGTTGTGAGTGATTATGTGCATCCAAGGTTTTTACAAGATTTGTTAGTCATTTTGTGCATGTGAGGTTTTTTCAACTAATGTTAGGGTTAGTCATCACCGAATAGAAAATGATAAGCATGGGGACTCTGTTGCATACAACCTGGTGAGATATCACCACAACCGGTGCACGCTGTCTCTCCAGTTCGATTATTACAGGTTCTAACCTACAGAATAGTTGGTAGACACTTATCATTGAACAAGCGAGATGATATTGATCAACATCCATGTGGAGGGTGATGTAGAAAATGAGAAAACAACATCAATGTAGCATAAAATGCAAACCTTTGAATGACATCAAGGTATGATTCTCCACGAGGATAGCGATACCTTAGTTTATCCTTCTTACGGGATCTGCAATTGGAATAAGAGGAATTCATTGTTTAGTAATGAAATAGCCACTATGACCAGACACAATTGATTAAATCACGCACAAAAAATGGCAAAGAATTTATTTTGAACTGATCATCTAGTAAAATGCAGTTGTTGCACATTCTTCTCATGTATTGTAGTGAAAAAATGAATAAATTCATTCAAATAGTTGAAAAGTGGAGAAGAACGCTATTTTTGCAGGGCGATAGGTACTGAATTGTATTTTTATATGCAGATGCAAGATTAGAATATGATGGCAAACAATCAAGGGATTTAAAGAAGAGCCAAATAGCTGACATGTCCCCTGACTTCCCCAACATGTGAAAGCATGGGGGAAACTAGAATTTCAACTGAAATACCCAGCTGACTTGTGTCGGCCAGGGTCATCTGACGAGATGTCACCATTTGGCAACACGTGTGGAAATTGAAAACCATGAATTATCTTTGAAAAAAAATGCTGACATTAAATGAACATGGAAAATATATGGATCCTTTTACCAATGGGTTTCATTCTTGCTATCCCCATATGGAATCATTTGAAAACATCTAGATTATTGCTTTGATTCCAACAATATGTCCAGCATGTATATTGGCCCCAACAAGTAGTAGTATGATTCTTGGACCTTCTTTGTCTGCATCAAAAGGAAAAACTACTAAATGTTTCTTTTTCTTTTAATTTTTCCCTTCTTCCAGACTGACCCAAACTTTAAAGATACACCACATATGGCACAAAGCTTCAAATCCCCTGGACTAAAGCCATGAGGCTCCGATGTCAGTTTCAAACCCCAATATTAATTGAATCAAGGAGCTATTACTTATCCAAGATAATAGTCTCCAATGGTTCAGTGTTTCTAAAAATCGGGATTAAGTGGGTGCCTAGGTGGAATCGGGCGTAGCCCGCCTTGTCTAGGGGATTAAGTGGCTAGGCAGGAATTAAGCGTAATTTAATCTCATTAATTCAATATTTTTTCCCCTTTTCTTCCTTATTTTATTGCATTTATTCTATTTATTTTGTATTTTTAACTATTATACCTATATATGTATACTATGTTTTCTTATTATTAAAAAAAAGTGATAAATTAATCCCAAGGCTGCCACTAACCGCCCAACTAATGCCTAGCGCTTTTTAGAACATTGGGTGTAATCCCGTGTCACAACTCACCTCAAGGTGTAATCGAACCAAAGAGGGGAATCGTTAAGGCAGAGAGCCAGAAACAAGTGAGTTCAGCTTTTCTTTTGATGACCTTGAGGGAACGAGGAGCTGATATATAAAAAAAAAGAGACAAAACTGCAAATTTACTACAGTCTAGGCCAAAGCTTCGTAGACAACCCAATATTCCAACTTCAATCTATCTCACATACCCATCATGTATTTGATTTTTACAAGGGGTTTACGTGCTTGAGACCAAGGTCTTCCAAGCTCACTAGCGCTGCACGCTAATAATAATGAATATAGTAATATAACTTAGAATCTAACGAAATCAGAACAGTAGACCAACTTGTGAGATTGATGAGTAGCAAATGTGTGGTGTATGGAGCAAATAAATGGTCGTCAGCTATGATAATGTTGTTTAAAACACTGCCAACATCAGCCTTCAGAAGCATCCTTGTTCATCAATAGGGATAGCAAAGAAAAACACACCCATGGGAAGATGTACACGACACATAAAAAGACAAGTTTTTTGTCATACCATTAAAAGAACGCACAAAATATCCACATTATGTACTAATTATAACTAGTTCAAAGCACATGCAATAAAAATTAAAAACATATTGTTTCAACAAATTAAAGATTGAAAAGGATCATCCGTCTTCTCAGTGCAACTCTCAGTGTCTCGTTTCATTATTCCAATAAAAAAACACAGAAAAAGCTGAACATACTAAACCAAGTACAAACAAGACAAGTCTTTGCTATTGTTACCTATAAATTCTTATTTGTAAAAAAAAAAAGACAACCTGGAATTTGTATTCTATCACTGAACAAACTAGAACAAGAATGTGACTTCAGGAAGCAGGTAATTACACACTTTGACATTATTGGAGTCATTATATAGATCTGTTATTGGGCCTATTCCCAGAGGCCCGGGGGTTGGGGGCAACGCCCCCCTCGAATTTTTGTCATGGGTATTTTGGTTTTTTTTTTTGTTTCTAGAGCTTGTACATCTTGTATCTTATATAAGAGACATTTTAGCCTCCGTTGCTGAATATAACATTGTTCCATTTATTTCTTCTGACATATATAAGGGTTGGCGAACATGGACAGATTTTTATATAAAAAAAAATTCACATAAACAACATGGCTAGGATAACAGGATTATTTAAAAAGCCAAATTATTATTTAAATGTCATTTGACATCCAGTTTGCACCCCACATAATATAAACAAGAGAAAAACAAAACAATAAAACTAATAAGAGTGGTCAAAATGTAAACTTAGATACTAAAATGCATACTCATATTCCTCGGGCATGTTTTTCTTTATCTCTTCGTAGGTCATTCCATCACATACTCCCGCATAAATCTCATCAAGAGCACGCCATTGTATCTATATACATTCAATAAAAAAAAATCAAAATTCCCTTAATCTATGTTAAGTATGGATGAATCATCCATTGCATTCAGTCAGACTGAACTGAGGATAGACTTCTAGGTAGTTGAAAGGTATTGTGGCATACCTTAGGAAATCCAACTATAGGACTTGCTGTGAGAATGGTTCGTTGTAGAGTGCTTGTCCATATCTATCATTGGAGATTCAAAACAACCAGAAATACAAGACATGATTAGTAATGCCAGAATGAAGATGTGTGCTGATTCAGATTGCTGTAGGACTTATGATTGATTTGAAACTTGGATTCCTGGTCCCACATACATATCATCAATAAAAGTGTCATCTGGCACAGCTGGTGACATGGGATATTCTGACACACCTAAGTAGTGTGCCGGATTATCATTTTCAAATTCATTTTTTACCGAACACTACCTTTTTAAGTAACATTTTCAAAATATTCCTAGAAATAGAAAACACAATACCTATTCATAAATAACATAAACACCAAGTACGCAGTGAAATAGAGGTCAAAGTTTATGTATCACAAGGTAGCAAGCATACCAATAAGGGACTTACTGAAGCAGTCTTCTCTGCTTTTAGCCGTTTCTCCACGAAATTTGCAAAATTCTTCGCATACAATTCTCCGGCTTCACTGTTTAAAAGAAACTCTTATCAGAAAGATGCAACTTGTATAATGGCAAAAGAACAAATTTCGGTGTACCAGTCTTGAATTGATTAGTATGAAATGTAACATTTTTATGGAATTTAACTTGTTTTTCTATTCTTGAATCATTATAGGGATTAAATATTTTCAATAAACAACATGAGTTTAATAGAGTACAGAGTTTTGTTTCTTTAATAGTAGGTAAGATTTGACTAGCATGATACTGCATGAGTTTCCCAATGGAGCTACCTGCATTCCATTAAACCACCCCATCTTTTCCACTTTCAGATATCATTTTGAGCACCATTGCATTATGTTTTAACATTGCTTAACATTTCTTACTATAGATTGGTAAAGATATTAGGCATAGCATTCAGTTAATAACCATCATTTTGATATTTTTCTATGACATAGTCATTAGACATTAGGCATGGCATGGGACTGCTGCTGGCAAATCACAGTATGACCAGTAATACGCCGTTGTTACCTGAAGATTAAGTAACACGATTCTGAATTCAGATGAGTCATCCTGGATGGCATGTACTATTTGTATATGGTCCTACTAGTATTTGAATGTTGATCCATCTGACTGGCAATTCTTACTCCTATAGCCTCAATGCATTGGTCATTAATCACCAGATAACCATCATCTCCGAGCACATTACGCTTATTCAATCCTCTCTTCGTAAGTCTTTAGTTGATGTGGAATTCTAGGATGTTAGATATTGGCTTGACAAGCGGAATAAGGAAGTTACTTTTGATTGAGGCTTTAGAGTGGATGAAAAGGCATCCCATACCGCTTATCAAATCTAAGATGATGGTGGCTGCTCGTGCCCAAGACTGAGAAATCTAAGTGAGATTGAGCTGACTGAGGAGAAACCTAAGTAGTGTTTTTTTCAGGACAATAGTACTAGTTAATCAGCCAAGTAATGTCACTGAAAGTAATCACATCTATCAGAGTCCTACTTTATTAGTGATCTTCCTTATCTTTAATAAATTATCAGCTTGAAAACATTGTGTTTATTTCTGCTGTTCAGTTATATGGAATAGATAGAAAAAATACCAGTTGGAACAAGTTTGAATTTCTTCCAGTGGTCTTTATAAAGGGTTAATTTTGGAAGTGGTGACATGCAATGGGGTACAGTACTTGTAACTTTATTAAGGGCCACAACATGAAAAAACCCATGGGCCTTTCTTCAATAAATTTGAGAATAATTGTCTTCTAGCTGTATCAATTAATGAACTATCACAATGTAATGGATATTATATACAAACATACAAAAATATTTCCCCAACTCCGGGCTATTGATACCCTAAATACCAGAAAATGATAAAAACCAACTTTCAAATGTGTAAAAGAGAATAGAACCTTAGAATTGTGTCACCCCCAATTCTTCCCCTAACATTATCCTTGCTCTCTCCATGACGGGTTAGCAATATTGGACGAGGTGTGAGATGACAATTCACCTACAAAGCAACAGATGATTGTCAATTACATGCAATAAAGTGGTCATTGATGGAGAAGAATCCAGTTAATACTAAGAATATCAAGAACACAAAACAAAACACAACCGAAGTAATATTAAGAATAATGAACCTGTAAATTACCAGAAAAAAGACAATCCGCCCTGGAAGATAACCACTGATATTATTCACCTGCATCACAATATGAAATCAACAAAGTTGTGATTGATGAATAAGAATTCTTGATGTGTTTAGAAAATCATCGGAAGATTCTGCAACACTGAATGAAAGTACATTGAACAAAAATTTAATCAGGAAACTACTAGAAACAAACCAATTACTGAGAAAACTTTTTAGAATTCATCTAAAAGGTCAGTTTTATAGTGTGATGGCTGGGAAAACAAAAACCGGCCATTCAATTAGTTAGGTCATTTAATGGTACTTGTTAGAAAGAATACAGTGGTCATTAGTCATGGACAGAAGGAAATTGAAAAGAACCCAATTAATGAGGTTGGAATATTCTTGCAGAAATAGACTAGATATTTTGACCTGTGAAAGTCATCATTTAAAAAGCAGGACGAATAAATGAAGCCAAGAACTTCTTTAAGATGCATGAAAAGGGAAAAGAAAAATGATAGAAGACTTGCTTGTATTTGTCCACCTCGTCCACTGGCCATGTCAATCACTTTGATGTAACAGCCCTCTTCCACTGGTTCATAGACCTGAACAAAAGGTCCATACAATCTGAATTATCCATATAGCATCCATAGTCCATGAAACCTTATCCAAGATGGATAAATAAGTAGGCATGAGATATGGACCTTCACATAATTATCTAAACGTCTTTTGAAGTCACGTAATCCAGCTTCAAAATCTGTTCTAAAAAATAGCACAATTTTCCAAGTGGCTTATTCACATGAATATTTAAATAAATCATAAATACAAAAAGAAAAATCATAATGCTTAAAACTTACTCTTCTGCATAGTCAGGACTCTGCTGAATTTTCAAACGTACGTTTCTTTCAATTATGCGCTCATCAGTGCATATGGTCTCTAAAAATATGATCTGTTATGAAATGTATCAACAAGAAAATATGTCAGCTCAATATTTAGAAGACTAAATTAGATATTAATGCTATATAACTGAGAATGGAAAATAAAAACTTCACGACAGAATGCACCTTTTGTATTACGCCTTACTTGACTGATAAACATTTTCATTACTAAAACATAGCTTATTTCATTATACCATATATTTTCCTTTTAGTGTCTCTGGTATATGACAGTCACACAACACCAGCGAGGCAGATAATTACTTCTTGTAAATATCTTCTTATACCTCCAGATATGTTGGGGGAATCTCATGAACATAATAGTTTCAAAAACCCTTTCATTCTTCTCAAAAAAATCCCATCATTTATGTTTTAGTATTTACCCTCTCAGTGTAACCAACTCTTGGCATATTACATTCATCCACCACATCAACATTGTAGGAAAAATAACTCAAGACCAAGATTTAGTTCACTTAACTCATCACTCAAGGCTCAAGTTTTTTTTCCCCGATGAACAGTAGGTGGAAATGACCAAAGCATACAAGATAGGTAAAGCAAAAGTAAAAACCCGACACGAGGCAATGAAGTGTACAAATGTAGAAGAGTTATTTACACAAGCATCACCCCAAGACTGCCCCGTGTCACAAAACAAACACTGATTCTACTCCTCAATTATAAATTTATCCTCAATGAACAACACTCTACAAGCACCCGCACACCAACGCACCAGCGACCCCAATCTTTGATAAATTGGACCACCATGGCCCACGTGTTTTCCATGTAAATCATCATTCCTTTGAAAGGAGGTGATTTTGCAAATCACAAATAGCCCAAACAATCACCGGCACAAAGGATTGTGAAATCTTGGCGTGAACACTATTTTCACCCCTCGCTCTTAACTTTCTCCCAACCTGCACATGTCCACTAAAGAAATCATTTATCCCAGTGGCCTCTTGGATCGACCTCCAGATATGGCGAGCTATCGGGCATTGAACCATGATTTGCTATGTCGGATCATCCTCAGAAAGTTGTCCTCCAACCACCGCTACCTCCATTGGCTTTGTTCAGATTCAGAATTCCAACACCACCCAATTGCTTGTTTCTAGAGACTGTCTCCCATTTGATGAAGTGAGTTTTCCGTCCTCCTCCTGCCCCATTCCAAAAGAACTTTTTCCTCACCAGCCTGAGGAGGTTCCCATTACGGACCTTAAAGATTGACATGAAATTGGGGAGACTTGTGAGCACTGCTTGAAGTAGAGTCAGATGGCCACCCAAGCTCAGAAGCCTGCTCTTCCGACCTTCCAACTTCATTTGAATTTCCCTATTAGGGGCGCCCATTCTTGCTTTGTGAAGTTACCTAGATGAAGGGGTAACCCAAGGTGGTGGATTGGGAAGGACTGAGTTTGGCATTGGAAGATCTAAACCAAAGCATCCAACTCCAGCTCTCCAGGTTGATTCCCAGCATGGCGCTCTTCTTGAAGTTGAGTTGAAGACCAAAGAGGCACTCGAAACACTTGCACACAAACTGCACACCTCGAATCGATGTGTCTTCCACTCCGACTCACATGGAATCACCTTGTCATCTACAAACTGGACAAGTGAACTGTAGAGCCCCCAGGGTGACAACTCAGCCCCTTGATCCATACCTCAGCCTCTATCATCTTCATCATCCTGCTAAAAGCGTTGGTCACCACCGTGAATAGTAAAAGGGATAGTAGATCACCTTGGTGCAAGCCTTTGTTCAAATGGAAGAAGCCGCATGGTCTCCCATTCACCAACACCGACGCCTCGAAATGCACTCTCTTAACATCCTGATCCAATTAGGCTCAAAACCAAGACACTGAAACATGCAGAGGAAAATCCTGTCAACATTGTCATAGGCTTTGGAGAAATCAAGCTTGATGACAACGCCCTTCCTTTTGTCATGGTGCACCACAATAATGCACTCATGTGTCATCATAAGTCATCTTGTAGGAGTTTTCCTGGGATGAAGGTTGTTTGATTTTCTTCCACCATTGACCCGATCACTGTCTTTAACCTATTTGCAAGCACCTTGGCAATCATCTTGAAGCTTCCGTTTACTGGGCAGATCGACCTGAAACCCCCCACCTCCACAGCCTCCTTAGGGATCAATGCGAGGAATGTCGCATTCAGACACTAAGCCCTTCGAGCCATTGTGAAAGACAATGAACATCTCCATGATGTCCTCTTTAACCACTTACCAGAACTCTTGAAAAAAGTGAAGCCAAAACCTTTTTGGGTCGGAACCTTATCTGCATTCACTCCAAATATTGCTTTTTGAACCTCATCTTCCGAATAAGGGACCTCCAAGGTAGATCAATGTTCCTTCAGAACTCTACCAAGTTCAATAGATCATCATCGTACCACCCTACATCCAACCTCTTCTCTCCCGAAAAGCCCGAGCAAAGTGATCAACAAACGCGGCTTGAATTTTTTACCGATCCTCATGTAAGTTGTCCTCGATCTGTAGCTTGCAAATCCTGTTAATCCTCCTCCTTTGATTGGTCGCTTTATGGAAGAACTCATGTTATTGTCCCCCTCCCTCCAACCAAATTTCCCTCGATTGTTGTCTCCATTCCATCTCCTCCATGTGCAGAATCTTCATCCATTCCTCTTCCAGGTTGCTTCTCCTCTTTCTATCATCTTCGGACAGAGGTGTTGATGCTTTTCTTCCGTCAAGGCTCAAGCTTGTTAAGAAGGTATGTGTGGTGATACACACGCACACACACATACATATATACATACATAACTTAATTGATGCATTTAAAGGCTTATTAATTTGACTTGAATATTTCATTTTCCTCTTTTGTCATCAAGCAAGTTCTGTCCATTTGTATGTTCATAGCAAATTCTCTTAAATAAATTAAACACTTCAGAGATCCACACAATCTGAATATCAAGGACAACAACTTTAAACCAAAGAATTTGGATGGTCCTAGCATCATGCGGTTGAACATGAATCATTCCTGGACAACTACCACAAATACCAAATATTTGCATTTATTTTAATGCATTCACATCAATCAATCACACTTGAACCATTCAAAAAGAAGAGGCTCTCCCTTGATTCCTCTTCCAATCCACAGCTTGCATGTGTTGTTTGCCCATTTCAATCGATTAGCCTTGGTTAAGGCCTTGTCTAATGTGAGCGACCACATAAAGCGTCGGTTCTTCAATAGCGTAACAACACCCCAAATGATGCATTCGAATCGCACAGATGGATGTCGATCAAGGGGTTCTTACTTTGTTTTCTATATAAAGAAAAACAGCTACATTCAACTCCTTAAGTCCTTACAACCTCTAATAACTAAACCCTATAATACTAAAAGCCATAAATCGAGTTTAATCCTTTCAGACTAAAGCATACACACATCAACCCAACCCTTGTCCTTAATGCAACAATTCAAATTATAAACCTTCCAATTCAAGTGATGGTTGAGATTAGAATTGGGATAATGTTCATACAGTTGTTTTTGAGGTTGTCATAATAATACTGCTATTTTACTACAACAGAACTAAAGCTGTAAAAATAACTTAAGCTATACAAATAAAAGTTATGTTTATAAATGTTATTCTGCACTTCAGCAATCAACTAAAATTAAAAGTCCAACTGAAATGTACATGAATTATTCCAGATATGATATTTATTAAATTTGTGATGAAATTGCCTAAAAATTATGTTTCATTTGTCATCAATACTTTATGATTTTCAAAATGCTTTCAAAGAGCTTACATTGAGCAATTAAGATGGCTGTTCTTTCTATGAATTGATAGAAGACCATATTCACTTTTGGGGAACATTTAGAATGGAAATGGGACTAGATTAAAATCAGGACCAAGCAAATATAACTGTTGAGCTATTAGAACTAGGAAGCGAATTGAACCAAACAAGATCAAGATCAAAACAAAAGTTCGGACCCTGTATAACCATGGATATATCAAAAGAACCATTGCAAATATAAGGACACTCAAACTGAAACATGTATAAAATCTACAATTAGGAAAGAATCAACATCCACAGTAACGAGGCATGATGTTATGAGACTGTAGCAGTAATACCTTGCATTTTCCTTCAGCCATATTCATAAGCATATTCCTCCGTTTTTTGGTACTGTTTGTGGCATCAAATATGCCAACCTGTCCACACTGAAATAAATTGAATGCTTTCTTAAAATGAGAAAAAAAAATCCATCCAATCTATACAGAATTACCTTACCACCTTCTTCCATCCAGGAGATCATGTCTTCCATTGCCAAGGCTGCAACCTAATAACATTACATGATCAGAGAATTGTGAAGCAATATTTGCAACATGATGATACAGACCAATATAGGCATACACACATACAGATAGGGAAAATAGGAGCATTTGCATAGGTTTCCCTTAAAAAGACCTTTTAATAATCCAAATAATAAAAGCATCAATAAATTTGTAGCCCCTTCTATATAGAATACTCCCTTACTCCCCTGGAAAGAAATTAGCAAATATTTTCTTATCAAAAACCAGAAAAACTCACCACCCAATTCTGTAACTATAATCGCCGGATGGGGGGGGGGGGGGGGGGGTTGCACTTAGGGAATTCATATCTCCTTTTCCATATGTAGCTCAATATTAAGGGTGTGTTTGTGCACAAATTTAAAGGAAAAATGAAAGAAAGTGAGGGAATTTGGGTCAAATGGAAAGTGGTGGAAAGTAAAAAAATTTCTCTTTGACCAACTTTCATGGTGTTTGTGCATATGGTTAAAACAATTTCCATCACTTTCTCTCAAATTCTCACCTATGGGGAAAGAAAAAAAATTTCCCACTTTTTCTAATAAGACAAAATAGGAGAGAGAAAGTGATGGAAATTTTTTTCTTTTCTTTGTTTGGCACAAATGCTAGCTTTTTGAATGGTCAAAAGGAAAATTTTTACTTTCCCTCACTTTCTTTCACTTTCCATCATGCACAAACACACCCTAAATGGATCAGATAGAACAGAGCTACATAAGCTAGCCAGATGGCGCACATCCAGCTCCAAACATTACTATTGAGAAACTTGGTCCAATATATAGAGGACATTGCAATGTGTAGTTTTGACCCCAAAAAAATAGATGATGCAATGGCATAACTCTTACCTCATTTCGTGCCTCTATGCCTTCCTGATTGTCAGCACTGAAAAAATCGGCAGACTGGAAAAAGAAAAAAGAAAATATTGAGCAAATGATGTGGAACAAGAATATTTTTTAAAATAAAAAGGTATCCAATTAGAAAGGAATTTTACGAGACATAATTTTTAGACAAATACAAGACATCTCTAGAATTGGTGAAAAGCTCTTCCGAGTGAACAAACAATCCATAAAACCGATGAAAGAAATTTTGCATATAATCTATTTGCCAAATCAGATGATAGCAGTGTGCTTTCATCAGAAGGTGATTTTTCCTCTGAAGATCAACAGAAAAACTGTGCAAGTAGTGTTCAAAACTTCTTGTTGGTTGGTTGAAATTAGTAGGTGTATAAATCTTTCTTTGTGTGTTTATATCTTAATTAGCAACCAGATCTCATTGACAATCAACATGTTATCCTTATAAATTTAAAATCATCCTCACACATTAAAAATCATGGTTAAAGAAAAGCTTTGGAGTAAAGTTGTTTCCTTATGGCAAAACAGATGATAAGAACATTAAAATAAGTCAGATAAAAACCATCCAAAAGCATTTTCTGCAACCTAATTCCCATAATTTGGATTATGCTTTTCTGGATCCCATGGAAGAGGCACAAGGGTCATCATCCATTTTTATATAACTTTTGGACTAGGAAAAAGGACTGGTTTCATCTTGAGTTCACACGAACCAAAATGCTGGGGAAACCCTAACAATAAGCATTCTTAGACTAGACTGGGGAAAACAACAAGAAATACAGAATTTAATATGAAAATATCGTATTGAAAAATATAGATTTTTAATCCATTTCATGTAAGTGTGATAGAATTGCATAAATTAAGATGAGGGAAAATCCTTTGAAAATGATTGGACATGGGTGAAAGAGATCAATGGGTGCATGTGCCAAAACAAACTCGGACAATGAAAATAGAGCTGAATGCGAAAAGGAATTCATGTAGATGACACTAAATTTTTATGAAACAGACTCTGTTGTTGTTGATGATGGTGATGATGATATTTTTGTATCATCTAATAAAAGGATTAATTGGAATTATTTCAAGAGTACTTGATGAATCCATTTAAAAATATGTTGTTTACCATGAATGGACCTTAAAACAGAGCATGAAACAAAAAATGAACAAATATGTAAATCAACTATGATTACAAATTTTACAAAACGTTCATATCTGCAAGATATATGCCTTAAACACAGTAAACTTAAGCCTAATATTTAAGTGGGATATATTAAAGCTTACTTGATTTGTTCCATGCTTGAGACGTCGGTACTGTTCATCAAAATAGAAAGATAACTTGGTTGTCAGAGTAGAGAAAAGGCAGTTAAATGACTAAACAGTGATAAGTACAGTAAGCAGGGAGCATCCAAATGATAGGACTTCACCTTGCCAACATTGAAATGTTTGGTTTCATGGCCTAACCATCGGAGATATCTCGTGAGTTTAGCAGCAGTGAAAGTCTTCCCTCGAGCAGGCAATCCAACCTGCCATGTACGGACGTACCAGGGCAAAGGTTCATCCAAAAAAAAAAAAAAGATATACATTCTTGCAGTCAATAATTAGTTTTATTCTATGCATTATAAATGTATAATTAGATTAAATATGATGTGGCTAACAAAATAAAATACAGGATACCCAAGAATCTGTATGGATGAGGGATTTTTAAATCCCAGGACACATGAAACGATGATGGTACTTCTCAAGATACCGGGGGTGGTAATTAGGAAGAATTTGAAGTGCCTACAAGAAGATATAGACGATTCAAAATGCAGGAAGGCAGATATGGCAGATTTGGAAATTTTATGTAGGCACGGGGGATTTGGAGGTACGATTTGAAACTAGGTATTAGACAAAAGATGTACAAAAAAAAAGTAGGAGATGGATGAGTTTCAAGTTGCCCTTTCTTAAAAATAAGTTTTTCCATGACCAAATATACACCCCCCCCCCCCCAAAAAAAAAAAAAAAAAACATTTTTCTGTTTGCCTATAATCCATTCTTCCATTCTTGGCATCCATTCAAGATGTTCTATTTTGCAGAAAAATTACCAGCACTATTGCCAATCGTCGATCCTCCTTTGGTCCAAGCATTTGATCAGCTACAGCCGCAGCAGCAACAGCTCCAGCTGCTGCTGGCATGTCCTTCTGACAATTGCTTCAGAGAAAGAAGCATAAGAATCCAATCACTTGCTATAAAGGTGTGATAAGAGCAACAGGAGAACAGTATAACAAAAATTGAATAGCTATATTAGGGTGAACGAGACATGAATTTTTCAAGCATGTGGTCCATGTAAAGATGCACATAGAATGATGCCACACAATGTTCAAAATGTTAATACACATCTCAAGAGAAACCATCAAATATGCATCTTAAGAAGAAGCTATGAGCCACTTAGCCTTGACTTTGGTGGTTCATTAGAATAACGACATCCCACTCAACAGGAACAGACTGGCATCTTGCACTATAAAACATACAGAAAACCACAAAAATTACTCTAAAATAGATTCTAAAACAGTCCCATAGATCAAAAAGTACCCCTGGACCATGGCATTAGGCAGATGTCCAGAATAAAAAGAACATCTACACAAAATATTCTCCATCCGAATGCCTTAAAAATAAATGAAAACATATATGAAAGAAATCATTTTCGAGACGTAGGTCACGCTTGACATCCTTGACTTTGGTAATTACTTTTGTCATATTATCTTCCATATGGTTTTTGTGTATCTAAATTCTAGTTTATTTTCATTTGCCTATTTCATGGAACTTGGCAGTATCAGTTTTTTCCATCAGTATAGCCTTACCCCTTATACACATTGCTCATCAGGTGGAACCTCTCGATGACATATCAGTATTGTGTGTGCAACTTTTTTATGCAAAATGAAGAATTGCTTAAGTCATCTGTCATGAAAGTGCAATTATTGAAATCCCATGTTGATCGAAGTTTTAAGTTTTTCCCTTCCCATCCATCAATGTCCAAAATGTACATGTAAGTCATTATGAGTCATAGTTCAGGGGAAGTAAAACATACAAACTACATCCAGTCTAACAAGAAAACAAGCAAATTTAGTCTGTCTAGAAAGGACATGAGTTAGAACAAGATTCTTCTACAACCAAATATTCCAATCAAAATCTACTGAATGTAGAAAAGAAAAGCATGCACTATGGAGTAAAATGGACCTTTGTTTCAGAATCCATTTTCAAATCACTGGTGAAAGAAGATGCACTAGTTGACTTAACAAGCCTTGGTGGAGACCCCACCCCCCTATCCACAAAAAGGCCCCTTTGGCTGTCCTGCTTCTGCATTGGTGAAAATGTGCCCACTGATTTTGATTCAACCATTTCAGGAGTTGATGGAACTCTTGAAGATTCTGGAATCATGACCTCCATATCCTGCATTCACAACTTCTATTGATGAGTTAAATATATAGAGGAAACTTCTCAAAACAACAACAGAGAACCTTAACTTATGCTTAACTTATGCCTATATTGCTCCACAATCTCTAACGTTGGAGCCTACAAGCTCCAAGGGGTATTATATAAAGGCCTTAATACAGTCTGTTCTCCCTTGGGATCATTTTTCCAAACTCCTAACCCCTAAATAAACTCGAACTACATTACATCAAAGTAATAATTGATATCCAAACCGGACTCCAAACCATTCAAATCCAAATCAACTTCTGACCTATAAACAGAAGAAATAGATGGAATAATAATGTTGTATTATGTAATGGTGACCGAAAGGTCCCTTTTATAATTACAGGATGTACAAGCCCTAGAATAGGAAAATGACCAAAATACCCATGACAAAAATTCGAGTCGGGGGCCTGCGGCCCATGGGGGGCATTGCCCCCCAACCCCCAGGCCTCCGAGAATAGGCCCGACAACAATCCTATTCCATGACTCCAATATAAACAATATATATAGCTGATGTAAGAAGAGAAATTGTACGTAAGTCTTCTTTCCAATGCCTTTGGAAACATTCAAAGAGTTATAACCAAAGACAATCCAATTATATAACAGTGCAGGATTTCTGCACAACAGAATTTCTTCACCATAACACGTGAAACTTGTTTTTTTAAGACATCACACTTGAAACTTGTTGAGATTCTCCTAGGTCAACTATTACTATATGACAATAATTTCTCGGTTCCTAAATCCTAAAAACCCTATCTAGACAACATGCAAAATTGTCATTATGTATCTCTTTCAACATCGGCTACTCAAGTAAACTAAGGATTTAAAAAATGAATTAAATTGGAGTATATAAAACTAAAGCCTATCATTCAGAAATCCTAGGATCTTTAAGCATGAAGTGTTCAAGTTTTTGTAAAATCATCATCCACCAGAATTTCTTGGTTAAATAAAAATGGAATGAAACAGAAAACAATTAACTATGTACAAACACTGTGTAAGCATTTTTTTTTCAAAAGCTAAATAATACTATCACTTACATAAATGAGTGCCTGCATTGATATAATCATGATGGGCAAATATGAAATTTTCTCTGAGTTATATATGTATTTTATTACTTAAAGCACAAATCTCATATTAATATAATATATTAATAATTGCTGGTGATACTATTAGTAGAAATGAAAGTTAACATTAGTCGCAATAAATGGTGCTCTCAATTAGATTAACTGAATGGGGTTCTATGAAAGAAATCTTTCTCACAGCAGAATGAGCAACAGAAGTAGCAACAGCTCTATCTGAACCATGTGAAGTGCTTCCTAAACCATCACTGTTGGAGAAAACACCAGCATGATCCCGTGACCTTGGATTCTCTGTTAAATTAGCTGCATATATCACGCTAGAGGTTGGAGCTGGAACAACATAATGTTCTAAATCAAGCACCAAACTAGCCGAAGAACCATTCTGTGCAGACAACAAAGTGAAAACAGTGGCAAACGTGATTAAGATCATAAGAGGGTAAGAAGGCAACATTTGGGGGCATATCAAGCAAAACTTTTCAGCTATTATAAATCTCACAGTGAGAAGGAAATATTCATCAAGCATCAGAACACTCAAATCTCTATAAGCCCAGGGAAAGTACATTGACTTAAATTGGCAGGGAGAATAGGATAATCGTGAATTTAAGGATGACAAGGAAAAGGAACTAAGTAACCCCAATTTCAAAATTGTTTCAGATAAAAATACTGTATAGAAGGATTAAAAAACTGTTCTTTTTTATTGAAATTTATCAAAACATGAGAGAGTGAATGTTCTCATTTTTAACAAACAAGTTCTTTCATCTTGATTACAGTGCTCACATAGTATCAATGAAAAGATCAGTAAATTTTATACAAGGCGTCCATACAATTTCGGGAATACTTCAGGGAGGGTAAAAATACAGAATTAGTTCAACTTTGTGTGAAGTTCAGGAAAAATTCAGAAAAAATAGAAAAATAAAAAATTAATTATAACACAAAATCTACAATATCTAGATCTACTTCATGATCTCCCTGCATCTACTTCATTAAAACATTTAATGCATGAATATTGATTAATTCACCATTTATGTGGGAATCATACCTTCTGTTAAAAATATGTGTTTAACAATTATGTGGCGCAATCCGTAACATGGGTGCAAATATAATCAAGAAATTAAACACTGGAAATCTGGCCTAGTAGAATGTTGCCATCTCTCTCTTTTTTTCTTTTTTTCCTGTAATAGGTGTGTTCCTTCTGGACACACACACTTCCAGGTATGGGATTTGAACCCAGACCTCTTCTTTGGAGGTGGGTAGTGCTTACCAGCTAACAAAGCTCAGTTCACATATGTTGCCATGTTTTACAAGTGAAAGTGGGATTATTTTGCTCCTTTTTGACGCATGAATAAAAAGTAACGTTTTGTAAATTTGTGTTGATCTTCATTTTCTTTTTACTTCTTCTTTTTTTCTTCTCAACTGATTTCTTTGATCAATTACAACTTAAGAGTGATTGTTGGACTCGAGTCAGAAATGCTTTATACATCTAATTACATTTTCCCATGAAATATGGCTCTTTAAATGCTATCTTCATGATTTCAGTGATCAATTTAGTAGCTCATTACAATGTACCAATTTTGCCAGATGACAGTGCGGGTTAACATGAGCAGTGGTTTCATCTGCACTCTAATAGCAATATAACACAAACACCATCTTTTCCAAAGGACATGGGGATCCTCAAGAATCATTAGGAAAGTTGGGTAGAAGTTTAGATATGAAAAACAGAGCAATTTAATGAAATACCAGCTAACAGTGGATTATTGTTATTACGTAATGTAACATGACAAAGCATGATATCTATTGTCAAAGAATGGGTTGTTTTCATGACCTTATTACCCTTCAAAAATGTATTGAATATTAGCTCATCTTCAACTACATGGAATGATGAGGTTTATAAAATTTCATAACTCATAAATCCACAGTTGGCTAGAAAGATAACTATCTCCTGTTTTTTATTGGTATAACTACCCTTATACTATGCCTAAAATAACAAATCAGATGAGTGACCAGTTCCAGCCAGTATCTTTAGCATATTTTCAAACAACATTACAACAATTCATGCATGTAGTATCACTAACTACAAGTATGAATCAAAACTCCTACCTCCACTCCGGCCCCCGGAGCTGCATTTATGCTGACGTCAGGAATCCCTCGCACGGTTGATGGCTTGAGATTTTCTTGATAAGCTCTCCAGCTAGCAGCAAGATCAAACGGAGACACCATATCAGCCTTGATGAAGACATGGCACTCTAGCACTTCATCACCACCTAACTTAAATAAAGCCAGCCTCGCATCCCCCTGCAATATTCCACCCTTTAGGAGACGGTTTGGCCCCTCCTCGACCAGGCAAGAGGCATTGACATGCTTTGGCTTCAAAAGAAATTTGAACTCCAATGTCTCTAAAAAAACCATAATCGATAGCATCAGAAATATTTTAGTTAACACAGTAATTTTAGTTCGTAATACACTCTTCCACCAGTCTACATTCTGACCAAACCTCTTACTCCAAATACAGTTCACCATCAAATCAAATGTGGAATCAACTAAAAAGGAAAGAAAAACCTTTCACGTGTTGAATGTCAACCATTCTGCAAATTGGAATTCTCCAAACTGCAAGTCCATGACAAGGTTAATTGGAATTTCCTTTCGAAGCTCCTTCAGAGATAAGTTTTATGGCAACTGGCATAGGATGATTAGCCACATCTAAGCTTTCTATCCTGATTAATGGCTCTCCAGTTGGTTTCTTTCATATCAATAGAGATCTTAGTCAGGGAGACTCCCTCTCTCCTTCTGTTTATTCTTGTTGCAAAAGTCAGGTGTATGAAAATGGGTGAAGAAGGGGGACAGGTCACTGGTCTGTCTGTGAGATGAGAGACTCTTATCTGTTCGCATATACTATACGCACATGATATTTTGATTCCAAGGGAGGCCTCAGCAGTTCATTATGTGGGATTGAGTTTGTACTCAAGTTTTTACGGGGTGTTGTTTAAGTTAAAATCAATCAATTTTCCAAAAGTATGTTCCCAGAAATAAATATTCATGTTGGAGAACTCAAAGACCCCTCTGAGGTAATGGGTTGTAGGGTTCAGAACTCCCCTATATGGCACCTGATTCTCCCTCTCTATCTAGGAATCCTTAGGAACCAGGTTTGGAGTCCTTTGGTTGAAAGATTTGTTATAAGGCTGGATGGCTGGCAGAACAGATCACTCAGTCTGTGAGGTAAGTTATTGTTTCTTCAAGTTGTTCTATCCAGCCTTCCTATATTCTTTGTATCCATTTCTCAAGGTTCCTGAAGGCATTATTTTTAAAATAGATGGCATTAGATAAAGCTTTCTTTGGAATGACTCAAAAGTAGGAATCGGGAAAACAATTAATCAAATGCTTCTTTCTAAGGGTGTGTTTGTGCACAAATTTGAAGGGATAATGAAAAAAAGTGATGGAATTTGGGTCAAAGGGAAAGTAGTGAAAAGTAAAATATTTTCCTTTTTTACCAACTTTCATTGTATTTGTGCATGTGGTGGAAAGTGATAAAATTATTTTCCACCACTTTCCCTCAAATTCTCTCATATAGAGAAGGGGAAAAAAATTTCCACTATTCTTAATAAAACAAGATAGGGGAGAGAAAGTGATGGAAATTTTTTTCTTTTCCTTATTTGACACACACACTAGATTTGTACATGGTCAAAAGAAAAATTTTCATTTTCCCTCACTTTCCTTGTGGCACAAACACGCCCTAAAGGCTGTGAAGGAGACTCATTATATAGCAATCTGCTCTGCTGTAGAATCATTCAAGGTAGATACTACAGCTACTGAATCCCTCCCTCCTGCCAACAATCTGCCCAGAATTTTGAAATGAATTGTGAGTCAGGTTCTTCCATTCTCTATGGTGAGATGGCTATTTGGCAGTGAAAGTTCCATCAGGTTCTCCGAAGATCGGTGGTGGGCAGATAGAGCTTTCTATCTCAAATTCCCAATTTTCTCTCTTTATATAAATAAAACAGGTGTGGAAGTTAGTTTGTAGAGTGGTCCAACAACACTCCCATTTGGTCTCAGAAGATTGGTGGTGGGCAGATAGAGCTTTGTATCTCAAATTCCCAAAACTGGTGGGCAGGTAAGTTAGTTTGTAGAGTGGTCAACAATTTGTTCTCCTCTGATGAGAAGGAATTTTTCAGAAATGGAAATGCAAGTTAATCTTAATAGAGATGCAGTATACTGTATACCTTATTGACTGGATTTCAAAATCTTTAAAAAAAGGGTTTTTCTAAACATCCAGTGTCTTCTAATTGAACAAGGACAGGCCCTCTCATTTAAAGCACCAAATCAAAATAGGGAGGGTATATGATGCTACATGGGTCTCAAATCCCTATCAAAGTCATTCTTGTGGCTGCTTTACCGAGAAAGGAATTTTACAAAAGTATGTAGGGCTAGATGGGCATCAAATTCTTCCACCATTTACAGCCTCCATAATCTGAAGGAAGAGTCTGGATCATCTCATGTGTGGTGAGCTATTCTCTAGAAGACTACGGAAATATCTTGGTGCAACTATTTCATTGCCTGGTCTATTTCAATCCCTAGAGCAATTGTGGGAAAAATGTAAGACACTTAGAAAATGGGAAGACAGAAGCATCAAAGACAAAATCTAACATGGTTTCTAGGCAATCTAAAAGTTCAGAAATGAAGTAGTTTTAGAGGTTATACTCCCAGTTATGAATTTATGGTTGCAACTGCATTGGGTCCCAGTTATACTCTTTGGGGAGGATTGTTTAAATCATTGGTATGTAAGAGCTATCTATGGCTTGTTTTATCTTATTATATTCAATATTATTTTATTTTCCTCTCGTGCCCCCCTCCCATAGCAGCCTTCTTGTGTGTTTATTTCCTTTTATTTTTGTATCCCCTTCTATCAAAAAGTATTATCCCATTCAAGGCAATAAGCAAATGAACAAAAAAAAAAAAAACTATACTGTGCCTAACCCTGTAAGAACTATTTTTCCACAATTTTAATTTCTTGTATTTATTTCTTAACCAAGTTTTTCTCAAAACCCAAGTTCAAAAATTGAACCTTTTTTAATGAAATGTGGACCTAATAATCCATCAAAGTAAAATCCCTAGCATTCAAAACTGATCATCAACCACACCTACACAATGCATTCCAATCCAAACAAACAGAAAACCCAAACAACCAAAACAAACGCTCACCGTGATTGGGCGGCACGACGAAACTCAACTCCCACATCGAAGCGGACTCCCTCTCCATCGAAAGCTGAACCCCAAAACAACAAAACCCATCAAACATCATAAGAAAATAAACCCAAAAACAGAGGTGGGTCCTCTCTCACATACAGCTTTGGAGGTGTCCCAGTATCCAACAATGGGGACAGAGCCATAGACGTGCGGAACCAGGTCACAGTTGAGCCGGATGTTCTCCATCTTCAAAGACACATAGAGCTGGCCCCCTGAACGGTCCAGATTCTCCGACTCTCCATGAGAGCTCTCTGTGTTCTTCGAAGCCCCGGTCCCCATTACGAGTTTTGGGTTTTGGGTGTTGCAGAGATGGGTTGTTTTTTGTAGGGACTTTTGGCGATTTTTTATGGGTGGTTGGAGATTTGGATGAGAAGACACAAAGCGAGGGAGAGGAGGAGGAGAGGTGGGACTTTTTTCTTTTTTTTTAGGGTAATTAGCACTTTTAACCCCTGAAAATTGAATATTTGCAAAAATAGTCCCGCCCGTCGAATATTAACAAAAACTAGTCCCGATGAGAGATTATACAGGAGACGGCATATATACATGTTGTCTCTAGTGTTTACTTTTTTAAAAAATCGAGATCTCATGAGAAGAAAAATGTACAGGAAACGGACATGTATATATGTCGTCTCCTGAAAACGGCATATATACATGCCGTCTCCAATTTGAAATTTTTTTCCTGTTTTTGTTGAAATACATCGTAAATCATGCTTTAACAACTTAACTGAAATTCATATATAATTTTCATATATGTTTAATCACTATATTTCATTACATCACTGATTTAGTAGTCAAGCCTTCTCAATTTTCTGGGTCAACATTTTTCAAAGACTGGATCATTTTCTGGTGAATTATCAACTACTCATTATTCATGTACGGAACTTTCGATCTAAGTAACGAATTCGCGGGCTCCTAACAACCTCAAAATAACCTAAAAATAGTAAAAATAACTTTCAACCGTCGATTTGACCCCCAAGACGATTTCAGAACGCTCTGAAAAATGACTACTACACCTGTAGGGCTCGTCGATACGAATATGTGGACATATTATAATAGCAATTTTGATCTACGGTTCAAAAGTTATGGCTGTTTGAAGTTACGGTGCTCCCGATCGATCAATTTTCTTCTTTTCCTTCCATTTGATCTCAGCCGTCCATATACTATATGGCTATGATGTCTGCATCCTCAACTTTAATTTCAACATAACCATTTTTTACAAGAAATGACAAAGCAAAGACATTCTCCACCATCTGTGCAAAAGAGGCTCAATTCAATATAAAGCAAACAGTCAATGATAAAATTATAAAATGGAGACGATATGATTATGCGGTTTACGGTCGGTGCGGTGCGCGAACGGGCCGTCGATCACGGGATCGATCGGATATATATATATGCGATGGACCCGCGATCGAACGGCCCATAAACCGCACCGACCGCACACCGCACGTTATATATATATATATATACCGTCTCCAATAAGTGTTTATTTTTAAAAAAAAATCGAGATCTCAGGAGGAGAAAAATGCACAGGAGACGGCATGTATATATGCCGTCTTCTGAAAACGGCATATATACATGCCGTTTCCTGTGCATTTTTCTCCTTTTGGGATCTCAATTTTTTTAAAAAAATAAATACTGGGTATAATCTTTTACCGGAGCTAATTTTTTATAATATTCGACGAACGGAGCTATTTTTGTAATTTTTTCAAATTTCAGGGGCTAAAAGTGCTAATTGCCCTTTTTTTAATTTCAACGATGAGGAGGAGATGGAGAAAGCGACGAGTCTTCGATTGAGATTTGTATGTTTGGTGTTGTTTTTGGTGGATTGAGAGACACTTGGAGGGGGGTTCGATGCTCATGCATGTGAGGTGGAGCGTGTATTATATGTTGGGAAAATTTAATATAACCCCCTGCAATCTTTCGGATATCCAAATAACCCTCTCCAATCTCAATATATTCATATAACCCCTGAAAACACACAATAAATACAAATAACCCCCTGCGATTAAAAATTCTTTAACAGAGTTGGCATATTCTGGGCATATTCCATTATCTAAACCAAGATTAACAAATATATATTCTTTTAACCCCTGACAAAAAGCTAATACTTAAAAAAAACCTCATATTTTCAATTTTGCCCTCCTTTAGGGGTTTTTTTTTAAATATTGATTGTTTTCAAAGGGTTAAAAAAATATATATTTGTTAACCATGGCTTAAATAACGAAATATGTTATGAATATTCCAACTTTGTTAAATAATCTTTAACCGTAAGGGGTTATTTGCATTTATGGAGTATTTACAGGGGGTTAGATGGATATATCGATATTATAGGGGTTGGTTATATGGATATTTGAAAGATTACAGGGGTTTGTATGGATTTTTTCCTATATATATATTATAGATTCTATATTATCAAGGATGCATATATATATATATATATAGAGGAATGATACGGTGCGCGATGCGGGAACGTGCGCGAACGACCACGGGCCGTCGATCACGGGTCCATCGCATCGGACGGTCGGGTGCGATTCACATCGACCGTTGGATGCGATGGACCCGCGATCGGACGAATGACGTCATTCCCGCACGTTCCCTCACGCCGCATATTATCATCGACCTATATATAGAAATGATACGGTGCGCGATGCGGGAACATGCGCGAACGACCACGGGCCGTCGATCACGGGTCCATCGCATCGGACGGTCGGGTGCGATTCACATCGACCGTTGGATGCGATGGACCCGCGATCGGACGAACGACGTCACTCCCGCACGTTCCCTCACGCCGCATATTATCATCGACCTATATATAGAAATGATACGGTGCGCAATGCGGGAACATGCGCGAACGACCACGGGCCGTCGATCACGGGTCCATCGCATCGGACGGTCGGGTGCGATTCACATCGACCGTTGGATGCGATGGACCCGCGATCGGACGAACGACGTCGTTCCCGCACGTTCCCTCACGCCGCATATTATCATCGACCTATATGAGGAATGATACGGTGCGCAATGCGGGAACGTGCGCGAACGACCACGGGCCGTTGATCACGGGTCCATCGCATCGGACGGTCGGGTGCGATTCACATCGACCGTTGGATGCGATGGACCCGCGATCGGACGAACGACGTCGTTCCCGCACGTTCCCTCACGCCGCATATTATCATCGACCTATATATATGTGTGTGTGTGTGTGTGTGTGTGTGTATACGCTCGCGATTAGATGCGGCGAACGGCAGGTGCGGCCGCGACGTGGGACGTCCGATCGCGGGTCCATTGCATCCAACGGTCGACGTGAATCGCACCCGACCGTCCGATGCGATGGACCCGCGATCGACGGCCCGTGATCGTTGCCGTACCCGCCCCGTTCGCTGCACTTAATCGGTTCCATATATATATATATATATATATATAGAGTTGTGATATTATACGGTCGTGCGGTCGGTGCAGTCGCGATCACGAGCCGTTGATCACGGGTCCATCGCATCGGACGGTCGGGTGCGATTCACGTCGACCGTTGGATGCAATGGACCCGCGATCGGACAGCCCGCGATCGCGACCGCACGACCGCATATTATCGGTAATATATATATATATATATATATATATATATATATATATATTACAAATTATATATAAACAAAGGAAAATTCCAAATAACCCCTGTAGACTGCCTAAAATTCATATTATCCCTTGATTTTTTCTAAAGTTTATATAACCTCCTGAAAACAAACACATATACACATATGTAAATCTAAATAATCTCCTGAGTTAAACTTCCGTTAACAGATGAAAAATATTCTTTGAATATTCTGCTTGGTTAACCTAACTGAAAACATAGTATACCAAAAATCTTTAGCGATTTGTTAAAAAAATATAAAACCTTCTGTAAAAAACGATTTTACCATCCGAATAGATTATAAAACCCTATCAGGAGAGGCAAAATTATCATTTATAGAGGATTTTTCACATATTTAACACATTGTAAGAGGTTTTTGATATAATATGATTTCAGTCATGGTTAGCCAAACATAATATTCACATAATATTCATCATATGTCAACGAAAATTTAACTTATCAAGAAATGTCAGGGGTTATATGGATTTCAGACAGTTTAAGGGGGGCTATATGGATTTTTTTCCTATAAACAAAATATATATATTATTATATCACTTTAAAAAAAAAGGTTTATTGAATAGGAGTGCATGTTTCTTGGTTGGAGTGACCTTAAAAATTATGTCTCCGGATTATGTTTCTTTTAAAAAATTTGGATTTTTTTTAATCGAAACTATGTTTGTCAATAAGACAGATACAAATAGGATACGTTAATATCAATATCTTAATTTTATATGGATATTAATTTTTGGATACGGATCAGATATGAATATTTTTCAGATAATTGACATATTTAAATATTAACATTAAATTAAATAATCAAATGATATATTAAAAAGATATGAAAATTAAAATTAAGATTTTCAAGTTTATTTTCCCTTTTAGATATTATACATTGAAAATTTAATATTAATATAATATATTATGATTGTGATTAATCATATAATATAACAATTACAAACAATATATAATACATACATACATACATATATATATATATATATATATGATATATGTCATACAGATATCTTTCAAATCGGATACATTGATATCTATATCCGCACTCTAGATCTTTGAATTTCGAACATTTCTGATTTTTTTAAATACGGATTTAGATCAGATTGAGATTTTTTTTTCCAGATAATTGACAGGCTTGCATATATATTTATTTAGAGATTGTATATATTTTAAAAAAAATCTATCATTTTTAGGGGGAGAGGATTTTGTTTTAACCCCTCTCGTTGGCTTGGATTCCTCACGTAATAATTTTATTTATAATATTTTGGGGAGATTGTTTCTCTTTTTTCAGTTCTTTTAACTTTTAAGATTTTTGGATTTTTTTTTCATATATCAAAACATCATTTATCGGTTATATTTTTTTAGGTCCTTCGATCACCTTTTATATGAAATATCTTTTTTTTTTTTTTTTGGTAGTAAGACCTGGGAACTCCCAGGCTATCTAATTTATAAATAGGTAGAGCGTTTACAAAATATTGGGAGAGGTATCACCCTTAACAAACTTTATACATTCATGCACACTATCCATCATTTTGTAAATGCATCCCCTAATATGATCATCCGCTAGTCGTTCCGATGTCTTGGAATTCTGCGTTCGTCTAGCATATTTTGCCAAAACTTTTTATATGAAATATCTTTGGCACATTGTTGTGCACTTTGTGAACGATATTAATCCATATGTTATTATTCCATTACTTGTACATCGTCGCCCTTATTTATTGTTAAATGTACACTGTATAAATTGTACAATATTAATCATTCCATGTATATTGTTAACTAACCTGTAGATATGAATAGAGTTGGACGAAAGGATCTGAAAAAATATAACCGCTAAAATGGGAGTGCTTTGATATACTAAAAAAATATTTAAAAAATTAAGGGGTTGAAAAAATATTTAGAATTAATTTTCTCTAATTTATTACATTATTTTTTGTTTTAGTTATAAATGGAAGTGTATTGACAATGACAATATATGCCCGATTATTTAGAATAATCGACATGTATGCTTTGGTTTCTCAATCTAGATATGATAGTTAAGCATCCATGCTAAATAAATAGTTATTTATGGTTAAGTTTTATCCATGTTAAATAAATATTTTTATTTCATCCGACATTATCGTAACTTCATGTCATGGCCAAATAGAATGCAAATTTTATCTTGGTATGGACTTGTCAATGGGTCAGGCCTGGGTCACAAAAAAAAGTGTTATTTTCTTTCTAGGCATTATTCAACCCCATGTCATGGCCAAATAGGGTATACAAGCTCTCCCTTAATTTGGTGATCCTAGCGGCTGTTTGGACGGCAAGGCAGTGAGGAGCGTGGGAGAGTCTCGAAACTAGCCAAAAGCATCCCTCATTCGGTGATCCCGGTGACTGTTTAGACCATTTTGGAGGATGATGAATGATGTCATCTTCAAAGGCACAAGAGTGTACGTCGAATATATATGGGAATCAACTGCTCCCCTTATCAAAGACCAGAGATGTGCTACTGCGGGGGCATGGAGTGTATCGCTGTCCAGTGGACAGATCGAGGTAACGGTTTTAGGGTCCTCGTCGGGGACGAGGGTGTCATCTACGAACCTATCCTACCCCATTGTTGAGGACCTTGTCCTCCTTTTTGTGTGTTTATTTGTACTCTTTTCTTTTACATTTTCTATTTCTTTCTATCCTCAATTCAGAATTATATTCACATTTTGGAATGAAAATGATGGTGGCAAAAGTCTATCTTTTTTTAAAAAAAAAGAAAAAGAAAAAGAAAAAGAAGAGCTCTCCCTTGATTCGAGCTTGACAACATATCAGGTCCTACTACAAATCCGATCAAAAAATATGTAATTCGACACAAAACTTTAGACTAAAGTCACATTATGGATCTAAACTCGATTAATCTATTTGGAAAATCAGATTTAATCCAAGTCCAACCCATCACGATCCCATGGATCCAAATCTCCCATCAAAAAATCTTATGTAGATATTGATTTGTAACACTGACATTAATGGTTGTACTAGACTACTTGTTGATCAAAGCTTAAAGGGTAACTTTATTTGCCCTCGTTGAATCTATTTGCATGACCCTCCAATCTGCATGCTCATCACAGCCTTTATGTGAATCGGTTTGCACGCCACTCTATTTTGCACCCCCCCAGTCCAATCACCTCCTCCTTGTCAATCCACTACTCCTCTTTATTGATTGTCCACCACATCTTTCTCCCCCTCTTTCTCGTGCATGCAATAAATGTGAATATGAGAGGAGAGCAAATAAATGTAGATTTTGTGAAGGAGAACTCACAAATTAAGAGGTGCACAAATCAAACAAATTTCCACCACCAACTCTCCCCATCATATGCACTGGAAACCCATCAAAATACTCTCAACAGCACCTGACTCCTCACATGCACCCTCCTAATAAGAAACCAATTCCCCACTCCTCCAGTATAGAAAAAAAAAATCCAACCACTAAACCTCTGTTTGAAACGGAAATAAGTCCCCGGATAACCTGGTATAAAAAAGAATAAGGGATAAAGAGTGTTTGAAATAGGGATAAAGTATATCAGAATAAATTGGTATAAAGTGGTATATGAATTCTAACCAACCCGTGGAATTAAAGTTATTTTAGGTTATCTCATCCAAAGAATATGTGGGTCCACTGTCAAATCAACTGTCATCACCTCTTATAAATCACATGTTAAATCAACTATCATTATTTTTTCACTTTTTATAAATCCTTATTAACTTTATTTATATTTTATCCAAACAATAAAACATTTAATTTTATATTTATCAAGAAAATAATTTAAAACATAACCAAACACAAAATCACTTAAGCGAGGGCTTTAAACAACAACATCATCATCAGTGGATGAATGTATCCTCTGTTTCTTTTCACTCCATTTTCCTTTAAAGAAGTCTTCATTATATTTTAATAGTTTATATTATCAACTTATTCAACATTTGCAACCTCGTACAATTGGCACGTGAGGCACCTGATTCCGATGCTCTGACTTCCGACACAAAACAAGACTTACGGGAATTTCAAATATTTTCTTTTGGGAAAATGTTCCAAAGTATATAGTATATAATATAAGTACGTTAATAAACACAATTTTTTTTACAGTACACAGTTTCATATATTTTATTAACTATCTAATAAAGTATATATATCTTCTTAAAAGTACAATGTATATATACATTGTTCAAAATTATTCATTCTTATATTTATTAAAAATAAATTTATTCAACTCGCAAGGACTAACAAAATATATATAGAACTGTATTTTAAATTATAAAAAAAGATTGAGTATTATTTCTATTAATTTGATGGAAGAGCAACATTTTTTCATGGGTGTCAACACCTCTTATATGTAAACGTTGAGTTCTTGTTTTATGAGTGATGATACCTATGCCCCAACTCATATGTCTCATTCACAGGCCCCATGAGTTGTCATCACCTTATTGATTGGCTTATTGACTTTTGAAAATTGGTAAAATGGTAAAATACAGATATGCCCTTCATTAAAAATTGATCTCATTAACCCAAATCCCCCTTTTTCTCTTATTAATCTCTCACATTAATTTGAATTTGATTATTTTGAAATTTGCTTATTTTGAAAAATATATCTCACTCTAAAATTTGCCTATTTCAAAATTTGAATTTTGAAATTCTTATGAATTTTACATCAAAACTTACCTAACTTACACAAAAATTACATAAATAATTTTTCATCAAAATTACACCAAAACTTACATAAATTACACCAAAATTACCTAAATAACAAAAAAAAAAGTTCCAATTTTTTTTATGATTATAACCGTTACAGAATGTAACAGTGTTGCAAAAATATAAACGTAACAATCTTATGATTGTATAACTGTGTTGTATAAATGTAATAGTAACTTCAGTGTAGCAGACTCCTCTGCAAAAGCAAACAAAAAATTTGTTCTACAATGACTATTTAGATTGTCATGTAAAAAATGTAACACTTCCACAGCAATATACATGTAGTTAACTGTTACATTTACAAATATATAAATCATTACACGTATGTGATTGACTGTTACATTTACAAATGTAACAAATACAAATCATTATGTGTATGCGATTGAATGTTACATTTACGAATGTAACAAAATATACATTTACGAATGACTGTTACATTTATGAATGTAACAAAAAAAATTACAGATCTGAAAAAAGGATTATTTAGTGTTACATTTACAATGTAACAGTAGCATCAAACAATTATCCCATATGAAATGTAACAGTTTGTATAAAATCAAATACGTGGATAATGACATTCAATGTAACAGCATTCAAAAAAGAAAATGAATAATCCAATTAACGTGTCTTACCTCATCTTTCAATCTACCAATTTCATCATACTATCTCTCCAGTCCACCTCTTGGAGAACTACCGCATCAGCGACTCTAACAGCCTGCAAACCTCCCCGACATGCTTCACCGCCGCCAGCCACTACCGCCGCCACGAGCGATGGGAGATCGAGGACTCGACCACCACCACCGATGAAGGTGGTTCGTCTTCTTATCACCACCAGTGCGAGAAACAGAGGGAGATGGAGGACTTCGAAGGTGGTGGTGTTGATGATGTTGTTGTGTTGTTGATGTTGTTCCGAATTCAATAATTGATTGATGTTGCTGCGTGATTTTCAAATGAATTAATGAAGAAGAATTACGGGATCTTATAATTGATGATACTCCACCATAATCGGATGAATAAAAAAAGTCAAACACATTTTAAGGAAATAATAAAGTAAATGGCATAATGGGTAATGTCTTATTGCCACCTCATGGAATCTATTTAGAGCCTGTAAAATTGGAGCCTATAAATCATTATTGTTGTTTTATTGGTTTCATTCAATTCTTTACTCACTTCAAGCTCTGTCATCGACCAACTGACTCCTTTTTCAAAGTGGGCGGCCACGGACTTTAGAACTTCAGTGTCCCACTCACCTTAAGACAGAGTTCCCCAGTGCTTAGAAGGTGCTAAGTAAGTTTCATAGTTAAGAGTTTTCTTTTTTATTGATAAGTATTGCCTAAATAAAAAGAGAATCCAACAAAAGGCTAGTGAGTTGTGCTCCAAAGAGTACACCATATAGGCATGCGTTGCATTCTAGAGATATTGAAGAAATACTAAGAATAGCCATTACTTCTCTCTCTCCTCTTTCTCTTTTGGTTGATCTTCTCTTCTGGTTGGTATATTGAATCTTATTCTTTTACTTAAATTTATAACATGCCGACTTTTTTATAGCCCTAAAAGATGTTTTGGTCATGTATGGACATTCTTGCATGTATTTTAAATATTAACAATAAACTAAGATCCTAATATATAGACTCGGATGTAAATATTAATTTTTGGATTTGAATTTCTTCGGATACGGATATAAAACGGATATTTTTTTGAAAAATTGACATGTTTAAATATTAAATTTAAATTGAATAATCAAATGATGTATTACAGAGATATGAAAATTAAAATTGAGATTTTAATATTTATTCTCTCTTTTACATATCATATTTTAAATTTTTAATAATAATATAATATATCATGATTGCTATTAATCATACAATATAACAAATATAACAATATATATATATATATATATATATATATATATATATATATATATATATATATATATATATAGGCAAATGATGGGGTGCGGCCGTCCGACCGTGCACCCCATCACGCGGCAGTGACTACAAGCCGTCTGATCGCTGATCTCGCGATCGGATGGTTGCGATGGTTTTTTCGCTCGGCCAACATCACAGCAAACTCATCCCCATTTCGATTTTTTTAATTTACTCCCCCTTTCATTTACCTTTCTTTCTATCCCAAAAATCAAACATTTCATCTCCTTTCCTAAATCAAATCGGATCACTCCATCAAGTTGTATTTTATATTTTTTTATTTTATAAATTAGGGTTCTTCAACTACAAATTATGGTTCTTCATATTACAAATTAAGGTTCCCTATATCACAAATTAGATTTTTATGTAACAAATTAGAGTTCTTTTTTTTTTATAAATCATATATTTTTTTAAATGTCAAATGCATGTTTCATAAAAAAATCTTCTTCTATCTTTTTGTTAATAGTGCTAAGTCCACCAACTCTTCTTCTCTTCTCTTTTTTGTTTTTTTTGCTCCACCCCCAAATCCAACTTCTATTCTTCTTTCATTTTTTTTTGAAATCAATTGTTCTATGTTTTCTTTTTTGGCCTCCCCCCATCAAATCCAACTTAATTTGTCTTTTTCTTATTGATGTTTGTTGTATAGATGTTTGATGTATTTGATGTTGTTATGTTTGTTTTTATAATCTAGATAAAATGTTCAATATTGAAGGAGTTGAGGGTGAAAATTTAGAAACAATAAATGGTGATGATGATCAATTTTGGATTCCAGATGTTGATGATCAATTTAAGCCAAAAATTGGGATGTGTTTTGTCTCCTTAGAAGAGGCAGAAAATTTTTATATGAATTATGCGAAGATGGCGGGCTTTGGTGTTCGAAAATCCTCTACAAAGTACCATGACAAAGAGAGATCAAAGGAACTTTATTTGATCGAATTCGTTTGTTCAAAAGAAGGATTTAGAAATTCAGTGAGCAGTAGCAATGTCATTAAAAAACAAATTCGAGGACATACAAGGCTAGGATGCAAAGCTAAGATAATCTTTGGGAAATATAATGAAATATGGAAGGTGCGTGGTATTGTTGAAGGTCATGCGCATGTGTTGTGTACTCCTCGGAAGATGCATCTTCTGGGATCACAAAGAGAAGTGTCAAATGCTCAAAAATTTCGTATTCATACATTTAGAGGAGAGAATGTTAGTACTACCTAAGTTGTGTCTATAATGGGTTTAGATTCTGGAGGATATCAATCAATTGGATGTACAGAAAGAGATGCCCAAAATTATTTAACAAAAACTCAAATAGAGATGAGAGGTCATGATGCAGAAATGTTTTTGAACCATTTTAGAGAAAAGGTTGAAATGAATCCTTCTTATTATTTTGCATATGAAGTTGATGATGAGAACAAGTTGACCCACTGTTTTGACCCACTGATGGGGGTGCAAGAAAGGCATATGCACATTTTGGGGATGTAGTTGTGTTTGACACGACTTATAGCACATATAAATACTCATTAATCTGTGCACCTTTCACAGGAGTAAATCACCATTTTCAATCTATTAATTTCGGTTGTGGATTGTTAAGGGATGAGAAGATGGATTTTTTTTGTGGCTTTTTCAGAAATGACAAGAGGCAATGGGCAAATGTCCACCAAAAGCTATCATCATAGATCAAGATCCTGCTATAGGAGCTACAATTGCATATTTATTCCCCTAGGTCATTCACAGATTTTGCATATGGCACATAATGAAAAAATTATCAGAGAAAGTCAGCCTGACAGCATTTAGAAGTGGTTTTTTAGATCCGTTCAAGGAATGTGTAAATGGGTCAGAAACTTCAGATGTGTTTGAGGCAAGGTGGTGGGATTTAATTAGTACATTTCAACTAGAACATAATGAATGGTTGGCAACATTGTATCACATCCAAGAAAAGTGGATTCCGTTGTATTTAAAAGGTACATTTATGGCAGGGATGATGAGCAGCCAGCGTAGTGAGGCTCAAAACTCTATGTTTGATAAATATTTCAATAAAAAACACAGTCTAATTGAGTTTATTCACCTTTTTGAAAGGGCCCTAGAATGTTAAAGGTACAATGAATTGGTGGCAGATCATGGAACAATTGATAAAACTCCAGAAATTGTCACTAATTATGCTATGGATAAAAGATAGGGGACAACACTAACAAATTTCATGAAGTTGCATATGATCCATTAAATGATGAGATTCATTGCTCTTGCAAGAAGTTTGAAAGTGAAGGCATTCCTTGTTCACATATTATAGTTGTTATGCGAAATAACTTCATTGATTGCTTGTTAGAAAAATTGATTCTTGAAAGATGGACTACATCAGCTAAATAAATGATAGTGTATGATCTTGATGGAGTGGAGCTTAAAGAAACCAGAAATATATCATGTGGCAAGAAGTATCTTGAGATTGTGCGTGGCTTTGCAGAATGCTTAGATGATGCTCCTATTGAAATATGCAATACAACAAAAGAAATATTATGTAGTTTATAAAAAATGAAGTTATCACATAGTGCATGTGTTAGTAATAGTCCAATGTAGCATGGAAGTATGCGAATATCGCCATAAGTGAGTGTTCATCCTCCAAATATATCGAAAACGAAAAGGAGTGGGAAGAGGTTGAAAGGAGGAAAAGAAATTGCTATGGAGGACATGGGGAAGATGAGAAGAACTTGCAGTATATGTGGCAAAAAGGATAAACATAATGCGCATACATGTCCCAAATTAAAAGAAATGTAAGTTTAATTTTATACTTTTTTTGCATGAAATTAATAAATACTAATGATAAATACTAATGTACTATGTTCTGATCAGTTTAGGAACTCAAGTCAAGATAACTTTGTACCATGTAATGAAACCCAAGCTTCAACTATTAATTGATTTGCGATAAATATGCATGTGCATTTGTAATTGATTTGCGGTTCTGTTTAGGTTAACTATTATGAAGTTCAGCTATGCTAGTTTTGTTTGGGTTGATTTATTTTTGAAAAGTGAAGGTTGGCTTTGGTGGTTCTGTTTTGGTTCACTTCATGTAAATTGAGGTAGTTTTGTTTAGGTTCACTTCATGTTAATTGTGGTGGTTCTGTTTAGGTTGACTGTTATGGAATTTAATTGTGGTGGTTCTCTTTAGGTTGATTTTTTTTTAAAAAAAGGTCAGTTTTGTGGTTTTATTTAATTTGGTTCACTTCATGTAAATTGTGGTGGTTCTGTTTAGGTTGACTGTTATGTAAATTGTTTGTTTTGTTATGTATTTGCTATGAAGTTCACTTCATGTTATATTAAACAGATTGTCTCATCGCTTTTGTTGAGTTCAGGTTCACTTGAGGTTATTAAAGAGGTATAGATATATTAGTGATATATTGGAAATGAATTTGGTTTGGGTTATGGGAAAGGCTTTGCTTTATGGTTTTGGGTACCCAAAAAATAAAAATCTGCATGAGAACTATCAAATTTTTTATTTATTTATAATCCTGTAAGACTTATTCCAAGTACACAAAACAATATTCAAAAGATTCAATGTTCGCACAAAGAAACCAGAAATTTGAAAATCACAACACAACTAACTAATCTAAGTCCACAATACAACTAACTAGTCCAAGTACACAAAACAACATCACCAAGTTTTACATAACATTGAATAAGTAGAACACATTCATTTTTCACATAATATTGCAACTACAACATACATAAACATGAACATGATGATCACGAACTTCATTGAAGGATGACGATTTTGATGCTCCAACATTGTCGTACGTTCTTCTAGAGCTTCTAGTCTTGCTGACATTGTGATGGGTTCACTACAGTCTACTGGAGTATTCCACTGGTCATTGGTGTGAAGCCAAGAAAAATATGTACAACCATTCATGTCGTTCTTGGATTAGTTGTACAGATCACGATAACAACAAACATCAATTATAAGCTTTCAATTAAAAATAAACATTTGATAATAAGTAGGCACCACAGAACATGTATGATCAGCCTAAATCTATAATCTATAAATTAATATGTATGATCAACCTAAATTTAAAATACGTACCGATAATATTTTCTTATACTGTAAATGAATACATGTAAAATATAAACCTAAATTTAAAACCTGACCTCTAAATACACTTGCAGTAATAGTGGACACCATAGAACACCTCACCAATTGTTTGTTTGAAATGTGAGTAGAAGAAACACAAGCCACCACATGATGATCACTAAATAAACATGAACCTTTTATAAAAAAAGCCCCTAAAACCTGATTTGTAACATTAAAAACCCTAATTTATGAAATAAAATACAAAACATATCTTAATGGAGTGGTTTGAAAAAAAATTAAAGAAGAAGAGAAGCTGGATTTGGGGTGGACGAAAAAAAAAGAGAGAAGAAGAGTTGGTGGAATTAGCACTATTAACAAAAAAATAGATGAAGATTTTTTAATGAAACATGCATTTAACATATTAAAAAATATATGATTTGTAAAAAATGAACCCTAATTTGTTACATAAAAACCTAATTTGTGATATAAGAAACCCTAATTTGTAATATGAAGAACCCTAATTTGTAGTATGAAGAACCCTAATTTGTAAAATAAAAAAATACAAAATATACCTTGATGGAGTGATCCGATTTGATTTAGGAAAGGAGATGAGATGTTTGATTTTTGGGATAGAAAGAAAGGTGAATGAAAGGGAGAGTAGATGAAAAAAACATATCGAAATGGGGATGAGTTTGCTGTGATGTTGGCAGAGCGAAAAAAAAAGTCTTTGAGAAGAATGAGAGGAGAGAGAGGGAGAGGAAGACCAGGGGGTTTGGGGGGTCACGTGGGGGTTTGGGAGGGTCACCGACCGGATCATCCGGTTTTACTTTTTCATTTTTTTAAAAAAAACCATCACAATCGTCCGATTGCGAGATCAACGATCGGACGGCTTGTCGTCATTGCCGCATGATAGGGTGCATTGCCGGACGGCCGCACCCCATCATATATATATATATATATATATATGAGGAGTGATTAGGTGCGGATCGTGCGGCGTCGACCACGAGCCGTCGATCACGGGTCCATCGCATCAGACGGTCGGGGGCGATTCATCTCGACCGTTGGTCGGGGGCGTTTTCCTCTTTGGATTTCCAGACCACCGAATCTCTTCTCAGCTCTCCAAGCTCCCCAAGAACCTTTCCTATTTCTATATCCAATAAACATTCATCAATGAGTGCAAGAAAAAAGGCAAATAAAATTACAGAAAATGACAAAGCAATGGGACGTTGGATTCATCAATGATATGTTACTTTTCTATTATTGTTAAACAAGACTGCAATTTTCCAAGATTTATGTATTACAACATTTTCGTTCCATTTTTTTTCCCAATAGGTATAAATAAATTCATGATCACGTATCAGAGTTACATGTTTAAATATAAAACCTTTCTCTCCTAATTGTTTTAGTTTCATTTCTCTAAACCTTAAAACACTTTCATTCTTGGCTTGATATTATTAGAAACATCATCACCGGTCTCTTCTTAGGTACAACAACTCTAAATGTTTCAATAATGAATATTGATATCATATTACATTCTGCATTATCTACAGTGTATTTCAGTGCTCTTCCACCAACACATCATTCATGAAATTAATACATATGCAACACACATGTGCTTCAACTAGTAATAATAAAAAAGAATAAAACAGTATTGATGTTGATCCATCAACATTCATGAATTTAAATTTCTTGTGCGTGTGGAGCATCCATGAGAGGTGTGCATTACATAATAAAGTGTAGGTTCTCCAAAACATGCATTGTTCATCTCCAAAACTTCTCCTTGAAGACTCATTTGTAGGTTATGCAAAACATCACATATCACATTATCTATATTGAAATGATATTCCTGAAGATAACGATCATGTTCCACAACATAAATCAAGGTTTGTAATGTTTCTCTGGTAGTTAACTATAAACTGACATATATATAAGTGTCTCAAGTGAACAAAAACACGAGTCCAGATCCAGTCACGTAGTCCTACTAGTAATGAACTTTACTACCCATTAATCGAATTATATAGTTTATAAATCGAACCGCATAGCCAATTGTTAGGTATATGTTCACTCTCCTCTTGTATACTGATGGTGCTTAAGAATTCATGTTTTATCTAATAGCTGATTGGATCCAATAAGATAGTTGGACATATACCCAACAATTGGTTGTACAGTTCGATTCATAGGCTGTGAAGTTCAATTAATAGGTTGTGCAGTTCGGTATTAACAGGATTGATCGAAGCTCTAAAAACACGTTGCAGAAAATTAACCTTCAAATTAAACATATTTTCGTCATGAGACATATACCTCGTCAATGTGGGTGTATGACGCTAACAAGGTATATGAAATTGAAATTGGGGGTGAAAAAATGACTGTGTGTAACAATTCTCCACATAAAATGTAATTCAAGTAACATGGAAAAGGAAAAAAGATATGTCTAGCTCCGTGTGCAGTCGTGTTCGCAGTCCCCAATTGTTTTTATTTTTTAAAAGTATATGTTTACTTAAGTAAATACTGTTATATAAAGTGAAATATTTACCAAGATACACTAATATATATATTTTAAATGATTTTTTAAAAATTTTCATACACTACAATAGCGCAATATACACTGCACTATCACAGTGTATAGACATATATGGGAGCCACATCTAAATTGTAAAACAGGTTGCAAAATGAACTGAGTGTATCAGTGCTCCGTGGACAAAGAAAACATATACACTCATACTATTTTGCAATCACTTTTACAGACTAGACCATTTTTAAAAAAAATTATACACTCACTTATTGAAGTATATGAATTGAAGTATATATTGAGATACACCAATGTATATATAATAGCCCAGCAAAAAAAAATGTATATAATTTTTTTTTTGAAGAAATGAATTTTTTTTTGATGGTCATACATTATCATAGAACCCATACACTATGATAGCGCATTATACTATGTGACTGCGAAACGGACTGCAGAAATGACAGAGTGTATGAACGCTCTTGAAAAAATGTCAGAAATAAAAGCAGATAAAATTGGAACCCACGAGCACACTTACCACGAGTTCGGATCCAGTCTGGCTTGATACCATCATTATGAAACTGTACTGTCAATTACTCGAATTAGAGAGTGACATTATAGTTCGATCAATTGAATTCAAACTATGTAGTTCGATCAATTGACATTACAGTTCGATACTGATGGTACTGATGATACCCAGGTCAGATCTGGACTCACTTAATAGCCAGTCCCATCAAAAGCCCCCACTTAAATCTTCATCCCCATACATTTCCATCGCCTTCAAAACCCTAAAAAAAACCTCATCGGCCCTCCTCGTCTCTTCCTGCGGCGCTCGTGATCTTCGCCGTCGCCACCATGCGAGCCAAGGTAGAATTAGAACAAACACTCACAGATCCTCTTCTCCGTTCGTTTCTTTTGTTCTTCTTCTGATCTCCCGAGTGTTTTTTTTTTTGGGTTCCAGTGGAAGAAGAAGCGAATGAGGCGTCTGAAGAGGAAGCGACGAAAGATGAGGCAGAGGTCCAAGTAGTGCCTCTCGCGATCTCCTTCGAATGAGTTCGTTTTGACCTCGTCGTCTGCCCATGTTTGGTTCGAGAATTAAATTATACTTATGTTTATGATTATTCTAGTATAAATAAGAATAAAGTGATTTTGTGTTTGGTTGTGTTTTGAATTATTCTCGTTTAAAAACGTAAGAATAAATTTTTTGTTGTTTGGATAAAATGTGAATAAAGTATGGATAAAGATTTATAAAAGGTAAAAAAAATGATAGTTGATTTGACATGTGATTTATAAGAGGTGATGACAGCTGATTTGACAGTGGGCCTACTTGTTCTATGGGTGGAATAACCTAGAATAACTTTAATTCCAGAGATTGGTTGGAATCTCTATACTACTTTATACTAGTTTATTCTGGCATACCTATACCATGTTATACCACTCATCCAAACACATTTTTTTTACTTTATTCTTCCCTATACCACTTTATACCCATTTTATTCCCCAACCAAACATGGTCTTAGGGCCCGTTTGGGGTGTGGACATAAGGTTATTTGCCCTTGATAGCTATATTGGAATAGATAACAATCCATGCTGAATAGGTAAATTTTTGTTTGGTTGTCTTTTCTGTTATTCTCATTGGAAAACGTAAAATTGATCTTTTTGTTGTTTGGTTCACCTTGAATAAAGTAAGGAAAAGTGGTAGATAAGAGATGGATAAGAGTTTATGACTTTTTAAATGACAATTATACCCCTGCATAAATTATTTGTGTTTGGGAATAAATATGAGAGATGTGTGTGTGATATGATAGTTTTTGGAATGTGTGCAGAGAGTATTAGGTAAGATAAATTTTTTAAAATGACAGATAAATGTATTTTTATCCATTGGTATAGATAAGCCCTGATAAACAATTCTAGCATTTTCTGAGAATAGTTATCAGGCCTTATTCTAGCTTATCCAGACATAACTATCAAGGTTTATTCTAGTCAAACAAACAGCTGTTTGGAGGCTATTCTACTGTATTCTCCCTATCCATGATTTATTCCCCACCTCAAACGGGGGGTTAGGGTTTATGTTTTGGCTTTTGATTGTGATCAATGTTTAGGGTTTTGAACCATATGTGGGTTGGGGTGTTTCGGAGATCGTTTTGTACTCTGTTATTTCAAGTTGGATTGGATCATGTTTTGTTTGTGTTTCTGGAGTTCTAATATCTTGATATGATCAAGCCTTTCTGTTGCTAGTTTATGAATCGTATTGCTCATTCTCTCGTTTGAAAAAAAATAATCATGCTTGTCTTATGTAATCTTTTCATGATTTTTAGTATTTTCGCCTATGGATCCAAGGAACATTGCTTTGTAATCTAGTCATATTTGGGTACCATCTAATAGTTACTCGTTTGAATGCGATTTTAGAATTTAGCATTCACACGGGTGGATTTGATTGACAAAGTGTTGTTGGGTTGAAAATCTTGTTGTTTGTATTTCTTATTAACTTTGTATGTGTCTAGTTTAAATTATTTGTTTGTTTAATGGATATGTACGTTTAACGGGGATGTGATATTGGTTCTGCATAAATGGAACTTGTAAAATGATTCCCGGCCGACTGATTGCGGGTGAAGATTCTCCATCCCAAACAATGACACGAACCAAATCGGGTCTAAGTGGCATACATTGATAAATGACCTTTCTCTCATAAATTGATTAATTATGCAATAAGTGGCATACACACTGGCATTGATTAGCAAATAATTCTGGAGGGAATTTCTTTGGTGAATCCTTTTGGACTCCAGTTGAATTGCACAAGAATACGGTTAAAAGAATCACTTGAAAGGTACCACTATACATTAACCATTTGAAGACGGGGATTAGAATTGCATTCAAATTTTAAGGCTGGTGATAAACAAATTGCCAAAGCTCATTGATCAGGTAGGATGTGTTTGGTAGTGTTTGTTTATTCAGATATGTAGAGTTTCAAAGGATGCCGAATCTAATCAGGATTGTAAAGATAGAATATCTTCTTTAATAGATTTTTTTTCTGGTTGAAGATATTGATTGGTTATTCTATCAAATTTGGTGTATGTCTCCATCTTCATATGGTTGTGGCCCTGTGGAACATCTGAGCAATGCAGAAAAATTTTCCTTGACCTTTTGAATATCAGTTTTTTTTATTTATTTATAAAAATCTAATATGTTCCACATACTATGGAACCTACAAAGCAGGGACACTTCCTAGAGGCCCCGTGCTCATGTCGGACACGGACACGGCATGGACACGTGTTGGATACGGCTCCACCCGTGTCTGCCTTCATTTTGTCCTGGACACGCACAGGACACGACCCAGCCTGTTTCAGCCCAAAAGTAAAAAAGAAAAAGAAAAGGAATGCTCAAAAATAGCTTACAATTATTCAACTCATTTAAAACAGTCTAGAACAACTCATTTAAACAAAATTTCTTTCTTAAGGTTAAAAAAAAGTGATTTATTAGTTTAAAACAGTGATTTATAAAAACAGTGGTTTATTATTTAAACAGTGATTTATAAAAACAGTGATTTTTTAGTTTATACAATCAGTTATAAATACTGAATTAAATGAAATGTGTTTGTTTGTATAAAATAGTGATACATATTTATTTATTATATTAATTTATTTGTTGTCGAGTCCTGATCGTACCCGTGTTATATTTTTTCAAAAATTATCGTGTCGCGTGTCCGTGTCGCTGTGTCACCGTGTCCGTGTCCGTGTCCGTGCTTCATAGTATGGAACACTTTGAATGAAAAGGAGATACTTATTTCTTTAAATTGGGTTACTCTTTTTGAGTGGAATGTAGGCATATCTATTCTAGAAAATAACCATGTCTGAAAATGGTGAAAATGGGGTTACAGAGCGAAGATGAAAATGAAAGATAGAACAAAAGATATGAAACCGGGTGAATGATCCTTATCAACATCCCAAAGAAAAAAAAACATATGCCAAGTTGGGTAAATAAAGAATCTACCCACTTCACAACCAGTTACTTCTGTTTCACTCTTCTTTTGATCCATTCCAGTCTTTGGATGGTTGACATAGAGACAGGTCTCTGAATGAGACCATTCCTTGGTCATGACCAAGGAATTAATTTTTCTATCATGCTATGGTCTGAACATGACTGGAATTAGGAACTTTCTTTGTAGATTATGATGATTGAAATTAAGATTTTTTGAAATCTCAGTCCAAACTAGCAACCAATCAAGCAAGCAAACAAAACACAAACAAACACACGAGTGATCAAATCAGTATGAAGAAAGACCAGATAATTAGTCTCACTCTTTTGGCTTGTTATCCATCCAGGTGGGACCACCAATAAAGGGTTGGGATGTTATAGATTTAGGCTTTTGATATATCAAGCTGGCTTGATAAAGCCACATGTTTCTTTACCTGAGTCCTGAGTCCTTGGGCCAGACCATTGAATGTTGTTACAGTTCCATTATTTATTTATTTATTTTGCAGACGACGGTTTATACAATATTGAAATACATTCTGAATGTAAATTGTTTCATTATATGAGGTATACACATTCAAATAATAAAGCACGTGAAAAAATAATTCATTGTCCAAGGCTCAAATAGGCTGATTGAAGGCTGCCCTCAGTATTTAGATTTATTGTTTTTTTTATTTCAAATTTGTAGTCTTTTCTGTTCAAAAACCTAAAGCAGGCGTTGATATACTCAGTTGTTCATGTTATCCTCATATAGTATATGTTATGTTAGAAGAGTGTATACTCAAATAAGGGAAAATGCAAAAAATGTGCATTTAAATATTCAATTCAATCTGATATACATCTCATTTTTGTTATAAAATTATGTTTTTCATTAGATGAACCATATACCTTTCAAAAAATTGAAAACGTGTTGAGATGCAAAAGTGATTGTTTTCCAACCTAATTGTGTGGGTTCAACTAGGCAGAGCTGAGTCTAAAGCAAAAGCCAACTTTAATCTATATATGTATATAGAACTATAGAAGGGGGACCAACTTGAACCCCACCCAATATGTGTTAAAATCCAGTTCGAAGGGCAGTCACATGAGACTTTTCTGGCTGGCTTACCTTTCAGTGCAATCTTCACGTCACAGTTTAGGAGTTAGGACCCAGTCAAGGTCTTCCATGTTGAAAAATAAAATCAAATTGACATAATTAAAATTTGGAGATAGAGATATAAGAGATTTCAGTCTCGAATGCAGATCAACATCTGGTTCGATTTTTTTAATATATATATATATCGAGTGATTGGGTGCGGCGGAACGGCGGTGCGGTAGCGACGTGGGCCGTTTCGATCGCGGGTCCATCGCATCCGACGGTCGATGTGAATCGCACCCGACTGTCCGATGCGATGGACCCGTGATCGACGGCCCGTGATCGCTGCCGCACCGCCTGTTCAGCCGCACCTAATCATCCCTCATATATATATATATATATATATATATATATATACGACCGCGATGAGGTGCGGCGGCCGCACCGTGCGGCAGCCGTCCGATCGCGGGTCCATCGCATCCAACGGTCGACGTGAATCGCACCCGACCGTCCTGATGCGATGGACCTGTGATCGACGGCCCGTGGTTGACGCCGCATGGTGCGGCCGCCGCACCTAATCGGTGCTATATATATATATATATATATATATATATATATATATATATATATATATATATATATATATATATTGTTATGTAACTAACTGTATAAAAATGAACAAATTAACTTTGTTGCCCAAGAAATAGGTTAACTCCGTGCAAGTACATGTTAAGCCTGTCATCGGTTGAGATAGAATACCTTGATGTTCGTATCTTATCTTAAGTACTCATATATAAGTATTAATATTCAAATTTGAATTTTTATATATTCAGCTTGAATATAAATAATTGACATGTCTCAATATGAAAAACAAATTGGAGTGATAAAGTGACATGCTAGAGAGATAGGAGAATGGAAATCAAGATTCAAGGGTTTATTCTTTATTCTAGAAATCATGCATAGAAAATACAATAATTTTATAAATATATTTTTGGATAATTGACATGCTTTCGTGTCGTGTTGGGATGACTCGCATATCCCTTCTTGCTAACAAGACAGGCATCCGCCTCTCCTCATTCTGGCTATCACCTACCATGTATCTTTATTCCCCTGCATCTCCCCCTCTTGCTCTCCACCTCTACCACCTCTCCACTAGGTCGGCCTAACTTAAGCTTGACATGTTGGGTGTTTTTATATGATCTAACAAGGTATGTGTTTTATTGAATCTATAATGAGATATATAGAACTGTGGTTTGGACTGAGAACAAAACTGATTGTAGCAGCACTCTAATCGATATGACATGATATGCAATGGCGGAACCAAAAGGGGGTGGCTGGGGCCCGGGTCCCCCAGGCAATTAGTCGTCAAGGTATACATACATAGGTGTATGGATGATTGATGAGTGAATTTTTTTTTTGTTGTGTTTCAAGTCACTTCTTTTTCTAATCACATTCACTTTTTTCTCCACCTTATTTACCCTATTGATATGTCAACAAATGACATTTATGAGGATCGGATCTCTATACTAACATATGGTTCGTTTGAAATGGACCCTCACATATGGTGCTGAAAATGAAATAAAAAAAGAGTTCCTGAATTGATGAGTGAGTTTAAAATTGAAAAATATTCTATACACACAATTCCCTCAATCCACCCCCTCGCCTCCACCTTGATACACATCCTGCTCAATACATTTGCAACAATGGAGAAGAGAATTGGTGACAAAGGGTCCGCTTGTCTCAGCCTCCGATTAATCAGAAAGTACCTGGATGAAGTGCCATTGAGCAAGATCAACGCCTACGTAGAATTGATGCATTGGTGGATCATGTGTATCCAACCATCATTAAAACCGTGCCTTTCCAACACTTGCAAGAGGAACCTCCAATCGATCCGGTCATAGGCTTTAGCGAAATCAAACTTGAGGATCAAGCCACTCATCTTATCCCTATGTAAGTTTGTTATTAGCTCCTGCGTGATCGCGAATCCCTCTTGCAAACTCCATCCCGGAATGAAAGCCGACTGAAACGGCTCGATAATACAAGGACAGACCTTTTTCAGACAGTTGGGTAGCACTTTTACAATCAGCATGTACCCCCATTAATTAGGCATATAGGTCTATAGTCCCCAATCAATTCTGGGTCCTCTTTCTTCGGAATCAAAACAAAGGCTGAGGAGTTTATGCTTCCAATACCCTGTTATCCACCTTGAAATCCCTCAACATATGCGTAACATCTTCCTTCACTATGGACCAAAATTCTTGATAGAAACGTGGACCAAACCCGTCTGGCCCTGGGGCTTTGTCACCCTCGCCGCCGAAGACCTCCGTCTCGATTTCCTTCAAAGAAAAAGGAGCATTTAGCGCCTCCCTTAAGTCCTTGGGAATTTGCTTTAGCTCAAGATCCTTCCAAGTCGGCCTCCAATGTCTGTCCTTTCGGAACGCCCGCTTGAAGTGGTCTACCAACTTCTCTTTAATCACATTTTCATCACTGATCCACTCCTCCCCTATTCGAATCTTCGAAATCTGATTGATTCTTTTCCTTCTGTGTGATTTTTTTTTGATGATGTAATACCTTTATTGAAGTGTGTAATTTTCAATGAGTTATATGTTCTCTTTAGCTATTCATGTACCCCCTTTAAAGACGTATATGCGTCTCTTATTGATGGCGTCCGCAAAAAAAAGAATTTTGTGCACTCTTTTTGTATGGGAGATGTTAGTGTCACTTGTAGTCGTAGGGTTGAATAAGCCCAAAAACCTATTTATTTACAAGGAATAAGCGGGTATAGCTATGTTAGAATGGGTAGGAATACGCGGATATTGGTATTTAGTTAACTAATTTGTTCCACTAGAATAAAGAGGTCCACGTGTCAATAATTTATTATCACCTCTTATAAATTAAGAGGCCCACATGTCAAAACATTTTCACATTTTATTCACCTTTATACATGGAATAAGCGGGTATAACTATGTTAGAATGGGTAGGAATACGCGGATATTGGTATTTAGTGAACCAATTTATTTCACTAGAATAAAGGGGACCCACATGTCAAAACATTTTTCACATTTTATAAATAATTATTCACATTTCATTCACCTTCTATCTACAACTTATTTATGGTTGCACCAAGCAAAAAAAAACTCATTTATGGTCAATCAAATAATAAAAAAATTATTATTATATTTTCCAACTTAAATAACTTAAAGTATAATCAAACAATAATTGACATATTCTTTTATCTGTATTGGATTAGTTTATATTGCTACCTATCACCCTGTTATATATTCATCACACACCTTTAAAAAATTATAAAAATATAATTTCACATGTTTTTGAAAAATTGAAACCCACCCCGTGGTTGCGGTCTTGACGGCGGACTCCCGTGTGAGCCCGCTCCACGTCGCGATCGCATGGATCACCCAAACCGCGCAGAGCATCTCGTGTTCCACGAGCATAGATAGAATGCTCGTATCACGGGATCAAAGCGGGCGGACGTTAACCGGTGAAGGGCATTTGATTCGGCAAGGGTTATGGAGGGAGATGTCGGTGGTGGTGGTGGTGGTGGTGGTGGGTCGTCAATTGTTGGGTTTGTTGTGCTTGTCGTCGGCGGATGAAGAGGGGGAGGGGAAGGTGGAGGTCCGGTGGTGCTTGGGATTTATGGAGGAGGAACTCGATTGGGGAGGAGGAAGATGTGATGAGAGAGGAATCTGTGGGGGATAACGTAGGGATAGAGAAAAGTAGGTTGGAGATGGGAGGAGGAGGAAGAAGAGGAGAATAGGAAGAAGAAGAAGGGTTTGAAAGGTACATATCAGAGTACATGTATAGGGGCGGTAATCAATTTTTAAAAAATCAATTGGGTGGGTTAGCAAACAGGTGAATGACTTATGGGGCGGAATATGTGAATAATAGAATGAAAATGGGGCCGAATAAGCTCAAAAACATGTTTATTTACAAAGAATAAGTGAATATAACTATATTAGAAGAGGATTCAAGATCCCCTCCCCTAAAATTATGTTATTCTATCCAATTTATTTAATTGGTAGAAAGGGATTCATCACATGCCAATTATTTATCATTATGTCTGATTTAAAGAGATTGCATGTCAAATTATTTTTTACATTTTATAAATATTTATGAACATTTTACCCACATCTTATTTTTTATCTACCAAACAAAAATTTCATATTGATCATAATTAACTTTAACCCCTCAATTTTGTCGAATGAGCTCTATCTTACCATAATTTTTAGGTTAAAAAAAACAAATTCTAATGAAATTAAAACACAAAAAATAATTAAAATTAAAATAAAAAGGTAAGAAAATAAGCACATCCATTTCAAATTAAAATAATTAGAAAATAATAACTAAATAAAATTCAAATAAAATAAAAATATTAAAAATAACAAATGACACTAAAAAGATATTATACAAAGGAATAAAAACAATGTTAAATCAAGGGATTTTGTTTCGATTTATTAGATTTTTAAATAAAATATTATGTTTTTTAATAATGCTTTTTTTAAAGATTTATTTGTTTCGATTTATTAGATTTTAAAATAAAATATTATGTTTTTTAATAATGCTTTTTTAAAAAGATTTATCTATGAGATTAAGGTCATACACGATCGATTTGCTTGCCAATATGCAGAGCTGACATTGGTATTAATTTTTTTTGAAGGCATGTATTTATGTAATGCAATATATGCATCTATACAAAATGAAATATATACTCAAATGTATGTTTTATGCTTTTTAATCTAGAAAAACAAAAAAGATTTATATGTTTCTTCCAGCGAACTGTAAGGAATATATAACTGCACACAAAGACACACTTCAAGCATGTGCCCTAGGGCTCGGATCCGCTGTTTCCTTGGGGAACAGGAAACAGGGAAACCACCCAATAATAATGTGCCACGTTTGCATTTAAACGGGCACCAAACAACGTCAAAACAAGTCTGTTAAAATTGCTTTGAAGTCCTTGCACACTAACAAAAACAGAGAGTAAAAATTGCTTTGAAGTCCTTGCACACTATAAAAAACAACCACAAGTCCTATGTCAATTCTCAAACAACATCTAACAATATCTCGTGGAATCAAAAACAAAAAATAACACCATTTATTGAATAAAAAATAACACAAAAACATTTTATAAAAACATAATTATTGTTGGACATGCAGATTCACCCAACACACCATTTATTGAATAAAAAATAGATTCTTTTCTAACAAAATAGTATAAAGAATTATATGAGCTTCAAACACTATCCATATATAAATGGTTGATTTACAAATGAAATTTAACCACAAAAAACCACCACTTAATTAATAACATCAAAGTAATCCTATCAACATTAGCATATGGATTAGATATGCTCATATCCATATCCATACGTGAACTAAATATTTGAAAAAATATATATTTATGATACTCAACGGATATTCAAAACAAGTATCAGTATCTGATTCAAAAATCAAGATTCAGATTCACATAATTATATGAAATGTTTAAAACATCTAAAAGGATACAGATAGATTCAAAATATCTAAAGATTCCATATCCAAAAATAATTTAGATACGAATGTTTTATTTCATATACAAATGCAGATTTTTGGAAATTGAATGTCGGATAATTTTTAAAATTTTTGAATATGGATTATGATCGGATATTTTTTTAAAAATTTAAAGAAAAAAGCTCAAACCTTAACATCACAAGAGTCTCCAAGATCTCAATAGATGAAATAAAACTAATAAAATAGATTAACACATTTATCGTAAATTTATTAGTTCTAGCCTTCTAGTTCATGATATATATCCTTAATGCAAAGATGAAAAAAAAACTTATACTTAAAATTCAAAACTTAAACCAATAACAAGGGATTGATACCTTCACATTAGTGTGCAAGGACTTCAATGCAATTTTTACTTATACCAATAAAATAATCCGAATACCAATATTTAATTTTGGATACTTATTAGTGTGACTTGTGTGGTTGTTTTTCTTAGTGTGCAAGGACTTCAATGCAATTTTTACTCTTTTTTTTAATGGTGTGCCAGGACTTCAAAACAATTTTATCACACTTTTTTTGACGCTGTTTGGTGTCCCGTTTAAATACAAATGTGGCATAGTATTATTGGGTGGTTTTCCTGTTTCCTGTTCCCCAAGGAAACAGCGAATCCGAGCCCTGTGCGCTACTAAAGGCTTGCTCCTACTAGTGCAAGAGGTCAACAGTCTCTATTGCCTCTATTTTTCATCTTTCTTGCTTTGGGAAGGCAATTAACACACATACAATGATACAAATGAAATGTTCATCTTCGTTTACAATTCACACATTTTTATTTTTCTTTAAAATATATGTATTTGTAGTGACATACCCAGCCTTTGTATAGTCACATCCACAATTCACACCATTTTTTTTAATTTATACATTCTTCTATGAAAAACATACTGATATATGAAATAAAGTATATACTGAGATATACTATTATATTTTTTTGTTTTGAAAAAATAATTTTTTTTACTCCAACTATGATAAAATCTTGGGACTACAAAATGGCTGAATATTTACATAATAAATCCGTTCATTTATAAAAAAAAATTGATATAATTAAATGTAATTATATATGAAAAAAAAATTATAACATTTTTTAATAAGGAGAAAAAAGACATCTGTCTAACTGTGGAAAAAAGAGCCGCAAAGTGTGACCATATCTGATCATCAATAAATAAAATAGGAGACACGCAGCAGGCCTGTGACCTTGATAGTACTGGTGATTTTGGACCAGTTTTTCGTCTCCTTTATTGTTTTTGTTTGACAAGGAACCTTCTTTAGAAAGCATTTTCATGACCCTCTTTAACATTTTGGAAATATCCACATAAGGTCATAAAACCTCTCGACCCACAATCATACTCACATGTATATTTATTTTTATATTTTTTATGATTAATTAATTTTTTTCTATCAATATATTAGAAGTTAGACTGCACATAGAGATCCTTAATAAAGACAGATATCTCTGTTAACCTATCAAGAGATGGTGCAATGAGAGTCAAACTATGCCTGACAACTGTGGTCGACACTCGACACTAGGAGGGGTAGTATTCTACAAATGTAATTGAGCTCTTACATAAATTGATTTTCATAAAAAGTTTACGTTTAACATTTTTTTTGTTTTGCAAATCGACCCCTGTGAAACGGAGTTCGGATTTAGTCAGAATTGAATTCGGTTTATCCACTCAGAATCGAACTACACAGCCTATGAGTTGAACTACAAAGCTTATAAATCAAACTGCACTGTCAATTATTTGTTACATGTGTCACTCTCCTATTAGATATTGATGATACTAGACTATACCCGGACTTGATTTGGATTCAATAGGAGTGATACATGTACCCAACAATTGACTGTGCTGTTCGATTCATATGCTCTGTAATACGATTTATAGGCTGTGTAGTTCGATATTGATCAGATTGACTAAAGTCAATTTTAACTGGATCCGGATCAATGAGACGCGATATATGCTTCCAAAGGGGTGAACTTTGAAAACTATTTAACCGAGTTTCAAACTTTGAAAAAAAAGTTTGGCAGTGGAAAGATGCTTGGGGTTGGCTTATGCCACCATATTTCATGCGTCATTCTTCCACTTCTTTATTTAATTGAATTAAATTATTGCAATAGGATATTCCATTTTTTTTCCTCTAGAAAAGACATTAATTTATTCCACACGGTGCGTTGTAAATTTTAACTTAAATCTAACTGTTGTGAATATAGTGGATACCCACCACTCCATCTAGTCATAACCTCCCCCACTCTTCAACTCCATATCTCCTCTCATTCAACTCCATAACCTCCACTATTAATCACCCCACTATGTACCCCTCACCTCTATGAACTTGTAACTTCTCACCTTTGGAATTCCTCCATGTACCCTATAAATAGAGGGGTCTCTCATGTATTCCACAACCAACACATAGTGAATAAAATATCTCTCTCTACTTCTCACCTCTACTTGCTTGAGTGTTTTGTTTATGTATTCTTTTGTTTGACAATTTTATCTTATATTTTATGTATAACATGGTAGACAATTTTATGATTTTTTTTAACAAAGAAAAATGAGTATTCTTACTCTATGCTACATGCCTATGCATTATATTCTTTTATAGATTTGTTTTAAGAATGCATTTTCTATGGCATAGTATCCCATCTTCCACCTATTCTCTATATATTTCATTAATTAGCATCATCAAATCTTCTGCACATAGGCTAGTTTTTAGAAAATGCTTTGAACGACTTTCTGATGCTTTCTTGTCAAATTGACACAAAGTTTGGTTAGAGCATACATGCCCAAATTCTCTTTTCTAGAAATGGTAGTTCTGACAATGCCATTGTAGTGCATTCTTAACCGGATAGGTATACTTAAATTTATTTAATAATCTTGTTGATAGATCACTATCTTGATTTTAATGAGTTGAGATATATAGTATTTATGAATGCATTTTTTTTATTCTATTAAAAGTGGACATATTTTTAGTGGATAGTGCACATTTAAAAAAAAATAAAGATAGTCCCTTTTGTATGAATTTTTAGTAAATCCATAATTTTTAAAAATTATTATGGTTTATCCAAATATGCTAGTATTGCAAATACTTGTTGCCGAACCTATACTATTTAAGGTAAACAATTAATGCTTCAAGTTTTATTGTTTATATTTTTATTTATATTTTCGATACATGTGGTGACATTACTTCATTTTTCTTATAGAGATATCTACCATGTCGAATCTTACAAAACTTGAATTCACCGCACTTGACATTTCGGGCAACAACTATCTCTCGTGGATACTCGATGCTGAAATCCACCTTGATGCCATGAACCTTGGCAACACGATAAAGAAAGGAAATCAAGAGTCCCTGCAGGACCGCGCAAAAGCAATGATTTTCCTTCGCCACCATGTTCATGAGGATCTCAAAAGCGAGTACCTCACGGTGAAAGATCCTCTTACCCTTTGGGAGAGCTTGAAAGATCGATACGATCATCAAAAGACTGTCATCCTCCCCAAAGCTCGGTATGATTGGATGCACTTGCGATTGCAAGATTTCAAATCTGTTGCTGATTATAATTCTGCCCTTTTTAAAATTAGTTCACAACTAAAATTGTGTGGTGAAAAGGTGACAGACGAGGATATGTTAGAAAAAACATATTCTACTTTTCATGCCTCGAATGTGCTCCTGCAGCAGCAGTATCGAGAGCGAAGATTTGACAAATACTCGGCATTAATTTCATGCCTCCTTGTTGCCGAGCAAAACAACGAACTTTTATTGAAAAATCATGCATCACGTCCAACTGGTTCTGCATCACTGCCTGAAGCAAATGCATCAATGCCTGAAGCAAACGCATCCACGATGTCTACCCGTGGCCGTGGACGTGGCCGAGGACGAGGACGAGGTCGTGGTAGAAATGACAATCGAAATTACAAGGTTCATAAAGATAGCAACTCCAACCACCAGAAGTGGAATGAAGGACATCACAACAAAGGAAAAGGTTTGATGAACAAACCTTCAAAAAATAATGAGACTGCATGCTATCGATGCGGTGGTAAAGGACATTGGTCACGTACCTGTCGTACGCCAAGACATTTGGTTGACCTTTATCAGGCATCAATCACAGACAAGGGAAAGAATGTCGAAGTAAATTTTGTTGACCCCGTAAACCATGTTGGCCCATCAGATATTACTCATTTGGATGTATCTGATTTCTTTGCTAATTCTAATGGCAACATTGGTCATATGATTGATGATGGAAATGTCCACATCAACTAATATTTCTCTTTTTAGCATTTATTTTATGTAATTTTCCTTCCTTTTTTTATGTACTTTGTTTTATTTCAATAAAATGCAATTTCATGTTTTCTATATTTATCTTATTTATTTCATTTTTCTTTTTACAAGAATGGCTATGGTTGGTGACATCTGTCTTGCAGACAGCGCAACAACGCATACGATCCTACGAAATAAAACATATTTCTCGACATTGACATTAATCAATGCAAATGTTAATACCATCTCTGGTACTACAAACTTAATTGAAGGCTCCGGAAGAGCAAATATAATATTACCAGGAGGTACAAAATTTTGTATTAATGATGCATTATATTCAGCAAGATCCAGAAGAAATCTGCTAAGTTTTAAGGATATTCGTCTTAATGGATATCATATTGAGACTATAAGTGAAAATAATATGGAGTATTTATGCATTACTTCAATTATTTCAGGCCAAAAGCATATATTAGAGAAACTTCATGCTCTCTCATCTGGGTTGTATTATACAACCATAAAAACAATCGAATCATACACTGTAATGAACCAGAAGTTCTATGATTCAGATATTTTTACGCTTTGGCATGATCGCTCGGGCATCCAGGGTCTACAATGATGCGTCGAATAATTGATAATTCATTTGGGCATCCGTTAAAGAACCAGAAGATTCTTTTACCTAATCACTATCAATGCACTTCGTGCTCACAAGGCAAATTGATAGTTAGACCATCCCCTACAAAAGTCAATGTTGAGTCACCAACATTTTTGCAAAGAATTCAAGGGGATATATGTGGCCCAATCCACCCCCCATGTGGACCATTCAAGTATTTTATGGTATTAATAGACGCATCTGCTAGATGGTCGCATGTTTGTCTATTATCCACTCGGAATGCTGCATTTGCAAGACTACTTGCTCAAATAATCCGATTACAGTCTCATTTTTCGGATTATCCTATAAAGTCAATACGCCTTGATGGAGCTGGTGAATTCACATCGAAAACTTTTAACGACTATTGTATGTCGCATGGCATCGATGTTGAACACCCTGTTGCTCATGTGCACACCCAAAATGGATTAGCTGAATCATTTATTAAGCATCTTCAGCTAATTGCACGTCCTATGCTTTTGAGGACAAAATTACCCGTTTCAGCTTGGGGTCACGCTATATTGCATGCAGCAGCATTAGTTCGCCTTCGGCCAACTGCTTATCATCAATATTCCCCTTTACAGCTTGTATTGGGTCATCAACCAAATATTTCACATCTTCGTATTTTTGGTTGTGCTGTACAAGTTCCTATTGCCCCTACACAACGAACTAAAATGGGCCCTCACGTCGATTGGGAATTTATGTAGGATTTGATTCTCCTTCTATTATAAGATATCTTGAACCATTGACAGGAGATGTTTTTACCGCTCGATTTGCGGATTGTCATTTTGATGAGACAATATTCCCGTCGTTAGGGGGAGAAAATCCGTCGCCAGAAGAACGACGTGAACTTACTTGGAAAACTCCATCTTTGGATCATCTTGATCCTCGCACTAATCAATGTGAAACTGAAGTGCAAAGAATCACTCATCTTCAAAGAATTGCGCATCAATTGCCAGATGCATTTAATGATGCAGCAAAAGTGATGAAATCACATATTCCAGCTGCTAATACTCCAGCTCGGATTGATATTCCAATAGGAAAAACTGTTAATATGCCGGCTAATGAATCAACAAAGACACGCCTGAAGCGTGGAAGACCTATAGGCTCAAAAGATTCGGCTCCCCGAAGGAGAAAAACAATGAAGAATAATTCTCTAGAAGAGCATGAAACACTTGAAAGACTCACAATAATAAATCCTACAGAAGAAGTCCCTGAAGTGACACAAGTCCCCGAAGAGACTGACGTCCCTGAAGTGATACCCGTACATGAAGATCAAGTACATGGAAATGAAGAAATTTCCATAAATTACGCAAATTCACAAATATTGTGGGATCGAAAGCAAGTGCTTGTTGATGATATATTCTCTTTTGCAGTAGCTACAGAAATCATTTCATATGATGATTCAGAACCACGTTCAGTGGATGAATGCAGACGAAAAAATTGTTGGCCACAATGGAAAGCTGCTATTCAAACAGAATTGAATTCACTTGCAAAACACCAAGTATTTGGACCAGTAGTCCTAACCCCTGAAGGTGTTAAACCAGTAGGATGTAAATGGGTGTTCGCAAGAAAACGAAATGAAAGAAACGAGATTGTTAGATACAAAGCTCGTCTTGTGGCACAGGGTTTCCTGCAGAGACCTGGGATCGATTTTGAAGAGACATATTCTCCTGTGATGGACACAATCACATTTCGGTATTTAATTAGTCTTGTAGTCTCAGAAGGACTTGACATGCATCTAATGGATGTGGTTACTGCATATTTATATGGAAAATTAGATACCGACATTTATATGAAAGTTCCTGAAGGACTAAAATTGCCTGAAGCAAAACCACGAAACATGTACTCAATCAAGCTAAGACGATCCTTGTATGGATTAAAGCAATCTGGACGAATGTGGTATAACCGTCTTAGTGAATACTTAATAAAAGAAGGATATGTCAATGATCCAATATGCCCCTGTGTATTTATTAAGAAAACGGAACTTGGATTTGCCATTATTGCAGTATATGTTGATGATATTAATCTAATTGGGACTCCTGAAGAGCTCGAAAAGGCTTCCGAATATCTAAAAAAGAGTTTGAAATGAAAGATCTTGGAAAAACAAGATATTGTCTCGGCCTGCAGATTGAGCGGAGTTCAAACGGGATACTTGTTCATCAAACAACATATGTTGAAAAAACCCTGAAGCGTTTTAATATGGACAAATGTCATCCATTAAGTACTCCTATGGTGGTAAGGTCACTTGACCCAAAGAAGGACCCTTTTCGTCCGAAAGAAGATGATGAAAATCTTCTTGGTCCTGAAGTACCTTATCTTAGTGCAATTGGTGCCTTATTATATTTAGCCCAATGCACTAGACCTGACATTGCATTTTCAGTTAATTTATTGGCCAGATTTAGTTCTGCACCAACTCGACGGCATTGGAATGGTGTGAAGCACATTTTTCGTTATCTTCGTGGAACGTCAGACATGGGCCTATTCTATGCAAAGGATTCCAATAATGGTGCACAATTGAAGGGTTATGCAGATTCAGGATATCTTTCAGATCCTCACAAGGCTCGCTCACAAACAGGGTATGTATTCACTTGCGGTGGCACAGCGATCTCTTGGCGATCTACGAAACAGACTTTGGTCGCCACGTCTTCTAACCACTCTGAGATTCTTGCACTCCACGAAGCAAGTCGGGAATGCGTGTGGATAAGGTCTTTGGTTCATCATATTCGTACTGCATGCGGACTATCTCTTATTAAAGATGTTCCAACAACTATTTATGAAGACAATGCAGCATGCATTGCTCAAATCAAAGGGGGATATATCAAGGGTGATAGAACGAAGCATATTTCTCCAAAATTCTTTTACACTCATGAGCTCCAGCAGAGACATGAAATTGATGTTCAACAAATTCAGTCAAAGGACAATCTTGCAGATTTGTTCACTAAAGCTTTGTCGACGTCAACATTCAAGAAGCTGGTGTATAACATCGGGATGCGACGAGTTAGCGACCAAAATTCTTGAAATCTTGTACTTATGAGGGGGAGTAATTTTTTTGATGACATTTTGCGAACTGTACTCTTTTTCCTTCGCCTAGGTTTTGTCCCAATGGGTTTTCCTGGCAAGGTTTTAACGAGGCAGTGTTAAACGCATACACCATTATACGATTAAGTTACATTGTACTCTTTTTCCTTCGCTTTGGTTTTTTCCCACTGGGTTTTCCAAGCAAGGTTTTAATGAGGCAATTATCTTAGCGTGGTGGTCATCCAAGGGGGAGTGTTGTGAATATAGTGGATACCCACCACTCCACCTAGTCATAACCTCCCCCACTCTTCAACTCCATAACCCCTCTCATTCAACTCCATAACCTCCACTATTAATCACCCCACTATGTACCCCCTCACCTCTATGAACTTGTAACTTCTCACCTTTGGAATTCCTCCATGCACCCTATAAATAGAGGGGTCTCTCATGTATTCCACAACCAACACATAGTGAATAAAATATCTCTCTCTACTTCTCACCTCTACTTGCTTGAGTGTTTTGTTTATGTATTCTTGTGTTTATATTCTACTTAGTTCATAACATTAACATAAGTTTTCTATTTGTTATAAACTGCAATAGGATATTTCATTTTATAAATCATTATTTATATCTTATTCATTATCAATCAAATAACAAAAAATTTTATTATCACATTTTTCAATGAAAATGATTAAAACACAATCAAATAAAAAATGATTTATTTTTTATTTATACTAGAATAATTATCTATCCTAGAATGACTTACATCACTATTCAAATTTCTCTATCTACCATCGAAGCTTGATTTTAAAAACAATTATTTTTTAGATCAGAATTATTAAACTGATCATCAGTATAATAAATCCTTCAATTAGTGACCTTCTCGGAAACTTCTTGCAGGTCCACAACAATGACTGATAAGAAATGAGGCAGTCACTAATCACTATTAACACTTAATAAGAAGTTTCTCCTTTCATAATACCAAAGTTGAGGGAGACTTCAAGATCTTAATATATATATATTATATATATATATATATATATATACGCGAGTGAGAATATGCGGGGTCGGTGCGGATCCGACGTGAGTCGTCCGATCGCGGGTCCATCGCATCCAACGGTCGAGATGAATCGCCCCCGACCGTCCCGATGCGATGGACCCGTGATCGACGGCCCGTGGTCGACGCCGCACATCCGCACGACCCGCACCGTATCAGTTCCCTATATATATATATATATGTATATATGTGTGTGTGTGTGTGTGTGTGTGCGGCGAACGACGGGTGCGGTAGCGATCACGGGTCCATCGCATCGGACGGTCGGGTGCGATTCACGTCGACTGTTGGATGCGATAGACCCGCGATCGGACGGCCCACGTCGCGGCCGCTCCTGCCGTTCGCCGCACCTAATCACGAGCGTATATATATATAATATATGAAAATTATTACGTGCGGCGAACGGTGGGTGCGGCCGCGACGTGGGCCGTTCGATCGCGGGTCCATCACATCCAATGGTCGACGTGAATCACACCTGACCGTCCGATGCGATGAACCCGTGATCGACGGCCCATGATCGCTGCCGCACCCGCCGTTCGCCACATGTAATAACCTCCCATATATGAAAATTATTACGTGCGGCGAATGGCGAGTGCGGTCGCGACGTGGGCCGTTCGATCGCGGATATATATATATATATATATATATATATATATATATATATATATATATATATATATATGAGAGTTATTGCGTGCGGCGAACGGCAGGTGCGGCAGCGACTACGGGCCGTCGATCACGGGTCCATCGCATCGGACGGTCGGGTGCGATTCACGTCGACCGTTGGATGTGATGGACCCGCGATCGAACGGTCCACGTTTCGGCCGTACCTGCCGTTCGTCGCACGTAATAATTTTCATATATATATATAAATGAGTCTATGTGCTATTGCCACATTGCCACTCTTCTCCCTAATTTAACATCCTCTCAAAAACTATTCCATAACCACTATCATGACAATAGAATTTTTTTTTTTGTATATATTATGAGTGGTATATAATGTTTAATCACAAAATCAAAATAACCAATGCAAATTTGTCAAGTTAATAATTGATCCCCTCGATGGCATTGTCATCCAATATTTAATAAGTATGATCACCAAATATTCCTCCCAGTCATTGTTGCAATTATTTAAAAAAATCTGATTCAGGCATACAAAATATAAAAAAAAATCATACAATAATAAAAAAAAATTGGTCAACATCGAATCATAATTTTACCTTCTTCATTTGTCTTCCAAACCCTTCTTGGAGAGGGGATAGAAAAGTAATTTTTTATACTTATAGGGGTAGTCGATTAGAATTTTTATGGACAATTTGTTCATGTATACGGATTTGTAAATCTTGTGTTATTCAATCAGGACATTGGTTGGTGGACAAAAAGTTCAGTGTTATTCGATTGAGACATTATTTCATAAACAAAAAGTCCAGCGATATTCGATTGAGACATTATTTCATAGACATAAAGTCTAGCGTTATTCGATTGAGACATTATTTTCATAGATAATAAGTTTAATGTTATTCAATTGAAGACATTATTTTCTAGACAAAAAATCTAACGTTATTCGATTGTGACTCTTCATAGTAGACATTTTATCACATATTATTCAATTTAAATATGATTTATGCAGACTTTCATAAGTGATGGACTTTTGTGAACTTTAGAGAGAGAAATATAAAGAAAAAAGTCATTTCAAAATTCCAATTAAAAGGGTGCGATTTCTTATGGACTTTTATTCTAGCAATATGAATATCTTTTTCTTCTTTTTTCTTTTCTTTTATGGATGATGGTTATCACATGCCTTTCATATTTTCTATTCATCCTTTTTTTATGAGTGTACAGATATATGAAATATTGATATCACCTCATATGCTTAATGAATATATAAAAATGATGGATTTGCTTGTGTTGTAATAAATCATTTCATTATTATATATTATATAAAATATGCCTAGATTATCCACTGTTATTTTCTAAAATATAGATTTATTTTATTATATATTTGATTATATGTACAATAACTCTATAATGCTTGATTTGATTTGCCTTAAAGATGTTTCTATCATTATACAATATAGATACATATATATGTTTTTATAATGTTCAGACATATATAAAAATAAAAATACATATTTAGGCATATGTACATATATGCCTAAATATAATGATTTCTTTTATTTTATTTTTTAATTTAATTAATATAATGATTACTTTTATTTTATTTTATTTTAAGTAATATAATTTATGATTTTACTTCATTATATTTGAAGTGATGTAATATATGATTTTTATATTATATATATTTTCTTATTTTACTGTCTTCCTAATTAAACTCATCCCTCCATTTTATAAAAGCTTATGAATTTCTCTCTCTATAACAAAAAAATGTTGGTTCATTGTAAATTTCTCAATAAATTTTCATTGACAGTTTGTGATTATTCTGGGAATATTCTGTGTTGATTAACCCTGGTTAACAACATAGTATACCTAAAACTCCTTCGATATATTAAAAATGTGAAAAATCCTATATAGTGATGATTTTACCGCTATGGATAGGGTTTTATAATGTATCCAGAAGGGTAAAATCATTATGTAATTTTTTTTATATTTTTAATAAATTGTAAGGGTTTTTGATATACTGTGTTTTTAGTTAGAGGTTAGTAAAAATAATAATAATATTTTTTATCTGTCAATGAAAGTTTAATTGAGTGAGTTATTTGGATTTGCATAGGCGTTGTTAGAGAGTTATATGGACTTTAAAATAGACAGGGGGTTATCTGGATTTCATATAATTTACAGGGGGTTATTTGAATTTTTACCTAAAACTAAAAGATATTACCTTGAACTCCATTAAAAATCATATACCCTTTTATTGAAATACACACTATTATAAGAAATAAAGTATTTTTTTTTTAAAAAAAAATAAATATATTTTACACCATTCAATATGATATACTATAATAATGTTTATTATGAGATTAATGACGAAAACTGCAAAACTAACATCATATTGTATCAACATTATAATTTTATATTGGGTGCAAAAAGGGACAGACATGTGAGACTATATATCTAAGGCATGTTTGGTAACAAATCCTAAAAACAATTTTTAATTTTTAAGATCACATTAATTCAAATACATCATCATTTAAAAATTAAAATCTAAAAATTATTATTAAACAGGTTAATTTAAATACATCATCATTACTAGATTTTATCTATAAACTGTAACTCAAAATCTGTGTTATATAAAACAGCTATTATTATTATATTCTTAAATCATCATTACACCTTCAAAAAATGTACATAAAATTGCAAAAGCTAAAAACTTTTTTTCAAACCACTACATAAAACAGGAACAGAAGAACTTGCCTAATAGCTACTTTTAATCTTGGGATTTTTATTTTTAACTCCCCGCAAACCGTCGTATTTAGCGATCGCCCTCTCCATTCTTCATATTTGGGTTTTACTCCCCACATTCAAAGGATAATTCCTTTTTACTCCCTGTGAGGGACCTATCTGTAAATTATTTAATTTTCTTTTTAGTCCCTGATAGGGAGTAAAAATGAATTATCCTTTGAATGTGGGGAGTAAAACCCAAATACGAAGAATGGAGGGGGCGATCGCTAAATACGATAGTTTGCAGGGAGTTAAAACTAAAAAAACCCTTTAATCTTTTATGTTAATCAGTATACATACCCCACCCAAAATCCCATATCTTTCCCCTCCCCCTCCCTCTCACCCCCCTCTCCTCCCCAAATGACCCACCATCACCATCTCCTCCTCCATCTCCTCCTCCTCCTCCATCTCTTCCTCCCAACCCCAACCACCTCCCTCTGCCCCCAAACCCAATCCTCCACCCTCCTCTCCCTCAAAAACTCCTTCAACTCCTCCTCCTCCCTCCTCTCCTCTTGGACCCCCTCCACCGACTGCTGCACCTGGTCTCGTGTCCTCTGCGACCCCTCCCACTCATTCGTCTCCTCTCTCGACCTCTCCAACCTCTCCCTCTCCCTCCCCGTCCCCCCCATCCTCTTCTCCCTCACCTCCCTCACCTCCCTCACCTCCCTCAACCTCTCCTCCAACACCTTCAACAACACTTCAATCCCTGATAAGCTCGCCAACCTCTCCAACCTCACCTCCCTCAACATCTCCAACACCGGCTTCGTCGGCTCAATCCCCGCCTCCCTCTCCCGCCTCTCCCGCCTCGTCGCCCTTGACCTCTCCTCCTTCCTCTTCAACTCCCAAGGTCTCAATTCCCTCTACGCCGACCCCGCCCTCTTCCGCAACCTCTCGCGCCTTCGCGAGCTCCATTTGGATGGCGTCAACTTGTCGGATGGCAGCGGAGGTTGGGCTTGGGGTCTCCCGGTGACGCTTCGCGTCCTGAGCCTCTCCGGGTGCTCGATCTCCGGCCCTGTCGATGGGGCGCTTTCAAGGCTCGCTTCGCTCGAGGTGCTCCGGCTTTCGCAGAACAATTTGTCTTTGGTTTTCCCCGATTCGGTCGTCAAGATCCCGTCTTTGCGGGTCCTCGACGTCTCGTTCAATCCGTTGTTGATTGGGCGTCTCCCGGAATTCAGTCCCGATGCGAGGCTGGAGATGCTCGATGTCTCGAACACTGGGTTTTATGGGGAATTGCCGGAATCGATTGGGGATCTTGTGTTCTTGACGAAGTTGGAGCTTTCGAATTGCAATTTCTCCGGGAGAATCCCGTCGTCATTGGGCCAGATTGCAGGGCTTGTTCAATTAGACCTCTCGATGAATGGCTTCAATGGTGACATCCCGGCCTTCAGTTGGCCATCTGCGATTGCGGAGATCACTCTTTTTAACAATAGATTATCGGGTTCGATCCCTTCGAGCTATGCAGGGCTGTTGAATCTCACAAAGCTTGATATGAGGAACAATTCATTGAATGGGTCGGTCCCTTCTTCACTCTTTAGCCTTCCATTGCTGCAAATTTTGATTCTTGGACAGAACCAGTTCAGTGGATCGCTGCAGGAATTCACAAATCAATCCACTTCTTTGATGACGGTTGATTTGAGCAATAACAGACTTCAAGGGCCTGTTCCAAGGTCAGTTTTTTTCAAACTCCCTGGACTCAAGGTACTGACATTGAATTCCAACAATTTCAGTGGAACTATAGAGTTAGATGTGCTCATGAACCTCAAAAACCTATCGAGTCTTGACCTCTCGGGCAATAGCTTGTCGATAGAAGACGGGAGGGCCAATTCAACATCCATATCTTCGTTTCCGCAGATTGGAAATCTAAAATTGGCTGCTTGTAATCTCACTAGATTCCCGGATTTCTTGAAAACCCAAGAAAAGATGAGTACTTTAGATCTTTCGAACAATGGGATTCGTGGGGTGATACCGAAATGGATTTGGAATGTTGGGAATGGATCCCTCGCGTATCTTAACCTCTCTCACAATGCTCTTACCGAGATCGAACAACCTCTCCCTCACTTCTCTTCAAGTAGTAAAATATCTGTTTTGGATCTTCACTCAAATTTCCTTGGAGGGCAGATTCCGCTCCCACCGCCATCAGTTTTTGTTTTGGACTACTCGAGAAACAATTTTAGCTCCAGCATACCAGCTAACGTGTCGTTCTACCTCAACTTCACAATCTATTTGTCACTCTCTGGGAACAAGCTTGTGGGGATGATCCCTTCCTCCATTTGCAAAGCAAGCTTTCTCCAAGTCCTCGACTTGTCTAACAACAGTTTCAGTGGCTCTGTCCCTGAATGTTTGTGTGAGATGAGCAATTCTCTTATAGTTTTGAATCTAGGTATGAACAACCTTCGAGGGTCTTTGCCGAAGAATATCACCAAAGATTGCAGACTGAGAACGATAGACTTCAGCAGGAACAGATTGGAAGGTCGAGTCCCTCCAGGCTTGGTCAATTGTGGAAATCTAGAGGTGCTCAATCTTGGAAACAATAACATCAGTGATTCATTCCCCTCCTGGTTGATGAAACTTTCTCAGTTGAGGGTTCTTGTTTTGAGATCGAATCAACTCTACGGTCCGGTTGGGAATCCACGGTCAAATTATACATTTCCGATGCTTCAAATCATCGACATCTCTTCCAATAAATTCAACGGGAGTCTTCAAAGCTGCTGGTTCCATCATTTGAAGGCGATGAAGGCGGACAACAAAGAGCATCACTATCAATTGATATATAATTTTCTCCAATTGACACCGGTTTACTATCAAGACACTGTGACAGTCATGATCAAAGGTCTAGAGATGACACTCGTAAAAGTTCTAACCGTCTTCACTTCTCTTGATCTCTCCGACAATCAGTTTGAAGGGGAGATAACCTCTATGATTGGCAAGTTGACAGCCCTCATCTTTCTCAACATGTCACACAATAGTCTGACTGGTTTGATCCCACAGTCAATTGGGAACCTCATGAATTTAGAGTCATTAGACCTCTCAAACAACAAGCTCTCAGGAGAGGTACCGAAGCAATTGGGATTGTTGACATTCCTTTCTCTATTGAATCTATCATACAACAACCTCGAGGGACAAGTGCCACAAGGATCACAATTGAGTACATTCTTAAATACTTCTTATGAAGGCAATATCGGATTGTGTGGAATCCCGCTGACAAAAACATGCGAGAATTCAGCAGAAGCACCATTCGTGTATGAATCGGAATCAAGATCCACGAGTGAACTTGATTGGGAATTAATCTTTATCGGGTTGGGATTCGGAGGTGGTTTGGGAGCAGTGGTTGGTCCATTATTGATGTGGACAACAGGGAGAATGAGATATCACAAGTTCATTGATATTCTGCTTTTGAAGATGTTTCCATCGTCCATGTTGAATTGTGACCATTGTGGTGAAATGAAGGTCGGAGCTGAGGATGGCATGGAAGAGGAGCTCATGGAGATGGAAGTGGAAGGTGCGCCACGATTCTGTGTGTTCTGTACACAGATGGACTATATTATGGGGAAGCCTATACATGTGGAGTGCTCTTGCCATGTCGAAGAGTGAGGTCACTTAAAACACCAGGTCAGTTCATGGAAATGTCGATTCTGGCAAACATGAATGACAATGCTCTTTATTCTATACAGGATCTGTTTGTGTTAAATTGTATTTTTTTTCATATAAAACTAATTCAAATAAGAGAAATTCTTTTTCTGTTTGTACATATTTTAGTTAAGCAGACCAACTGATGGGGTGTGTGCAATGAAACACATTAGTTCCTCTTTTCTTTCATTTAATATGATATCTTTTGAAAAGTTTTGCAGTTCTGTTAGTGAAGAATCAATGAGATTACTTTTGATTCAGACTGTTTTCTATTCTATTCAAATTCAATGACTGCGTGCATAATAGGCATGAATGATTTATAATTTTATGATATATTTGCTAGTTATGTGTCATTGGGTCATTGTAATTAATGCCTAACAAGAGTATAATGTCATAGGTGAGGGAATTGATTTACTGGGAAATGCATAACATGTAGATTAGAGAGGAGAGAATAGAGAGATAGTGTTCATTGTGAAATTCTAGTGTGAGTTATGATTCCATCATTAGATTATCAAGGAAGTGTGAAAATCCACGTAGTTGATGATATTGTTGGAAGTAAATCTGGATCCCACTGAATTCAATATCAAGGTATGAGGAACAATAGGAATCCATCAGCTAACTAAATATGATAGCTTGCAGTGCAAGATGTGTGTTACTATTCCCTGGTGTGGGTATGGCATATAACAGGGTGATGGGAGGGGAGAGAATAGATACAGTCCAAATCTCTGGCAATTTTTGCACATAGTGGCTGCTCCCAATATTTGTCAATAGTATGTTGGCTGATCTATTGTTGGTTTTCTTTCTTCTTCTTCTTGTTTTTTTTTTTGGGATGCCTTCCTATCTTGATCCTTTATGTTTGCCGCACTACTTATTAATTTATAATTGTGCTTTTCCCAAATCTAAAATTACAAATCCCAAAATTTCACTTTCAAAACAAATTTGGGATTTTGAGTCCCCTAATTTTGATTACTTGTGAATATGGGGTCATGGACCTAGAGCCCAGGCAATGTAAATATTCTCATGTGCCTACAGCCTACATAACATGTTAGAAGATCACTTTCATAATTGTCAGACAGACATTGTTAAAAAAAATCCCTTAATTTGTGTAATTGATTTTCTAATGTTTCTTGATAACATTGTTTTCTGACTTTTATTCTGAGAAGATCGTTTGACTGCATTATTTATACAGAATTGGATGATTGACAGACAGGAAGTGAGATGGTAAAATGAGTATGACTGAGGTGTCATTGATATACATTGACATGGCATGTCATAAATTTATCATGTCATCATTACATCACACAGCACATTAGCAGCATATCCATCATGTTTATTCTATTGGATCCCATTTTATAATCAAAGAGTGATGGTATAAATGTTTATTGTTAACCAACCATATTCCTGAATTGTGGGTGTCTCAAAACCTTAGAGATTTTTTTGGTAATGAAGATAGACATGCCTTAAAAGTTTTTTTTGTAGTTCCAAGATCTTGGGAAATGAAATCTAGTAGGCTAGGAACTTGATAGAAGAAGGAAAAAAAGATTCTAGCCTACATAGAAATGGAGAGACAGGAGGGAAAAAAGAAAAAAAAAAAGGTATAGAAGAAAATGAAGTAGTGGAAAATGATAAAGAACAATATAGAAGAGAGTCCATGGCGTGTTATAGGTATGGTTTGTATCCCTTGGTGCAGCACTGCATTTCTGGAGCATTTTATGTCACTCTACTGTATGTGCTGTTTTGTTTATTCCATACACAAGAGAGGCAAATAATGTTAGATTATTGTTGGTTGCGGACAATTTGAATATTAATAGTGGTCAGAGGAAATAAAGCAAAATTAAGAACAACTTGGGTCTGGAGAGATATCTTGTGTGATATACTTGTAACTGTTTCATTGTAGACTGTAGAGTACCGGATGCTCATGTCATTACTTAGGGATGGAAAAACTTAAAGCAGATGCCTTGCTCAAACTAGTGTTTGGAACAGCAGAGCTAGTATCTGCATGATCTCTAGTAACTGGAAAATGTATAACACCGTCCCATCAATTTTTAAATATCACTCATCTGAGTGTTGTCCTGATTGCTTGAATAGCATTGCAATACTTTGTTGCGGGTGACATTATGTGCGGTAACTGCTGGACATCCTTTTCAGCTCTTGGAATGCATACCTGCTCTCTGCATCGAATCCACCAACAAACTGGAAAGTCGTCTGATGATTAGTGAACTAATTTTTAAAAGTGATCAAAGGAATTAACTAATGTGTTGGTTAGAATTACCTGATGGACTCGGAAGGCAAACCGAACTCCTCGAAGAATAAGGTCATTTTCTTCAGATAATGTACTGGATTCCAATTCAGTGGTGACACGCCTCATATACTGTTTTGCCAATTTCATGGATCCTGATTTGAGCTGCTATTCAATGAATGAACTACGTAAGAGAGGTTTTTGCCACCAATTAAACTTTTGCAATATGATGTGGTTGATTATGCTGTTGGCATTATTATCTCTTAGTAAAATAGGATTCTGTTATCTGGCATGCCAAATCTTAGTCCATTTAGATGAGTAAAGTTTTGAATGTTGCAAGTATTAGATCTCAATTAACAGCTTTGGCTGATTTTGGTTGTTAGATTTTCTTGTTGTTCTTGTGGGAGCATCATCAATAAAATTGAATGGAGGTCCAGAGCATTTTATTTTCATGTTTCTAAGTTGTTTCCATTTCACTAATTAACTCTGCCAATGGAACATTTTGTGGGATGAAAAGCACATACCTGTGCAATAAGCCCTGTATTGAGCATCCATTCACAAGGAATCTGAAATTCTTTGTATTTCCTGATGGAGCCTTCCCTCATTCGCTCAAGGTTGTGAACACTGTGTTCCAATCTGCATTTGAAAAATAACATATGGTATTGTTTTGGAATTTATTCTGGAGGATATGATTCAAAAAAATAAATAAATCACATGCTGTGTCCTCACTTGTCCTGCAATGCTTGTATTCGCTTCAGTGCGAATGGTGTTGGCTGTTTGGGATCATCGTGGAACGATAAAACCTCTGATTCGAGGTTCTTCAAATCACGGTATCCAAAAGCTGCTTCTCTCATTGCATCTGCTTTTCTTTCGGGCCACTCCAGGAAGTGCTTAAGCACAGCCCTCTCATCCACCAAGTAAGAGAGTTCGTTGTCTAGCCACTTCACAAAGGCCTCTACGTCGGCGATCTCCTTGTAAGCCGCATTTTGCACCTCTTTCATCAAGAATCTAATAACTCTCCTTGTGTTTCCACATCTGACTTTATCTGTCAAGAAATTCAAATCTAACTGAGTTTAAGAGAGTTGAATAGTAAAATCAATAAGTTTAAGCATCAAACATTCTTACAGCGAGGAGATGTGCCGACCGATTTTCTATTTCTCCAATCATTTCCCTTCCATTTATCGGTAACAGGTCTGCTTGATTTCCTGACTTCATATCCAACTTTGCGTCTCTTCTTGTAAGGGTGCGATAGAGCTCCACAACTTCCTGTACTCGCATAACTGCATTGGCAGAGTCGCGTTTCAATTTTAGAGGCGGCGGAGGCGGAGGCCGTGATGCCTTTTCATTTGAGACCAACATCGGGGTGACAGAATTGCTGGTAGGTTTTGGAGGCGGCTTGGGAATTCTGGGTGCTCTGTCTTTCCTGTCTGTAACATCTGAATAATCTGTTTTTTGAGATGAATCCTCAGCTGCAGGGATTTCTGTAGCACTGCTGTTATTTTGCTGTATATGCTTGTGTTGTGACGCATTGTTGTCGATGCTGGTGATTGTCCCGAGATTCTTCCACAGGTTGGATCGACGATCAGCATTTTGAGACTTGATCTCTGCCATCTGGGACTTGAGACATGCGAGTTCTTGCTTGAGTTGCTCATTCTCTCTTTCTAAGGTATGGTTTTTCTCCAGAGACGCCTTGAGCTCATTTTCGAGCAAGGCGACTCGCATGTCATCATCCTCTTTTGTCATTCTTTTCTCCTCCTTGCCAAATCAGCTGCAAAAATCTCTCAATGTCTTGATTTTGCTGAAACTTGCTTAAAATCTCACCTAGAATGATTAATATATCAGTTGGTGTGGACTGAGTGGTGACATCTTATTTGTTGATTTCACACGGTATGGTTATTGAACTAAATTATGTAACTAGTTGGTTTTAAGATAAAATAGTGAGGTTTGCTTGACACTGTTGCCTCTGGTTGAGGTAGCCTTCTCACCAAGCGATTCTGGTCGGTAGATCTCACTAAATTCACATGGTCAAAATGACCAGGGAGACCTAGCTTTACTTTCCTTTCTTTCTCTTTTCCTCTGTATTTCTTTTTTTCCCCAGATGCTTATTCACCATAATCATGGTGGCATATTAATTCTGTGTCTCGATCAATGTCCTTTGATCATTATTAGATGACTAAATATTAGGTGTGACCATTACATGTTCTTACATGATTTAGGATCAAATAGTTTGTAGTCTTTGTTTTACTATTATGGTGTACTAATTATGGACTCAAGTTGTCATTAGAGTAGGTGAGGCACTTTTTTGTTAATATTTTTCTTCATTCTTTTTCACCAAGACAGGACATGCACCAACTCTCTTACCCCCCGTTAGGATTGAGGAATTAAGTTATTCTGGATAGATAACTATACCAGTATAGATAACAATTCTACAATAATATGAGATTTTTTGTTTGGTTGTGTTTTTTATTATTCTCATTGAAAAATGTAAGAATAAATGTTGAGTTGTTTGATTGATAAAGAATAAAATATAAATAAATTGTGAAAAAATTGATTTGACATGTGACCCTTTGATGTATAAGAGGTGTTGATATGATTTGATATGATAAGGTGTAAAAAGTTGATTTGACATGTAGCACATAAGAATAGATAAAGTGAGTATAGCTTATCCTATGAGTTACTTAGAATTGCTATATCTCTTATACTCATTTATACTGGCATAGTAATTCCAACCTATACTCTTTAAACAAACACCTAATTTTCCTATCTATTTTTATCCCACCTTCTTTCACCCTTAAACCACTCTTATTCCATAATAAAAATGGGGGGTTAGTTCTTTATAGCTTCTTTTTGTTTCTCCATCTTTTTCTTTTTCTTTTTCTTTTTTGTTGTTTAGGCCCTTTTTTTGTAACTGTGAAGCCAGATAAATATGGTCACTTTCACTAGCTAAAGCAAAATGTCATTATTAAAGAGTGAAATTTCAACCCCCGGTGCATTTGTCACATGAATCAACCTGTCATTGTTGGGTTAATTAAAATTTCAATTCAATTGTGCACATCTCAAATGATGATCACCTGCAACTGCAAGGGGTTTCTCCATTAGTTTCTTATGTCATCATTGAAAGTATGTAAAGCACAATAGTTAATTTTATTTGGATTTTTTAAAACTACTATTTGTTGAATCATGAATTTGTGACAAGATGCACAGAATATATGGTTGTTGAGAGATGTAACACTTGCCCTCATCCGCAGGCAATGTTGCATGTGAGCCAAACTCCTCTCTTAAGTGCAGGTGCCTTGAGTCATGGGTAATTGGTTGCTCTCATTAAATATTCCTACTATTTTTATTCATAAATAGTTAGGCTTCATTTTCATTGAAATTGAGTTAAAGTGGTAGGTAGGGGAGTCTGCTCTGTCTCCCACCAACTGGCTTGATTGGGAAAAAAATAATAATATGAATTTAAGGGCCTGATAAATTTGATATTTTTGTCTAATGAAGTACATATATTTATGAAAAAATAAAGCACATATTTGAAATAATTGAATACATATGTTTTTACGGTTTTGGTAATATAGTATATACTGTATTGAGATGTGTTAGGTGCGTCATGTCGGATTGTAACAAACTAGAATTAAGTTGTGTTTGAAATTCTTCATTTCTACGTTCATTTGGGACGTTGTAGGCAAAATTTCTTCTTTTTTTTTCTATAAAATTTATCACAACTGGATTACTAAAAAAGGAGGAATTAACTTTTTGACAGTAATTTCAAGAGAGCTGGATTAATGTTTCTTATCTTGTTCACCCTGAGAACATAATAATAAATACAAAAATAATGATGATGAAATAAGAAAAATATAAATCAAATTGAAAATTATCCTGCTAGTAAAATAATATTTTGGACAAATGGTTCATAAATGACGTTTAGTTTAATTTTGGATGTTAACAACTTACCAAAAGTTAGTTTTCTTTCCCTTAAAGATTTAGTTGAAGTTGATTATGAGAGGTAGATAATTAATTTATATTATTCTGACTTCAGATTAAGATACAACAAATAAATAAATAGCTGTAAAGTTCTCTCTTCCAAGTTATAATGAATTCCCTGGATAATCAACAATCACCAAAAGGTCTCTTATGTTAATGAACTTTTGATACATGAATTGCAATTTAAACGTTTATTATTAGAGAATCCATAATTGTGATCTTTTTAATATTTTAAAAAATGTCACATTTTAAATCTCGCTTACACATTCAAATATAGGAGTATAATTATATTATTAAAAAAATTAGAATTCATTGTCTAACTCTTATTCACAATTTATTTTTAACCAAAAGGATGAGATATGTTTTTCAATGACAGAGACAAATAAGAAATAACATATTCTGCATATGTTGTTATCAATTCGGATACAGCCATAGAGGACAATAGCTTTGAGACTTTTCTACTTGATGCGTTGTTTGGAGGTTTTTTTTTCTCTCACTTCTTGTGTTTATTTATTTTCTTTTGCTCTCCTCCCTCACCATTTCAGAGTTGTAAGTTCGATTTTTATGATATAAAATTAGGATAGTAATATTCAACTGATTCCTCTTTTAAAGATAAAGAAATTTAAGGTGCCTGAGAACAAAGGGTGTTGTTGAGGGAAAAAAAATTTTGCAACAAAAGAAGAGGAAGAAGAAGTTGAAACCATAATTTAGATATGAGGGTCTATCCCTCCTAAGGGAGTCCCTTGACCCACCACCGACAAAATAGAAAAAAAGTTGAAACAGTATTTGGTTGTTCCCAATCCAGGTTAGATTTTGGATGACTACTTGTGGTGCACCTAGATCGGTGAGAATAGCCAAACATTATTCCGTTCTGTTTTTTTTTTTTTTAATTTTTTTTATGGTGGGTTAAGGAATCCCTTGGTGGTGGGATAGACGCACCTTTAGATATTTCTAAATGTTTTTGAGTTTTTCTCTCTTTAATTTATTTTCTTATGACTGTTGCACCGTTCATGTAAGTTAAAAGTTGATAAATTTTGGTAGTGTAAGAAACTATCTTACTTTGTCAGAATAAATACTGTAGTTATGCTTGTAAAACCTAGCAAAATTTTTCATATAATTACTAATGAAAGACTAAAATATTTTGTTTCAATATATTAAAACACCTTTTCATGTTTTATTATTGAAATTATCAATTGACACTTTCACACATGGAATTTGAATCTTGATTTTTTTTAGTGTGGAAATTTGAATTTGAATATTGATTTGGGACTTCTGTTTTTGACATCCTTATAATCTACTAGCGTGTGTGTCCAATGATGGTAACTTAACCATGTGTGTGACCACCCATTGGAATTTGGAAATCTCTTCTTCACCACCCTTCCACCGTCGTCGCACACCACCATCACCACCACGTCTTCCTCCATATCATCGCCCCCCCCCCCCCCCCCCCCCGTCTCCCTGCTCCACCGCTCACCACTACCACCTCCTCCACCTCTTCTTTCTCTGTTGTTGTTAGTGTTAAAGTCCATTTAAAAGCTCATTCTTGGGTTGATAAAAAATGCTTTCATTCTCTTTTCTTTTCCAACACTTTTGTGCCACATTGGTTAAATCCACGTAGATTCTTCACTTCATATTTTGAGCCACATTATTTTATTATTGAGATTTATTGGGCCAAACCCCTATGTGTGTGCACATGAGGCCCAGCCTGCCTCCCTCTTTGTTTTGATTGGGTTGATGAGGTGAGTTTTTCATCTATTTGGTTGGTGGATTTAGTGAATGGATAAGTGGAGATAACCGCGCACACAACTATTAGGCCTAGTTTGGTAAATAGATAAATATTTATGATAAATTAATATAATTTATCATAAATTATATTACTATTAAACCATTTACAAATTAATAAAATTACTATGTATACCCCTTCTAAAATAAATAGCCTCCTCTTCTTTTTTCCCCTATCACTCATATAATGGGTTTATATAGTCATTTTGATTTTTTAACTAAAAAATTCCGTTATAATTTTTATATGTGATGTGAAAAATTTTAACTGTGTATTAGATATTAATTTATATTTTTAAATTTAGTTTTTATTTTTGTAGATGGGTTTAGATATTATTATAAGTGGTATATTATGTGATGTGAGTTTAAGCTTAAATCAATACCTCTAAATCCTAACTAATAATAAAATTAGTGATTTAGTTTTTAGGGGAGTTCATAATATTCAACTGATTTAGAAAAATTACTATTATTATATGTTTAATTACATATTTGGTTATGTTATTTATTTGTATTCATTAAATATTTATAAAAAAATTATTCTTTTTTTATTATTGTTGTGATATAGATAAGGAAATAAATTTTACAATTATATATATATATATAATAGTAAGGATATTTTAGACATTTAAATCAAATTCCTTATCATTTTTCATGTATGAACCAAACACTTGAAAATGATTATTTTGATAAATCCACTAACGAACCAAACAGTCTAATGGAATCAGTATTCCTAGTAAAATAATTCTTGATAAACTGATTTCTAGAAAAGTAATTACACAAAAAAAAAGAAATGATACGAACCAAACGGAGCCTAAATCTTAAAATGATTGAATATAAATCTAAATAAACTACCCATTCGTCCAATTTCAATCCTATCTCATCGAAAAAATTTAATAACAACCGTCTGATTTTTGTTTTTTTTGGGGAAACAGACTAGTCACTCATTCATTCGTCCAGATCACAATAAAATTTGAGAGACATTCAAAAACACTAAATCTTAAGATCAATAAGATAAATTAAATATAAATCTAAAAAAATAAATAATTTTAAGATTTGTTAATGGATAATAAAACCGAATATACATATAAATAAATTAAATAATTTTTAAATTTGTTGATGAATATAGTTATCTTTATAGTTATTTTTTTTTTAAAATTGATTAAAATATTTCTACCCGTATTTTTTATAGTAATATAGATATGAGCTTTGCTACACAGGCCCCTCCCACAAGTCCCTTGATGTGCCAAAATCTAATTGGTTATTTTGGCACTTTTTGTAAAAGGGAAAATAGCTAAATACCTTATTACCCCTAATTAAAACTCACCCCTCGTTTCGCGTTTTACCTCTTTTTTTGTTTTTTTTTCCACACACAATCATTTCTCTCTCCCATTCAAACACATTCCATCTAAATTTGGGTTTTGAAAAAAAAAACTGAATTGAAAATCAGAGCCCAAAAACCCCTTTTTGTTTACAACGACGAACAAAAATCATGATATTTCCTTTAAGAAACGATATAAAAACAAAAGAGTTATTCTGGAGGATTCAACTACAGCAAAAAATAGGTATGCTACCTTTTTTTGGTATTTGAAAACGACTATGTTATTCTAGGATTTTTTTAATTCGAATAGATGCAAAATGTGATTGATATATTATACATAAAACTATAGTGTACGTTAACTTCTGTTTATGTTTGTTAAAATGTAATTGACAAAAAAGATTACTGTAATTAGATTTCAGTTACATGTATTTTCATTTTTGCTTAGTAGTTGATATGAGCATTGTAAACATGTAACCAATGTAACTCATTTTAAGTAGTTTGTTGTGTATATAAATGAACAGCAAATGTAACTAACTGTGACAACGTATTGATCATATAAATTTTTTATTAGTTTGTTTAATGTTACTATTATGATGAAGGTGACTGTATTTGCAATGTAATAGATTGAGATTAATCATTCAGCCAATGTAACTAACTATTTGAAAGAATTATCTGTGTTGAGTTGTTTAATGATAATCTCATCCTGAAATGTCACTTAATTGACAATGAAACTTTATCATGTACATTTATTTACTTTTGTGTCTATGTATGTCTTGATTTATATTTCCTTAGTAATTACATGTTTTTTTGTTGTTGCTGTTATGCACAATGTACCTATCATTTGTACTATGTGACTATTTTATTTTAATGAAAATTGTTTTGTATTCATTTGTATCTAACTATTCAAAATTATAACTAAACTATTCAAATGCAGGATGGAAGGTGGAACAATTATCATTCAAATTATGATATTGCATGTTCATCCTAAAGAAATACCAGCTATCATAAGTAGGAGTTCATTGAAGTTCATAAGATCACACCTCATCAAAAATATTCCTGAACGACGAGCCCAAAGCATTTACAAAAGAGGATCACAAAGTTTTAACAAAGCATTATGATGACTGACTTAGGGTGATTTATCAAGTTCATCTGATAAATTATGTATACATATGAAAACAAGACATTTTCAAGTTTTTGTAGATGTTTTTAATTTCAATTACTTTTTATAATCTTGACAAATTTTAAACCAAAAACATTGATTGATTATTGGTAAAACATTGTTTTTGGTTTAGGAATTAATGTTTAATGCATTTTGCAAACATGTATTAGTTTAACATATTCTGAAAATGTAACTACTTGTTTATATCTTGTAACTAACTCTGTAAACAAATATGATATTAAGGTAAATGTAACTTACTTCCACGACAATGCAATTGTGAAAATGACAAATGTAACTGACTAAAACATTAAAAAACATCCACGACAAATTATATAAAACAAGGCAATTCAATACAAGACACAGGGACATAAACAAGAAATCAAAACTCAGCATATCCAGCGGTTTCACTAGCATTCTGCAAGTTACAATTTTTCAGAATTTTTTACTATCCTTACTTCTATGACAATGTAATTACGAGCAATGTCAAATCCTTCGTTACGAGCAAAATTATTATAAAACAATCGCACATCTTCCTTCTGTATCAAATGTCATTCCAACACTTGGAGCAATTGCTTCTGTACATTGCTTCTCAACTTTAACAATGAAATCTTTCTGCGGACTGTCATTCTCTGAAAATATAACTGAGTCAACTATATTTCCTACATTGAAATGCCAAAAAATATAAAATAAAAATATTATACTGTTATAATCACTGGAAATCAGAAAACATAAAAATTTAAAAAATGAATAATATGACTCATAGTTCCACTAAAAAAAATATTAAGATTCGTTCATATTAAAAAATAGAGTTTTGTTTCAAAAAATAAGTTGTTCTAAAAACTAGTTACATTCTCAATGTAACTAATTTTATTTACACTAAAAAAAAGTAACTTGTGTTATAAATAACAGATTCCATTTATTAAGTTCATTACATTCAAACAAACCAAAAGGTTAGTTACATAATCTAATACAAAACAACAATGTAATAGTTCGTTACATTATCTGTAACTTATATACATATGTAACTCACATCTACATGTCAAAACAAATAAATACACGCCGTAATGACAAAACACATTAGACAACAAAAAAACAACCAAAATAAAATTTAAAAACAGAAAAAATGAAACAATTGAAACACATACAGTATAAACAAATATCACACCTGAATCGGCAGACATTTCAATGGTATCTAAACTGTTGAGTTTTGTTTCGATAAGATTAAACTCTTATAAATTCTTCCAAAAAATCAAAACAAAATGCATTCGGTCTCAGAAAAAAAAATTCAATAAAAAAACCATGAAAATAATGAAATTGATTCAATTATTATCAATTCAAATGTGAAAAAAAGTCAAAAAAGGAAAAAAAAAACTGCTAATTACTGCACATCCGTTTCCAACAAAGGCAACACTAACCGACTGCATTAATTTTGTTTAAGAAAATTAGAAAACACAATTAATGGTACAAATGTAAATTCACCTCATGCCACGTCATGGGGCTTATTTGGGGCCTATGAATTGGGGCTTGTCAATCATTTTCCGATATATATAGATACACAGATAGGAAAATGATCCACAGGCCCCATCTTTATAGGCCCCAAGTAAGCCCCATATGCATAATACTTCTTTTACTCTTTTATGATTTTTCTCTTTATTCAGTAACTGTTCCAATAATCAAGGAGGTAGTTATAATTACACCCTTCCACTTATATAGAATTAAGGATAGTGACAATAAATCATTTCCATTTATAATTCACGTTTCTTGTTTTGTTTTTTGTTTCATTCCAATTGAATTATTTATACATCAATAATCAATAGTTCATTTCCTTTTTAAAACACCATTATTATTTTTTAAAACACCTAGCACCAATTTGATCTTTGATTGTAAATTATTTTTATTGGTATGTTCTTTCATTTTAGATGATCTAACACAAATCTTTTAAATTCGTTTAAAATTTTCTTTTTTCTTTAAATTCATATTTAAATGTGTAGTAACATTCTTTTTTTTTTTTAATTTTCTTTGAAAGTGAGTTACATTTCACTTGTCATATAATTCACATTTCAATTGACATATACATGTGTAGTAACACTCAAATTCTTTGTCATATACAAAGAAACATACATTTGATTTTGTAAATTACATTTAATAAGGAGTAAATTCAATTCTAAAAATGTTAATTACATTTATCAAATAATGAATTACTTTTATTATGCTTAGTTACATATAAAAAGTCATATAACAATAGTGAGTTACATTCAGTCATTTAGTCAGTTTCATTGTTATTATACTCTGTTACAATTGTCAGTTACATTTTGTTAGTAGTAAGATCCACTTTCAAATAGTCAGATGTATTTACATTTTGAAAGTCTACATATAGTCAATTGCATTTATCAAACTTAAGATAATGTTATATGTTACATTCTAAAATACTCGGTTACATTATCAAGTAGTTGATTTCATTCATTATTATTCTCAGTACATTTTGAAGGTCCGATACAAAACAAATACCATTTATTCAGATATATACTTTGTTGCATTTGTATATATAAAAAAAATTAAACAAATGTTTTGTATATGAATCTTCAAAATCCACGTACATTGAATAGTTTGTCAAATAGTCAGTTACATTTAGACATTACAAAATACTCAAAAATCATAAAATCAGTTTATACAATCAGTTACATCAGTATATACAATCATAGATCATATATAGGAACAAACTCAATATAAGAATAAAAAAAATTGTTTCATAGGATTGCATTAGGAAAATCGTCAAAACAACTTGTGTGATTCGAAAAATTGAAAAAAATCATCGCTTACCCATATATTTGTAAATGAAAAGCAACCGGACAAAGAAACTTGAAAAAATCGGGTTGAAATCGAATCCCTCAAAAATTCTAGGTCTTCTTAAATATTTTAGATGAAAAATAAAAGAGAATGATAAAAAAATTCAATTGATTTTTAATTTTTTGAAAACAAATCGATTTTAAAATTAACCGAGAGGGACGAAAGATGAGAATAAACCCCAAAAAATGAGGGATTTGAAAATTTAAATGTGTGATTTTAAATAAAGGTACTTTTTTTATTTTATTATTTTATCATTTTGTTAAAGTCCGTTAGACATTCAATGATAATTTGACATATACTGCGGCCTATGAATGGGCATGTGTAACAAGACTCACATACATAATACATGTCCCCCAAGAAAAGTCAAGCAAGTGTCCCATCCCCAAACCCCACCCGAAATTCCATGTCCTCACCCCCGCTCTCAAACCCCCCCCCCCCCCCCCCCCTTCACCAAATGACACACCACCACCACTACCTCCTCCTCCTCCCAACCCCAACCACCTCCATCTGCCCCCAAACCCAATCCTCCACTCTCCTCTCCCTCAAAAACTCCTTCAACTCCTCCTCCGTCCTCTCCTCTTGGACCCCCTCCACCGACTGCTGCACCTGGTCTCGTGTCCTTTGCGACCCCTCCCACTCCTTCGTCTCCTCTCTCGACCTCTCCAACCTCTCCCTTCCCTCCTCTTCCCCATCCTCTTCTCCCTCACCTCCCTCACCTCCCTCAACCTCTCCTCCAACACCTTCAACAACACTTCAATCCCTAATGAGCTCGCCAACCTCTCAACCTCACCTCCCTCAACATCTCCAACACCGGCTTCGTCGGCTCAATCCCCGCTTCCCTCTCCCTCTCCCGCCTCGTCTCCCTCGACCTCTCCTCCTTCCTCTTCAGCTCCCAAGGTCCCAATTGTTGGGTGTCCTTCCTATGTGGTTTGTGGGACCCAATATTAAATGTTGTTGACTCTTGGCTTTCTTGTGAAATGGAGAAATACATTTAATTTTGTTTGGCTTCTTCTGGACACATATGCATACAGAGCTTTTGGGGGAAAATAAAATATGAGTCAGTAGTAGCTGGTGTGGTCTCTCTCTATTTTTTTTTGCTTTTCGTGAAGACTTGGTGGTAGCAGCTTGTATTGGTGAAGTCTCTACAGCTCTCTGTTCTTCCTCCTTCACACAGCCATTCATCCTTTGTTTTGGGCTGTGTTCAGTACATTCTGGTTAGCTTTTTTTTGGAGCTTTGATTCATCTGTTTTGTGAGGTCTTTCCACTTGTTATTTGGGGTTTTTAATAGAATACACCTATTGGTGTTTGTGAGACATTTGTCTCTTGTAACCCATCTATAATATTTGGTGATAGTGGAATTGGACTTAGGTCCCGTGGACGTACCTATAGTTTGAGGGAACCACGTAAAATTTCTGTGTGCTTTCTGTGCCCTCTGTTTACAGTATTAACTATGTGTTTAGTTGACAAATATTAGTTATTCCTTGGTTTACACTTGTGAGAAAGTTTATATTCAGGCCTATATTCCCCAACAACTGGTATCAGAGCATGATTGTGATTGCTTTTGTGTGTGAATCATGGAAGCAACGTTGGTCGCATGGTTAGCTTCAATGGAAGTAATTGGGTTACTTGGAAAACTAAAATGGAAGACCTCTTATACTGTAAGGATTTGCATGGTCCCTTACAGGGTGCAAGTGGTAAGCCTGAAGGGATGAAGGACGATGAGTGGAAAACACTTGATAGAAAAAGCTCTTGGGTTTATTAGACAATGGATTGATGATAGTGTCTTTCATCACGTATCCACCGAAAATTCAGCGAAGGGTCTATGGACCAAATTAGAGAGTCTTTATGAGAGAAAGACGACAGTGAACAAATCCTTTCTATTTCGCAAGCTTGTGAACTTGAAATACAGGGAAGGAACTCCTATTGCAGAGCACTTGAATGAGATCAAGAGCATTGTAAATCAGCTTGCTGCCATGAAGATCACTTTTGATGATGAGTTACAAGCCTTGTTACTCCTCAGTTCTTTGCCGGAAAGTTGGGAAACTTTGGTCGTGACAGTCAGTAACTCAGCACCGGATGGAGTGGTCATAGTGAGTCAAGTTACTAGCAGTCTTTTGAATGAAGAGACAAGAAGCAAGTCATCAAATGCTTCTCATCAGTCTGAGGCACTTGTGATGGAAAATCAGGGAAGAGGCAGAAGCAAGAGTAGGATTCCTCATCGCCAAGACAAATCAAAAGGTCGATCAAGCTCAATTTCAAGGAAGGACATTGAATGTTATTATTGTCACAAGAAAGGCCATATGAAGCGTGAATGCAGAAAGTTAAAGTTCAAAGAGCAAAACAAAGATAAGAGCAGTGAGAAAAAGCAAGAAGATATAGCTGCGGTCACTGATGGTGATATTATCATTGTTTGTGATGATGCTAGTATTAATTTCATTGGCCAAGAAACCGATTGGGTGATTGATTCCGGTGCTTCATTTCATGTTACTTCTCGGGCTGATTTCTTTACTTCCTACACTCAAGGTGACTTTGGGTATGTCCGAATGGGAAATGAGGGCTTGTCAAAAATTATCGGCATGGGTGACATTTGCTTAGAAACAAACATTGGCTGCAAATTAGTACTCAAGGATGTGAGGCATGTACCAGATATTCGGCTGAATTTGATCTCTACTGGAAGGCTTGATGATGATGGCTACAACAACCTTTTCAGTGGTGGAAAATGGAAGCTCTCTAGAGGTTCTCTAGTGGTGGCAAAAGGAAATAAAATTTACACTCTTTACACAATGCAAGCAAAAATTAGCAAGGGTGCTATGAATGTTCTAGAGAATGACCCTTTCACTGAACTTTGGCACAAAAGGCTCGGGCATTTGAGTGAAAAGGGGCTACAAATTTTGTCTAAGAAAGAGCTTCTATCCAACATGAAAGGTACACCTTTGAAAGCATGTGTTCATTGTCTACATGGTAAACAAAGTAGAGTTGCTTTTCATAGAAATATTGCATCTAGAAAAAATAATGTTCTAGAATTGATACATTCTGATGTGTGTGGTCCTTTGAAAGTTAGGACACTTGGTGGTGCACTATACTTTGTCACCTTTATTGATGATCATTCTAGAAAGGTTTGGCATATGCATTGACAACTAAAGATCAGGTTCTAGATGTGTTTAAGCACTTTCAGGCCATGGTTGAAAGGGAAACTGGAAGACAATTGAAATGCATTCGTTCAGACAATGGTGGTGAATATATTGGACCATTTGATGAATATTGCTACAGGCATGGCATCAGACATGAAAAAGTTGTCAAAAAGACCCCTCAACAGAATGGTGTCGCTGAGAGGATGAACCGGACCATTGTTGAAAGAATTAGGTGTTTGCTCTCTCATGCTAAATTGCCAAGATCCTTTTGGGGTGAGGCAATGAGAACAGCGGTGGACTTGATCAATCTATCTCCTTCAGTTCCTTTGCAAGGTGATATTCCAGAGAGAGTTTGGACAGGTAAAGAAGTCTCTTATGATCATTTGAGAGTATTCGGTTGCAGAGCATTTGTTCACATTCCAAAAGATGAGAGGTCCAAGCTTGATTCCAAGTCAAAAGAATGTATATTCCTTGGATATGGTCACGAAGAGTTTGGCTACAGATTATATGATCCAGTTGAAAAGAAAGTTCTTAGAAGCAGAGACGTTGTGTTTCTTGAAGATCAAACTATTGAAGATTGTAATAAAGTTGTGCAATCTGAACCTCATGTTGGTGACCTTATTGGTTTGGATCCAATTACTCCTCCTGCCGTGCATGACAATGATGAAGAAATTCCACCAACCCATGATGATGCAATAGCTCATGAAATTCCTGATGATAATGATCCAAGAGACCAGGGGGAGCAGCCACCTCAAGAGCCACCACCACAATCACAGTTGAGAAGATCCGTCAGGGAGCGACAACTATCCACAAAATATTCTTCGAATGAATATGTGATGATATCTAATCAGGGGGAGCCCGAGTCCTATGGAGAAGCCATGAAAAGTGAAAACAAAGAAGAGTGGCTTACGGCAATGAAAGAGAAAATGAAATCCTTGCATGAGAATCACACCTATGAGTTAGTAAAACTGCCAAAAGAAAAGAAAGTGTTGAAGAATAAATGGGTCTTCAGACGAAAAAATGATGGAAATAGCTCACAGCTCAAGTATAAAGCACGACTTGTTGTGAAAGGCTTTGGGCAGAAAAAGGGTGTTGATTTCGATGAGATCTTCTCTCCAGTAGTGAAGATGTCCTCCATTCGAGTTGTACTTGGCATGGCCGCAAGCATGAATTTGGAGGTTGAGCAGCTTGATGTGAAAACAACCTTTTTGCATGGTGATTTAGATGAGGAAATCTATATGGAGCAGCCCGAAGGTTTCAAGGAAAAAGAAAAAGAACAGTTAGTTTGCAAATTGAAAAAGAGTTTGTATGGCCTAAAGCAAGCACCAAGACAACGGTATAAGAAATTTGATTCCTTTATGACAGAGCATGGGTATTCAAGAAACTCTTCAGATCATTGTGTATTTGTAAAAGGATTTTCTGATGGCACTTTTATCATTCTCTTGCTTTATGTTGATGACATGTTAATTGTAGGCCAAGACTCAACCAAGATCAGCAAGTTGAAGATGGAATTGAGTAAGTCTTTTGCCATGAAAGACTTGGGTCCAGCTAAACAAATTCTTGGGATGAAGATTGTTCGTGATCGAAAGAAAGGGCTGATTTGGTTATCACAAGAGAATTACATCCAGAAAGTTCTTGAAAGGTTTCATATGGATAAAGCAAAGTCAGTTGGATGTCCACTTGCATGCCACTTCAAACTTAGCTCAAGTCAATGTCCTACAAGTGACAAGGAAAAAGAAGAAATGCAGAAAATTCCATATGCTTCAGCAGTTGGCTCGTTGATGTATGCCATGGTATGTACCAGACCAGATATTGCTCACGCTGTTGGTGTTGTCAGTCGATTTCTCTCAAATCCAGGTAAAGAGCATTGGGAAGCTGTGAAATGGATTTTCAGATATCTCCAGGGTACTTCTAAAATGTGTTTGTGTTTTGGCAATGGCAAACCCATACTTGATGGGTTCACAGATTCTAATATGGCTGGAGATATTGATAGCAGGAAATCTACTTCGGGTTATTTGATAACTTTTGCAGGGGGAGCAGTGACTTGGCAGTCAAGACTACAGAAATGTGTTGCTCTCTCTACCACCGAGGCTGAATTTATTGCTATTACTGAAGCTTGCAAGGAATTATTATGGCTAAAGAAGATTTTCAGGAGCTGGGCTTCAAACAAGATGTGTATGCTCTTTATTGTGACAGCAAGAGTGCAATTCATTTGAGCAAAAATTCTTCTTTTCACTCAAGATCAAAGCACATTGATGTTAGATATCACTGGATTCGTGATGTTCTGAATGAGAAGTTGTTACAGCTTGAGAAAGTCCACACAGATGATAATGCTGCTGATATGATGACAAAAGCTTTGTCCAAGGAGAAGCATGAGAAGTGCAGAGCCTTAGCAGGTTTGGTTGAGCTCTCCACATAAGTCAGGAGGGGGAGAATGTTGGGTGTCCTTCCTATGTGGTTTGTGGGACCCAATATTAAATGTTGTTGACTCTTGGCTTTCTTGTGAAATGGAGAAATACATTTAATTTTGTTTGGCTTCTTCTGGACACATATGCATTCACACAGCCATTCATCCTCTGTAGTAGCTGGTGTGGTCTCTCTCTGTTTTTTTTTTTGCTTTTCGTGAAGACCTGGTGGTAGCAGCTTGTATTGGTGAAGTCTCTACAGCTCTCTGTTCTTCCTCATTCACACAGCCATTCATCCTTTGTTTTGGGCTGTGTTCAGTACATTCTGGTTAGCTTTTTTTTGGAGCTTTGATTCATCTGTTTTGTGAAGTCTTTCCACTTGTTATTTGGGGTTTTTGTTAGAATACACCTATTGGTGTTTGTGAGACATTTGTCTCTTGTAACCCATCTATAAATATTTGGTGATAGTGGAATTGGACTTAGGTCCCGTGGACGTACCTCTAGTTTGAGGGAACCACGTAAAATTTCCTGTGTGCTTTCTGTGCCCTCTGTTTACAGTATTAACTCTGTGTTTAGTTGACAAATATTAGTTATTCCTTGGTTTACACTTGTGAGAAAGTTTATATTTAGGCCTATATTCCCCAACACCAATTCCCTCTCCGCCGACCCCGCCCTCTTCCGCAACCTCTCGCGCCTTCGCGAGCTCCACATGGATGGTGTCAAATTGTCGGATGGCGGCGGAGGTTGGGCTTGGGGTCTTCCGGTGATGCTTCGCGTGCTGAGCCTCTCCGGGTGCTCGATCTCCGGCCCTGTGGATGGGGCGCTTTCGAGGCTCACTTCACTTGAGGTGCTCCGGCTTTCGCAGAACAATTTGTCTTTGGTTTTCCCCGATTCGGTCGTCAAGATCCCGTCTTTGCGGGTCCTCGACGTCTCGTTCAATCCGTTGTTGATTGGGCGTCTCCCGGAATTCGATCCCGATGCGAGGCTGGAGACGCTCGATGTCTCGAACACTGGGTTTTATGGGGAATTGCCGGAATCGATTGGGGATCTTGTGTTCTTGACGAAGTTGGAGCTTTCGAATTGCAACTTCTCCGGGAGAATCCCGTCGTCGTTGGGCCAGATTGCAGGGCTTGTTCAATTAGACCTCTCGATGAATGGCTTCAATGGTGACATCCCGGCCTTCAGTTGGCCATCTGCGATTGCGGAGATCACTCTTTTTAACAACAGATTATCGGGTTCGATCCCTTCGAGCTATGCAGGGCTGTTGAATCTCACAAAGCTTGATATGAGGAACAATTCATTGATTGGGTCGGTCCCTTCTTCACTCTTTAGCCTTCCATTGCTGCAAATTTTGATTCTTGGACAGAACCAGTTCAGTGGATCGCTGCAGGAGATCACAAATCAATCCACTTCTTTGATGACGGTTGATTTGAGCAATAACAGACTTCAGGGGCCTGTTCCAAGGTCAGTTTTTTTCAAACTCCCTGGACTCAAGTTACTGACATTGAATTCCAACAATTTCAGTGGAACTATAGAATTAGATGTGCTCATGAACCTCAAAAACCTATCGAGTCTTGACCTCTCGGGCAATAGCTTGTCGATAGAAGACGGGAGGGCCAATTCAACATCCATATCTTCGTTTCCGCAGATTGGAAATCTAAAATTGGCTGCTTGTAATCTCACTAGATTCCCGGATTTCTTGAAAACCCAAGAAAATATGAGTACTTTAGATCTTTCGAACAATGGGATTCGTGGGGTGATACCGAAATGGATTTGGAATGTTGGGAATGGATCCCTCGCGTATCTTAACCTCTCTCACAATGCTCTTACCGAGATCAAACAACCTCTCCTCACTTCTCTTCAAGTAGTAAAATATCTGTTTTGGATCTTCACTCAAATTTCCTTGGAGGGCAGATTCCGCTTCCACCGCCATCAGTTTTTGTTTTGGACTACTCGAGCAACAATTTTAGCTCCAGCATACCGGCTAACGTGTCGTTCTACCTCAACTTCACAATCTATTTGTCACTCTCTGGGAACAAGCTTGTGGGGATGATCCCTTCCTCGATTTGCCAAGCAAGCTTTCTCCAAGTCCTCGACTTGTCTAACAACAGTTTCAGTGGCTCTGTCCATGAATGCTTGTGTGAGATGAGCAATTCTCTTATAGTTTTGAATCTAGGTATAAACAACCTTCGAGGGTCTTTGCCGAAGAATATCACCAAAGATTGCAGACTGAGAACGATAGGCTTCAGCAGGAACAGATTGGAAGGTCGAGTCCCTCCAGGCTTGGTCAATTGTGGAAATCTAGAGGTGCTCAATCTTGGAAACAATAACATCAGTGATTCATTCCCCTCCTGGTTGATGAAACTTTCTCAGTTGAGGGTTCTTGTTTTGAGATCGAATCGACTCTACGGTTCGGTGTGGAATTCACGGTCAAATTATACATTTCCGATGCTTCAAATCATCGACATCTCTTCCAATGAATTCAACGGGACTGCTGGTTCCATCATTTGAAGGCGATGAAGGCGGACAACAAAGAGCATCACTATCAATTGATATATAATTTTCTCCAATTGACACCGGTTTACTATCAAGATACTGTGACAGTCACGATCAAAGGTCTAGAGATGACGCTCGTAAAAGTTCTAATCGTCTTCGCTTCTCTTGATCTCTCCGACAATCAATTCGAAGGGAGATACCCTCTATGATTGGCAAGTTGACAGCCCTCATCTTTCTCAACATGTCACACAATAGTCTGACTGGTTTGATCCCACAGTCAATCGGGAACCTCATGAATTTAGAGTCATTAGACCTCTCAGACAACAAGCTCTCAGGAGAGATACCGACGCATTTGGGATTGTTGACATTCCTTTCGCTATTGAATCTGTCATACAACAACCTCGAGGGACAAGTGCCACCCGGATCACAATTGAGTACATTCTCAAATACTTCTTATGAAGGCAATATTGGATTGTGTGGACCCCCGCTGACAAAAACATGCGTGAATTCAACAGAAGCACCATCCGCGTATGAATCATAATTAAGATCCATGAGTACACTTGATTGGGAATTAATCTTTATCGGGTTGGGATTGGGAAGTGGTTTGGGAGCAGTCTTCTTTGTTTTCTTTATAACAAAGTAAAATGGTTGGTCCATTATTGATGTGGACAACAGCGAGAAGGAGATATCACAAGTTCATTGATAATCTGCTTTTGAAAATGTTTCCATCAGCTGTGTTGAATTGTGACCATTGTGGCGAAATGAAGGTTGGAGTTGAGGATGACATGTAAGAGGAGCTCATGGAGATGGAAGTGGAAGGTGCGCCACGATTCTGTGTGTTCTGTACACAGATGGACTATATTATGGGGAAGCCTATACATGTGGAGTGCTCTTGTCATGTTGAAGAGTGAGGTCACTTCAAACACCAGGTCAGTTCATGGAAATGTCGATTCTGGCAAACATGAATGACAATGCTTTGTGTTCCATACAGGATCTGTTTGTGTTAAATTGTTTTGTTTTTCATATAAAACTGATTCAAACAAGAGAAATTCCTTTTCTGTTTGTTCATATTTTAGTTAAGCAGACCACCTGATGGGGTGTGTGCAATGAAATACATTAATTCCTCTTTTCTTTCATTTGATATGATATCTTTTGAAAAGTTTTGCAGTTCTGTAAGTGAAGAATCAATGAGATTACTTTTGATTCAGATTGTTTTCTATGCTATTCAAATTCAATGACTGCGTGCATAATAGGCATGCAAGATTTATAATTTTATGATATATTTGCTAGTTATGTGTCATTAATTAATGCCTAACAGGAGTATAATGTCATAGGCGAATTATTTAAACAAAATTGTATACACAAATTTGTAAATTAAAGATAAAAACTGCACTCACTTGTCTAGCTCAGTTGGTGTAGTGCAAGATCCTTCTTCCTCCTTGTCTGGGTAGTAGAATAGGGAAAATAGAGTTGAATAGAGGTGAATAAACCTAAAAATCTGTTTAGTGAAAATAAATTGATATTGATATTCTAGGATTTCATATCAAATCATCTGTCATTCTCTCTTAAAAATATATAGATCCACGTGTCATCTTTTTTTCATCTTTTATAATTAATTATTCACATCTTATTTACATTTTACCCAAAACTTATTCATGGTCAACAAAATTTTTTTATCAATGATTAACCAAACATAAAAAAAATATGTTTTTTAATAAGAATAAATAATAATACAATCAAATATAAAATGATTTTTTTTGTACTGCAAAAAAGAAAAAAAAAGGTGTAGAAGAAAATGAAGTAGTGGAAAATGATAAAGAAGAATATAGAACAGAGTCCATGGCGTGTTGTAGGTATGGTTTGTATCCCTTGGTGCAGCACTGCATTTCTGGAGCATTTTATGTCACTCTACTGTATGTGCTGTTTTGTTTATTCCATAACAAGAGAGGCAAATAATTTTAGATTATTGTTGGTTGCGGACAATTTGAATATTAATAGTGGTCAGAGGAAATAAAGCAAAATCAAGAACAACTTGGGTCTGGAGTGATATCTTGTGTGATATACTTGTAGCTGTTTCATTGTAGACTGTAGAGTACTGGATGCTCATGTCATTACTTAGGGATGGAAAAACTTAAAGCAGATGCCTTGCTCAAACTAGTGTTTGGAACTGCAGAACTAGTATCTGCATGATCTCTAGTAACTGGAAAATGTATATCATCATACCATCAATTTTTGAATATCACTCATCTGAGTGTTGTCCTGATTGCTTGAATAGCATTGCAATACTTTGTTGCGGTTGACATTATGTGCGGTAACTGCTGGACACCCTTTTCAGCTCTTGGAATGCATACCTGCTCTCTGCATCGAATCCACCAACAAACTGGAAAGTCGTCTGATGATTAGTGAACTAATTTTTAAAAGTGATCAAAGGAATTAACTAATGTGTTGGTTAGAATTACCTGATGGACTCGGAAGGCGAACCAAACTCCTCGAAGAATAAGGTCATTTTCTTCAGATAATGTACTGGATTCCAATTCAGTGGTGACACGCCTCATATACTGTTTTGCCAATTTCATGGATCCTGATTTGAGCTGCTATTCAATGAATGAACTACGTAAGAGAGAGGTTTTTTCCACCAGTTAAGCTTTTGCAGTATGATGTGGTTGATTATGCTGTTGGCATTATTATCTCTTAGTAAAATAGGATTCTGTTATCTGGCATGCCAAATCTTAGTCCATTTAGATGAGTAAAGTTTTGAATGTTGCAAGTATTAGATCTCAATTAACAGCTTTGGCTGATTTTGGTTGTTAGATTTTCTTGTTGTTCTTGTGGGAGCATCATCAATAAAATTGAATGGAGGTCCAGAGCATTTTATTTTCATGTTTCTAAGTTGTTTCCATTTCACTAATTAACTCTGCCAATGGAACATTTTGTGGGATGAAAAGCACATACCTGTGCAATAAGCCCTGTATTGAGCATCCATTCACAAGGAATCTGAAATTCTTTGTATTTCCTGATGGAGCCTTCCCTCATTCGCTCAAGGTTGTGAACACTGTGTTCCAATCTGCATTTGAAAAATAACATATGGTATTGTTTTGGAATTTATTCTGGAGGATATGATTCAAAAAAATAAATAAATCACATGCTGTGTCCTCAATTGTCCTGCAATGCTTGTATTGGCTGTTTGGGATCATCGTGGAACGATAAAACCTCTGATTCGAGGTTCTTCAAATCACGGTATCCAAAAGCTGCTTCTCTCATTGCATCTGCTTTTCTTTCGGGCCACTCCAGGAAGTGCTTAAGCACAGCCCTCTCATCCACCAAGTAAGAGAGTTCGTTGTCTAGCCACTTCACAAAGGCCTCTACGTCGGCGATCTCCTTGTAAGCCGCATTTTGCACCTCTTTCATCAAGAATCTAATGAAGTCTCCTTGTGTTTCCACATCTGACTTTATCTGTCAAGAAATTCAAATCTAACTGAATTTTAGAGAGTTGAATAGTAAAATCAATAAGTTTAAGCATCAAACATTCTTACAGCGAGGAGATGTGCCGACCGATTTTCTATTTCTCCAATCATTTCCCTTTCATTTATCGGTAACAGATCTGCTTGGTTTCCTGACTTCATATCCAACTTTGCGTCTCTTCTTGTAAGGGTGCGATAGAGCTCCACAACTTCCTGTACTCGCATAACTGCATTGGCAGAGTCGCGTTTCAATTTTAGAGGCGGCGGAGGCGGAGGCCGTGATGCCTTTTCATTTGAGTCCAACATCGGGGTGACAGAATTGCTGGTAGGTTTTGGAGGCGGCTTGGGAATTCTGGGTGCTCTGTCTTTCCTGTCTGTAACATCTGAATAATCTGTTTTTTGAGATGAATCCTCAGCTGCAGGGATTTCTGTAGCACTGCCGTTATTTTTCTGTATATGCTTGTGTTGTGACGCATTGTTGTCGATGCTGGTGATTGTCCCGAGATTCTTCCACAGGTTGGATCGACGATCAGCATTTTGAGACTTGATCACTGCCATCTGGGACTTGAGACGTGCGAGTTCTTGCTTTAGTTGCTCATTCTCTCTTTCTAAGGTATGGTTTTTCTCCAGAGACGCCTTGAGCTCGTTTTCGAGCAAGGCAACTCGCATGTCATCATCATCCTCTTTGTCATTCTTTTCTCCTCCTCGCCAAATCAGCTACAAAAATCTCTCAATGTCTGGATTTTGCTGAAACTTGTTTAAAATCTCACCTTGAATGATTAATATATCAGTTGGTGTGGACTGAGTGGTGACATCTTATTTGTTGATTTCACACAGTATGGTTATTGAACTAAATTATGTAACTAGTTGGTTTTAATATAAAATAGTGAGGTTTGCTTGACACTGCTGCTGTGGTTTAGGTAGCCTTCTAAACAAGCGATTCTGGTCAGTAGATCTCACTAAATTCACATGGTCAAAATGACCAGGGAGACCTAGCTTTACTTTCCTTTCTTTCTCTTTTCCTCTCTATTTCTTTTTTTCCCCGGATGCTTATTCACCATAATCATGGTGGCAAATTAATTCTGTGTCTCGATCAATGTCCTTTGATCATCATTAGATGACTAAATATTAGGTGTGACCATTACATGTTACATGATTTAGGATCAAATAGTTTGTAGTCTTTGTTTTACTATTATGGTGTACTAATTATAGACTGAAGTTGTCATTAGAGTTGCTGAGGCACTTTTTTGTTAATATTTTTCTTCATTCTTTTCACCAGACAGGACATGCACCAACTCTCTTAGTTCTTTATAGCTTCTTTTTGTTTCTCCATCTTTTTCTTTTTCTTTTTTGTAACTGTGAAGCCAGATAAATATGGTCACTTTCACTAGCTAAAGCAAAATGTCATTATTAAAGAGTGAAATTTCAACCCCTGGTGCATTTGTCATATGAATCAACCTGTCATTGTTGGGTTAATTAAAATTTCAATTCAATTGTGCACATCTCAGATCATGGGTAATTGGTTGCTCTCATTAAATATTCCTATTATTTTTATTCATAAATAGTTAGGCTTCATTTTCATTGAAATTGAATTAAAGTGGTAGGTAGGGGAGGCTGCTCTGTCTCCCACCAACAGGATTGATTGGGAAAAAAATAATAATATGAATTTAAGGGCCTGATAAATTTGATATTTTTGTTTAATGAAGTACATATATTTATGAAAAAATAAAGCACGTATTTGAAAGAATTGAATACATATGTTTTTACGGTTTTGGTAATATGGTATATACGTGTATTGAGATGTGCTAGGTCCGTCATGTTAGATATTAAACTTGAATTAAGTTGTGTTTGAAATTCTTCATTTCTACGTTCATTTGGGACGTTGTAGGCAAAATTTCTTCTCTTTTTTTCCATAAAATTTATCACAACTGGATTACTAAAAAGGAGGAATTAACTTTTTGATAGTAATTTCAAGATAGCTGGATTAATATTTCTTATCTCGTTCACCCTGAGAACATAATAATAAATACAAAAATAATGATGATGAAATAAGAAACATATAAATCAAATTGAAAATTATTCTGCTAGTAAAATAATATTTTGGACAAATGGTTCATAAATGACGTTTAGTTTAATTTTGGATGTTAACAACTTACCAAAAGTTAGTTTTCTTTCCCTTAAAGATTTAGTTGAAGTTGATTATGAGAGGTAGATAATTAATTTATATTATTCTGACTCTTCAGATTAAGATACAACAAATAAATAAATAGCTGTAAAGTTCTCTCTTCCAAGTTATAATGAATTCCCTGGACAATCAACAATCACCAAAAGGTCCTCTTATGTTAATGAACTTTTGATACATGAATTGCAATTGAAACGTTTATTATTAGAGAATCCATAATTGTGATATTTTTAATATTTTAAAAAATGTCACATTTTAAATCTCTCTTACACATTCAAATATAGGAGTATAATTATATTATTAAAAAAATTAGAATTCATTATCTAACTCTTATTCACAATTTATTTTTAACTTTTCTTGTCTGAAACCAAAAGGATGAGATATGTTTTTCAATGACAAAGACAATCAAATAAAAAATAACATTGTTGAATTATATGTGTTATGTCATAGGGTATTACACGTGTAATCCTATGTGTACTTGTATATAAAGGGATTAAATCCTAAGTGCAATACAAGGATTCCCATTATTCCATTATCTCTTCGTAATATGGTATCAGAGCCACCACCTCAAAAACCCTAATTTTTTTTTTGGAATCCTTCATCGCCGTCAACGTCATCGTCATCCGTCGCCGTCGTCGCCGCTCAGCCGTTGCTCGCGCCGCCCCTGTCGCGCCGCGCCGCCCCTATCGTGCCCAGCCCTACCACGACGCCCCTGCCGCCCGAGCGCGCCCTGCCCTGTCGGTATCGTCGGGAAGGCCTCCGAATGGCCGCGTGTGTTGTCGGTGCTTTCGGAAAGGGTCCCGGTGGTGTGGGGGTGCACGTGCGTGTGTGGGAGTTCTTCGGGGATTCGGATCGGATGCGTGCCCTGGCGGGCTTGGTCGGATCGTCTTCTCGGAAGGGTGAGGGGTGTCGTTCCTGGTTGAGACGCCCGATAGCGGCTCAAGAGGATTCCAGGGTTTGTGTGATCGCCACCTGCTTTTTCTAAAAGTAGGAAAGGGGTGGGGTTGGATGTGATCGCCTACGTGGGGAGTTTGTGGGGTCTCCGCTCTGAGACACGGATATACCGTATACAGAGGTGGAAAAACATGTAATCCTATTCTGCTTCCGGGGCTTGACTAAAGGAGTCTAGGGACATAGGGGTGCAAATGGGGTGTGTATAGGAGGGGTGGCTAGTGGTATCAAGCCGTCTGGTCAGGGGCGGCTAATAGGGTTTAGCCGTCCGGGGACTGGTTTGGTTTGGACAGAATTTCGGTAGGAAATGAGTTTGGTTGTGGACAGGGGCTAAGCTAGGTTTAGCCCAGGTTTTTGGAGGGTGGGATGAGAGGGTATTTTATGTAGGGAAATGGGTATTTCTCTCACAAAAGGGGCTCTCTCTCTCTCTCTCTTGGGATTTCTAGTGGGGAAGGGGAATGTGAATTGTGGGTTGTGGATTGTTGATGTGAATTGGTTTTTGATTGGTGATGGGTTTAAAGGCTTGGGACCTCCTCTATTTATAGTAAAAGAGAGGCAGGGGAATGTCCAGGGAGTAATAGAGTGGGTTGGCTTCGATTAGACCCCTAATTAATTCTCTGGTTCTTCTGTCAGAGACCAGGTGAAGGGCGGCTAGTGCTAACTAGCCGCCCAGGATGGGTCGGCTACTTCCTGGTAGCCGCCCCTATCATAACCTGCCAAACGTCCCATCTCTGACAGGCGGTGGCTTGGGTCGGTTACTTGGGTTAATCCGGCCAAGATAGGGCGGCTAAAGACCATCATCCGCCGCAATGATCAGCATTTAATACTGCTTTATGTCCCATCCAGGGGACTGGTCTAAAATCGGCCAGGGGGGCGGCTGGTTAGGTTCAGCCGCCCTTAGCCAGGGACTTTAGGGTTTCTGGGTTTCTGGTTTTCAGCTTAGGGCTAGGTTTAGGGTTTTGGGGTTTAGGTTAGGGCTAGGGTTAGGGTTTGATTTTAGGTTAGGGTTTCCGGTTAGGGTTAGGGTTTGGGTTTAGGGTTAGGGTTTCCGGTTAGGGCTAGGGCTAGGGTTTAGGGTTTGGGTTTAGGGTTAGGGTTTCCGGTTTCCTGAATTCGGTTCTCTACTTGATGTCCAACCGTGGGATATTTCTGGGTGTTACTTGAAGTATTTCTGTCTCTCTGGACGGTCAAAATTGGGGTATCTACAATTGTCCCTCATCGGACGGAGTCTTTGTGTGAAGCAGGAAAGACTTCGACCGATGATAAGGAAAGAGACCCCTATTTTGGCCGGCCCGACCTTCAAGAAGTTGTGCCAACACGAACAGTACTATTCGGGGAGTTGATTTAGATTGTCAGAGGCTAGGTCTTGACTTAGAATTTTTAGCTGAAAGGATGATCCAGGTGGAAGGCGGGGAAAAGTAAATGGTGAGTGATCCAACCCGCGGTCGGGATTCTTAGCTATCGTGCGTGGAGCTGCCCAGCGTCAGTTTCCTCGTGCCTACTGTTCCCGTGCTTGGAAAAACTCAGCAAGGAGGGGATATCGCCGACAGAAAGCAAGTAAAAGTTGATTTGGTGAATTGGATCGTCCGAAGGATTTAAGAACTCTGGAAAAGAACCAGAACTGAAGAAATTCGAATTTGAACGGTACTGAAAGTGTGGCAAAACTTCAGGAAAGTCGTGTTTGATCAAGTAGTGTATGGAAATAAGCCAATACATGGCTGTTTTGTATGGAAAACCTTGAAATTTAGGGCTGAAAAGAAATTGGAAAGGGGTTTTAAGTGGAAGTAGAAAAACTAACTAGCCGCCCGAGAGGAGGCGGCTACTCGTGAGTAGCCGCCTCCCGACTGGGTCCCTTATAACCGAAAAGGGACCCTCTCTCTCTCCATACGTTTTAAAACGGTTACTCTTCCCTCCTCTCTTCTTCTTCTTCATTTTAAACCGAGGAACCTTGATTCCTTTGCCTTCTCTTCCTCCATTTCGTCCTTAATCCTCTCTCTTTCTCTTGATTTCGAAAACCCTAGTTTGAGTTCTCCTTTTTCTTTTTTAAACCGAGGAGATGACGAGGTCGAAGGCAATTGCTTCGAGGGGGAAACGGCCACGGGTGGCTCGTGGAGAGTGTAGCCCGAGCTCTTCATCATCGGAGAGCGATAGGCCGGAGGTAGAGGTCGTGGGGGAAGCTATGGGTGCAGCGGAGGTGCCGCCGGTGGATATCAGCGCGGGTGAGGTTGGAGATTCACCTTTGGGGACTGCCCAGTGGTTGGGAGTAGCATGATAGGGTATACACGCAAGAGGAGGCGTGGGGATCGACCGACGGTGGTCGAGGAGGTGGTTTCGGGGGTCGGGGGATCGGTTGAGGGTGTAATTGAGGGGGCAGGGGCTGAGGGGGTTAGTGAGGATGTAAGAGTGTCATTGGATGCCCTCGTTGGGATGTTGGATAGGGAGGCCACAGAGGCCAGGGCTGAGGAGGAGGAAAGTAGGGCTATGGGGACTTTTGCGGAGTTTATCTCCGGTGTGGGGAGGGTGGAGGGGATAGGAGAGGCTAGGGATGGGGCCGGGGAGGCCGAGGGTACGGGCACCGGGGCTGCAGAGGCCGGTGTGGGTGTTGGGGCTGAGGCCGAGGAGGCCGTGTTCGAGGAGGATGAGGAGGAGGAGGACGACGGGATGGACGATCCCGACGAGGCCGAGGTGGACGCTCCTGGGTCCACACGAGCCGTGGTATGCTCCTAACCTTTTAGTCTTAGCCTTTTTATTTTGGTGTATATGCATGTGTTTTGGTTGGTATGAACAGGTTGTATATGTGTATTATACTCGTATATGTGTGTTTTAAATAGACATGCTTTGTGTATAAGTTAATCACGGTGGGATGTGTAAGCATGCTGAGATGGGTTTGTTTTTATAGGGAGGGGGGCAATTTCTATATATATATCCATGTTTGTTATATGCATATAAAGGAGAGAGAAATGATATAGCTAATATGCTTGCATGCGATACTTTTTCTATGTGTGTGTGACTTCGTATGTGTTTGATCGTGGTAGAGCATGAGGGAGTGTATGCATGCATTTCACGGGCCCAAGTCCTATATGCTTAGGTGTGTCTTAGTATAAGCATGATAGACTGTGATGTAAGAAAGAGCATGAGTGGTGATCACGGTGGGTTTTGATATATATATTTTGTTTGCATGCGTGATCATATGCGGAGTGGGAGGTGAACCTCTACGTGAATGTTTTTGTGTTTGATATGAGAATTTTTACTTTCCTAAGCATGATCTCTAAATGATTTTCGAGTTTTGGATTCTTACCTTTTTTAACTAACCCATCTCTTCTTCGTTTGTTTTGTAGCGGCCGAATCGTATCCGGGCTTTATGGCACGGGACGAAGAGGTGGTATGATGCCTTGGGGCAGGAGGAGAGGAGCTTAGTGGATGGGGCGGGCTTTCGCTCCTTCTTTTTGATTGAGCCGTTCCACGTCCATCGCCCTTATGTGGAGGCGTTGGCGGAGAGATGGGACCCGGAGAGTTGCACGTTCATTCTCCCTACCGGCACTGTTATGCCGATGCTCGAGGACGTCCATCGGATCACCGGCCTTCCGGTCTTGGGGGAGGCAGTGATTGCGGCCACCCTTGCGGACTACAGGGGGCCTTTCCGAGAGTTGATCGGGGAATAGGAGTTCGTGGAGCGGGAGCGGACGCTGAACCGGATCCCTTTGGGGAGGCTTTTGGGGCAGTACGGCCTCGGTTCCTTTACAGAGCGCCAGAAGGGCGAAGCTGCAGCTAGCTTCGAGAGGAGGCAGGCGATGATCGAGGCGAGAGAGGCGGCCGCGTGCCCACAGAGGGCACGGAGGGAGTTGAGGGCGTTCTTTCTTTACTTCTTCGGCCGGGTCCTCTTCTTGACGGCTTCTGATAAGGTTTCCTCTCACTCTCTTTTGCTGATGAGGGACCTGGAGGGCATGGGACGCTACGCCTGGGGAGCGGCGATGCTCGCCCATCTCTTTGCGGTGCTCTCGAAGAAGGTCAAGAGGGCCGGGGGAAAGAACCTTGGCGGCTTCGCGCCATTTCTTCAGGTATGTGTAAGTGGTAAGTGTCTTCTTCTTGGTTTAGCTCACTTTGATCATGATAATTTCCCTCTTGCTTTGCTAGATCTTCGGGTACGAGCATTTCGCCATCGATCGCCCGTCTTTGGCTCCGTTTGATCATGCCCTTCCTTGGGCTATGAGATGGGAACCCCGGGGGTCTTCTCGCTTGCACCGCATCGCTCAATTCTGAGAGGCCTTCCGTGTCTTGTCGGAGGAAGAGGTACATGTTTTCATCGAGTTTCCTTGGCTTGTATTTGATTTTCTTTCGACTAAGCGCTCTTCCTATCTTTGATGTTTTTTAGATGACGTGGAGGCCTTATCCAGAGGAGGTTCCCGAGGCTCTGGCGCGAGACGTCTGGTTGATCTATTTCAATGAGGTCGTGTTTCATGCGATCAGCCGGGTCATCTGCCAGTTTGGCTATCATTCAGTGGGTGCTCGATCCTCTGCCGCGGCGCCCCTTGATTCCGGTGGCTGGGATTCCTCGGGACACGAATCTTCCGAGGAATTACGCTACGTATGTGGCGGGATGGATGGGCCGAGGCGTCTTGGTGGAGCGTCGTCCTAAGGTGACTTCGAGTGACGAATACCTAGTTTGGTATCGTCAGAGTATGCGGGTATCCTCGGGACGATGGAGGAGGAGATCCCGGACGCTTACGTAAGTTGAAGATCCTTTTTTCTTTCCTTGTTCTCCCTTGCTTGAATATTTTCTTGACCTTCTTCCGCTTGAGCCTGACCATTCTCTCTCGGCTTCCTTGGCTACTGGGGCCACCTTCAGCCGTGCTTCTCGTCCTTCGGCATCTCGGAGTCGTGGGATATACGCGAGGGCTGCGTCTTTGGTTCGAGAGACTCCTGCCGCTCCTGATGCTCCAGAGGTTCAGTCCTCTCTTCAGCCACCGCTCCCTTCTCAGCCAAGCCAGGATGTTCCTCCTACTCGGCCTCCAGCGGATGACGATACGCCGAGGTATAGCTTCTTTGTGTCTTGGTTTTAGGTAGAAGAATGGTATATATGCAAGGATTTCATGCTTTTCTTCTTTTCTTTTTGACTCAGGTGATTATTTCAGTGAAGTATAGCTCAAGACTGTGGAGCTTGGAGCGTTTTGAAAGATTCTCTTTTATGTACTCTCTTAGTTTTAGAAGAACAGTCTATGTTTATAGTTTTGATGGGACAATTTAATTTCTCGTTTTGTATGCATGGTTTAGAGTAATTTAGCATGGATTTTTATGGATACGTATGTGCGTGTAGGTGAATCTTGGCTTTTATCGGTTTGATTCATGGATGGACATGTGATTTTGAGACAGGGTTGTTTTTCGAAGTGTATACGTATTGGTTTTATGAACGTATATGTGTATGAAATGTGTGTATGCAATTTTGGAAAGAAATGTTCTTGATAGGTATTGGACACGAAGACTTGATTAAAATGGGGCGACAGCAGATTTAAGGGTAGCAGGCAGGGGGCGGCTAGTTGTGTTTAGCCGCCCCCTGTCTGGGGCATACTTTCCTAAACAAAGGGCAGGGGCGGCTAGTGTAAACCAGCCGCCCAGTGAGGGGCGGCTAGTCGGGTTTAGCCGCCCCCTGTCTGGGACAATTCTTCTGGTTTTGCTTCTTGTCTGCTGTTGTTGAAAGCTTTTGTGACTGCTTCGACTCTCGAGACCTATAAAAACATCCTTTCATGGACCAAGTGTTAAATCTGTTCGGATTGCGCCCCTGCACTGACTTTCGAGCTCTTTCTTGCTTGAATCGTCAAGCGCTAGAATCCATCTTAAGGTGAAATGGAAAGATAATGCGAGAAAATAAAGTGTGGGAGACCATTCTTTAATATGCAAGGAAGGGATTCCAAGTGCGTGAGTGAAGAAAACTTTTAAGTATGCGTGAAAGTGGGATAATTTCTTCTCAAGCATGTGCGGAAGGGCGTGAAATGAGTGGGGACAATTTTAATATTTAGGTACGGGGGGTTAACTTTAATATTCCAAGAAAATCGAATGCCTACGTGCTTTGAGAAAGAAAAATGCGAACTTCTCGATCTTCTTAAGTAAAAGATACCATCAAGTCCCCGTGGAGGAGCCCTTGTGGTCACCAATGTCCAAACCAGGGTTGTATTTGAAAGGTATAGGCCTTAGGTGCCAGTTTTTCTAGGTTCACAGTTCTCAAATGCTTGATTGTATTATTCTAAACATGCTGAAAAAATCCATGAGTGTACCAGGAGTCAAGTTAGATAAGCTTCCTTTGGATAGGCAAGTTTCTAAGTGAACTCACGTGAGTGTGTGTAATTTGTAAACCTGGAAATGATCTACCTTTGGTCGAAATTTCGCCTTTCCCGGTAGACATAGTCCAATTTTGAATCCCATTGCGAAAATAAAAAGGGGGGGGGGAATGGGGTAAGAGTAATATCTTCCTTTTGGGCAATATTTTAGAATTGTCCCAGTCTAGCATATGTCCTACTTTCTAGGTCCCTCTGGCTTTCTTCTTTTTACCACTTCTTTATTTTGGGTGGAAAGTACAGTCCGTTGTTTGGATATGTACTGGTATAGCCGTTGTCTAGCATATACCGTGCGTAAAGGCGTGAAAGCCTGCTAAAATAGAGAGTTTAACCCGTTCACTTGGGTGTTATTTTTCTTTTGTTGGCCTCTCATTGCCTGATTTTTTTTTTTTCGAGGGGGGGGGCTCTTTTGTTTTTCACCCCGATTCTTTTCGTGCTTCCCCTCTAGAAGTGTTTGTATAGTGCCAGAGCCAGTTTTGGGACATATGCCAGGTCTAGGTAACTCCTCATTTTGACCTAGTGTTAATACGAGTGGGGCGGAAATAAGGGAGGTTTTGCTTTGGGGGTTTTAAATTGTCCCAGTCTACGGGGTAGGCAATTTCTCTTTCATCAGGTAAATCGATCGTCCAGTTATACGTGTGTGAATGAAGAGGCTTGATTTGGCGGAGATGTGTTCAAATAGATACCAGTTTATCTTTGAGAGTCTTATAGTTCTATCATCAAGTACTAAACGCTGGAAATCGCAGGAAGAAAGAATAATAATTCTCAAGTATTGAAAGCTATTCATGCATGGAATTTCTTTAGATAAGTGCATTCCACGAACCTGAAACCTCGACTCCTTCGGCATCTACCAAGCGGTAGGCATTCCTGGAATAGGCATGGGTGATCACATAGGGTCCCTCCCATGTGGGTTGCAACTTCCCTCTTGGGTGAGGCTGTCTTGATGGCATGATTTGCTTAAGTACTAGTTCCCCGATTTCAAATTTTCTTTTTATTACCTTCTTTTCAAATGCCCTTGCCACCCTTCTTTGGTAGGCCTGGGCATGGTCTGCCGCTCTTAGTCTTTTCATGTCTAGTAGTTCGAGGCGTAGTAGGAGTGCCTCTCTCCTTTCCTCAATTTGGAGGTCTTCTTCTAGTACTATTCTTAAGGATAGGACAAGGATTTCGTAGGGTACTACTGCTTCGGCTCCAAATGTGAGTGAATAGGGGGGTTTGACCAGTGGGTGTCCTAATGGAGGTTCGGTATGCCCAGAGGGCGTCTACCAATTTATCAGCCAATCGGTAGCTTTATGAGTTTCTACCGTTTTCTTTATAATTTTGAGCAAGGTTTTGTTGGTCGCCTCTGCTTGTCCGTTCCCTTGTGGATAATATGGCGTGGAATGATGAAGTTCTATATGATGTTTATTGCATAGGTCTTGGAATTCTTGGGAGATGAACTGGGGACCATTGTCAGTTATAATCGCTTTGGGGGTGCCGAACCGCGCGAGGATGTGAGTGCGGACAAAACGAGCCAGGGTAGAGCTTTTAATTACTACATAGGACTCGGCTTCAGCCCATTTGGTAAAGTATTCTGTAGCGGTGAGGATGAAGGCTTTCTGGGTGGTGTTTTCTATAGTGTCCCGGAATGGTCCTATCACATCTAATGCCCACATAGAGAAGGGCCATGGTGAAGTCATGGGATGTAAAGAAGATGCTGGTGCGTGTATTTTGTTGGCATGAGTTTGACATTGGATACAACGCTTAACGTATTTGTTGCAATCCCCTTCAAGCGTGGGCCAATAGTAGCCCATTCTTAGTACCTTTTTCGCTAGCATCTGGGCGTTGACGTGTCCTCTGCATACTCCAGAGTGAGCTTCTTCTACAATGGTATATGCTTCTTTGTCGTCCAAGCACCTGAGTAGTTCCCCATTGAAGGAGGCTCGGAAGAGTATCCCCCCTCGGAGGCAGTATTTGACTGCCACCCTTTTAACTATTTTCTGGTCGTTGCTAGTAGCGTAGCTTGGGAACGAACCGTTTTCAAGGTAATTTTTTATGTCAAAGTACCAGGGATTTCCGTCGTCCATATCTCCTAGTTCAAGGGCTAGGATTTCCGTGGTACTAGCATTTTTGTTGGTTTAGTTCTTTTTTAGGAGATCTCGAGTTTTATAGTCATAGAGTTCGGTGGCAGGTGCTTCCAGTCTTTGGATAGTGACTGTTTTAGATGTTCTAGATAAGGGGAAGGTGAGCGATGAGGCTAAATAGGCTAGAGAATCTGCAAGAATATTGCCGGTCCGGGGTATGAAAATGTGAGTAACCTCACGGAATTGTTTTAGCAGGACTATGGCTAGTTCTCTGTACGGCTTCAGTTTTGGGTCTCTAGTCTGATATTTTTTAAGAGTTTGGCGGATCACTAAGAGGGAGTCCCCAATGATGTCTAAATTTTTGGCTCCTAGGGCTAGGGCTGCCTTCAAACCTGCTATGAGGGCCTCGTATTCGGCAATATTGTTGAACATAAGCTGAAACGCTCGTGGGATAATGACGCCTTCGGGGGAGATTAGTGCTATTCCTATTCTCTTTCCCTTTTGGCTGACCGCTCCGTCGAAATATAGGGTCCACGTCTCTCTATTCTTTTATTCAATAAGCACAAATATTTCTTCGTCCGGGAAGTCAGTTTTTACTGGTTCGTAATCAGGGAGGGGTAGTTGAGCGAGGTGGTCAGCAATAGCTTGCCCTTTGATGGATTTTTGAGTGGCGTACGTGATGTCAAACTCGTTTAACTGTACTTGCCATCGGGCTAAGCGTCCAGTTAATATGGCTTTCTCGAATAGGAACCTTACTGGGTCCATTTTGGCAAAGTATTTGACTTTGTGGGCAAGGAAGTAATGTCGCAACTTTTGGGAAGCCCATACTAATGCTAGCCAAGTTTTTTCTGTGGGTGGGTAGGCTTTTTCGTATTCAATCAGGGTTTTACTCAGGTAGTAAATGGCCTTTTCCTTTCTTTCCATGTCGTCGTGTTGTGCAAGCACTGCACCAATGGCTTCCTTAGTTGTAGCTATATAGAGGAGCAGGGGTCATCCGGGCACTGGAGCCGAAAGGACTGGGGGATTAAGAAGGTACTTTTTAAAATTATCAAAGGCCTTTTGGCATTCACTATCCCAATTAAACTTGACTCCCCCTTTTAACAGTTTGTAAAAGGGGCGACATCTTTCAGCGTGTTGCGAAATAAATCTCCTAATAAATTACAACCTTCCTACGAGCCCCCTTAATTCTTTTAGGTTCTTAGGTGGGGGCATTTGGGCGATGGCTTTTGCCTTGGTCGGATCTATTTCTATCCCCCGCTTACTTACCATGAATCCTAAAAGTTTCCCAGAGGAGACCCCAAAGCGACATTTCTTTGGATTCATTTTAAGTGAATACTCCCTGCATCTCTGTAGTACTTGCCTGAGTATGTCTGCGTGTCCTACTCGAGTCCTAGATTTAACTAAGATGTCATCCACATATACTTCTACTAGTTTGTGCATCATATCATGGAATATTGAGGTCATAGCCCTTTGATATGTTGCACCTGCATTTTTGAGCCCGAAAGGCATGACTATGTAGCAGTAAATTCCCCAGGGTGTGGTAAAAGAAGTCTTTTCTTGGTCTTTTTCTGCCAGCCGGATCTGGTTGTATCCAGAAAATCTATCCATGAACGAGAGCATCTCATACCCTGCCGTGTTGTCCACAAGGAGGTCAATATGTGGGAGTGGGAAGTCATCCTTTGGGCACGCTCGATTGAGGTCCCTGAAGTCGATGCATATCCGGATCTTCCCATCCTTCTTGGACACTGGAACGATATTGCTACCCACTTTGGGTATAAGACTACCCGGATAAATTTAGCCTGGTGGAGTTTGTCTACCTCATCTTTGATTTTTAAAGCCACCTCGGGATGAAGGCGTCTCAGTTTTTGTTTTACTGGTTTTGCGTTTGGTTCTAAGATTAACTGATGTTCAACTAACGAGGTGTCGAGTCCAGGCATGTCCTTGTAAGACCATGCAAAGACGTCTTTATACTCATGTAATATTTTAACCAGGCCCTCCCTCTCATCGTGATTAGTCCTGCGCTAATTGAAATGATTTTGGGGTCAGCCTTTGTCCCCAGGTTTAGCTCCTCTATCTTCTCGTCTGCTTCTTATGTCTTTTCATCGAACCTTTGAAGGCTCTGCTTGAATTCTTTAGATAGGTCCTCTTTTTCTTCATCGTCCTCATCACAGATTTCGAAGACCCCTAAACCATCGTCTAGGTTCTCTATGTTATCTAGGTCTGGTTCTTCTATAACTGCTATTGATTCAAATTTTTCTAAACCTAATATGGTCCTGCTATACCCCTCTAAACTGCTAATGATCTGGTCAGGAATTTGACTCCTAGTAGGTTTGACTGTTTTGGACGAGGCACTAGGGTCGGGACTTTTAGCTTGACTGGCTAGACGATGTAGTTTATTCAGGAGATCAGAGTCATCGCTAAAGGGATGCCATACTGGGGTGAAGTCATCATTGTCGAACAGGGACCCTAGGGTTTTGGTTTCCATTTTTGTTTGTTTGTTTGTTTTTTTTTTAACAGAAAAGACACTTATTATTTACAACCTACTGGATTGGTGGAAGTGTTTCAACCGACTTTCCTCCAGCAGCTGGCGCTCCTTTGTTGCGATGCTTGAGCACTGCGAGAAAAGGAGGCTGGGTCAGCTGGGGTTTTATCGTCTGCCGGTGAGTGTGTGTGTAGGTGTTTATCAGGGTGTGGGAATAGCCATTCTAGGGAGCCAGAGTGATAGTCTGGCTCTCTTTCCTGGATAGGGTCCAGGGGGTAGGGGCGTATGACCTCTTCGGCGGGATCTACGATTATCCCTCTTACGAAATGTTCATACAACCTTCAATTGTATCTTTCCTTTAGTTTAGGGCGGTGCTTGGATGAGCCGATGCCTCTTTTATCTAACCATGCCGGGAGTCCGATGGGGTCCAAGATCCCATTTTCTTGTCCCAAGGTTCCCCCGGGAAGGTAGCCCATGGTCCCCATTATATGCCAGCCAGGGTTCTTTAGTTTAGGGTGGCTTGCCTCTGTGGTAACGGAGAGAGTGTTCCGGGGATTTAGCCAATCAGCTGGGAAATCTAAGATGTGGATGGTGGCTTCTATGGGTTTTGAGTTACTGGTTTTTACAGTGATGGTTTCATTATCGGAGAACCTTGATTTAGGTCCTTTGATCGCATCCCCTTGTATTTTGATTATCTGACCTCCCAAGGGGAATTTCAAACATTGGTGTAGGGGAGAGGAGACCCCTTTTATGGATGCTAGCCATTTGCGTCCTAGAATCATATTATAATCTGAATCCATTTCTAGGATGTAAGCTTTAGTGCTAGTTTCTAGTGGCCCTACTTTTAATCGGAAGTCTTTAAAGCCTAGAACCGGACGAGTCGTTTTGTCATAGGTGAATATACGAGTGTCTGTTTCGAAGAGTGTAGTTATGCGTCCGTCAATGTGCTCGAAGGTTTGTAGAGATATGAGGTTTACCCCTGCTCCGGTGTCAATTAGAACTTTATCCACCGAGTATCCTTCGAGGTTAATTGTTATGCATAGGGTTGAGGTGCTAATGACCTTGTCATGAACCTCTTCTTTAATTGGTACGCCTAGGGTAGAGATTTGTGGGTCGACTTGGATTATTTCTAGGAACATTCTTAGAGCTTGCTGATGGTGTTCTGAGGTTTCGATTAGCTCTAAAATGGAAATCTTTGCGGGGATTTTTCAGAGTTGGTCTAGGATGTCGATCTTATCTCCGGTGCGGGGCTCCTCAGTTTCTGTTTCAGGCAGGGGGTGTCTATAAGAGGGGACAGTGTTGAAAATTCTGCATGCTCTAGTGGTATGATGGTTCAAAGCGTCAATGGTGGTTCGGGGGTTTTGCTTTGATAGGTATAGGCCTTCGTTAACTGGTGAGGGGGATAATGGTTGGAGTTTTATAGGGAGGGGGAGCTTTGTGTGTCTGGGGAGAATGGGGGAGGGGACTGGTAGGACGGGGGAAGAGGCTGGTAGGATTAATCCGCCTGGGAGGATTCTGGGTGGCTCTTCGTGGTCAGCGGTTTTTATGGTGTAGACGCTTTCATAGCTTAGGCTCTCTGGTTCTTCCAAGGAAGCCCTCGTGGCTGGCCTTGGGTCTTGAGTTGTGGCTTCTATATGGCTGGGGGTTTCTGGGGCTGGCTTGACTTCTAGGGATTTTGTAACTAGGTTGTTTTTGAGTCCCCTGATGGTGGCCCAGTCTAAGCGCCTCTCTTCATCGAGGTTGTAGACAATGTCTCGAAACGAGGAGCATTGCTCGATGGTGTGGCCATGATGTCAATGATACTGACAAAAACGGGTGGGGTCAGCACCGATAGGTGAAGGTCTAGCTATGGGCAAGGAAATGCCATTAACCTTCAATAAGGCTCTGAAGATGTTCCCTAGGGTTTCTGGAAGGGGAGGATAGCTAAATCTTCTGTTTGACCATCTTGGGCCGTAGAAGGAGGAATGTGCAGCCTTATCACGGGGACTGCGCGCGGGTTCTCCAAGGGTTATGCCTTGCGTTGTTGGGGGGATATGATAGAAGGGTCTCCTGTTTTGGTCCTGGTTTCGATTTGAGGGGACCTGGATTGGGGAATCATGGGTTGCGGGGTTTTGTTGTATCGGCACGGGGACGAGTACTGATCGAGTAGTGAAGTTTTGGTTGATTGGCCGAGGCGGCACATACCCGGATGAACCGGACGTGTACTGTCTCAGAGCCGTTCATCGATCAGGAACTCGTGCTCCGTTCGGGTAGAGTGCCGATACTTGTGTAATAATCCCCTCTACCATGGGGGTTTGTGCCTTACGAGGCGGTTGTCCAACCCTATGGCTGATAGGTGGGGACTGGGTTTGGACTACTGGGGCTGCACAACGGAAAATCTGTTGTGGGGGTCAATTAGAAGCTGATATGTAGTACAGTCTCCGTACGAAAGGCTCGTACGAAGCTCTGGACTTAGGCTCTGTAACATCATGTCAATTTCTTGACATTCTGTGAGTTGCAGGCCGGTTCGGTGGACAAGCGTGCGCCATCGAGACACGTATTGTTCAAATTCCTCCCTAGGCCTCATTCTCTCTACGGTTAAATCTGAAATAGAGGGGTTTCTAATCCTCTGGTAACCACATCGGCCCAAGAACTTCTCGCTTACAGCCGAGAAATTCGACAAGTGATCTACATGGAGGGTGGAGAACCATTGTAGTGCTTCTCCTTCCAATGATTTCTGGAAGAGGAAGACTAGCAGAGGTTGATTATCTAGAAACGGGCGCGCGTCTAGATAAAAGGCAGTTAAATGAATGTCTGGGTCTCCACGACCGTTATACCGGTGGAATTTGGGGATTTTGAATCCCTCTGGTAGGTGGACTGACAAGATTTGTCTCAGGTTTTGTAGAGCCATGTGCTTGGGGGCTGAGGGACTAGTCTCGGAGAGGATTCTCCTGATGGTTTCATCCAACATTTCTCCCCTGGGAGGGCTACCTAGCGGTCCCGGGTTTGGGGGGGCCTGGTAAGGGCCTGGGGTGGAAACCATTGGCAATATTGGATTCGCGGGGGAAAGGGGGGTGAACGAAAAGACGCTCGGGTTGACCGAGTGACTGGGTGTGCGGCTTACAAAGCAGTAAAGGATTGCACAGCGGTGTGCGGCTTACAAAGCATCAAATGATGTTGTGATGTGAATTAGAGGAGGAACTGATTCGAGGGGTGGGAAACTCTAACCTTCCTAGAGGGTTGATAGCATTCTAGTCAAGCTTGTAAAAGGGGGCAGAAGAGGATTAATCACCTTTTGTTGTTTTTCACGAGGGAGGTCCCACCGTGATCGCCAGATTTGTCGGTATCGTCGGGAAGGCCTCCGAATGGCCGCGTGTGTTGTCGGTGCTTTCGGAAAGGGTCCCGGCGGTGCGCGGGTGCGCGTGCGTGTGTGGGGGTTCTTCGGGGATTCGGATCGGATGCGTGCCCTGGCGGGCTCGGTCGGATCGTCTTCTCGAAGGGTGAGGGGTGTCGTTCCTGGTTGAGACGCCCGATAGCGGCTCAAGAGGATTCCAGGGTTTGTGTGATCGCCACCTGCTTTTTCTAAAAGCAGGAAAGGGGTGGGGTTGGATGTGATCGCCTACGTGGGGAGTTTGTGGGGTCTCCGCTCTGAGACACGGATATACCGTATACAGAGGTGAAAAAATAGGTAATCCTATTCTGCTTCCGGGGATTGACTAAAGGAGTCTTGGGACATAGGGGTGCAAATGGGGTGTGTATAGGGGGGGTGGCTAGTGGTATCAAGCCGTCTGGTCAGGGGCGGCTAATAGGGTTTAGCCGTCCGGGGACTGGTTTGGTTTGGACAGATTTTCGGTAGGAAATGGGTTTGGTTGTGGACAGGGGCTAAGCTAGGTTTAGCCCGGGTTTTTGGAGGGTGGGATGAGAGGGTATTTTATGTAGGGAAATGGGTATTTCTCTCACAAAAGGGGCTCTCTCTCTCTCTCTCTCTCTTGGGATTTCTAGTGAGGAAGGGGAATGTGAATTGTGGGTTGTGGATTGTTGATGTGAATTGGTTTTTGATTGGTGATGGGTTTAAAGGCTTGGGACCTCCTCTATTTATAGTAAAAGAGAGGCAGGGGAATGTCCAGGGGGTAATAGAGTGGGTTGGCTTCGATTAGACCCCTCATTAATTTCTGGTTCTTCTGTCAGAGACCAGGTGAAGGGCGGCTAGTGCTAACTAGCCGCCCAGGATGGGGCGGCTACTTCCTGGTAGCCGCCCCTATCATAACCTGCCAAACGTCCCATCTCTGACAGGCGGTGGCTTGGGTCGGTTACTTGGGTTAATCCGGCCAAGATAGGGCGGCTAAAGACCATCATCCGCCGCAATGATCAGCATTTAATACTGCTTTATGTCCATCCAGGGGACTGGTCTAAAGTCGGCCAGGGTGGCGGCTAGTGCTAACTAGCCGCCTAGTATGGGGCGGCTGGTTAGGTCCAGCCGCCCTTAGCCAGGGACTTTAGGGTTTCCGGGTTTCTGGTTTTCAGCTTAGGGCTAGGTTTAGGGTTTTGGGGTTTAGGTTAGGGCTAGGGTTAGGCTTTGGGTTTAGGTTAGGGTTTCAGGTTAGGGTTAGGGTTTGGGTTTAGAGTTAGGGTTTCCGGTTAGGGCTAGGGCTAGGGTTTAGGGTTTGGGTTTAGGGTTAGGGTTTCCGGTTTCCTGAACTTCGGTTCTCTACTTGATGTCCAACCGTGGGATATTTCTGGGTGTTACTTGAAGTATTTCTGTCTCTCTTAACGGTCAAAATTGGGGTATCTACATGTCCGAGCGCCCCTGCCGCCCGAGAGCGCCCCTGCCGCGCCCTGTCCGGATCACCCGGGATCTGCTGCCCGGATTTCCCGAGATCTGCTGGGACAGCCTGTACCATCCTGTCCTCGCCCGCGCTCCCGAGTGTCTGTCCGTGCCCGGCCCAGCAACTGCCCGAGCGCCTGTCCGCGTCCGGCCCAGCACACGCCCGACCCAGCAACTGCCCGAGCGCCTGTCCACGTCCGGCCCAGCACACGCCCGGCCCAGCGCACGCCCAGCCCAGCACCTGCCTGGGTCATAACCGGATCCGCGAACCTGGCCCATCGACGGACTCGGGTCCAACCCGGATCCGCGAACCCGGCGCAGTATCCGACCCGGTTCCGCCCGGCCCAGCGCACGCCCAGCCCAGCACCTGCCCGGGTCATACCCGGATCCGCGAACCCGGCCCATCGACGGACTCGGGTCCAACCCGGATCCGCGAACTCGGCCCTATATCCGACCCGGTTGCGCCCCCAGGTCACCTCCGGCCGCCCTCTGGCTCCTCCGGCAGCCCTCGGCCACCCTTCGCCGCCCCCGTCACCTCCTTGCGACTCTGTATCACTAAATCGGCTATGACTTCCTCTCCGGAAGTCCGATTAAGGTGTTCTAGGAGTCCATTTTGTTCGATTTTTCGTGCTCTACGTCTTCGTTAGCTTCTGATCCTCATTCGAGTGGTCCTGCACAATGTCAAAAACCAACGACGACCTTACTCCTCCATCACCTACTTCGAAGGTACATGATCCCCCTCCAGCTGCTACTCTCTCTCAGATGGCATGTTTTGAGAATTTTCAGGAAACTCTTCCGAACTCGACGGATTTTCTTCTCAGTTCTACAGGTGATTGGTCACCCTGGCGCATTACAGTGCGGAGTGCTCTCGATCGTTGTGATCTTGTTTGTTATATTGATGGTTCTGCTGTGCAACCCCCTGATCGAGACCCAACATATGTCACTTGGCGCACACGAGACAGATGCGTACGCTCTTATTTGATCAATTCTGTTGATCGTTCGATCCGTGCAGATCTCACTAGTTTCACGTCATCCGATGCACTATGGAGTCATCTTTGTGATCGCTTTGTTGAGAAAAGCGGTGCTCGTGAATATCAACTTCTGATCGAGACGCAAACTGCTACTCAAGGTGATCTCTCTGCTCAGACTCTATATGGCCACATGAGGGCAAACTTCAGGGAGCTTCGTGCACTTGTGCCTAGACCGAGAAGCCTTCTGAGATCGTCGTGAATTGTACCAGTATCTGATGGCTGTCCGCCCAGAGTTTTCTACATTGGCCGGTCAACTCATCCATCGGGATCCACTTCCTCGACTGGAATCTGTTGTCGCTGAAGTTGTCGCTGAGGAGACTCGTCTTCGCTCCATTGCATTACGTCAGTCCACTCCACCTTCCACTTATGAGGGTGTCTTGGCGGCTACTCCTTCTACGTCTGTCAGAGGCTCTTCTCGAAAGAATACCATCTGTACCCACTGCAAGAAGCCTGGTCAACCGATCGCTGACTATTGGAAACTTCATCCTGAAAAGTGCTTTGGACCTAAACGACGAGGACAGCGTTGCCCCACTGATCCCTATGCTTCTGCCGCTGTTGCTACTGACGCTCCGTCTTCCTACACAGATCAGCTCGGGCGCATCCGAGAGAGCTTTGATCAGCTGATCGTGCAGCATCCTCCTCCTGGTTCTTCTACTCACTCTGCTTTCTCTACTACTTCATGTACTCCTGTTCATTGGATTTTTTATTCTGGTGCTTCACATCACATGACACTGGACAGTTCTGTCCTCACTGCATGCTCACCGGCCCCTTCACACCTACCCATGATTCATACTGCAATAGCTCTCCCTTAGTCATCACTCAGTGTGGATCGATCACTACCACCTCTGATTCTACAGGGCGCTTTTCATTGCCATTTATTTTGCATGCCCTGACCTTTACATGAATCTTATATCTATTAGTCGATTGTGTGATTCAGGTCTCACTGTTACCTTTACCACCTCTGGTTGTCTTGTGCAGGATCCACGATCATGGCAGAGGATTGGCGTTGGATGTAGAATCGGTGGACTTTATTACGTGGAGTATCTTCGTCTTCCCGTTCCCGACCCATCTGTTTTCTGTGGTAGTGTCACTTCTGATGTCGACTTGTGGCATCGAAGGTTAGGTCATGTGTCTGAGTCTCGTCTCAAAGAACTATTTAAGTCTGGTGTCTTAGATCGTGTTGCTTTTTCTTCACTTTTTGTTTGCGAGGGCTGTAAATTAGCCAAACCTGTGGCTACTCCTTTTAGTCCTAGTAATAATCAGTCTTCTAGTCCATTTGAGCTTGTTCATTATGACATTTGGGGCCCCTCTCATGTAACCTCAAAGAGTGGTTTTTCTTATTATATTAGTTTTATTGATGGCCACTCTCGTTTTACTTGGATTTATTTATTGCGCCATCTTTCTGAGGTTCCTAAAATTTATGAGATTTTTACCAATATAATTTATACCCAATTTCAAGCTCGTATCAAAACTTTTAGGTCTAATTGTGCTCGAGAATACATCTCTGCTACGATGCGTTCTCTTCTTCATTCTCATGGCACCCTCTTTCAGCAATCATGCCCCTACACTCATGAGCAAAATGGGGTTGCTGAACATAAACATCGTCATATTCTGAGATGACTCGTGCTCTCTTGCTTTCCTCTTCAGTCCCTAGTACATTCTGGGCTGAAGCTGCTCTTCTTTCTGTCCATCTTATCAATATCAACCCCTTCTCTGTCCTCTCCGGTATGACTCCTCATGAGTGTCTTTATTCTTTTCACCCTGATTATAGCAGACTTCGCACATTTGGATGTACGTGTTTTGTGTTTCTTCCTCCTCATCAACGCCCCAAGTTGGCCGCTCGATCAGTAAAGTGTGTATACTTAGGAATTAGCTTCGAGCACAAGGGATATCGCTGCTATGATCCTATTGGAAATCATTTTTGGATCGCTCGTCATTAGGGCTGGTAAACGAACCAAGCCGCTTGGGCTCGGCTCGGCTTGAGCTCGTTCAGGCTCGTTCATTTAGACAAATGAACGAGCTTGAACAAGTTTTAAAGCTCGATTAGGCTCGGGACCTGGATCGAGCTTCATTTTATGTTCAAATTCAACCCGTTTGTGTTATTAAAACTTAATTGAAGTTTGACTAAACTCCTTTATAAAATCAGAATATTAAATGAATACAAAGTTATGCTCGTTTAAGCTCATGAACTTGGCTCATTTAGGCTAAAATTTTATTTTCAATCCCTAAAAATCCTAAAATGAAGAAGAACGCTAGGCTCGTTGAAGCTCGTGAGCTCGGTTCGGCTCGGCTCGACTCGTTTATAAACGAGCCGAGCTTGAAAATGTCAAAGCTCGGCTCGTTTACCACCCCTACTCGTCATGTGTCCTTTGTTGAGGATGTTCCCTATTTTTCTTCGTCACCTGCTTCATCCCCTCCTCCTGTGCCTTCTCCTGTTCAGGTCTCTCCTCCTGTGCCTTCTCCTGTTCAGGTCTCTGCCATTCCATCTCCTTTTCCTGGACTACCTGTTGCACTAGTGTCTGTTCCTACTCTCGCGCCTCAACCTGCCACTACTGTAGATAATCCACCCTCTCCTCCGAGTGTGTCTCCTATTGTCTCTGTTGAAGATACTTTCGTTGGTCCTCCGACTTTCACGACTGACGCACCTCCCTCTGATGTGGATCCTCGTCCCTCGACTCGCTACCCTCAGCGTGAGCGTCATCCACCTGCTCGCTTCAGTTTTGACTCTGGACTACCTGATCAATATGGCTTTACTTCAGTGAGTACCTATTCTCCATAGTTCCAGGCTTATCTCACCGCTATCCATGTCCATCGTGAGCCTCGATCCTATCGAGAAGCAGTTGAGTACCCTGAGTGGCAGCAGGCCATGACTGAGGAGTTTCAAGCATTTGCGCAGACACAAACTTGGGATGTTGTTCCCCTTCCAGATGGTGTTACACCAATTAGCTGCAAATGGATCTTCAAGATCAAGCATCATCCTGATGGGTCCATTGAACGGTATAAAGCTCGTCTTGTTGCCCGAGGTTTCACCCAGGAGTATGGAATTGACTATGAGGAGACGTTTGCACTTGTTGCTCAGATGACCACGGTTCGTGCTCTCCTTGCCATTGCTGCTGTTCGTCGGTGGCCTCTTTTTCAGATGGATGTGAAGAATGCCTTTCTTCACGGTGACCTATCTGAGGTTGTCTATATGCAGCCACCTCCAGCTCTCAGCACTCCTCCTTATCATGTTTGTCATCTTTGGAGGGCTATATATGGACTAAAACAGGTTCCTCGTGCATGGTTTGAGCATTTTCGCAGTGTTATTCTGACAGCTGGTTTTACCACCAAGACCATTCTATGTTTGTGCGATCTTCATCGCAAGGGCGGGTAATCCTTCTTCTGTATGTTAACGACATGATTATAACTGGTGATGATTCTGCTGGTATTACTCTGGTCAAGAATCATCTCAGTCGACAGTTTCAGATAAAAGATCTTGGTACTCTTCGCTACTTCCTTGGCCTTGAGATTGCACAGAGTGATCGTGGAATCCTACTTTCTCAACAGAAGTATACAGCTGACATTTTAGAGCGTGCTGCCTATCCGATAACCGCTGTGCGGATACTCCTCTCGAGCTTCATATGAAGCTTCGTCCGACAGATGGTGAGCTTCTCTCAGATCCTACTCGATACAGACAGATTGTGGGTCAGCTTGTGTATCTCTGCATCACTCGACCTGACATTGCTCATGCTGTTAGCATTGTTAGTCATTTTGTCTCGACCCCTCGGTCAGTGCATTATGTGCCCTTATGCGTATTCTCATATATTTACGTGGCACTATCACTAGATCGCTGTATCTGTCATCTTCTTCTGCTTTGGTTCTTAGAGCTTACACTAATGCTAATTGGGCCGGAGATCCGACCACGAGACGCTCTACCACTGGGTTCTGCATATTTCTTGGAGATTCCATCATCTCTTGGCGCAGCAAGAAACATGAGGTTGTTTCTCTGTCCAGCACTGAGGCTGAATATCGCACCATGGCTATTACCACCAAGGAGATTGTGCATCTCAAACGTCCCTTGGTGGACTTAGGAGTCACTATGACTGGTCCTACTGTTCTTTATTGTGATAATCGGTCTGCTATTCAGATAGCCATAAATCTGATCTTTTACGAAAGAACCAAACACATTGAGATCGATTGTCACTTCGTTCGTCAGCACTATCTTGCAAAGACAGTATCGCTTCCGCATATTTCTTCTGCAGAACAGCTCGCTGATTTCTTCACAAAGTCACATCCAGTTCCTCGATTTCAGTTCCTCATTCGCAAACTCACCTTGTATGATCCACCATGAGTTTGATGGGGGCTGTTGAATTATATGTGTTATGTCATAGGTGTAGATACCCCAATTTTGACCGTCCAGAAATACAGAAATACTTCAAGTAACACCCAGAAATATCACACATTTGGACATCTAGTAGAGAACCAAAATTCAGGAAACCGGAAACCCTAGCCCAGGCCTAACCCTAAACCTAAACCCTAACCCTAACCCAGAAACCCCAAACCCTAGCCCTAACCTAAACCGCAAACCCAAAACCCTAAACCCTAGCCCTAACCTAAACCGGAAGACATAAACCTAAACCAATAACCGGAAACCCAAAAACCCTGAGTCCCTGGCAAGGGGCGGCTAGACCTAACTAGCCGCCCTATACCAGGCGGCTAGAGCCGCCCCCCTGGCCGACTTTGGACTAGTCCCCTGGATGGGACATAAAGCAATATTAAATGCTGATTATTGCGGCGGGTGATGACCTTTAGCCGCCCTATCTTGGCTGGATCAATCCAAGTAACCGACCCAAGCCACCGCTTGTCAGAGATGGGACGTTTGGCAGGTCATGATAGGGGCGACTTCCAGGAAATAGCCGCCCCATCCTGGGCGGCTAGTTAGCACTAGCCGCGCTTCACCTGGTCCTGACAGAGGAACCAGAGAATTAATGAGGGGTCTAATCACATACACTATTAGCCAAGCCACTCCATTACCCCCTCGACATTCCCCTGCCTCTCTTTTACTATAAATAGATGAGGTTCCAAGCCTTTAAACCCGTCATCAATCCTTACAATCATCCACAATTTCACATTCCCATTCCATACTCCCTCACCCCTAGAAATCCCAAGAGAGAGAGAGAGAGAGAGAGAGAGAGAGAGAGCCCCTTTTGTGAGAGAAATACCAATTCCCCACATAAAACATCCTTTCATCCCACCCTCCAGAAACCCGGGCTAAACCTAGCTTAGCCTCTGTCCAAGACCAAACTCATTTCCTACCGAAGTTCTGCCCAAACTAGAACAGGCCCCAGACGGCTAAACCCTAGTAGCCGCCCCATACCCGAAGGCTGGATCCCACTAGCCGCCCCCCTATCCACACCCCATTTGCACCCCTATGTCCCAAGACTCCTTCAGTCAAGCCCCGGAAGCAGAATAGAATTACCTATTTTTCACCTCTGTGTACGGTATATCCGTGTCTCAGAGCGGAGACCCCACAAACTCCCCACGTAGGCAATCAAATCCAACCCAACATTTTCCTGCTTTTAGAAAAAAGCAGGTGGCGATCACACAAACCCCTGTAATCCTCTTGATCCGCTGTCGAGCGCCTCAGCCAGGAACGACACCTCACCCTTCCGAGAAGACGATCCGACCGAGCCCGCCAGGGCACGCATCTGATTCGAATCCCCGAAGAACCCCCACACACGCACATGCGCGCACCCGCGCACCGCCGGATCCTTTCCGACATTCGGAGAATCCGACACCGACAATAGGGTATTACACGTGTAATCCTATGTGTACTTGTATATAAAGGGATTAAACCCTAAGTGTAATACAAGGGTTCCCATTATTTCATTCTCTCTTCGTAACAAACATATTCTGCATATGTTGTTATCAATTTGGATACAGCCATAGAGGACAATAGCTTTGAGACTCTTCTACTTGATGCGTTGTCTTGAGGTTTTTTTTTCTCTCTCACTTCTTGTGTTTATTTATTTTCTTTTGCTCTCCTCCCTCACCATTTCACCATTTCAGATGTTGTAAGTTCGATTTTTATGATATAAAATTAGGATAGTAATATTCAACGGATTTCTCTTTTAAAGATAAAGATATTTAAGGTGTCTCGTAGCAAAGGGTGCTGTTGAGGGAAAAGTATTTTTGCAACAAAAGAAGAGTAAGAAGAAGTTGAAACCACAATTTAGATATGAGGGTCTATCCCTCCTAAGGGAGTCCCTTGACCCACCATCGACAAAAAAAGAAAAAAATTGAAACAGTATTTGGCTTTTTCCACAGATCCAGGTTAGATTTTGGATGACTACTTGTGGTGGACCTGGATCGGTGAGAATAGCCAAACATTATTCCGTTCTGTGTTTTTTTTTTTAATTTTTTTTATGGTTGGTTAAGGGCATCCTTTGGTGGGGATAGACGCACCTTTAAATATTTTTAAATGTTTTTTAGTTTTCTCTCTTTAATTTTTTTTCTTAGGACTTTTGCACCGTTCATGTAAGTTAAAAGTTGATAAATTTTGATAGTGTAAGAAACTATCTTACTTTGTCAGAATAAATATTGTAGTTATGCTTGCAAAACCTAGCAAAATTTTTCATATAATTACTAATGAAAGACTAAAATATTTTGTTTCTATATATTAAAACACCTTTTCATGTTTTATTATTGAAATTATCAATTGACACTTTCACACATGGAATTTGAATTTGAACATTGATTTGGGACTTCTGTTTTTGACATCCTTATAATTTACTAGTGTGTGTCCAATGATGGTAACTTAACCATGTGTGTGACCACCCATTGGAATTTGGACATCTCTTCTTCACCACCCTTCCACCGTCGTCGCACACCATCACCACCACGCCTTCCACGTCTCCCTCCATTATCATCCCCCCCCCCCTCTGTCTCCCTGCTCCACTATCGCCGCTTACCACTACCACCTCCTCCACCTCTTCTTCCTCTGTTGTTGTTAGTGTTAAGGTCCATTTAAAGGGCTCATTCTTGGGTTGATAAAAATGCATTCATTCTCTTTTCTTTTCCAACACTTTTGTGCCACATTGGTTAAATCCACGTAGATTCTTCACTTCATATTTTGAGCCACATTATTCTATCGTTGAGATTTGTTGGACCAAACCCCTATGTGTGTGCACATGAGGCCCAGCCCGCCACCCTCTTTGTTTTGGTTGGGTTGGTGGGAGTGAGTTTTTTTTATCTATTTGGTTGGTGGATTTAGTGAATGGATTAGTGGAGATAACCGCACACATAATTTTTAGGTCTAGTTTGGTAAATAGATAAATATTTATGATAAATTAACATAATTTATAAGGATAAAAAGACCATTATTTTTATCCATATTTACATTTGGTAATGCATTTTGTTGTCATTTTTTTGTGTTCTTATCCTTAACTTTGCATTTAGATCACATGATGTAAAACATGAGATAACTTTAAAAAAAATTAAAAATACAAAGTCTATCATCTCTATTAAAATATTTGGTTTTGGTTTTATAAAGCTTTTGATTTTTGTTTTTTGAGACAATCATAAATGTTGTCCATGTTTTACAAAATGAGGCTAAAAAAAAAATATAAAGTCTATTCCTTATTTACCTTCAACAAAATATCCCCACTTTTTCTTTAAAAAAAATGAACAATTGTCCTGTTTTATCTTTTTTTTTTCTCATGCCATATGGGATAACATGTGATTTAACCCATTTATTTCTTTATCGCAACCCCTTATCCTAATGTCAAACCCGGCCTTAGTGAATATCATTATTTATAATTTAAATTATAAAAAAAATTATAAATTAACCAACAATGAAACTAACTTGTTCTTTTTCAAACCAATCGTGAAACTAAATATTGTCGATGTTTTTATTTTACAAATAACAACACGAATGATATCTAATCTATTATTGTGTGAGTTTTAATATGAGATAATCTAATTTGTTTTTAGATTTTCTCTAACCAAATTTTAGTTTGAAAATTGATGATATCTAATCTATTATTGTCTTTATGTTAGCAAAACAGATGATAAATGTATTGTGTGTTTGAAAATCAGATAATATATAATCAGACAAAATCGATACGCAGTGAAACTTTATCTGCTTTGAACATCTCAGGAGAATCAAAGAAAAAAACAATATTAAATGATTTGATACGAACATGTTATTCAAAATCTGTAAAGCCCTGCAAATGTTCTGAAGTGATCTCTATAAAAAAGGGAAAAATCAAATCTGATCAAACAAAAAAAATTGCATAAACAAAAAACTGAATATGAAGAATATAAAAAAAAGAAAAACAAAATGGAAGCAATTGAAATATTGAATATATAAGATAGTGCACAACAACTGATTTTCAATGTTAAGTTTGAAATAGTTGTTACAATTGCTATATGTATTTTTGTTTATACATTTTTTTAAGGTGTGTTTGGATGTAAGATTGAAGCGCTAAGATTCTTAAAATCTTATGTTTCAGTTTTTGAAAAGTTTAACGTTAAAAATATGTTTGGATCCAAGTTTAATTATCATTAAATTACTTGTTATAGTTGTGATATATAAATATAGTTACATTTCAAAGTACAAAACTGTTAATAGAATCTGGTAGGATCTTGGTAAATCATCCATCCAAAATGATACAAGGTTGTTTTTATAGTTATATATAGATCCAACCGAATCAAAATGCTGAATTTTTTTCTAGATAGAAAACGTTAGTTATTTTTCCCCAAAAATCACAGATACTTCAACAAATTAACATCAAATCCCTCCTCTATATAAACACACTCAACACCACAAAATAATGCAATACATAAAAATACAACCAAAAAGGTGTGTGTGTATATTATATATATATTAATGGACCCCCCAACCCCGCCGCCAAGCCCACCAAGATGGGAGCCGCCGCCGCCGCTGTCGCCACCGTCAACGCCGCCAAATGAAGAGTCGCGCAGAGCCACCGTTGCGAGGGGGCCGTGGACGCCGGAGGAAGACAAGGAGCTCTGCCGCCTGGTGGCGGCCCACGGGCCGAAGGACTGGGGCTGGATAAGCGAACACTTCACGGGCCGGTCTTCGAAGTCGTGCCGACTACGATGGGTGAATCAGAAGAGCCCGGAAATCATGCATGGATCGTTTACGCCCGATGAGGATCGGATCATCGTAAAAGAGCAGGCCAAGTACGGTAACAAGTGGGCCCAAATTGCGAGACGGTTGCCTGGGAGAACTGATAACATGGTCAAGAACAGGTGGAATTGCACGCTCAGAAATAGATTTGGAAATTCTGCTGCTTCAGGAGATTATGATGATTCGATTCCTGATGGTAATGCTACTTCAAGACTTGATTATGAGGGACAGTTTGATAACTCAGTTCTGATAGATTCCATGGAAGGAAAAATTAAGAGCCAGTTTGGTAGTTATGGTCCGGATGGAAAGAGTTCCTTTTCTAGTAGATTCGGTTGAAAGAAAAATTCTTGCATGGATTATTTGAGAATGAACACAAGAATGGAAAGATTTCAAACGCAAGTTTTTGTGCGTGTTACAGCAGAATGAGAATGAATGTGAAATGGGTCCTAATACCAACTTTGGATTATTTTGGAGCGAGATTGGAGAGTGAACCTAATATAGAAGTGATGGAGCAGCCTGCAGCTGAAATATTGGAGGAAATTGATTTAGAACTGAGACTCTCTTCTGGATATATTGGAGGTGGGAATTATTTCTGAGAGTGCTGATGCGCCAAACCTTATTTTTAGCTCTGAGTGCACATGTATTTTTAAATAAATTTGCATGAATATTATGTACAGCATATGGTCTAGGATGGAAAAGTAGTTTAGAATTTGAGACTGGGTGTAACATTATATTATACTAGTTTCTATTAGAAACAGATAATTTTTGTGATTTGTAGGTATTTGAAGTGTAATTAGTTCTCTTCATACTTAGAATTTTATACTAGCAAATCATATCAAATCTCAATAGTCAAGAGAAGATTCTCTTTCATCAATTGTTATTGTTGCTGAGTGTTTGTGATTTTTATGTCACCTTTATTTAATGCAATTCATGGATGGTTTAATTCAATTTATATGGCTATTAAACAATTCGGTTTCATTTACGAGTTATTTAGTTTGATTCATGTATTATTCATTTGACAGAAAATTTTATTTTTGATGTTGCATTGTTTAGTTTGATTCATTATGTTATAACTCTGTATCCAGTGGCAGAGCCACTTGAGGGCCGGGGGGGCATGTGCCCCCCCCCCCCCCCCCCCCCCGGATTTTTTTATTTTTTAAACTTTCATTAACCATAACTCATACAACAGCAATGACCAAAACCAATAAACAAAGGGCAACAGATCCACCCACCATGCAAAATCCGGGAATAAAAAAATAAAAAAATACTCATGAGACCATGATTATTTTTTATTTAATTCTAAACCTTTTTAATTTTTAGGTTAGGTTGATTTTAATTAAGGATAGGTTATGTGCTTTATTTACATATGAAATTTTCTAAACAATAACAACCCAACACTAAAAAAAAAAAACATTCATGAGCCATCTAATACTATCTATGTTTTTGGTGTGCATTCACCCCTTATTTTAATTAATTCTCTCCCCTCCAGATAAAACAAAAGTCAATTTTAATTCTACATTTTCATTGACCCCCAAGCCATAGAGGCACGGACCCCACTCCTAGCGTCCCCACTCAGGCACCCATCTTGAAAAAAATAGATTATTTAATCACTTTTTATTTTATTTTTGTATTTCGATTGTTACTAATATCAATCTCCATCTCTAAAAAAATTCATAAGTTTTACTTTTTATTCTATTAAACCGTCACACAATCTGGAATCTACAATCGGTAATCATTTCCTCTCTTTCATTGAAGTGTCAACATTTCAAATGTATATAATTTTTCTCTTTTACCATATTGTCATTATTACTGTTTTATTTAAAGTTCAAAATATTTATGTAAATATCTAAAATAATTAAATCATTCAACATTTTTAGAATATGAAACATTGACGAGGTTAAATTTAAATGTATGTATTGCTTATTAGATTTATATTTTGATATCTTTTTTTTGTGAATCATTGATATGAAATTTAATGTATCGTTTTAAAATATGATAATTATCTTTTATAATTATTCGGTGATATGTTTTATGTGAATATCTTTATTTTATTTTATACATATTTATTTTTTAAATTATGCTATTGAAATTAAAAAAAACATAGTGACTTTAGAAAATATTTACATAAGTCACATTAGGCTCCCCTTCATAAAAATCCTGGCTCCGCCACTGTCTGTATCTCTCTTTTGTATATATATTCCTCAAGTTTCGACCAAACTATATAGGAATGATCATATACTCATTATATTTAAGGGAAATATCCATATAATCCCCTGTAATCTGGCCTAAATCCATAAAACCTCTTGCAATTTTCATAAATCCATATAACCCCTTGTAATCATACATCTATATCCATAAAACCCCATCCGTCAGCCTTCCGTCCGTCTAGTTAACAGGGTAGTGGGTTATATGGATTTAGGCCAGATTACAGGGGGTTATATAGATTTTTTTCTTTTTTTTTTTCTCTGCATGTGATTTAATTTTTTTTCTCACATTATTATGTATAAACCATATCCATTTATTCTCCCTACTCAAATAATATCTTTTTTATTTATTCTCCTCTATCCATTTAAAATGGATATCCATATCCATTTTAAATTTTTTTTTGTTTATTCTCTCTACATGTGATTTTTTTTAAAAAATTTCTCACATTATTTTGTATAACCATATATTCTCTCTACCCAAACAAAAAAAATTCAAAAGTAGATGTTAAACAATTCAATTTTTAAACTACATGTAGAGAAAATAAAATGGATGTGTTATACATAATAATGTGAGAATTTTTTTTTAAAATCACATGTGGAGAGAGAACAATTTTTTTTTTTAAATGGATCCATATCCATTTTAAATGGATAGAGGAGAATAAACAAAAAAAATGTGAGGAGAATAAACAAAAAAAAATTGTTTGGGTAGAGAGAATAAATGGATATGGTTATACTTAATAATGTGAGGAAAAAATATTTAATCACACGTAGAGAAATTTTTTTTTTGAGAAAAATCCATTTAACCCCCTGTAATCTTTCCTAAATCCATATAATCCCCCGCCCCGTTAATTAGACGGACAGAAGAAGGCTGACGGAGTGGGTTTTATGGATATAAAGATGTGATTACAGGGGGTTATATGGAATTAGGCCATTTACAGGGGGATATATGGATTTTCCCCTATATTTAAATATAATAGATTATTGTTTATTTGCTTTTATATAGATAGATAAATTACTCGTTCCAAGCCGAATAGTTATTGGTATTTGATATTAAATGGGCATATATACTGTGTAAAAATAATATCAAATTTAGGACGGCGTGTAGTCTTTCTTTTCTTTTCGTGCAACATTATTAAACAAACACAATCATTAATCTCATATAATATATAGATATTTATTAAGATATAAGATATATCAAAGTTTAATTAGAGTCGGTGGTTTTTTTTTCTCTTTTGTTTAGTTAGGGAGGGTATTAGATTAAAAAAAGAGTTAATTTAGGATAAGAATTACAAGGTTGACAAGTTATTAGTATAATAGAATAGATATGATTTTTACATAGTCTGTTAATAATATTATTTTGTAATCTCATATATAAAATATGATTTTGGGGCAATATATTTTATAATGATAATATAAATTATATTATTTTATTTTAAAAAGACTTCATGTTTTTTAATTAATTTGTTAGAGAATCTAATTATATATAAAACTTAGAATTAATTAAAATGTCAATTAAAACCATACATTTATATAAATTTATTTTTGAAATTAAGGACTATTGAGATTTAAAAAGATAGATTTGATGGATACCTCATATTATCCTCTAAAATATTAAAAATATGCATTTTTTTCATTCTTAATCTTACTTAAATATAAAATTGAAAATGTTAGATAGGTATGTTTTCAGTGAAAACTTTTCACATTCTAGTTTTTGTTGTGTTGGTTAGGATCAACCACTATTCATCACACACGATATGTATGTAAATAAAAATCTGTTATAAATCAACACTCAATTTTTTTTAATCCATTAATATGTGATATAATATATTATGTAATTTAAACATAAACAACATAATTAACATTGGAATAATTATAAAATAAATCATTTATAAAAATTTATTATGAATTTACAAATAAAAAATGGGTGCCGCCAAGAGATGATTCTCTTTCATTATTGTCGTTGTTTTGACTCCCTTTGCAATACAAAAGTTGTATGTGATTTCGATGCCACCTTTGTTTAATGCAATTCATGGATTGTTTAATTCAATTCATAAGGCTATTCAGTTTAAACGATTCTGTTTGATCTATAGGTTATTTAGTTCGATTCATGGATTATTCATTCCAATACAGAAGAATTCGTTTTGATGTTGCATTGTTTAGTTTGACTCATTGTGCTCTAACCTTGTATTTCTTATTTGTATGTATTCTTCAAGTTTGGCCAAACTTGAGATGAGAAAGCGTATACACATTGTAGAAGACAAAATCTGTCACACTTTAGATCCGTTTAAAATGTCATACCGCCCCGGCCCATCACATTCCGTCACAACACACCACCATCTCAAGTTGGGTCAATGAACAGTCTGGTCGGACTCTCGACCAGACCTGGGTGAATGGAGCATAGCTCATGTCCAACTTGAATAAAAAGCACGGAGTCCGCATCGGCGAGATATTAGAAATCCCGAGGAATATTCCCTGACACATTGGCCGTAATAAACTGTCAAAAAGTAGATCCCACGTGTCGATCGATTCAAGAGCCACATGGAAGATTCTATCTCATTATATGCTCACACCTCCATGGCAATAGGCACAACCCCTATCACTATAAATAGGAGGGTATCCCCTTCATTAAAGAGGAATGGACAGAGAGGAACAGAGAGAGAGAGAGAGAGAGACTCATTCTTCTTCCCCAAAAAATAAGAGAACCCAATACCCAAGCTTAAAATCCCATTTTAATGGAGATTAGGCTTCATCGTCGGACGTTCTCGTAAAAAAAGAACTATGTGTGGCTTGATCCCTTAACAAGGATACGTAGGTAGCCCGATCTACATCAGGTTCAGTCCGGACAAACCTCGCCAATCCCTCCGCAGCGGACCCTAATCGTCGTCTCTTCACAGATCTAGTCAAACCAAACCTGGACCGTCCTCGAGTCCGGCCCATCCAAGGAGGAGGATATTTTCACCTCCCACACACATTATATATATCATGATGCATAAATTTTTATAACATAAAATGCTTCAAGTTGTTTCACCTTGTTAATAACAATGCTTCAAGCTGTTCCATATCGTTGAGGTTAAACCATTTTAACTATAAATTGATCCATCCAATATATGATTCATGCTTTCATACCATCAATTTAATGATCCCATAACCTAATGTAGCATTTCATGCTCACATAATAATATCGTTACTTTTATCTTTTATTTAACTTAAAATTTCAAAAACATGCCTTTTGTGTGTACAAATCAACATTTGACCTAAACCTCGTAAATCAAACCTATCTAGCCTGACATGTAGAGTCGAACCCTGGCTCGGTCAGTTTAGAGGGTGGGCCAGGCTCGAGCCTCACTTTGAGGCATGGGCTCGACCTGTGGGAGCCCCTAGGGAAGGGGAAACTAGTCCCCCTCCCTCTACCGCTTGACCATTCATCCCCTACTGGCCCAACCTTGTGTTGGGGGGTGGGGGCAGTCAGACTGAAGGAGTGAGCCTCCCATTCAAGCCTTGCGAGCAGGCCTGGCCCGTTCAAGCTTGAGTCCGTGGGTGGGCCACGTGCCTAAGTTTTACCTAGTGAGTTGTTCTAACCCGGGCCCGTTGACTAGAAAAGCAACTGGGCCGGGTCGGGTTTGAACCTGAGATTTATGGGTCGGGGAGTTATATTCATCTTTAAGCACAATCACATTCATCCTAAATGATGGAAGATTAAATTATGGAAAATGATACATCGAACCCCAATTGTAGCCCCAAGTGCAGTTCACACATTTTTTTTATTAAAAAAATACATTTTTATGTTGTTATACGAAATGAAGCATATATTGAGATACATTAGTATTTGAAAAATAAATTTTTTTTTATGTCATACACTATGATAGAACTCTATACATTATGATAGTGCAATTGTATATACTGTACTATTATAGTGTATGGGCCACAAACGTAACTGCAAAATAGACTGAGTGTATTAGTGCTCTTAAATTATGGTGTGGTCATTCACCCTACCTCAATCTAGATGGACTTAATGGGCTCTCATCTCGCACAGTCTACCACCCTAGTGAATAGACTTTGATACTTATTGTACCATGCCTTTTCACTTTGCCCCTTAATTGACTCAACTATAATCAATTCTCATTCGAATGGACTAATTCGGTATATTCCACAATTTCATAGGAGTGCATTATGTTTCTGCTTCACGAATATGATATTTTCTGGGCATTATATCAAGAGTTGTTCCTATTTTAGCCTTTTAAAATTTTGTAGTTTAGCACCAACGAGGGAAGGACCTGAGTTTAATGGCATCCTGTCCCATATGGCTTTGACATCGTGGTAGAGGACATCCCTCCCCAATGGAGGGGGAGGGTCAGTTTCGAGCCTTCATTGCTGCAAAAAATGTTAGTAAAAAGTCTTTTGGGCATGTTTTATAGGCTTTATTAAATTGTTAGTTTGTGGGTTCATGCTGACCTAAAGTTTGAACTAGGACGTGATACTGTACATTCATTTTTGCTGGCTTCATTTACTTTGTTGGCATATATATGGTTTATTTTATTTGGAGCTAATGCATGCATTACGAGTTAACTCACTTGAATTTTTTTTACATAGTATAAGTATTTATATCTTATCAGACTCTAGATCATAGTTGAGCTTAAAAAAAGGGTATAACATATGGCATGTAGAGTAGTCTTTGAGGGATCCTTTAATAACAAGAGCCAATTAATCTTGGCCATGCAAAAATGTGAGCCTAGGCCTGAAATTTAACATTTATTTTTTTTCGTATTATGGTTGACATACATAAACTTAGGACTAGATTGGTCATGAGATGAGTGATTGAGCAAGTTAACAGCTTATCTTGTTATTTATAAAAATCAAGATATAGTGCAGATAATTATCATGATCTTAAATAATAAGTAAAGACTAGGATAATATTTATTTCATCTTTCATCCCAAGATAAATCAGGAGACTTGTACCTAAGTTATCATAATGTTAAAAGATAAAGGTCTATTAATTTTGTTTTAAATTATATTTATCAAAATCAGAACAAAACGATAATATAACCACTATTCTTTCCACGGAACCAAAACAAGAATAAGTTAGGTCTTTGACCACTTCCTTGTGGTATATCCTTTTATCAAACAAGGCCTTGAAAGTCATTCATAGTATTTAGATTGACTTTTGTGATGTTTCCTTGGAATTTCATCTTGGCATTAACATACCATATAATGTACAAATGTTACAGTTTCAGCTCATCCTCATAGGCAATCCATCTAGATTTTTCAATCACCATTGTGTTGGTGCAGAAGACACATTTAACAAGACAACATGATCTATAGTTACTGCCCACTGAAAAACACAACTGTTTTACACACTTCACTATCACTCTTTGTTTCTCTTCCTATGGTCAGCTTGGCTTTGGGTTTCACCTTCTGTACAATTGAAAAAGAGTATAATTTGGAAACACTGACTCTAAACATAATAAACCATACCCACTTCAAGCAGTGAGGTGTAGGGGATGTTCAGAACGTCATCCGAATCTCTGCAATTCCTGCTGAGGAAAGAAAACACAATATCGATCGCAAACTTCTTCATTAATGATGATGAGCCCTTCGCCTTCGCATGCGGGTGGCCCAGAATGTAAGCCACTCCAGATTCTTTGGCTTTCATGATCTCCAGAGACTCCTCCCTCACAAGATGATCCTTCACAATATGAATGTCTAATACATTATTATTTGGACTCGACATCAGATTCATTTCGCTTCCTTCCATCTCAACAAATTCCAATATCTTTGACACGAGTCTGTTCTCAAAATCATAGTTATCTTGCTGAAAGTCCTTGTAGCCATACCTGACTATGCAATGAAAATATGAAAATCTTTCGGACCGACACGGCTCATGAAAAATCTCTCGGCCTCACGCACATAGGGGACGTGAATGGATTTGATGCAGATGAAGACCAAAACTTGATGAAATGCAGGCAAGTTCGTTGCAAAGTGTCCGAAAACGGCTGGCACACCGTCACTAGATCAGTGTAGATGAGTCCAATCCCTGGAACTCTAACCATACCAAGGCTTGGACCGGATGCTAATATGCTCTTCATCGAGACTTTGTTTTCCATGTCGAATTCATGTTTCTTTAATGTACCGTAGTTCCACACGAATGTTATACCCATGAATATCATAGACAGGACAAGAGGAATCCAACCGCCTTCAGGGATTTTGATGAAGCAAGCCGAGATGTACAATAGCTCAATCGATCCAAAGAATACGAGGAAAGAAAGAGACATCATCACCCATTTCTGCCAAACGATTATAATCACCAATGACATCAAGAATGTCGTCACCAACATGACAGTCGTCACAGCTAGTCCTGAAAATTAACCAAATCCTTGGAGGATTTAATAAGCAATTATGTAGATACATTGTATAAAATGGAAATCATATCATCTGGATGAGATCCTGAGACTTTGTACCGTACGCATGACCGATCATGTTGGTATCCCTTAATCCAATTGTGACAGCCAAACATAGGCACATGAGGATCCAATTGACCTCTGGTATGTATATCTGCCCATATATTTGGTTCGAAGTGTGGACAATCTTCACCCTGGGGAAGCAACTCAGTGCGCAGCACTGACTCACCATAGAAAAGGTCGCTGATATTACGGCCTGACTTCCAACTATGGCTGCAAGAGTAGCCACTATGAAGACTGGCCAAAATACAGCCTCTGCAGGAAACTTAAAAGAGTTATAGATTGTGAGAATTAAGAACTTGTGAATTATGATTGGTAAGGTATGTCGTGCCTGGTATGGCTTTGTAGAAGCTTCTTTGTATGTCTTCATGATGTTTAGAGAGGAATGCGGCTTCACCCATGTAAGCAAGGATCAAACATGGGTACACAAGAAATGTGAATGCAATCTGTCATTTGCATTCACTATTAAGTTCAAGTGTACACATAAAATGCAACTAGTAATGTCACCATCACAATAGAAGAACATGGAGTCACCTTGATTGAATGCGGTGAGAAATGACCCAAATCAGCAAACATGGTCTCCGAACCTGAAGTTAATATTTTTTACAAAGTTTAAACATGTAAAGGAGATGAAATAAGAAGAAATGAGAGAAAAATTTACCAGTGATGCAGAGAACAACTCCTCCTAATGACACCCATCCTTCAAACCCAGTGCTTCTCAGAAACCTAAACATGTAGGCCGGTGAAAGTGCACGGTAGATGCCATGATTCCACCTGAATATGTTATAGATACCATGGCACTAATGCAGAGGAGCCATGCCATGACGACTGGTGCAAACAGGTAGGCAACCCTATTAGTGCCATGATGTTGAAGAGAAAAGAGCCCCACCAAGATTATGCATGAAATCACCACGACATAGTCTGAAGAGAGTTTAAACATGTTATATTTGCATTGAAAAAAGCTCAAATTTCATAAAAATAAGAATTAAAAGGTTATGAGATAAGATAGACTCACTCTCATGAAGATGCGTGATTTTCACTTTAACACCCGAGACGGCAGAAAGAACTGAAAAAATCCATGCAAATCTCTTTTGAGTCTAACCCTAAAGACAGAAATTAGGTTCATAATGAATATCATATCTCCACACATTCTAGTCAACTTAACAATAAGATCAACTATGTGGGCAGTTAAAAGTGTGTTCATATGTATATGGTGGAACAACTTATTGATAAGAAAACATTACTTAAGTTATGTATACACTCAAAAAAAGGAGAGTGTACTTTCAAAGTGTCTTGTATATTACCAAGCAAAACAAAAGTGTCTTGTATACAATTTTTATGCATTCAAAATATTAAACAAAAGTTTCAAGAATACTTTAAAAATTTATACATAATATTAAGTGATAAGGATCCACCTGATATTGTCGGCGTGAGAACCCCATCACCAATTGCCATACAAGTCCCAAGCAGAACAATAATCAGAAGTCCATATCGAAATTTTGAGTGCTTGGTGAAGAATGCTTTGAGCGCAGAACTCTGTGATGTGTCCGCTGATCCCTGCTTACTGTATGTTGATATGCACTCATCAGCGGCATGCTGATTAGGGAGGATGGACAACCTTGCATGTCTGCAAAGTAGAGAATACAATGCAAACGTACCGCCTGCAATTTCAGACGCAAGATAAGAATTAAATTAACTAAAATAACATCAGTATAAACCATAATAATCATTCTTTTGTTTCTCTTCTCCAAGTAATTTTAATGGTCAACAAAGAACCATAAGAACCATTTTTTCAGAGAGTGTTGTAACACTCAGCCCATTTTACAACCCCATTTACAGTTCCATGTATCTTGTTAGCCACCTGCAATCACTGTAATGAATGAGGTATATAGCTTGTTATAAATTTTTTCACATATTCTAATGAGTACATATAATTCATTGAAGTATATGCTCCCTTTTTTTTTATAAAAGTACACACCTCATTATACTATTTTTAAAAAAAATTGCAAAGAGTGCAGACTGCATTTGGGGCTAAAAATGGCGTTGAATCTAACATTTTCCTTTTATGTAAAAGCAAAGCTATCATAAAAGTGGTTTTGTTATCTTTTCTTTTAACATGTAAAAACCAAAATCTTAAACCAAAACTAAGTTCAAGGGGAAAAAAATCCATTTGGAACTTACAATTTGAAGCAGAATCAATTTCATAATATGTACCAAACAGGGCCTTGAACAATTTTAAATTAAGTTGAAGAAGTCATACCTTCTCCATTATCATCCGCAGATAAGACGATGAAGGCATACTTCAAGAGAGGGATGAGAGTCAAAGTCCAGAATATGAAAGATAGAACTCCATAGACCTCCTCATCGTTCTCATGGAGGCTCAGCTTCCCCGAGAAGGTGGTCTTGTAAACATAGAGAGGAGAAGTACTGAGGTCACCATACACCACCCCAAGACTCTTATAAGCGAGCATTAGTACAGCTTTTCGCGAAGTACTCTTCAAACTCTATTTTAATTCAAAAACTAGAAGTCATTAGAGAGACGATAAGGTGCCCTTCACCCAGCAATCTAGAAATTCTAAATATAGAGTATAAAACATCCAACTAGCTTAGATAGTCTAACAAAACAATTAAAGGGTCAGTGAAAACGGTGGTTGATTTTAAAATGAATTCATTTAGTGACTCTATAGGCATTCAAAATTTCCTGCAAATTGTGAATTTGGTGGCAAGGTTGTTACAGCTGGACAATGCAAACTGTGACTATGGACCATAAAAAATTCGACAACTGGTATCTCTAAGGAATTCAAACACATAACCAATTAAACCAAGATAATACATTATATATCAGTATATCACAAAATGTTTAAAACATGTTGAGTCTTTGTCAAATTAAAGGTAACATCTAAATAGCAAAACCAACAAACACACAAAAAAATAAAAAAATAATCTACATATCTTCCATGGACACAAACAATAAAAATTACAAACCAAAACAATAAAATAAAAAGAAACATTCTTTAAAAAAAAAAATGGGTTCAAAAGAAAACACTATACTATCTTTTCTCATTTTTTTGTCCATTCCTTCTTCAAGAATGATAAAAAGGAAGAAAAACAGAGCAGAGAGAGAGAGAGAGTTACAAGAGGGGAGAGAGATTCAGCAACTGCATCTGAGTGTGATGTCATTTTACAGGGTGGAGGAATGATGACTGGAAATGGGTGGTGCACAAACTGATGTGAGAGAGAGAGAGAGAGAGGGAGAGAGAGTTGTGGGTTTGTGTTAAGGGAAGAAGTGAAGAGGTTGTGAATGTATTTAAAGAGAGAGAGAGGGGGGGGGGGGGGGGGCTATGGGAATGAAGAGAGAGACAAAGGAAAGGAGTGCAGAGTTTTTATTGTATTTTAAAGTCTTTGGGCAGTTGAGAATTGGGGTGTGGGGAAGGGAAGTAGTGGAAAGGAGGTTGTAAAACGCATATAATGTTGAATCTTTAACCCCCTTAAAAAAATAACCAAAATTTCACTTGTGAAACGCATTGAGAAGAAAAAAAATGGAAAGCAAGGGGGTTTGATGATTAAGATCAACGAATAAATGAATTCTTCCACTGTTTGTCTACCAGTTTAAAAGAAACAATTCTTCCACTGTTTGTTTACCGGCCTAAAAAATTAAAACATTGGATTTTACACATTTTTCTTACATGAAATTAAAATTTATTCCGTAATAACACGAATCAAACAGGACCTATAAAAATTTACTCATCTAACTCTAATGGAAATTTTTCTCGAGTTTTTTTTCCCTTTATTTTTTTAGTTGCTTGCACTTTCTATACATATCAAAATGCCATTGAATTAACAATTATATTTCTTTAGAGACTTTATATTGTTAACTCGTACATTACTATCCGCCCTCATGTACATTATTATGTAAATTATTAGGCATATTATGTACAACATTATATCTCAAGGTGGGAAAAATTATTAGCATAAGTTGGGACTATATCACGTTTCTTTAGCACTAATAATGAGTTATCACTATATTTTTGGGGCTATATCGTTTTTAAGAGCCTTTTTACAAAAAACATGTAACTTTTAATTACAAAAAGTAAAAAATATTTTGGGAATCTAATTCGAAGAATAATTTTATATCAATGAAAAAACTACTTTTCAAAAGTTACCTAAAAGACTATTTGAAAGCTCGTTTAGATGAACTTTTATTTTTGCAAAAATAAAAAAGTGATTATTGTAAAAAAAAAATTACAATGCTACAGGGACCACGCAAAACTTGGATTCCCAAAACAAATGCTCAAGAAAGCAAAATTTTTTTATAGAAATCTTGATGAGTACGTTTTTGTAGTAATCTTACTTTAACTTTAACATGTTTTCAAACATCACAAATGCACAAGAAAGCAAAAAAAATTACCTACCGAAAAAATGGAGATGTGTAACTAATTAGTGTAATTGCACAATTGATATAAAGGACTTTTTTATTCCTATGAGAAGATGGGTTGGGTATGAAAGTAATGATCCTAATGTATACTAAATTATGTACCTTTCCACTGTCTTGGTGGAAATTAGGTGATCATTAATGGAGATCCAAATGCATTAAATTATATTAAATAAGGTGGATCTCATAAATATTCCTTTTCTGCTAAACCAAACACCATATGAAATACTAACTTGTTAAAGATTTATAACACATTAATGTTAGGGTGCCTTTCTAAAATAGAAAATACATAACATTTTTTTAGAGCTCATATACTCAGTCAAGCTCATTTTGTAGTCTCATACACCATAATAACGCAGTATATACTGTATTATCATAATATATGAGATATTATCATATTGTATGGTGTAATTTTTTTTTATTTTTTTAACGCGAAAAAAATACACTAATATAACTTAATATCAGGGGCAGATCCAGGACAATATTTTGGGGTGAGTTACATAACCTATATTAAATATTTATATAGAAATTTTTTTGTTCTTATATTTGATAGCCTATATTAAATATTTATATGGAAGTTTTTTGTTCTTATATTTGATGTAATTATTTATATATCAAATAATGTGATATTCAAAATATTTATACATGTGAAGAAAGGAAAAATGTCATTAAAGTTGAATACTTTGATTTTGTAAGAATTGCTAGAAAAATAAGAAGAGTTGTTTTATAGATATAAATTTTCGTTATTGTTCAATTGCAATTAATTCTTAAGATAATATTTGAATTTTAAAATTTATAATAAGATTGAGGCTGCGTTTGGTTGTACGATTGCAAAACTGATTTAGACAAAAGCTGGGTTTAAATCTGATTTTGCAAGAAGCTATTTATCCACAGTTTCTAGAAAACTCAGGTTTTGAGCATTTTTTTATAAAAATATGTATGCAGCTTTTAGCCCTAATTTTTTTGTTTGGAAACGGGTTTGGGAAAAGGAACTTCCTGCAAACTCAAAAGCTGCCTAAATCCGTTTTCAAATGGTCTGAAGTATTTGGTTTATTAGGTTGAGATCTAATTTATTAGGATATTATTTTGATTTGTTATTAATTTGTTAGATTGATATCTAACTTGTTTGGAGTATATTTTATGTATAAAATGTATTTTATATAATATAAAATATCAATATTATAACATGTATCATCAAATATATTAAAAAAAAAATACAAAATCTGGGCCGGGCTAGCCCCCAGCCCAGCCAACTCGTACGTCCGCCCCTGCTTAATATACACTTCAATATAAAAGCATATGATTAAAAAAAAATAAAAAATCTGTGTAGACTATAATTGTGACTGCATGTAGGTCCAGACTTTTTTTTTCTTTTGGAATAGGCCTCAAATTCAAATGGGAAAAATATATTGATCAATAAAAATCCCCTGTAAATGCATCTCGCAAAGCCATCAATATCATACATGGATCCTTCTCCAACTTAATCACTCATTTTATTCCTCCCCTTGTCAAGTTAAAGCGTCTCACCGAATTTCGGTTTATGGAAGAATTGAATAAAAAAGTGAATCAATTTATTATTCTCACCAACCGGTGAAGGGATCACTCAGAAACGGATACTATTCGCTGGCGAAATGTGACCGGCTCCTGCCTCTTTTAGCCTTCCTTCCCCATGACAGCTGGAGTGCTGGACTTGTGTAATGAAAGGGTATTTTGGTCTTGAGAGTTTTTTTTTTTGTTTTTTTACTTTGTTTGAGATAAATTGCATAATGTAATATATATTTCACTATTATGTCAGTATATGCTGTATGTATATATTTTTTTATAAAATAATATGCTTTATTAGCTAATTATATACTTCAAAACCATGTGAGTAGACTGCAATCAGGTCATGACTGACGACTGTCGGTATGTAAAACTGGGGGTTCTGCGAACTTGGTCCTGGTCCGTCTCGCGACTGATCAGATCACCGCCCGGAGAGTCGTTCCTGAGCCGCTCAACTGCTTCTCAGAAATGACGGGGTTTGTGTGATCGCCACCTGCTTTCTCAAAAAGCAGGAAAAGTTGGTGTTGGATTTGATCGCCTCGCGGGGAGAGTTTGTGGGGTATCCTCTCTGGGATACGGATATACCGTACACAGAGGTGAAAAACAGGTAAACCTATTCTGCTTCGGGGGCTTGACTAGAGGAGATATGGGACTAAAAACAGGTAAACCTATTCTGCTTCGGGGGCTTGACTAGAGGAGATATGGGACTAAAAAAGGGTTAGGAAGGGGTCAGCTAATGGGAATTAGCCGCCTGGTACCTGGTTCTGGATTTTCTGGATTTGGGCAGAACCTAGGTAGGGAAGTGTTTTGGCTTTGGCTAGGGTGGTGGTAATGAGGATTGAGAGTGGTGTTTGATGATTTCCTCTTCTAGATTTGGGCAGCACCTAGGTAAGAATTTGGATTTGTTTGGCTAGGGATAAGAGTGGTTTAGGACAATGGTTTAGAGGGGGGTTTATGGAGAGTGGAATTTGGTGGGGAGTGACTTTCCTTCTCTCTCAACTAGGGCTCTCTCCCTCTCTCTCTCTCTCTCTCTCTCTCTCTCTCTTTCTCTAACACATACTTTGAAATGAAAAATGGCCACCCTTGATTCTCAGCCCTACCCCTCCTTTTATAGTAGAAATGGATGCATAGGTTTATTCATTGGATACTGGCATGGATTGAATAATAGAGTGGTTTAAGCAAACTTCACCCCTAAGGAATCCAGATATTTGTTGTGAAAAATTGTCCAGACATGGGGCGGCTACTCGTAACTAGCCGCCCCATGAGGGGCGGCTACTTTCAAGATGCCACCCCCATGATGACCTGCCAGTCAGCATTAAATGCTGCTTTATATCCCATCAGGAGAAGTGGTTTGGGGTCGGTCAAGGGGCGGCTAGTTGAAACTAGCCGCCCAGTGAGGGGCGGCTACTTTGAATTAGCCGTCCGGCTTCTGGTCACTTAATTTTTCTAAGTGTTGTGGTCAGAGTTTCTCCTATTGTTCCTCTAATTATCTAAAGTAGTTTTCTATTTTATCCAAATGTGGTCATTTAAAAATGTTACTTGAAGTATTTTCGTCTTTTTGGACGGTCAAAATTGAGGTATCTACAATTGCCCCTCATCGGACGGAGTTTTTGCGCGAAGTGAGAAAGACTTCGACCGATGATAAGGAAAGAGACCCCTATTTTGACCGGCCCGACCTTCAAGAAGTCTTGGTCTCATGACCAATACAATTCAGGGAGTTGATTTAGACTGTCAGAGGCTAGGTCTTGACTAGAATTTTCAACTGAAAGGAATGATCCAGGTGGAAGGCGGGAAAAGTAAAATGGTGAGTGATCCAACCCGCGGTCAGGGTTCTTAGCTATCGTGCACGTAGCAGCCCAGCGTCAGTTTCCTCGTGCCTACCGTTCCCGTGCTTGGGAAAACTCAGCAAGGAGGGGATATCACCGACAGAAAGCAAGTAAAGGTATTGAGTTGGTGAATTGGATCATCCAAAGGATAAAAATTCTGGAAAAGAACCAGAACTGAGGAAATTCGAGCTGAATGGTATTGGTAACGTGATAGGACTTCAAGTGGGTCGTGTTTTAATCAAGTAGAATTTTGAAATTAACCAAGACATGGTTGTGGTTGTAGAAAACTTTGGAATTTGAGTTTGTTTGAGATACTGGCAGAGAATGCATGCATTTTTTATAGAACAGGATGTCCTGCATGCATATGCATCATGGTGGAATTTAAACAAGCATGTTTTATATTACTGAGTGTAAATGGATTTTTAGAAAGGATTGTTTTCGCATGCGTGTTCTGTCACGGCAGAATTTGAAACAACATGAGTTTAAAAGTTTGCATGTATTGTCATGGTGGGATTGCATGCATGTGATGTGATTTGTTAGGAGCATAGCATCTAAGTTTAAAGAAGGGCAACTTTACATGCATTTCATCATGGTGGTATTGAGTTTAGCAAATGCGTGTTGTGATATGTATGAAGGTAAAATGTGTTGTGTGATGTTTAAGAAAAGAGAGGTTGAAGCAGTTTTTCTTGAGAAGCATAAAGGAGCCATTTGTAAATGAGCATGGGTGACAATTTTTGATGGTCAAGTATTAAGATGGATGCCAAATCATGCATTAATGTGAGAAAGGGGGATAATTTTAATCATTCTAATCAAGACACGCTGATAATCTGAGGCATTTGAAAGTGGTTTAGCTTGAGGGGTAAGTTTCCAAGTGGAGTAATTTTCAAATATTTGATCATGTTACTCTAAACATGCTGAAAACTCCATGAATGTGCCAAGAATCAAACATAATAAGTATCCCTCAGATATGCAAGACTTTAAATAGACTCATGTGAGAGTGTGTGCTGTTGTAAATGTAAGGAAAGGTTCACCCTTGGTTGAAATTTCGCCTAGCCAACAGACTTGGTTTAATTGAATCATGGTGGAAAAAGAGTGGGTGAATGGGGATGAGAGTAATATCTTCTTTGAATCACTTTAAAATTACCCCAGTCCTAGCATAAATCTTACTTTCTAGGTCCCTCTGGCTTTCTTCTTTTTACCACTTCTTTTTTTTTGGGTGGAAAGTACAGTCCTTTGTTTGGACCCTGTACTTGTGCGTAAAGGCGTGAAAGCCTGCTAAAATAGAGAGTTTAACCCGTTCACTTGGGTGTTATTTTTCTTTTGTTGGCCTCTCATTGCCTGATTTTTTTTTATTTGAGGGGGGGCTCTTCTGTTTTTCACCCCGATTCTTTTCATGCTTCCCCTCTAGAAGTGTTTGTATAGTGCCAGAGCCAGTTTTGGGATGTATGCTAGGTCTGGGTAGGGCTGGTAAACGAACCAAGCCGCTCGGGCTCGGCTCGGCTCGGTTTGAGCTTTTTCAGGCTCGTTCATTTAGACAAACGAGTGAGCTTGAACAAGTTTTAAAGCTCGGTTAGGCTCGGTTCCTGAATCGAGCTTCATTTTGTGTTCAAATTTGACTCGCTTGTGTTATAAAAACTTAATTGAAGCTTGACTAAACTACTTTATAAAATCAAAACATTAAATTAATACAAAGTTATACTCGTTTAAGCTCATGAACTAAAAACCCTAAGCTAAAATTTTATTTTCAATCCCTAAAAACCCTAAAATAAAGAAGAAAGCTAGGCTCGTTGAGGCACGTGAGCTCGGCTCGGCTCGGCTCGACTCGTTTATAAACGAGCCGAGCTTGAACATGTCAAAGCTCGGCTCGTTCGGCTCGTTTACCACCCCTAGGTCTGGGGTATATTTCTTGTAAATCTTAGTTGACACGAAGCAAGAGAAAAACAAGGGAAAGATAATCCCCAAAAAAAAATTAAAATTAACAATTGCCCCAGTCCATGGGGCAGGCAATTTTCCCTTTTATCAGGTGAACCAAGCCTTAAATCATATTCGTGTAGTGGAGGTGGCATGATTGGCGGATATGAGTCTAAGTAAAATGCAGGTTATCTTCAGGATTTAAATATTGTCATCAAGCACTAAACGCTGGAATTCACAGTAAGGAAGAGTAAAATATCTCAAATATTAAAAATTATGCATAGAATTTCTTCAGGTAAAGTGCATTCCACCGACCTGAAATCTCACCCCCTTCGGCATTTACCAAGCGGTAGGCATTCCTAAAATAGACATGAGTGATCACATAGGGTCCCTCCCATGTTGGTTGTAATTTTTCCTTGGATGGAGTTGTCTTGATGGCCTGATTTTCTCGGGTACCATCTCCCTGATTTTCTTCCCTTTTTCTTGTACCCCTTTTTTGTTTATATATTTTAAAAACTTAAAAGTGGAGGGCATAATTGAAATAAACTAAATATGTATAAGTGACCCTTTTTTGTTTTGTTTTTGTTTTGATGAAAGCTATTAAATGCATGAATAATAGCTGAAATAAACAAACTTTGTAAAGGAATTTTTTTTTTGAGCTTTTAACATATTCGATTTTTTTTGGATTTTGAATTTAAAGAAAGCAGTAAACAAACAACATGCTGTAAGAGAAAATAGTGTACAGTGCTGGAGGATGGCCTCCAGAAAATGGTGGTGCAGGGTGAGTCTTCTATGGAGGCTCAAATTGAAGCAGTTTCAAAGGAATACTGCTTGAATGATGTCGAAAGCGTGAGTGGCGCTTGATCTGCCATAGATCCTCAGCAGAAAGAGAACGATCCCTCATAGAGGGGTCAATTAACAAAGATGTGGATATGGAAAAACAGGTCGCAGAGGCGACTACTGACTGAACAGGTGCAAGGAAGCACAATTCATCATAATGCTGAGACCCTAATGATGGTGGGGGTAAAGATTCCTCAATTGGTGTAATTAGGGGCATATGGATCAGATCAGAAATGATTGATTTGGATATGACGGGGGAATCTGAGGAGAGCTCCTCGGACAGATGGGATGGTAAGTAGAATGGATCTGGCAATTGGGATGGTTCGATTGCTCCCTCAAATTGTGCATTTTTAAATATAAGTTGTTCTAACTCAATGATACGCACGATTGATTGAACCGGATCTAGGTCAATCTCAGAATGTGATGAGTCAGAATCCGAGTCATCTGAGATGGTTAAGATGGGTTCAATAGGCCATGATATGATTGGATCTTGAGCAGTTATAGACAATGGATATTCAACCTCAGTCAGGTCTAAGGGTTGGATGGTGGATTCAGGTTGTGTGGGAGTAGGGTAAGAGAGTTCCAATAGTTCTCCATCCAAAAACTCTTCATCATCATCAGAGTCCTGCTTGGGACATTCTATAGATTCTATGATTTCAGGTGCCAGAGACTCATAGGATGATGGGGGTGGGATAGCAGTGTATTTCCTTTGGAGTGGTTGCCGAGGAACAAAAGTTTGTGTTTCTCGTGGAATAGGGGCATAGACAATGGGAACTTTGGCTCTATCACTATAGGTTTGACTAGGCTGTGTCTGGGAGACATGGTTCAATGGTCGGATTGGACCTCCCTCCATGGGATGAATTGAGATGGACTCGGGTATTTGTTCTGGGTATGGGGGGAGGGGTTTGATAGGGTTTTGGATTATAGGGTGCTGTTGTAATGGCACGGAAGCGGGTACTGATTGAGGAGAAAAAGTATTAGAATAAGTAGCTTGTTGAGGCAGCACATATCCAGAAGGACCAGATGTATACTGTCTCGGGGCTGGTCCTTGATCAGGAACACGCGCTTCGTTAGGGTAGAGTGCCGAAACTTGTCTTGTAATCCCCTCTACCATGGGGGTTGTCAAGGGGTTTTTCCTAAAGAGTCTTGACCAGTTGTTGGAAGTGAATGGGGTAGGGGGTCCAGTACAGCGTTGGATCCGGTTGTGTCTATCTATTAGGAGTTGATAGGTGGTGCAATCTCCGTACGACAGACTCGTACGAAGTTCTGGGGTTAGGTTTAGTAACATCATGTCAATTTCTTGACATTCTGTTAATTGTAGGCCAGTTTGGTGCACAAGGGTGCGCCACCTAGACACATAGGATTCAAAGTCCTCTCCATGCTCCATTCGTTCAGCTGTGAGGTCTGAGATAGAGGGGATCCTAGTTCTTTGGTAACCGTAGCGACTTAGGAATTTGTTGCTTACGGCTGAAAAATTGGACAAATGGTCTACCGGCAGGGTAGAAAACCATTGGATAGCCTCTCCTTCTAAGGATTTTTGGAATAGGTATACAAGGAGAGCTTCATTATCCAAGAAGGGACGAGAGTCCAGATAAAAAGCTTTTAGGTGGACATCCGGGTCTCCGCGGCCATTGTACCGGTGATATTTTGGAATTTTAAAATTTGCCAGGAGACTGACGGAAGGGATTTGTTGTAGGTGGTGTAAGACCTATGGTTGGGGGTGGTTGTTTTTTTCTCAGAGAGAATTCTCCGGATGGTGTCATCGAGAGTTTCGGCCTTGGGTAAATACGTTAGCGGTCTCGGGTGGGAGGTGGCCTGGTAAGGGCATGGGGCAGAAATGGTCGGAAATATTGGATTCGTAGGGGAAGTCGGGGCAAATGAAAAGGTGGGGGGAGAAAAAGGGTTTGGTCTTGGGTTAATCGAGAAACCGGGTGTTGGTGGGGTATTGGGGGTGGGATGAGCCTTGGGGGTCTTGGCAGGGGTTTCCTGCCTCAAGGTCTTGGTCTGGCGATAGTCGGCGAGGTCATTGAACATGTCCTCTACCGATTGGTACCCTAAAGCAGCCATCCTATCCTCTAGGTGGCTAAGGAGTTGTGTGCTTTGGTCTCCCTGGTTGTCTTTCTCCTCTACTGTTTTTCCATGGGTGTAGATTTCCATGGTGTGAATGTGGAATGGCCTAGGTATGAATGAATGCAGATTCAAAGCAGTAAATAAAGCAGTAAAGAAATCAGCAAAGGATGCGCAACCGTGTGCGACTTAAAGCAGTAAAAGATGGGATTAAAGCAATAAAGGGTGCGCAGCTATGTACGGCTTAAAGCAGTAAAAGATGCAATTAAAGCAGTAAAGGGTGCGCAGCTGTGTGCGGCTTAAAGCAATAAAGTGTGTTGTGATGCATAGTAGAGGACGATCTGACTTGAGGGGCTGGAAAATTCTAGCTTTCCTAAAGAGGTGATGGCTTTCTAGTCAAGTTATGGAATGAAGCAGAAGAAGATTACCTTTTGTTGTTTTTCACAAGGGAGTCCCACCGTGATCGCCAATTTGTCGGTATGTAAAGCTGGGGGTTCTGCGAACTTGGTCCTGGTCCGTCTCGCGACTGATCAGATCACCACCCGGAGAGTCGTTCTTGAGCCGCCCGACTGCTTCTCAGAAATGACGGAGTTTGTGTGATCGCCACCTGCTTTCTCAAAAAGCAGGAAAAGTTGGTGTTGGATTTGATCGCCTCGCGGGGGGAGTTTGGGGGGTCTCCTCTCTCGGATACGGATATACCGTACACAGAGGTAAAAAACATGTAAACCTATTCTGCTTCGGGGGCTTGACTAGAGGAGATATGGGACTAAAAAAGGGTTAGGAAGGGGTCGGCTAATGGGAATTAGCCGCCTGGTACCTGGTTCTGGATTTTCTGGATTTGGGCAGAACATAGGTAGGGAAGTGTTTTGGCTTTGGCTAGGGTGGTGGTAATGAGGATTGAGAGTGGTGTTTGGTGATTTCCTCTTCTAGATTTGGGCAGCACCTAGGTAAGAATTTGGATTTGTTTGGCTAGGGATAAGAGTGGTTTAGGACAATGGTTTAGAGGGGGGTTTATGGAGAGTGGAATTTGGTGGGGAATGACTTTCCTTCTCTCTCAACTAGGGCTCTCTCCCTCTCTCTCTCTCTCTCTCTCTCTCTCTCTCTCTCTCTCTCTTTCTCTTTCTCTAACACACACTTTGAAATGAAAAATGGCCACCCTTGATTCTCACCCCTAGCCCTCCTTTTATAGTAGAAAGGGATGCATAGGTTTATTCATTGGATACTGGCATGGATTGAATAATAGAGTGGTTTAAGCAAACTTCACCCCTAAGGAATCCAGATATTTGTTGTGAAAAATTGTCCAGACATGGGACGGCTACTTGTAACTAGCCGCCCCATGAGGGGCGGCTACTTTCAAGATGCCACCCCCATGATGACCTGCCAGTCAGCATTAAATGCTGCTTTATATCCCATCAGGAGAAGTGGTTTGGGGTCGGTCAAGGGGCGGCTAGTTGAAACTAGCCGCCCAGTGAGGGGCGGCTACTTTGAATTAGCCGTCCGGCTTCTGGTCACTTAATTTTTCTAAGTGTTGTGGTCAGGGTTTCTCCTATTGTTCCTCTAATTATCTAAAGTAGTTTTCTATTTTATCCAAATGTGGTCATTTAAAAATGTTACTTGAAGTATTTTCGTCCTTTTGGACGGTCAAAATTGGGGTATCTACAACGACGGGATGTCATAATGAATCGTCATGTTATTTTGAGTAGGTGGAGCTGGCCTTTGACCCTCATCTCTCAACCTGGACTTGATAGGGTGGGTCGGGATAACCAGTATTTTTTCTAGTCAGTTAGATGCTTGGCTCTCCATTCCTTAGTGGACACGGGTACTCCCAACCAGACCTATTTGGTCGGGTCTGATCGATCATGCTTGTGGGACTCTGCAATGTAATGGTAATTTCAAAATGAAGGATTTTCCCTCCACAATTCCTTAACTGAGGGGACGGAATGATTTAGCTTCTTCTTGAGGAGGACATCATTGTTCTTCATGAGGCATATTTTCTCCTCCTTGAAATATGACCAAATTTCATATACTTTGGGTTATTCTATCTCAGTCTTCCTTGACTCTTGTCCTCACTCTTTTTCTTCAGGTTGTGCTCTCTTCTCATTATTCCTTTTGACATCATTTTATATTTGCTTAATCCTATCGCAATAGCCACCCCCACTCAACTTTTTTTTAAATAAAAAGTTTGCTACCCTGACCTAGCGCGTGTTTGGATTGGTGGTTGGAACTTCCAGATTCTAAAAATCCACCCAAAAAAACTCAGCTTTTCAAAAGCATACTTACATCATTTTTTATAAACGCGAGAAAAAGACACGGTCATCGCACAAAACCAAGTTTGCTACCCTGACCTAGCGCGTGTTTGGATTTGTGTATGTGTTTCTGTGACTTTTTTACTATGGAATTTGCATGCACAAACATGGATCCAAACGCAGCCCTAGTCTGCTAAATTGGATAAGGAGACAAGGGTTATAGGGCACCTCCACTTACCCTTAGGAAAGTGTGAAAAGTCACTTAAGCATCGCAACCCATCACAATATTCCACCATGTCGTCTAACAGCCCATAAATTTGACCTGCCTTGAGTCAGACAATCCGATAATGGAGCACATAGGCACCTGTTTGAGCACTCGATAGGAAGAAAGTGTTGGGAAATGGATTTGCGGAAGCCATCAATAAAACCCGAGATTAATCACAAGAACGGAACACAATCACACGAAGAACACAAGATATGCGTGGTTCGGCCTAGACCTATATCCACGGGGTGAAAATAGAGAATCTACTATAATAGTTAAGATACAAAAATACGTTAAGAGACTCTCAAATTCTCTAATGGAGTTGCCTTCTCTTAAAACCCTCTCAGCCCTTGGATCTCCACATTGACTTATGCCAAATTTTGTCATGGAACCCTAGAGGATATTTATAGATATAAATAACTTTCTCTCTAAGTAATCTTCTAATTAACAAACAAATATTATTAATTGATTTTAGAAGATTCACTTTAAATATTATTTAAATAAGATCAAATCTTAATTAATATATATACCAATTAGGTGTCCACCTTAATTTGGTTTCATCATGGCCATTCAATGTGATACACTGGATCAAGACATAATCTCAACAATCTCCACATTGGCTCGTATCTGGTAAACTCGGGCTTCCTCGAACCCCTTGAAGATTCGTTAATGTCTCAACCTCGCTCTGCAGAATTCCACCTTGCAGGAAAACCTTACAAAAATTTGAGGAACATCTTCCTCCGGACGTCTGTACCATCGCATCTTCAAGTCAATACATTGACTTGGTAATCTTGTGCATCCGTCGCACGCTCTCTATGTGCGTCTTTGAAAAATGATCGTCTGGACTCCACCTTGAACAAGTTACATCACACGCTTGCGAGCTCCGAATACCTGGACTCGCCCTTTACCTGAACCACCTGGGATGTCTAATTTCCTGAACTCGGTTTAGAACGCCTTTTCCGTGTTGCATTCTTTCATCTTCTTATTCCACACGAACTCGGTAACCACATCACATGCTTCGAGTAGGTGACTTTGCACTTGTCGTCGCCTACCGCCTTGTGCTCACACGTGCCTCCGCACGTGTCTTTGCGTCCTCGGCCTGCACCCGCACCCGAACTTGTGCCTCACTCTGGCACGTCCTCTGCATGAGAATGTCATGGGTGGTTGGCCCTTTCTTTTTTTTATGCACCCGAAGCCATGCACTGCCTCCATATCATCACCCATGCTCAAAAACTGCACGGACGGCATTCTTCAAACAAATTTTTCTTTCTTTCTTCGCATGGAAATCGGTACGACACACCATTGTTGGAGTTTCCAACAGTAAATTCATCGATGGTACGGCTTCATCGTTCTTTAGATCTCGTCCTCCTAGGTCAGAACCTAGAGCTCTGATACCATTGTTGGGAAATGGATTTACGGAAGCCATCAATGAAACCCAAGATCAATCACAAGAACGAAACACCATCACACGAAGAACACAAGATATGCGTGGTTCAACCTATACCTATATCCACGGGGCGAAAACAGAAAATCCACTGTAATAGTTAAGATACAAAAATACATTAAGAGACTCACAAATTCTCTAATGGAGTTGTATTCTCTTAAAACCCTCTCAACCCTTGGATCTCCACATTGACTCATGCCAAGTTTTGCCATGGAACCCTATAGGATATTTGGGGCGTTACAGATAATTTACTTACAATAACATCCTAGTTGTTGTGTATGTGCAAATGCACATGAATAAAGTCTAAAATATTTTTGAGTAACATTCATGTCAATAATTTACTTACAATAACATCCTCGTAAATATGACTCTAAATGTAAGAAATCTAATATCTATTAATTAATCAATTTAACCAAAATATATGTCTTTGTCCTATAAAGATACCTAACCAGTTATTTATGTAATTATAAAACTAGTTATATGTAACCCAATATATTATTTTAATTTTGATTGTCTAATGAAATATATACTTGAATAGAAACTCAATAATGAATAGATTTTGTGATAATATGTATATATATAATGTTTATCAATGACTACATATCTTTGATTATAGTAAATGGTGTTTCAACTCATATTTAGAATGAAACTATATATCATTGAACCTTACGTCAAAAGTTCTTCCAAAATTTAAAATATGATGCCAAATATGCAAAAAAAATATTATAGTAGACAATTTCCCATATGCATTTTTTCAAAAACACTGATACACAGAACGAAAATTTAATAAAAAAATTAAGAAAAAATTAATCAGAAAGTAAACCATCATATGTAAGTATATTAAGCATAAATCATGATTGAAGCAAAATGAACTTATTGTTCATACATAATTGATCAAACCAAATAATCCAATCTTTAAATTCAAATTAAATGGTTTGTAAAATAATTCTTTCAGATTCATTACGGTGACCATCATAGGCAATTATTCCTATTGTATAAGATATTAAATTTTTTTAAGGCATTCAATTTTTACATGACTTGTTTGAAATATATCAAATAGCTTAATATTTGGATAAAAAATTATGACATTTAAATATGATTTGTGAAGCTCAAATAACATTGAGAAATAATATATAATAGTAACATCTGGCTTTTAGATATATGCTCAAATGAAAATGTAAGCCTTCACATTTTTTTTCTTTTATAAAGTGACAACTTCAACCAAATCCAAATAATATTTTTTCTAAAAAAATTCAGATACAAATTCAAAATTTATTTTGAAACAAATATAAATTTATTTTTTAACATACATAAGTAATAGAACAATGACAGATGATCGAAAACATACCAGAAAAATAGAAGCAAATGTGGTAATGAGAATCTGGCCAACATAAAAGTAATTTTTTGTTGAAGTTAATCTAGAATAGATTAGATATTGATAGAACACAATGCAATGCACTGCTCATATTATCCTCTATATTTCTGTGACATTGTTATGTATGTGCAAATGCACATGAAAAAGTCTTGATGCAAAGTAATTTAATAAGTTTGATTTTATTTTTAAGGTTTATTATTATATATATAATCAAAATACTAAATAGATTTAAATTATTTTTTTATATAAATATATGGCTTTTAATTCACATTTTAACTAATTCATTTAGATAATAAATTTTATTCATAATAAATGAATTTATTTCTAAATTTTCTTTGGGTATATTTTAATTATAATGTATTTTATTTTAAATTAAAAATTAATAACAAGAACTGATCACTTAATTATGATATGTTTTTTATCATCACATTTAAATGTATATTTATATCATTATAATTAATTTATGTGCATAATATGAAATGTTGCACTGTATGTTTTAACATGTGTATTTAATTTATAATATGAAAAGCACATTAAAAAGTTTAATATATATTTCAGATGCACTCATATAAAGTAATTTAACTTAGTACAAAACAATTACCACTTACATTAATTAAGATATCCACTTTTTTCTGTTAGATACCCACCCTTCATTTTGATGTACCAAATTAAATCAAAGAAACAACAAATAAAAATCAGTAGTCATATGTGCGGTTCTCTGCCCACTATTCACAATAGTTTCATCTTGTTAAGGAATTTGCTAATAAATAATTGTGACTATTATATTATTGAAATGTATTAAATAAGCATTAGTCATGATTAAGTGTATCATTTTGGTTGGGGAATGTGACTGAGTGTATCATTTTCCATTAAATAAGCATTAGTCATGATTGTTGATTTCCTATGAACCATAGATCAATGATATGAAGCATGCCTCTGTCTTCTTTTTCAACAAAATTCTCTAGCGTCATGGCAAAGAATTCAAAGACTTCATGCATATTATATAAATATAAATCTAATTTAATAATGTTACTTAATTCTGACTAATACTCCAAATAATATCATTAAAGTCACATAAAAACACCAAAATATCTATATATTACTTTTTAATATTTAATATCATAAAAGACATAAAATGAATTTGGTTCCAAAAAAATTAGGTGTTATACATTAAAAATCTATTATAGACGCCATAACTATTAGTTATTTTGAAGTTGAAGTTCTTATGCACTTCCAATAAAAACATCAAAACATAATCTAAAAAAAAAAGGATGTCACACATTTACACTCATGGTGTCCATCAAAATATAATTGATATATAAATTACCTAAGGAGGAAAGAGAAGCACAACAGTTATTGCAAAAGCGAACCGAGCTGTATGAAAGTTGGTTAGCACTCCCTTTCAATAAAGGATTATGAAGGATCAAATATATAAAATATATATATATATATATATATATATATATATATATATATATATATATATATATATATATATATTTCATGAGCCTTTGGAATGAAAAATTTAAAGAGATCACATATGTAAATAATGCATTCAATTATGGGAATGGAATTGAATGCATTCAATTCATTTGTTGCCTCTACATTATGAATCAGACCACTTATTGATGACATAGACCTAAATGCCTATCATAAATGTCTAATCAATCTAATTGTTTTGAAAATCCATTGAAAAAATTCATCTTCTTTCTTTAATGGTCCAATAAAAATAAATAAATTAATATTTTATATTTCTCATCAAATTATATCAAATTCATAAATTTAACCTTCAAATTCTCTTGTAACAACATGATTAATTTCATAACTGTGTCTTTTTTTTATCATTCAATGAGAAATTTGATTAATTCTAATTGATAAATGATTTTTATCCATCACCCTTTTAAATTACTCATCGATTACTGATCATTCTGTGTTTCTTGATTGAAAAATTTAATCTCATACCACAATTGTATTGTGTATGCCCCTCCCTCCATTAAAATTTTGCTTCTGACTGGAAAGCTCCCAAAGTAATTAAATAAAGTAATTAAATTTATACACTAATAGTAATCCTTAAAAATGAAAAACTCCTCAAAAATTAGATCTCTTAGTGGTAACACAAAAAAACTGAATGGATCAACATCAAACAATCATCATTCATCAAAGTAATTATTTATTATGAGGGGATGATTACATACCTTGAGTTGAATAAAATGCATGTAAATGGCTGGATGGTCCAAAGAACCCCTCTTTCTGCCTTCCTTTTTCTATTTTAATTCCCTTGTGCAAGTAAAGGTTGTGCATTTAAAAAAGATAGAGACTGAATAGAGAGGATGAATGTTGAAAAGGGAAGGTGATGCGTCTGAGTCCCTTAAACAGAACAATAGAAAAAAATGTGATCTGAATTTGGAAAAAGAGAAAATGAGATGTATCTGAGACAATGATAAATCCCAATATTAAAAATGATAAATATGTTGTGTGCTGCATATATTTAAAAAAAATTAAAAGGATTAAAGTTAAAAATATGAAAAGGATAGGAAGCATGTTAGCAGCACATGCAGTGATTTAAAAAAAAAGATGATGAAGTTTTACCTCAATTGGAATGAAATGTATCCCAATCATAAGAAATAGTGATATTTTACCAGGGACGGCTTGACTCGAATTTTAAGAGGTATGTACTTATATCGTTGAAATTTAGCGTAAACATCATAACATTTCATTGATTTCACTCAAAAAACAAAACATGAAATAAAGATTAACAAAATCAATAACATGAGGCTCAATATACACAAGAAGCATTAAATACAAAGAATATAGCATGTAAATAACCTGATATCCAAAAATCATAAATGAAGAAAATGTAGCATAAACAAGGTTTCACTAATTCTTTAAAAAATCAAAACATCATGCTCCAAGTCTATAACAAACATTAAATCAAGAAAATGTAACATATAAATAACTTGTTATTTCATGGTTTCCTAAAACAAACTTGAAAAATAGAAAAATGAAGGATAGACAAACATAACAATTCGTGATTTTTGAAAAACACATTTTTTTATCACTGGCTGCAACTCCTTACAGTTATTTTTTTTATAAAAATAAACGGATTCAGCATCTGAGAAAACATTAAATTAAAAAAGATACTCTAATAGTCCAGAATTATAAGACAAATAAATAAGAAAAAAAACTTTAATCATCCAGAATTATAAGACAAATGAATAAGACTAATATAAATCACCTTTTGTTCGCTTGGTAGAATAAGAATCACTTATTATATGATGTAAGGTACTCAACATTGTTTCTCATATGTATAGATGATCAGACAAATAGATATTTATATTCTTTCTAGCAATCATCAATTCAACATATACACATAAAACTTAATTTAAAAAATTGTTATTTTTTTTTAGATTTTCCAAAGAAAAAGGGAAACATAAGAACAAAATAACATTTAAAAATATAAAAATATCTCCTTCCAACGGAAAAAAGTAGCAACCAAAACCATATATGATGAAAACCCACCTTAATACACACTAAATCTTTTTTTTCTATTGGTGGAAGCAAAACCAAAAAAAGCGGGGGGAGTGTAATCACAAAAAATCAAATTTCAGGAATTCTTAATAAACATAAAAAATAGTAACCCAACTAAATAAACCAAAGCCACTTCCAAAGGACCAAACTAACAAAGAAAATCCAAAAAAAAAAAAAGCTCTGAACTAAAAACACACCATCTAAATTTTAACGTTTTCCAAGAAGAGATTCAATCATGCAATTAGTAATATTTAAAGTAAGTCTTATTAATATATTACAGATAACCTTTATGATGGAATAATTTTCAGTATAAAATGATGATATCAGAAGAGGGAAGAAAGAATTTTATTTTGTGCAATGGTAAAAATTCAAACCTTTTTGCACACAAAGGTATTTGAAGACCATCATGTAATAATACCACCATATGTCCATATACACAGGGGAGAAACAGTATCTCATCAAATCAAATTCATCTCCTCCTCGTGGTTGTGGTCGTATTAGATCCCCCGCCGGCGAAGCGGATATCGTTGTCGTCGGTGGATCGGTGAGCCTTGAACTTGGGTTCTTGAAGGGGAGGGTCGTCGGCCGTCATCGAAGGTGGAGGTGGAGGCGGCTGTCAGATTTTGAGAGAGAGAGAGACAGAGCATTAAAATGAGAAGATGAAAGAAGAGGGTTATTGTAAAAAGAAGAGAAGTTGAAACGAATGAAGTTATCGTAAAAGAAGGGTTATTGTAAAAGATGTGTAATTAACTTCAGGGATTGGGAATGGTAAAATTGTTAATTAAAAGTTAATATAACATTGAATTTGAGGATATGTGTGGAATAATTAATATAACAAAAATTTATGTGATTTTAATATGTAAGGTTTAAAGCGACCATGCATTGTATGTTGCAATGAATATAAATTAAAAGATGAATAGGAACTTATTCATATAAATGTTATAACATAATTTGATTATAATATTGCATGGAATGTAAATAAAAATATAAATAAGAATTTATTCATAGATATGTTATGACATAATTTGATTATGATATTTTCATAATCAAAATGGAATACAAATTATTTTCTAACAGCCAATTATATCTTCAACATACTTTCATTTTATAAGTTTTCACTTGTCATGATAATATTATGATATTCGATTTAAATTATTAGTTAATAAATATATTAATCTAATTTCAGCCGGTATATATAAAATTATTCAAACATATATAATTTATGTAAAGTACTAATATAATTTTATGATATATGTAAATTTTTTGATGAAATGTATGCATTGGAATAAATTATGAATGGGATAAAAATGATATGAATGGATTGTCCTGAGATTTAATAAATTAGTAGGGGTAAAATGGGTGAGATTAAAGTGGTGTGAATGGATTGTCATGTGATTGAATAGAATGATAGGGGTAAAATGGTCAAATGGCAGTTTTTGAGGTTAAGAGACTTTTATATAGTAATATAGATAAATAACTTTATCTCCAAATAATCTTCTAATTAACAAACAAATATTATTCATTGATTTTATAAGATTCACTTTAAATACTAATTATGATCAAATCTTAATTAATATATATATCAATTAAGTGTTCACCCTAATTTGATTTCATCGTGACCGTCCGATGTGATACACCGGAGTGAGACATAATCCCAATAGAAAAGATGCACCTAGATGACCTTTCCAAATTCTATTTTGATATCATCTAAGTTAAGCATCAAAATTTCTAAAGCACGTACCACATTGGTGTCCTTTTCCCGGACCTAGACAATTATGGAGAACAAATTATGGTGAAATATGCTATCACACTTTTTCTAACATTTGTTTTTAATTTTTTAAAATAAAATTAAAAAAACACTTTAAAAAATTGTTCTTCATTTGTAATATCTTCCTTTATAATATCAAAATTGCATTGCTTTAGTCAATACTAAACATATATTTATCCCATTGTTATCCGCAATTTATTTATATCACATAAAACATATGGAAAGGACCCAAATCAGGTCTTTTAAAAATTGTATCTCAAAATCATGTTTAGTGGATCACCTAAAATGACCTAACAACAATTCCCTCATCTAATTCTCAAGATAGTGCTTGCTTGCGTTTGATGATCACTCCTCCACAATGCCACCACTGAAAATGGTTTAAAAGAATTACATTACTTGAAACATTTCACAAGCATCCAACTGGATAAAAACTGTTTTGTATAACGGAAGAAAAAATATAACAAATATAGAGATCGAAAAAAATACAAATAATAAGAAAAACACATATTTACGTGATTCTGCCTAAACCTACATATACGGGGCTACAAAATAGTAGAACATCCACCAATAGTTGAGAATTATAAATACATTAAGACTTACATGCAAACTTTCATTGGAGTTTCTTCCTAACTATCATACTCAACCTCCATTAGAGTCTCTAAATACAAATGTACAAAACCAAGCCAAATTTCAAAATCTCTCTGAGTTTTTATACAAAAAAATCCTACCAAACAAATCTCTAAAATCTCTCAATAAATCTAATCACAAAAATATGTTTTTTTTTAAATTAATGATTTAATCAATTAGGTGCCCACTTTAAATGACTTAATCCTATCCATCCAAAATTTTGGTACACTGGATTTGAGACATTTTTCCAACAATAAACTACCAAATGATGGCAGCTACATCAATTTTCATTGGTTGTATGGTAAGATCTAATTCATTTCATGCATGGCTACTAAGATTGAATCTTACTAAAGGCAAAGTGTCAACTCAAAAAAAATTAAAGACTTACCACTGAATACAGGTATTGAAAAAATCATGGTACACTTGTTTTCCCTTGCCCCCTGAGGGGGAAATATGGTATATATATGGAGGTTTTCACAAGATCCTAATAAAAATATGAGCAGTGCATGGGATTAAGCATTCCAAAGAGGAGGAATGATTGTTTAAACACTTTTAGGTGATACATTGGCTAAACAAGTTTTTGTTTAGGTATCTTTTTTAAAAAACTTATTTTTAGTCTTTTGCATCTTATGGGATTTTTAGTCATTGTTTCTCATTTTATTTGCAATTACATCCAAGCAAATAACCAAATTTACTTGCATTATGAATACCTAATCTATTCTTGTTGAAGACATAATTACTTGTAGCCTTTACATCCTTTAATTTTTTTTAATAGGTATTTCATCTAATGAATCATGTAAGTTTACTTTTAAAAAATTATGTGAGTATATAATCAAATTATAATCAAATGAATTGAGTGCACCCATTTTAGCAAAATATAATAAATCATATATATCCTTGAACAAATATTGTAAAAAAAACCTCCATTAAAATGATTGTGTAACAGCACCATTTTCATGGCATCGGTGGTGTGTCGTAGGCTTGTAGCAAAGGAAAAAAAAGATTGATAGAACATAGATTATATTTCTTACAGCCAAACCATTTCTTTACATACTGTTAGAAATACCCCCCCCCCCATTCACCCAAGGTCTTGCTCTTAATAAGATTTAATCAGAAAATAAAATAAATCTTACATATTCCTACCCAAAGAAAATTCCTTGCCACCATTCAATTTCTAGTGTTGATTTTTCCAATTAAAAAAAAATCACCGTTTTACTTTCTTTTCCTTTGAAATTGTGCATGGAAAAAAGAAATACAATTTAGCTAGGTGGCAAAAGTGACAAATATGTTTAAAAAGTGAGAAGAAATGTATTTCCACTCAAATTGTGGAACAAACAGAACCACTGAGGACAATTCAAAGGACAATTATTCATTTCCCTTCACTTTCTTGCTTGCTCAGTCAAAGAAAGTACTATTTCTTGAAGCAGAAACAAATTCCAGGATGATTTTCACATCTCACCATTTCCATACTAATTGAGGTGTGCAAAATATCCACAATAGTGAATGATCATTTAGCATCCAAGCTGATTTTCTAGAATATTATCCAATTTTCAATCATTTGAAACACCATGTCCAGTAAACATTATATTCAGAGGTAATAGATGTATTTAAAACTATATGAGCCCTTGTCACTCAGTATAGGTAATGAGAAAAAAAAAATCATGGTATTTCACTTGTTTTGCCCCCTTTAGGGGGGGGGGGATAAAATATGGAGCTTTTCATAAGATCCTAATAAAAATATGAGCAGTGCATGGTATTAAGCATTCCGAAGAGGGGGAAAGATTGTTTAAACACTTTCTTAGGTGATAGATTGGCTAATTTTGGTATCTTTCTTTAAAAATGATTTTTGGTCTTTTCGCATCTTATGGGATTTTAGTCATTGTTTCTCATTTTATTTGCAAATACATCCAAGCAAATAATCAAATTTACTTGCATTTTGAACACCTAATCTATTCTTGTTTGTAATTAACCAAGCGGACATTTTAAAAAAAAATAATTTAAAGACATAATAACTTGTAGCATTTACATGTTTTAATTTTTTTAATAGGTATTTCATCATGAATTATGTAAATATAAAATTAAATGAATTGAATGCAACATTTTAACAAAATATAATAAATCATATATCTCGTTACGTTGAACAAATATATTGTAAAAAAAACCTCCAATAAAATGATTGTGTAACAACAAAATTTTTGTGGCATCAATAATTACATATTGTCATAAATAACCCATATTCAATCAAGATCTTGCTCTTAAGATTTAATCAGGAAACAAAATAAAATCTTACTTGCCCAAAGAAAATTCCTTGCCATCTTTCAATTCTTAGTGTTGACTTTTCCAATTAAAAACAAAAATCATCGTTTTACTTTTTTTTCCGTTGAAATTGTCCATGTAAAAAATACAATTTAGGTGGCAAAAGTAACTTGATATGTTTAAAAGTGAGAAGAAATGTATTTCCACTCAAATTGTTGAACAAATAGTACCACTGAGGACAATTCAAAGGACAATTATTCATTTTCTTTCACTTTCTTGCTTGCTCAGTCAAAGAATGTACTATTAATTTCTTAAAGCAGAAATGAATTCCTGGACGATTTTCACGTCTCACCATTTCCATACTAATTGAGATGTGCAAAATACGTGAGTGATAGCGTGCGGGTCGTGCGGTCGTGCGGTCGTGCGGATCCGACGTGAGTCGTTCGATTGCGGGTCCATCGCATCCAACGGTCGAGATGAATCGCCCCCGACCGTCTGATGCGATGGACCTACGATGGACCCATGATCGACGGCCCGTGGTCGACGCCGCACGACCGCACGACCTGCACCTAATCACTCCTCGTGCAAAATATCCACAATAGTGAATATTGATCATTCAACATCCAAGCTGACTTTCCATGTAGAAAAGAGGATTGTATGTTAGAAATTTTTTTAAGGTGGGCGAACATATATCACATTATTAGGTATCGTTGACTGAATAATAAAGAATGAGTGGTGTCGTTTATACCTATTCAGTTGTGATTTAATTTTTTGATAAGGTTAAATACACATCTCTTATGCACGTTCAATTACACGTGTATTAAGTGAGTACAAATTTAATTTTTTTATGTGTAGAGACATATTAAAGACTCATTTGTAATTCCAGTCATTATGATGAGTAAATACGGAATTTGAGTTGTCTATATAAATTGTTGACATCCCCCCCCCCCTCTAAACCTTAATTTTCTCTTTCTCATACACATCACATCATTGTGTGAGAGAAGGCAAGAGAGAGAGGGACTTGGAAGTGGAAGATCTACCATCAGATTCTCAAAGCAATGGCGATAGGTACGCATATTATTGACTTTTCCTCATTGATCTGCATGAGATCTAGGGTTTAGGGGTTTTATTGAAATCCCAATATCGTATACTTAGGACTTAACCCTATTTTAAACCTCTCGAAAAAATATTCATTTATATAAATGTATATATATCTATATGAATGTACGTTCATTATTCGTATGCTTTCGTATAAAATACATATATTAAAAATGAAGCTAAAAATAGGGTCATATATATGTATCTTCATTTAATAAAAAGGAATAATACTAGGAACAATTTGACGTGTTATCCTCACATACTTTGTAATTATTAAAATATATTTCGTATATATAAAAAATTGAAGCATTTACTCTAATGAATTGTATATATACTCACTTATGAAAAAAAAATTATATATACAGTTTATCGAACAAAACATATAGGGTAATTAGCACTTTTAACCCTACAAAAATGAAAATTCACAAAAATAGCTCCACTCGTCGAATATTAGCAAAAACTAGCCCCGTTGACCCGGCCAACGCTGACCATTTTTTTTCAATGCTTGTACTGGAGACGGATTATCCAGTGTTTTGCCCGATTAAAATGGGAGATGATATATATATAAGCAGTCTCCCGTTCAAACATACAAACTAGTGAAAATGCAAGGGAGACGGTATACATATATATCGTCCCTTGCATTTTTGTCTTTAATTTTTTTTCTTTTTTATTTTTGTTGAAAGATATAATAAATCCTGCTTGAACATATATGAAAATGTATGAAAATCCTGCTTGAATGGAAATAAAACAACTTAAATGAAATAAAACATAAGTTCCATAAATACAATCACTTCATTACTGTTTCTGAACACAGATGAAAGTTCATATATATAATAAACATATCTTAAGTCCCATAAATACAGTCATCCAAAAAATTTCATAAATCCTTTCTTTTTGGCTTTTCTCAGAGCAGGAGGTGTTGATGAAGATAGTACTGTCGGTGTCGAAAAATCCGCGGGTGTGGGGTTTCTTCGGAGGGTTCGGATCGGATGCGCGCCCTGGCGGGCTCGGCCGGATCGTCTTCTCGGAAGGGGTGAGGGTGTGGTTCCTTGTCGAGGCGCCCGACAGCGGCCCAAGAGGATTCAGGGGGGGGGTTTGTGATCGCCACCTGCTTTTTCTAAAAACAGGAAAGGGTTTGGGTTGGATTTGATCGCCTACGTGGGGAGTTTGTGGGGTCTCCGCTCTGAGACACGGATATACCGTACACAGAGGTGAAAAACAGGTAATCCTATTCCGCTTCCGGGCTTGACTAAAGGAGTTATGGGTCGAAGGGATGTTGATATGGGGTGTGGATAGGGGGCGGCTAGTTGTGGTTAGCCGTCGGCCAGGGGGCTGCTAGCTAGGGTTAGCCGTCCAGGGTCTGGGGGAATTTAGGCAGGGGTTTGGTAGGTGAAGGGTGGGGTCTTGGGCAGAGGCTAAGCTAGGTTTAGCCTGGGTTTATGGAGGGTGGGATGAGAGGGTATTTTCTGTGGGGAATGGGTGTTTCTCTCACAAAAGGGGCTCTCTCTCTCTCTCTCTTGGGATTTCTCGTGGTGGAAGGGTTTGAAGATGAATTGGTGATTGTTGTGGATTTTGTTGGGTGTGTTGGTTGTTGTTGAAGGCTTGGGACCTCCTCTATTTATAGTAAAAGAGAGGTAGGAAAATATCCCGAGGGTAATGGAGTGGGTTGGCTTTGATTGGACCTCTCATTAATGCTCTGGTTCTTCTGCCAGAGAACAGGTGAAGGGCGGCTAGTGCTAACTAGCCGCCCGGGATGGGGCGGCTACTTCCTGGTAGCCGCCCCTATCATGACCTGCCAAACGTCCCATCTCTGACAAGCGGTGGCTTGGGTCGGCTACTTGGTTTGATCCAGCCAAGAGAGGGCGGCTAAAGGTCATGACCCGCCGCAATGATCAGCATTTAATATTGCTTTATGTCCCATCCAGGGAACTGGTCCAAAGTCGACCAGGGGGCGATTAGGGGGGCGGCTAGTGTAAACTAGCCACCCAGTGAGGGGCGGCTAGTTAGGGATAGCCGCCCCTTTCCAGGGACTTTAGGTTTTTAGGGTTTTGGTTTTGGTTTAGGTCTGGGTTAGGGTTTGGCTTAGGTTTAGGGTTTGAGCTAGGGTTTGGGTTTAGGTTAGGGTTTGGGCTAGGGTTTGGGTTTAGGTTAGGGTTTCGGCTAGGGTTTGGGGTTAGGTCAAGGCTTTAGGGTTTCCGGTTTAGGTTTAGGTCAAGGCTAGGTTTAGGGTTTCTGGTTTACCGAACCTTTGGTTCTCTATTGGTGTCCACTTGTGGGATATTTCCGTGTGTTACTTGAAGTATTTCTGTCTCTCTGGACGGTCAAAATTGGGGTATCTACAGGTACGTCTGTAGCTATAGAAGATGGCACAGCTGAATGAGCCGGAGTGATAAATGATTCGCCCGATTCCCGACTGGCAGTAGTAGAAGTGCACCAAATCCTGCGTGGTCCACGAACATATGTCTGGAGTGTCATCTCCGGAGCTGACATGGGTCAATGGGGCTAGTTTTTGCTAATATTCAGTACAAACGTTCAAAAAAAAGGTCAGCGCTGACTGGGTTAATGGGGTTAGTTTTTATTAATATTCGACGAACGGGGCTATTTTTATGAATTTTTATTTTCATGAGGTTAAAAATGTTAATTACCCAAACATATATTCATTGGCCTGGAAAAACAGTAGGAAGAGATGTGTCTGATTCTTAACCACGTACATGGACATTCCAACAATGTGATGTGCTAACAATATCAAATACAATGGGAAGCCAATACCACTTTTTCCACCACCAATTCCACTCCCCAATATTTTCTTGAAGGACCATGTCAGTCAACAGGCCCCAGTGCCCCACCATATCTTCTAAAGGATATCTCTCTCTCTCCCTCAATCATCGGCTTCCATGATACAATGATTGTAAAAATATATATATATATACAACTCAAATGCATGCATACATGCATGCTTGGGACTGCCAAAAAAAATAATTGAATGCAATGAGCTTGGAACTGTCCAAAGTCAGATACTGAGACACTGTCTTTCTTTGGAAAATTATACTAGGGCCCTCAAAAAGATATCTCAATTGGATCTTATTAGTCACACCCTTATCCATGTCTGGCTGAAAGAGAGAAGTGAATATCCACCATTCCATGCTAAAGTTAAAAAAAAATTTAAAAAAGAGAGAAAGAAAGAGTGAGGATATCTTATGTCTGTTTGGATCTGCCTTGTGAAAGGCAAAATGGGTCATATAATGAGTTGGCATTGCACGGCAGTCCATTTAATAGTAGGGGCCATGCCCTCATATGGGATTCAAAAAGAAAAAAAAGGACACTAGGCTTTCAGAAAGAGTTGTGGTGCTCTCTGTAAAATAAATCATAATAGCACTTAGGATCTTGATTAACATGTTTACGAATACTATAATCATATTTTACAATAATGCGGAATCATTATATTATATATACATATATACATATATATATACACAAACCTTTCTCCATGGTAAGTAACCTCTTTTGGTACAAGGACTTGAAATAAAAATAGAAGGATTCTTCACTCTCCTATCTCTCTATGGAGTGGACTTACTCTTGCTTGTGCAAACACAAGATGTTGTGAGACATGAAGAATGGGTTGGGAGTCCACTCCCTTTTATAGATGGAGAGGGGGAACCCTCCCACACTCAAACATAAATTGGATTCTTAAAACCCATTGAAGAATCCAATGAACCTACTAAATGTTTGGGAATGTATCCAATAATGGGTGGGTGTTGGGAATACAAAGACATTGAATATGTTCCTCATTCCAATGGTAATTCATGTACACAATCATTTCATACATTGTGTGCCATTTTAAAAGGATGTATATACATTATCTATCACTTAATGAAAATGTATATACATTGTGTACCACTTAATGAGATGCACACAATTACTCTCTATACATTGTGTATATCTATATTCATTATTCAATGAATAGTCATGGGAGTTGAACCACACAAACTTAATTAATTTGTACTTAATTGGTTCACTCTTCTAATGTAACCTTGTATGAACTAAATGAAATGGAACATTGATCATTATATGTTCATATTCATTTCTTAATGGGTCACATTCTTACATTCTCCCACTTGACCCATTAATCACCCAGTTTCATCATGATATCATAATTAAGTAAAATTGTTAATGTGAGTCATGGCGGTTGTACCTTAATAAACAAGTAGTCCCTTCCATGTACTACAACATTAAATTTTATTTAACTTGATCATAAGTTGGATATCAAATAGACTAGATTACATAGCCTATTATAATGGTTCCACATAAGTGTCTTGTCAGGACATTTTCCTATTATCATTCATCCATTTCAATTCATGTGTACACATTATGGAAAATAGGAAATAACAGAAGCACATTAAACTTGAGATCTCATTAGTGTCAATCATACAATAAGTTCATAATACATCATGGATAGCGGCCAAGACCCATTCTTTCAACATGTTCTTTAAAAACTTTTGGTCCTAAACCTTTGGTTAATGGATCCGCTATCATAAGTTTGGTACTTATATTTTCTATTGACACTCTTTGCTTCTGTACTTCATCTTTGACCGATAAGTACTTTAATTCCATGTGTTTGACACCATTAGAGTACTTGTCGTTCTTAGAGAAGAAGACTGCTGCAGTATTATCACAAAAAATTCTCAACGGCTTGGCAATAGTGTCGACGATCCCAAGTCCCGAGATAAAATTTCGCAGCCATAATGCATGATTTGTTGCCTCGAAACATGCAATGAACTCGGCCTCCATGGTGTGTGCAGCGATACTTCCTTGTTTTGCACTTTTCCATGATATAGCCCCTCCACTAAGCAGAAAGACATAACCAGAGGTAGATTTTCTGCTATCGGGGCATCCTGCATGATCCGAGTCAGTGTATCCAATCACTTCCAAGTGATCAGATTTTCTAAATGTGAGCATGTAATCTTTTGTTCCTTGCAAATATCTCATAACCTTCTTTGCAGCCTTCCAATGAGCCATTCCTGGATTGCTTTGGTATCTACCGAGCATGCTGACTGCAAAACTGATATCTGGCCTCGTACATGTTTGCGCATACATCAAACTCCCAACGGCTGATGCATAAGGGATGACCTCCATTTGTTTTCGTTCCCAATCATTTTGAGGACATTGCATAAGACTGAATTTATCACCCTTTTGTACTGGTGCAACTGAAGACGAACAATTTTGCATTCCAAACCTTTCAAGAACTCTTTCAATATAGCTTTTCTGAGACAATCCCAATATTTTTCGTGCTCGGTCTCGAATGATTTCGATTCCAATCACAAAATTTGCCTCTCCCATATCTTTCATTTCAAAGTTCTTTGTGAGGAATTGTTTTGTTTCGTGCAACAAGCCTAAATCGCTGCTTGCAAGTAAGATGTCATCTACATATAGGATAAGAAAAATAAACTTGCTTCCACAAACCTTCAAGTAAATACACCGGTCAACGGTATTTTCTTTAAAACCGAAGGAAACAATGGTATCGTTAAACTTAAGATACCACTGACGTGAAGCTTGTTTAAGTCCATATATTGACTTCTTCAACTTGCACACAAGATGTTCCTTTCCCTTTTCTGAGAAGCCTTCAGGCTGCTCCATATAAACATCTTCCTCTAAACTCCCATTCAGAAATGCAGTTTTTACATCCATTTGGTGAAGCTCTAAATCAAAATGAGCCACCAATGCCATTATAATTCTGAGAGAGTCCTTCTTGGATACAGGAGAGAAGGTCTCTTTATAGTCAATGCCTTCTTTCTGAGTAAAGCCTTTAGCTACAAGTCTAGCTTTGAATCGTTCAACATTGCCTTTAGAGTCACGTTTGGTCTTGAAGACCCATTTACATCCGACTCTCTTTGCTTGTTTAGGCAATTCAACGAGATCCCAGACTTTATTTTGAGCCATGGACTTTAACTCTTCTTTCATAGCATCTATCCATTTGTCAGAATTATCTACTTTTATGGCATCTGCATATGAAACTGGATCTGCTTTCATTCCTATGTCAAATTCAGACTCTTGTAGATACACCACGTAATCATCAGAAATAGCAGATCTCTTTTCTCTTTGAGATCTTCGTAATGCTACTCCTTGTGATGTTTCTAGAGTTGAATTATTATTAGTGATGTCATTATTGGGTAGTTGATCATTAATTTGCGTCTCATTATTGTTTGAACGATTATCAATAATAGGTGCAAGATTCGATTCAGAAGTTATGGGCAAGGGAACTTGCACCCTTACTTCTTCAATGACCACTTTTCGTGGTTGATCACTCCCACTATTCTCATCACTTTCTAGGAATTTTGCATTTCCAGTTTCTATTATTCTCGTGCTATGGTTAGGACAGTAAAATCTATACCCTTTTGATTTTTCTGGATACCCTATAAAATATCCACTTATTGTTCTAGGGTCCAATTTTCTTTCTTGTGGATTGTAAATTCTAGCCTCCGCTGGACAACCCCAAACATGTAGGTGTCGTAAACTCGGTTTCCTACCAGTCCAAAGCTCAAAAGGAGTTTTTGGGACTGACTTACTAGGAACTCGATTCAATATATAAACAGCGGTCTTAAGGGCTTCAGTCCACAAAAATTCGGGTAAGATAGAATTACTTATCATACTCCTCACCATATCCATTAATGTACGATTGCGCCTCTCAGCACACCATTCTGTGAGGAGTACCGGGCATCGTATATGTGCACGAATTCCATACTTTGCTAGGAGTTTAGCAAATGGACCGGGGTGTTGTCCTGTTTCATCATATCTCCCATAATACTCACCACCTCTATCAGAACGAATGACTTTAATCTTTTTATCTAATTGCCGTTCAACCTCAGTAATATATACCTCAAGGGTATCCACAGCCTGAGATTTATCATTAAGCAAATAGATATATCCAAATCTAGAAAAGTCATCAATAAAGGTAATAAAGTATTTTTCACCACTGAAACAGGGAGAAGAAAAAGGTCCACATATATCAGTATGAACAATCTCAAGAAGCTCATTAGCTCTTGTGGCACCTTTCTTAGTGTGTTTGGTCTGTTTACCCTTAATACAGTCCACACACACTACAAAATCAGTAAAATCTAAGGTTGGAAGAACCTTATCTTTTACTAATCTTTCCATCCTTTCTCTGGAAATATGTCCCAGTCGTTTATGCCACAAGATGGAAGAATTTTCATTTATCATGTTTCTTTTAATTCCAATATTTCTATCAGGATGCAAGGTCATTAAGGCTTCAGAAAAAGAAGAATGAAGGTTCAATTTATATAAGCCATCACATAAAGTTCCACAACCCATAAAAACATTATTCTTGAACAAGTTAAAGGATTTATTTGCAAAATAAAAGGAATAACCATCAAGGTCTAGTTTAGGAAGAGAAACAAGGTTTCTTGAAACAGAAGGAACATAAACAGTATTTTGCAAATCTAAATAAAAACCACTATCCAAAGACAAACGATAGGTTCCAATGGCCAAGACTTCAACTTTCATGCGGTTCGCTACTAGGATGTATCTTTCATTTGGATTTGGGCTCCGGGTTGTAAGGAATCCCTGCATCGAATTGGAAACATGAATAGAGGCACCTGAGTCAATCCACCATGTATTCGAAGGTACTTCAGTAAGATATGATTCGAAACATACATAAGCAAAGTGCTTACCTTTCTTTTCGAACCATGCCCTACGCTTCGAACAGTCCTTCTGTATGTGTCCATTCTTTTTACAGAAAAAACACTTTGGACCCTTATCAGTCTTCACATGAACCTGAGGAGCATCAGCAGGACCATGGACCTTTGATGGAGTTTGACATTTGCCCTTTCCTTGCTTTCTTCCCCTTTTAGCATCTTTATGAGCAACGAAATGAACTGAATGAATCCCTCTTTGTTTAAGTCTGGCCTCCTCTTGAATGGCCATACTTGTTAGCTCATTGGCATTCCATTTGTCTTTATTCGTATTATACGAGATTTGGAATGCCTCATACTGAGGTGGAAGTGAGTTCAAAATGAACTGCACTAAGAAGGATTCATCCACATTCATTCCCAATGTCTTGAGTTTTGCAGCGATATTAGTCATTTCTAAGATATGTTGTTGCATACCTCGCACCCCATCATATTTCATAGTTGTCAGTTGTGCCATGAGTGTCCCCGCTAATGATTTATCAGCAGCTTTGAAACGATCTTCCACATTTTTCAGGTAGGTCTGTGCATCATCAGCTTTCGGAAGTGATGATTTGATGTTATTCGCAATAGTCATGCGCATAAACATTAGGCTAAGTCTGTTGGATCGCTCCCACTGCTTAAATAGATTTTTGTCATCCTCACTGCTAGCCTCAGTGAGTTCAGCGGGCTTTTTAGTTTGGAGAGCCAAATCTAGATCCAGAACACCAAGGGTGAACTGTATCTGCTCATTCCAATCTGAAAAGTTCGATCCATCGAGAACAGGAACAGACGAAGCATGCGCATGAAGAGAAGGAGTAACAGGTACTGAAATAAGATTAAAATACTCACCAATTAGTTTGCACAATTATAATTATGAACAAATAGTATCATCATGATTTCTTCCTTTGGGCCGAGTCATGACATACAAATCGTTCCATTTTTTTTTTTTTGTTCACATAATGAATAAGACTAATTAAAGACATCATCCATAATCTGATAAGACTTTTGACCTTTGGGCAACAAAAATCAAATCTGATTATGAGTGCACACAAAATTGTCTTATTCCAATTTCTAATTATTTGGTTATAGATCCACCTTTGGGTCAATCTACAACCTCCTAAATAGAAATTGTTAATCTATCCTCATAAGAAATAATATATGTTTATAAAATTTTGTAGTTGGGCCACTTTGGTGACTACCAAACTATCCCATTTTATACACATATATATCATAATTTATGGAACACTATATAATAGACATTTTAAATGAAAGCCGTGAGATACATAATATAGGTAATTCATCCACCTCTATTTTAAAAAATTCCATAATTGTTTCATTCATGCAACTTTTCAATAATGCACAACAAACAATATGGATAACATCATGCGGATAAAAAGAAATTGTCTATATATGAAAAAGGACATGCTTAAGCCTTTCAAAATAATTTTAATAATCCGAAAAACATGAAAATCACAACCATGCTCTGATACCACATGTAAAATAAATCATAATAGCACTTAGGATCTTGATTAACATGTTTACGAATACTATAATCATATTTTACAATAATGCGGAATCATTATATTATATATACATATATACATATATATATACACAAACCTTTCTCCATGGTAAGTAACCTCTTTTGGTACAAGGACTTGAAATAAAAATAGAAGGATTCTTCACTCTCCTATCTCTCTATGGAGTGGACTTACTCTTGCTTGTGCAAACACAAGATGTTGTGAGACATGAAGAATGGGTTGGGAGTCCACTCCCTTTTATAGATGGAGAGGGGGAACCCTTCCCACACTCAAACATAAATTGGATTCTTAAAACCCATTGAAGAATCCAATGAACCTACTAAATGTTTGGGAATGTATCCAATAATGGGTGGGTGTTGGGAATACAAAGACATTGAATATGTTCCTCATTCCAATGGTAATTCATGTACACAATCATTTCATACATTGTGTGCCATTTTAAAAGGATGTATATACATTATCTATCACTTAATGAAAATGTATATACATTGTGTACCACTTAATGAGATGCACACAATTACTCTCTATACATTGTGTATATCTATATTCATTATTCAATGAATAGTCATGGGAGTTGAACCACACAAACTTAATTAATTTGTACTTAATTGGTTCACTCTTCTAATGTAACCTTGTATGAACTAAATGAAATGGAACATTGATCATTATATGTTCATATTCATTTCTTAATGGGTCACATTCTTACACTCTCATCCACAATAGTAGGGGTTTTGAAATCGTGGAGGGGAGAGAGAATTGGTATTGATCATTACTATACACTTATGGCCCTTAGAAATGAAGTTTTCCTACTCAAATCATATATGGTAGGTGGTTGTCCCTTCCATTGTGGATGAGAGTCCACCCATTGGTGGTTTGGATGCAAGACAATTAGAACTGATTTGGGTTCGTTTAAAAACACAGATTGAAAAGTAGCTTTTGAAATAAAGATGTTTTTTAAGATGATTTTAGACCTTAACTTTTATTGTGAAGTTTTTTTTAATTAATAAATCAATATTTGAAAGCAGTTGATATTTCACATATAAAGTTGCTTTTCAATTTAAAAAATCGATTCCGACAAAAAAACGTTGTTTTTGAGCTTTTCAAAACACAGATTTCGAGGAAAAAATTAAAAGGAATTAAACTTCATATTCTGAATAAATCTGTCCCGTTTAACTGCACAATTTTAGTTTTTCAACTTTTCAAAAAGCAAAAGCTGTCACAAATGTGCAATCAAACAGGGCTAAAAGTGTGTTTCTAATAAGAGTTTTTAAATTTATTTTTCAATAGAGCCAGCTTTTCAGAAAACTCGCTTTTGTTGTATTCATAAAAAACTATTTTTTATTTCATAAATGTATATTGTTTTTCACTTTGTTGTCCAAAGTCAAGACTATTGTAGATGTTTAGAAACAAGTTTTAAATTAAATACGATTTCTACAAAAATAAAATCTATAAAAGCCAGCCTTAAAAAAAATTGATCTAACTCCTTTAAAGCGATAAACCAGTGTATAACTATAATTAAAAGATCGATATAAACCTCTCAAATTCTGGTACTCATGTGCTTGCATTTTTTTTTTTGGAAAAATGCATTCGGACCCCTGAAATTTTTTAAACCTGCAGAAACACTTACTATAGTTTAAAAATATGCAATTACACCCTATGCAATTAGATTTTTCATTAAGATGAGATAAAAGTACAATTTTACTCTTTTAATTAAATCTTTATCATGTTTTCACTTATTTTTTTTAGGTTGTTTTCACCTTTAATTTATTGTTGTGTGATTTAATTCTCATAAAATGTATCATAACACATTTGAATAATTAATTATTGTATAAGTTAATATTCATAAAGAATATCCAGAACTAATTAATTGATTTTTCTGTAGATATTTAGAGATTTGATGGGAAAACAGTAAATTTAAATTATTCTTAAAGAAAAATATAATGGCAAAGGGTGTAAATGCAGGTTTTTAAACTTTAGGAGGGTGTTTCTGTAAAACACCAGAGAGTCCAAATGCATTTTATCCTTTTTTTTTATTGAACCATCTTTATAACTAATCAATTATTAGAAATTACTTTCTTATTCCTCTCTAATAAGTTTTGGGTAGATTTTAGTTTTTTTAGGGTTTAATTAGAGAAAAATAATAATTCTAAGTTCTATTTATAAATTTTTGGATTTTCATATTTTATTAAATTCACAATATCCCTAAATATGATGTTTAAAAATGACTGACAATATAACTGAGGGGTATCAAAGCTTAAGTAAACAACTTTACTGTTTGAAGAAACATACACCTTCCTTTAACTGCTGTTTAATTCTAAATTTTATTGATACAATCAGTCTATTTTGTAGTCCTATCTACAGTTTAAAAGATGTTACTCAACTGCCTATACACTACGATAGTATAGTATACACCGTGATAAAATTAAATTTTTATTTTATTTTTAAAAAAAAGTAGTGTATTTCTGTGTATATTTTTTTTTTATAGAAAAGTAAGTACTTCTACATATAAATGTATATTTATAAAAAATGATAAAGACAGTAGACGACAACAGAATATAGGAATGCAGGATTGAGCATATCATTTTCTTTTCTCAAAATCCAAAATTCGTTTGTTATAAATGGACCATTGTTTTTTATACCGGGCAAATTAAAACTATGAGCATCCTATCACAAAAGACAATATGGCATGCTTCAAAATAATTTTTAATGTTGATATTTTATGTTCATGGACATTAGACCTCTGTCACAATATCACATCTTGTCACTTTCTTATAGCTTCCCTTTATTTAGGTTTATTCTATTGTGAGGTGCTACTTCCACATGAAAATTTTGATGATAATATTATTCATGGTTACCTAAGAAAAGTAATTGACCAATACCAAATACTAGGTAATGCATTCATCATGGTTGTCTTACATGGTTATATTTGGCAATCCATGCTAACATGGAAAGCATAGGATGACCAACTTCAGGGATTCCTCATCTTTCTATAAAGTATTAAAGTTTCTTTATTTGAGTGTCAAACAAAATTTCAAGATTACAAGAAATAAATCACATATGTTACATGGTTAAAAGAACACGATCACCATAATTCAGGGATTCAAAGCTTGCCAAGAATAAACTTCCCTTCTGTTATTCCAAACAAAATGTTCAAGATTTCAAAGAAGCATATGTTTGTTAGCCACCCATAACTTTTTGTTTTTGAAATGGTGGTCTCTTCTTTGGAAACCCTCTTTAAATACCCCTTCACAAGACTCATTCAAAGAGGGATTCAAACAATACAGTTTGACTACTGTAATACAAGTATAACAACTCAGGCAAGGTTGATCATTGGTTAGATTCAAGTTAGTTGGGACAATGGAAAGATTATTTAAGCTAAAATCAACTTAAAAATTTACAATCTAAAAGTTGGATAAATAGTGTTTCTGGGATTGTAGCTTATGCAGTTATGCGCTTTATAAGTTTTTTTTACCTTAATACCACAACCCATAACAAAAATAACAATTGTTTTTTCTTTATATACAAACACACAATAAGTACAACAAATGTGTCTATGGCCTATCATAAAAAATTATAATCTATAATCCATAAATCAAAGCTGTCATAACATGGCATTAAACCTGTAACAAGGGGTATTAGATTTTGTGGGTGATCCGTGTACCTTGGATTTTTCTAACTAATGCCAGAATTTTTCATAATAAAAAAAAAAATTTTAAGGATGAAAATGAAAATTCATTAATTCATTATATATTTTATTAGGGAGGAGTCTTATCTCATATGATATATACGCTCACGATTAGGTGCGGCGAACGGCAAGTGCGGCCGCGACGTAGGCCGTCCGATCGCGGGTCCATCACATCCAACGGTCGACGTGAATCACACCCGACCGTCCGATGCGATGGACTTGTGATCGATGGCCCGTGATCGCTGCCGCACCCGCCGTTCACCGCACGTAATAACTTCTCTTATGAAAATTATTACGTGCGGCGAACGACGGGTGCGGCAGCGGCCGTTCGATCGCGGGTCCATCGCATCCGACGGTCGGGTGCGATTCACATCGACCGTCGGATGCGAGGACCCGCGATCGAACGGCCCACGTCGTGGCCGCACCCGCCGTTCGCCGCACGTAATAATTTTCATATATATATAGTCGAGTGATTCAGTGCGGGAATGCGGGAAACGACGTCGGTCGTTCGATCGCGGGTCCATCGCATCCAACGGTCGATGTGAATCGTACCCGACCGTCCGATGCGATGGACCCATGATCGACGGCCCGTGATCGCTTCCCGCATTCCCGCACTGAATCACTTCCCTATATATATATATATATATATATATATATATATATATATATATATATATATATATATAGAAAGGAGTGTTGGGGTGTGACTGTGCGCACGGTGCACCCCATCGTACGCCCCTTTTTTCGACCGTGCGATCGCTCGACCACGTTTGCTTTTTTTTTTAAAAGTCGAACTCTCTCTCTCTCTCTTGCTCAAACACAAAAAAAAACTGGTCGAAACCCATCTCTCTCTCGCTGTATCTCTCTCTCTCTCACGGAACCTCTCTGTCTCTCGCTCTCTCTCTCTCGCTCAAACACAGATATTCCCCGTCGATGACCGACGACTGCGACCCCATCGACGACGACCGCATCGACGACCGGCGATTGCGACCCCCGTTGACGACGACCGCATCGACGACCGGCGATAGTGACCCCCGTTGAGGACGACCGCACGGACCCCGGCGACTGCGACCCCCATCGACGACGACCGCACGGACCCCGGCGACCGCAACCCCCGTCGACGATGACCACACGGACCCCGGCGACCGCGACTCCCGTCGACGACTGCTTTTGGTGGGTTTTTTTTAGTTTTTTTTTTTTGGGTTTCTGTTTTTGGGACCTTTTGTTTGATAATCTATGTGGGTTTTGGATTCTTTTTTATAATCGAAGGTTTGTGTTTTGGGGTTGTTGGATTTTTTCCTGAATGTTGGTTGTGCTTGAAATTTTGCAGAATCAGATATGGGTTTTTTAGGCTAAAAACCCCGACCGCGGGTTGGATCACTCACCATTTACTTTTCCCCGCCTTCCACCTGGATCATCCTTTAGGCTAAAATTCTAAGTCAAGACCTAGCCTCTGACAGTCTAAATCAACTCCCCGAATAGTACTGTTCGTGTTGGCATAACTTCTTGAAGGTCGGGCCGGCCAAAATTGGGGTCTCTTTCCTTATCATCGGTCGAAGTCTTTCTCGCTCCGCGCAAAGACTCCGTCCGATGAGGGACAATTGTAGATACCCCAATTTTGACCGTCCAGAGAGACAGAAATACTTCAAGTAACACACGGAAATATCCCACAAGTGGACACCAATAGAGAACCAAAGGTTCGGTAAACCGGAAACCCTAACCCTAGCCTTGACCTAAACCTAAACCGGAAACCCTAAACCTTGACCTAGCCCTAAACCCTAACCCTAGCCTTGACCCTAAACCATAAACCTAAACCAAAACCTAAACCCTAACCCTAAGCCAAAACCCCAAACCCTAGCCCAAACCCTAACCCTAAACCAAACCCTAGCCCGGACCTAAACCTAAACCTACCCTAAAAACCAAAACTCTAAAAACCTAAGTCCCTAGAAAGGGGCGGCTAGCCCTAACTAGCCGCCCCTCACTGGGCGGCTAGTTTACACTAGCCGCCCCCCTAACCGCCCCCTGGCCGACTTTGGACCAGTCCCCTGGATGGGACATAAAGCAATATTAAATGCTGATCATTGCGGCGGGTCATGACCTTTAGCCGCCCTCTCTTGGCCGGATCAAACCAAGTAGCCGACCCAAGCCACCGCTTGTCAGAGATGGGACGTTTGGCAGGTCATGATAGGGGCGGCTACCAGGAAGTAGCCGCCCCATCCCGGGCGGCTAGTTAGCACTAGCCGCCCTTCACCTGGTCTCTGACAGAAGAACCAGAGAATTAATGAGAGGTCCAATCGAAGCCACCCACTCCATTACCCCCTGGATCTTCCCCTGCCTCTCTTTTACTATAAATAGAGGAGGTCCCAAGCCTTACAACAACATCCACAACATCAACAAAATCCAAAAAACACCACCAATCCACCATCCCCACTTGTTCAAACCCTTCCACCACTAGGAATCCCAAGAGAGAGAGAGAGAGAGAGAGCCCCTTTTGTGAGAGAAACACCCATTCCCTACATAAAATACCCTCTCATCCCACCCTCCATAAACCCAGGCTAAACCTAGCTTAGCCTCTGCCCAAAACCCCACCCTTTTCCTAGCTTAGCCTCTGCCCAAATTCCCCCAGACCCTGGACGGCTAACCCTACCCAGCCGCCCCAATCCAGACGGCTCAAACCCACTAGCCGCCCCACACCTACACCCCACCCGCACTCCTTTGTCCCAAGACTCCTTTAGTCAAGCCCCGGAAGCAGAATAGGATTACCTGTTTTTCACCTCTGTGTACGGTATATCCGTGTCTCAGAGCGGAGGCCCCACGAACTCCCCACGTAGGCGATCAAATCCGACCCAAACCCTTTCCTGTTTTTAGAAAAAGCAGGTGGCGATCACAAAACCCCCTTGAATCCTCTTGAGCCGCTGTCGGGCGCCTCAACCAGGAACGACACCCTCACCCCTTCCGAGAAGACGATCCGACCGAGCCCGCCAGGGCACGCATCCGATCCAAATCCCCGAAGAACCCCCACACACGCGGATTTTTTCAACACCGACAAAATCTGGCGATCACGGTGGGACCTCCCTCATGAAAAACAACAAAAGGTAATCCTCTTCTGCCCCCTTTTACAAGCTTGACTAAAATACTATCAACCCTCTAGGAAGGTTAGAGTTTCTCACTCCTTGAATTAAATCCTCTTCTACTGTGCATTATAACATCCTTTATTGCTTTGTAAGCCGCACACAGCTGCGCAATCTCTTACTGCTTTCGTAAGTCGCACACAGCTGTGCAATCCTTTACTGCTTTCGTAAGTCGCACACAGCTGCGCAATCCTTTACTGCTTTATTTACTGCTTTCAATCTGCATTCATCCCCCACTCTACGTCATGGAATCCCACATAGAAGAGGAGATATTAGAGGAAAGGAATCACCAAGAGGGTCAGGCCACACAGTTCCTGACCCATCTAGAGGAAAGGATGGCTAGTCTAGGGTATCTAACGGTAGAGGACCTGTTTCATGACCTCGCTGACTACCGTCATGCCAAGACCTCGAGACAGGAAACCCCTGTCGAAACCCCTAAATCCACTCCCAAAGCCCCATCCACACCCAGTGACTCGGTTAACCCGAGTGTCTTTTCGTTCACCCCCCTTTCCCCCGCGAATCCAATGTTCCCAGCCGTTTCCACCCCAGGCCCCTACCAGACCACCCCAAACCCGGGACCGCTAGGCAGCCCTCCCCGGGGAGAAACACTGGACGATACCATCCGGAGAATTCTCTCCGAGACTGGTCCCTCGGCCCCCAAGCACATGTCTCTACACAACCTGAGACAAATCCCATCAGTCCATCTACCGGAGGGATTCAAAATCCCCAAATTCCGCCGGTACAACGGTCGTGGAGACCCAGACATTCATTTAACTGCCTTTTATCTAGACGCACACCCGTTTCTATATAATCAACCTCGACTAGTCTTCCTCTTCCAGAAATCATTAGAAGGAGAAGCACTACAATGGTTCTCCACCCTCCCTGTAGATCACTTGTCGAATTTCTCGGCTGTAAGCGAGAAATTCTTGGGCCGCTACGGTTACCAGAGGATTAGGACCCCCTCTATTTCAGATTTAACCGTAGAGAGAATGAGACCTAGGGAGGAATTCGAACAATACGTGTCTCGGTGGCGCACCCTTGTCCACCGAACCGGTCTGCAACTCACAGAATGTCAAGAAATTGACATGATGTTACAGAGCCTGAGTCCAGAGCTCCGTACGAGCCTTTCGTACGGAGACTGCACTACGTATCAACTTCTGATTGACCGCCACAACAGGATTTCCCGTTGTGCAGCCCCAGCAGTACAAACCCAGTCCCCACCTATCAGCCATAGGGTTGGACAACCGCCTCGTAAGGCGCAAACCCCCACGGTAGAGGGGATCATCACCCAAGTATCGGCACTCTACCCGAACGGAGCGCGAGTTCCCAACCGAGGAATGGCTCCGAGACAGTACACACCCGGTTCATCCGGATATGCGCCGCCTCGGCAAGCTAATCAAAATTTTACTCCTCGATCAATACCCGCCCCCGTGCCGACACGACTAAGTCCTATATTCCAAGACTTTATAAATCAGATCTCCGTACGTACAGATCCTGCGACGAATATTGGGAAGCAAAAAATAGAACCTACTATACAACCCCTGATGGAAGAACCAGAAGACCTGCCTAGGATCATTCCGGGTGGCCTGATCCTTCCGACACCTTCCCCAATACACCCAAACCCTACCAAACCCCTCCCCCTATACACAGAACAAATATCCGAGCCCATTCTAGTTCATCCCATGAAGGGAGGTCCCATCCAACCATTGAACCATTTCTCCCATACACAACCTAGTCAGTCCTTCGGCAACAAAGCCAGAGTTCTTCCTGCCTATACCCCTACTCCACCAGGGACACAAGCCTTTGTTCCCCATCAACTACCCCAAAGAAAATACGCCGCTATTCCTTTCCCATCAACCTATGAGTCCCCAACATCTGAAATTATTGAATCCGCAGAATGTCCCAAGCAGGATTCTGACGATGATGAAGAGTTTTTGGACGGAGAACTATCGGAACTCTTTTACCCTTCCCAAACACAACCTGAATCCATCATCCAAACCTTACAACAGATTAAATCTGAATACCCCTTGTCTCTACCTGTTCAAGATCAAATCATATCAATGCCCGTCGAACCTACCTTGGTGGTCTCAGATGACTCACCTTCTGACTCATCAGATTCTGAGACCGATCCAGATCCGGTTCAACCAATTGTGCGTGTCTTCGAAACAAAACCACTCATATTTAAAAATGCACAATTTGAGGGGGCAGTCAAGCCATCCAAATTGCCGTACTTGCCATATCATCTACCTGAGGATCTCCTTCCTCCGGATTCCCCCGCCATATCCAAATCAATTATTCCATATCTGGCCCACGAGCCCCTGATTGCACCAGTAGATAAGTCTTTACCCTCGCCATTATTAGGGCCTCAACATTATGGTGAACCGTTCTCTCTTGCACCTATCGAGTCAATAGCCGCCCTTGCGACTTGCTTCCCCATATCTACATCTTTATTGACTAAACCCCCTTTGAAGAAAGATTCTCTTCCTGCTAAGGGTCTATGGCAGATCAAACGCCACTTGCATTTTCAACGACATTTAGGCTTTGATATTCTGATAGATGCTGTCAGAATAGACGCTGAACAACGGTGGCTGAGAAGGCGTCAAACGCGCTTCAAGACAGAGAAGAATCGACACACAATGAATGATACATCAGAAAATTCAAGTATCGTTCCCCTAAAGATCTTGCAATTTGAGCCTCCATAGAGGACTCACCTTGCATCATCATTCCTGGAGGCCATCCTCTAGTCCTACGTATATTATCTTTTACATACTTTACTATCTCCAAACCTTTACATGCTTTATAAAAAACAAAAAACAAAAAAAAACAAAAAAAAAAAGAGTGAGTAAAGAGACCACGCCCAGGCCTACCAAAGAAGGGTGGCAAGGGCATTTGAAAAGAAGGTGATAAAAAGAAAATTCGAAATCGGGGAATTAGTACTTAAGCAAATCATGCCATCAAGACAGCCTCACCCGAGAGGAAAGCTGCAACCCACATGGGAGGGACCCTATGTGATCACCCATGCCTATTCCGGGAATGCCTACCGCCTGGTAGATGCCGAAGGAGTCGAGGTTCCAGGTTCGTGGAATGCACTTTATCTAAAGAAATTCCATGCATGAAAAGCTTTCAATACTTAAGAACTATTATTCTTCCTTCCTGCGATTTCCAGCGTTTAGTACTTGATGATAGAATTGTAAGACTCTCAAAGATAAACTCGTATCTATTTGAACACGTTTCCGCCAAATCATGTCATTCCCTTCACACACGTATAACTGGACTAGATTTGCCTGATAGAAGAAAAATTGCCTACCCCGTGGACTGGGACAATTTAAAAACTCCCCAAAGCAAAATATCCCTTATTTCCGCCCCGCTCGTATTAACCCTAGGTCAAAATGAGGAGTTACCCGGACCTAGCATATGTCCCAAAAACTGGCTCTGACACTATATAAACACTTCTAGAGGGGAAGCATGAAAGAATCGGGGTGAAAAACAGAAGAGCCCCCCCTCAAATCAAATCAAAACAAAAAAAAGCAAAAAAGAGAAAATCAGGCAAGGAGAGGCCAAACACCCAAGTGAACGGGTTAAACTCTCTATTTAGCAGGCTTTCACGCCTTTACGCACGGTATACGCTAAACAACGGCTATACCAGTACAGATCCAAACAACGGACTGTACTTTCCACCCAAAAATAAAGAAGTGGTAAAAAGAAGAAAGCCAGAGGGACCTAGGAAGTAAGACATGTGCTAGACTGGGACAATTCTAAAATATTGCCCGAAAGGAAGATATTACTCTTACCTCATTCACCCTCTTCCCTTTTTATTTTTTTGCAATGGGGGTTCAAAATTGAGCTATGTCCACCGGGAAAAGCGAAATTTTGACCAAGGGTAGATCACGTCCAGGTTTACACCTACACACACACTCACACGAGTTCACTTAGAAACTTGCCTATCCAAAGGAAGCTTATTTGACTTGACTCTTGGTACATTCATGGATTTTCAGCATGTTTAGAATAATACGATTAAGCATTTGAAAACCATGAACCTAGGAAAATCGACGCCTAAGGCTTATACCTCTCAAATACAATCCTGGTTTGGACATGAGTGACCACAAGGGCTCCTCCACGGGGACTTGATGGTGTCTTTTACTTATGAAAATCAAGAACATTGCCCTCTCACCTAAAAAGTCATTGAAGAACTAAAATGCCCCCTTATGCCACTTATACTTACGCATAAGCTTGCATTTTCCTTTTCCAAAACACCTTGGCATCCGATTTTCTTGAAACATTAAAGTTAACCCCCCCCCCCCGAATATTAGAATTATCCCCACTCATATGAGAATTGTCCCCACGAAATTTAAAATTATCCCCACTCATATGAGAATTGTCCCCACTCACCTCATGCCCTTCCGCACATGCGTGAGAAGAAATTGTCCCCACCTCCTACACATAAGTTCTTCTTCACTCACGCACTTGGAATCCCTTCCTTGCGCACTAAAGCCTGGTCTCCCGCACTTTACTTTCTCGCATTTATATTTCCATTCCGCCTTAAGATGGATTGTAGCCCTTGACAATTCAAGCAAGAAGGGCTCGAAAGTCAGTGCAGGGGCACAATCTGGACAGATTTAACACTTGGTCCATGGAAAGAATGTTTTTATAGGTACTGAAGGTTAGAACGGTCGCAAAGACTTTCAGCGGCAGCAGCAGACAGGAGCAGCAGGACCAAACTGCCCCAGGCAGGGGGCGGCTAAGCTCGACTAGCCGCCCCTCACTGGGCGGCTAGTTTATACTAGCCGCCCCTGCCCTTTGTCTCAGGTAAGTTTGCCCCAGGCAGGGGGCGGCTAAACCTAACTAGCCGCCCCTCACTGGGCGGCTAGTTTACACTAGCCGCCCCTTGCCTGCACCCCTTTCAGTTATATCATTCCATATCCAATCAACTCTTCAACACTTCTTTACCTATTACAATCAAATTCTTTCCAAAACCTGCATGTACACATTTCATACACATATTCATACGCAAAACCTGTATAGATACCATGCTAAAACGAATTATATATCAAAACCTACACCCATCCATGAATCAAACCTATAAAAATCCAGATTCATCTACACATACATACATATCCATGAACATCCATACTAACTATTCTAAAAGACATGCATACAAAGGAGAATGATTAAATTGTCCCACCCAAAACCACAAGCATAGACTGTTTTTCTAAACCTAAGAGAGGGCATAAAAAAGGGAATCTTTTCCTTCGAGACGCTCCAAAATCCGAAAGTCTTGAGCTATACCTCACCAAAATATCACCTAAAACCAAAACAAAAGAAGAAAAGCTTGAATTCATCGCATATATACTATTCTTCTACTTAAAACCAAGACACAAAGAAGCTATACCTCGACGTATCGTCATCCGCTGGAGGCTGAGTAGGAGGAACGTCCTGACTTGGCTGAGAAGGGAGCGGCGGATGAGGAGAAGACTGAACCTCTGGAACATCGGGAGCAGCAGGAGTCTCTCGAACCGAAGACGCGGCCCTCGCGTATATCCCACGACTCCGAGACACCGAAGGACGAGAGGCACGGCTGAAGGTGGCCCCGGTAGCCAAGGAAGCCGAGAGAGAATGGTCAGGCTCAAGTGGAAGAAGATCAAGGTCCGCCTCGGTCATAGAGCCCCCTCCAACCAATTTCCCCCTCATAGTGGCCTCCCAGAGACGGACCTGCTGCATGTCTCTGTCTCTCCTCTCCAATCTCTGTCGGAGGCGACTCTCTGTCCCTCTGGCCCGATCCTCAGCGGCCCTCAACCTCTCCTCCAACTCCCGCGCCCTCGCTTCCGACGCCCTGACCGCCTCTCGATCCCTATCCCCGGCCGCCTGGAGAGAACGAACCAGGTCTCCCATCAAACCTCCAGGAACGCCCGCCGAAGCTTCCAACTCCGACACCCTCATCTGAAGGGAGTCCCTCTCACGGCCTAGGGTAATGAACCCCTCCTCTCTCAAGGCCACCATGGACCTCAGCTGGTCCACCTCCTCCTCAGCCCGAGAAGCCCTGCCCCTTGCCTGGCCCAACTCCATCCGTATGGCCGTCAACTCACTTCGGGCCACATCCAATTCCCTCGTCAGTTCGAGCTCCTGCTCGGAAACCACGGAAGGAGGAGGAACGGAAGAAGAAGAAGCACCGTCAGCCCTCGCTCTCGACAGAGCATCCACCTGAGCCTCAAGGACCCGGACCTGGTCCTGCAAGCGTCCTCTCTGTGCCCGCAAGGCCTCTATCTGTCTGGCCCGCGCTTGGAGGTGCTCATTGGCGGTCTTGAGCCTCTTCTCCATCTCATTCAACTCAACCTACAAAAAAGAAATACCATTCAGAAGATGCTAAGAGAGAACGAGGAAAGGAAAAAGGATTTTCAATTTACATAAGCGTCCGGGATCTCCTCCTCCATCGTCCCGAGGATATCCGCATACTCCCGACGATACCAAGCTAGGTATTCGTCACTCGAAGTCACCTCAGGACGACGCTCCACCAAGACGCCTCGACTCATCCATCCCGCCACATACGTCGCGTAGTTCCTCGGGAGATTCGTGTCCCGAGGAATCCCGGCCACCGGAATCGAAGGGCGCCGCGGAAGAGGATCGGGCACCCACTGATGGTACCCAAGCTGGCGGACGACCCGGCTGATCGCATGGAACACGACCTCATTGAAGTAGATCAGCCAGACGTCTCGCGCCAGGGCCTCGGGAACCTCCCCCGAGTAAGGCCTCCACGTCATCTAAAAAAGCATCGAAAGATAGGAAGAGCGCTTAGTCAAAAGAAAACCAAATACAAGCCAAAGAAATTCAAAGAAAACTCATACCTCTTCCTCCGACAAACGCGGAAGGCCTCTCGGAATTGGGCGAGGCGGTGCAAGCGGGAAGATCCCCGGGGTTCCCATCTCATGGCCCAAGGGAGGGCATGATCGAACGGAGCCAAAGTCGGGCGATCAATGGAGAAATGCTCGTACCCAAAGATCTAGCAAAACAAGAGGGGAATCGTCACGATCAAAGAGAGCTAAAGCCAAGAAAAGACATTTACCGCTCACTTACACGTACCTGAAGAAATGGCGCAAAGCCACCAAGGTTCTTTCCCCCGGCCCTCTTGACTTTCTTCGAGAGCTCCGCAAAGAGATGGGCGAGCATCGCCGCTCCCCAAGCATAGCGCCCCATGCCCTCCAGGTCCCTCATCAGCAGAAGGAGTGCGAAGAAACCTTATCAGAGGCCGTCGAAAAGAGGACCCGGCCAAAGAAGTAGAGGAAGAACGCTCTCAACTCCCTCCGTGCCCTCTGTGGGCACGCGGCCGCCTCTCTCGCCTCGATCATCGCCCGCCTCCTCTCGAAGCTAGCTGCAGCTTCGCCCTTCTGGCGCTCTGTAAAGGAACCGAGGCCGTACTGCCCCGAAAGCCGCCCCAAAGGGATCCGGTTCAGCGTCCGCTCCCGCTCCACGAACTCCCATTCCCCGATCAACTCTCGGAAAAGCCCCCTGTAGTCAGCTAGGGTGGCCGCGATCACTGCCTCCCCCAGAACCGGAAGGCCGGTGATCCGATAGACGTCCTCGAGCGTCGGCATGACAGCACCGGTAGGGAGGATGAACGTGCAACTCTCCGGATCCCATCTCTCCGCCAAGGCCTCCACATATGGACGGTGGACGTGGAATGGCTCGATCAGGAAAAAGGAACGGAAGCCCGCTCCATCCACCAAACTCCTCTCCTCCTGCCCCAAGGCGTCGTACCACCTCTTCGTCCCGTGCCATAAAGCCCTGATACGATTCGGCCTCTACAAAACAAACAAAGGGAACATGGGTTAGTTTAAAAGCGAGCGAGAGGTAAGAATCCAAATCTACGAAATCATTTTTAACCATGCTTAGCAAAATAAAACTTCCACATGCTAAAAAAAGAAACAAAAGCATGAAAGTAAGAAGCTACACTCTTCATGTGATCACGCATGCTAGACGAGCACATCCCACCGTGGTCACCACTCACACGCTTTCTTACATCAAGCCTATCATGCTTATACCTCCCCTAAACACACCTAAGCAATACAGCAATATAGAACTCGAACCCATGAAATGCATGCATACACTCCCTCATGCTCTACCACGATCAAACACGTACGAAACCACATACACATAGAAAAGTATCGCATGCAAGCATATTAGCTATATCATTTCTCTCTCCTTTATATGCATATAACAAACATGGATATATATATATAGAAATTGTCCCCCTCCCTATAAAAACAAACCCATCTCAGCATACTTACACATCCCATCGTGATTAAACTTATACACAAGCATGCCTATTTAAAACACACATATACGAGTATAATACACATATACACCATCATACCACCAAAGACATGCACATACACCAAACAAAAGGCTAAAGACTAAAGAGTTAGGAACATACCACGGCCCGTGTGGACCCAGGAGCGTCCACCTCGGCCTCGTCGGGATCGTCCATCCCGTCGTCATCCTCCTCCTCATCCTCCTCGAACACGGCCTCCTCGGCCTCAGCCCCAACACCCACACCGGCCTCGGCGGCCCCAGTACCCATACCCTCGGCCTCCCCGGCCCCGTCCCTAGCCTCTCCTATCCCCTCCACCCTCCCCACGCCGGAGATAAACTCCGCAAAGGCCCCCATAGCCCTACTCTCCTCCTCCTCAGCCCTGGCCTCTGTGGCCTCCCTATCCAACATCCCGACGAGGGCATCCAACGACGCCCTCACCTCCTCGCTAACTCCCTCGACCCCTACCCCCTCGGTTGCACCCTCAATCGATCCTCCAACCCCCGGAACCACCTCCTCGGCCACCACCGGTCGATCCCCACGCCTCCTCTTGCGTTTATAGCCTATCACACTCCCCCCTACCTCCGGGACAGCCCCCGAAGGCAAATCCCCGACCTCACCCGCGCCAATATCCACCGGCGGCACCTCCGTCGTACCCATACCCTCCCCCACGGCCTCGACCTCCGGCCTATCGCTCTCCGATGATGAAGAGCTCGGGCTACGCTCTCCACGAGCCACCCGTGGTCGTTTCCCCCTCGAAGCAATCGCTTTCGACCTCGTCATCTCCTCGGTTTGATAAAGGAAAAGGAGAACCCAAACTAGGGTTTCGAAATCAAGAGAAAGAGAAAGATTGAGGTCAAAATAGAGGAAGGAAAGGCAAAGAAATCAGGGTTTTTGAGTTTGAAACCGAAGGGAAGAAGAGAAGAGGGAAGAGAAACCGTTTTTAAAATGTATGGGGAGAGAGAGGGTCTTTTCGGTTATAAGGGACCCAGTCGAGGGGCGGCTACCCGCGAGTAGCCGCCCCCTCTCAGGCGGCTAGTTACAACTAGCCGCCCCTCCCAGTTTCTTTGTTTTGCTTCAAAACCCCTTTTCAAACTCTTCTCAACCCTAAATTCCAAGGCTCTCCATACCAAACAGCCATGTATTGGCTTATTTCCAGACATTACTTGATCAAACACGACTTTCCCGAAGTTTCGCCACACTTTCAGTACCATTCAAAATTCAAATTTCTTCAGTTCTGGTTCTTTTCCAGAGTTCTTATCCTTCGGATGATCCAATTCACCCAAATCAACTTTTACTTGCTTTCTGTCGGCGATATCCCCTCCTTGCTGAGTTTTCCCAAGCACGGGAATGGTAGGCACGAGGAAACTGACGCTGGGCTGCTCCGCGCACGATAATCTATTTTTGGGGCCTTTTGTTTGATAATCTATGTGGGTTTTGGATTCTTTTTTATAATCGAAGGTTTGTGTTTTGGGGTTGTTGGATTTTTTCCTGAATGTTGGTTGTGCTTGAAATTTTGCAGAATCAGATATGGGTTTTTTAGGCTAAAAACCCCGACCACGGGTTGGATCACTCACCATTTACTTTTCCCCGCCTTCCACCTGGATCATCCTTTAGGCTAAAATTCTAAGTCAAGACCTAGCCTCTGACAGTCTAAATCAACTCCCCGAATAGTACTGTTCGTGTTGGCATAACTTCTTGAAGGTCGGGCCGGCCAAAATAGGGGTCTCTTTCCTTATCATCGGTCGAAGTCTTTCTTGCTCCGCGCAAAGACTCCGTCCGATGAGGGACAATTGTAGATACCCCAATTTTGACCGTCCAGAGAGACAGAAATACTTCAAGTAACACACGGAAATATCCCACATGTGGACACCAATAGAGAACCAAAGGTTCGGTAAACCGGAAACCCTAACCCTAGCCTTGACCTAAACCTAAACCAGAAACCCTAAACCTTGACCTAGCCCTAAACCCTAACCCTAGCCTTGACCCTAAACCATAAACCTAAACCAAAACCTAAACCCTAACCCTAAGCCAAAACCCCAAACCCTAGCCCAAACCCTAACCCTAAACCAAACCTTAGCCCGGACCTAAACCTAAACCTACCCTAAAAACCAAAACCCTAAAAACCTAAGTCCCTGGAAAGGGGCGGCTAGCCCTAACTAGCCGCCCCCCTAACCGCCCCCTGGCCGACTTTGGACCAGTCCCCTGGATGGGACATAAAGCAATATTAAATGCTGATCATTGCGGCGGGTCATGACCTTTAGCTGCCCTCTCTTGGCCGGATCAAACCAAGTAGCCGACCCAAGCCACCGCTTGTCAGAGATGGGACGTTTGGCAGGTCATGATAGGGGCGGCTACCAGGAAGTAGCCGCCCCATCCCGGGCGGCTAGTTAGCACTAGCCGCCCTTCACCTGGTCTCTGACAGAAGAACCAGAGAATTAATGAGAGGTCCAATCGAAGCCACCCACTCCATTACCCCCTGGATCTTCCCCTGCCTCTCTTTTACTATAAATAGAGGAGGTCCCAAGCCTTACAACAACATCAACAAAATCCAAAAAACACCACCAATCCACCATCCCCACTTGTTCAAACCCTTCCACCACTAGGAATCCCAAGAGAGAGAGAGAGAGAGCCCCTTTTGTGAGAGAAACACCCATTCCCTACATAAAATACCCTCTCATCCCACCCTCCATAAACCCAGGCTAAACCTAGCTTAGCCTCTGCCCAAAATCCCACCCTTTTCCTAGCTTAGCCTCTGCCCAAATTCCCCCAGACCCTGGATGGCTAACCCTACCCAGCCGCCCCAATCCAGACGGCTCAAACCCACTAGCCGCCCCACACCTACACCCCACCCGCACTCCTTTGTCCCAAGACTCCTTTAGTCAAGCCCCGGAAGCATAATAGGATTACCTGTTTTTCACCTCTGTGTACGGTATATCCGTGTCTCAGAGCGGAAACCCCACGAACTCCCCACGTAGGCGATCAAATCCGACCCAAACCCTTTCCTGTTTTTAGAAAAAGCAGGTGGCGATCACAAAACCCCTTTGAATCCTCTTGAGCCGCTGTCGAGCGCCTCAACCAGGAACGACACCCTCACCCCTTCCGAGAAGACGATCCGACCGAGCCCGCCAGGGCACGCATCCGATCCGAATCCCCGAAGAACCCCCACACACGCGGATTTTTTCAACACCGACAGGAGGTATTGCGTTTGGTTTCAAAAGATTCAAATTTGATCTATATACTCTGGAAATTACATGTTCTAATGATCGAGAGAGAGAAAATGAGCAGGCCTTTGTATTTTTCACTGAATTTGCCTGAAGTAGACCAGTTCATTGTTTGTTTCTCTCCCCTTTGTGTGTTTGTAAGTGTTTTGGTTTTGGCTTTTTGTATGTCTGCTTTCTTGCCAATCAGTTTACATTGGAATTTGTTGAGAATTGACTTTCTTCATATTTTTTTGTTGTGGATATCTTAAATTTTTTTATTTTGTGTCTTTGGGGGCAGATGGGTTGGATGTTTTGATATAATTTTGGCATTCATTATTTGTCTTCAAATTGATTTGTACAGTTGAATATTGGGTTTAAGCTTTTTTTTCTCTCTCTAGACTGTAGAAATACGAATCGAGGATCTCTTTTAAACGTGGTAATCATGTTATGATTTTCTTTAAGTGTGAACTTGCATCTGTAAGCACCTGAACTTACTGATTTTCAAAACTTTGAAGCATTTCATAAGGTGAAGGTAGGGCAATAGTTTAATGGTCAGAGAGAATGGTTACTCATTGAGTGTTGAGTGTGGGATGAGGAAAGCTTGCCATACTGAATAGTGTAACTATAAAATGCAACCAATAGCTAGGACTACTATATGACTTCCAAGTTTTATATAGGAATCTGTGAGAAATGTATTTCATATTTGAGTTGCTGCTTGGACTGATGCCAGGTGCATTTGGTATAGAAGTAAGTAGTACTAATTAATGGCTTCTGATCACTTGAAAAATTAGCGTGGGCTTTTCTATATTTAGTCTCCTCCCATTAGACGATGTGGGACTAAACACCAAACCTTCATCCTCACCCAATCCATGGGCCTCTTGAAACTATTGAATTTTCTCCTCAATGGGCCGGGCATCACAAGTTGTGTCACCAACAATTTATATATTTCATAAAAGAGATTGCAGGGAGGTGTTTGCTTTTATCACATATGAGATCTACTTTCTTCTTATGTGATTGAGCATATTTAAAACCAACAAAGATTGTTTTCTGTGTATATCATTCATGTACACTGTGTATATTTAAAACATTGTTGATGTTTATGATTACATTGTTCTGTGTACACTGATATTCTTCCTATGTACACCCTTATTTAAAGTTTTGATTTTGTAGCCCTAGCCCCAGGTGATCATGTCTTTTTTTCTAAATCTATTTGAAATGTTTATTGTTTATGTCTTATGGATGTTTGATTGGCAATGGTAAATGTAAGATTTATGTATACACTGTCTTTTCTACACTAGTAATCTTTATATGTACACCCTTATGTATTCTTGTGATTGTATATCCTTAACCTATATTATTATGGAATGTTATCTAAACCTACATTACATGTTGGTTTTTTTATGGAGATTTGATTGGCCTTCAAACATTGGCCAATCAAATGTTAGTTGTTTATGATTACATTGTTCTATGTACACTGATATTCTTCCTATGTGCACCTTTATTATACATTGATATCATTACGTATTGGTTTGAGACAGTGATTCTAACCATTCTTATTATCCATTATCAGCATCAAGACATATAATGGCTCGTCCAAACAAATTGATGCCTTGAAGAAGTCCTCAAAATCAGAAGAAGTCCTACTGTGTCTTTCTACCACCAGGAAGACACGGGCATCGTCATCAAGACATCCACTGAAATTCAAGCCTTCCATCAAATCAAAGTCTCCCATGAAAATGATTCGAAGAGGTAGAGAGAGTGATGATCGCATAAAGAAAATACAATAAGAGTCTAGAATATATAAACAAGAAATGTAATGTGTACATGATGTTAATGTTTGAATGCCCAAAAGTTAATGTGGTGTGGTGTTTTATGTCATTAGTGGTGGTGTTTTAAATGATGTTAATGTTTGAACAACAAATGTTAATGTTAATATTTTAACAGCATATGTTAATTTTTGAATAACAGATGATGTTTGAAATGCTTATTAGTAATTACAGGTTAAACATGTTATATGAGTGTATGTGTACACTGTTATGTATTGTCACTGATAATGCACTACAGACAGTAACCAAAGGTCACGGGAGAGGGTGTGGGTCGTGGGAGGTGGTCAGGGGCATGATCGATGCAGTGGGGGGCGTTGGTGAAGGTGGTCTCACCTTCTGTTGAGTTATTTGGGAGAGAAAGAGATGGCAAAACCCATGGTTATATTGAGTTGAGAGTAAAAGAGGAAGAAAAAAGAATAGATTTGATGGAAGTTGAATGGAATGACCTAAATAAAATGACACCACTAACTAAGGGACCTAAAGAAAACTTAAAACAGTTCAGGGACTAATGGTTAATAGATGAGTATCCTCAAGGACCCCTAATTAATTTCTCCAATAATTAATGATGATAAATATCATTGTTGGGGGTACCATTAGATTCATTTTTATAATTGTGTTCATATTTTATTTTAAAAAAAAATTAATATATTGGATATATAAATAATGAGGTATATATTCTAATAAATATATTGATTACTAAGGCCGATTTGAAAATATGTTTGTAAAATTTTTGGGTTGGTTAAAAACTGAATTTTTCAAACAAGTTTACAAAAAAAAAAGTGCAGCTTCATTAAAAGCTACAGGCACACATTTATTAAAAATATATCTAAAAGTTAGCTTTTATAATCTGTAAAAGAATAACTTACTGCAAATTCAATTTAAACCAGTTTTGAAGAAAAAAATTTCAGACTTGTTTCTAAACCTGACCAACTCCTTGATGAGAATAAAATAAATTAGACCGCTACAAATGGGGCTACCTGCCTGTCAGTATTTTGGGCCTCGAGGTAGAGGTGCATTGTCCTCTTCCGCTTTAGTGCAAGATTGGCAAAAACAAAAGAAAATGATTGGATAATGTTACGTACAGCTCATTTACGGCCTCAAATTCAATTTACATATGTTTTAAATTTTTTTAAATTATTATACCTTATCTAATGAGGTACATGCTTTTATGAAAAAATGAAATATACATTTCAATGAATTGCATTGATGTATTTATAAAAAATGTAAAAAATTTCTATCGACGCATATATCTCGTTAATGTGAGTATCTTCCATTAATTTTCTATCAACGTATATAAGACTGGAATTAGAACTGAAAAAAAATTGTATATCACATGATTTACAATCCCATGAGCTAGATTCTAATGAGTTTTAAACCACCATTAATTATGCCTCAATAATGTTTTTTTAAGTAAATATATACACCTTAAAAAAAATAAGAATTTCATAGAACTGATCTTAACATTTCCCTTAGTTTACCCAGCAAAAAAAAAAAACATTTCCCTTACCAATATCATTCTACTTAAAATTATTGAGACATACTAGTCAGCAAAGCATATGACCAAAAAATAAAAGTTCAGTTTTTTCAGCGACGACTTACCCAAACACAAATGACCCTGCAACAGGGACTCAATTCTCTTCAGCGTGACAATCAATGCTGAATTAATCCTTTAGAAAAATCAAACTTCTAGGCAACAAATAATCAAATTTTACCCTAAAGAAAAACAAATAAACAAATTTCATTAATGCTTGTAAGCCCTCTTGAGGGTTTAGGCTACACTTCCTGTATATATAATTTTATTATACACAAGGGCAGCCATGCTTAAAAATGCCACCTCTTTTTTAGATCTATGATGTGGTTAACCTCAACTGGTCCTATAACTCCCCAAGTTGTATAACCTTTACTTTAGGACAGGTTTCTGTCGAACCTTCGAAAACTGGACGTCCCCATTAAGAACCGAACTGATAAACCCTTCGATTCCTTCCAATGTCATCTCATCAGTGAAAACTGCAAACTTTCTCCTTTGAGGCTTGTACGCCACCAAAAGCCTATCTGAGGATTTATAACCCGATTTGTCGAAGGAGCTCAGAAACGACGAATGTTTTGTAGCGTCCAACAGTGCATAAGAAACAGAATCCCCAGAACCCACTACTTGATTCTGGCGTCTCGTTAGTGTCTTTCTCGAGACCTGAAAAAATAAATTGTTACCAAGAACTCAAAAAACAAATGTGAACATGTTTCTCTTTGTAAGGTAATACTCACATTGGACAAGTAAGTTTGTAGTTTGTCCTTTGCCTTGGAGGATCTGTAGACTCCTATGATGCAGACGGCGGTCTTTTCACCACATACATTGTCAAAGTTTGTTGTTGTCAGATGGGGAATCTCATTGTGTCGTGGTTCCGACTGGGATGGCTTTTTCGCTTGGCTTGAAGCTACCTTTTTATTTTTCTTCTCAAAACTCTCAAGTAGGACTTTCATTTCATTGATTCCAGATTTCAAGTCCTTTACAACAATGCCTGTTTTCAGGACATGCTTTTCACCGTTCACCAGCATACCGACCACTGCTGGAAGTGCATCGACTCCTAATTTCTTCAACATGGAGTCAGATGTATCCGGGACCTACAAAATGGTTATATGTTAATGAAGTTTGCAGTATAGAGAGAGAGTTCCAGAGTTCAAGTTTGTTCAACCATACCTCTGCATCATAAAAGATGAAATGTTTCCGATACAATCCACTGAGAACCCGCCAGATGACCGGTGTATCTTTCTTTGATGAAAGTAAAAGCAGTTGAGGCAGCTTATCTACGGCCACAGATGAGAAATCGAACCGACTCAAATCTACACGCTTGGAATACCTCGGAAGGTGATCTTGGCAAAATTTCTTCAGATTTTTAGCATCCAATTCTCCAGAAAATTCCACAAGAGAACCTCTTTCATTGGACCTGAATGAATAAACAAACACCCTGGCCGATCTGGCAGGAAATATTCCCAGTTCCTTACAAAGAACTTGCTCATTCTGGCAATTTATGCTACCAGCCTGCCAAGAAGAAGAGGTTGTGTTACATGGCCTTTCATATGGAAATCTGATGACATAACCTATTGCTTAGATTTGAGATGGGGAAACAGCCATATCAGTTTTCCTCAGACCCTATTGATCAAACAGGTCGTATGGATTACCGTAGGGCTATAGATTACAAAAATCAGATAAAACTGTGAAGATTGAACTATTTTTTCTTGGGAAAATCCAATTATTCATGCTATGACCCTGACAAAATGTAAATCTAAAGATACAACTTTACAAAACCAAACCATTATTGATCATATCTTTAAATATATTCATAAGCAAGTGTTTACCTTAGCTGCTCCCTGTAATGAGCCAGCCACTTCCTCCAGAGCAGATTCAAATATATGGTATTCTTTTGATGTAGGAGTGTAGGACAATAAAAGCCAAGTCAAACCTTGATCAGCGATTTCTTTATTAAAGAATTGAGCATTAATTGACTGAATGGTAATCGGGCTACTAAACCCAGATTTGGGTCCAGCCGAGCCACCAAATCCACCAAACTGGTTCCGACTTTTCATGTCACCACCAAAGAAGTTTGAGAAAATATCACCAAAACCAAATGAACTGCTGCCTGCACCAGGCCCACCAAATGAAAATGAGAATGATTGACTGTCCTGCCCACCCATCCTCTGCCATCCATCAGGTCGGAAGGAGAAGTGGTTGTTTCCTGGTCCATCTCCAGAGAAATAGGTGTATCCATCTTGACCGCCAAAATTTCCACCATTGAATCCCGGGTTCCCCTTCTCATCTCCATACATATCATAATTTTTCCTCTTTTCTTCATCTGATAAAATCTCATAAGCTGAATGACAAGTAAAATGCAAACTATAGTAAGTGCAAAAACAAATAATGATACCAATTGGCATTATAAGAACATGACATAACATGATATTCACAATTGAATTAATAGCAGAAACAAGGTGCACACATCTTTTTCCACGAATCCAACTTCGTGAAATTAAGAGACGAAAAGCATGACACAACTACCTAGACAATAAAAAAATTCCATTTCTCTATATGAGAGATCAACTTTTCAGAAACCTCATGGACTATGATGCACTAACTTTAAATTAGTACCAAAGCACCTGTGCTGCCAAGTTGAAGATAATCTGAAGAACAAGCAATTTTAGTAACTTAATCATTGCGTGGAATCTTCTGTTGTTAATGTAAAAAAAAATCTTTCATTATACTTCACTTGTCATTTTCAATTTTCAATTATACCACTTGAATACAATGATATCACTATCAATTTTGACTTCAAAAACAACTATTAATCATAATATGGCTGTTTATCATAAACAACAATCACTCAAAAACTCCAGGTTCCCCTTATAATATGATTTTACTGACAAGACCTTCAAATTGTTGAGTTTGTGTTACCGGTTTCTTAGGCCCCGTTTGACAGCATGTTCTGCGTAGATTTTGATTTTTGGCTGGTCAAAAAGCTGCAAACAGGATGCCAAACACCTCTGCTTAATTGGGGATTATGCAATGGATTCCTGTCATTTCTTGCCTCGAAATTTGGTATTTTCAAAGCACAAAAGGTTTGCTTTCCCGGAAAGCTAGTTCTCCTAATCAGTTTTGTCTCATCTATAATGTCCTTTTTACCCTTCACAATAACCACCAATTACAACTCTAAATTTTTCCCCAACCACTCAACACTCTCACCTTCAGCCATTTATGTTGAGTTATTTTTTGTCCGTGGAGTTGTGCAGAACCCTAACCAAAAAAATGACAAAATAAACACCGTCGACTGAGCAATACTTCAGCCGCCTACAGACATATATACCAATGGACTTTCAGGTTAATAAATGAAGTTGTTATTTGTATGAATGTAGTGATTCTTCACCTACATTTGATGATGTTTTTCTCATTCATTCTTTCCTATTTATGAGCTACATATGAGAAGATGAAAAGCCAAAAATTAAAAAACCACTAGATGGGGTAATGTATGAATGACATGGTTGGAGGTATCCACGAAGACTCGCCGGCGAGAGGGGATGAAGGTTGTCGGAGAGACGGCCGAGGGGGATGGAGGGGTTGCCGAGATGTTGGGAACCCTAGAATCCTAGACAGATCGGGAAAATAAACAAACCCTCACAGTGTTATTTTTATATCGGTGAAGAAAGGGGTATTCTATGAAGCACGGACACGGACACGGGACACGGCGACACGGGGACACGGACACGGCGACACGGCAATTTTTGAAAAAATAGGACACGGGTACGGGTAGGACACGGCAATAAATTAATATAATAAATAAATATGTATCACTATCTTATATAAACAAACACATTTCATTTAATTCACTATTTATAATCAATTGTATAAACAAATAAATCACTGTTTTTATAAATCATTGTTTTAAATAATAAACCACTGTTTTTATAAATCACTGTTTTAAACCAATAAACTACTGTTTTTATAAATCACTGTTTTAAACTAATGAATCATTATTTTTTTTAACGTTAGGAAAGATATATTTTTTAAATGAGTTGTTCTAAGATGTTTTAAATTGGTTGAATACTTGTGGGCTACGTTTGGGCCATTCTTTTCTTTTTCTTTTTTATTTTTGGGCTGAAACTGGCTGGGCCGTGTCCTGGACCGTGTCCGAGGCGTGTCTGGGCCGTGTCCCAGCCGTGTCCTAGCCGTGTCCAAGACAAAATGAAGGCAGACACGGTTGGAGCCGTGTCCAACACGTGTCCATGCCGTGTCCGACACGTGTCCGACACGGGTACGGCGCCTCCGGGGAAGTGTCCGTGCTTTGTAGGGGGTATTTAGGTAAAATTACAGATTGAGGTTTTATAAAGAACTAGATTTGCAACCAAACAACCACCAAATTTTTAAATGTGAAAAGGCAGTTTCAGTTACCAGCAACAAAAGTAATTCTTGGATTAATAGAAAAGCAGCCCACATAACCACATGGTCAAAAAACATCTTATAAAGCAGCTTTATAAGAAAAATTGCTTTCCAACATGTGTTTCCAAACGCTACCTTAGTTTAAAATCATATTTATTAAATTTAATTTTGAATTTAATGGAGTATAATTGATGGTTTGCCCTCACACACACACACAAAAAAAAAAAAGAGACTTGCATAATCCATGGTTTCCTATGTTCCATATGGACAATGGAAGACAATTCTCCTAGCGGTTTGTGACTTCATTGGAAGTGTAACACATATATGGACTAATCATGGACCCAACTTAATTAGCCTTATGTACTAATTAGAGTGCCTGTTCAGTCAAATTGTCATCCACAAGAATGGACCTCCAGAAGTTACAGAAAGGAAGTCCATAAACACTGCACTGTTGAGCCTATAACTGAGATATATATGGGGAAAATTATAGAAATAATTGCAAAGCAGTAACTATTAATCTTTAGCATGAGAAAACAGTACGAAATGCTCAAAAACCAGGGATGATTTGTCAAAGTTCCCTAAGGAATATCTAGTTGTTTAGTCACAAAAGTATAAAGCATGAGGCACAACTAAACCACAAATGAAAGACACAAACGAGATGATAATATTTCAAGAGAACGTTCTTCAAAACATACTTCACGAGAAGTAAGGAATGCTTAATAGAACTATATGTCAGTAAAGTCAAATAACCACAATTTTACCATTATTAATCTGAGCAAACTTTTCCTGTGCGCCCTTGTTCTTGTTTTTATCAGGGTGATATTGAAGAGAAAGCCTGCACTCAATAAAGAAGACAGTGCAAATCAGTTAACGTAAAGAAAAAAGTGTGCCAGATTTTATTTAATGATTTCTATTGGAGAGATGTGGCGCAACCAAAAAACTGTGTGTGGCACATACTTGTGAAATGCTTTTTGAATATCCCGTTGACTGGCACCTTTGTCCACTCCAAGAACCTGAAAGGAAATACAAGTTAGGACTTAGAGCCACTACTTATTTACAAAATTAAATGAACTCTCAATGACAGAGGTCATGAATCATGAAACCAACGTTTTGACACTTCAATTATATGTGCCAATAGTACATGTAGTGGGACCAAAGGAGAAAATCAGATGACTTTTGAGTTTTGACAGCCTCGTTTATTAAAATCACGATGGGCAACAGACGCAAACTTTTTCCATCAATTTTTTTTTTAATGTTTTCTGAGACTAATCCAAACTTCAAACCAAATATTCACCCGAGCAAATGTCTGTAAAGGTTTCAAGGACAAGAACAGTCTAGAATCATTTAAGCTAAAGAATTTCTATATCTAGATTTTTTTTTAAAAATGGTCAACTTGAGACATTATCATTTTAGTTGTTTCACAAAATAGAGGGTAACATAATAGGGGAAAAAGAGGCAGGCAACATATGATATCCTACATTGCGGTTGAAGGGAGATTAATTGCATCTATTTTCATATAGTCTCCAGGATTTCAGCTCACAGATAATTAAGGAATACAATCATGAGTACTCTGATTTAACAGATTTTGTGCCAACTCCCCTTCCTCAATAATTCAGAAAACACAATGGTGAGACCTCATCCCAGAAGCATTTTCTCACAGGGACTCTGCATAACTGACAGAGTGACAGATTTATTCCAAAGTTTATAAAATCAACTTTCTATTATTACTGATCTCATGAAAAGTTAAACATCATTGTTCTTCTTTAGCATTATATGTATGGTACATTAATGCATATCGTTTATGTATACATTAACTACAAAACCATTGATGCATTTATTTTTCAAAATAGTCATACAAGTCATGGAATGTCCAATGCAGTCAGCTATTCATAGGTTTAAGCATCTAACATTAATCCTATACCTCAACAACCCATATTCAGCTCAAATGGAGTACATTTCAAGCAAAATTTTACTAGAATTCCTTCAGAAGATGTAAGCCATCAAAATTGACACAATCAATAAACAATGGAGAAGATATCAACCATAAACATGATCAAATCAAATGTCATCCAACACGATCCAAAATATCGTTCATCGCGTAAAAAAAAACTAAGAATTCAATCCAATGATCACGCTCACCACGATTTGTATTTTAAAAAAAGGAACTTTTAATTAAAAAAGCGCATTAATCGTGCAAATTTGGCGTTCCTTTTTCGGAAAAATGGTTCCTCAACCATCTAACCAGACTTCGTAAAAACCCATATCAGTTATGCACACAATTCGAAAGAAGCGAAGCCTCAAATCACAGAATTTCTTGAGATCAGAACAGACTATCGTTCTCAAAAGCAATACACAGAGAGAGAGAGAACCTTGTAGGGATCGAGAGTCTTGGCTTCGGCGAGGGAGAACAAGAGGAGGGAGGACGACAAGAGGAGGAGAAGTGAAGGGCGGAGCATCGTTTCTTCGCGAAGGATCTCAATCTGTCACTCTCTATTTTTTTGGAACTTTATTTGATTCACGGAATTGTTTAAATAGGGTTTCGGGTTGGAGGCGTGCGTTATTACCGGGTGCATCGAGAGACTTCGGACGTGTCTGGTACACGTGGCGGTACTTCGTGAGTCCAACGTGTTCGACCAATCAGATTCTAGGAAGCCGAGGGGCGAGCTTTTAACGTTTTTCGGGTTCTTGGATCCGTTTGGGATGTACATTGATTTTTGGGTAAATTGTGTTTCGTCCCGTGAAGTATTTGAAACTTACAGAAATATCCTCTAAAGTTTGAAAACATGTATTTACACTCTTTGTTGTTAGATTTTCAGTTAAGATGAGATGAAAGTACAATTTTATCTTTTAATTAAATCATTATCGTGTTTTCACCTATTATTAATTAAATGTTGTGCGAGTTAATTCTTATAAAAAATGCATTCATATGTGTTTGAAAAGTTAATTATTGTATTAAATATTCACAAAGCATATATGTCGATGTGGATTTCTGACGATAAGAAGGTTGTTAATCCAGTTCTTTCATACTTAGTTTCGGTCCGTACGTGGACGTACCGAATCGTCGTCTGAAGGATCGTCCAAGATCGCTCGACTACTCCCAAGGACGTTCTTGTGATCGCCACTTGTTTTTCCTCAAAAGCAAGAAAAGATGATTTTTTCTGTTACTCACCTATACCGAAAAATTGTGGATTCTCTTTACGTTGACACAGTCGACCACGCAACACGGTGAAATTCAGATACCTCGCACAAAATTATTAAGATTCAGTTAGAACAAAAGTATAGTAAATTATTCTAAAATGAAAATAAAAATAATAATAAATATGAATTTTGAACACACACCATGTTGGTTTATTTGGGGAGGGGACTAATAATGATTTTACTATCCCTTTAAAATGCAATAAAAATGGATTGGAATGGATGCACTAACTAAATAATGTAAACGAGATTAATTAATAAATAACAAAATAAAAATAAATAAATAACAAAGAGAGAGACTATTTTGAGCGTGGCCAAAAACAGCTCGGACCCCCTTCCACTCTCTTCTTCTTCTTCTCCTCTGTGTACGTGCTAAACTCTCTCTCTCTCTTACTCAAAACAAAAAAAGAAAACTTCACTAACTTCTTTGATTAAAACAGCCGAAATAACCAAAGAAACTCTCCTCTCTTTTTCTTTTTCTTTCTCCAAACAGCCCGGACACCTCTCCCTCTCAAGCAAAAAATAAAAAAAAATCTTCAATTCCTTCCCCCCCCCCCTAAACTGTCGAAGTCCTCCTTTATATACTCCCTTGAAAACCACTTTTTACCCACTGTTTTAACTCCTCTCCCTCTCTTAAAAACTAGATCATCCAAATGACCATATTCTCGTCACCTTGTACTTAACACTTTTTTTTTTTTTTTGTTTGAAAGGCCCACAAGGGGCTACAAAGTCTCACTTTCTTAACTAGTAGTAGGGGCACATCTAGTCCCACCAACAAATTTTCTTACCCCACCAGTCGGCAAAAACAAAAAAAATCGGTGTTTTGCTATCTCCACCGATCCGGCCAGTTCGATCAAATTTGGTTGCCATTTCAGGTTTTGGGCGACCGGACTCGGTCGTCATTTCAGGATTTTGGGCGACTGGATTTGATCGTCATTTCAAGATTTTGGGCGACCGAACCTGGTCGAACAGGACTTGTAATAAAGTTTATAATTTTTTTCTTGAAAACATAATCCCACGACGTGTATCCTCCTTGAATCCTTCATATCACTCCAAGTCTGAGTTGTAATATAGGGAGAATAAATCATTATTCTTAAATGTAGAATATAAGAACAATTTTTTTTATATAAATTAGAGATAAATTTTAAAAATCAAATATAAAATGTGTTTGGATCAACTGGTAGGTTTTTTTGTTTTTAAACAAAGAAAAATCTTAACTACGAATTCAAACGAAGCTTAAAAATTATATATATTTGTCTGATAAATATTTTTCTATAAAAATTTAAATTAATTGAAAATATACATACTTACATTTTTTTTTTCAGTCCCTTAGCTGTTGTTTGGATAAAAGAATAAATGTATAATATGATAGATAAACCAAAAAATTTATTTGTTTACAAAGAATAAGTAGATATAGTTCTGAACCCTGTTCGGCCAATTACGGTGGCTCAAAACATGAAGTGACGACCAATTACGGTCGCCTAGAACCTGAAATGGCGACCAAGTCCGGTCGTCCAAAACCTGAAATGGACGACCGATTTCGGTCAAACTGGATTGGTGGGAACAGCAAAACACCGGGATTTTTTTTTATTGGTGGGATGAGAAAAACGTTTGGTAGGGATAGACACGCCCTGGTAGTAGTTACTAAGACCAGGCCAGGGCAGAAATCCCACGATACAAGCCCAACGGGCTATGAGCACATTTTTCTTCAATTCGTCTACCGTCCAGCGAGAATCGAACCCTCGCCTCTTCTAAAGAAGAGGGTGTCTTCTACCAGGTGTGTGGGACCTTGTACTTAACACTGGAGCACAGCCAGGTCACCCCCTTTCCTTAGCCCCTTAAGAAAACATACTGCATTTAATGCTCTCTTCTCTCCTTGACTTCTTCAATCACACCTTATGCAGTCTTCTCACATGATGAAATGGTGTACTAAATGATAGATGGAGTGTGTGAGTGAAGTGATGTATGGGGACGTGCATGTGTACTATGTGAGAAGTGATGGACAAAGGGTCTACATGAGTTGGAATATATTACATGTATAGTGTAGGGCGTATGTGAACTGTGATGTAGCTAGGATGCAATTAAGGTTGGGTGGGTATATGCATCGAACCATAAATGAGAGAGTTTTGATGCATGAATTTATATGGATGGATGATTTAGAGTTAAATAATACTTATGAAATTATAGCATACTAGAAAAACAATTGCCCCCTTCTCGGACGGTGCTTCAAGTGAAACGAGAAACACCGTTCGAGAATAAGAAGAGAGAGCTCATTTTGACCGACCCATCTAACAATAGTTTTGGTCTCATGACTGATAACAACTAAGAAATGAATTTATGACAAGTCTAAAAAAAATTCATCAACAAAATGATCATGAAGGAGAAAGACATTTAGGGTGTGTTTGGTTGCGCGATTGCAAAACTGATTCTGCAGGAATCTGCGATTGCAAACCTGATTCTGCAGGAAGCTCACTTTCTCAGCTTTTTGAAATCGCAGCTTTTGGGTACTATTTGCCTGCAATCGCTGGGTTTAAAACTGCGATTACAAAACTGTTTGGTTGCGCGATTGCAAACGCAGCTTCCTGTAATCGCAATCGCAGCGCAATCGCGCAACCAAACGCACCCTTAATCTAATGTGTTGAGTGATTCAACCCTCGATTGGGGTTCTTAGCCTTCGTGTGATGTAGCCCGGCGTTGGATTCCATGTGCCTCCTGTGCATGGTAGCTCAGCGATGTGTTACAAATGATTTAGACTTATTCATACCTGTATAATTTCTTCCCCGTGTTCCTTTGGTTCTGTTTGAGGGTTTTTTCCCCCCCTGAATGGTGGAAGAATATAATTGCATATAATGAAAAAAGATATTGCATTTTGTAAAAACTCATGAGATCTGAGTTCATATGAAGAAAATAAGCTGAAAAAACTTGGTATGATAGATTTCCCCTTTCCGCCACTTCATACAAACTTCGCTCTGCTTCTGCTTCTATATCTTGTTTAAATGTCTCTTTATTGCAAACTATCCTGGTCTTCTACTACCTCATCCATCACCCTTGAATCAAGGTGATTAACCTGTGATCATGATGTCAAAGATAGTCATGTGAAAGTACAAAGGTTGGAGCATATAAAATCTTAACCATCTATCCCAGATATCCAAGATTATCCATAAAATTTGAAGCAGTGACTTTCCTCCCTGAATCAAACCACCTCTTAGCATGTTGGTAGAGGTATACCCTCTTCACTGAGGGGTCATTGGTCAAGTTTTGTTCTTGCTTATAGGAGAAGATTTAACTAAGAAAATATTAAAAAAACAACAAATATTACCTGCCAAATTTTTTTTCCCTACTGTAGCATCCACAAAATATATATTAATGGAGAAAGGGATGACTTTTAACTTCAACAAGAAATTTCTCCCAGGTCCTTTCCACTTGCAGAACAATTTTTCTGCTGATTGAACCTGAATTCCACTCTATATGCTGTTTAAAAGATGCTTACAGTAAGAAGAAAAATGACAATTATATCTTTTTTTTCATTCCATCATAAATATTGGTGATATGGACATGGAGAAATTTAAAATATGCAAGGCCTGGTTACGTTTATTTTAATTAGTAAAACAAACAGTATTTATATTTAATGTCATCCTCCTCTCCTTATATACTGTTTGTTTTTGTAAATTAACTAATTCATATGTTTGTGAATCTCAATTTTGCAGTTGCTATGCAAATGCTGTATTACAGTGTTTGATGTGCACAAAGCCTCTCAGCATTTACCTGCAGCGAAGACTACATTCAAGAACATGTATTTCTCTGATTCTTGCAAATGTGTCTTATCTACATATTGCATTTGCTGTGATGTACACACATATATGGTTAACTTGTATCAGTTAACTGACACCTGGATCTCAAATCCCTGACTTACTGAATGCTCCTTAGACATGTTTCGGCTAATAGTATCATATAATTTGTATACCATCATCTACTGTGTTATGCTGAAAATTTAATGTAAATCAAGAGGTGTAATATGTTAAAAAAAACAACATGAAGGGCTTTAAAAGTGATGAAAATGTAAGTACAATAACATTTCTTGTTTTCCAACTGTTTGGGTGCTTCAAGAATCCTACTATGCTTTTAGGCTGTGCTCAAATCATCTTCATGGCTTTGCTGGTCCCAAGCCAGGATAAGATTGAAAGCTAGCATAAGATAGTCATAACTATGTATAAACCCTAATATGAATGTGTGCAATAGGTTTGCCATATGTGAATATATGCTTAATGGTCAGTCTGTATCATTGTATCTATATCCATCTCTTTTCCCTGCAATCCATATCTGTCTCTGTATTTATATATACGTCTGGGAATCATAGCGCATATGCTGAATTATTTGGATTTGTGCAAACATTTCTTGATTTAGGTGGTGTGAGAGGTTGGTGCCTTTTGTGTGAACTTGAGCAGCATGTTACAATGTTGCTGGAAGGTGGAGGCCCGTTGTCTCCTAGCAGACTACTTTCAAACATGCGAAATATTGGATGTAGAATGGGTGGAGGTAACCAGGAAGATGCTCATGAATTCTTAAGGTGTGTAACAATGAATATTTTGGTGTGGCCTATTATTCTTTATACATTTTTTTTTTGTCAATGAAGTGTTCTAAGAGATCTATGTGGAATTTTCCATTCATGGAACTGCTAAGTTCATTACTGCTATTTGACTCGGATGTTTCCTTCACATGTTATGAGGTGACAGGCTTCTACTAATGTCTATGCAATCTATATGCCTCGAGGGTCTATGTGGTGAGAACCAAATTGATTTGAGAGTACAAGAAACTACACTAATACAACAGATCTTTGGCGGTCGCCTGAGATCAAAGGTGATTTGCATTTTGTTTTTCTTTCCCAATGTCTATTTCTAATGACAATATTTTATATGGCTTGCTATTTTTCAAATTGTTTGTATACTCACTTGCCAGTTCAACATCTGAGTAGGATGCAAAAAAAAAAAAAAATTTTGATTGATAAATTGAAAGGATTATTGGAATGAATCAAAGTAGACAAAGCCAAAGAAAATTATCTCATATGATATGAGTAACAAGACAAAAGCACAAAGGAGTATAATAATTACTTAAACCAGGCGGGACTCTGAATCAGACAAATGCTCAGGCAAATAAAAATTGAAGCTTATAGAGGCATATAAGAGAGATGCAAATTATCCTAAATGCATGCATGCTGGGTTGTTTTTTTTTTTAGTTGGTTCAAGGAGGACATTACTCTCACCCCTATTCATTCACTTCCCCTTTTTTCTGACAATATGTGAATCAAACCAGTTCTTTTGGGTCAAGTGAAATTTTTAGTCTAGAGGCGAGCCATTTCTTAAACTGCTAACACACACTGCACATGAGTCTACTTAAAACTTTGTTTATCTAAAAGTCGGTCTTTGAATATTATCCTGGCACATTTATGATTTTCTCAGTACATTTTGGTAACATGATCAAGCATACGAGAACTTCCAGACTTGGGAACAGTCCCCATCGACAAAACCACGCAAGGTATCCTTGATATGGCAAACAGTTGATCACTATGAGTCCTTTTAATAACTGGTAAGCATGTGAATAATCCCTTCTTGCTGGCATCAAAGTCAAGATAGCACCACGCATCATCAGGTTTGTTTCTCCATAACCCACTACTCCGATCTTGTGTCATTATTTGGGCCCTTGACAAATTAGCAAGGAGAAATAAAAAAACATGAGCAGGGGCCCAAACGGAACAGATATGATAATTTGATCTAGTCTCTTAAGTTGTTTTGTAGGGCCTAGGAGAAGCAAGAAGGAAACAGACGAATAAATAGTCACTAAACAGTAGACAGAACTTGGATGGTTCCCTAGATGGATGTCGATAATCAAAATGAAGGCCATCTTATAATTTTAAAAGGAGAGTATTGAAGTATAAACATATGCTTAATTGAATGGGTATATCTATTAGCCATGTGTTTGATGTTGTTATACAGGGTCCAGAAGAAAGGAAAGCAGAACGAGAACACAAGTGGGCAAAATTAAACAAGACTGGATACATGCTTATGGACGAATCCTGGTGTGAACGTCAACTTAGACAATCCTAATGCTGAACGTCGACGAAGACAACCCTTGTGTGAACGTCGACTTGGACAACCCTGTTTCTGGATGTCGACTAGACAATTCTAGCAGTGAACGTCGACTAAGACAACTCTGTGAGAAACGTCAACAAAGACAACCCCATTGGAGGATTGTTGAGCCATCTTTCAACTACTTTGCTTATCTACAGTGTTCCCTGTTCCCTGATCACCCTGCAAATTCAACCCACTTGTATATCCACATTCCTTACACCTATTCACAAAGCAAAAAAAAAAGAAGAAAAACAACAAAACAGAGAAGAGAAGAGAAGAGAAAGCATATCCCCCTCATATTCATCATTTCAAACACCTAAACCATTCCATTCCATGTCTCTAGGCTATCAATCAAAACCATTCGCCCACTACACTTTTGAAATCCAAAGGAGGAAGGAGAATCAAACCTATTGTTGGGAGCCACCACCCTGAATCGAAGGAGGAGGATGAGAGGGTTGTCCTGGGGTGGTCTCGTCCCCTTGAAAATCCTGTCTAGCTGGACAAGGTCACGAAGTGGCGGACCCTTCGACCCTCGAGGGAAGACGAGGAGGGCCATTGAGTAGGAACGAGATGCACCGCTTCACTAGGACACCGAGCCGGACAGCCCTGGCATCTCGAGAAATTTAAGGTCATCCTCTGTAAATACCCTTGCAGAGCTTATCTTCATCCTCATGGTGGCCACAATGGACCAATACGAGCTCAATTCTTTGTTCCTCCTCTCAATCCGCTGTTAAGAAAGCCAGAGATCGTCTTCCATCTTGCACTTATTTTCCTCTGCTCTTTGCCTATCCTCCTCCGCTCTCTATTGAAAGTGTTCGAAATTCTCCTCCTCTCTCCGCTGATCCTCCTCTGCTCTCTGTCTACCATGTCTCTCACTCTCCAAAGAAGATTGAAGGGTACGGATGAACTCTCGCTGCAAACCTGGGTCGAATCCACCTGAGGATGCCTTGAAGTCTTCTACTCTGACTGCAAGTTGTCCCTCTCACAGGTTAGAGCAAGGATGTCATTCCTGGTCTGAAGGATCTCCCTCTTAAACTGTGCAGCTTCATTCTCTTGTTGGTCCCTAGCCTCTATAAGCTGCATCCGAACATCCATCAACTCATTTTGGGCATCTCGCAGTTGACCCAATAGTACAAGCTCTTGACTCGAAGATGATGGCAGAGGAGCAATAGACAATGACGATCCGGCAACTCGAGCCTGCTCTACCTCCTCAAGATGAGCCTCAAGATCTCCTATTCTTTGCAAGAGTCGCTGCTTCTCCACCTAGAGTTCACTAACCAATGAAGTTTGAACTGCAAGCTCCTCGCTCACAGTCTTAAGCCTCTGAGCAACGACAGATCGCCCGCCCTGATTAAAGAAGATTTGAAGAATCACTCTTTATGAGAGCATTGCGAAAAGAGCAAGTTTTGAAGGAAACCAACATGCTTACCTCTATGTCGAGCATCGGTTCTTCGAGTATCCCAAGATCATTTGCATACACTCGACGATACCATTCCATGTAGTCATCGCTGCTATCAAGACCCGCCGGTGGTCTAATTGAGTGGCCTTTCTCTTCCCATAGCTTCAAGTGTTCAGAAAAGTCATCCTCTCGGATAAAGGCTTTTGGAATCCCTCACAGAGTCAGACGAGGAGAGGTCGGAAAGAGGACCAGGGATCCATTGGTAGAAAGCCTAGCTGGCGTGCTACGTGGCTAGCGCAATGGTAGAGAACTTCATTAAAGAAAATAATCCATGTATCGCAAGCTAGCTCATCGAGGATCTCCTCCACATACGGCCTCCATGTCTTCTGAAATAGTAACAAGCGCACGAGGCACTAAACTGAAAGAATACACCTCTCAAGGAAAGTTTGATGAAGCAAAGAATGTACCTGCTCCTCAGTCAGTAAGAGAAAGTCCTCACTGAGAAAAGCTAGAGTCCTACCATAGTTTCCTTCTGGTGCAACCCACCGCATGGCACGAGGGAGAGATGGGTCGCAAAGATCCATTGGTTACGGACGAGCAATAGCAATATGCTCATACCCAAATAGCTGTTGACCAAAAGGGAAGGATGAGAAAATCAAGCACAAGTCCAAAGGTAGGTAAATGCAAGCACAGACACAATGACAAGAAAGCATCAAGCAAGTTATACCTGAAGAAATGCAATGAACCCACCAAGACTCTTGTCCTTTGCCCGTTGCTTCTTTCTTGATAACTCAGCAAATAGATGAGCCATCATCGCTGCTCCCCAAGCATAGTCTCCCATTTGCACCAAATCCTCCATAAAGGTCAAGAAGTGTAAAGAGACTCGGTCCGAGGAATTAGAGAAGAGCAGGCGCCCAAAGAAAAATAATAAAAGGCCCTCAGTTCTCTCTGGGCTCGCACAGGATCGGCTACAGTCTTCCTTTGTTTCGTCATGAGGTCTCGGGCCACAAATCGCGCCTCTGTCTCTTTCGGCCGACGCAAGAGGAACCTCCCCAGGCCATATTGAGCAGCAAGACGCCCTAGAGGAATGAGAGTGAGAGTTTTCCCGCCGTCAATAAAGTCCCAAACACCGATTAACTCCCAGAATTTGCAACGGTAATTTCCAAGTGTCTTCCCTGTCATCGGGCGGCCCGTAAATGGAAGACCGGTGATCCATAAGACATCTTCTAAAGTAGGTATCACAGCGCCAGTCAGGAGGATGAAGGTGCAGCTCCTTGGATCCCATCTCTCACCTAAAGCCTCTATATATCCTCGGTCCACACTAAAAGGCTCAATTCGGAAGAAGGCCCGAAACCTAGCCCCGTCTATAGGCCCTTGCTCAATAGGCACTAGGTCCTCATACCAGTTTCGCACGCCATGCCATAAAGAGCACAATATCAAGGGCCGCTATAAAACAACAATGAGTAACAATTAAAAATGATGATTCCCCACTAATACTTAATATCTTCTTTTAGGAGTAGTAAAGAAAAAAAAGGGGGAATCATGTTTACCAAGGCACAACGATAGACACCTGCCACTTTCTCCTCATTGTCACCCTCGCCGTCACCCCCCGCCTCCATATCAAGCTCGGCAACCCGCTCATCAGCCCCTCCAGCTTCATTATGCTCGTTAGCCTCTATGTTTGCACCCTTAGACTCGTTCGAGTCTGAACCACCCTCCGCAGCGTCTTCCCCAAAGCCACCCACACTTGCGACAACGCCTGCAAGCTCATCAATGCCTACGTCACCTCCCTTGACTTCATCTATCTTTGTGCCTTCATCTGTGGATCTTTTAGTACCTATGTCATCACCAGATTCCATTGCATTCGACTCATACCATGATATCTCCTCCTCAGATTCGTTAGTCTCCACATTCACCCTCGCCATGGTAATCCCCACACTCACTGCCCCCGCCTCCATCCCTGACATTCCTCTCGTTGCCGCGTCATCGACAACCCCCGAGACTCCCACCGGGTGTACGTCAGCGCCGCTTTAGCCTTTGGGCCCACCCCCGCTTTGGGTAATAACCGTTGCCCTTGGCATTTCACCGCCTTCCGCTACCACTATATCACCTCCTACTACCTCCCCCATCACCGTCATCAGCCTTGTTTCCACAATCGCCATCATGGTGGTCCCGGGGTCCCTCTCGAGCATTTCACCAAACATCTCTCGTGCACCCTCTGTTCCTTCTTCTCCAACACCACTCTAGTCACTACCACTGCCGCCCATGGCCTCTGGCCTCGTGGGACTTGCCTCCATGATCCTTGCCACCATACTCATCACCTTCAGAACATTAATGGTCGCTTTCGGATCATCATCTGTTTCCCCATGTTGCTCCGTCGAACCACCCGCGGAAGACTTCCACCATTTTCGCTCCAAGCGCTCGATCCTCAACGGCATCTCAATCTATTCAACAAGAAAAAATGAAAGAGGCGGGGAGGATGAAGGGGTTCTGTTTAAATGAAATGGATTTGGGGAATATGAATGAAAGCCTAGGCCCGATGATGTCCTGTAAGTCGGACGAGCTACTAGTGGTTTGTCATATTTTGTATGAGTCAAGTCAATGATTTAAAACCCACGCAGATATGTCCAATCCCTCATATATATGTACATATATCTATCTAAATAAGCATATACTTAGTTTGAGTTTGTATAGTTGTGCCTTATGAGCATCTTTGGACACTTTGTTGCACATATCTCAAGCGGATTTTAGACACATTTTTAAGATTTTGGACATTTTCGGGTGTTATATTACCTATATCAATTGATGTCCTGGTTTTTTGTGCTTTTCTTGTGTTTTTGGGTATCTTTGGGCCTTTTATTACATATATCTCGAGTGGATTTTGGATATACTTTGGTCGTTTCTGGGTGTCATATCACATATATCAATCAATGTCTCGGTTTTCTGCGCTCTCTGTGTTTTGAGTACTTTTTGGGCATTCTATTGCATATATCTCAAAGCGAATTTTGGGCATCTATAAGAATTTTTATTGCGTATGTCAGGATCACTTCAGTACATTTTCAGGATTTTCATTAGGGCTAAGGCACTTAAACCCGGGCATTTTGTCTCTCAGTACATGCAAGCCAGGATTGATTCCCCATAGTCCAGTTTTCTTTGAGTTATCAATAAAATGATCCTTCTTTGATTATTTGAAAGTGTTCCCTTTTTATTTCTGTCATGATATCCCCATGTTTCCTGAGTTGCAATGCACGGTAGGCACAGGGAATCCAACATTGGGCTGCAACACACGAAGGCTAGGAACCCCAACCAAGGGTTGGATCACTCATTAACATTTAGATCAAATATTTCTTTCTCCCTTCAAGGATCATTTCATTGATGGATCATAAGAAAATTGCTTCCACGTTTATCTCCTGACCAGTATTTACTAGAAAACAATGCCTGATGGTTAAACCGATCAAAATGAGATCTCTCTTCTTATCCTCAAATGGTGCTTCAAGTTTCACTTGAAACACCATCCGAGGGACAATTGTAGATACCCCATTTTGATTGGTTAGAACTGTGAAACACTTATCATTTGTGATATCTTAGTTTGCAGGTCTAAACCCTGATGGACTTCTCTGAGCCAGAATAATCACTTGAGAGGAGAAAAGAAAGAAAAGAAAAACATGAGCACACAAGTTCTTAAGAGAAGCTTAGAGAAGCAGTACCATCGCCCGGAATGATCAAGCCTTGGGATGTTGTACAGGACATCTGAGTCTGTCTGGTGACTAAGACAAATGACCGACCACTCATCATAGTGGATGACCTTTCATGGATTGTCGACCAGGATGATCTTTGGGAGATTGTCGTACAAGACAATCTTTTGGAGGATTGTCGACTTCGACGATCTTTTGGTGGATTGTTGAACTGGACGATCCTTCGTGGGATTGTCAAAGTCGACAATCTTTTCTGGATTGTCGACCTAGATGTCTACATGTAGAATATCAACCTAGACGATGGGATGACGGATTGTCAAAAATACTGGGATAAGTTCAGCTCGAAAATGACGGTATGGCCTGAGATTTCTGCCTCTCCATTGACGTCAGCCACTTCGGGTGAATGTGGGAGCGTCGTGGGACACTCATTACCTCCCCAAACAAGTGTCAAGAAGATGGTGGCTCATTGAGGCTATAAAAGGGAGGCAATGAGAGGCTTTAAGGCAACAAGACTCATCTTCTATTCCCCAAAAGTCATCCAACCTTTCCCTAGCCTCCACATTCGAGACCAGTAGCATCTCACCACCCTCCACCCTCCATTTTCAAGCACCACCACCCTAGGTTCTCCCCTTCCCCTACCAAAACCACCCATCCGAACCCATCTCTTTTTTCTCACCAACAGCCCCTCAACACTCTCCACCCTCCATTTTCGAGCACCACTTCCACCTACAATAATTGCCACTCCAAATACCCATTAACCTCCTTCACTCACCACCCAAAACCTCCCCTCTTTCTCCAAAAATCACTACCACCCAAAGTTAACTACCCTTTTTCATCACTATCATGTATCCCTCACCCTCCCTTACCAAAGAGGAAGAGAGACCTAAGCTCATGCCTCCCTACCCTCACTTCTATTCCTTTTCTTTTTTATACTTAAAATTTGTATAATATATCATCTCCTCATAAACCTTGTAAGCAAATTGTAACAAGCTTATTAATTAAATAAATATAAGTTTAATCAAAGTTGAGAGTGTTGGAGTACATCATTGGACTATTATCAGTTCTTTTGGAAACTATACGCATCTGGTGAACGACCCTAACTTGGATCGTCAGTCGATTGGTCTAGAGACCATTTGAACACTCCCCTTTGCAAGTTTGGGTGCCTCCCAAGGACTACTAACCCCTTTTGTTTTACTCTGTTTACTTCATTTGTTGTTTACTCTTTATATGCTTGTTATTACTCTTTTATATACTGTTTATATGTTATTTTCTGTCTCAGTTTCTTGTTAGCATAAAAGCTTCCACTAATTTTGTTGAATTTTCTTGGAGTTAACCCTCGACAATCCCCCCTCGTTCGTCGAGCCTGACAATCCCCCTTAATTTGTCGAACCCGACAATCCCCATTGGTTCATCGAACCCGACAAATCCACCTGAGTTCGTCGAACTCGACAATCCACCCTTAGTTCGTCTATCCCGACAACTCCCCTGGTTCATCGAGACCAACAATCCCTCCTAGTTCATTGAATTGACAACCCTTTCTGGTTCGTCAAAGCTCCATAGCTCACCTCTAGTCTATTGACTAGAAAGAACACCCCTTTTATCCCATTTGCCAATCCTACAAAAAAAAAGTCTCTCTCTCTCTCTCTCTCTCTCTCTCTCTTTGGGTTTGCAGAATCAATATGAGCTTGAACACCTCAAGGCACGACCGTCCATAATCCTTGAGAGGAGAACCCGCATCTCCCGTTGAAGGCGAGTGCTAGAAGAACATCCTCTTTTCTTGCTTTTGAGGAAAAGCAAGTGGCAATCACAACAGCGTCCCTAGAAGCAGTCGGGCAACCTTGGACGATCCATCAAGTGACGATTCGGAGCGCCATTCGCGTAACGGAACCAAATTTGAAGGAACCCGGATTCACGACACAACATCATCATCATCGTCAAAATCTAGTACCGACAATATCTAAAATTAATTCATTGGCTTTTTTTTGTTATTTTGAAAATTAATTAAATGATAAAATACTAATTTTGAAGTACTTTTGTTCCATCTTAGCAGAAAATCTAATTGTAGATGGTGTAATTGCATATTTTTTAACTTCATGAGGTGATTTTGCAAGTTTTAAAAACTTCATGGGGGTCCAAATGCATTTTACCCTTGATTTTATAAGTAAATTTTGTGGGCAAAAACTATTCTAAAAGTATGAAGGGGTGATTCTATATGTGCCCCTCCAATTCATAACTAAGCTTCATTTTTAAATATGCCTCTTGTGTATTTGACATTCATTTTAAAGCCTCATATATTAAACACACTTTTGATCATGTTTGTATGCCTCGTTTCTTTCCTATCACCAATCTACTCATCTTTCACAATTGTCCTTTTCCCCCATATAATTGTAACAGATTACTCGCCGACAGCCACTAGCAATGTGACCCCCCTCATCATGGAGATCCTCTCCCTCTCTCCGCCGCCGCACATGCTGACACTCCACCACTCCACATGTTCCTCCATCCAACCCTCTATGTGAAAAATCTCTGTCGCCATGGCCACCTCGATCGAAATGGAGGATGAGTTTGTCTTCTTTGGTGATTGTTTAGCTGAAGAAGTTCACGAGCGATTCATTGCAATACGAAAAAGAGGACATGCTCATCTTCTTCTTGAGCAGCAGCCGCGACGACGAAGGGTGCGCCCAACACCATGTTTGACTTAACAGACATCATGTCCTCTAGGTTTTACATCATCGTGATTGAGTCATCTTTGCAACTCGCACAAAAACTAACATAAGAGGACATGCAAACATGTAAGTTCTTTTTTTCTTATAGGTGAATAGGTTGGATTTAATTGATTGTATATACTATAGTCATTTTTTGTTTTTTTTTATGTAAAATAAGAAGTAGATTTGACTCTTTTATTTGTATGTGATGTATGAAGGATTTAATTGTGTTAATTTATAAGCATGTATTGGGATGCAAAGATTTGTCCCAAAAAAATAGGTGGCTGTCTAAATTAGGAGGCATTCTTACTGGGCAGATTTAAATCTGACAAAAAATATCTTTTACATTTTAAAAATGATTTTTTAATTCACATTAAAACTAAAAAAATTTTAAATTAAATATCCTTTTTCAAACTGTTTGGAAACACGTTTGAATTTTTATTTCTAAAAAGGCAAAAAAAGTTCAAACGGGTTTTCAAATAACCCCTTAATTTTACATGGATAAAATGAAAATTAAATCTGATGAAAATTAAATTTGGTGTTTGATAATATTAAATTTTTTTTTACAATAAATGATTTCCATCGTTTTTTTTATTTATTAACATGAATTTTTTGGTTATTATATTATTGGTGTTCTAACAAAAATAAATAAATATGAAATGGGTGTGCATTTCATTACCTTAAATTACTTGGAACAATATAATGCTAACCATATTTTATTTTGCAATATATATTATAGTTTTTGGCCCAAATGGTTGGGGTGGGGGGGGGGGGGGTTTCATGGTTTGCTTCAAATTTGGATATAATAAAATATATTAGTCAATATTATATTCTTTCATATATTATTATTGCATGATTTATTATGATAATTTATTTTAATTCAAACCATGATATTTTACCAACTCTTTAAATATTAAATATTTTCCAATCCATATGGGTGTGCAAGTGAAAATGGAGGGAGCAACTAGAAGCACCCACTACCGACTCGTTCAAGATGCGTGTTTTTTTTATAGAAAATGGTAGACATTCTGTTTTAATTTTATTATTAAAAGAAAGGGAATTCCCAAGGCATACAAAGAAGTGAAAAATAGAAAAACAAAAGGGGAGAGAACCCGGTGGGTGAGTCCCATTACTTGATAGAAGAGAGCCCTAGGTCTACCGAGATGACAGGCCCCACCCTAGGCCTCCCTAGTCCATAAAACCTATCAACCCCCCCCCCCCCCCCACCTAGAGAAGAACACCCTGCTCACTTTCATAGAATGAATGCCCCAGTCTTGGATGAGGCCCACTATCATATTCCAGATATTTTCAAAATATATCTTAAAATCTCTGAAATCCAAGTGGTTTCAAGAAAATCAATAGGGCCCAAACACCACATGGACCAAGGTCTAAAGAACTTTAGCCCAAGATGCTCTTATCATTCACTTGAGAAAGCTTTTGACCGACCTCCCACAAATCGTCCAAGGATCGAAGACTGTCATCAAAATCAGAAGTCATCCGAAGAGTATGTCATGCTTGACGTGCAAATGGCCACTCCACAAAAATGTGTTATGGCCACTCCAATAAGGCATGATGAGCACGCAATGTCATCATGGGGCGCCCATTTTGCGCGATACACCTTTGTGAGAAGGTGGTCTTGATAAGAGCCACATAAATTTTTTTATACCTAAGTGAGATCTGTGGCCTCCAAATCTTCCTCGCCTTCCTTACCGTGGCCTCCATCAAAGCTTTATTTCTTCTCCACTAATTGTAACCGCTTCTAACGGAGAACCCTTCCCTGTCGAGGTCACCACACCACGATATCTAGTATGTCCTCCAAGCTTGGTGCTGAATGAAGCTCACAAAGAAGGTCCACCTACATATCTCCTTAGTCCTCCTGCAACCTCTGCCTTATCGTCACCTCCTAAACGCTGCCAGAAGGTTGGTTAGTCGTCTAGAACTAGACCATCACCCCTTCCCTGTCCACCGCAAGATTGAAAGTTGGATTGGAGATGTAGTTCAAGATGCATGTTGGTTCAAACTGTGATTATTGATTGAATCAAACTGTGTCTTTTTTTTATAATGTCAAGGGACAATTTGGCATGCAACTTCACATGTAAGCCCCATATACATTTTTTAGATCGTGTGTAGCCACAACTACAGAGCAGCTTAACTGAAGTACTTGGTGATTGGCGTGGGTAAGCTAGGCATCACAATGGGGCAGGCTAGCTTGACCAATTGAATTAGGGCCCAAGGCTAGCGGGCCTGGGTCAGGCCTACCTATATTAAATCAAGATTTTACTCAAATTTTACCCAAATCAAGAGAGACTCGTACATTTATCCAAATTTCCAATGATTTTTTTTCTTCCTTGACTTCCATATTTTTTAAAAGATTTGAGTAAAATACAAAGTAATAGTTAGAGACATGTCATATCATATGGAGCTTTTGCTCAAATTTTTAATAAAAGTTACATATAAGTTTGAGTAAGACTGTGTTTAAATATGAGATTAAAACATTAAGATTCTTAAAATCTTGTGTTTCAAACTCAACTTTTGAAAATGTTTGTTTTATTAAATTTTTAACTGTAAGAATTTTTTATTTAAAAAAGAAAGATGGTGATTTAAAAAGTTAAACGGAAAAATATATTTGAATATGAGTTTAAAATTTTTTACGTTTTTAAACGCAGAATATATACTAAACTCATATCCAAATGAACATAAGTGCCGGAGATGGCCGCAAACCTGGTTAGCGTTTTAAACAAAACCGATCCCCAGCGCATCCGTGTCCGTGCTCTCTTCCCAAAACATTTATTCTCACCCCGCCCTCCACCCCCCAAAACAAACGAGACTCCTCTTTCCCCTTCCCCTTCTTTCCCTTCACCAAGCAAGCAATCTCTCATCACAGTCTTCCGATCAGGATCCCCGTTTCACCCTCATCGATCATCCATCCCTCCCGATCGTCCCCTCCGGCGGCAGCAATGGCTGCTCTGTCGGCTTCGGATCTCCAGACGGTGTACACTCTCCTCGGCAACTCGCTCAGCCCCGACGAGTCCCTCAGGAGACCCGCCGAGTCCTCCCTCTCACAAGCCGAGCTCCGCCCGGGCTTCTGCTCATGCCTCCTTGTCGGTGTCCCTCGACCTCTCTTTATCGTCTCCTCGAAACCTCCCTTTTTTTTGTTTCTGTATAGGCTGGTTTCATGTTTTGATTGATTTGGTGTTTCTGATCTGGTTTCAGGAGATAATCGTGGCGAAGGACTTGGTGTCCCAGGTGGACGTCCGCCTCAACGCCGCGCTGTACTTCAAGAACTGCATTAACCGATATTGGCGGCGGCGGCGCGATGCCTTGTAAGGGTTTTGGTTCCATTGATGTTTATACGATCTCTGTCTTTCTCGTCAATGGTTGCTTTAGTTGCAGGAGATGTTAAAGGAAGCCTTTTATTTTGAAGCATTGTTTTTTTTCTTCTTTCTTTTGATGATTGGAAAGTTGATCAGTAAATGAGAAAATCAGTTGAATCTGTACTTGGAAGTTGCAAATGAGCAGTCCATTTTGAAAATATTGTCGAAAGTGATGCTGGATATAGCCATTGGAGCATGAACCAGAGAGAGATAAAGAACAACCAGAAGACTTTTTTACTCAACACCACCAAATATAGCCAAAGAGTTTTTTTTTAATTGAAATTAGTGTAGGTGCTATCTTATTAATAGAATGCCTTGAACAAGAGGAGACAATAGATCTCTGATCAATAGTGAGAAATAAGACTACAAAGATGAATATAGTCAACAAAGGGGAAAAAAAACTCCTCCTCATCATGACAAGATAAAAGAAAGTTATTTTCTCTTGCTAATGGAACCAATCTCTTCCCATGATAGTGGAAGGAGTCTCCACTCCTACAATGCAAACGATCCATACCTTGAGAAGTGAACTGAATACGATCACCGCCGATGAATTTTCCGTATATATCATCTTGTATTGGAAAACACATTCATGAAGAGTTAACCCAATATTTCAACATACTGAATGAGGAACAAGCCATTGAAATTTAGTGAGGTTGCTTCAATAGTGTTTCTTTTGCATCCTTTGTGGTAACCATCTCCATATACCATCAAGATCTCTAAAAGAGCAATTGGCCCCTAATGCTGTGCCGACCTTCCACCAAATTCGAGCACTAAAAGGCAAACAAAAATAGATGATCTCTTGTTTCCTCATCCCTTCCACGAAGAATACAATTATCGCTGCCATCATGTGCCCATTTCAACTGATTGGCTTTGGTAAGAACTTTGTCAAGAACAATAATCCACATGAAGCTTTACATCTTCTTTCCATCTAATGGTGTCTTCTCATTCTATATTTAATTATATCCCTTGAAGTGCTTTGAGGAGGGAAGACAACTTCGACAATTCCATGTTATTGAGATTCCGCCGTAGTCGTGGAGTCTAAATATACTGTTGTCATCACATGTGAATGAATCGTTCATGTGATCACCCTTGTCCAAAACCACCTGGAAAAGACTGGGAACAAGAATAGCCGGAAAAGTATCATGAAGCCAATGGTTTCTTCAGAAAACCAGTGTTGATTACTTGTAGAATTACTCAAGAGGAAGTGAGCAATAGGGTGCAAGTGGGTGTACAATAAAAAGGAAAGCTCTTTAGATTGTAGTGGCATAAGGTAAAGGCACAATTGCTAGCGAAGGGCTATACACAAAGCTGATAGAATGGATCTTTGTAGGTGAAGACTATTGTGGTGCTGCTGTAGATATGGAAAAGAGGAATTCATGCAATGAAACGTAATCTGGTAGCTGTTGATGTTACTTGCCAGTGATGAGCAAAACATTATTGGGTAAATGGTTGTGGGGGATGGTAAAAAAATCTTGATGACATGGATCCAGGTAGTCAGATTCAAGTATTTCCAGAGCTGCAGAGCATTTGAATTCTGCTCACCAGGTATGTTCAGGATATCTATGATTTGAAGGAATGTTATCAAGATTGTCTCGGCACTCTATGGAAATCAGAGATTTAGAATTAGCAATGGGAAGTCGATATCCTTTTGGAAGGACAGTTCCCTGAACCATCATTCACACGCTTATTCCGGCTGGTTTACTCTGAGGATAATATTACTGAAGATGCAAACCAGGTTCAGGGTTTGTGAGGAGTTTATTCTTTGGTGCCCTGGACTCATAAGAAACCTATCTGATGTGGAGTTCAGGGATTTGGAAGGGTTTTTTTGCCTGCTGCAAGGCATGCCATTCAATTATGAGACGGAGTTCAAAGATTATGGAGGAATAGATTTAGATGTGGAGTTCTCTGTGAATTCTTCCATGAAATACTGTCCAAGGAACTGGCTCTGATTCTGAAAGTGGTCAGGAGGATTGAATTCATTCTCCTTAAAAAAGAGCTGGAATATATGCCTTCCCTCTAGGTCTGAGCCTTCATGTGGATCCTCTGTTTGAACAAGATATTTACCCAACTAAACAGGGGCAGTCTGGGCTTTAGATACCCTTCTGTCTAGCAAAATGTGTGGCAGTCAGGTGGAACATCTGAACGTCGTATGGTCTGGTGCCATTTGAGTAGGGTTGTGTGGGATGGGGTTAAGGGGCTTGGGGCAAGCTGATTAGCCTTAAGACCTTTAGGGATGTGCTATATAGATTCCATAAAATAAGGAAGAATAGTGAGTTAAAAAAAAATACAAGCTCATTGCAAGCATATATCAGGTGGTTTGTTGGGCCTTGTGACTAACAAAGAATGAATTTTCACGAAAAAAAAACTTGCTAGGTAGAGAATATGGGAGTCTGTGGTTTGGTTCCTGAGGGTCTGGTGTGCCTATATTCTTATGGTTGATATTGTGAAAGATTTCTAAAGGGGAGCGAGACTTTAGTATATTGAATGAGGTGGGGTGGGACATTTTGGTGTCCTCCCTTGAGTTTGCTTTCTTTTCTTTACCTTCTTTCTTATGTTTTTCTCCTTGTCATAAAATGGATGGCACTACTATTTGTCAAACAAAAAACATGTTTTAACTAATGTATAATGTTTGAAAGTTTTGCTATTGCTCTACATATGGTCTGTGTACACCAATTTTATTAAGATTGCTAGACTACATGGAATGAAGAAGTAAAAGAAGAAGAAAAGAAAAGGACATGATAGGGAAGAGAGGCAGGGAGTAACTAATAAGGGATGGACAACTGCAGCCTTATACAACATCGCATTTACTCCACTATAAAACACCCTTGAAATTAAGATTTGCTTCTCAGCTTTTAGGATATTTGAACACCACTCATTTAACAAATAGATTTGGTGGAATCACGTGTTCTCCACATTGCACTGTTTGAGTAGAATTTTTTTTATATTCCTTCTTTTCCATATTGCCTAACGCACGGCCTAAGGCATTAGAGTTTCTTTTTTGCCTCTAATAGTTTTTCTTTCTTTATCACTCAAAGCTTCTCATCATGTTGTTGGGGAAATTTAGCCGTATATGGTTCCCCCCATGTTGTTTGAACCATCTTCTAAATCCTTTTGTAGACTATGCACTTAACAAACAAATGCTCATTTGATTCAGCATGTGTTTTGGCACAACTCACAAAAAGAGAGAGGTGTGTATTGCCCAAATAGCTCAATTGAGCTTGGAATGGACCTTATCTTGGCACTACCACCACATGAATGCTTGAACTTTCAGTGGAGTTTTTGGCACTCCAACAAACTCAAAATTTTAATCTTCACCTCACGACATTACATCATGATTTGTTTGATATAGCAGAGAGATTTAATAGTAAATGCCTTTACTGAGTGTCTGTTCCAGAGCCACTGACCATCCTCTCTAGCTCTAATGGTAACTGAATTTACACTTCGTTGAGTAAGGCTATTGGTCTGTGATCCCCAATCATTCAACCTCAAATGAGAGCGATTAATGTTGATTCAAACATCCACACCTCTAAGAGTCAGAATGAAATTCAACCAACGTATCCATAATGCCATCCATCAACAAACTCCAAAAGGCATTAAAGAAACTGAGAGGGAACCATGAGGACTTGGGGCCTTATCAACATCGAGGGCAAACACGGTGGCTTTGGCACCCTCCTCGTTGAAGCAGGTGTCATGATCTGCTGGTTTCCAAACAAAAAATATAGATCCCTATCTATCCAAGTCTTCCAACAGGTCAGGTTTGGACGATGACTCCATCGAACAATCCATCTTTGCAGGGACAAGGATTTCATTTTGGGAAGCCGATCCATTTCCTTCGCTCAACAAGATTCAGCGATTGTTAAAAAGGGGTCCGAGAGGCAAAGTTTCCCCAAATTTGGGTCCTACAACAGTGGTACGGAGCGAGAAAAAGAAAAACCGAAAGTACTAGGCTGGGTAGATTTGTGAGTGCACACCGAATTCATTAGGATCTGAGTTGACACTTGAGTCTCATGGCCCAAGGCACGACCCAAGGGGGAAGATACCACCAGTGAGCCAATTGCACTGAGTTCTTGAGATTCTGACACATCCCCATATCATCTGATGTCTTTTTATCCTTCTCATGGATTACTCAACAAAGGCAGTGTCCATGAGAAAGACAAAAAAAGTGAAGATGATGTGGGGTTCATATGGCTGCTCTCAATTGATAAAAAGAGAACCCAATTAAGGGGTTCATGTGGCTACTCTAAATTGGTAAGGACCTCACCAAAGTTTTTTTTTGAAGATAATATAGGAGAATCTTATTTCAAGAAACCCCCGAAATAGGAGACGAGGGATCTCCTTTACAACAAAGGAAAGAAAGGAAAGGAAAATAACATGTACCCATTCCATCGAAGAACAAGGTGCGATGGCAGGACAAGATGTACAAGAGGTGTTAAACACATAATGAGATCCAACCACCCTTGCCAGTTGCCACATGTTATAATGCATTGGGACCAGATCTAGGTCCCTTATCTGACTTTGGCTTTCTGGCACTGCCTTGACGAATGACCTTCAGTTTGAAAATGGGGCATAGAAATAAATCTTTAACGAGGTAACCACCTTTTACAAAATTGTGTTGTTGATCTGCTGTGAAGGAAGCATAGTGGACCTCCTTTTTCCATCGAGCAACCAACGAGCGCATCCTTCCACGACCTATGGAAAAGATACTCAATTTCCTCCTCAGGGAGCCTGCCAACGAAGACACAATCACAATGGCGGGGAAGGACTGAACATGAGCCGGAACCACCCCCAGATTATAGTCCTCCATAATTTTTTGAATGAATTCCGGACCTGACAATCTTCATGAGAAAAGAGAAGTCCTCTCAAAGCAAGGGAATGCCACTCAGGTGGCACACTAAATCCGAGCCCACAATTTCCCAGTGGAGAGAGGGGGGATAAACTGTTATTTTAACTTTTTAACTCATTTTTTTTTATCCACATTTGTATATTATCACCACCATTAGTTTTATATCCCTCCCTATTTATGGCTTTGTACAATGACTCGATGTGCTTTAGCTCTCTATTATTTCTAATAGACAGCTGCTCTCTTCTGATATATCTATAAATTTTTGCATGTTCATCTTCCTTTTTGATAATAATGCTGATTGCATAATTAAACTGTTTATATATTACAATGCTGTAATAAATTTTGCAACATTATCTGATAGTGGCATAAGCAATGACGAGAAGATGCACTTGCGGAAGAAAATTTTGTTACATATGGGAGAAGAAAATATCCAGGTGATGATTGTTATCACATCTCCAACCGCTGTTAGTGTTAGCTGATTTATTTTTATTTAGTATAGAGTGATTAAAGTAGATTTTAATTTGGTTGTTGTTACCTTTTCCTTCCTGTTTTAAGCTTGTCTATATTCTGAGGTTCTGATGCCTTATGGTGATATAATTTGGTTGTTACCTTTTGCGTGTTCTGATTAATTATGAATCTAGTAATGTTTCTATGTAGCTTTATATTTTTTGCCTTTGTGACTTGAATTTTCTCTTGCTTCACTTTCTTGTATGCCAGTGTCTTATGGTTGTACTCTAAATCTGCTTGCTTGTGTCTCTGACAGATAGCGCTTCAGTTAGCTGTTCTCATCGCAAAAATCGCGCGCATCGACTATCCAAAAGAATGGTGAATCATCCATATACAAGTTTATTTATTAATGAGAGCAGATGAAAATTATTGTTTTGTCAATAGGTTATAGGTACTATGACTGATTTTTGTGGTAATCAGTAGCTTGCTTTTTCTAGTAGGCTGATATTGAAGAGTCAATCATGTGTTTTTGAGATTCGCTGTGTCATGATTAAAGTTATTGCATATTTTGTTGACACATTTATATAAAAATGTACTTTTTGTTAAGAGAACAAAATTGCCAACAGTGACTCAATTATCTGTATGCTAAATATTGTATGCATTGGGTCCAGGGTTGTTAATGTGCAAAGTGCAAGGGGAGGCACAAGGTGTAAAGCGTGAACAAATTTTTAATATCTTGTTTCTAAACAAAAGATAAGCAGAAGCATCATTCTCACGCACTTCGGCATACTATATTCTTTGATTGACATCTTAATTGAACCATCACGTTTGGAATTCTCTTCTTTATTTTAATTAACAAGGCAAAAAAAAAAAAAAACACGTCATGTGTTCTCAATTTTATGATTTCTCATATTTCTCATTGATGTATGAATCATTTTTCGTCTTCCCCATGCACTTTGATGGGAAACATGTGTTTCTTTTCCCCATTTTTTTCTATTATTATTTTTTTATTTAATCTGAAATCAACTCTGCAGGCCTGACCTCTTCTCTGTGTTAGCCCAAATTCTTCAATCAGGAGACATTCTCACTTCGCATAGAGTTTTTATGGTTCTCTTTCGAATTTTGAAGGAGTTGTCATCAAAGCGTCTTAGTTCTGATCAGAGAAACTTTTCAGAGGTATAGTGCTATAATATTTCCTTTTTGAAGGGCACACATTAAAATAATGATTTGGTGAACATTGTCTTATTTGAAAGTCAGTACTATATATATATTTTTTTGTTTTCAACAACAATTTTATGACACCTAGATCTAGTTTTGTCGAAGAATTATTGCCTAGTTTCAGACTGTAAATAACATAATTAACAATGTTCTTTTTCCCACCCACCAATTGGGTTTGACCAAGGCATGACTGGCGTCATTCCTCTTCAATTAGTATTGTAGGGATTTGGTTCCCATCCATTGGAGGTTGATACCTAGTTGAGAGTTGGTCTGAGATAGTAATATCAAATCATGATGGACAACCACCAAAAAAAATCATGATGGACCCCAACTTGATTTGTAAAGTTGACCAAAAAGTTGGACTAAAATAGGCTTATTTATTGGTTTTAAAAGAAAAAATGAACTATTAATATATTATGTATTCAAAGTTGACCAAGATCATAGCTTATTGTTTTGTTTTGTTAGCTAATGCTCATAGTTGCTAAAAAGAATTGGAGGCACTTCACCCTTAGAAGACTCTGTGATGACAAGTGACCTTCAACCGGCTCTCGTTCCTTTGCTCCCGCCGAGGATTCAAGGATGCACCCAGGCACGGCCTGGGATCCCTCTTGGTCCTCAATCGGCGAGTAAAGTTGTGGGGGATCCTCATTCTTCGTCTGGCCTTCTCTTTCCACCGAGGTCTCAAGGATGCACTCAGGCCCGGCCTGGGATCCCTCTTGGACCTCATCCGGTGAGAGTTGTGCCAGAAGGAACGTTTTCTACCGCGGGTCACAGACAATCATCAAATCAAAGTCGTTTCAGTCTAAAGCCGTCACAATGTTCAAGATGCCTTGGTTTTGGCCATTGGGCTAGGAGTTGCAGAGATCCGGTGATGTGTCGGAAATGCCGAAAAGTGGGTCATCGTTCAGTGCACCTTTAATGTGCGGAAGATTACTCGTTCTAGGATTAACTCACACATCTCCTTACCTCACGAGTCGGTTCAGAAATCTTCGGAAGTTAGCTATTTGTTTCTTCAAAATCAAAAGAGGTTCATAGAAGTGAAGAATTTCTTCGAAGGTGTGTTGTTGGTTATTGGCATGGCTCTGACCACATGAATCGGAAGGTGATTGAAGAAGGTCTTCGAGGAAGATGGAAAGGCATCAGAGGATGGAGAATTATTGACCTTAGCCTCACTTCTTTTCTGATCAGAACCCCATCTTTCGCTGCTAGAAACTTGATTCTAAAGGAACAACATTTATGTCTGGTTGGAGGGAAGGTTGTGTTCCACCGATGGGTTCCAGACATGGGAAAGACCAGAAATGCTCTGCTCAAGAGAACGGTGATTTTGAAAGGCATTCCTCTGATGTGGCGTACCAATTCTTCTCTTCGAAAATTGGTTAGCCCTTTTGGGAAGGTCCTTTCTGCAAAGGAAATTATTAGAAAAGGAGAGAATTTTCCCCTGGTGCAGGTGGAATTGGGTCTGTTGCAAGATGTTTCACTCCCGGAAAAAATCATTGTGCATGCCGAGGATTCGGTCTTTTGTGTGGACATTCTAGCTCCGGTTCCCATGGGGAAGAGAACATATGCAGACGTTTTGAAAGAAAATCTCCATATGCACTCTAGTCCGATCCCAGCTTCATCTCCATCGGGATCATCACATAACTCGGCCGACCTTTCGAGTCACGACAGAGTTGACCCACTGACTCGGTCTGATTATATTTTTACGGGTGGAATCGCAGCGAGTCAACTCGGTGGTTTCAACAAACTTTCACGTGAGACAATTGCGCTCTCAGATCCTTTATTGTCGGGATTTGATTTGAATGCTGATTCCTATAATTATTGTCAATCAGTTTCAAATGGTTGTCATTTAATGGAAAATTCAAATTGTGCAATCACTTTCTGTAATTCCTCTGATCTGGTACGCCAGGACAGTACAGGTTGGCAAGTCGTAGGGAGCAAATTTCGGATACGTGTTAATAATGGAATTGGACACGTTCGGAAACAAAATTTATTGTGTGCAGCTGTCCAACACGTGGCGGAAATAGATCGGGCTTTTTATGAATTATGCAATCCTTTAAACACGGATTCGGGTCATATGGAATTCATTACTGCAGATCCGGAACCGATGTTTTCTAAGAAGATCTCAGATTCCCAAGCCACGAATCCGAATTTACCGATTAGAAGGAAAGCTAAAAAATCTTCCAAGGGTTTTAAAGTTTGGCGGATTCGGGTCAACCCGACTATTTCTCGGGTTATGAAAAGGCTATTATCGGATATATCTTCTCCGTCCCAACCCGACAGACTGTGTTACACTGCCTCTTCTCCTTCTCCCTCTGTTTTGACTGTTTCGAAAGCTCAATCTTTCATTCGCGATTTCAACGACAGCCATTTGAAAGCTATGGTACTGATATCAGCTCCTCTTCCAGACATTGCGAGATGGATACATAAGTTTTGTCTGCATTGGGAGGATGTCAGAATTATTTCAAATGCTACAGCCGTGGGGTTTGATGTTTCTTCTTCTTCTGATCGTTTCCTTTCGAGATGGCACAACACTGCAAATTCTGTCAAGACAAACTCTAGGGTTGCTTCGCACTCAGTTGATACAAAACGCAAATCTTTCAGAGGTCATCGAGAGCTTATGAACTTGATGAAAGGGGAGGCTTCGTGGGGTTGCGGTGACTCATCGTTGTCTAGGCGAAAACGTATTGGTGGTGCTGCCTCTAATACAAGAGGCAATTCGTATAAGGGGGTCCATCAGCTACAATGAAATTACTTTCTTGGAATATCAGGGGTTTGGGGGATTCCAGGGAAAGAGAAGCAGTGAAGGATATTCTGAATCATCATAAGGTGGATGTCTTCTGTCTTCAGGAGACTAAAATGCAGTCGATTTCACCACAATTGATCGGACAATTAGTGGGTTGTCTTTCGGTTGATGTGGAATTTCTTCCGGCTATTGGTTCTTCAGGGGGAATTATTGTTGGGTGGAGGAGTAATCTATGGAAGCTCATTGATAAAAAACATGGCCAATTCTCAGTGTCTATTATTATTGAGGACGTCAACTCTGGTGTTCGGTGGATGTTTACAGGGGTGTATGGCCCAACGGAAGATTCTTTGAGGGAGTCTCTTTGGCTGGAATTACATGATTGCCGTAATTTCAACAACCTACCGTGGTGTGTTATGGGGGATTTCAACGCAATTATTTCTGCTTCTGATCGTAATTCTTCTTCAGGACCAGTTAATGGATCAAGAGGATTCAGGGATTGGATATCGGACTCGGGAATGATTGAAATTCCCCTATCTAATAAAAGGTTTACTTGGAGCAATCTTCGAGATACTCCTACTTTATCCAAGATCGATAGATGTTTTGTGGATCTTGCCTGGGAGGATTTTACTTCTTTGTCTGTTTTGGAGGGCCTCACTAGAACAGTTTCTGACCACAATCCTATTCTCTTATCTTCGGCATCATCTAAAGCCCGCTCTCCTCAGTTTAGATTCGAGAATTGGTGGTTACTCGAAGAGGGTTTCCATGATATGGTTGTTATGTGGTGGAACTCAGCAAATGTGAATGGTAAGGGGGCAAGAAAAATTGCTTCCAAACTCAAAATTTTAAAAGGGAAGATTAGGGAGTGGAGTAAGCATATCAAATCCAAACGGCGTGCTCGAAAAGAGTCGTTGGAAGAGTCTCTAAGGTTTTGGGAGATCAAGGAGGAGGGTGGTCCATTATCATCGTTGGAGTTTGAGGTAAGGAAGAAATCCAAAGAAGAGCTTCTTGTTATTCTTCGACAGGAGGAGGAGTTCTGGCGTCTAAGGTCCAGAGCGTTATGGCTAAAATCTGGTGATGGCAATTCGAAATTCTTTCATAGGGTTGCCAACTCAAGAAGACGCCAAAATCTCATCACTTCAATTATGGATGGTGATGTAAATCTGGAGACTAATGAAGCAATTGAAAATCATATTGGGGATCATTTCAAATCCTTCTTTCGCAAAGATAAATCTTGGTTACCGGATTGGCATGATGAATCCCTTCCTCAACTTTCCGATATGCAAAGATTGGCCCTTGATGCTCCATTTACAGAGGAGGAAGTTAAAGCTGCAGTTCTTGGTATGGAAGGGGATAAGGCCCCTGGCCCGGATGGGTTTTCTATTAAATTCTTTCAAATATTTTGGCATTTGGTCAAGGAAGATGTGATGGAAATGTTCGCGGAATTCCACTCTGGTCGACAGGGATGTGGGTGCCTCAACGCCACATTTATTGCCCTCATTCCTAAGAAGTCTGGAGCAGATCGAGTTAGTGATTTCCGTCCTATTAGCCTCCTTAACAGTTCTTATAAAATTATCGCCAAGGTATTAGCCAGTCGACTGCGGAGCATTCTAAAGGAGCTAGTGGACCTGAGCCAATCGGCATTCATTCATGGACGGTCTCTACTAGATGGGTTCTTGATTGCCCAAGAATGCGTGGCTGGAGCTCATAGTTCAAAACGGAAAGGTTTCCTATATAAGTTGGATTTTGAAAAAGCCTACGATTCAGTCCGCTGGGATTTTCTTTGGAAATTACTAGAGGCTTATGGTTTCTCATCGAAATGGTTATGGTGGCTCAAGGAATGCATCAGCACAGTCAAACTGTCAATCCTTATCAATGGCAAAGCAGTGGGGTTTTTCAATTCGGGAAGAGGTCTTCGGCAAGGGGATCCCCTATCACCTTTCATATTTATTCTTCTGGCAAATGTTCTCAGCCGAATGATTCACAAAGGAGTGTCCCTTGGTTGGATTCGTGGCTTAGAGGTTACAAAAGGAGGTTCTCGTGTATCTCATATTCAATATGCGGATGACACAATTCTCCTTTGTGATGAGAGGGAGAGCAACCTGGATGGTTTTATGTTCATTATAAAGTGCTTTGAAATTCTCTCTGGCCTTAAGGTTAATCTTAACAAGAGTAATTTATTTGGTATTCATATTCCCTTGGACAAGGTTAATGTTATCGCTTCTCGGTTGAATTGTAAAGCTTCGAGTTTTCCTACTAAATATCTTGGGCTTCCTATTCATACTTCATCACTTCGGAAAAGAGATTGGGCTCCTCTCATTGAAAGATTCAGTAAGAAACTTGATGGGTGGAAAGGGAGAGCACTGGCTTTGGGTGGCAGACTGGTTCTTCTAAATGCGGTCCTTACTAGTCTCCCAATTTATTTCCTCTCTATTTTCAAAATTCCTATCGGCATTCTTAATGAGGTCGACAAAATAAGGAGAAGATTCTTATGGCGTGGCACAAAAGAAGGAGGTTCGAGCCCATATTTAGCTAAGTGGGACCTGGTATGCAGGGATAAGAAAGATGGAGGCATGGGGGTTCTTAATCTACAAAACATGAACAAGGCATTGTTGGGCAAGTGGCTTTGGCGATTGATTGCAGACCCGGACTCGCTTTGGATTCGTATTATAAGAGAGAGATATTATATGCACTGTTCACGATTAGAGTTAATTCCTCATTCTAGAGCGTCTTTATCCAAAATTTGGAAGGATATCCTCGAGTGCCGAGATTATTAAAGGAAACTCATTATTTGTTCCGGGCAATGGAGTTGAGATAAAATTTTGGAAGGATCCTTGGCTTCGTGGTTCATCTCCGGCTAATATTTGTCCTAATCTCTTCCGCGTAGCCACTAATGTGGATGACATGGTATGTGACTCTTTCACTTGTGGGGTAAACTCTATTATTTGGTGTCCTCGGTTGCGCCGAAACTTAAATGATGTCGAAGCCACGGAATTCACTAACCTGCTGGACCTACTTCAAGGCGTGGAGTTAAGGTTGGAAGATGAGGATGTTGTACATTGGAAATTAGCACCTCTTCTTGGGTTCTCAGTGAAAAACCTTTATCAGCAGATTAACAAAGTTTTTTCTCCAATCCAGAATGCTAACATTCAGGTCCTTATCTGGGGTTCACTTGCGCCATTGAAGATCAGAGCTTTTATGTGGCTACTCTCGATAAACAAAGTGCTCACCAAGGTTAATAGAGCTAAGTGGGTTCCAAACAGTGACATTTCCTGTTTATTGTGTGGTGCCGCCGAGGAGGATAAGAGCATTTATTCTTCACATGCTCTTTTGCCTTATCACTTTGGGAATTGGTTGGGAAAGCTATTGGTTCAACATGTAATTTCCAAAATATTGATGAGATGTGGATCCTATTTCATCATAGAAAGAAAAAAGGGGATCGTAGTAATATGGCTAAATTTCAGCTTTTAATTCCTCATGCGGTATGTTGGAGTATTTGGTTGACAAGAAATGAGTGTTTATTTCAGAGGAAAAGGGTATATGTGGAAAATACTTGGGCTCATATTTCATACTTGCTCAAGGATTGGGTGAAGATGATTCTCCAGGAAGACAATCATACCACGATTATGGGTCCTTTTTGGTTCATGAGGAAGTGATTCAACTTTTATTGTGCATATACGATTTGGGCTTTTGCTCATATCGGTTGTTATTTTTTACTTTCTTTTGGAGATCCCTCGTCTTTTTGTCCGGGGACTTTTAAATTAATAAAAGTTCCTATCCTTATTCAAAAAAAAAAAGTTGACCAAGATCATGTGGGGGAAGACTATACCAAGAACTTTAGCCACAATTCAAAGAGGTGTATGGCTTTAAATTCCCTGTCAAAGTCAAGGCCTTCTAAGGACTGTTTATCTCCGCATGATCTTGACTAAATCCCAAAGAACCAAATGGGCCCTAGATGAGAATATGTAGTGCGTCTTATGCAGAGCAACGATCGAGACGAACACCCTTTTATCTTATGCCCAATGGTTAGATGTGTTTGGGGTTGAATGCTCTCGATTACAGACATGAATGTGGGTTTTTTGACACTAGATGGGATGTGGGAAGAAGGGAAAAAGATGAAAAGAGTTGGAGAGAGGAGCATGAGGGTGAAGATCTCTCAGCCTTATGTTCTCATAGTAGTTTGGTCCACATGGCTTATTCGTAATCAGTCTCTCTTCAAATCACCTCCTATGCAGAGAACATGTGGGAGTCAGCGGCGAGGTGCATTCAAGATTGGGGGAGATTTTGCATGGGTGCAAGCTCTTTTTTTCCCCTTTTTGGGAAAAAAGGTAGACAATTCACTGCGATTCATTAATCGGGAAATAAGTCAATTATTACACACTTAAAGGTAAAAATAAAAAAAACCAAAAAAGATGCAAAATGCCACGTCAAGACATAATCGAGAGGAATACTTCTCGAACCCTGGCACACCCATCCCTACACACAAACACTCCTCGCCTTAGCAATACATTTCCTCCATTGCACAATGAAATTTGGATGCTCTCCCAAGTTCCCTCCACAAAAGGCATTGCTCTTTGAAATTGCTTGGTTTCTCGCATGCCAGTGGCCCACACCACTGCTAGAAACAAAGATTAGGAAATCTTGGTCCTCTTGCTTCTATCCCCTTTTAGCTTTAGATCCCCCCCCCCCCCCCCCATCCATATCTCGTCAAGATTGTCTGGGCTCCCCTCAAAATATGTTGCATTTCTCAACCACCTCCACAACTCTGTCACCACCATGCATCCACGCAACCAATGTGTAGTTGTTTCCACCTCCCCATCGCAATGACCGTATGAAGTAGAAGCACCTTGAGCCCACCTTGCTTGATACGCCCTTGTGATGATGCTGTCCTAATACGTAAGCCATAAGAAGCCTTGGACCTTAAGCAGGATTTTAATCCCCCAAATTTCCTTAGCCTTCTTTTTCATGTCCTCCCAAATTCCTTTGTCCCCCCTCAACCAATCATAATCACATATGACTAAGTAGCCATGCCGCGATCAAGGCCCCCACTAATGACGCCTGCCTGCCCAGTGTTAATTTTGAAAGGTTGGGCTCTATGTTGTATTTGGGGGGCAAAATTCAGATCCAGGGGTATCCTTTTTGTGCCTCCTTGTTTTTTAACGGATGGTTCTCTAGTAGTGCTCTATTCTACTAAGGATCTCCATGAGGTGTTGGCTCTTGTATTTTCTATGTGCTCTTTTGCTTTGGGCATTCGCTCATTTTAATAAAATGACGTGGAGTGCCTAACTTTTTGTATTTATCGGATCTGTTGGGAATGGGCTTACCAAGATCCATTTATTAATGAGCTTGGACCATTGGACCTATATAATTGAGATACAAAATGACGTGGGGTGCCTACCTTCTTGTCTCAAAAAGAAAGAAATTTTTTGTTGATATCCGATAAATATGTGTTGAAATATTTTTAATTTCCAACGTCTAAGATCAGTTCTATTTTATAAAATAGATTGAAACTAATATATTAAATCAACAGATATGTAAGAATTCTGGGATTCTGATTTTCAAAACTAGGCCATCATAATAGATCATGGTAGCTTAATCTACCTTTTTTCAGGAAAAAAAAACATCAAAATCAAAATCAAAATCAGGGGATCTTGGTGTTTCTTGACTGATCTAGAATGGATCACATGTAAATTGTTCCATGTAGCTAATCAACACCGATGGATACTAACTGCAATGGTTTCTTTTAATCTGAGCAGTTTATCTTTTATAAATTCATAATATGCTTCTTGAATTTTGTGTTCTTTTACTGTTTTTTACAGATAGCTTCCCAATTCTTCGAATATAGCTGGCACCTCTGGCATGTTGATGTTCAAACTATTCTGCGTACCTTCTCTACAATTACGCAGCATTTCGCTGTTGGTGTTTCAGCAAAAGAGCAAGATGATCTGTATTTAACTTGTGAGAGATGGTTACTATGTTCGAAAATCATACGTCAGCTTGTAATTTCTGGATACCCAAGCGATATGGCATCCGTTCAGGTACTATGTCCCCTTAAAAGGAAGATCTGAGACTCATGCAGTAACGCTTACAACATAAGTTTAATGTTCGTCTTTTTTCAATGTTTCGTCTGTCTCTGTAGGAAGTTCGACCTGTGAAGGAAGTCTGTCCTATGATGTTGAATGCTATTCGATCATTTCTTCCATATTGTAAGACTAAGAGAATTCCCATTCATAAATAATATATCCGTAAGGCTTCTTAATGTGCCAAATTTTGCCATTAAATTCATTCACCAACTGTATATGTTTCTGTCCTTCCAATTTATTTCAGAATAAAGAACTAAAATATATCTTTTAACAATATCATAACCTGTATAATTTTGGTATCTGTTATTTGCGGTATATTTCTTTATTAACCATTTGGATGTGTTCAAATTCCTTTTCATTTTATCAAGTAGGATTCAAGTGCCGTCATTATCAATAAAATATTATATATACTTACCAACTTATCCAAAATTTAACAATTTTGGGTAATTGGCATTTGTTTATACAGCATTTCCGTTTTATTTAATGCATATTGCATAGTGAAATTAAATTTTCAGTTCATTTTTCAATCCTTGACATTTACAAAACTGTTGTTTTATGCTTCAGATTCCACTTTTCATGATGGACTGCCTAAGTTTTGGCAATTTACAAAGAGGGCATGTATTAAGTTGATGAAAATCTTAATATCAATTCAAAGCAGGCATCCTTATTCCTTTGGTGACAAATCTGTCCTTCAGCCAGTGATGGACTTCTGCTTAACTGAAATTATAAGTCCTGAACCAGCTGTCATATCCTTCGAACAGCTCTTGATTCAATGCATGGTCATCGTCAAGTCCATTCTGGAGTGTAAAGAGTATAAACCAAGACTTACAGGTCGTGTGGTTGGTGAAAACACTAACAATGTTGATCAGATAAAGAAAAACATTGCTTTTCTTGTTGGTGATACCCTTGCCTCTGTATTGCCTAATGAGCGTGTTATATCATTGTGTACGGTCTTGATTAGAAGGTAATGAGCTGAATTTTTGTGTTCTTTCATGTTTTTCTTTGTGGTCATGAAATTTCATGAGTTTAAGTTTAATATATATCTATATTGGTGGGTCAGGGATTTATTGATTTGCTTGCAGAAACTTGTATGGTTCAACTATATCCTGTTAAAATGGGTCTGCATGTCTTGCTTTCTAATGAATTATGAGCACTGTTTTGATTACTTCACTTGTTTCTCATTTTTTTAAATATGTTTGTATGTATTAGGGTCTCTGTTTGTGATATAAAATAAATTGAAGCCATAGGTGAATAATATATCAATAGCTTCTGTCCGGTACATTCATAAAATCATTCTATATGACGTTCCCAGAGTGGCTATGTAATGCAAGGTTTGCATGATATCAACAGTGATTTTATTGCCAAAGCACTTCAACTGTTTTATATTGTTTCTGCCTATTATAAGTCTGAATCAATTTCTGTAAGACTTCTTACCTATCCTAACTTTTATAAGGAATCTTCTGTTTTGAGCAAGTGAATACTTAGACTGAGATTTCAATATACCCTACCACCAAAGTTGGTGGTTAGATTTTCCGAACTAGGTAAAACCTATTGAGATGCAGGTTTCTCTTAACTGGTGGTTCCCATTGATTAGCTATTTGCATTTCTTAATTAACTCAAAGGAAGCGATGATGGGATTCTTCTCATTCACTATTTACTGACTAGAATCATGTCCCTGTTGTTTCAGACATACTGTTTTTTTTTCCTTAAAATTTTCAAATATGGTCTTTTTACTTTCTTTAAATTTTCAAATATGGTCTTTTTACTTTCTTTAAATTTTCAAATATGGTCTTTTTACTTTCTTTAAAATATCCATAAATTGCTGTAGAATGAAAAGACTTTCTGATCTTTCTAGTGGGGCATCTCTCTAAATGTTCTGTACTCATGCAGGATGAATTTCTGATTTTTCTAAATGTTCTGGTTTTTGACATTCTAAATTTGTCTAAATGTTCTGGTTTTTGACATTCTGCACCACCCAAGAAACTTCGACTGAACTTCCATTATGTGCTGCAGTGTAAATTTGGATTGAACTTGGAAAGATCCTCTTTAGTCTTGCATTATAACATACTGTAAAACCTTATCCCATCATTCTAGGTTTGGCTTGAGGTAAGATTTGAGCAAATCACTGACTAATAGTCTGACAGCAACTCCCGAAGCTTTATACCAAGTTGATGAGTCAAGGTTTGTTGGCAGGTAGATGGGAGGAATTTACAAGTTAATAATGCCAAATTCCCAGGCATAGCTAGTCGGCTGGTGGTGAGTCCTACTTTAGTACTTGCAAGAGAACAGTGTACAAGTTGATACTACATGCATACCAAGAAAGGTTGTTTAATGGATGAATAACTGGTGTTAAAACGGTTGGAAGGGAGGCATGTATTTCTAATCAAGATGGTTTACATCAGGGATCAGCGTTGAGTCTATGCCTCTTTGTATTTGTCGTGGATGAATTACTTGGCATAATTAGGAGGATATTGTCTTTTATGTATGGTGCTTGCTGACAATATTTTGTTACTTGATGAAATTACAGAAAGAATTATTGTTGAAATAAAAATATGGAGAAAGGCTTTAGAATCTAGAGTTGTTAGAATAAGTAGGATGAAGACAAAACATATGAAATCAATCTCAGTAAGAAGCAGAAATAATGGAATAATCAATATTAATGAACAAAAGTTACCAAAAAGTTAATGGTATTGCCATTTGGGATATATTATTCATGTGGAATGTGAAACTCAAGAGGACGATATCATAAAAGTAAATAAGGATTGTTAAAGTGGACAAATGCGACTGAAGTGTAGTTGATATGAGGTTCTTGATATTGGAGTTAATATAGTGGAATAGGCTTGTTGGGCCTATTCCCAGAGGCCCAGGGATTCAAGGGAAGCGCCCCCGACTTGAATTTTTCTCATGGTTGTTTTTTGTTGTTGTCTTTTTCTATTTCTAGGGTTTTTTTACATCTTGTATCTATATAAGAGACCTTTCGGCCTCCGTTATTGAATAGGACGTTATTCCTTTAGTTTCTTATGTTGAGATGGATGTGGGCAAAGATAATAAAGGATAGAATAATAATCGAGTATATTAGTGAAAAGTTGGGATTTGCTCTAATAGAGGATAAAGTGAGAGAAAATTGTTCGAGATGGTTTGTATATCAACTGAGTCAATGGGTGCACTAGTTAGGAGTACTGTTTTAATAGTTGTTGAAAGGGCTCCAAGGACAAGGGGTAATCCAAAACAAACTTGGCTGATGAAAATAAGGAATGTCACATTGATTGAACATGTCATGGAGGACGTGACCCTTGATAGGGTTGAGTGATTATTGTTATATATATATATATATATATATATATATAGGAATGATTACGTGCGGCGGAACGGCGGTGCGGCAGCAATCACGGGCCGTCGATCACGGGTCCATCGCATCGGACGGTCGGGTGCGATTCACATCGACCGTCGGATGCAATGGACCCGCGATCGAACGGCCCACGTCGCGGCCGCACCGCCGTTCCGCCGCACCCAATCACTTGACTATATATATATATATATATATATATATATATATATATATATATTATATACACATAATACACACACACACACACTCACATACATATAAAACAGATGGACTGGCACACGGCATAAGGGAGCATATTGAAGAATATTGGTGTGTTTTGGACAGAAGAATAGCAGCAAAGTTCCCCAATTGATAATTTATTCCATAAGGGAACATGACACAGTTTAGGCTTCTTGCTATTATCCCTCTTTTTTCTCTATCTATTGAAGAATATTAGTGTGTTTTGGACGGAGGAAAAGCAGCAAAGTTCCCCAATTGATAATTTATTCCTGACTTGCTTACTAAATTTGCTCGTTCATGAATAAGTGGTCTGCATCTTCCTCCTCACCCAGCTCTCACAAGATGTTGGAACTTGAGTCCCAGATAGCTCTCCAAATCACTGAACATTGTCCTAGCAAAATATCAATGTAGAGGCTTAAACCTTCGAAGTGGAAACCACATTCCAGTAGCATCTGGGAAGATATACTTCCTCCCCATCCAGCACTAGACATCAGCTGAGAACCATCCGTAAGTGAGTTTACAGAATGAGTTTACAGAGAATACTTTTTGTGCATTTTCAGACCACCTCATCCTCTCTGCCTTTTTTTATTTAACATTCTGAAGCAAAGAAGCAGATCAGTAACTTCATCCCATTTCTCAGTTGAGTTTCTTCTCGGTCTGGGGCACCACACTACAGATCATCGATCCACTGAAAGGCCACGTCAATTCTATCATCTTGCATACAACCACCGAAATGCCCAGGAACCTAGCCTTAGCAAGATCTTGCTGAAGCCTGGGATCTAGACAGAACCTGATCGGTGCGCCATTCCCCACATCAGATGACAGTTCTTTAGTGTATCTGGGAAGCAGATGGATGATACCCCTCCACATTTATATAATAAATTATATGAATATATACTATATAAAAGAAAATACAATTACGTTAGATATATGAAATTCTCTATTTGAATGAGCCTAAAGGAGCTGAGAATGAGATTGAGTTTGATCATAAAAAAACATTGGTTGGGCATTGGCTTGAGCTTGAGATCATAAAATTGTCAAACAAGCCAAGCCTGAGAGGTCTAGTGTTCAACTGAGCTCATATTGTTTATACCCTTAGGTGCCTTTTGGGTAGAGGAATAGGGTGAGAATAGGGGTTGAATAGACCTAAAGACCTGTTTGGGTGGAAGGAATAGATGGATATAGCTATGCCATAATAGGTCTTAGGTGGGAATAAGCTGGAATTTGTATTCTAGGTCTCCCCTAGAATTATGTTATTCCACCCAATCCATTCAACTAGTATGAATGGGCCCCATTTTTAAATCAGTTGTCATCACCTTTTATAAATATCAACACCTTATTCACAATTTATTCAAGACTTATCCATGGTCAACCAAACAACAAAATTTTTACTATTATGTTTCCCAACAAGAATAGTTAAAAACACAACCAAACAAAAATGACTTATTCCACCGGTATAATAATCTATTCCTAGAATAGTCATAAGCCTCATAGTAGCTTATGTCTCTATCCAAACGGCACCTAATGTTATTACTTTTCCATGATTTGCACTCGTTATGTATGTGTGTTTTCTATATGTAAATCTACTAATGATTCTTTCTGAAGCCAAGTCTTCACAGTAGATACCCTTTTACAAACACTAAGCAGTGCCATAATCAGTTCATCAATCAATTTTCTTATGTTTTTTATTTGATCATGCGGAATGGAGTATTTATGATTGTGTATTTTCCAGCATTACATTAATAGCATAGAGTTTTGAACTTTGAGATGTATTCTGAAGTGCCTTGCTGTATTGTTTCCTTTACACAGGTATTTTGTACTCACAGAGAGTGACTTAAATGAATGGTTCCAGAATCCAGAGACTTTCCACCATGAACAAGATATGGTTCAATGGACTGAAAAAATGAGACCATGTGCCGAAGCTCTCTACATTGTTTTGTTTGAAAATGAGAGACAGGTGAGTGACCGTCTATCTTATTTGATTACTATTAAATGTGAATTTGAGTTGCACTGGGATTCATGTGTATAATAATCTAATTTGTTCTAATTTTATCAGTTACTTGGTCCTGTGGTTGTTTCCATTCTTCGTGAAACAATGACTGACTGCCCAGCTTTGGAGACAGAAATAAATCCTAAGATGCTTTTGAAGGATGCTGCTTACACTGCTGCTGGTCATGTGTATTATGAGCTTTCAAATTTTCTGAACTTCAGAGAATGGTATTTCTTTTGCTTCCCCTATATAATCGACTATGATATGGGTATTCTGTGAGAGACATAGACTGTTGTTTGGTGTTAGACTTATCAGTTATAGGATGTTAGTATGGGGGAAATATTCCCATCCTCAGTAGTGAGTAAACTTCATTTTTACTTGCTAGCTCAGATTACCAGCATGCCCCTTTTGATTAAAAGAGTAATTTCGGAAATAACCCTGATTTTTTTTTATTTCATTTTTATCCCCACCCCATAATTATTTGCATGATGGGTATTTTTATTTTGTATTTTCCTGTGGAGGTGTGATATATATGTACACGCCTCCTTTATAAAAACAAACACCTAATCGGGTGCTTTTTTATTGTTTATTTGCAATGGAGGCATAATATATATAACAAGAAACACGCGTCGATACTACTTGGGCACAAAAACGGCACAAAAACCTCGTGCCCAAGTGCCATTTTTTCTTCTTCTGAAAAGGTGGTTTATTTACCGTCTATTTTATTAAAATTGATAAAGCTTTTGTTTTCCAAAAAGTTCCATTCATTAAAATTTGAACACCGGTACTATTCAACAACATGCATTTAAACATATAATAAACACAAACTAGTCTTACAATATACTTTTATAATAAGTAGAAATATTCTAGAATTCGTTTCCATCATTTCTTCTTACTCTTCCTAGGAGCAAGAGGTGCTGAAAAAGGTACATCAGTTAGTGCAGAGGGTGAGGGTACAACTGACTAGTAATAATATCAGGTGTGATTTTGGGTGTTTTTATAAAGTTGATCACTCCTCAACAGGGGAATCATGTTAGATATATATCACGCCTATAGTGCAAGTGTGCAACTAATGCAATACAGCATCAAGTTTGGTGCTATTTATAAAGGAGTCGTGATATATATTTCATGCCTCCACAAAAATAATAAATAATTAACCAGTCAGCGGTGACTGGATCAGAGGTTAGCTCCTGCAAATAATTTTGGGATGAGGTTAAACGTGAAATAAAAAAAATTCAGGGATATTTTTAGAAATTGCCCTTTTAAAATCTGATCCATTGAATAATTTTTAGATCATGAAATAATTATTAGGTGACAAAAATCACATCGCTCTAGTGCACCTACATATCTGGATCAATGATATAGCTAATTTGACGAACTGAAAACTGGAATGATCAATGTTTTAGATATAAATTGATGATGATGTGGTATATGATCAGTTTTGATTTCTCACATACAATTTTTTTGGATTATTCCAAGCATATTGAACTGTATTGTCCATCTTCAACCTCTTCAGATGAAGACCATCTCTCTTAAAAATGAATGAAGGAAATAGTAGTGTGGTTAATGATCTACATAGGTTTTCCTGTGATGGCATTTAAAATTTAAAAATACCAGGTATAAATTTAAATAGAAAATTGGATGGAATTGGTTTAAGTCTCCTTTAGAAGTATCAAAACTAACACCCGGGTTTTTCTATGCTCCAACTTCTCTCAATATTTATGCAAGCCACACTTTGAAAATAATTGAAATTCTATTTTTATAAGCTAATTTAGATAGGATTTATCGAAGAAACTAGATCAAAATATGTTTTTCTTTCTAAATTTTTCAGGCCTATTATGTGGTGTTTTTACATTGTCTCACATTTTATGACCTTTTTCTTCAGGTTCACTGGCACCCTTTCTCAGGAGCTTTCAAATGAGCATCCAAATATGCGTGTTATTCATAGGAAAATTGCTATAGTTTTAGGACAGTGGCAACCTGAGGTAAAGAATTTGTATCTCTACATTTCTTGGTAAATCATGCAGAAATTTTAAAGATATGTCAATAATTGAGTTTGTACTATTTCTCCTTGATTCCAAGTTGATTATCAAATGACTATGTAACTACAAATGAGCATCCAAATATGCGTGTTATTCATAGGAAAATTGCTATAGTTTTAGGACAGTGGCAACCTGAGGTAAAGAATTTGTATCTCTACATTTCTTGGTAAATCATGCAGAAATTTTAAAGATATGTCAATAATTGAGTTTGTACTATTTCTCCTTGATTCCAAGTTGATTGTCAAATGACTATGTAACTACAAATGAGCATCCAAATATGCGTGTTATTCATAGGAAAATTGCTATAGTTTTAGGACAGTGGCAACCTGAGGTAAAGAATTTGTATCTCTACATTTCTTGGTAAATCATGCAGAAATTTTAAAGATATGTCAATAATTGAGTTTGTACTATTTCTCCTTGATTCCAAGTTGATTGTCAAATGACTATGTAACTACAAATGAGCATCCAAATATGCGTGTTATTCATAGGAAAATTGCTATAGTTTTAGGACAGTGGCAACCTGAGGTAAAGAATTTGTATCTCTACATTTCTTGGTAAATCATGCAGAAATTTTAAAGATATGTCAATAATTGAGTTTGTACTATTTCTCCTTGATTCCAAGTTGATTGCCAAATGACTATGTAACTACAAATGAGCATCCAAATATGCGTGTTATTCATAGGAAAATTGCTATAGTTTTAGGACAGTGGCAACCTGAGGTAAAGAATTTGTATCTCTACATTTCTTGGTAAATCATGCAGAAATTTTAAAGATATGTCAATAATTGAGTTTGTACTATTTCTCCTTGATTCCAAGTTGATTGTCAAATGACTATGTAACTATTCATGCTCCATATGGATACAAAACTTCAATGTTGTTGCAACAATGATACAAATGGTAAACTATTTAGAAATTTTTTAATATCAAGTCAATCGTTTTACGTGTGATGTTCCTTTTTTTTTAGAATTAGGAATACTTACATGGGCTTCATACCTTGTTCCCACATGGCATTTCTTATGGAGGTTCTTGATTGAATAAAATATTCTTTTCACAGTTAATTGTTGGCATTGCTTGTTTTGTACATGTTATTTACCCATGTGAATTAATCATAACATAGTTTGTTTTCAATGAATCCCTATTTAATGATACTAGAAACTCCGATTACCTTCCATAGTTTGGATCTTGATATTTACTATGGTGCCACTCATCAATAACCTTATCGAATCTAAAATTTGGTGGTTGTATAGAAGCAATCAGGAGGAATAGTACTTGGAACATTGAGTTTGTTTGTCCTAAATCCCTATTTAATAATAGTATGATACTAGAAACTCATATTACCTTCCGTAGTTTGGATCTGGATATTTACTACGATGCCACTCATCAATAACCTTATCGAATCTAAAATTTGAATGTCATATAGAAGCAATCAGGAAGGAATAATACTGGAAACATTGAGTTTCAACACACAACCCCTGGCTTCTCATCAACTTGCCAGCTGTTGAGTTCTTACCTACATTACCTGTATAAATTTTGTTTGGTCTTGATTCTTCTTAGACTTTCAAACTTTAACACGCAATATTTAATCAACATGGCAGTGCATTAAAAAGTTTGTATTGAGGACTTTGATATACTTGTAGTCTTGACACTTAAATGGTGTTTTCTTCATGAATTTATTCTGTATGGCCTGCAGACAATTGATTTTATCTTATTCCACTAGAAGTCTACAATGCATATATATCTTCTTGATGAAAATTGTATCAGTGTTGTCGAATATTAAGATTCACAAGGTATATCATAATAGGACACAAGTTGAATTGGGATTGTCAAATGATCATGGATTACAGAATTTTTTTCCTATATGATGAGGCATTGAAATAAAAAGTTGTCTCTATTGAATATTATCCAAATTCTTCACTGTATAATAGTGAAGATGCTAGTGAAAATGGCAAATTCTTATGATGAGTTAATTAACATGCATGTAAGTATTTTATAGTCTCTATTGAATTTTATAGATAATATTCAATAGAGACTAATCGGACAGTGTAGAAGAATTTGGTGACAAACTTTTTATTTTATAGTCTCTTTGTTAATTAATTCATTATCCTTTAATAAGTTTGTTATATTATCCTTTAAAAAGTTTGTCACCAAATTCTTCTACACCGTCCGATTAGTCTCTACTGAATATTATCTATAAGTTATCCTTCCATATCCTCAACATGCGCCCATTCGGGTTATTGTTATTTCTTAAAGATGTATGGATAATATTTAATAGAGACTAATTGGATAGTGCAGATGAATTTGTCATTTTCGTTGGCATCTGCACTATTATAAAGTGAACACGAGGTCATTGTAAGATGGAATCTGTTCAATCAACAAATTCATCTACACCGCTCATTAGTCTCCATATCTCTTCCATGAATGGGCGCACCGTACAATTATAGTTTACATTGAAGACACAACAAAGGAATTGTAGGGTGCTTATTAGTCTCAGTAGAGATATTATTTCTGGAATGTCATATTGGTATTTCATAAATGCTGTTAGGCTTATTTTTCTGCAAATTATAAATGGTTTTCTTGTATTTGTCAATCCTTTTTAAGAGTTCCTTGTGTTGGCTGATTCACAGATAAAAGATGACCTCAAGAAGCTCGTGTACTTTGCTTTAATCAAATTGCTTGAGGAAGATGACATAGCTGTCAGGGTGCGCATCCTTTTTTCTCCACTTTTTACAAATGTTAAATATATTTCCAAATCGGCACGTCTCTTATATTCCAATAGCAACTTTTGGCATATGGCAACTTTCTTGTATTGACTAACTTTTCATACCATGAATTCACCAGTTGGCAGCTTGCCGATCTCTACGTTTTCTTGTTGAGGATGCTAATTTCTGCGAATCAGATTTCTCTGAACTTCTTCCAAAATGTTGGAATCTCAGTTTTAAGCTGGTAGAAGAAATTCAAGAGTTTGACTCAAAGGTTGGTCATTTCTTGTAGTGGGTATTCACTATTTTTGTCTTCATTTGATTTTGTATTTTATAGATCTCTTTCCCCTTTCTTTCTTTTATTTTATGTATGTGCATAGGGTGTATCTCCATGTTTCATGAGATCCCTTGTTTTTGTTGAGGAATCTTTGAATATGAAGTTCCGAGATGAAGACACTGGACTGTTATGAACAGAATTGTATTGTGTTGAGAAAGTAATCGTTTTCTTTCTGGATGTATTTGTTACGTGATTTACTGTGATGTAGTGTGGTTGACCCGTCTCTCATAATGGGCATCTAGGTGGCAGGTGCTTGCAAAGTAGAATATATGTGGTGGTCGGGGGGATGCTAGTGAGTAAAAAGTTGGAAGAAGTTACAGCTTTTCTGTGGAAGTTACAGGCAGTTCATCTTATTCATGGTCCCAGGCATTTTTTCCATGCCTCATAGAGTAGAGTTGGTACACATGGTCAAACAAGTACTTAATTTAGTACTGTGTTCACAATGTTCCCCTCTCAGTCTAGGTCATCAATACCATGTGGAATTCAAAGTTGCATGACATTTTTTGCTAATGCATAATATGCCATTGCCTTGTATCATTTTAAGTTTAAATTTGCAGGAGTTAATATGAAACTTGGGGATCATTGGGGGTGTTCCACATTTACAATTAGAATCAACTTGCAAATTTTCTTTAAATTTGGTCTCCTCTATAATTCTGTAATGGCCCCTAATCTTATGTTTAATAAGAGTGTAGAATTTGTTTTCCTTTTAAAATGACCCCCCGTGGTATTGTGTATATATAAGTCCTTGTGTAGATGTGTGTCTGTTTGTTACTTGACATTGAGTTTGATATATGGGTAGTGGATTGGTTGATCAGGACTGCTATTTCAATAGATTCACATCAGACATATCTACTTCTTAAAATCCTAAAAGCTATGTTGAGAAGTGTTCTGAGATGATTGTTAACTTGATAATTGAAAATTGTGCTTGTCTTGGAATGGTGAAGAGCATGATTACTTCAGAATGTAAGTGGTCTTACTACTTGTCATACCCATGGCCCCATGCAATGTACCTTCATTTTTATGAAATAGATGGATGAGTTGTCTTAAATCTTATAATGGTCTATATTATTGAACATAAGGGAAGAGGTTCGAATAATTAAAAGGGGATGAGAGATAAACTATTTATGGAGTAACCTTCGAAATTTCTAGTGAATTAAGTGTCGTAAAAATGCAACTGTTGGTAGCTGTGTATATGTTCGTTATTTTTGTTCTTTAAATATAGAATATGAATGCACTCTTTCTATGCCAATGAATTTCTCACTGCTCTATCTTTGCTAGTTGTCTAATAGTTATCTAAACTGCTTTCCTCTCCATATTTATACGTGCCAGGTGCAATGGTCTCTAATGGCCCCTCTATAATCTGAATTCTGGATATACTGTTACAGAAATGTAATTTTAATAAACTCATTTGATCTCTATCCTTATTATCTATTATTCTCATTTGGATAATTTTACCACAAACAGATTGTAGAATTTTCAATCTATCCATGGGTTGTCAAAGTAGCATTCTATTTAGATTTACAAGTATCATCGAAACATTCTATTTGTATAGGGAATTTGTGTACCTTTCATTTTGCAATTTGTATTCCAGATATCTTGCTTAATCATCTATTTCTTCAAAGCTTGGAAAATTTTGTTATGCCCAAAATTTTCCTCTTTACCATCTTAGCTGAACTTTTATTTATTTTATCTGTTTATAGGTCCAAGTTCTTAGTTTCATTTCCGTCCTGATTGAACATGTTGGTGAGAAGATCATTTCATTCTCAACTAAGCTGGTGGAATATTTTAACAGAGTACGTCTTGATTCCCTTTTATTCCCTTTTGTCAGTTTGTTTAAGTGTGATTCCTTTCTCTGTGCACATGGATGAACGAATTTCCATAAATGAACATCCTCTTTTTTTCCCCTTTTCTATCCGTTCTTGGATATGATCTATATGTCTTGCTACAATTTTTAATGGTCGCTTTTGTATGATATGCTTGACATGCTGATTCTCGACTGAGCTTTATTGCCAGTGATAAATGCTTGCTCTTCAACGGGTGATAATAATATCATCATGGAGTTCTCATATTTTTTTTCCAACTCTAAATTGTTGGGAAACATGCTAGAGTGCTAGGTTGAGTTGAATTGACATGTTTTTTCTAGTTCGTTGATATTACGGTGACCTAGGGGTAGGGCTGGTAACAGGAACTAATAAAGGATGAATTTTTTTTCTATTGTTTAATTTCAATGTATTGTTCATGTGTATAATATTATATGCACATGCCTCACACATGATGCTTGGGGCTGTTTTCTCTCACCCACATGTGTTCTTGTGAAATGAGTGGTCAAAGTCAAACAATCTACTTTCATTAAGTGATTTATTAGATATAATTGAAGACAGATGATCTTGAGTACTGTTCAATAACTGTGTGAGCTCTACAGATGTAAAGCTAAGCAACTTGCTTCTAAGCAAAGACCATAGGACTGTGTACATTATAAGAGATGTTAATTGAGTGTTCGGGTTTATTTAGGGAATGAGACAACTCACATAATGGGTCTACCTTATTGATCTTCTTTCTTTATTTCCTTAATTAGCAGAACTTCGAGATTTTGGAAAATAAGTGATGATAATATCACAATTAGACATGTTGAGTCTCCATGTTTTGGAGGACGCCACCCTAGCCAACCACAAATCTTTGAGATAAAGGATTGATTTGTTGTTGTCGTTGTTAATAATATCACACTTTCAATGTATTGCTTTGAAATTAAAAAAATTGTTGGAGCATCTCTAATTAGACTATCTTGAGGTCAATGGTAACTCCTGATTGATGTGAAGTTCACAGACTGTTTGTCAAATTCTCAAATTTGATATGTTGCAATCTCATATATATAGAATGCTTAATTCTATTGAAACAAATTGTTGTCAACTTCGTAATTGCCTTAGTGCTTGTTTGGCAACAACCCCAAAAGCAGCTTTTAGCTTTTGGGGTCACATCAAATCAAATCTCATCATCATTTAAAAGCTAAAAGCTAAAAACTGTTACCAAACAGGTCAATTTAAATACATCATCATTACTAGATTTTATCTCTAAACTGCACCTTGAAATCTGTGTTTTATAAAGCAGTCATCATTATTACACCATCAAATCATCATCATTACACCCTCAAAAGGTGTGCATAAAACTGCAGAAGCTAAAAGCTGATTTTCAAATTGTGTTTCCAAACATGCACTTACAATTTTATTTTTTTTGCTGAAATAAGTGCCTTACAAATTTAAAGGAAGAGCAAGTTCAGGCACCTCATAATTATACCATATTTACATTGGAAATGGAATAAATGTCATTAACTGTTGTAAAATAGTGAAAAGAAATTATATAAATCAAATTCTGTTTTTCTTTTATTAGATGATCTCATTGACCAAAAAATTGTCATCTACTGATAAATAGTCTCACCACAAGATCTTTATCTGACTTGGTAAAAGGCGAGTTTGTTCATTATATGGGGTTGATGGCTTGACTTTGAGGTCTCTTTGCCCCTGGTCGGAGTCTGTTCATTATGTGGGATAGATGAACATGTATTGAGTTTTGCTTACAGAGGATCGAATACCCCATCTACCTCGATTCAATGAGTTCCATAACCGAAGAGTTTGATGTGTCTTGGATTTCAAACTGCATTGGAATTCAAATGGCTTGTGATGCCAAACCCCTTCGCATTGACATCTGAGGAAGCCAAATTGTCATTCAACGACCATAGATAAAACAATCATCATTGGTCTGCAGCAGCATGGAGGAGCCCAATGAAGGCTTTTACACTGATGTAAAGGAACCCCAAATAGATGTCTATGTAGATCAAGGTGAGTTTCTTGTGTATGCCAATATAAGTACATCCTCGATCAACTTGGCATGCAATATACACTCAGGTTTTCGAAGATTGGCATGGTGGAAATCACTCAACAATAGTTCATGATGGATCTCTCTCCAATCTGGCAAGTGTGGACCGCTCAAAGAATTCTTAATTTGTTGTCAACATGAACCCATTGATCAATGCGAAGCTATAAATGGTATGCCACCTTCAATGCCTTGATACACTTTGTTCATTATGATTGTGAATGTTGACACGGAATGTGAAGGCAAAAGGTGAAAGCACCTGTTTATTAGGATTCACATCACTATATAGTATTATAGTATATGGAGCAACAACCAAGGCATTTGTTACAAGGGCTAGAGAAATGATGCAAATCACCATCTCGATTTAAGCCATTGCTTTGACAGTCCATTGGCCAAGTCCATTAAGGTTACCAACGATTGGGAGAGAAATTGCAGTTTAAGGTTGTTTAAATTGGTTATTTTGACTAAGTTAGTTGAAGATTACATTAGGTTGTTTAGGTAGGCTATTAGGATAAGGTTTTGATAAGTGTTGTCAGGCTTCACCAAAAAAAAACTGTTAGGCTGGTTAGGCTGTTTAGATGGAATTAGTTGTCTAGGTTATTAGAATTATGTTTAGCATACAAAATGCACCTGAGAATAGAAACAAAGGCATTGAATTTTGTGAACCTCTATATAGTTAATTGAGTGAGTCTTCTAAGCTCCTACATTCTTTTAGTTTGTGTTCATAATAGTTTTTTCTTTTACTCTTTTGTTCTCCTTTTCCCTTTTGTGATTTAAGTATAGACCAATTCACTTGGGACATCCTTGGTAGTTAGTCCCTCACAATGTTTAGCTATTTACGAATGACACTTAATTGTGAATCAATTGTTTCTTTCAGAAACTAAAAATAATGAAGTCGTACTGGCTATTTTTGAATATCAGACATATTGAACTTTTGATCCGCTTTGTCTTGGGAAGTTTTTTGTGCGATGTTATTAAGAACTTACGAATTTTATTTTGTGGTTCCTCATCATGTTCTTTTGGTGGAAGTATTCGTGTTTAATTTCCCTGTTACTTGTGTATTTCATTATATATGTCTTTGTGTTTCTTTAGTGTTGCAGACTTGCAGTATCAACTGGCTGTGATTGAAATTATTCTTTTTGTTCTTGTTTAATCAGTCCTGGGAGGAATCTACTGGGGAAAGTCTCCTTCAGATTCAACTTCTTGAAGCTCTTAAAAAGTTTGTGAATGCACTTGGTTATCAATCCCCCATTTGCTACAACATGCTTCTTCCCATCTTGCAAAGGGGTATCAATATTGATGACCCTGACGCACTTAATCTTCTTGAGGATAGTGTTCTGGTTAGTTATAATTTATGGTGTGTATTGATTATATGATTGGTGAAGTTTCTCCATTACGTCGTTGATCTGTCATGCAGCTTTGGGAAGCCATACTTTCACATGCTCCATCAATGGTACCTGAGTTACTAGAACTTTTCCCAAGTCTTGTATTGATGATGGAAAGAAGTTTTGATCATTTGACGGTTAGTAATGTTTTTTAAATAATTACAAAGTTAAAGCATGTTGAGAAAGTAACAGTTCTTTACCCAAAGTAATAGCTATTAATGTAGTGATGTGAACCTAAGTTGCTTTTATTCGTTTTCTCTATGGGATTATGGACGAAATTACTTTTACCTTTGTATGAATTGGTATCTTGCGCAATCGGAAAAGAAAGTTTTTTTAATCACATCACAATACACTGCTACAAAATGCTAATATGGCATCACATGATATTATTTAACTCATATGCCAGCCAGCCCAATAGAAAAGCTTACTGCTTGAATTATCAGAAAGATGTTGTGTAACCTCAAAATGATCTGAACCATGTAATCTGGTATCAGTCCTGTTTCTTTTTTCTTTTTTTTTCTTTTTTTTTGATATCGGAGGGACCCCAGTGGCTGACCTTACGGTCAAGATGGGAAGGCTACCTCCGCCTGTTTACCCCGGTCCATGGAAAATTCTTTCGAATAATTGCCCTGGTATGTCCTGTTTCTTTGTAAATGAAAAATCCATATTCATAGTTTTCTTCTCCAGCTGTTATTTTATGTTGTTGTTGTTAATCTTCTTTCTTCTGCATTGAATTTATCTTGAGTTAGGAGTGAGTTGGACTTCTACTGTCTGTTGTCTTGGTTTTTTTTTCATCCGAGTTTGATGGCATAAACACCACCTTCATTGTGATTGTATTCCATCATCTGTTTGGTTTCTTATTTAAAACTTCTTAAAAACATATTTTTATATGTTTTGCCGCATTGCAGTTCACTCGCATGTTATCAGATCATGTCATCAATGATTGGGTTTGTGCAAATATACATTGGAATAGGGGCTTCACATCTTTTTTTTTTTAGAGTTTTACCGCAGGTGAATGTTATATGTTTCTCCACATTTTTCATTTGCTTCGATCATTTCATCTTTCTGGTCCTGAAGTCAAGATCTTTGGCGAGAACATGTTCCTTTGTGATAAGTTTATTTTAGAACATGAAATAAATTGCCTCAGATTCTCGCAATTGGCATGGTTCACACCGGCTATGGAGGTTGTTGGCAAAAACCCCCCAGGGATACATCCACAGGAGTGTAATAGTTTGTTCTATGATTTCCAACATTATTTCATTCTGCTTTGATACATGACAATCTGTTCATAGGAAGTAAAACAAAAATGTTTTTGGAAATTGGTAGTTTGTTTTCTTCTTTAACATATCGATTGCCAAATTGTACGTGTTTTAATGCATGGGGGTGATGTTTGGGAACTAGATGGAATTGTGTGAGTGCATGCATATATGGACACTTGTTCATGGTCAATGTACCTGTGTAAGACACTGACAACCAGATACGAAAAGGAGATTCTTGCCAAAATCTCCTCTTCAGTGGCTGAATGAATTGGACATATATTTACATTTTATCATCATGCACAATATTTAAATACTGAAAATATTAACATAATCCCATATGTGATGTTGAATGAACAGAATTATGCTGAAGCTATTTAATTATGTCTTATATAGTGATACCAATAATATTTTATATTTGCAATATTTATTTCATAATAACTTTTTCCATGCTCATAGCCATATTCATGTCCTAAATACTTGGAAATGTTTTGTTGTATCTTGGCATCACATTTATGTCCGTGTGTGTATCTGAATCTACACATCATACATCCACTCTGTCTATTTACATATGTACTGGATAAATTATAAAGATATGGTATAGATGGATACATGCTGTAACATTCAGTGTCAGCCTAATACATTTTTTAATTATTTTAATACAACCCCCTCTTGTGATGAATGATTTTGTTCTGCCCTTTAAATATAAAATATCTTGAAGTTCAAAAATCCTACAATGCAGGTTGCTATCAGTATACTCGAAGATTATATAATCTTGGGTGGAGCTGATTTTCTGAATAGGCATGCGTCAAGCGTTGCCAGAATTCTTGATGGTATCGTGGGAAATGTCAATAATAAAGGACTTCTTTCAACATTTCCTATTATTGATGTTCTAATTCAGGTATCTTTCATATGATATATATTATACTTTAAAAACAAGTTAAAACATATTATGAGCTTGATTTCTGCAACGGCATGTTTATGCCTCTGTTTCTAGAAATATTAAATTCTTGTTTGTGGGATTAGGCAAATGAGGAGACAATTCTGATAAAAGGAACGAATTGCCATAGGGTGTGGTATATTTAGTCTTTTTTAGGATTCTGAATATGACAGAATTACAAATTTTCTTGGTCAGGTCTTGTTTGGTGTGGCAAGTTCGATGTGCTCCAATCTGGACACATGAATCAGTCAGAAACCAACTTCTCGTTATCATTTGCAGAATGTGAAGCACAGTTGATTATGAGTAAATAATAAACATTTTCAACTGAATAAATACTTTAGAATATGCATTAGCTTACAATCAACCGAGAATATCAGAGTTCCAGTGAGTACTTCTGTCAACTGCCCGTAATCGAAGGATAATCACAAAATAGATATCCTCATGCACCAAATTTTATGCCTGACAAATACATGGAGATTTATGTCATAGTAGACGTTGATACATGGTGTCAGATGCAGTTCCCCCAAATGATTTATATTGTGATATTGCAAGAGCATAGTGGCAAGGGTGTCCTGACTCTCTCAGATATTAACATATGGGTCTCCTAATAGATATGGAGTGAACTTGCTATATGTATATTTGTGACTGTCATTATAGTTGTTCATCTGTTCTTTACTAGATTTTGATTGCCTTCCCTTGATCAGTGTCTCCTAAGGACTCGATAATTTTGCACACTTGCCTAGAAGAAAAATAAAATATTTTCCTCATCCAACAGGTGTGATCTTCTATTGCTACTGCCATCTTATCTAAAATCTAACATCTTTGGACAGTTGCCACATGTTTGCTGGAGTCATCATATTTTTGCTGGCTGGATGAGATGGAGAATAATACAAGACAGAGTAGAGAATGTTATACTTTATAGACCGAATGTCTTATGTAAATGAGATTGTCAAAATGATTTTTCAATACTACATTGAAAATTCTCAGACTGAATAGTTATCGAGGATATGAAAAAATAATAAGTCACAACAGGGTTGTCCCTTTTATAGAACACATAGCATACTTGGTATTAATTCAATGCAGCACAGTTGAGTAAAGGCTATGCTGATTTATTGGTCCATAAGAAACTTTTTTACTATAATGAATTGTGTATTTGTCTGAAATAATGAACATCAATTTTTTGTGTAACCCTGTTTCTTTTGTTTGCAGTGCTTTCCCATAGAAGCACCTCCTTTAATTGGTGGAGTTCTTCAGGTAGTCTGGTTTATAAGGCCATGTTTGTTCCAAGTGGTGTACTTCCACTTTATAGAGATGTTTTTAGTTTCCATATTAAACAGTCGCACTGGTTGATGTGTTCCTTTCTGTGGTCCTATACAGAAACTCATTGTATTGTGCTTGAGTGGAGGAGAAGAACACGATCCTTCCAAGACGGCAGTTCGGGCAACTTCTGGAGCGATTCTAGCAAGGCTCGTTGTGATGAATACCAATTACCTTGCACATTTGTTGTCAGAACCATCGGTCACTTTAGCTCTTCAACAGGCTGGAATTTCGACAGACCAAAACATTATTCTTTATTTGATTGACATATGGATTGATAAGGTAAGAGTACCAGGAGTATTGCAGGATTGATAGGCAATAAGATGCTGCTCAATCAATTTTTGTGTTCATCTTATCTCAACTGTTGTCCATTTGTAGCCTTGAACTAACTAAACCTGAATTGCTTTATTCTAAAGTTTGGAGTTGATTATCTACCAATAATCTCCATTAATAGAGCATGCATCTACCGTCTCCTGTGCTGTTTGTTTCATGTCCTTGCCTGAAATTCTTTTATCTACAGGTTGACAATGTGACGATTCTTCAAAAGAAGACATATGCTTTAGCACTTTCTCTCATTTTGACATTAAGAATTCCTCAAGTCATTGATAAACTTGATTACATCTTAAGGTGGTATTCCAATCTTCTATCAGAAACTGCATGTGAAGTTTATGCATGACTCTTGTTGTGAACATTAGTTACGGTATTTTGAATGCAGTGTTTGTATGAGTGTTTTGTTGGGGGAGAGCGAGGAAACGAACGAGGATGATTCCAGGTGACTCTCAGTGAGAAATAGTTTTTATACCAAGTTTTCACATATTCCTATATTTTTTTTCCTAGGGAAAAACCTTCTTCTAATGACTATATCAAATAATTTCTTGATGGATGTAGTGATAAGACAGACTCCATGGGACAGCACAATGCTACGGATTTGGTCATCTTTCAAGTGTAGAGCTCAAGAAAAAACATGTAAAATATCTGGCACTTATTCAATGATTCAAATTTTAAGTTTCAGCGCATAGTTATACTTTGATAAAGGCAGGCCTGTTGACATTGTCAACATGTCTGATTTCCACTTCTTACATGCCCCTCAATTCCAATTGCACATGGTGCATCATTTAATCTGTGGAACTTACAAATATATAGTGAAAAATGTACTATCAGACTCTGATCAAGTTCTACAAGAGTGCCAGTTATTGCCATCTCAACTGTCAAAAAATCATGCATACCAATGTCGCATGATGTTTATGTCAATGCTTTTGACATCATATATTGCATTTCAGGATGTTGTATATGTAAATTAAGAAACATAGATTTTGGCAATATTGGGAATGTGCCAATAAATGTGTTCTTGAGGAGTATTGCACCTTTTTAACCAATTTTGCTTCTCTGTCAGATCAAAGATGCGGATCCGATCAGGCATTTGTCATTGGAGAACACACTGAAAGAAAACCTTCAAGCATGTGCAGCTTTCCATGGGGAAGCATTGTTCAACGAGGCCATTAGCAGGATTCATCCTTCAGCATTAGCACAATTGCAACAGGCACTAAAAATGACTTGATTAACAAAAACAAGTATACATGGCATCACTTTTTGCAATTACTAGGTGGCTTTTTATCCTGCATGCACTCCATGTCTTAGTGTTTTTTTCCCCTCACACAATTTGTAAGGTATAAACAAGTTTTCGTAGTTCCTTTTTCCCATAAATAACACAAAGGATTCAGTGTTGCATCTAATATTAGGAAATATTTTTGCAGGTGCTTTTCATGGGTCCAGGAATCTTGGCAACCAGTATTTTTTTTTACCCCAAGCTGGTTTATATTTACTCCATATTTCCAGAAGAACTTGTGTGGTTGGTTTCTGAGGTGGGTGGAGCCATGGAACAATTTTGATTTATCATATGATGATGCGTTGCCTGAGCGAGGTGATAATTTTTCATGTATTATTATTTGATTTCATTGTAAAGTTACAGGCCTACCAGATTGAAGCTTGAACAGTCTTGAGTTATGCAGTGTGAAATATTGAATCTTTGGAGTAATTCTAGTACAGGAAATCCCATGAATTTTCTTTGTATGTATATGTTTTGCAGTTTTGAAATATTGATATTTATGATTTTAGAAAAAGAGGTGTTACATGTGTATGATGTTAGTTTATATGCTGTTGGCATTGAATTTGGAAGTTTATAACAATTTGGAGGCAATGCAATCACCTTGTATATTATGTTTGGCCATGATGAAATTACATCCCTATTTTTTGATGGAAGGAGAATGTTTCGGGAAGTTTTTACAATCTCTTTGCAGCCTTTATACATATTTTGATTTTTTTTCTAAAAGTATATACTTTGAGCACTGATACACTCACCCAGTATACAATCAATTTGTTTTACTGTCTGTTTTGCAGTCTCATACACTATGATAACATAGTATATACTGGGTTATCATAGTGTGAGTTTCCATCATATTATATTGTGTAAAAAAATTTATCATTTTTTAACTTGAAAAATGATATACTTAATAAATTTCAGTATATACTTTATTTTATATAACAACATGCAAAGAAAATTGGTGTGGATTGTAATTTGGGCTAATCATTTTCCACATACTTTGATTAGCAAAGTATATTTTTTATTTAAAAAATAAGTATATGCTCATGAATTGAATCAACCTCTTGGGGCGTTGGTTCAGATTTGGGTTTGTTTCGGGTTGGGTCAGCCCGAGTTGAGTTTGGTTTGGATTAGGTTTGTATATGATGTTATTGTAGACAATTTGAATTCCACGATGTTAATGCTCCGCACAAACAAGATAACTAATAAGATGAAAATGAGGGATGATGGATTTAAAGTAATTTGAATAATCCAATTTCATCTAACAGATTAAATAGTTTAAATTTTACTAAACATTTAAATTTATTTTTCATCATATCAGGTTTGAGCTAGGTTTGGGTTACCAACCCCTCAACCCTAATCTAACCTAAGGGTGCGTTTGGTTGCGCGATTGCAAAATTGATTCTGCAGGAATCTGCGATTGCAAACCTGATTCTGCAGGAAGCTCACTTTCTCAGCTTTTTGAAATTGCAGCTTTTGAGCACTATTTGCCTGTAATCGCTGGGTTTAAAACTGCGATTACAAAACTGTTTGGTTGCGTGATTGCAAACGCAGCTTTCTGTAATCGCAATCGCAGCGCAATCGCGCAACCAAACGCACCCTTAAATTATGTTAGTATTAGGATTGTTCAGGTTCGGTTTGAATTTGACGCTAAAATCATAACTCAAACCCGTCCAAGAATCAGGTTGATTCAAGTTAGCTCTGGTTCAACATACCCAATTTGCATCCTCTCTCATGAACATTTGATCTTGATGTACCTCAGTGATGTTGCTAGTCTCTTAATAGGACTGCCCCCGTTTGGATAGAGAATTGAGTTATCATGAGATTTATAACTATTCTAGTATAAATAAGGATAAAATGATTTTTTTTTATAGATTGTGTTTTGAATTATTCTCGTTGGAAAACGTAATAATAAAAATTTTTGTTGTTTGGATTAAATGTGAACAAAATGTAGATAATGATTTATAAAATGTGAATAAATGATGACTGTTGATTAGAAAGTGGGCCTCCATATTCTTTCTGGTTAAATAACCTGGAATAACTTAATTCTAAAGGTTGACTGAAATTTATATATATTATTTTATACCAGCTAATTCTATCATATAGCTAGATTCTCCTCAAGTCTTCCAAATCATTTTGAAGTTATTTCGACTAATTTCCACTTATTCCAGACCTTATTCTCCAACCAAACGACGGCAAATTGAGAATCATTACTGGAGGGAACAACTTGGAATTTTCATATCCATTATCATTTCTGCCATGTTTAGAAGAGGATGATGAAAACATAATGTAGAAATAAAAAAAGAGAAAATAAAGAACTAGATTAAACAAATAAATAAAACTTTTTACCTGTCTATAAAATCCATGCATTTCATTTTTCATGGAAATACATTTTTCGTTTCACTTTGGCAGCGTAGAGGAGGCTTGCTTCTACATTGATCATTATAAAATCCCAAAGTTCCTCTCTTTTATTATTATTATTTTTTGATGGAATCCTTTCCTTTATTATTATTATTTTTTTTTTGCCTAAAGCAATTTCTAACTTTTTATAGATCTTTTTATTTCTGAGTTTCATGGGATGTACTCCTTAATTTTTGGCTTTGTATAATTGTTGCATAACATTAATAAAAAAATCCCTATACTTTTCACGAATTTCTCACTTTTTGACTTATGTTTTGTCCACATTTTTTAAATCAATGGAAACATATGCATTGTTAGATGAAGTATATATATTGATAAATTGTTTTTATATTTATTTAAAATTAGTTCATTCACTTCGAAATTGAACATTATACAATTTTATCAAATCATATATATCGTTAAATTATGTTTACTATTTTTTAAACAATAAACATTTGTGTGGTCTATGTTTTGAACCAGAGAAATGATTGAGTTGGACATTTTCTTTTTTGAAATGGTATTCAGTATTAACATCCGGTTTCCATCAACTGAAATGTTAAAATAATGCATGAAATTAGTCAAAAAGAATTTTTTTAATGTCAGACCCCTCTTTACAGTAAACCAAAAAAATTAATGGCAGGCATATTCATATTCAAGAAATTCGATCAGCTAATCTAATCTTTTTATCCAAAGGTTTTTTTTCATTGTAAGACAGAAAATTGAAAAATCTTTATGTGGTAGAATGGAAAAATGGAAAATGATCCAAACAATTCATGGTATCTTATGAAATTTGATAAACATGAAAAAGATGGTCAGTCTCAATAAACAGTCATATACCTTGTCTATTTAATTTTGAATAATATTACAAAGTCCTTTTTTCAAACCACAAATCCACACCTCAGAGAGGAAAAGAAAGAGAAAGAAAGAGCGGGGGGGGGGGGGGGGGGGGGGGGGGGGGGGGGGGGGGCAACTGGTAATGGGGGGCGATGATGGTGGTGGTGGAGATTGGCCACCTCTCTCTCACCCTATGTAACGACTATGAAATCTTGGTCATAGTTATGCTGAATTTCATGGAGTGTTTATTTTTTCAAATTTTGATATCTTAGTATGGTTGGAATCATTATTCTGGTAGCATTCTAATGCATCTTTTGGATCGTGAATCAGATATGTATCAGTTAAATTATGGGCTAATTTTATCGGGGTATCAGGCAGAGGTTTTTGAAAGGTCCGGGAGGGAGCCGTTGAATTTGGACAGCCCAGATGGGAGCCGTCGACCTATTGCGAATTCGATTTTGAAATTTCAGTCTTTGGTAACGCTTAATGCGATAATCAGTGATAGATATGCCGTGGATTTGATTGATTTCCTGTTCCCCACGTGTGAGAATATATATTTGGCCCTCTCCTCACTTATTGTCAAGTCAAACCCTAAAAGTCTCTTCCTTCCTCTCTCCTCTCTCCTCTCTCGATGGGTTTGTGAAGGGGTCCCAAAAAGGTGGATTGTTAGGTTTTTATCACCATGTTTTCTATTATCTTTCAATGATATGTCGATTCGGATCCCTATATCACACCCCATATGGGCGTCCACTGATATATTTATCTATTATTTGAATAGTTATAAACCCTAGAATAACTTATGTCTTTATCCAAATGACAATGTCACTATTTGAATGAGAGAATAGGAGAGGAATAGAGATGAATAAAGGTGAATAAGACCAAAAAGTTTTTATTTGCAAGGAAAAGAGGGGTATTACTATGTCACAATAGGTGAACAGAAATTGACATTGGTAAATTTTAGGTCTCCCTGGAATTATGTTATTCCACCCAATTTCATTTCACAACTATAAAATGGATCTACATATTAAATCACATATCATAACCTTATTAAATCTGAAGACCCACATATCAAATCAATTTGTTATCTTTTATAATTATTATTCGCATCTTATTCATTTTCCAAACAACTACATTTTCCAATGAGAATAACTAAAAACACAACCAAACAACTTATTCTTCACTTATACTAAAATAGTTATCTATATTATAATAACTTATGTCGCTACCTAAACAGGAACACGTCGATTCCATAACGTTCGTAAAAAAAACTGTTTCGATCCACGTTTAGTTTTCCACCGCAAAATCCTCCAAAACACGGATTCAAACGGAGTTTAAGGGTGTGTTTGTGCACAAATCTGAAAAAAAAGAAAAAAGAAAATAAGGGAATTTGTGTCAAAGGAAAAATAGTAGAAAGTAAAAAAATTCATTTTGACCAACTTTCATAATATCTGTGTATGTGGTAGAAAATTTCCCATCACTTTCTCTTAAATTTCCACCTATGAAAAAAAAAATTTTTTTTTACCTTTTCTAGTAAAATAAAATAGAAAAAAAAAAGTGATAGAAATTTTTTTCCTTTTCATTATTTGACACAAACTCTAAATTTTTTATTCATCAGTAAAAAAAAAAAAATTTCATTTTCCATCGCTTTCATTTTCATCAGTATAAGTGTTGGGATGAAGAGTTACAACAAACGAGCCAAAACGTATGAGCGAGATCCACCGATCGAACGCTCCAGATTCACCGCTTCCCACACACACGAAACAACCCCCTCACGTGTCCCACACTATAAAGGGCCCGTCTAACCCCACCCACGTATTTTCTTACCCCACCAAGCAATAATAAAAAAAAAAAAACCGGTGTTTTGCTATCCCCACCAATTCGATCCGTTCGACCGGATTTGGTCGGCATTTCAGGTTTTGCGCGACCGGATTTGGTCGCCATTTCAGGTTTCGCGCGACCGAAACTGGTCGAACAGGATTTGTAATAAAATTTATAATTTTTTTTTTTGAAAACATAATCTCACGACGTGTATCCTCCTTGAATCTTTCATATCACTCCAAGTCTGAGTTGTAATGTAGGGAGAATAAATCATTATTATTAAATGTAGAATATAAGAACAATTTTTTTTACATAGGTTACAGACAAATTTCAAAAGTCAAATATAAAATGTGTTTGAATCAACTGATATGTTTTTTTGTTTTCAAACAAAAATTCATCTTAACTATGAATTCAAACGAAGCTTAAAAATGATATATATTTGTCTAATAAGATATTTTTCTATAAAAATTTGAATTAATTGAAAGTATATCTACTTACATTTTTTTAATCCCTTAGTTGTTGTTTGGATGAAAGAATAAATGTAGAATATGATGGATAAATCCAAAAATTTATTTGTTTACAAAAAATAAGTAGATCTAATTCTGAACCATGTTCGACCCATTCCGGTCGTCCAAAACCTAAAATGACGACCCATTGCGGTCGTCCAAAACTTGAAATGGCGACCGGATTCGGTCGAACTGAATCGTTGGGAACAGACAAACACCGTTTTTTTTTTTTTTTTTTTTTATCGGTGGGATTGAAAAATTGTTTGGTGGGGATAGACGGGCCCCACTATAAATACGTGCTCATCCTCTAACGCTCACACCCCAAGCGGTTCTTGTTGTGCCCTAAACGCCACTCTCATCACTCTCTTTTATCTTCTCTAAAGAAACCAAACCCTTTAAAGATACCGCCCCCAAAACCCTATCCCTCCAAAACCTCCCCCCTCTCGATCCATCGAAAGCTCGGCCATGTCGGACGACGAAGCGAAGGAGGAGAAGGAGCTCGACCTCTCCTCCCCCGACGTCGTCACCAAGTACAAGACCGCCTCCGAAATCCTCAACAGTAACCCCTCTCTCACTCTCTCTCTCGCTCTCGCCGTCTTTTTTGATGTAGTTTTCGTCTATTTATAACGTTTTGGGATCTCCATCGACAGAGGCGCTTCAGCTGGTCGTGTCGGAGTGCAAGCCGAAGGCAAAGGTGGTCGACATATGCGAGAAGGGTGACTCCTTCATCAGAGAGTGAGTTGACCTCTTTTGAAGGCTCGATCTGTGTTGGAAAGATTGGGTTTTTATGGACTGATTTGGGTTTTTTTTTTGTGTGGGGGCAGGCAAACTGGGAATACTTATAAGAATGTGAAGAAGAAGATTGAGAGGGGAGTGGCGTTCCCGACTTGCCTATCGGTGAACAATATTGTCTGCCATTTCTCGCCATTGGCGAGCGATGAGACTGTTTTGGAGGAGAATGATATTGTTAAGATGTGAGTGTTTTCGGTGTTTGATTTGCGGCTATGGAGTTCAGTGGATGATTAAATGAGTGTTCTTTTTTGTTGTAGAGATATGGGTTGTCACATTGATGGGTTCATCACGGTTGTGGCTCATACCCTTGTGATCCAGGAAGGGCCCATCACTGGTCGGGCCGCTGATGTTATCGCTGCTGCGAATACTGCAGCTGAAGTAGCGCTGAGACTTGTCAGGCCGGGGAAAAAGGTATATATAGCTTTTTTGGATGTGCAAGTGATAAGAGTGGTAATCTTTGTTTTGGTATTGTTTTAACTGTTAATTTTACTGGAATGCATAATGTTTGAGTGACGGGATCATTCATTTGGTCTCATTTTTTTTATTTCTGTATGAGCTTTCGATATCCAATGGTTTCATAATAGAGTGCACTGTTTTCTGAAACAAGTTGCAGTGAGGATAGGATGTTCAGAGATGGATATACTGTCAAGAAATTTTTTGTTTTGAGCATGATGTACATTTCAAAATGGGAGTTGAAAAATGAAGTTCAAATAAGTAGATGTAATCCTAATTTCAAACTTATGCAATTTATCATTAAATTATTCTGGGCTGTCGTGCATCTGCCTTAAAATTGTCAGGCATGTCAGTTGGGTTTGTTATTGGGAGTGATGTTATTTTGAGACGCCAATGTCATGCTATTTAATCGTTGAATATTGAAAGCTGCTATGCTAGAAACATTATTTTTCCATCCGTGAGTGTTTTGTGTTTAGTTTTACGTGTATCTTCCTATGTTGTGATGGGGATGCTACCTTTGCACGCAGTGGGAGCTCTTTGGAGTACCTGCTGGTGCTGGTCACTTTCAATCACGTTTTCTCTTGAAAGTGGCATAGCAAGTGCTTGATTTTAAACAGTTTGACGTTGGTGTTTCCCTGAAGTTTTTGCAAGGGCTTAGTGTTCCTGTTCAGTTATCAAGTTTAGATCTTTTTGTTTCAAGTTGTGCACTCATGATTCCTCTGAGCTTTATGGAAATTTATGCGAACCCTGTTTCCGGGTGGAGTGCATCATGGACAGCTATGAGAGGTTTCTTTCAAGGTCTGCACTAGCTAGTCTATCCTGGGTTTCTACTATTTCTACGAACATTTCTGTGAAGTGAATAACATTCATGAAGGATGTGGAGAAAACAAATGTGTTCAGGACTTTGGTTGTCTGATCACCTCCTATAACTCTTCTTCAAACACTGTTGGATTTTATGAAATCCATGACATTTTGTTTGACAAGTCATTTGATAAAAAATTATCAATGTCTTATACTTTGACTGAATATTTTGTTGTTTTTCAATGTTTATGCTGATATGGAGGAAATTTCTGGTGGCTATTTTCTTTTTTCGATTGCTTAGGCCTAGATGCTGGATTTTGTATCCGCATATTAACAAGAAACATTTGGTTGCTCCCTCTTTCATTAGTTTAGTTTCCTCATTCTTTTGGTTTAGGAATTTCTGTGGACATGATATCCAAGTGATGAAAAATTGTTAAGCTATGGGCTATTGTCCAATGATGCTTATGTCATAGTTACTCTGATGGGCATCATGTTTTTCTCATTCTGTCCATCACCTTCGAGTGCAGTTTATCTCAGTCTTTTTACCCACCTAGACTTTTCTCTTTTGGAGAATAGGGCATATATAATGCTGCTATATGCCTTTTTTATGTTTTGGTGGCTGTTGCTGTGAATCTAGTTTTTGGACCACTTTGGCTCATCCATAAAAAAATTCTCGTACTATTGCAAGGTGGTTGTCGATGCACTCAATACTGTAGTTGAGAATTTTGATGAAATGGAACAGTTATATTATGGGAATCAGTAATTTTTCATGTAGTTTTCAGCACTATTTCTTCTTTTTCTTGAAGGAGGGGGGACTGCTTTATAGTTACATGTATGCTATTTAGTCTACTTCTTTTGCAAAATGGAACCTGCCTCTCTTTACATTCAGCTATGCTTTAGGCTTTTGGAATCTTCCTTCCTTTGAACTTGATATGTGGCTTTTGTGCAATCCTCAATGCTCTCATCATGTACAGTTTCGTTTCATTCTGGAAGCAACCTGTTCTAGTTATTGTTTGAAAAAGGTGGTGATGCCCTAAATGATGATTTCATTTTGGAAAGCGATGGATGGATATCCATATGTAGCTTTGTCATAGTTACGCTGATAGGGCATTTAGCTGGTTGAAACTTTCATAAAATGTATTGGAAATTTGTAAAAAAATTGATCTGATTTTTGTGGGACAATAAACTCATTAGATTACTGTGGTGTTAGGAAGCCATTCATGACATTGGTTAATCAGAAAGAAAAAATTACGTATTGAGAGAAGATAAATAAGCTTTGAGAGAAGACATTTAAGATCTAGCTATTTGAGAGGGGTGGTTGTTCGGGTCTGAAAGGAGTTTTTGGTTGTTGGGTATGAATTCATACTTGAATCATAATTATTGAGACCAGTGCCTTTTTTATTAACTTTGTGAGAGTTTGTGTTTGTTGTTTTCTTTTTCTGTTTGTTTTTTTGGTCTTCACATACAATAATGGTTTACTTTTAAAAAATAAATGATGCAAATAGAAACTGATACCTGAGGTAGTAGAATTTTCAGATAATTAGAGTAATGTTTGCTACAATATTGAGTGTTTATGATTTTGTATAATTAATTTGACATAGAAAGATTAAATTCAAAAGCTACTTGAACTTGCATATCTATTTACTGATTCAGGGCTAGATTTGAGTAATTGAAATTCTATTTAGTAGAAGTGTAAAAATAATTTGGTGATGAAACAACCATCCCACCTGTTGCCATACATCCATTCTTCTCCATCAGAGTCGCTACTTCCTTTTTTGTGCCATGTGAGCCATGGTATTTAAAATGAAATTCCCCTTTTGTCTTCTGTCATCGACTTCTCTTCCTCTCCATATATATTACCAAATGTTGGACTGAAGCTTTATCAAATTTCTACCTTGACTCTCTCTTTTTTATGTTCTGCACACCTTCCTCTTGTATGGTTGTTCATCTAGTGGGGTTAATCTATTATGTTATTGAACTTCATCATGTATCACCATTGCAAAAGTTGTGGAAAGATCCATGTACTATGACGTTTGAACATTCCTATGTCTTATATTTGACGGGTTATAGAGAGTTCCTGGATTACTATTTGAGGGCATATTAGCAATAGATTTTTAAAGATGTGGGTTGGACATCATAAAATGTTCCAGATTTTTTAATTGTAAGTTATCATTGACATGTTTCTGTATTACGCAAGTACGATGTATAAATTCACATGTATTAACATTATGCTTATCACAAATTCTCATCTACTTGAAGTGATATCTGATGACACACCAATTTTTTTTTTGGGTGAAACACTGGGGTTTTTTTTTCACGAGTTGGCATTGTTTGGCGTAACCTATAATAACATATTATCTGCTTCATCACTTCATCTGTTGCACTACTTTAATAACATTATCCTTTAATTCTTATGGCTTGCTTTTTTATAAAATAAGTTTATTTAGTTGTTACATTTTTGCTTTTTCTTAAATTTTTTTTAATAGGTTGATTTTTTTTTATGTTGCAGATGTTCTATTAATTTCATTGTTTTTTGAATAGAGTATTATGGCTGGAATGCCTCAAAACAGTTCTGTTTTCTCTTTGGAACTATACTAAATCTTGTCATATCTCGAATTGTTAATTTAGTTTACATTTTTTTTGTGGGAATATCTGGATGATGAAGCATGATTTGAAGCTATGGGTGACACCTATATGAAGCTCATGTCATAGTTACTCTGACAGATTACTTATTCTCTGTGAATAAAGTACCATGTTCCCATGTATTTCATCTGATTGATTTTAGTCATTTTTCTTTGATGGTCCAATATAGAAAAAGAATATGCCTTGTTTCTGTGTTGTGCATCAGTAATGGAGTGGTCTAAAGGACTTTCATTTTTTTTTATATGAAAAGGTAGGCATGAGCCTAAAGGACTTGCATTTTATCTTTAGAAAAGTTTTTTTTCCCTGTTTTTGGTAATTTTAGTACATGAGATTTGTTATGCTTGAACAGTTGAGTCAGTTGCCTCATTTTAGTGCAGTTTGTCATTTTAGTACAATTGCAATGTACCAGGATAATAATTTTTTATATAAATTATAGATTTTTAGTGCTATTTTTTCTTGGTATTTTTCTATATGATAGCCATCTCAATCACATTCAAATCTTGCAGAACAAAGATGTAACTGAAGCTATTCAGAAGGTTGCTGCTGCCTATGATTGCAAAATTGTTGAAGGAGTGCTCAGTCACCAAATGAAGCAGTTTGTCATTGATGGAAACAAAGTTGTATTAAGTGTAACCAATCCGGACACCAGAGTGGATGAAGCAGAATTTGAAGAGAATGAAGTTTATGCAATTGATATAGTCACCAGCACTGGTGAGGGTAAGGTAGGAATAGATCTTTCTCATTAAGCTTGTAAATATTTAGTTTCTTGGAAAGTCATTGTTTGTTCCTTTAATTTGTTTGCTAATGATTCACTTCCTGCATGACTCGTGGACAATCACAGCCTAAGTTATTGGATGAGAAGCAAACAACCATCTATAAAAGAGCTGTTGACAAGAACTATCACCTGAAAATGAAAGCATCAAGGTTTATCTTCAGTGAAATAAATCAGAAGTTCCCCATCATGCCTTTTACTGCAAGGTTTGTGTTTTGTAAACCTTTAAGCCTTTCAAAGCAAGATTTTGCGTTTAGTTTTATTTTTTATCATTTTTCATTAAAAAAAATTCTAGGGCTTTGGAAGAAAAACGTGCTCGGTTGGGACTGGTGGAGTGTGTGAATCATGATCTCTTGCAGCCATATCCTGTTCTGCATGAGAAAGCCGGTATACTATTTTCTGAATATCTTATTCTTTTTACTGTTTATGATTATTACGTTCCAAGATATTTTGGGTGAATCATTTATTCAAAGCTATAGTCTCATGTGTCTTAGCCCTGCCATCTGTATTTTATTCTGAGGTATCTATGTAATTTTAGGGATTTGACATTCTGTGTTTGGTTGTTGGTTTGGGCGACAATAGCTTCAGTCTATACAAAATTCAGTTTGATCCAGTTTTAAAGCTAACTGGTGATGGAGAATTCATATTAGCATATTAGATTTTCCATATCTAACCTGTAAAGCTAATTGAGCTCAAAGTTGCTCATTGATTTCAAAACTGGGTACGCTTTTATGATCCAAATCTATTCTCTACTGCTTTCTGATGCAGTTTTGTCGATGGACTTCCCAATGTTGCATAAATTTCCTTTTCCCTCCTTTAGGTCTTTTGTTTCTTATATTTTGGTTGTTTACAGTGTTAATATCATCTGGTGGACATATCTCGTCTTCCCTAGAAAAAAATGCGGTTTTTTCTATGATTTACTGAAAAAGGAAACAGTCGGTCAATAATTTTAAATTCTCTGAATTCCCAAATTTTATTGTATTCTGTCCATTCAAAATCCATAAAAATTCTTGTGATTGTTGTTTTCTTATGGTATTGCCTTCTCACAAAACCTGGTTCCCCACATTAGGTTTTGTAACTAATAATCTATGGTTTTTGTTGGTTGTCTGCAGGTGACCTCGCTGCGCACATCAAATTCACAGTTTTGTTGATGCCAAATGGGTCGGACAGGATCACTTCTCATCCCTTGCAGGATTTGCGGCCCACAAAAACCATTGATGATGACCCCGAAATCAAAGCCTGGTTAGCATTGGGTACAAAGACAAAGAAGAAGGGCGGAGGCAAGAAGAAGAAAGGTAATAAAGATCATAAGATATGAATAAAGTACAAAATAGTGGACATGATGTATCGTTGATGAATTTCGAGCGTTGTTACAACCCTTTTTTAGCCCCAAATCCAATCCTATATGCTTCATTAACGCCACACACTCACTCACATTAACGAGGTATCTGCATTAATGCATTGTTAATATTTTTTTCACATTTTTTTAAAATGGGTCCATACGCTACATTGGAGTATCCTTCAGTTTTATAAAAGCATGCACATCGTTAGTTGAGGTGCGGACTGGAATTAGGGTTGGAAAAGGGACCGTAAACATTTTTTTTCAATTTTTCATCTTCATGTCATATCAGCTCCCCTCTGATTGATTGTCAAATCTTCTTAATGTATTACACTGAATCGATTGCCCCTACCAATTCGCTTGTCTGCTGCAGGGAAGAAGGGTGAGACTGCAGAGGCAGAGACTGAACCGATGGACGCATCGACGAATGGCACACCCAGGAATGAGTCCATTTTTGTAGTCTCCTTTCTTTTCAAAATTTTAATTTTTCCTTTACCATGTGTTATTTGCAAAAGTTTCACAGTGGTTCCATGTGTGTCTATTCTACATCATCATATTCTACATGGAAAACAGAGTGGAGAGAGGGCTTGTGGGACATCCATTCTAGTGTCTCTTAAAAGAGAGCAAAATGTTTTATCAGAACAATAGAGATGCATATATTGGGATGTTTAGGAATTTAGGTTAATGTTATCATTTAGTGGATGGAAAGTGTAGCAGCAGCCTTTGAGGGGATGCCCGTTACTGGTTCCTGACAGCATTGATGCTCAGGCCATAAAATGAATTAAATATTTATTTGCAATTCACACCATTTTTTAAAATCATACTCTTTTATTAAAATACATGTACATGGAAAAATCCAAATAACCTCCCACTTGAAATTCATATAACCTCTGAACTTTTTTTATATTAAATAAAGTATATATTGAGATATATTATGATAGAATCTCATACATTGGTGTATTGTGTTATTATAATGTATAGGGTTATAAAACGGGTCGCATGGATGAGTGCATGAAAGCGTTATTTTTTTATTTTATTTTATAATTTGGATGCATGTTAATCAAATCGGTCATTGTATGGTTGAGACTTGAGAGTTCATTTTAACATTTATCATAATTTATCCAGGCTAGTTCACTCGAGATCTTGTCACACTACGGGGCTACAGTATGGGATTCACCCTTGTTTGTCTTTTTATGTATTTTAATTTTTTCACCCTTTCAAAGTTATATATAGTCTATAGTCTTCTAAAAATAAATCATAATTTAGCTCAATGAACCCTACATATTAAATAAGGTAATAATGTAAATTCTTGAGTTTAATATCTCCCATTCTTGAGTTTAATTAATTATACTATAATAGTTATCTATCTTATAATAACTTATAAGTGAGATATAATCCACTTTGCCCATAGGTTCATGGTTTTAAAATGCATCCCACAATGTAAATTTTATGATTATCCGTCTAGCCGCACATCCCTATGTGACGGTTTAGAGCCCAACCTACCACGTAATGGATAAACTTTATACCAATTGTAACACCTCAGTCTTATATGTGTGATATTGTATACTTTGACCATATGCATATGATTTTAAGAGCTTCTTGAGTTCTATGTAATCAAATTTAAATTTAAATAAAACTCATTCAAAAATCTCTTAACCAGTATACTCAAACCAAACCACATCAATCTTGTAACTTTTTTAATCAAAATTAGAATGGCACGTGCACTTCACACGTGCCACATAGGGTTTCGGGTTCCGAACCTTCAAGGGCCCCCACCACCACCGCCATCATCTCCCCACTATATATAATATATATATAAAAAAAAACCTTCACATTTGTTGCCATCACCACTCACTTCTTCCATTCTCGCGCATCATCAAATCCTCTCTATCTCCCTCTCTTCATCGTCAATGACTGATCCCGAGCACGCGGCGGCGGCGGCGGCTGAGGCGTCGGAGAGAGTCGGCGAGGAACACGAGGCGGCTGCTGCGGCGGAGGGAGCCGGCGAGGAGGAGGACACCGGGGCCCAGGTCGCCCCGATCGTCCGCCTCGAGGAGGTCGCCGTCACCACCGGCGAAGAGGATGAGGAAGTCCTCTACGATCAGTTCAGTATCTGCTGCTGTTTTCGTTTTCGGGAGCGATCTAGGGTTTTTAGCTTCGTGGATTTCTCATCGGACGGTGGTTGTTGTTGATGCAGGAAGGCGAAGCTGTACCGATTCGACAAGGACGGGAACCAGTGGAAGGAGAGGGGGGCGGGGACCGTGAAGCTGTTGAAGCACAAGTCGACCGGGAAGGTCCGGCTGGTGATGCGGCAGGCCAAGACGCTCAAGATCTGCGCCAACCACCTAGGTTTGGATCTCGTGTTGCGTAAGATCTTAGATGGTTTAACATTTTTTATTTCCGGTTTGATTTATGGAACTTTTTTTGGCAGTGATTGCGACGCTCTCGGTGCATGAGCATTCGGGGAATGACAAGTCGTGTGTCTGGCACGCGACGGACTTCTCTGATGGGGAGCTGAAGGATGAGATGTTCTGCATGAGATTCGGCTCTGTGGAGAGTGAGTTTCAGAAAACTTGGTTTTTGTATATGTTGTGTTGTTAGCCAATAATGTGATGATGATGATGTTGTTGTTGTATAGTTATTGTGAGTAATGGGTTAATTTGAGTGAAGATTGAACTTGGGTAGTGGGCACGGTGATTAGAGAGCTTAGTTCAATGGTTGTTGCATCTTGGGAAGTTGGGAATAAATTAGGATGCTGGAGAAGCGATGTGTGTGTGTGTGTGTGTTGTCTTGGAGAGATATCCCGATCCAAGTGCTTTGATATCCCTCAGATTTGTCCTGTAAATGTCTTTACGGACCATGTTAAGCTTGTAGTTGTAGTTAATAGTATGAATTTAGGCATCATAGGATCATAGAGTCATAGTAAACCTTGGGTTGAGACCTCTACTTTTGTTTAGGTATTATGGTGCTCAATCTAATTGAATGAGGGATGTGGATCTTATTTTGTTATTCCTGTTTACTGTTAACTACACATATTTAGGCAATATGTTACGCTTTGTTTATTTCTTCAGGACGCTTTCTGGCAGATGGAAGCCATGAACTGCTTCTTTATGAGATATTAGGTGGGATATAGGGTTATCTTTTTTCCTCGTGATTGCTGTGTAGAAATTAATTTCAAATCTTTTTTTTTTGGTGGGGGGCAATAATTTGCATCCTTGTTTTGTTATCATTCTATTAATGGTGGATACAGATATGTGCATACGTATAAAAATACTGATTTCTATTATAACCGTCTATGATGGAGAGATGCTATAAGTTTCCTGTTTAGAGTAGTGTGAAACAGAGCATGGATATGATGTTATAACTTATAAGTCTGTGGATGTAGGCACCTCTGGTAAGCTTGTTTGCTTGATGCATTTCTGTATGTTGGGAAATGTCAACATATTACTAGTTTTTTTTTGTTTGATGCATATCTGTATATTCAAAAACATCCACATATTACTGCCTGTCACACAAGCTCCTATATGTTTGCGCATAGGGATCAAGCATGCTTGAATTTATTGCAGTGCATACAAGTTGATATTTAGGCAAGTACAAGTTGATGTTTGTGTTTGTGTGTATGTGCATAAACATAGGTTCTGGCTATGAGCTCCCCAAGTGGTTTAGTTCTTATGGCTGTGAGGGTGTTTATGATCATTCCCCATGATTTTTGTGGGGTTCGAGTAAATTTTGCTTCTCATCCATGTTCTTGATCTGTCACATTTTTTTCACGATTTTCAAGCCTCTAGTGTTGTTTCACAGAGGTGGCAGCTTTAAGGCAATGGTTCCTAGGATGCCACATACCTACACTGGCGCATTGTGGCAAGTGATTAAAGCTTCACCATTTTAGACCATGTGTCTTTGTCATTGTTACATACTGACATTGTTGGTGAGATTAACCTTCCTATCATATTATCTACTTATCAAAGTGATCCAAAAGGCAACTATTTTTGTGTTTTCATGGTCTCATTTGTCCATCTTGGGTTAGGCCAGTGCCACGTTTCAACATGCTATATATTTTTCTAATATATTTAAGACATTGATTGCCCTATATGGCATCTACGAAGATGTTGTTGGTCACTCAAATCACATTTATATGGCTTTATAAACTATTATCGGACTGGGAATTTTTTTTTGATGATACGTAGTATGCTATTGCTTGGTATCTGAAGTTTCTTTTTAAATAGAAGAAATTATTAGATGAGAAAAAAATAGTAAAAGTAAGAGGCAATATTAAAAACAAAATAGTGAAATTAATAGGATAGGAAAAATGTGGGATGAGAGATTATGTTACCTAATATGAAATAATTCATGCATAGAAAGGAGGTGAGGCACAATAAATTTCCATGGAAGTCTGTTTGTTGCCTGAATGATTGTTTAGTGCTAGTCATATCCAGTGTGTAAGGTTTTGTTTTGCAGCATGCAATCAAAAATTGATTAAGAAAACTATGTGAACATTTCAATATTAGATTGTTGTTCATATAATCCTACTAGTCATTGGCTCTCATCCGAGAGACCGAAGTTCAGTTCCCAGCAATTGATTTCAATCTTATTAACCATTGTCAACTCATCAGATAACCTTAGGTCACTGGTTTGAGTTTGGCAGGTTGGGAGGGGCAAAGGTCTGCTGGCCTGATTTCTGAAAGCCTTCATTCAAATTTTGGGTTGTAGAAAGCATTGGAATTTAAGTTCTCCATCAAATTGCTTGATCAGTTGAATTTTTGGCATTTTTCAATCAATATCTCTGATGACGCATAGGGATTTATTCCTCTTGCACCTCAGGATTTTTGTGTGCATAATATTTGGCTTAGATAACTAAGAGTGCTACAGGAGGTGACGGTGGATTATGGGAGGAGGGACGAGATCGTTTGGTCTCCAAAACCTTCCGAAGGTTTCTTGGTTCGTAGTTGCTATTCTTGGTTGAGGAGGGATATTCCGGCTACGTCTGTCACAGCTAGAAAGTACAAGGAGGTGTGGGACTGTCATATTCCTTTGAAGGTAAAAGCCTTTATGTGGACCTTATATCTGGACAAAGTACTCACGAAGATGCGCATAGTTACATGGAACCCGAGGATTAATACTACATGCGCTTTATGTTCATTTGACGAAGAATCTGCGGAGCATTTGTTTGTAAGGTGCTCAGTGGTGAGGAGGGTTTGGGGCTGGTTGGAAGAGGCCTATGGGATGAACGCCAATTTCTCAACTGCAGAGGAGCTTTGGGCTACTGGTAAGGTCTCGCAAATTTAGGTGATAGGAGCGTGAGAGCAAAGGTCTCGCAAATTGTTATGCCGGCGGTGTTGTGATCCATTTGGCGTACAAGGAACAATGTTATATTTAAGGGCGAGATCCCTTACGCTGAAAGTGTTTGGGAGGCAGCGATTAGTAACATAAAGGATTGGGGGCTCTCTTGCGTGGGAGCGTCGTCCATAGCATTGGTGGGGAGATGTTTAGTGATTCATGAGTAGTCTTTTTTAGTTAATGGGTCTATTCTTTGTAGAGGGCTTCTTTACAGGGGATTCCCTTTTACTTTGGGCTTTATAATCTTGTTTTCCCGTTTTGGGTACTCTTCTTATCTAATACGACGGTGAAGGCCTACCGTTTACTTTAAAAAAGTCATGATAAATTTGTTTGAAGTATTAAGCTGTCATATTATCAAAGATTTGGAAGGTTATGGTAAGAAATGATATGCCAAAAATGTTTCTCAGATCATGGGACATAGTAATGGTTGGTTATAATAATGGTTTGTGGTGAGAACCATGCTGACATGCTGTGCTGGTGTAGAGATGAACAAGTTGGACTTATGAATTTCAACTCAAGATAATATTAGTTGCAAATAATGGTTTGCGGAACAGGGCATCACGTCTTCTGAGAGATTTAAATATATGCTCTTGATATGGGGTTTTCTTGTATTTAATTACTGGTTTGATTTGGTCCGTTTATATTTATCTGTCTGCATTCTGCTTAGCTGAGTGTTTGATTCGACACATGTAGCTCTAAAGAATTCATTCAGATTGCTCGTCCTATCTGTCATTAAAGATTTTCAGCGCTTCTTATATCATGAAACAAGTGACATATATGTATCTAACCCAATGTTCGCTTGTTTGTTTCTCTTCTGCTTCTTTCAGACTGCAAGAGTTTCATGGAGACGATTGAGAAAATAACGGCTTCTTTGGGAAAAAATGAAGAACAAGAGAACAAAGAAGTCGATGCTGCAGCTGAGGTCCTTGGCAATCTTAATGTTGGTGGGGGTGACGCCAATAATGATGCAGACAAAGGAGCATCAGAAGAGGCGCCCCCCCTACAGGCAAATCCTCCAGCGGCAGAACAGGAGAAGCCCTGAAGGTGTAATCTCTCCGAATTTTTCGTGGTTCATATGATATATTTTCCTGCAGCATATGACATGCAGGGATCTAGAGTCTGGGTTCGGTTTTTATATAGTCAGTTAAAGCTGTGAATGCGAGTCGGTCATCATGTGATGATATCGGTTCGGTCAGGTCAATCAGACTCATTTATGGTTGTGTTGATGCATTATTGTCAAAGGTTGTTTTCATGGTATGAGTGGAAGCAGATTCTTCATGTTGGGTTTTATATTGATTGTTTGGCTATGGGTTTTTTGGTCAAGAGGGATAAATTGATATGTAAGAATTTTCATTTGTTTTCCCAGAATAGAGAAGGTGATCTGTTGGTTTTTAATTTTTTGTTCTGTTGTGTGGTCATGCATGTCCACCAGACCTTGTTAGTACATGACTGAAGCATTTTATTTTCTAAGTTGGTACTTATAATGTTACTGCGAAATGCTAAGTGAAATTTATTTAATCAGAGGGAAATGATGGTCATAAACTTTATAGTGAGGGGAGGAAAACTAAATGAGATCTGTTTCAAAGTCATTTTCCAGCCATAACCAGTCTTATATACCGTATTAGTCTCATATGCTATACATTGTAAAAAAAAATTCTTTTATATGTGTGATCAGAAATATATATGTCTCATGTAAGGTATTTTGAAAAAGTTATAACGAGTGGCCTTAGTTGCCCTTTATTTTTACTTTTATATTTTGTTATAGTTATACTCACATATTCTTTGCAAACATTTAAGTAGATTTTTAGTTTCAAAAAATAAACAAACAGGTTTTTTTATTTAATTTATTCACCCCTAGTTCTCCATATTCTCTTTCTATTTCATTATCCCAACATTTATACTGGATTGGTTTTTTTTTTTCTTTGACTGTTTTGGATCTGCGTTTCCGTGGATTCTTCTGTAGAAACATCAAACGTGATTCAAAGGGTTTTTTACACACCGGTAATTCAGCATTTTTCAAGCTTTATTCCTTTAGTTTTCGGGCGTTTTAAAATTTCTAAAAATAATGATTTTTAAAAACGGACTAGATTTTTGAAAAATCGCACATCCTAATAGACATTGTTAAATAATAGCTAGTTTGGCAAGAGTAGCGGGATAAGGAAAAATTACGAAGATTAAGTAGAGAATAATTTATCATGTTTTGTATAAAAAAAATAATCGAGATATAGGGTGGACAGTTGTTTCAATTTTGAAATGAAAATGTGGATATATTATTTCACTTAAAAGCTGGGATAATATTTATCTTCACATTTTATTCCAATTTTGACAAATGTAAATATGGACAAAAATGATGGACTTTTTATCCTATACAATTTATCTTCAAAACTTTAATTCATTGCCAAACTATCCCTAGAAAATAAGATATTAAGAATAATTTATCCCATTATCATGCATATAATAAACCGTTGACACAAAGGTGGCCACTAATTGTTGCAACAAAATGAACCCATTAATTGTCTAGCCCGTGCTTAGCGTGGTGGTTTAGGACACCCCAAGGGATGTGGCTTCGAATCCAGTCAAAGACAAGAAAAAAAAATGAAAAAAGAGGACCAATTATTTAGGCTGTCTTTCTGAGCTATGCCCAGTAGTGTCTGTGTCGCCCAATCCGACCTATAACCAAAAAAAAATTAATTTATATTTATACTATTATAAAAAATACAAGTTGAGAGAGAAACATTTTATTCGATTTTACTATTTGAAATTAATTAAAAATACAATTGTATCCATCAACAAATCTTATATATATTTTTAATATACTACATTTTATCTAACAAATTAGATTTTATCTAAAAAATATTATTTTTTTCAATAAAAGATCTCATTTTATTTGAAATAGTCTTTTGTGGCAAACTCTATTTGAGTCATAAATATATATTAAAATGCTCTTTCCAACAAGCTATTAATCATATCTTAAAAAATTATAAATTTTAAACAATTTTGAGAATAATTTTATTGTTGGTCAAGTTTAGGATTTAAACAGAATTTATTATTATTTGATAATATAATTGAAATTGCACGTGTTAATAGTTAATATGTGTATAGCCACTGTGCATTAACCAGTAATAAACAAAAACTTAAACGTGAAACAACATTTTTATTATTGATAAGTGCACAATAACAGCAACCAAACCCTCACCCCATGAAAAACAACAGATTTTAAATTAGGCGTTGAGAGAGTTGCAGAACGCCTTGAGGCGGACGACGAACTCGGGCTCCGTTTTTGAGATGATGATCTTCGGCCAGCAACCGTCAACGACCTTCGCGACGGCTCCGCAACACTCGGCCGAGACCCCGAACTGGTCGGGCATCATGAACGACTTGAACACGTCGTTGATGCAGTCATTCACCTCCCCAAGTGGCTTCAGACACTCCAGGACCTCCTCCGCCGGGACGTCGTCGTAGTCGTCCGGTCCCGGTGCCGCCGCCTCTGAGGCCACCGCGATGGAGGCCGAGAAGAGGAGGACGAGGAGGACGAAGACTTGGATCGATTTCATCGCCATCTCCAAAGATTGTTTTATTTTTTATTTTTGTGTGTGTTGTGGGGGTTTATATAGAGAGGTGGTGGTGTTAGTAATTAAGCATTGAATATGGAGTGGGTTTTTTTTTGTTATTTTAATTTCTTTTTTTTGTAAGTTATGAATTGAATGAAGAGCAGCTTTGGGGGTTATAGGAATTGTTACAATTAATGTTTTTTTTTTTTTTTTTTTTTTGATGAAAACGGTAGACCCTTGTCATATTAAAAATGGACAAGTGTCCAAGGAGATAAATACTTTTTGTTGTTACAATTAATGTTGAAAGAGTTTTTTTTAATTGCAATGATGTCCTTAACTATACTTTTTAGGATCAATAAACAACATTGCAAGTTGAAAACTTTTTTTTTTGTGGATTTGTCATCCGCTTAAGTGTGCTTGGATCCTTAAAATTCCATGGTGTCATTATTTGGTGGAATTGGATCTGTTGGAAGACCACATGTATGGCATTATATGTTCCATTAAAAAAAATTTGTACGAGTATGCATTTGCATTTACTAATACTCCGTTTGCATTGAAGAATTGAGTTATTCTAGATAGATAACTATATCAGTATTAGGAATAATTATACAGTAATAAGAGATTTTCTGTTTGATTGTGTTTTTTATTATTCTCATTGGAAAATGTATAAATAAATGTTGAGTTGTTTGGTTGAAAAAGAATAAAATATAAATAAAGTGTGAAAAAGTTGATTTGACATTTGAGCCCTTTGATGTATAAGAAATGTTGATAGGTGATTTGATGTGATAAGATGTAAAAAGTTGATTTGACATGTGGGTCCATGGGAATAGATAAAGTGAGCATAGTTTATCCTAGGGGTTATTTATAATTGTTATACTCTCTTATACTCGTTTAAACTGGCTTAGTAATACCAAGTTATACTCTGCAAACAAACAGTCATTTTTCCTATCTATTCTTGTACCACCCTTATACCACTCTTATCCGGACTTAACCCGTTACCCAAACGGAGAGTAAAAGAATAGGTGGGAATAAACAAGTATTTATATTGTGTTATTCCACCAAATTCATTCTACTAGTATAAAAAAGTTTCACTGTCAGATCAACTATCATCATCTTTTTATAAATCAAGGGACCCACAAAAATCATTTTTCATCTTTTATAAATCTTTATTCACATTTCATCAATAACTTATCCATAGTCAACCAAATGACGAAAACTTCATTATTATGTTTCGAGCCTTGCTGGATCCGAGCAATACTCAAAAAATTTGTTATCCTTGTATGGTTTTGAGCCTAACTAGATCTGTATGATAAAAGCTTGTGTGTCCACGGTCAAGGCATCAGTGATGGTTAATGGGGCTCCTCGAGGTTTCTTTCACATGAATAAGGGTCTGATGCAAGGTGATCCTTTGTCCCCCCTCTTGTTTGTCATTGTAGCTAATGCTTTCAGCCGCATGATGATGATGGCTGAGGCAGATGGGTGGGTTCGAGGTCTACGGTGTAAGGAGGGTGGTGTGGCGATAACACATGTTCAGTATGCGGATGATACCATAATCATTTGCTCAGCGGAGGAGGTGGCCAGGGGGGGATAAATTTATTTATAAATGCTTTGAGTTAGCCTCTGGACTGAAAATTAACTTCCGAAAAAACTCAATGACTGGTATCAACGTGGAAGAGGCTTTCTTGGGCCAAATGGCAGCCATCTTTGCTTGTGAGATCCATCAGTTTCCCCTTCGACATCTTGGGCTTCCCTTATGCCTGGGAAGAGTCCCTAAGGACGAATGATCACCCCTCATCAGCTGCTTTGAGTCACGTTTGGAGGGTTGAAAAAGCCGTTTCCTTGGTTTTGGTGGAAAACTTACCCTCTTACAATCAAGCTTGTCAAATTTGCCTATATATTTCTTGTTAATTTTCAAGCTCCCTAAGGGGATTCTTCATGCTTTGGACGGGATTAGAAGGCGCTTTCTATGGAATGGGGCTAAGGCAGCTCAGCAACAAGTGCACCTCGTGAGATGGGATGTGGTTTGTAGGAGCAAGAAGGAGGGGGGTGCGGGTGTGTTAAACTTTGAGGACATGAATTTGGCTCTCCTATCCAAATGGATTTGGCGATGGCTGTCTACTCCATCCTTGCTATGGCATAGAGTGGTTTGCGATAGATACATTGGCGAGGTGGAGATTGAAAGGTTCCCCACTGGTGCTAGAAGATTATCATGGGTCTGGTCGGGCATCCATGCTCTGCCTTGGATGAATTTTCAGCAGCGATCAGATGGAATCTGGGGTCAGGTAATCAGATTAGGTTGTGGGAGGATATTTGGTTAGGCGATCGGTGTTTGCGAGTGCGATTTCCGGATATTTTCCAGAGTGCCTTGTCCCCAGCGGGAGTGGCGTGCCCCTTCTGGGTGAGTCGAGGAGAGCATGGATATTGGGAGATGTTGGTCCGCCGGAATCTTCATGACTGGGAGGTTGATAGCTACTTGAGGTTACCCGAGGAGCTTCATGGGGTTGTCCTGAGGCCAGCTATGGACGATCGGATCGTTTGGAAGTTGAGTTCGTCTACAGGTTTCACTATGAAAGGCTGTTACGCTTGACTGCGTCGTGCGAGATCAAAGGATGAGGTGGTGACCCAGAAATATAAGAAAATATGGGGTTGTAAGGTTCCCCTAAAATTTAAGTTTTTTGCTTGGTTGGTCTACAAAAAGAAGATTCACAAGGGTGAATTTGGCAAAATGGGCCTCTAATACCGTTACGAGCTGTGGTCTTTGTGGTGCTGCGGAGGAATCGGTGGAACACCTGCTACTGTTGTGTTCTTTTGTGCGGGATGCTTGGCGGTGGCTTGGATCAGTGACAACGCTAGGTGGTCCTTTTGGTACTCTGGAGGACCTATGGAGGGCGGGGAAGTGTTTTCGATCGGCTGGAGATAGGAGTGTGGAGGCTAAAATCTCTCAATCCTTGATCCCGACAATGATATGGTCTATTTGGTTGACGAGAAACCAGGTGGTGTTTAAGGGATCAACTCCATATGTGGAGAATATATGTGAGGGGGCTATGATGTTCATTGTGATGTGGGGGAAATGCGAGATTTCTCTAATGGGAGGGAGCCTAACCATCCAAGGGCAGTGAGGTTCAGGTATAGTTTTCTTTGGGTGGGACGCATTAAGTAGAGCACTCCTCTTCTTTTCATGTCATGATGTGGGTTATGTCCACATGAGGTGGATGGGTTTATAATTCTCTTGTCCTTAGGGCTTTCACTTTGAATACAAAGGCGAAAGCCAACTTTCTTTCAAAAAAATAAAAATACAATAAACCAAGAAATCATTTATTATCTCTATTCAAATGACACCTTAATTCATTATAAAAAATTATTTTGTGGAAAATTCGATGTATGCTACATAAGGGGCTCATCATGTCATTTTTTTCTTTAGGCAAATGATTGACAAGCCCCAATTCGTAGGCCCCAAATAAGTCCCATGACATGGCATGGCTTGAATTTCTTATTATACCCTTAATTATGATTTCTAACCTCTTAAACGTTTATTATTTCCTTCATTGGAACCGCGCGTGTGGAGCATTAAATAGCGTTTTTTATTTTCTTTTTTGACTTCTCACTTTTGCATTTGAATTGTTCTTAACCATTTTTCGTGGTGAATTTGCTGATTTTTTTTCTGAGACTCCAGTGTGATTTATTATTATAATCCAACTTACATTTGCAAATGTAACTACCTTTATAACATCAATTAATTATCATTGTTATTTTTTTGAATTTGTAGAAAATATAGGAGACTCGGTTACATGTTCCTTGGAAGGTAGTCCGGAGAAGGATTTCATTGTTGATGTTGAGCAGCAATGTTCAGAAGCAATTGTACCAAGTGTTGAAATGATATTTGATTTAGAAGAAGCAATTGTGCCAAGTGGTTTTTTTTATGTGAAACGTGGTTCTGAGCATGATACATTAGTTGTTTAACTTTTTGAATGTCAGTTACATATGTATTCCTTTTTTGGTCTTTTCTCTCTTGTTATTTTTTATTTGGCTAATTTTTTATGAAAATGTAATTAACTTATTATATGTTTATGTAAATAATATTAGTTACATTGAGAAATGTATCTATCTGTATAGAGCAACGTAATTCTGAAACAAAGTATCATTTGAAAATATCAATGACTATTAATATGATTAGTAGTGACACTATGAGTCTTATTGTTCCATTTTTAGTTTTTATGTTTATCTGATTTGTAGTGATTATACCAGTACATTAGTTTTATTTGATAACATTTGGCATATCAATGTAGGAAATATAGTGGACTCAATTACATTTTCTGTGGATGGCAGTCCGCTTAAAGATTTCATTGTTGAACTTGGACAGCAATGTGTAGAAACAATTCCTCCAAGTGTTGGAATGACAATTGATACAAAAGAAGATGTGTGATTGTTTATTTACATTCAATATTATTTACATTTGTATATGTTTTAGTTACATTCATTTGAATTACATTGTGTGATCTCTTCCTTTGAATGTGTATAACAATAACAATAACAATTACAATTTTCTGACATTTTGCAATTACAATTTTAAATAGTTAGATATAAATGAATACAAAATAATTTTCATTAACATAAAATAGTTACATAATATAAATGATAAGTACAATGTGTATAACAATAACAACAAAAAAATGTAATGATTAAGGAAATATAAATCACGACGTACACATACACGAAACTAAATAAATGTACAGGATAAAGTGATTAAACAACTCAACACAGATAATTCTTGTCTAATAGTTAGTAACATTTGCTGAAGAGTTAATCTCAATCAATTATATTATAAATACAGTCACCTTCATCATAGTAGTAACAGTAAACAGACTAATAAAAAATTTACATTGACCAATACATTGTCATAGTTAGCTATATTTGCTAATCACTTATATGCACCACCAACTACTGAAAGTAAGTTACATTTATTACACGTTAACATTGCCCATATCAACTATTAAGCAAAATGGAAATACATGTAATTACAATTTTTTTTTTGTCAGCTACATTTAAATAACAAACATAAACATAAGTTAATTATACATTGAAGTTTTCTCTATAAAAAAAAATCAGTTACATTTTGCATCAATTCGAATTAAAAGGTAAAAAAACCCTAAAAAAAACATTTAATCATAGGATCTTCAAAAACAATAGAGACGTTTTCAAAAATAGCAAAAAAAGGGTTGCATACCCATTTTTTTGTTGTAGTTGAAACCTCCGGAAGAACTCTCATACATTACAGTTTTCTCTATAAAAAAATCAGTTAGATTTTGCATCAATTCGAATTAAAAACAAATAAACCCTAGAAAAAAAACATTTAATCATAGGATCTTCAAAAACAACAGAGACGTTTTCAGAAATACCAAAAAAAGATTGCATACTCATTTTTTTGTTGTAGTTGAAACCTCTTTTCAAATCGATTCTTGAAGTAAATATCAGAATTTGTTCGTCGTTTTAAACAAAAGGGAGTTTTTTTTTTTTTGCTCTGATTTTCGATTCAAATTTGATTTTCAAACCCCTAAATTATTTTGAATGTGTTTGAATGGGTGAGAGACAGTGGGAAACAAAACTGAAAAAGAGGGGAAACGCAAAACGAGAGGTGGGTTTTAATTAGGGGTAATAAGATATTTAACTATTTTGCCTTTTTACAAAATGGGCCTAGACAACCAATTAAATTTTGACACATCAAGAGACCTGTGGAAAAGGCCTATTTGTTGGAGCATGTGTAGCAAAACTCTTTTCTTTATCGTAATTAACACTGATCCAATAACTCTTTCACAAAAGTGAGATGTTTACTGACTTAACCAAAGTTCGGGTTCACAAATATAGATTGAATATGCCACTTAAAATATGGAAATCAAAACATAACAATACCATCCAGATGCCAAAATATGACAACACAAAAATAAGTGGTAATCCACCCTAACAGTGTCTTCAGCAATATCAAAATATCAGACACCAAAAACATTTAAGAAAAGAAGACATAAATTGAATTTCGAACCTATTCTCAACTGTCTAAAGAGGAGAACATATACATGTGGGGAGAGTTAATCCATCATCACCCACATAATACAGTAAGATAACCTGCTAAGAAAGAATATAGTAAGGTCTATAAACAAAAATGGGGGAAAAACAAATACAAGAATCATTTTCCAACAATTAATGGGCATAATTTTTTTTTCCTGACTTATTATTCTTCCCAGAAAACATCCTCCACCATCACCATCCTCAGGGGAAACACCTTCTATTACTAGACAGTTAGTGTAGAAATTTCTTCAGTAGGTGCCCATCGGAGGCATGCCCGGCATACCGAATGGTGGCATTGGAGGCATCCCCATGCCACCCATCGGTGGCGGGGGTGCAAAACCTCCTCCCATCCCCGGCATTGGTGGAGCCGGTAGAGCAAGAGGTAGCAACTGAGCATACATGTTCTGCAAAAATAAAAAATAAAAAGATTGAATTGATATTTATCATCGCAATTAATTTCATCGCTATGCATCCAAACTGCCCATAAACACACACAATACCTGCTGGGCAACCATGTCCTTCTCTTCCTTTTCTTTCGCTTTTACTTCACTGAGTGCTTCGATCCTGTCCTTCACAAGTTCGTCCACTTTACTTGTGTATTCACGAATAAACTGCAATCAGAGTATAGGAGTTACATCATGGTTTGACTATTTTTTCAAAGAGAAGATATTTCATGCAGAAACAGCAAGTCACCTGCAACAGGTACGGGAAAGCAAAGTCGATCATGTTGTTCATCCAGGCAAGTTCCAGAGCGATGTCTGGGCGGATCAGGTCGTAACAGACAAACAGACATGAAGCAAAGCATTCCTTCTTTCCCTGTACAGCAAAACAGAAAGCCATTTATACATGCAAACTCATGTCAAAGATATGAACCACCATCAAGAAAACATAAATGAAAATTCTCTTTAGATGACCTTTTGGATTAAATTCATCTGAAATGGTGAAAACATGCCACAAAAAAGGTCAAGAAAGGTGAAGTACTTGCCTGCTCAATGAAGTAAACGAGCAATTCCTCTGAGAGCTCACGATCACCAGACTGAGAACATGTTTCCATGGCGTCTTTATAGAGGTTATCCTTTTTAGACAGCGCGATGGACTGCTTCCACCTTCCTGCTTTCTTGTAGATATACGCAGCAATACGCCTCATCTCAAGAAGTTCATGCTTCTCAACCTGCTTAGACAATTTAAAAATGAGCTAGGCACCCCAAAAGAAGGTCGTCGACAAACAATACTTTAATGTTTGTTAGCAAACCTTCTGCGCAAGGCCTATCTGGTCGAAATTATCATGCATATCAATAGATTCCCGCAACCTATCATAGTCCTCCTCTTCAACATAGATTTCATTCAAGGCCTCGTTCACGGCAGCAACATTGTTACTTTGTACTGCGACCATGTATGGTTTTACTAGATGCAGGTGACCAGCCTGAAAAACAGAGCATTAAAAACAAAAAACTTTAAAAAATGGGAGAGAGGACAAAAAAGAATGTGCTCCATAATGACAAATGCGCACCTTCCGCATTATATCTACCACACGTGTGTGGTCAACTCGAAGGGCAAGCACATTTAGCATATCATTGATGAGATCGGGGTGTTCTTCCAAATAGAAATGGACTGCCTTGTAATAAAGTTCAACATTAGCGACTTTGACAGCAACATCTTTGAATTGCATGTGATCCCACGCCACTGGAGAATGGTTCATGATCGTGGTCGCAGCATTGTCAAATTCAGCATATTCGATGTACAGATAAGTGAGCTCCTTCCAATGTTGCTGCTCATCACAAACGCGTATGAGCTTTGGAATGTTGAGGCGGGTATTGAACAGCTTGATGTGCTCCATGAGCTTATCTGGTTTATATCTAGCAAACAGGATGCCCAACTCCGTAAAGATGCCCATGTGTGCACGCTCTAACCCAAGGCCACTCTCCATGAGAGCGATCAATTCATCAAAGTAACCTCTGTTCTGATAATAATCACTGACTTCCTCCAAGTCATCCACCTACAATGATTACAGTAAGATGACAACTAAATGTCAGAAGCATTTACCAGCCTAGAAATTAGAATGATAATAAAAAACTATATATCAATCATTAAAAAAAAGATAAATCTAATGAGATAATATTACCTGTACGATTATATTGAGACCACATATTTGTGCCAAGCGAAATTCCTCTGCGTCGACACAAGCGAAACAGACTTCCTTCCATGTCTTTGAGCTGTTCGCCTTACGAGCAGCATCAACTGCCCCTTGGAATTGCCTCAACTTCACGAGAGTAACGGCCAGTTTAGCCCAGTTCGAAATGAAAGCATAGATAATTTTAGCAGCCTCATATAATGTTTCATCATACAGGCGGTCTCCAACATTTTGAAGATTAGCAACATTAGGCATAAGAATGAATTCTTCGATGTCACCAAGCCTGTCAATCTTAGCATATGCATAGATGAGCTCGCTATCTACCTGTGGCTCTTTAGCTTTCTGCCTAACCATAAGTAGGTACTTCACCAAGTCATGATATACATTACCATCCTCAGCAGCCCGTATGACTTCCCTGAATTGAGTGGCATCGTCTGCACGAATAAATGATTCGATGGCATCACTCACCAATCCCTCTCTAAGTTGAGCCTTTGCTACTTGGCTCCAAACATCATCCTCTTCCACACGGAACGCAAACTCAACTGCTCGTTCAATACTCTGAATGTTATCTAAAAGTACATTAACAGCTTTAACATTCAAGTTGAATTTCTTGAAAATGGCAAAGGCTTCTTCATAGAGTTGTGCCTCCACGGCCACATCCCCAACAGAAGGGCCATCAAAATTGTCTAGTCTGTTAATGTAATCCATGACTCTTGATGCATCTGCCTTGATAGCTGTCAAAATCAGCAGATTTTGCAGATTAAAGTTCCCACTAAAAGCAGAATTTTGGAGCACGATTTTTTCAAGAAGCTCAATAAGTTCATGTGGAAGGTCAGCTGTCATGAAAGCTTTGACGGCAGAAGAAACTTGCTCTGGGCTCTTGCTCTCGGGCAAAGCAGTAGACACGACTTGATCAATAAGCTGTCTCCGGAACTCATTTTCAGGGACGAGAACTTTCTCCCAAAGATCACCATCCATTCTCTCAACAACATATCTGTAATGAGGAACAGTCATTAATATCTATGCATGAAAACCTGCAGCACGTACAAAAAAATATACTGTACAGGAAAGTTACTTACCTGGCCTGAAGTTTAAACAAGGAGTTCTTGTTTGTTACATTGATAAGCTCTTCATCACATTGTCCCCTCCTGTAAGCTACAACTGCAAGGGTAGGGTCCCGTTTCTCGCAATACTTACCGACGACACGTGAATCATAGTATGGGTTGGTGGTGAGGAAATGTTCAGGATTGTTGTTGCTGTCAATGATTATTTTACCCAGGGCATTGTGGACATGCACATCCTGGCTCCCCTCACTCACAAGATGCTCCAAGAACTGTGTCAATAACCGAAGCCGATTCCTGTGATTCACAAGAAAATATTAGACGGAAGTAGGACAGAGAGATAAGTGAGAGAAAAATAGAAGATAATTTACGGCATACCTCTTCTCACATTCATCCACGAGGGGCTCCACTGGCAGAAGGGACCGGACTGAAAGGATAAGCCCTTTAATAAAATCTTCAGGACATTCATCATCTAAAAGCTGCCCAACCACTAAAGGAGCATTCCCCGGATTGACCTGCCAAACATATAATTCAGACCCTGGTCAATCCATTCCCGTCTTTTGGTAACACTGATGATGCTGATAGATAAGCTTCTTATTGATACAATCTCATTAATATAAATAATCAATATGACTGTTAAATCTTACTTTTTGAACATAACCTTCAATGTACCGAAGCATGTTGTTTGAATACAAATAGTGAGTCAGATCTGGAACAAAACCAAAACGATCACAGACATTAATCAGGGGCCGTGCATCAGGAAGCTTGGCCTCCATAAGAAAGTTTTTGGTTTTCTCCGCATCATAGAAATTTGACTCTCTTGTCACACGTTCAACTTCCTTAATCTGTCCTGTTTTTGCAGCTGCCTCGATATACTTGAAGTGTATTTCTGGATCTTCACTGTTTCATTAGCATGAACCAGAAAGGTCAGTAATAAAATTGGAAGTAGAAACCAACTGCATAGCAGATCTTCTAGAAGAACTTGCCTAGAACTCAGATAGGATCCCAAGAAGAAATACAATCCTTCATAGGATTTGAATTGCTCAAAGAGTTTTATGCATGCATCCACACCTAACTGCTCAGAATATTCTTTGGCAGTCTGTCGAACAAAAAAAAATTATCATCTGCACCAACTGATGTATGAAAATCAAAAGTATGAAAAAACAAAATTCACCTGCACAATTATCTGAAGATTTCCTCTAAGATTAACAATCAAGAGGTCTTTCATGCACTCCAGTGCCCATTCCTTGGAAAGGGTACCAAAAAACTCCACAAGCGACTACAAAAAGGAAATCATTTATTAACAGAGTACTTACTTTACACAAAACTATTACCAGTAAGCACTGAGCACATACCTGTGGCTCAATAGCATGGGTATTCACAATGACACGCTTAATGTCAGGTAACTCCGTATAGTGCTGTAAAAACAAATATGAAATTCTTATAGTTACTATATAAATTTCACTTTTGAAATATCCCGAGTTTACTCATACACGTACAGCATGACAAAGAGAAAAAAATCTGCAGCCAGTGTCATGGTGATGAAGAGGATTCAAAGTTGCATATCAGGAAACACCAACCGCATATATTATAAGTGGTTTGAGGTTTTCTATAACCTCAAATAAGTGAATCAAACAAAGCATGTCTCAAGAGTCCCTTTAAATAAATATGATCCTTAATAAACACATGTTAGAATTTTTAAATCCCATAAAATGTAAAATAAGATGGATTTTTACTACCCAAGTTATCATGAGAAGGTCAGATTTCATTTTTCTATACATATGGCACATGCAAGATCGTGTGGTCTAAGTGTGACAACTTTTTGAGAAGAAAGCACAGTTGTTTTCTAATTCTTCGGCTGAACATTAATCACAAATGACAGAACTAGTTTGGTGTGTAATGGTGCAACTGTTTATCCAACACTTTAATAAGAAAATATCAGCAACATAAATTTAAGTGACCATCGTTCACTTAGAACAAAAAAGCAGGATACCAAGCAAACAAGAAAAACATAAGGATAATACTTGATGTGTACAGAAATCAAATTGTGATTTTTCTACAACCAATAATCATCATATTATTTGTTCAGCTGATTATTTCCACCCATTATGCACACAAGACGAGCAAAAATGGCTCCTGGACATGGTACAACGTGGCAACATCTGTATATAACAACATTTCAGAGCATTACCTGAAGGGCTCGCATGTACAAGCCTGCTTTCTCACAAAGTTGAGCTATCCGAGGACGATCATAATGGCTGAACATTCCATTGGCCAGTATAGCATCAGCTACATTAGGATAGGTCACCAAGTTGATCTCCAAGACCTGTACAGGAGGCAAACACTGGCATGACAAGAAGAAAAACACAGATGAGTAAAGAGTTCATTGCAACTGAGGATGATGACCTTTGTCTGAAGGAAAGCATGTTCAGGTAAATTTGGCTTCAGAACATCCAACAAAAAAGCAGTTGCCTCTCTGATCATGTTTCTCTGTCATAAAAACAAAAGTAAGCAAGAGTACAAAAAATCACTTGCAAGAAAAAACAAACCATGTTGACATGTACACAAACTCAGTGGAAACATAAACTGAAAGCACAGGCATGAAAACCAATAAGACGATAACAGAGTGATTCAAACCTGAAGGAAGAGATCGGTGATCGTGTTGTAGTCAACAGGACAACCACCCTCCATTTGTGACATCATAAGGGCAAAATTGACAGCGCCCTGCATAATTTTGCATAAAATCAAACAGAGCTTAAGAAATTATATACAAAGAATAACTGAAATGAAATTTAAAATTGGCCAGGTTATCTAGAATCTCAATCAACAAAAGAAAACAACTGTTGAAGAGCAGTATATTTAACTGAAATGTAATTTAAAATTGGCCAGATTATCTAGAATCTCAATCAACAAAAGGTAACAACTGTTGTAGAGCAGTATATTGTTTTTCCTCTGGTTTTCATATTCTGGGAAGATGCCTCATCTTATTGTTTCTTTATTTTGAAAATACTTATTATATTAATATAATTTTTCTTTTGAGAAAATACTATATTAATATAATTGGGTGGATATCCAACCCCTCTCTTAAAACAACACAATTACCCATAAAGAAAAATTCAATGGATCACACAACTTGTACTTGTCACAGTACATTTATGATACTAAGGGTGCGTTTGGTTGCGCGATTGCGCTGCGATTGCGATTACAGGAAGCTACGTTTGCAATCGCGCAACCAAACAGTTTTGTAATCGCAGTTTTAAATCCAGCGATTGCAGGCAAATAGTGCCCAAAAGCTGCGATTTCAAAAAGCTGAGAAAGTGAGCTTCCTGCAGAATCAGGTTTGCAATCGCAGATTCCTGCAGAATCAGTTTTGCAATCGCGCAACCAAACGCACCCTAACTCTCTAAGTATAGCAGATAAATGAGATCATCTCAAACTTAAACAACATAATACCTGAGGATCTGAGCGCAAGATAGTTTGAAGAAGAAACAGATAGTCCGGTGTATAGCCAACCTGTGTCCAGGAGTAGATATAAATAGTAAGAGTGCATGATAATCTTTGTTCCCTCAATTCTTCAATAATACATATCTACTCCCCAGTATGAGGTAGTTTCCAGAAAGACAGACCATTTACCTGCTTTGAATAAATAAGAATTTTGTCGAACTCCCTACGTTCAGCAAAAGCTGCAACAACCTTTGGAGTAGCCCTTGCTTTTATGTATATTTTAAGCGCAAGATCATTATCCACAGTCTGGAAATCAGGAATAAAATGGTATTATCATCACAAATCAAAAGAAGTAATGAACTACGTTTAAGCCATGAAGATACGAGACAAAACAAGACAAAATCAAATAAAAAATATGGCTTCATGCCAACGAATTACAAACCTCAAAAACGAAATTTTCTGTTATGCAAATCTAAGACAGTTTTGTATGATTGGAAATATAATTTCATTTTAGAACAATGTAGAAAAAAATCCCTACTAACCTTCACAAGGTCCCCAAGTTCTTCACTACACTCAAGCTTGTCCTCAGCCAACCAATTCTCCAGAAGATTCTTCTTGTTTTGATTGACAACAAGGCGGGACAACTCCAAAGACTCAAAGGCGTTAAGTTTACCTCTAGTTAACAAAGTACCAAAATACTGCAACAGAGGAGGTGTTTGCCCAGATTGAACAGGAACACTCTGCAGCAATCAATCGATATTGCTGTTAGCCATAAATCTAGATCTTCCAATGAGAAATGGCATTAGAAAGCAGATCCAATAAATTTGGTAAATGGCATCACAAAGAATAAACACATGAAAGAGCAGATGACTGATGTATTAACAATAAAATGGTGATTAAATAACAAGAATACGGGATTACTAAGAAAGACATATCAGCTAAATTATTGATGAAGGATAAAAAAATGAGAGGGCAAGTGAGCAGCAGACTGCAGATAGAACAACACAATACCTGAAACTTTGCAACAGTATCAGGTGTCCGTAGGATGCCCTGAGGAGATTCAGCAGCCAATTCTGCAGCCTCCTTATATTTTGTCTGTGAGAACAATTCATGGAACCGCTGCACAACCTGCATATAAAGGAAGACAAACATGAGAGATCATAAATTTAAGAATTCACTACTGCAAGGAATGTGGCAACAAGTGAAAATCATGTATGCTAAGCAGTCTACATTCAATATACCCAAACATCAAGGGTCATCCATCCAAACAAATTTCATTCAAAAGTAAACACTTAATCATAGGTATATCATATGTGATCATAAACAGATATTTGGTCACATACATCAATTGGGAAACAAATACTACATGGTGCATATGACACATGGACAATTTGGCTAATCTGATTGAAGATTGCTTAGCATAAAAATTTATTACATTTCATGTGAGATAAAAAGTTACTACGCTCAAACTAAGTAGTCAACCATGTAGAATTTTACACCAACTTCCTTCTCCTTTATATTTTGCTTGTCCCTGGAAAATGCTTCTTTAATAACAAAGAGGTAGCAAGTCTACCATAATTTCATTTTAAAAAAACATGTAGAATCTCAAACCCGCCAACTGGTCTCCAGTGCATGGCAGGCCCATCTCCTGTGCCCAGACTAACCTATAAAGGTTTAGGAATCAATAATAAATGGTTGGCATCAGGTTGTGAGCACGCAAAAAGAGTAATAAATCATGGAGAATCATATTTCAATCCAACAAAGACTAGATATAGGTCATAGGCATAACATGTATATGAATATCAACCATCAAAAAACTGATCTCAAATGTCAAAGGGCCAATGTACAAGGAGCCAAGGATATCAGATCCATGACCAAGTACTCAGCACAGGCCAGGCAGTAGACTAAGAAATATTATGGTTTCAACATCTAAAGGGAGAAAAGAGGGGGGAACACCTCTTTGATACATCTGTAACATATGCATCCAAATAATTATCAAGCATTCAATATGTAATAACTCTTGACAGAATATAGAAAAATGACTTTTACAAGGAACAATTATCGCTAACCAAGGAAAAGTCTCACACAAATCTGGTAACTATACTTGGCCCAGTGCATTCCATATCAAACATGGAATACAATAAATCCATTGGAAAGTAATAACAATAATCCACTATCTAGTAAATCTTAAAAATCAGTATAAACATGATGAAAACTAGCTCATAATTTTAAAGAATTGAAAAGAAAAGGTTCTGCAGAGTTTGTTACAAGATTTTCTGCGCCTGGAAGATTTCCTCTTTTGGCTAGATTAACAGCGAGCTCCAGATTGTTTAACTGAGAAAAGCATCGAATGCACATTTGTCAGTATTTTCCTACTTACAGTATAAAAAGAAATAAAAGCTCAGACATACTTGGCCACTGACGAAGGGCACAAGCGTTGCTTCATTGACTGTTGCAAGTAGCACCTGCCCTCGCCTATTTATAGCATAGAAACCTCCAACAGAAGATGCTTCTGCAGTCAAAAATATGGGATCTGGACTAATTCTATTTCTGTAAACTGCAGTCGCAGTCTCCAGATCATACACAAAAAGGAGTCCAAGCTTTGTGATAACGTAAATCAAACTGTACTTGTTGGAGATCTGCAAAAATAACAAATCGACTTAAAATTGTTCAGTAAATGACACATACTCAATGAATATACAGTCAGAAGGGTATCACATCACCTGCATGGCCACCGGGAAATCATCAGCAAAATCGGGAGGGAAGAAAAGATCTGCTTGTTTCTTGGAAAAACCCGGTTTTCCTGAGGGTAAAACACGCTTGATGAGTGCCAAAAAGGTTCAACTAGTATATCACAAAAAAAATAAAAAATGTTCTTGCATTCAACATGAACAAATTAATCAGCACTAAAATTATTATTTGTCCCCTTCAAAGGCTCGGCCAGGCATCGAATCCGTAGAGAGAGAGATCAAAAAATTATTATTTGTCGGGCTAGAGATTTTTGACATCACTAATATACAATTGAAATTTTCTTTCAAGTGTGCCAAGCACCCGCTTAGGTTCTACTTGCCCCTCCACCCCACTTAAACCCTAGGCTGCTACACAGGAGGAATTGTCACCCAGGCACATATGTAGGAGAGTCCTGGATGGCTGGACCACTGGATTAATTTCTAAAGACCCCTAAATACCGAAAATCCTCTTCGCTTACCCCCAGATACAATCATCACTCAATGTCCAACTGGTAATTTTCTATCCTGCTTCTCTTCCTATATCCCTGCTTTCCTTTTCTCCAGTAATCGAGCACAATCTCCACTTTTCCCTCTTTTGGCCAGCTAGCCCTATGGATCCCTTCCCCCAATTCAATCCTTCCCTTTCTCAATCCAATTCCTTACCATTTAGTGCATCTGCACACCACCTAGGCTCTAGGCATTCCCCCCATCTCCTGGCAATCATTTCAGACAGCCAAGCACCTTTATAACATTTATAGATGCAAAGAAAATGATGGCAGTGGGCATTCACAATCTATCACATGTATAATTCATCAAATAAACAATAATATAATATATACCATGATTCTATTTCAAAAGACAGGAAAAAAGAACACCTAAAGACATTGTACACATAAAAACTAAAAATCATAAGAATATATAACCTGGCTGCGCTCCAAGTTCAATGACATGTAGCTTTGATGTGATCTGTCCAGCATTGGTGGTCTTTGACGCAAAGGAAATAACAATAGATGGACTTTCATTTCCAGCAACCTGAATAGTCCAAATTTTTAATATTCCAAGTGGAACAGAGAAAAACATATTGCTTCCATATAATAAGTGTGTGCATGTAAGGATTAGATTTCACACCTTGAAAGAAGCAAATGAAGCAGCATGTGCTTCAAGTGCCTGACTGCGCTGCTGGTCCACCGAAAATAGCTGCATATTGCCTTTCACCAGTTGTGGCCTCTTCAACCAAAATTACCGAAAATGAGAATCATAATGATTGCTTTACAAGGGAATTAAGACAAAATTCATATTATATCATAGAGTTATCAAAGATATCCATCCTTTTGCTACAACAAACAAGTAAAATTGTTTCCTCCAATTCTGGAGAATATAAGGGCTTCTTAATGACCATGTAATCTAAAATAAAAGAAAAGATTACTACAATTGAAAACTGGCATGGACGAAAAACAGCCCAATTAACAAATTGGAGTTCAGCCTCGTATGCAGCGAGTCAATAGAAAACAAAACAAATGATAAGATTTTTAAAACCTATAAAACAAGCAATAGGTTGTAAAATTAACATAATTAAAAGTTCACAAAAATATATTATTGCACTACAAAGTTGCATAACCAATTATAAGTAAACAGAGATATAGGTAAAAATTAACTAACTGATAAAATAGGACATTCATAATGACAATTATGAAAGGATATCTCTGGGTTTCTGCCCCTTGCAAGCTCCGAAAAATAATGTTCCACATATGAATATAAAATCTAACCTAACTTATTTATAAAATCACGTGTGTAACTCCCTCTTTCTCATCCTGTACTCCCATAGAAAAAAGGTTTTAAGAAACCCATACAATGACACCACTCTAGCCTTACCACCTGAGATTATTAAATGATATGAACGATTAGATAGAAAAATACTGCATCAGCAGCTAGAGGCCACATAACTATGTCAAGGTGTTTCTAACTGGAAAACCGGAATAAAGCGGCATCATCTGACCTATCCCAGATATTGCATCAGGGCAAGACTTTCTCTATTACAAAATTAATGTGTCTATCTACTGCTTCCATGCATTGAAAGGCAGATGGATCAAAGTCCAGCCAAGTGTGTCCAACTTATTGTTCCAGAAAGATTCTGTAACCAAAATACGATAATCGAGATGAAGTATGCTTTAAAATGGTAAATGACTGGAGATGTTCAACTACTGTTGTTCAGATGAAATAATTTAAAATGAGAGACAAAATATTGCACACCTCAGGAGCACCAGGTGCAATTCCAATTAAGACAAGCCATTTTTCAGAGGGGTCACACCGATAATTGATTATCTGATTGTTCACTAAATTAGCCGTCCTTTCAAACACTTTTGCAGGTTCCGAGTCACCTACATACATGCAGTATGGACAAACCAAATGTATGTGAAATCAGTCCCCAAAAAGAGTCTGGTTAAAAAAACAGTTTTAGCGCTCCTCAAGGAAATCAAATATTACCTTCTATAGACCAATGATATACTGATGTTTGAGTGACCAGTCCAAGCATCTTCGGACTAATCCACTTCCAGAAGACAACCTGAACATATGACAAGTTAAGAAAGTCAAACGTCTCCCAAAACCAGGAAAAACAACTCATGCATTGAATTGATTATCACCTGCTCTGGCATCTGGTATGATTTCATTTTAGCCTTCATCTCAATGTTGAATATCTGTAGGTGGTCTTGAGTACTTCCCGGTATTTGAGCTTTAATGAGAATGAAACAGGTATAAGTCTTTTAGTAACTCAACAGATTTTGTTTCCAAAAGGAAAAAATATCACAAGATAATTACAAAAGAAGGAAGCTGATTGACAAAAGAAAGAAAAAGTACAGAATACTGCAGTATATATAGCACAAGGCTACATGTAGATAACATCAATCAGGCAACCACAAAACCATTATTGAAGTACATGCAGAAAGCTTACCATATAACAAGTATGGTTCCAAAGATCATTTGAAATGGAAGAAAGCATAAACATCCCCTTCTTTTTTACTACTGATTATGCTATTTGTGGACAAAGATAGACCATGAATTCCCCAGAACTAATCTTCAGGAAGTGGCAAACTAGCGAAAGCATTAAATCAACAAATCTAACTAATACCCAAGCTATTATTTAAAAAACAAAAAATAGCATCTTCCTGAGTAGGTCCTCTCAAAATAGAACTCTGATTCAGTGCTTCAGGCATGTAATTTAGATAGCTTGTTATCAGACTTCAGTATTTCATGCAAACCAAAGTTATGAAGTAATGTGCTCATGAATGATGAGAAGGAGCTGAATACCTCTGACTTCAGACCCATCAGTTTGGCGAATGGATGCCAGGAGATGGTACCAATAGTACGCGTCAATAGGTTAAAGAACATTATGAACTTCTTGATTAGAAAGAATGAAACAATTTTCACCAAATATAGATCCCCACAAAATGGATTCATTTGGGCCAAAGTACATCTTGGCACCGTGAAGGAAAAAAAGGAAAGGCTGGTTTGCAAACTTGACTTCAAAAAGACGATTGACAACGTAAATTGGGGATTCATTTAGAATCTTCTTTTTGTTAAATAAAATGTAGGTGCAATCTTATTAATAGATAGCCCATGAACAAAAGGAGATGAGGGTTCTCCAATCAATTACAAGAAAATTAAGATAGATAACAAAGGAAAAACCCCTAAAAAACGAATGAAAGAAATGTGAATGAAAGCTAATTTGGCATCTTCTTGTGTGCAATGTTTTCTCTAGAATATGGATTGGAATGCAAATGGATTGTCTCTACTCTGAAAATCTCAATCATTAACAATAGCCAGCCAATGGGTTTTTTCCACATACATAGGAGTTTTAGGCAGGGGGATCCCCCCCCCCCCCACCCCCTCTCTCCTTTTCAACCTTGTCAACTAGGATGTTGGTTGGGTGAGAAGTTTGAAGTCCAATATGCATAGGATACAATGTAAGGAGATCCCTCTTCTCCTATCTTTGAGGGTTTCTTGAAATAAGATTCTCCTATATTTTTATCAAAAAGAAAAAGAAAAAGCATAAGATGCCCTCATCCTTAGTGATGGATCGATAGAAGTTCTTATAGAACAAATTCGTTTTAAGATGATATGAGTTGATCTCCGGTCTACATATTAACTTCCACTAATATTATCTTTTACTAAAAGTCCATTCTGGGAATCAGTGATGTAGCACAGACTACAGCAATGACAAAGAGAATAAACATGCAACTAAAAGGCCAAGTAATAGTAACATAGGAGACATCAAACAAACTAGAACCATCACCTCGCAAATCGCAACAGTTACACATCCTCAGATGTCGGTTTGTAGCAAGGGAGATGGTCCTCAGATAGTTATTCGCCCTCAGTCGTTGTCAGGTAGAGCATGTAAGATGGATCAGCTTATTAACCATCAGGTGTCCCACTCTCCCATTCAAATCAGTAGATAATTAGTTAATTAGATTTTTCTATTTGTGTTGTGATAAAAGAAATCCACTTGTAGCATATAGATCCACGGATTTAAAAATAAAATTGTTTAGAATAGGATAGATTGTTAGGATAGAAGAGATTCAGATAAATTGATGTAACCACCTCTCAAAAGAGGGGCCAAAAGCAGTGAAAAAATCTAGGGGCAGCTGAGGCAAGTGCCAGTCAGTGAGAACTACTTGTACACTACAGACCCTAACAGCTGCTAGGTGCTTCCATATTTGGTGGAATTGACTTTGGAATGGCACTGGAACCAACTTAGGGGCATGTATAAACCCCTAGGTCAAATGGTTGTGACCACCAAATTCTGTAATCTTTTTCTATTTGTTTGGTGAAGCTTTCAAACTCCCCAAAACTTGCAATTTTAGTTCTAGTTGAATAACAAAATCTCTTCAACTCTATATTTCCCGCTATTTCCTTTGGGTTTTCCTTTGTGATTCCTAGGAAATGACCAACCAGTTGAGACGTTCTTAGTAGTCAGTCTACATCAATCAGTCTCTCTCCCAAAAATGTGAATGAAATACAAGGCTCATGGGGTGTGATGGACAAAACACATACTTCGTTGCCTGTGCTTTCCCACAGATCAAGTCTACAGTGTAATGCTTTGAATAAAGATTTTCGGGGTGGAGAAGAAATTGTCTCAGCATTACTTTGTTGTTCTCATTGCTCTCAATGTTGTCCTCTCAAGCCTTCATACTTTCTATCTATTTACACTGCGCAACAAGGAGTCCTCAAAACTGGGATGGGGAAAGGGGGATTGTGTTGAGAGGGTGCAAGAAAGGCTCGCTGTTGAAACAACATGTGGTCATAGAAGAAAAAAAGATGGGGGCCTAAGTGTCCTCAACCTTAAATTCATGAATGATGAAGCATTGCTTTCAAAATGGCTTGAGAAGAAACTTGCAAGTGAAATTTCTTTTTGGGGCAATGTAATAAAGAGAAAATACTGCACTAGTTCAGCTTTCTTTAATATCAAACTAATGCCCGTTTGGATATGCGTTTGGGCGGATTATGTGGTTCAACCGCAAATGCAGATCCAAACATCTTTTTCCAAACGCTATGTTCACAGCATTTTCAGCGTTCACTATTATATTTCTCTCGCGTTTGAGAATATGTGAAAACAATGCTTTCAAAAGCCAGTCAGCTTTTCAAAATCTCTCCCTCCCCACTGCACTTCCAGGCAGTGCCTATGAGTAACCTACAGCATTGCTATGTTGTCATGCTTTGTTCTATTTGAGCATTGTCCTTTTTTAATAAAAATTAATAAATAAAATTGGGCGAATGTCTACCGTTTAAAAAAAAAAGAGTAACCTACAACCTGACTCAAATTTGCAAAGGGATGCTCAAATTGAAAAAATGAGATCCGTTGCAGTATAAAGGCAGATTCGATAATTGGATTCCCTGAATAAGTTGTCCCCCAAAACTTTTCCAATTGCATTGTTCAGACGCAACAATTTTCATAAATCTAATCAAATTTCAGCATAGTTCACATAAAACAAATGTAATTCCAAATTAGACAAAAGAGCATGTAAACCTTTGAGAGCGAGGATCCTCGAGATGGGATTCATTAAAGCGGAATCCGCAGTGATTGGCCTCCTCAGCGGCTGCATAGGCATGTTCATGTCAACAATGACGACGCTGTTCTGAGGGGAGGTCTCCCTAACGCATATGTGCTTATCCGACTCCATCGTCACATGCGTGAACGTGATGAACTGAGGATTTATTCCGATGCTAGGGAGCTAATAAGAACCAGAGAACAACGAAAAACAATCAAAACTTCTTCGAATTCATAGATGTATAAGTCAGCGGATCAGATCATGATATCAATTCTACGAAGGATCAAAGAGCATATTTTATGAGAAATCTCAATCGAATTCCGACGGATCTGAACAGATCCGAACTCCACAACGATCCCTCGAACATCATATAGATCTAAAACCGCAAATCGGGGGAAAGAGTGAAGGGGACACGAGAACTCACAGTCAGGATCTCCTTCATCGTGATCGGGGCGTTCGCGGCAGCCATGGCGTCCCGATCTGTCAACCTGTTAGGGATCCACTAAGCGATCTAGGGTTTCTATGAAGACCGACTTTTCGAAGCTCCGGCGGCTTTGGATCTGAAGCCACGAAGGTCTCTCTCGGGCCCTAACCTTTCGGAGAAAGAGAAGGGATCTCTAAAAGCGAGAGAGAGAGAGAAGGAAAAGAGAGTACACGCACGAGAGGAATTGAAAAACGGACAATTGCTTTAAAGCGGGACTGATATCCTCACCACCCTGCACTTTATAATCCTCCCAGTAAAAATTTACGCCTAAAATGTGGAACATGTCTATATAATCCACCCTGCACTTTATAATCCTCCCAGTAAAAAATTTACGCGCGACCGATTACGTGCGGCGAACGGCGGATGCGATCGCGACGTGGGCCGTTCGATCACGGGTCCATCGCATCCAACGGTCGACGTGAATCGCACCGGATCGTCCGATGCGATGGACCTGTGATCGACACCGCACTCGCCGTTCGCCGCACGTAATCACCCCTCATATACGCGACCATAATCACCCCTCATATATATCTTAACGAAGTCCTATGAGTACCCTGGGTTTTTGCAGATAGGACCCCGAGTCTTTCATATTTATGATTAGGTCCCTGACATCCAATCCCCCCTATGGTTTTTTGCAGATAGGACCCTGGATCATTCTTATTTATGATTAGGTCCCTGATCAACTCTTTTACATTACTGCCGGTGCCAACCACTCTAACCATGGTTATTTACATATAAGACCTTGGGTCACTGATATTTATAAATAGATCCCTAAAATATTACTACCAAACGCTTTATTAACCGGGCACTTATATAGAGATTTTATCATTTGTTTTAAGAATTTTATTTGTTTTCGTATTAAGATTTTAGTTTTTATATTTTTTTTGTGTATTGCTAATTGCTCATATATAGGGATTTTAACTGGGCACTTACACGTGTCTCTACTATTCTTTCTTCCGTGAATGCTTTATAAACATTTTTAATTTATTTTTTATTAAAAAATAATTTGTAAACATTTTCAATTGTCTTTCTATTAAAAATTAATTTGTATTTATTTTATGGGAATTATCAAATTTATGATCTCAAGGAGCAGTCTTCCATTTATGTAGCTATAATAGAATTCAATTAAGATGTAATCACAATTATTTATTTTATTACAAATTATGAGCTTATTTTAAAATAATGTTTTTAAACAATATACATTTTTATTTTGTTATTCATTATTCATTATGTATCTATAATTAATAATTAACATGCGTATTAGCGCGTGCATTTCTGTTATAATTACTACTTGATATTTTAGTAATATGACTTACTGAACTAATCATATTATTTTGTACCATAGTAGAATTTAGAGTTCTTATTAATGTACCATGTTAGAATTCAATTCAAATATAACCACTGCCATTTATTTTTTATTAAAAGGATAAAATAACATAATGTTTTAAAAATTATGAGCCTATTTTAAAATAAAATTTTATACAATATACTTATGATTAACACGCGCATTAGCGCGTGCAATTAAACTAGTATATCTATTATACTTACCGGTTTTTTCGTTTCTATCTTTGTTCCTTCATTCAATTTCAGTGATTTAACAATTACTTATAAATAATTTAAATTTTAATATTTCAAATCTGATTTAAATAAATTATTTATCTATATATTGACGAGAAGTGTTTTTAATTGTATGTAATACAATTTTACTTTTTTACCCTTAATAGATTTGTTAAAGTTTATTATTATCCAAAACTAATATTTAGGTGGCATTTGGCAATGGCGGAATGCGGATTTTAAGTACTGATTAATAATTGTAGAAAAAGGTTACATTGATAATCTTTAAGAGTTCAGGAAAAAAAATGTTTGGTTCAACGAAAAATATCATGCAGTTATTTAGATAAGTGTGTTTGATTGACCATTTAACATGTGTTTATTAGAAGACCATTTTGGTCTATTTTATAAGTGTTGAATGTTATTTTGATGTTTGATTGAAAACCCAAAAACATGATAACCCCACCAAATCAAGAAACCCTCAACATCAGAAGAAAAAATATACACAAAATAAATAAATAAATAATTCACAACACAAACAACTCCAAACAAACCTCATGCATAAATCCGAACATGTTCAAAGTTCAAACCTATGCCAAACACAAATACAAATCCAAAATTAACAATTCCAACATGTTCAATGATATTAGTACAAAAAATAAACAATTCACAAAACACACTCGCCAAAATCTAGTGAAAACTCTTTCAAGATACAGTCGGCGTCGGAGGGGGTGATGTGGGCGGAGGAGAGGAGGGGGTCGAGGTGGTGGTGGGAGGTCTCGCGGGAGAGGAAGCCGTGGCCGGGAGGGGTGATTTAGGTGGACCTAGGGTTGGAGAAGATCGTGACGGAGGGTTCGACCACGTCAATGCCGATCTTGTTCGCGGTGGATTCTCCGCCACGGCGGGTGGTCCCGGTGAGCGTTTGACGATTTCAAGGAGAGAAGGTGATGGGAGACGACGTCGGAGGGGGAAGGCGGAGGAGGCGGTGTCACTCGATACCGGAGCAGAGGACATCGCAGAGGGCGACGAGGGGGATGAGCTTAGGGTGGTTCGGGAAGGCAATCCGAGTATGCCGCAACGAGAGACGTCACCTTCGATTAGGTATACCATGAGGGTTTTTTTTTTTTTGGGGCAAGAATCGCAAACAGAGAGAGCGAGTGATTTTGGCGCACAGAGGGGTGAGGAGAGAGACGATCACATGAAAGTGATGTTTAAATACCCTATGTCAATAGTTTATATGTGCACGGGTAGTGTGGTCTTTTCACGTCAATGACCAATTCGCTGATTTTAAGAGCGGATTAAAAAGTGATCTCGTGACATTGAATAATTGTGCCATTTTTACACGGAAGGAAGAAGATTATCAGCATTTATAAGACAGTCAAACAAACGGTGATGTCAACCAATAATCACTGATTTTCAGCTTTCAGCTGAATAAATTTCTTATGTTTGGAGCAACCAAACAACACCTTAGTCTCCTAATCTTATCTTAAGATTTTAAATATATTGATGGTGTCACATCATCATAATTTTTGTTGTTACTGTTTTTTATTTTTATTAGATTTAGATTAAGATAATAATGGAATACATATAATAAAGAGCTAATTTTTTGTTAAATCTATTACTTATTAAAAGAATTATGTGACTCAATATTTTTATTTCCCTTTTTATCCTTTAATTAATTGTTTAATTACTAACAATAATAGATTTATTTAAATTTTAAAATCAATAAATGATACGATCTGATCTAATAAGATTATTATGATTTATTTAATTACTAATCTATTATTATCCGATTTAGATAAATCATAAAATTTTAAGATATCAAAATAAAATTTTATTAATATTAAATCATATAAATATATTTTTATTTTAAAATCAATAAATCATATCTATATATTCCATTTTTTTAATTTTAAAATTAAATATATTCACCATATATACTTACTTATTAAAAGAATTATGTGACCCAATAATTTCATTTCCCTTTTTATCCTTTTATAAATTTAGAAATTACGTATACATCATATTTATTCAAAATTTAATATTTCAATATGTTACTTACTTATTAAAAGAATTATGTGATCCAATATTTTCATTTCTCTTTTTATCCTTATATAAATTTAGTAATTACCTATACATCATATTTATTCAAAATTTAAGATTTCAAATCAGATTTAGATAATAATTTAAAATTTTAAATCTATTACTTACTTATTTAAAGAATTATGTGATTCAATATTTTCATTTTCCTTTTCATCCTTCTATCAATTTAAAAATTACTTATACATCATATTTATTCAAAATTTAAATTTTAAAATTTTAAAATATATAATAGATAACTACATGATAGATATACATGGATTATATTATAAGTATTGTCATTTCCCTTATCTATTACTTACTTATTAAAAGAATTATGTGACCCAATATTTTCATTTTCTCTTTTATCCTTTTATCAATTATTTAATTACAAATAGTAATACATAATCTATTACTTACTTATTCAAAGAATTATGTGACCCAATATTTTCATTTCCTCTTTTATCCTTTTATCAATTATTTAATTACAAATAGTAATACATAATAGATTTATTCAAATTTTAAAATTATTAAATAACAATCTAATAAGATTATGATTTATTTAATAGAACTATTTAAATTTTAAAATTATTCAATCATACAATCTGATTATATGATTTGTTTAATTATTTAAATTTCAAAATTGTTCAATGATACAATCTCATCTAATAATATTATGATTTCATTTATTACTTAGATATTAAAAGGATTATCCCATCCTTTTCATTTCCTTTTTATCTTTTTAATAATTAATTAATTACAAATCTATATTTATTTAAATTTTAAAATTATTTAATGAAACAAAATATTTAAATAGTTTTTAAATTTGTATTGCATCTGCCATTTTATTCGGATTTTTTGGATTATTTTTAAAAAATTATCCATATTTTATTTTGTTGTTGTGTTTTAATAAATGATTTCTTTTAAAAAAAACTATCCATACTAATATATATTTATTTAAAATTTGCAATTATTCACTGATACACAATATTTAAATATATCTGGATTTGGGTTGTATTTTCCATTTTATTGGGATTTGTTTTATTAATTAAAAATCATTATATATTATCTAACAAAAAAATATCCATAAAATCGAATAATATAATATATTTAGGGATTCTTCAAATAAAATTTTCATTTTATCCTTAATATTTGTTGATTACATGTTTTAAATGAGGGACAAGGATGGAAATTAAAAAATATATGACTTTTATTTATATCTTTACTAAAACATCTGAGATCTGAGAAATGTGATTATATATTGGTGACCCTTTATTTTTTGTTTAATATGTATGACCTATTTAAAAAAAAGTTAAAATTAGTACCAATCACATCTTCATCTATTGGTTTTAATAAATCCTCCCTAAAATCCTCCACAAAGAACCCGAAAATCCTCCATAAAAAAAGTATATATTAACTCAAAAACCATAGACACCCTTCTTATTTTATCAACCTAGCTAACAATATATTTATTTTGTGTACTTTTGTTTATGATAATTTAATTTCTTTTTATTTTAGGTGAATTATTTTTATAGACTTTTGTTTTTAATATATGTCTCGATTCATATTGAGGTTTTTCATCGTTCATTTTAATTGTATTTTTTTTACTAATACAGGTGAATTGATTTGTTCTTTCATAGAGAACAGAGTCCCCTCCAACATGAAATCAAGGTAAAAAAAACATAGAATTAGTTTTTGTATGTTTTCATCATCTAATTAATTATTTTGTGGAAACAAAATACATATGCTTAATCAATTTTTCTTTGAATTTCATAATCTATGACTTCAATTTTTAATTAGATAGTTTTTACATGATTTTATATGTACATATATTTGTGTAGAGGGCGGCCTTGTTAAAAGTTTTTTTTTAACTAAGAAAGCATGCATCTAATCTGGGATTTTTTTAATGATTGAGATGATTTGGAAGGTAGATATAGATTTTTATTACTTATCCAACACATATTATCTCAATTAATCTTATTCTCCCAAATATATAAAATACTCTCACATTGGAGGAGCAAAAAAAATGGTGTTCAAGTAGATGCAGTAAAAACCGATGGACATCTATAAAATTTAATTTATGATTTCAATTAGGGTTTACATGGTTATGCATCCATGATCATAATGAATATTGTTTCATCATGTTAATGAATAGAGGAGTAACTTTAAATGTTAGTTCTGTTTTCCTACTTTTACTTAATCTACAATGATGACTTTCAATTAAATATTTGATTTGATTATGGAGTTATATGAAAATTTGATTTAATAGATAAAGTAAAAAATTTATGCATGTGTGATTTTAAAAGTAGAATTCTTCATATGATTAATGTTTTATTTAAAATTGACTGGAAAAGAACATTTTTTTCTTAAATATTTGTATGTGACAAAGAATGTGACCTTTGTATAAAGGGCCTATGAAAAGTTTGAATTCAACTCAAACATCTCATGAGGGGTTTATTAATCTCATATAGTTTGTTGATTTAAGAGTTAAAGTTTGAGAAAAATAATGTATATGTCATGCCATAATTGTTATACGTATGCAATCTATGAAAATATTAAGTCTTTATGTGGTTGTATATCAATAAGAATATTTTTAGTTAAATATTAAATGTAGTCATTTTCTATTCTCAAAGAAGTTAAGATAGAACATGAGCGAACGGGGCCATGGGGGTGAGATCGTGAGAGTGATAGAAGAATTTGATGAAGAACTTTCAAATGTAGTAAGTTGTAGGTCTTTTTTTTCACATTTAACTCACGATGGTGATATTCAATTAAGAGTTTGAATGTATTCAGGATATTTATACGTGGAAATTAATTTAGGTGACAATTGTGAGGGAAATACAGTATTATATTCATATTGTGATTATTATTTAAGGTTTGAGTATGAACTAGACTAGAAAATTTTCATTTATATTTAATTATTTGTACTAACATGATAATAATATATATAACTTTGACTTCATTATCTCTCCATAAGTTTGATGAAATTTTTTGTTATATACTTTTATTAGATAAAATAATAAAAATAATAAATAGAAGTTTATTACAAAATTTTACATATAATTCTATTTATCATTATTTGAAATTGTGTATATAAATATATTTTCAGGTATGATATACCACGTGCATTAGCACATGCACTTAACTACTTGGTTATTAAAAGAATTCTTGACCTGATATTTTCATTTCCCTTTTTACCCTTTTATAAATTTAAAAATTACTTATACATCATATTTATTCAAAATTTAAGATTTCAATATGTTATTTACTTATTAAAAGAATTCTGACCGAATATTTTTATTTCCCTTTTTATCCTTCTATAAATTTAGTAATTACTTATACATCGTATTTATTCAAAATTTAAGATTTCAATCTATTACTTACTTATTAAAAGAATTTTGTGACTCAATATTTTCATTTCCCTTTTTATCCTTTTATAAATTTAAAAACTATTTATACATCATATTTATTCAAAACTTAAGATTTCAAATCATATTTAGATAATCATTTAAATTTTCAAATCTATTACTTACTTATTAAAAGAATTTTGTGACCCAATATTCTTATTTCCTTTTTTATCCTTCTATAAATTTAAAAATTGCTTATATATCATATTTACTCAAAATTTAAGATTTCAATCTATTACTTATATATACTACTATAAAATGTACAAGTTGGAGGGGAAACATTTTAATCAATTTTACCCTTTAAAATTAATTAAAAGAACAACTATATCCACTAGTTGAACAAAATTAGTTAAGGTTAGATTACATATTGATAATTATCTTTAATGGAATGGTAGTCCGTGGTGTTGGGGGAAAGATCAAACGGTGGTTGTTGATTTAATTTATAGAGATAGGAATTGAAAATTTGGTGGATATGTTTTTTAATTAAAGATAAGGGGGGACAATTTGGTGGGTAATGATTATTTATAAAAACAAAAGTTCCAACCTTTCTATAAAAATTGGATTGCTCAATATAGATCCTCCAATCCGGCTTATTTATTTATCTAAATAATTTTTTGCATATTTATTTATTTATTTCTATTTATTTTTCTAAATATAGATCCTCCAACCTCTCTAAATTTTTTTATATATTTATCTACTTTAGATGATTGCTTTGATAACCATATTTTCTTGATTGGATTAATGTTATTTTGCATATTTATTTATTTATTTCAATGAATGTTTCTATGCTTGATTTGCCTGAGTAGCTGTTTATTTTTTAATTGCAGGGTTCTTTCTTGAACAAAGTTAGCAAACGTGAACCCTCATTTTTTAAACAAATACAACTTCAATTCATCAGGTAAAATATGTGAACGTTTTTTCTCTGTTACAAATATTATTATTATTACTATTATTATTATTATTATTATTATTATTATTATTATTATTATTATTATTATTTCAATTAATTTTTTAGTTCGTTTTTTGTGTTCCGTTTTTTATTCAGCACCATCAACAGCCATGTTTTAGTTGTTTTAATTACATTTTTTATAAATAAAATGAGAACATCAATATTAATTATTCATACTAAATAATAGTTTCTTAAATTTTATTTTTTTTCAATTTTCTTAGATATTATAGTTTTGAACTTCATGATTATCCAATATGATCAAAATTCATTATCAATTTCATTAATAAAATTAAATTTGATCCTATTTGTTAATAATCATTTATGTTTAGTCATATGTATATATGTTTGATGATCATTATAATGCTCAAAATTTTTAGAATTATTTTTAGTTTATTTTCACATTTTTCATATTAATTTATTTAGATATTTTTTATGTGCATAAATCCATTAATTTTTTAAAATAATATTAATCCAAAAATAGAAGAAATAAAAACTAAATTCTCTTAAAACTAAAATGTATTTTAAAAGCAGAATTCAAAATTGATAACAACAAATTTAAATTTTGAAATGAAAACTTATAAGTTATAAATAAATAATAATGTAATATAATTAATTTAAAAATTAAAATATATGTAAAATTTTAATTAAAAATTAAAATATATTTTATTAAATAAATAAATTAAAGTTGATTAGTTACTGATTTAAAAATGGACGAGTTATAGATAAATTGGATTTTATAAGATCAATTTCAGATAAAAATTTCAGATGTGGATTTTTTTATAAATCACAATTATTTAAAATCTTAAATTAAAATATATAGATTAATAAGATATGAATAAATAATATTTAAATAAATAAAATTTAAATATTTAAGAAAAACATTGGATAATGATTAGTAAGATATCACCTTACATATAGATAGAATCAATTTATGACTGATAACATATGTATAAATTATACATTATAATAAAATGTTTTTCTACAAAATTAAAATAAATAAATTCTGTATATTAAAAGTGATAATTAGCTTTTCATAAATATTTTTAGTATTATATATATTGGATAGATATAAATTTAAATTAAAGAGAAAATTAAGATTTAAAATAAATAATATATTTCAATTTTTTCATATGGATAAATTAAAATATGTTTCAAATTTAAATGGAAAATGATAAATTACGAAGAAATAAATTCATTTTCATTAATAAGATTAATATTAACTGAATTTTCTCATATTTATATATTTGAAAATATATATCCAGACATTAAAATTGATTTAAATAATTTTTTAAAAATATCTATATCTTTTAATATGTAATCTGAGTTAAAAATCTAAGTTTTTGTTTTATGAAATTATATTATTAATTGTATTTTAAAATATATTTGAAATAAATTGAAATAATATGTAAAATTTAGCACTCTAAATTTAACCATATAAATTGCATTTTAAACATTTATTTAATTCACATAATATAATGTAATATACAAATTTAAATATTTTATTAATATTATAATCGATACTAATATAAAAAGTAAGAGTTGAAGGGTAAACGTTTTATCTAATTTTATTACTTAAAATCTATATCTATTCAATATCTATATTACTATAAAAAGTACAATTTGAAGAGAAAAATTTTAGTTAATTTTATCCCTAAAAATTAATAAAAAAGACACTTTTATAAATAAAAAATCAAAAAATTATATAGCATGTTTAGATTTATATTCAATCTTTTTATCCATTAATACATCTTGAAATTAATTAGTTTGTTTAGATTTAGATTTAATCTCACTATCTTATTGATTTTGAGATTTAGTGTTTTGTGGATGTATATTAAAGATTTAATTTGTGATTTCGATGAAATAAAAAAAAGTTTGTTTCACCATAGATTTTAGCCAATTTTTCCATTGAAATTAATTTAGATACATACACATATATCCATCAATAGATATTTTTTGTAACTATAATATGATAGATTATATCTAACAAACAAGATTTTATCTCACAAAAATATTATTTTAGATCTTATCCGATTTTAATAGATTTTAATTCATAAAATATCATTAAAGAAATTTAAATTTAATATTCATTTGATTGTTAATTTTAATAAAAAACATTATAATTAATTTCAAGTTAAATATTTTTTTGAACTATTGATCTTATTGTTTACCATGAAATAATCATTTTTTGAAAAAATTCATTTCACATTCTTAAGTATAAATCAAAAATATCTTTTCAACAAGATATTTATAACTCCAATCCGAGTTATACTAAAAAAGTTACAATTTTTTAATAATAATAATCGATCAAAATAAATATAGATAAAAATGGATCTGAATTATGAAACTAAAAAAAGGTTTGAATCTAAAAAGTTAAAATATTTAATTTCTAATATTCAAAATACACAGAGATATTAATAATTATTTTTATATTTAAATTTAAATTTGAAAGAAACGTATTACAAGAAAAAAAAGGTTTTTTTATATAAAATATAATAATAATAATTTAATTTATGAAAAATATAAATAGATATAATATAATAGATATAATAAATGGTTTTTTATTTTTAAAAATAAAAAGTAGTTTTTTAATTATTTTAGAATTTTAAATTATTTTGTTATAATTAAAATCATTTTATGGACAGTAATATGATTTTTTAAAAATTCAATTCAAAATTTAGATAAAAATGTATCAAAATAAACAAAATAAAATAGGTTATGTCTATAAAAAATTACCATTTGTTTATGATAAAAAGAAGGTTAAAAAAAATATATAAATGCCCTACCTCTCCTATTGAATTCATTTTTTATAGTTTTTATCCCTTTATTTCAAGATGATTTCATACTTCTTTTTTTTTATTTATGCTTTATTATGTTCAATCATCTTGAAATTCAAATATTTGAAATTTCTGTTTATTTTTTAATAATTGTTTTCAAGGATTATGAATGTGTATTTTGAAAATATTAAATATTAGTGAAACTTTTATTCGGATATTCTAATCATTTCCATTATTAAATGTTTTGTTATTTTAGAAGAATTAAATTATACATACAAGAGTTCTCTTTTATACTCTTATCAAAAGAGTAAGGTGCTATTTTTTAATATTTTTATATTATTTTTAATATTTAATTAATGATTTTCTAATATATTCCATCTTTGTAATGTTGCATTTAAAAAAATAATATACATATATTACTTTATTCTACATACTTGTTAGACTTACATAAGAATATATATCTTTTAGTTTATCTAATATTTATTATTGTTTATATCTTTGGAAGACTATTTTATATATTTTTTCATTTTTTATTGTTTATGTTTGATTTTATTTTAATAAGAGTATTTAGATTAAAAAATCAGTTTTTTTTATATTTTTTTAAGGATGATGAATATGCTTCATTTTTAATATATTGAGAACATTCTATTTAATAAAATATCATAAATCAGTCAAATTTAATATTTATTTTATTATTAATATTAAAAAAATTATAATTTATTTCAACTGATAAATAAATAATTTTGGGTCAAATATAATTTTAACATTTAATCTCAATTTTCTTTATTAAATAATCATTTTAAAAAAGCTTTATTGGGCATGCAAAAGTAAATATGAATATATCTTTCCATTGAGGTATTCATCATCCAATCAGAGTTAAGCTTAAAGTTTATAATTTTTTAAACAGTTTTGAAAGTATTTTTTTGAAAAATCTATTTCACATGCAAGTATATAATGAAAATATCTTTTCAATGAGTTATGTATCATCCCAATAAGAGTTAGGCTAGAAAAATTATAATTTTATAATTTAAAATTTTTTATAAATAAATTAATTTTTGATCAAATTTAATATCTAAACAGAATTTATTATGATTTAATATACTTTATTTCAAATTTCTGATAAAAAATACATATTGATGAAAAAATTATGAATATTAAATTGTGTTTTATTAAAGAAATATTTAAGATATGGATTATAAAATATGGTGATTGTTTTTATGGATGATTAGTGTGTTTTGTTTTTAATATTTTTTACTATATTTAGTAGGGATTGCTTAACAATAAAAAAATTTAATCCTCTGTTTGATTGAATATATTTAAATATTAGGAGAATGTATTAGTGCATACATGAATTCAACATACATGAAAGAGTAAGTAATGCTTTTCAAAAGAGTAACTCAAAATCAATAAGACATGGATCTAAATTTTAATATAAAAAATGATAAGTAAAACTGATATTATAAGATATTTTATCAAATATGTAACTTAAAACTATATAACTACATCTTTAAACTTGGAAAGTTGTGGATGAATATTATGTTATAAGATTGATTTAAATTAAAAAAATTAGATATGGATTAATAAAATATTATTAAGATAAATTTTATATTAACATATGGATGAATGAGATATGGATAAATAATATTTAAATAAATAAAATTTTAAATATTAAGAAATGAAGATAATATATGATTACTAAGATATGGATTAATTGATAAAAATAAAAAAATTTAATTTAAAAATCATAATATAAAATAATATATATAAGATAATATCGACATATTAAATTAAGATAGATAATTTTAATATTAATTGTACAGAATAAGTTTAAATTAAACTTAAAGATAAGATTATGATTCAAAATAAATAATATATTTTTAGATTTTCGTATGGATAAATTAAAATAGATGAAAATTTTAAATTTTAAATTACTAAACTACAGAGAAATAAATTTATTTTTTAAAATTATAATTTATATTATTTTTATTTTCTTAGACGTAAATATTTTAAAATATACATCTATTCAGTAAAATTGATTTAAATAATTGTACAAAAAATATTTGTATCTTATATCTCTAATCTAAGTTACAAATAAAAAAATATTTCTATTTGAAATTATATTTTAATTTTATTTTATATTTGAAAAAATTTAAATTTTGTGTGAAATTTTGGAATTCAAATTTAAACATATAAATTTAATTATTTTTTTCTTAAATGAATATGCGATATAATGAATTTAAAATTTTCAACTGATCCGAGATCTCTTTTTGAATTGCTCATACGTAATTTTTATTTATGTTATTAATATTATATTATATATATTTATAATTTTATTCAATATATGATTTTAACACATATGCTAATAATGAAAACAAATTAATGTCACAAATAATATTTATATATATTCATTTATTCCATCTTTGTTATGAGCATAAAAATAGAAATGTCTTGATATTCTTTGTTACTTTAATTGCATTTGACATATTTACATTAATATTTTATTTTTATATCACGATTATTAATATTATGTATCTATTGAATTCTTTTATTTATTCAAGTAGTTTTTCCCTTATAAGATATATATTTGCATATTTATATATTATATATATATTAACATTATAATATTAACTTCAATGTTTAATTAATAATAATAATTTCAAATATTGTTCATAATAATTTACGTGCATCGCACGTCTGCATTAACTAGTTATTAAAAGAATTCTGTGACCCAATATTTTCATTTTCTTGTTTATCATTATATAAATTTAGTAACTACTTATACATCGTATTTATTCAAAATTTCAGATTTTAAATCAGGTTTAAAAATAATTTTAAATTTCAAATCAGATTTAGATAATATAATATAATGGATAACTACATGGTAAATATATATACGGATGATGATGATGATGACGATAAAGAAGATTAAAATTACATAAATGTATAGATATAATAGTTAATTTTTATTTTTATTTTAAATTTAAAATATATAATGGATAAATATATGATATGTATACATGGATTATAATAAAAAAGAAAAATTTATAAAAGTTACATAAGTATAATAGTCGATTTTTATTTTTAATTAAAATATAAAATACGTAATGGAAGATAGATACAGTAATTGATTTGTTATAATGGATAACTACATGATAGATATATCTATTATTTAGATTCTGATTCAGTATTTTCATTTCTTTTATATCCTTTAAACAGTTGATTAATTATTAATGTATCTATTAATTTAAATTTTAAAATTTTAAAATATACAATAAATAACCATGTGATAGATATACTTGGATTATAAGTATTTTCATTTCCCTATTATACTTTAAACAATTGATTAATTATTAATATATATATTATTTTAAATTTTAAAAATATATAATGGATAATGGATAACTACATATACATGGATTTTGATCTAGTATTTTTATTTCCTTTATATATCTATTTATTTAAATTTTAAACTAATATATATATCTATTATCTAATTTGAATTCAATCTGACTTACCAACAAATTTTTCAGTCCAATCAGAAACTTACCTGTCATGATATTCAATAGTCTTATCTAATTTAAGTCAAATCTAATCTGCCAAAAAAATAAACTAATCTGAAACTACACATCATGGAACGAACTCGGATAAAAGTTATTATTTAAAAAATGGGAATCATATAAATTATAAATTATCTGAAATAATAATAATTTTATTAATAAAATATAGCGTGATTTTAGGATAGAAAATTCTAATCAATCCTAAAAGTGATCTATAAATGCCTCACCTCTCCTATTCATTTCTCTACCTCTTTGGAATATGATTTTACATTTTTTGTTTCATTTTGTATGGTACCTGTTTGTGTAATATGCATATTCAAATATTAGGGTTGTTTTTTTATTTTTTGATAATTGTTTTTAATTAGGATGAATGTGTTTGTTTTTAATATTTTGACATTTTATTTAAGGTTTGCTTAAAGATTTTAAAAATCTAATTCTTGATTGATTTATTTTTTTTATCTCAGGATAATTGAGTGATTCATATATATACAAGAATTATCTTCCCTTCAAGACGCACATATAAAGAGTGAGTTGTTCATTTTTAATATTTTTGATATTTTATTTGGAATTGCTTAAAGTTTAAAAAGTTCTAATCATTTTCCTGATTATTATTACAAGTTTGTGTTCATAGCATGTTACATTCATGTGTTATAATTGCATAAAGCATTTTATATATTCATCCCCTTCTATAATTAAAAAAATGAAAAATGGGAATGTCATGCAAGATAATATGATCCATGCATATGTAGAAGTCCTTCAACTATTTTTTTTTTAATTTTAATTTCTCATCAACGAAAAATCATGTTTGCATGGAAGGAATCTATAAAGAGAAAAATTATATTACCACAAAGAGGACACCCAAATACTGAAAAAAATTATATTAAACTTTTAATGTCATATTTTTTTTCAAACTTTAACTTATCCTCCCATTACTTTATTTTAGTTTATAATTTTTTTCATTGAACATGTATTAATGAAAATAATTTATTTTTTCTGATTTTTTTAAAAATTTATTGGATCTTTTTTAATCTTCTGGTCTTATTTGTTTCTTTTTCTAATCCTATTTTGTAGTGATATTCATTTATGTATTAATAATAGTACTTATTTAACATCTTAAATGCAAAGTAGTTATTTATTTCTGATTTTTATAAAATTCTATTCTTTATCTTTTTCCCCTTCGGGTTTCATTTGTATTTTTTTTTATCTAATCTAAGATTTATTTATTTATCTATCATTGTATCTTTTTTTCTCTTTTGCTTTTATTTGTTATATATATTTTTAACTAATCCCTATTTTAATTTGTAGGTATTTATAATTCCCACATAATAATAATTTTTAATTTTTACAATTTAAATACATGAAATGGATTATAAGTAACAAAAATAATAATTTTATGATTATTAAATTTCAAATACATGATATATAATTTAAAATTAAATATATAATGCATTTATTTTTAAATTTAATATATACTTGATAGTTAAAAATGTTGTATAAGAAATAAAAAACACACGTCAATTTTGTTGAGTTTTGGATATGTAGTAAATTTATTTATTTAAACACATGATAGAGCACTTATCTAATCAGATATATAAAAATAAATTGAAAAAAATGGATTAGTTTTTACTTTCTTTTAGTGTTGACATGCTTGATCATTGATGCTTCATAAAATACTGATGCATGCTAGCACCTCATACTATATATTTCACACATGCAGACTGATATGTGTCAATTAATCAATTATTTAATTTTGTCTAAATTTGTATACCTTTTTTTTGGGTGAGTAGATTTGTATATAGTTTAATTCATTTACCTAGACTTAATAAAATCAATTCATATTTTGATAATCAAACCCCATTCACATATCACATCCTGAATGTTAGATATCTCAAGGGGCGTACAACGGATTTATTGAATGATCTCATTCAAAATATCTGAAATTTACTTTACATCACCCCATCCATTCACTTGTTTAAGATAATTACTACTATATTATACAAATCGGTAAAAGTCATTATTTAGGGTAATTTTAATTATTCGAGATTCAAAAATTTATTCAGGTTTTGTGAGGGGGAACACCTTGTTCACTTTGACAGGGCCAGTGGAAAATGTACCATATAGCACTTCCTTTGCGAACTCTCCCTTTCCCTGTTGTTTTGTTTTTCTTTCCCCTGTGCAATCTTTGCCAGGGGCTGTTTTATTTCTCTCTTCTTTTAGTGTTTTCTGACCTTTTGTAAGCTGTTTCGTCAAGATATAAAAGGTCTACCTTACCTCAAAAAAAAAAAAATTTATAATGATATATTCGGATTATTAATATCTGGATTGAATGAGTAAATAGGATGCAATTTATTTTTTTGCGTATGAATTATATAAATAATAATATAATATAATAAAAAATATATTTTATGACAAATTTTTTAATTGTTTTGGTTTTTATTTTTGAAGTGATGAATACATTTTGTTTGTTTTATATTTTTTATAATCTTCTAGCATAAAAATATCGATGATTCTTCATTTATTATACTAGTTGATGTACATGTACGTTGCACAAGAAAATTTATCATGTATGATATCTAAAACAAATATCACATATAAAATAAAACATAAATATAGATATATAAAATTTATCATGTATGATATCTAAATCAAATATCACATATAAAATAAAACATAAATATAGATATATATACACATTACACCAAAAATAAGATTACAAAAGAAGAAAAGTAAATCATGTTTCACACACAATGCATTTTTTATATAGCCCTTTTATTCATTTAAATGAAATATGATATAAATTAGTGCATAATAGGTCTATGCTAAGTGCTGATTGCCAATGTTATAAAAATAATAAAAATAAATAAACATTCGATAAACACTTCTCTGATATAAATGCTCAATTGTTTGAAAAAAATTTCAAACAAGTATTACATTCCATCACATAAATATTAGTTAATTACATTATTATAGGAGGTTTTTTTTATAAGTGCTCCCAATAAACTTGGCAATGGAGCAATAGATTAGGCAAATAAATATGAGTTAATTACATTATTATAGGAGGTTTTTTTTATAAGTGCTCCCAATAAACTTGGCAATGGAGCAATAAATTAGGCACCATACAACCCGCTTAAAAGATATGATTAAGTTTTTTTTGGGAAAAATCCATACAACCCCTTGAAATCTGACTGAAATCCATATAACCCCCTGACTTTTCTTAAAATCTATATAACTGTTACGCCCCAGAGCAGTCGTCCCCGAGACCATATCAATCACACAATATCAAGAGTCATACATGAGAGGTCAATAATGACTCCAATTAAAATGCAATAATAACTGACAAGGATCGAATAAGGTAACAATGCTACAGGGAAGCGATAACCAATTAAAAATGCGTAAGTATAAAATATAAATAAGTCTGTAAATCAAAAATATTATTACAGACCTGAATACACAAACACTGTCCTGTGAGAGTTCAAGTCTAGTCCAAATACAACCATATGTGCAACACACACGATTACTAATACATATACAAGAAAATAGGATTGCTGACAACCACGTACTCGCCAACCGAAAGATGGAACGCTCCACGCACGAACCACGCCAAAGGGATGCTCCAGCTCCACGCCAACCCAGTCCATGATGGATAAACAATACACGAGGGGTGTGCTACAAGCTCAATGAGTAGCAAGAATCCAAGCTCTACAATAATAATATAATATAGTGCATGGTGCATTTTCCCTTCCAAGGTAAAGAAATAGGGGAGAAACCCAACATGTATAAATGTCACGGGAAGACGTGACCTCACCCCACCCCACCCTGGCCCTCAATCCAGAGGAAAACTCTTAGAACTCTTGCAGAGGAACCAAACGACTAACCATAATGCATATCATTACTGGATAACGCAATACTACAAGTCAATCCGCATCAAGGTACAATTATGCTAGATGCCTCACGTCATCCAGTAGATGTGTTATACTTTGGACATTCTCAGTGAATACAAATGTCATGTGACGACATGACCCCAACTCACTCTCACCCTCACCCTCACCTTGTCCCTCACCCTCATAGGTGACATGGGACTATTGGGAAAAGAAACCAACTCGCTAACTCCCTTAACCTTCCGGTAGCCCTCTTCCTTGTCGCCTTCCAAAATAGGTATGAGGCCACAAGGATATTGAAATACCCATTGGGCCTCCTATGATGTGGGGACACAGTTCAGGATAGCTCCAATGCCGGGTAGCTTCAACACAGATATGAGGTATGGGAGAAGCATCCCGAGCTCGCAATACAATCCTTACAGATCAACTATTATCGGTTAGCAAATACTGATGCTAATTTAATTCTCATATAGATGCATCACTCGGATGCGGAGAAAAGGTTAGGTTCTTGCACTCAACAATGACAATGCATGACCTTAAATTTGGGTCATCCACGCGTGCGCCTATTACAGATAGGCCAAACAGACTATCATAATTATCAGTTAACAAACACCGATACAATAAAGAAATTATCTAAATTCTTATATGAAAGCATCGCATGGATGCAGGGCAGATAATCTTCTATAAGTCCATCATACTCAATATATATAACATGAGAAATTCTACCCCATAAGAGGTACATGAACCATATGTCCAAATAAGAAAATTAATCAAGAACTGACTATGCATAATTAAGTCCTAAGACATTCACACAGTTCCACAATATGCACAGATAATAGTGGAACCCAAACCATTGAGACATTAAGTGTGTGCATATATATAACTAAGAGAAATCACAAGGTACAATAGAAAATATGCTCAAACAAGGATTAACGAGTAAATTAATGATAGGTCTCTAGGTATGGAATAGCTAATATGACATATCACATTTTAATATACTATGAACGGCCAAGACTACACGGATGAACACGAATGTAATTAATTTAACATACACACAAGGTATAGCTCACTAAAGACTTCAAGCAATTCATATAGAATGAGATAAAAATAGTATAAAATGGCATGCAACATAATCCATATATTAGCATGCATTCCTGATAACTTCCACTATCACCAACTAAAGGATGTAAGAGCAAGTTAATGTTCAAGCAGGTGCATGCCAAATAACTCTCATGTGAACTAGAAATTTAAGTAGGAACCACCTCTACCACTCAATTATAAAAGTAAGAGAGAATCTCATCATCTCATAAAACAATATACAGTTCCAACAATTAAGGGAAACAACCTAACAACCATAAGTGTCATATAACTCCAAACTCATCCTCACCTTCACCCCTAGGGTGACAAGGGATTATTAACAAAATGAATACCGAACTCGCTAACTCCCTTAACCTTTGGGTAGTCCTCTTCCTAACAGCCTTCCAAGATAGGCACGAAGCCACAAGGGTATTGGAATACACCTTAGACCCCCTATGATGTGGGGGCATAGTCCAGGATGGTTCCAACACCGGGTAGCTTCAGCACGATACAAAGTAGGGGAGAAGCATCTCTACATTCACAACCTGATACTTTTGGATCCCCTATCGTTGGTCACCACTCTCCAAAGAATATTAAATCCAATTAAATGTTATACAATGATGCATCGTTCAGATGCAGGAAGATTAAATAATTTCTTACTTGATAGTGCGTAATAGATTTAACCATTCAAGTAATAGATATTTATGGTAGTGGGATTACCAGATACAACCTAAAACATGCTTTGCACTTATTACATTATTATACAAACAAAGGGTATGTAAATGCGGTTATGCATAAATGGGCATGGTATGCAAGCAAGCATGAATCCTATACAAATTACAATTCATAATAGTCTTATAATTCAAGCTATCTGACATAGTTTTAGCCTAATAAAATTCATATGATCTAGTCATTTTATGATCAAACATAACTACGGTGCCTAAGAAATGTTCAATGCACAATTAATTGCATTGAACACTTCCCAAATGGGTGGGTCAAACCACTCATAGGTACTTGGATCGCCGTGTGTTCGGACTATGAGATCTTGGGAAGAAGAGAAGATGGTGCACATAAGAGCTCCCACCATCACCATCACATGCTACCAGGCCTACATACACTCCTTCTTACAACAAACAACACGCATACATTCAACCACCATTTCTCAGCACAAATGGACACACAAACAAAACCAATAAGGGGGAAAAGGAAAGACCTTTGGGAGGAAGAGGAAGAAGAGGTGGTTGGGGCTTCACAAGAACAAACACATACCACCTTTTCTTCCAACATCACTTCTCTTGGCTTCTCTTCACCCAAACCCTATCGAATTAGCCATGACAGGCCCCCAACTCACAGCAGCAGCAACAAAGAAAAGAAAGAGCCAACAAGGCCACAAAGAAAAATAGGGGATTCATCAAAATCTCTTCAATCTCTTCTTTCCCTCTTCCTCTCCTCTCTTTCTCTCTCTCCCCCCCCCCCTCATTCTCAAACTTTCTCTGCTGAACCCCCAAAGATACCCCGCAAGAATTACCCCCTTCATGCCCTAAATACACTAAAAATTCTGGACATGCTTCACTAAAACAGTCATAAAATATAGCTCCGAATTGCACAATTCAAACTTCGTTGGAAATCTAAGAAGATTATCTACAACATTTATGTTTATGTCAAGATCAAATAACCCCTCTATCTATTTCACAATGTGAGCTAAACATCAAACAGGACTGCGGGCGCATGAGGTAGACCGATTTGCTGTGCACGTGCACGTTCACGTACTTATGATAGTGAATACTCTCATCCCGTGTTGGATTTATTAATCTTTAGTAAAAAATATATTTCCAACCCCCATTGTAGCTCCACTTGTATTCAATATCATTTTTTTAAAATCATACTCTCATTTAGAAGTATATGTTGTTATATGAAATAATGTATATATTAAAATACAATAGTGTATATTTTTTCAAGTTGAAAAAATGAAAAAAAAATCGTGTCATACACTATGATGGAAGCTATACAATATGATAGCGCAGTATATATTGCGCTATCATAATGTATTGGGCTGCAAATAGGGTTGTGTGTATCAACGCTCTTAGTCTTTAACAAGCATGTACACGAGCCACGAGCAATTTTTTTCCAATGAAAATGATATATTTGCAACCCTTTTTTATTTTAAAAATATACCTTCATAAATACATATTGTTATAAGTAATGATATGTATACTAAAGTATTAAAATACAGTACTATATTTTTTGTTTTGTTTTTTTTATACACTCTGATACCCAGTTGCGGAGCCAAGATTTATATAAGAAAAGAGCCTAATGTGATTTTATATATAATGAAAATAAGAAACTAAATAGTTTACTTATTGTCCTGCAAACTTAAGCTTACTGCCTTTTCCTTCACCAAATCCACAATTTAAGATACAGAATCTCTAGAAATAACAAATGTTATATTTGATTATTTTATATATTTATACAAATATTGTAAACCTTAAATAAATTAGTAAAAACGAAAATAGTGTAAAAAAAAAAATTATATACCTTCAAAGTGTTGATGGAGGATTGTTGATTGTGGGAAGCTTAATGGAACAAAAAATAAAAATTAGGGATTTTTTTAAAGATGAGGATTGAAGGATCTTTTGTTTAATGTGTCACGCCCCAGGGCGGCCGTCCCCGAGACGTGACAAATATATAAATGATATCAGTAATCCATACACGAGGTCAAATAAATACTCCACAATAGAAAAGGCAATACACAAGTAACTGACATCAAATATATACAAAAAGCGGAAGCTCAAATGACTAAGGCTGTAATTCAAAAACATATTACAGACTAGAGTACACAATCAACTGTCCTGTGAGAGCCAATATATACAATAACTGACATCAACAGTCTACATACCGTGCACAAGCACAAGTATAATACATACAATGAAAAGGGAATGCTGATAGCCTCCGACTCGCAAGACATCCAACGCGAACGCGGGTCTCCTACTCGGATGGCGCCAGGGGAGCTCTTCTCTTGGATCCGACTCAGCGTCAACTGGGGAAAAACATAAGCGAGGGGTGAGCTACAAGCTCAGTGAGTGGTCAGAAACCAAACACCAACACCAACATTCGATCCTAAGGCAATCACCTATCAAGGAAACCATGGGTAGAAACCCAACGGTTAACAAGGTCACACGGTGGTGCAACCATACCTCGTCCTCGCCCTAGCCCCCACAGGGGTGAGCCTAGGGACTTGAAGGACAAAACTTTCTGTTCTACACCGTTCGTCATCCGGTAGCGCTCTCCCGGGCAGCCTCTACCTGGAGCCGGCCACGGTCAGATTTTTTTTTACACTGTCGACAGCGTCGATGGTACCTACAGGTGGGGGTCCACCCAGGGCGGCTCGTACCTAGGAAGCATCCACACGGATCCGGCGAAGGGGAGAACAATTCATGCTCGCAATATCGTCCGGTGGTCCACCCTCGCGTAGCCTCACCTGGTACACTCCCAATTTTGATCAGTACATCCGCCGAGATGCATCGGAAAGTACTTACAAGTGGGAGTCCTCTGTCAGGGCACGGCTTCAACATCTGGGCCACGACATGCGACGATATTGGGAGGAACCACAAATACTTGTTCGCAGCGCGAACCCCATGGGAAAACCTACTACACAAGCTGGTGGGTCGAGTATCAACTCGAGCCCACCCCACTCACGCCAATACCCTCACCCTCACCCTCACCCCGATGGGTGACATAGGATCTTGGGAGCAATACCCTCACCCTCACTCCGACGGGTGACATAGGATCTTGGGAGCAATACCCTCACCCTCACTCCGACGGGTGACATAGGATCTTGGGAGCAATACCCTCACCCTCACTCCGACGGGTGACATAGGATCTTGGGAAATTACACGAACTGGCAGATCGAACCAACGCCGACCCACCACACCCTCACCCTCACCCCCTCCTCGGGGTGACATAGGCTCTTGGGGAAGAGGTCGATTGTTCTACTCCACTCGTCTTCCGGTAGTCTCTCCCGGTGTGGCCTCTACTACCTCGTGCACAGGGTTCAGGCCTCTACCGGACTAGTCTCCCTAAGACCGCTAATCCTCAGCCTGTATGGGCACACCTAACACGCGTCATGAGTAGTATCTGGGAGATCTCCACCGGACTTTACTACGCCGGGCAGTCTCTACTCGGAGCCGACGAAGGAAAGAACACTCGACACTCGCGAATACGATCCCTATGGATCCGTCATCATCGGTTATCAAACACCGATAAGCGCTAATGAATTCTCATGAATTCCCTAGCAGGGCGCATAACCTCAGATGCGGGGAAGACATTTTATTCTAAGTGTCAAAGGCATGGTACGACCCCATAGGAGGTCATACACTTGTCTAATCCATTAAACAAGGCTCACGGCCCAAATAGGCATATACAGAATATGCAATTAATTACCCAGGATAACTTACTTAAACATGCATACGAGGGCATAGTAAATATTCAATCACATAAGTACGACTTAAGCAGGCGTTGGATATCACCAACTCAAAGGGGAGGGTTAAGCGCGATCCGCGCGACAGTAGGTGTATGCTAATAATTCCAAGCAAACCCGAGTCAAGTAGGAACTACATCTACTCACTCGGTTAGCGAAAGGAGGGAGGGCGAGAGAGAGGGAATGCCTCATCCCCTCTCGAAGCTGGTCATAGTTTTGCCCCAACAAGATGGGTGCAACAACTATACCACACCCTCGAGTACTAAATCGGGATTATTGCGCATACACCCCGTTATTAACCCAAGTTAGACATGCTGGATATGTTCAATTAATAATACAGGTAGTAATTCAACAAAATAACCTAAGTCATGCCATATTCTATACAATACATAGGCAAGTATAAGGTAGAATAGGGGTTCTACACAATATACGAGCTATACAACCTAGCATGCATGATATCTAACATATTTAGGGTGCAATTAAGGCCCCATGGAAGCGCGAAGCACGACTACGTGCATCGAGCGCTCCCGGAAGGGTTGGAATCAAACCACTCACCTAACGAGCGCACGGATCGCGAAACGCAAGAGAGCGACGAGTTGAATCCGAAGCCTGAAATCAATCCGCCAAGGATCACCATGGTTGCATTTGGCTATAACAGAGCTGCTCGACACCACGAAGCACTCCGAACGCGTTCTGAGCCCGCAAGGTCACGCCCTCGAGTACCCCGTGCACGCTGCCCATGCTACCCCGCACGCATCAAACAACGTCAAGCACGTCCTCGAGCACCTCGTGCATGCTTCCCACGCACTCCGCACGCATCGGGCAAGGCCAAGCACGCCCTGAGCACCTCGTGCACGCTGCCCGCACACTCCGCACGCATCGGACAAGGCCAAGCACGCCCTCGAGCACCTCGTGCACGCTGCCCGTACTCTGCACGCATCGAACAACGTCAAGCACACCCTCGAGCACCTCATGCACGCTTCCCGCGCACTCCGCACGCATGCGAGCACCTCATGCACGCTTCCCGCGCACTCCGCATGCATGCTTCCCGCGCACTCCGCATGCATGCGAGCACCTCATGCACGCTTCCCGCGCACTCCGCACGCATTGCAAGCACGCCGAGCGCGCACCTCGCAGCCCCCGCATACCTCTTATGTGATCTCGAGTGTACCAATGCGTCAATCTTTAGTACTACAAACACAAGTTTAGGTGATGCATGAGGACTCCCATTGGTAAGAGGAGAAGAATATGTATATATGGTTCACTTCACACATACTCACAACCAAGTGGTGTGCACACATACACAACACATAACATCCATGCAAGCCCTCCCCAATCACCCCCACATTGCATCTTCAAACCCTTCCACCACCTTTAGGAGGAGAGAAAACTCACCAAAAGAGGGGAAAGGAAGGGGGAGGTGTGGGGGCTCGCAAGCACGCCCGCAACCACCTCGACCGCCACCACCGCCTCAACGTGGGAGCTCTTCCACATGCTGAAAACAGGGGGGAAATGGGAGATCATGAGGGGTAGGGGATGGAGAAGGGAAGGAACAACAACTCCATCTCACATGCACACATACTAACCTTGATTACTTCTACTCTCTTGCTCCACCAACAACCAAGCACTCCTTCTTCTCCCTCACATAGGCATTTCCACAAACCACATGGTGGGCTGAGTGAAAAAGTGAGGGGAAACCATTAGAGGGGCTGAGAGAGAGGAGATGGGGAAAGCCTCTGACAACAACCAACAATGAAACCACACACACCTTGCTCTACCTACCAATGGAGCTCTTCTTCTGCCTACCATCACTTCCTCCTCTCAAAGACACACTGGACAAGGGCTAACCCTAGCTAGCAAAAGAGGGAAGAAAATATGCCCAAGGTCGTGCACATTTGGCCGTTAAATAAGCAAAGGTCGAGTAAATGACCAAGTCATCCTCGGACTTAAAAGCCTGCCGCAACCTATCACTTAAACAGCCATAACTTCCTCAATACAGCTCGGAATTGCATGATTCCAGTGGCATTTGACCCAGACGATTATCTACAACTTTCATGTTTACACCTAGATCAAATAACCCCTCCGGAAGCTATTTCGAAATCTAGGTTAAACATCTTACAGGGCTGCTGCCTGGATTTCTCACCTCTCGGGGTGTACATGGAAAAATACCCATATCTTTTGATATACGAATCCAGTTGATCCAATTCAGAGCGGAAGATCTCCATCAATATCTCCCCATCTTAGGATTTTAACGATCAAATCCAACCCAAACCATTTCCTGTTTTTAGAAAAAACATGGCGTACTAAACAGTACCCCCTTGAATATCTTGAGTCCTCAACACTAGGCTAAAAACCAAAAACCCTCACTCCGAGAAGACGATCTAACCGAGTCCGCCAGGGCACGCATCCGATCCAATACCCTACCGAAGAAACCCCACAGCGCACGCGGATTTTTCGACACCGACAATACCTTGTTAGACAATGTATATATCTCATTAAATATTTTTTTATGTTTATTAAAAATGAGTTCATTCAACACGAAATGGAGCAACATACACTTTTATCAAAGTATATGTCTAGATGATGTTTATTATTTAAAAATAAATAAAAATATGTGTGGTCTAAGTTTTGATTAGTAAAAGTGACCGAGTCTAAAATTTTCCTTTTTTTTTTTCTTGGGTAGGAGTGGGCTTTTGGTGTTGACTTGTTATTGACTCGTTGCTGTTGAGTGGATGGAGGGGGCACATGGGCCCTGGCGAGCGCTGGCATAACGTCTTTGCATCTTTGTACTGGCTGATACGATTCGCTATCTTCTTGACTACCGGTCGCTGTTGACTTATAACACACTACACAATCGCCCGCTTGTGATTGATAGTGGGGCTCTCTCTTTGTAAAACGATCCATCATTTTTTTCAGATTAGCTGTAAATCAAATTGCAATCGCTTACTAGTGATTGATAGTGGGGCTCTCCCTTTGCAAAGAGATCCATCATTTTTTTAGACTAGCTGTAGAACAATTTGAATGAATCAATGCTCTTTAAAATAGCGTACCCAATTCCATATGAACCTAACCGGCTAACCCACTTTCTGCAATCCATTTGCATATGGTTTTATATTAATTTAAGTTTTGGTTAATGAATCTTGTTGGCTATTTAGAACCAATTGTCTATTTTCACAAATTTAGTCCAAAATTTAGTTCCTAGTTTCACATCTTGATTTTATTATTATATATATATATGTTAAGAGCCAACACAAAAAATTAAAAAAACCAAATCCAGAACAAACTGTTTTTAAAAATTGGTTCCTAAACCACCAAACAACCAAACCATTATCCAAACTGGCAACAACATGATCCAACATCCAACAAGACAACACAAAAAAGTGAAAAACAAACAAATCTTCACTAATGGACAACACCCTCAAGTCCCTCACAACCATTCCATTCTCTACTTGCTCTTGTTCCAACCCACTCATCCCCTCCTCCTCCCAACAACAACATTTACAACCACAACAAAAACAACATCCACTCAAAGAATTCCCAATTGGGTCCCCCTCCCTACCCACCTCACAACCTCCCACCCCTCACTTTCCCAAACAACCCCTCCATCTCCCACCAATTCACCAATCCTATCCCTCGCCCATTCCGAGCCCGAACTCAATTCGGTCCCGTCCTCGTCTTCATCGTCGTCATCGTCATCAAAGACCGCATCAATCACAGTCCGCGGGGACCACCTTCCCCGGACCATCAAATCAACGGCCAGGAACGGATGTTCCAAAAGCATCTCGCACGTCCACCTCTCCCTCCCCTCCCTCCGCAGACACTTCTCAATAAAATCCCTCCCAACATCCGACAACGCCGCCGTCGTCGGGAGACCCTCGCCGTATCCGATCTCGACCAATGACACCTCCCACGGCGCCTTCCCTCCCGTCGCCATCTCGATCACCGTGCACCCGAGCGACCAGACATCGGACGCCGGCATCGGCGACTCCCCCCGCACGACCTCCGGCGCCATCCACAACGGCGTCCCGCACAACCCCCCCGCGCGCGCGCCGTCCGCGACGCGCGTCGCGGATCCGAAGTCCGCGAGCTTGGCCGAGTTTGGGTTCGCGCCCGCGAGGACGTTCCGCGCCTTCACGTCGCAGTGGACCACGCCCGCCGCGTGCGCGTCGCGCGGCGCGAGCGCGACCCGGCGCACGTACGCGCGCACCTCCGCTTCTTCCATTGGTGACTTCGCGGCCGCGTCGGCGACGGTCCCGCCCGGCACGTATTCCATGAGGAGGTTCCGCTCCCCGAAGCGGACGTCGTCGCCCAGGTAGGTCACCACGTACGGCGAATTGAGGGACTTCAGTACGCGGATCTCGTTCTCAAGGGAATCGACGGTGGCGATGGAATTCGCGGACTTCACAGCGAAGATCTGACCGTTCGATGCGTCAAATGCGAGGTTGACTTTGCCGAAGGAGCCACGGCCGATGCAGCTCCCCTTCACCCAGTTTTTGATTTCCATTGTTTCTGTTTTTTTAGTGTGAAAAAAAGGGGGATTTGTTGGGGTATTTATATGGTTTGTTGGGGTTGGTTTTGAAAATTATCCACACGGAACGGTTGGGTGACGTCAGTGTTGGTGGTGGTTATTTTTATTTTGGGCGGGAGAGGATATCGTGACGCGAGGGGTTTATCTAGGCAAATCCGAGGTGGAGATGAATCTGGACTGTCCATGGATGTGGGGCCTACTGATTGGTCGGTGTGCGTGGCGGGATTAAGTGGGGCCACGTCGATCGTGCGATGTCGTGGTGATGGAGGTAACGAAAGACGTGCACGAGGGGGAGCCGTGGACGGGGATAACATTATCATAGGGGATATTATTAACCGGATAGGGATGTTTGGTGGTTGTGGTGGTGGTTTCGTTGGGCGGATAAAAAAGATAATGTTATCTATTACATATAACCCCCTTTCTTTAGCTTGTATTTTTTATTTAACAATGTACATATTGTTTTATAAACATGAAATATATATTTCAATTAATTGCATAATGTATTTATAGAAAATATAAAAAAATTATCAAAGTATCTCATTAATGTGAGTTCAGTTATTTTTGATCGATGCATATAAAATTAAAATTAAGATTGAGAAAACAAAAGTGTGTAACAAGTCTACAGACACTATGGATAAAAGTGTTATATGAAGGCTTGTGTAGTCGAATGGACTAAAATGCCTTTGCAGGGTCGAAAAGGTTGTGATGTGGACCGTCTTGTAAGTGGTCTGGGATTGGGTCACGTGGAGGGGTTTGAACTTTGAAACAGATCTGTAGCTCGAATAGATAATTCATTGCAAAAAGCTGTACCTTGCTGATTTCAAGTATAGTTCGAGATAAAGCATAGATGAACAAAATTTTAATAAGAGCGAGATGACACTGGATTTTAAGTATTTTAAATTTTCCAAAAAAAGAGAGAAAAGACAGTAAAGACAGACATGACATAGGCAGCGTTTGGTTACATAATATGACAGTTTTTACGATTGCATGAAGTTGTTTTTGCAATTGTGCAACCAAACAATTTTACTGTGACAGCTTCCTACAGACATATTTCAAGCAAGTAGTGTTTAAAAGCTACGATTTTCAAAAACTAAGAGGGGTGAGCTTCCTGCAAATCGGTTTTAAAATCTAGATTCTTACATAATCAGTTTTGCAATCGCGCAATCAAACGCACTCATAAAAGAAGGTATTCTAAAGTGTGATATGACTATATGATATTACAACCAATCTTATGAGTCTCTCGCTCTCTGTTGTTTCTCTCTTCTTTGACATTTTTAAAGTCTCCTGGTTCATTTTTCATGTGATCATTTTTATTTAATTAACTTTAAATTTATCAAAAATTAAAGTAAATGTTATATTAAGACACGTGTGTTGCAATTACATATCTTTTAAAAAAAAATGAATGATAAGGATGCTAATATATATATACTAGGATTTGAAACCATATTTTTTAGATTTGGGGTTAACATTTTTTACAAAAAGTATATAAAAGATGATAATATGAAATCCTTGATCAATCAATATTTTAAACTATAAATTTATGGTTATAATTAATGGTGATTTTGTATTGTTTGATTAAAGAATTTATTTTATTATAACGACTCAACCTGTGAGCAACCCTTATATTTGGTTGTCCTTGTATCCAATTTTATAGACCACATTTTTTAAATATATACTTGTGTAATAAAATAAACACTAACATAGTAAAATATATATAATGTTAGATAATTAATTTTATGAATAATTTGATATGGCACCTGCAAAATTGACTACAAAAGTGTTAATGTAACAGTGTGTATACAAATACACAAAACAAACACAGACATCCAACAACAAGAACAACAACAACAAAAACAGGAACTGCGGAGCTATGGCTGTGGAGATGGGGGACAAAGCCAACTTCACATGAAATAGATTGCTGGTTGGAAAGGGGAGATGGTCTGTGAACCCACCACCAACTTTGGGGTTTGGGGGACATTGCAATATCATTTTTTTTTAAAGGAGGGCCATTGCAATATTGCATGCCCCACCCCCACCTCCAGAAAATGGAAACCCCACACCACACACATCTTGAATGTCATCAAGTTCCACACATTCGCTTCACCAACTTTTCATTATTATTATTATTATTATTATTATTATTATATATTTTAAATATGAGAATGCTAAGTTCATACTAATCTGTTGTTAATTTAGATGCATATCCACGTCGGTTGGGGGGGGGGGGGGGGTTTGAATGCATTTACAGTAGAAGTTGATGTTTGTGTTGGTGGGACCACACTATACACAATTTAGAATTCTGTCTGGATAAACACTAGGTGTGAATGATTTTTTGCTCACAAAACCTCATCTTTTCAATGCATATGTGCATGCATTCCAATTAATGTAAAAAATAATAATGCTGAGGCCCCTTTGGCGGTCATGGCATCATTATATATAATATATTGATAATAAAAAAATGTTACATCTATGTTATTGGAATGTCATTTTTTATTTTCGAACCATGGTTTAACTAGTGATCTGCTTGAGTGAGTGATCATGCTTTATGTAATTTTCTTCTATGTTCACAAATGACTATCATGCAAGTACCTAGAAAATACTCCATAATGAGGCAATAATCCCCCAAACCTCCATTATATAAGCATGGTCGACAATTAGACCAAGAAATCCCTTGAATCTAGAACCTCAATATTCCTACCATCATCATTGATAGATATATATATATATATATACACGGGGGCGATTAGGTGCGGCGAACGGCAGGTACGGCGGCGACGTGGGCCGTTCGATCGCGGGTCCATCGCATCCAACGGTCGACGTGGGCGATTAGGTGATTGACGATTAGGTGCGGCGAACGGCAGGTACGGCGGCGACGTGGGCCGTTCGATCGCGGGTCCATCGCATCCAACGGTCGACGTGAATCGCACCCGACCGTCCGATGCGATGGACCCGTGATCGACAGCCCACGATCGACGCCGCACCTGCCGTTCGCCGCACCTAATCGGCCCTATATATATATATATATATATATATATCCCATTTGGTGCGGTGAACGGCGGGTGCGGCAGCGATCACGGGCCGTCGATCACGGGTCCATCGCATCGGACGGTCGGGTGCGATTCACGTCGACCGTTGGATGCGATGGACCCGCGATCGGACGGCCCATGTCGCGGCCGCATCTGCCGTTCGTCGCACCTAATCGCGAGCGTGTATATATATATATATATATATATAGAGTCGTGATATTATACGGTCGTGCGGTCGTGCGGTCGCGATTCACGGGCCGTCGATCACGGGTCCATCGCATCGGACGGTCGGGTGCGATTCACGTCGACCGTTGGATGCGATGAACCCGCGATCGGACGACGCACGTCGAATCCGCACGACCGCACCGACCGCATATTATCGAAAATCTATATATATATATATATATATATATAGGGAAGTGATTCGGTGCGGGAATGCGGGAAGCAATCACGGGCCGTCGATCACGGGTCCATCGCATCGGACAGTCGGGTGCGATTCACATCGACCGTTAGATGCGATGGACCCGCGATCGAACGACCGACGTCGCTTCCCGCATTCCCGCACTGAATCACTCGACTATATATATAGGGAACCGATATGGTGCAACGTATGGACGGGTGCGGCATCGACCACGGGTCCATCGCATCGGACGGTCGGGTGCGATTCACGTTGACCATTGGATGCGATGGACCTACGATCGGACGGCCCGTGATCGACGCCGCATCCGTCCTCACGCCGCACCTAATCACTCGACTATATATATAGGGAACCGATATGGTGCGGCGTGCGGAAGGGTGGGGCGTTGACTACGGGCGTTGATCACAGGTTCATCGCATCGGACGATCATGTGCGATTCACGTCGACCGTTGGATGCGATGGACCCACGATCGAACGGCCCACGTCACGGCCGCACCCGCCGTTCACCGCACATAATAATTTATATATATATATATATATATATATATGGGGGCCGATTAGGTGCGGCGAACGGCAGGTGCGGCGTCGATCGTGGGCCGTCAATCACGGGTCCATCATATCGGACGGCCGGGTGCGATTCACGTCGACCGTTGGATGCGATGGACCCGCGATCGAACGGCCCACGTCGCCGCCGCACCTGCCGCACGCCGCACCTAATCGCCCCCGTATATATATATATATATATATATATATATATATATATATATATATATATAGGGGGCCGATTAGGTGCGGCGAACGGCAGGTGCGGCGTCGATCGTGGGCCGTCGATCACGGGTCCATCGCATCGGACGGTCGGGTGCGATTCACGTCGACCGTTGGATGCGATGGACCCACGATCGAACGGCCCACGTCGCCGCCGCACCTGCCGTACGCCGCACCTAATCGCCCCCGTATATATATATATATATATATATATATATATATATATATATATATACGACCGCGATGAGGTGCGGCGGCCGCACCGTGCGGCAGCCGTCTGATCGCGGGTCCATCGCATCCAACGGTCGACGTGAATCGCACCCGACCGTCCGATGCGATGGACCCGTGATCGACGGCCCGTGGTCGACGCCGCACGGTGCGGCCGCCGCACCTAATCGGTGCTCATATATATATATATATCAAAAGAGATCCTATATCCAATAAAACAAAGTCAATAATGGATCAACTCGATCCACAAACCAATTTCAATTATTTCTCCAAACAAAGAACATGCATACAACTATTTGTCATTTTTTAAAGACAATATCAGCAACTATATATCTTTATTCATTGATAACACAAGGAAAAGATTTCTTAACCAGGCTCACATGCAGCACTTTCAGGGGTCTTGACAGCCCATTACCATGCAACGTGCAGTGCACGTGTGCCTCCACAAACATTAAGGGCCCCAATTTTCTCCTGTAAAGATATTTATGAAAAAATGAATATTTTTACACCCAGTTTTTCTATGCAGTCATATTTCACTAAATACATAATTATATCAAATATGTGAGTTTTTCTTTCTTTTAGCGTATCATAATACATAAAATTGGGTATTTATTTATGGATAATATACACGTGATTATGTACAATATAATCAATGGCGGCTCCAGGAATTTTTATCAATGGGGTCATTTAAAAGAATAAATTTTACAAAATTTTTAAAAGATCAACTGTTATCATATAGTTATAAAAAATCTAAAATTTTCTTTTGAAAACGTAACAACTTATATTAATAAAAAATAAGTTATCAAATATTTACAATATATAAACTTTTATAATTGTCTTCGACGAAATTTTTTAATTTTTTGAAATCGTTGTATGATAATTTCATTATCAACATTATCGAATATGTCTTTTTCAATGTATGTGACCAAACAATCATTCAGCTATTTTGATGATTTTCATTTCAGAAAAAGCAAATAGAGGTGTTTCTTTGTCTCCACCAACTTTCTAGCAAGATCACAAATTCATTTTAATTCTAAAAATCCATGATTAAATATCTGAAAACACAGTAGAATGAGGAGATTGGGAACATGATCAACAATAGTGGACGCGTCCGTCCATCCGTCAGTGATCGGCGCATCAGCGGGTGATCAACGAATCCGCCGATAAGGGGTTCCAGAGGCTGGCATTTTTTTTAATATGGTATTTTAAGGTCTCACATTTTTATTTTTTCTAATAGAGCAATGGGTACAAGGTTTTTAATGGATAATACTCTGGAGTCTGAGCCAATTTATTTTTAAATTAATGGATTGATTTGTTTTCTTTTAAAAAATGGATATATCATTATTTCTTTTAAAAAAAAACTATAATGGATCAAACTTGAATTAAACAAGATAAGTGGGCTGGTTTTTTATTTTTTATTTTTTTTAATTTTATGGGGTCATTTGACCCCACTGTTGAAAGGGTGGCGCCGCCCCTGAATATAATATTTTAAACTACAAATTGTCCATGCATGCATGATTGTACTACTTGAGACAACATAATCCAAAAAAATATTGTATATTACTAACCCAATTTTTTACATATAAATATGAAAATAATGTTACACAGCCTCACACAGTTTGATTTTTATTGATCAAGAGAATATTTTATAAAAAAACATGTAACTCTTTCATAAAATGAAACATATAATGAAATATATTATATGAAGTGAATTCACTTACGGAAAAAATCAAAATTTAATCATTTCATCTAACGAAATATATATCTCGTTAGGGATATAAGCATGGATGTAGAATTACAAATAATTATTGTAATATAGCCGAATATGTATGGACGGTCGCCCATTTTAGAAATACATATCCTCATCTATTATTTGCTTCTTTGATTTTTTTCGGATGCACATAATCTTCCACAAATCATGTATCAATTATGCTCAACATAATTTGAATTATGAGATTTATACTTTATAGGAAGCAAACTATAGTTTTAGCCAAAATGTCAATGTTGAGTAAAATGTAATACAAGAGACTGAGTGTCTCTCCTAGAATAGTCTCACATAGGTTAAATGGAAAAGTGGTTTTTATATATTTTATAATAGATCATTTATTTCAATGGTGCCATAATAAAACAAAAGGGAAAAAGCTGTAACGCTCCCGTACCCAAGACTCCATTTTGAAGCTTGAAATATTTAACTCTCAATATAACACGAAATATTTGAAAACATAAGAGATTAATTTAATCATGCCAATGAAAATATAACCAGGATCTAAACATATTTTATCCTAAACACGGATGATTATATACGAAATAGTTTTTTATTTTTAACACAACATCCAATTGTTTTGCTGAAAGGGACTAAGTAAACTACATGTCAAAGAAAGGCTTATTAAACCACCTAAATGCAACGAAAGATAAACGCGCAAGCTATGATCTCCACCACCGAGATCAACGATCACCAACGGCTACTCTGAAAAGTTGAGAAAAGAGGGGTGAGCAACAACGTGCTCAGTGAATGAACTTTTAGGTCCCAATTATAATTGATATCACAATAATATTTGACAAGAAACAAATTTACAACATACAATAATATGATATTCGCAATTTGAATAATTTTTCAATAAACCAACTTAATAAAATCTCATTTCCTTATGCATGTCTCAAATCCAGTCAAACATGTAATGCGTATGAATGCAACGGACATGCATGCCCGTATCTCATGACATCTAGCCATCTACGGCACCTAGCCGCAAGGATTTCGCACAAAAAATCGTATCACCTACACATGTCACCTAGACATAAGTCACTTAGACTTAGGTCCATTCTGAACCATAGTCACCAAAACTAAGCCACCTAGGTTACATCACCTAGACGAATGCGATTCATGCATGATCAACACATACTTTCATTTGAATAATATGCATGCGACAGTTTCAAAATAATAACATTTTCAATACAATACTTAATAAGGCAACAACCTATATATAATATGACATGCTCGAGGTTATATAAAAATAGCATTTAAAATCCCTGATAAAAATCCTTCAAAACTACGTAGGAGACAAGACCCACTCACCTTAGGTCTAACAAATTTGAAACAACTCCAGTAGGTCTAAGGCAACCTAATCCAACCTGAAATGATACGAATCGATCACAAAAAGTGCAAACAATACGGGACCTGATGGTTCCCATACTCACAGGATCCGACGACTCCTACAGGGACCGCCACTGACCAACCCGATGACTCTCATAGGGACCGTCACTAACAATCCCGACGGCTCCTACTGGGCCGTCCCTTAACAAACCGACGGCTCCACTAGGAGCCATCCCGAACATGCCCGACAGCTCCTACAGGGGCCGTCCCGAGGTAGAAACACAAAACCCTAATTTATTTTTGTAAAAATCTTTAAATATTCTATCATTGAAATCAATCATGAGTCATTTAAAGCGGGAGAAAACAGTAAAGGACTCGTCTCGAAAAGTCAAATCATGCGTACGAGAAATCTAAATAAAAAAGGGCAGCTCTATCCCCACCATGCAGTTTACTGTCCCCCCCCAATCGACTGATCCCACAAGCCAAACCTACTATAATACCTAATCCCACCCCTTTTTATATACCAATCAACTAAACTTCTTGGCCCACCACCCTCCCACTTCTCTCAAGTTCTTCTCATTTTCTCTCTCCCTTCTCTCCTCGCCTCTCATCCCTCCACCACCATCATCCCGTGGAGGCTGCCGCCGCGCACGACGATGAGCAGACGATGGAGGCGCAACTTGAGCGATCGCCGCGCACCACGATGAGCACTCCCACCCCTTTTTATACCCATGAAGAGAAATGAAGGGATTTTGATTGGATTTATATAAGGGTATGTGGAATTTGAGTTTGTATTTAAAGAGGAAATTGTGACAAAGAAAGAAAGAGAGATTGATTGTTCGTTTAATTGGCTGATTTTGTGTTTTCATTCTAAAAGAAAAGAAAAATGAAGGGATTGGAAGAGTTCAAAGGATGGATTTTCGGTTCTCTTTGTTCATCTACACAATTAATTAATTGTTTTGGATGATTCCTCCACACAGTGTTTGTATTGAAGGGATAAGAGGTGATAGAGAAACGAATATGATGTATTTCATTTTTTATGTTTCCGTTTTACAGACCCAGTGTCGATATATATATCCCAGATCGACATATCCACTGTTGAATGTTTTTAAAATTTGTTGACAAAATGACTGTCGAAGTTTGAAAACATGGGCTGCCTATTGGTTTGTTCGACGGGTCTCCTGTCGCTCGTGACCCCCCAGGTCGACTAACCTATTGTCGTCCGCCAATACATATGTTTGACTTCAGGGTTGTCGAACGACTTCCAGAACACAAGCTACCTAGTATTTTGTTTGACGGGTCTACCGTCGCTCATGCCTCCCCAGGTTGACTGACCTGTTGTCGTTCTCTAGTACATATGTTTAACTTCAGGGTTGTCCAACGACTTCCAGAACATGATTTCCAAAACACAAGCCATCTTTGACCTCCATCAATGCAATCACATCTGTCATGAGAAACACAAAACTTCAAGAAAAAAATTGATTCCTCACCTAAGTGATTTGGTTATCCAACTAGGACATCGATTATCCTCGCAGAGGGTCAGCGGGAAGTAGTTGTAATGTCGTCGGAGTGTGTATCAGTTCCACCGGATTTTGATCGGGCACTGGAGAGAGAAAAACGTGGGGAGGTAGACTATTTTTTTGTTCAGGTGGTGGGCATGGTCTTTCTAAGTTTTTGGGCTGATGGGGAGAGGAGGTGGGGTTAATGGATTTCAAAACCAAATAGATTTTGTGTTTTATATTTTTTAGGTTAGGGAGGACAGCAAAGTGTATGGTGGGGATAGAGCTGCCCAATAAAAAAATCAAATCAGAAACCCTATTTGAACTCTTTGAAAACACTAGATCTACCATAGGTATAAACAACTATTATGGATCGATGTTAAAACTCTAAAACAATTTATAAAAACATTTATAGGTTCAGATCTATGCATATAAGGTTCAAAACAAAGCCTTAAAGATCAAAACACGATTTCTACTTAAGACTAATAAACCTAAACATGATGTATACTTAAACATATTCATTTTTAATCATGAAAGCTTTATAGATCATTAAAATCCCATAGGATCCTTGCTATAACCTCAAATATGAAAATCATTTAAATCTCATAAAAATCATTTAGAAAAAGCTAACAACAAATCTAAGAAATCATATACTTCAATTATATACATTGAGATTCAATATCAACATCAAAAACTTGTAAAAATATCACAAAAAACATCAACAAATCGTTGGTATAATACAAGACCCGAAATCATATCAAGACTTCCAAAAACCAAGAAGAAAACTTATTCTTTTTATTTGAAAAACCTTAAAAACGAGATCATATATTAAAGACTTTTAAAAGGGATTATTATTAATAAAAAATCCTTTAAAAACTCACCAAAACCTTTGCTCGAGTTCCCTTCCTGAGCTCTTCAACAAAGGTGCCGAAAACAAGAGAAAAAGAAGAACCAATTATAATTTTAGGGTTTAGGTCTCAATGCAAAGGGAGAGAGAAAAGTGAGATTAAATACCAAAAATACGTGAAGGACAAATTTATGACACCATCAAACTCGAATAATCACAATCAATGCAATTGTTCCTTTCAAAAATGACAAAATTTTGAATTCATAATTCACCCAGATCGACGGCTGTTATTGAGCCCGTCGCACGAGTACCCAACGGCTCTTCTAGGATCCGTCACCCACATACCCGACGGTACCTATAAGATCCGTCAGGCACTAGCTGACTCTCTGCTACGGTTTAGCCCATAACTTAACCGATACTCGTCCGATTTACGATTCGTAAAAGCGTTGGAAAGCCAACGAAATGAGGGATCTAACCATGCCAAATTATTAGAAATTTGGAATATCAAACATACCATAAAAGCAGGTTAATTGTGTCCTAAAAGTCACAGTCGTTACAAAAGTTGTCCCCCCTACACCTAGTAATAAGGGTAGTGGGTTGTAACTTCTTGGTTTAGTTTGGTAAAAGATTAATGTTTTGATGGTAAGTTGTCATAATTTAGGAGATAAAAAGTCCGTCAATTTTAATTATAAATTGAGATAAAAAATGGAAATAAATGTTATCCCAACCAGATTGAATAAAATATCTTCATTTTCATTTCAAAATTATGACAACTATTCGCAGTTTATCATAATTATTTTTTATACCGAATAAGGATAAATTGTCATTCCACTCACTTATCCCCATTATTATCCATCATTCCACCGCTTATCCCCTTGTTAAACCAGCCCGTAAGACGCATATTAGTACTTTATACATGTAATTAAAAATATTATTTTAAAAAAATTGTACGTAATTTCAATAATAATAATGAATTTTAAGCCCCGGATTTTAGGCCCCATCAAAAGCCCCATGAGTTTACACATGTATAATACCCATTATACCCTTATGAATAGGATCAACAAATCTTCGTTTTTCGTTTCCGCAAACATCTCCCATTCACTGCTTAATGAAAAACAGCATCACCTCTTTAAGGTGCTGGTCAAAGATAGGATAGATCTGAGTCTGTACCAATTCATATACTTCCCTCTGCATACTGAAGGGCATTGGACTTTGGCGGTGTATGACATAGTTGAAAACACATGGCGACACTACAACTCACTACTTCAGGAGTATGCCAACATGGAGACACATTTGCAGTTGGTTAAGCAATTGGTAAACTAACTTTATCTACTAATTTTTTTGAGCATATATTTTTTATCTTGATTTAACTTCTTATGTATACACTTTGTCATTTACAGATGGACACATTCATTGAGCACTACAACGGAATTGAACATGGACAGATCATTTCTGTCCAGAATGCACCTCAGCAGCCTGATTTTTTGTAAGTTCAATTACTTTGTCAGATAATTTAATTGTATAACACAGAAAAGACAGCATGAATGCGGAACTGATTTGATTTTTTTTCAACTATAGCATAGAATGCGGAACTGTTGTCATACATGTCATGATCCAATATGCCTTGCAAGCCGATATATCAACAAAAATGACTCAATAGATGTGCAGTAAAACCAGAGCCCAACTCATACAAAAGTTTGTCAACGACAGCAGAAGGACGTACACAAAAGAAGATCACGGGTTGTTTTCGTTGAATATTGATGATTGAACACTTAATGTCTGATCGTGTCTGTGTGTAGATTGAACAAGCAGCAATTTTGGATGTAAAAAGCTGTTAGAATTGTTTTGTGATCCATGAAATGAAACTATGGAAATATTTTGTTTGTTGCTATTTTCAGATCTACTATTCATGTGAAAGCTTGTTGCATATGTTCTATTACAGTTTAGCTAATATAGCAGTCAATTAACTATAGGAAACACTGTTGCATTTTTTTGTTAGATTTTAACAATGTAACAAAAAACCATGTTGATTCATGTTATATAAACATGATAATTAAACCGGGAAACTACAAAACAGGACCACTTATACATCAATATACTGAATTCAACAATGGGGTTATAAATAAACACTGTCAATGTAGTTTAAATTGTAACATTTTCCTAAAGTAACAAAAAAACGTTACAAAACAGAGACATAGAGATTCATAATCTGTGCATGAATTTAAACTTGGAAAGTACTAAAAAGGGAAATCACTTATGAATCAATATGAAATTTACAAAGGCACGAATGTATGAAATGCAATCAGTTAAAACTCAAATGAATAAGAGTAAATACTATCAAAGTATTTATAATTGTTACATCTTGAAAATGTAACAAAACCCATGGCTAATCCATTGTTACATCAATAAGGAAATTAACCTCGAAAATAAAATAAAAAATCATTTTAGCAAGAACAAATCACTTATGCATCACACTGCACATTGATTTCTGTATTCTTCGCATGCTTAGTCTTCGGCGTGTAAACTTTCGCTGCCTTCCTTTTTGACGATGGACGTCATTTGCTTCAAACATTTTTTGGTGAATGTAGACTTCTAACCAGCAATGGAGTTACACCAACAAAACTGCATTTATCATGCTCAGAAGAAAAGTTCAACACAGCATCAAGCAAAGAGTCCATGTACTGTGTACAAAATTCATATTTTTCTTCAGATACAACTGCAGCCTCCACCACAGCTGAAAATTTCAAATATAATTCTTGATGCCTCGATATGTGATAATTTGACATGTTGTCCGAGTAACAATACTTCACAGCATTATGAATCCTTTTGATACCCTTCCGCCAGCGATCAATAATGTAATACGAAGACACTCGTGTTTGTATGAATCAAAACTTTAATGCAATGCCTACATATGATACCCAAGAATTCAAATAGACAACAAATGCAACGAAACTCCTGTTTCAATTCATCAAACTTAACGTTAAAAATTGTTTTCTTTGTTGATCCATCTTTGCCTTTTGAAACATCACTGACAACGAAAACTCTCACACCACCTTCATGTGAAACTTCTACCAAATTGCAAAAAATCAGCCCCTTGATTTCATTCTAAAATTTCCTAAACATTTCATGTGTATATGCTTCCTCGAACTGCCTCTCAAACACAAAATTAGTAAGCAATGGAATGCTTCAGTTAACTGAGTGAAAGTCAGCCCTTTCTTCCTTCTCAACCTTACTTCTTAATGCATTATCGTATTGTTCCACAAATTGCTTCAAAGTCGTTTTTGAGTTCACATAATCATCAAAAAATGCATTCATACTTTCACTTCTCTGAGTGGTTGACATACCAGCCCAAAAGGTTTCTTTCACATATACAGGAGCCCATCTTGTCCGATCGTTGAAAAGACATGAGAGCCATACATTGTTGCTAAGACCATGATCTGAAATCATTTCCATCCACTGCTTGTCAAAATCATCAGCAGTTAAAGACTCATAAACGATTGTCTTCAAACGTTTCTTAATAGCATTATAACTATTGTAACTGTAAAAAATGTAGCAAAGAATTAAACAAGAACCATCATAAAGATGGACATCTCCATCTGAAATAAAAAAACAATCAATATTGCAAAGAATGTAACATGATATTAGAATGTAACAATCATACGTAAAATGTAACAAAAACGAATAAATAATACTAACCTGCCCAGTTTCTCAGGAATCTTCTTCATGATATGCCACAAACACAATCTGTGACGGGAATGAGGAAAAACCTCTGACACAGCTGCTTGTATCGCCTTGCATTGATCGGTCACGATAGCACTTGGCATTCATCCATACATGCACTCCAATCATGTTTTAAATAGCCACACATATGTTGCGGTATTTTCATTTGATAATAGACCACATCCAAATAATACCGATTGTCCATGATGATTTACACCAACAAATGGTGCAAATGGCATATCATACTTGTTCGTCAAATATGTTGAGTCAAATGAAATTACATCTGAAAATGACTCGTATAATGCTCGTGATCTCGCATCAGCCCAAAAAATATTTCGTACTCTAAAATTCTCATCGAAATCAATAGCATGGAAGAAGTTGGGGTTCCATGCGCACAAAATAATCACAAACAGCTTGTGCATCGCCTCCATCGAGCCTTTCAATTATAGTTTTAGACAAATAATTCCTGACATCTCTCTCCTCGTATGATATCCAATCGTAACCACCAGTTTTAATAACGAGTGAATTATAGCTTTTTGATGTTCTGATTCCCGCTTGATCATTTATATCCAACATTCTTTTTGAAATATGATCAATTTCCCTATGGCAAGCAAAATGTCGTGATTTTTTTGGACTCAAATGATGGTTATGATCTAAGACAACCTTTGAAATAACAAACAATTCTTCATCCTTCACATTAATGTTTATCCTAGCTTCGCAACCAGACTTAATTGATGGCCTGCCACTGAAAACATTCCTCCCACTTGGAACATGCTTACCATTACGACAACAAGCTAGAGAAAAAAATCTTTGTCGCCCATTATCATCCTTTTTACCATGAATCTTCGCGATGCCAAAACCTTCTCTATGAGCAAAGTTTTTATAAAAAATTCTAACATCATTTTCCGATGAAAATGACATTCCAACACTTAGTACAGTAACTTCAGTACTTTTCTCTTCAAAAACATCTAATTCCCCTTCTATGGCACTGTCTTCCAAAGAAAATGTAGCAGATTCCCCTGCATAAAGTAACTACTACAATGTTACATTTATAAATAATTTAAATTGTCATTGTTTAAAAAAACATGCAGTACTCATACCTGTTACATCTATACAAAATCTACATGCACTGTCGAATGACAATCAGTGCACGATTGATAGTTACATGTTATTTTGTTACATTTATAAATGCAACAAAATATAAAAAACGTGAATTCGAGATGAGGGTTGAATATTAATGTCCCACAAAACATTGTCCATTAAATGAAACGATATAAAAAGTTACATATAAAGAATTTAAATTTTCATTGTTTAAATAAATGCAAAACACGAGTGGTGATCATCACTGTTGCATATCTAAAAAAATTCTATCTGCAATGTTAAAATACTAAAAGACATGGGTGATTATTCTTGATGAACAGTTACATTTATAAATGTAACAAATGTAGACCACATCGTTGTTCGATAACAAATTCTATATATTTACAAAGTTTAGAAAAAAATTATTCAAAATCAGGGTTGTAATATTAAAATCCCCCAAACCATTGTCAATTAAATGAAACGATATCAAAGGTGACAATTATGAAATTATTGAGAACGATTATACGACGATGACAAAAAAAAAAAAGGAATTTCATTCCTCTACATCAATAGATGTAAAAAAGGTTGACAATTGATCATCACATATGAAAAGTTAATTTTGAACTTTATTTTCATTACAAAAATAATCAACGATGATAAAAAATGATTGCATACCTGATCCGACAGTCGTTGATGGCAGATATAATTCCGTAACAAACATATCAAAGTTTTAAAACACCAGCAATACAAAAAACGAGGAGGACCCAATGGGTTTTCGATTTGCACTGGGAAGAAGAAGATCTGCAATTACGAGTCCTAGGAGATCGGCAGTTGGGAATCTCCACAAAATATGGTTTGAGATAAGGATTCATTGTTCACTCCTTAATATTCTAACCGTTCAGATACCAAAAGGATCACAAATGGTATTATTGACTTTATCTAGTTGCCACATCATGGGGCCTGTATGGGGCCTGTGAAAATGGGGCCTATAAAACATTATTTTGCTATTGTTGCTCCCCATATTTTGAGGAGGTAGTTACAATTTAGAACGATTGCATTAATCCCATTTGTTCTTTAAATTTTTTCTTGTGTGATTCCTTTCAATTGATGATCAATTGACAGTGAATTTGGAAAAATCAATTGACGATCAATTTTTTCTTGTGTTATGGGTTTTGAAAGTTTTGTGGATGAAGATCAATTGATGGTGAGTTTGGAAAGACAGATTTTATAATCTTGGTAAGTAAAAGAATTGGATTTTGTTTTTGGAGTTCTAATGAAAAGCTTTGTTTGACAGTTTTGTTTTGTCAAAATAAGATGTATTAGGTCTTGGTTCTTCTGATTCAGTTTTGACTCTTTGGATTTGCTGATTTTGATTATATTTTTTAGCTTTGTTTGACATGTATTGAATCTGAATTTTATTTTAAATTCGGATACATAGCTTGTATCTTGATTTACATGCATTGTTGTGTACCAAGTATGATCTATACAATCGTTTATGATTGTGTGTTTTGTGTATAATTTATACATAATGTATCATTCATCATATTTTTTAGCTTTGTTTCAGAATTATTCGACTCATTCATATTCAAGATTTTTAAATACAGTGCACATTCACTTGCAAGGAATGTATATTTTCTAATTCAAATTCCAGATACACCTGTATCTGAATTTAAATTCTAGCCCATTTTTTGAATGTATTTGTTAATTCAAATTTCAGATACACTTGTATCTAAATTTGAATTTCATCCATTTTTTTAAGGTTGTTATTTTTATTTTTATGGATTATTGTTGGCATTTTGAAGACGTTTTATGAATTTTCTGTGCAGTTCTCGGTACCATGTAGACCATATTTGTTCATTTGGATTTTCAAATACCTTATTGTATCTTAATTGATAACATGTGGTTGATCTTTTTTTTCACCAGGCAGTGATAGTGTTTCAGATTAAAAAAATTCAAATTTTTTGAAAACATCTTAGGTCGAGGAGATGTTTTAATGGTGTCACCCTTTTGTGGGATTCAGTTACGATAGTTAGTTGAAATCAATTTTTAAAATTATAAAAAGAGTAATCTTGTCATTGTCATTTTGATGGTTAGAAAAAATCAAATATGGAACCAATAAGAGAGTGCCACCTATTGGGGCTCACAAATTAGGCTTAATTTCTGAGGCTCATGTAGCAGCACTATTTCAATAATTGGAAGTCGACAGCTCTAACGTTGTAAGGCACGACACCTTATTTTTTTGAAAAATCTACAATATTGCTAAAGATTGAAATTTCAGAAGGTTGCAACTATTCAAATATATGCAACCCTGCATATCCTATAATTTATCATTCATTCTACACATTTGTATGTAAGTTTTCAAACAGTTTCATAGGGAGTTGTACAAAAATCACTATATTAAATTGTTTTTTTATCTGAAAAGTGGTAATTCATTCATAACTAACGAAAATGAGTCGAATGGGGAGAGAAAAAATGACATAAACAGAAAATAAAAGAGACAAACTAAAGGAGAAGCATTACAAAGCCCGACTGAGGTCCCTGCGGGGAACCTCACGCCAGGCAGGCACGAGAGGCAGACGACCCCTGTCGTGAGATCAACAAAATTTTACTTTTTACCAACGCGCGTTATCAACATAATTTTACATTTAATTACATCTTGAAAGTAATTTGCAAATTTGATATCCTGAAAGAGGGAAAATATCACTTAAAAAAACACTTACATGTCTCAAAACTTCATGCTCTTTTTTTTTTGGGTTTTTTAGTTTTAACTCCCTACAAACTATCGTATTTAGCGATCGCCCCCTCCATTCTTCGTATTTGGGTTTTACTCCCCACATTCAAAGGATAATTCATTTTTACTCTCTATCAGGGACTAAAAAAAATTAAATAATTTACAGATAGGTCCCTCGTAGGGAGTAAAAAGGAATTATCCTTTGAATGTGGGGAGTAAAACCCAAATACGAAGAATGGAGGGGGCGATCGCTAAATATGATGGTTTGCGGGGAGTTAAAAATAAAAATCCCTTTTTTTTTTTGTCAATTCAACAATAAAAAGGGTCTCACACAGCTTGCTACGCTGGTAGCTTGGGCGAGAAAAAGGTGTTTAGTGCTATGGGCCTTGTGCCCTGTTTGTGGCCCATGTGACCAACCTAATATAGTAGTGGTACTAATTCATTCTGGGACTTTGTAGCCCAAGGCCTTTCTACAATAAAATAAAATAAAGGGGTTGCTTCTTTCTTGATGATGATCATCATCATCACATGAATGCATATCTACAAATAAAAAGAAATTGTGCTTCATTTTTATGTTGATTAAATCCATAGTGATCATTTTCTTTTTCTAGATGGATTCAATGTAACTAGACATGATCAATTTGAACTATTATTAATTATTGAGGCTTTGAGAACTATCAATAATTATTTATATTCATCTGATTCAGGATGACATTTGGCGCATTTGAGAACTATTAATTAGTGTTTTTTTTTTTTTTTTGGTACATAGAGAACTATTAATTAGTTATTGAGGCTTTTAGACCCGGGACAGACCATATTGTTTGAAATTTTCATGACCCATTAAAGTGAGACATGCATGGAGGCTAGTGGTTTTGTTTTGTTTGACCTAGTTTTTCTTTTCTTATTCTGAGTTGTATACATTGTGTCTATTGTGTAAGCACTATTGAAGATCCATACCATTTAATAATGGGCTGTTTGGAATTCCTGTGGGCTATTAGTTTGTTGATAGAACATTGTGCATACACAGTTATTTGCAGTCTTGTGAGCAGTCTAATATCTCTCTAATGATTTTGATATATGAAGAATATACCAAAAAAATTTGTAAGTGGGGCTTATTTTTTAAAAGACACATGCTTGATTATAAGAAGTATACACATTTTTAAATAAATTAAGATTAAAATATATAAAAATTGCACATGGAAGTGCACGCAAAATTATCCTTAACACTATCTTTAATTGCTTTCTAGGCATAAAAAAATACAATTCAAATTTTATTAATTTTTCTTGAAGTGCAATGTGTGCAATGTGAATGGCACTCTTTGAAGATCATACAACAAAAATGTAACCAAACATGAAATCTTTCAAATAATTCAAAGCCCTATTACTTTGTTTTGTTTTCAGCTTTTACCATTTGTATGTGTTTGGCTTTCCCTCATTTGAATAAAATTCAAGTGAATGTCTATCATTTCTTAAAAAAAAAAAAAAAAAAAAAAGACAATCGGGTCCAATGAAATGCATGCTCCAAATTCGTATGCCTGCCCTTCCAATTTGCACTCTCTTTTGTTTTAAATAAACCTATTTGCCAGCCCATTCAATTTGCATGCCCCATTTGTGAAACACTTCTTCTCGGCATATTACCTCCTCATTGATCCGCTGCACTTCTTGTTCATTTGCCATATGTCCCCTCCTCCTTCTCTTCATCTTCTTCTGCAGGCACAACAAATATGAGTTTAAAATATGAAAATAGAAGGGGGTGCAAATGAATGTGAGTTTTGTGAATATTTTTCTTTAAAAAACATGAGATGAATGTGTAAATCAAATAAATTTATATGGATCTTATTTCTTATATCCATTTAAAAAAGCATATAAATATATTCAAATGGTACAAAATAAAGGGGTACAAAGGCATTCTCGTGGTTGTCCCCAACTCCCTCTAGAAGGGAGTGGGATCCTCTATAGTATGAAATAAGGAGATTTTTCTGTTGCATGAATAGTAGTGTACAGGCATAGAGCCCTTAAGAGGGTGATTGTATCACATCAAATGCATTAGGGGTGATTTCACCACTTAGGGTGTGATATAATCATTCCTGATGGTGGTATCCTTGTCTATGTGGCACCATGCATGTAAAATGAAAATCTCCCTATTGCATGTCGTAGACAATCTGAAGCCACTAAAAGGGTACATTTGACATTAAAAATTTCATAAAATGGAAATAAATATCCTTCTATAAGCACTCACAAATAATAATTTATTTTTCTTGCAAACAATTTTTTACTTAAAATATCATCACTGAATCAAACCTCCTCAGACTATAAATGTTTCTTTTTTCTTAAAAAAGTAAATATCATTTAATGACTAATGAGGTATATGATTTGTTAAAAGGTGTATATCGCTTCATTTTGAATTGAATGAACCTATTTTTAGTAAATTTTAAAGAAATTAGTGAGATATGTAACAATGTATATGTTTCATTGGATTTTAACGAGATATGTAAGACTGTATTTTGGATTGTTAAAAAACAAAATTGAGTGTAACAACACCCTAATAATGTTGTTGATACCACTTGAGGTTTATATAGAACCGATAATTTTGACTCAGAAGGAGAGTTCTTGAATTTAGTTCTAGTAAATTATAAGAAATGAGGAATTTGACATGTAACTTTCAAAAATGAACATAAGAATGAAAATTTTCAAATGTATTTTTTTTGTTAGTTTAGCATAATGATATTTGATTCACCACTCTTTATAAAATGAAACAATTAGGGGCAAAATGGTATTTCAATAATTAATAAGTAAATTATTTTTTAAATAACCATCAAATTATTTACTTATTAAAAGAGTGATTATTTATCGATAAGTACTTAAAACAAAAATAAGAAATAAGAGTTTATTTTAATTGATAAATGAAATAAGTGTTTATTTTTCTTCCAGCTGCCTTTTATTTTGGATAGTAAAATAATTGAATCTAACTAAGGCTGGTAAACGAATCAAGCCACTCGGGCTCGGTTTGGTTTAAGCTCGTTCAGGCTCATTCAATTAGACAAATGAACGAGCTTGAACAATTTTTAAAGCTCAGTTAGGCTCGGGACCTGGATCGAGCTTCATTTTGTGTTCAAACTCGACTCGTTTGTGTTATAAAAAAAATTAATTAAAGCTTAACTAAACTCATTTGTAAAATCAGATCATTAAATCAATACAAAGTTATGCTCGTTTAGGCTCATGAAGTTGGTTATTTAGGCTAAAATTTTATTTTCTACCGCTAAAAACTCTAAAATGAAGAAGAACGCTAGGCTCGTTGAGGTTCGAGAGCTTGGTTCGGCTCGACTCGTTTATAAACCAGTCGAGCTTGAACATGTCAAAATTCGACTCATTCAACTCGACTCGTTTATAAATCAGTCAAGCTTGAACATGTCAAAGCTCGGCTCGGCTCGTTTAGCACCCCTGAGTCTAACAAATGGTTACCGTTTTTGTCCCAACTGTCACAGGATTTCCCGCCCTGCACTGTAGGAGCAAAGAAGAAGAAACATAAAACGAAGCCTCCCATTCACTCCCTCCCTCACCTCACCTGAAACCAAACCAAACGAGACGAAAGAAGACTACGACCGCAACAACAACAAAGAAGAGGAATCGATCGAAACACAAACCCTAACCCTAGAAACCACCTTCCAATGCCGGTCATCTCCTCCCTCTCCCTCTCCCTCCTCCGCCACCGCCCCCTCCTCCCCGCCTCCTCCCGCTCCGCCCTCCTCCGCCGCCTCGTCTCCTCCGCCCGCGAAAACCCTAACCCTAACTCCTCCTTCTCAGTCCGCCCCCACATCGACAAGAACGTCCAGAAAGCTAAGGAGTCCCTCAAATCCCTCTCCCTCTCCCCTTCCTCCCCGCGCGGCTTCGAGTCCGACCCCTCTCGCCCGCTCGACCCCTCCCACGCCGTCGGACTGGTCTACGCCGCCCAGGCCAACTTCATGAGGGTCGTCGTCCAGAACCCCGTCGATTCCGGCGGGACCGAGCTCCTCTGCGTCGTCCGGGCGGTGCTGAAGAAGATCGGGCGGCGGGTGTTTGTCGGGGATAGGGTTCTTGTTGGGTCTGTCGATTGGACGGACCGGAGGGGATGATTGAGAACGTGTTCGAGAGGGGGTCGGTGGTCAGGGACCCTCCGGTGGCCAATGTGGACCATCTGGTGGTCCTCTTCTCGATGGACCGGCCGAAGCCTGAGGTATCTACCATGACGAGGTTCCTTGTTGAGGCCGAGTCCACGGGGATTCCGTTTTCCCTCGTTATGAACAAGTCAGAGCTCGTCGGCGAAGAGGTGGTCATTTCAAGCTCTCTTTCTTTGCATGCTTTTCTTTTTAAATGACTGCTGTTTTCTTCTTTTATGTTGACTAGGCTTAGAAATCAAGAAATGTTTGGAGGAATTTTAAAATTGTGCATTATAAAAGGTTGTGTTGAACATCTGAAAGAAGGAAAGAATGATTGTCCTTGTTGTTGGTTGTTGAAAAGAGTATAAGAAAATTTTGAAAATATGTGAAGTTCGTTCTTTGGTATTATAACTTCATTTCAGTGTTTCTTCTTTGAAAAGGGATGTTTAAGATTTTGAAAGGAAATGATTGTAATATTTTTGTTGAAAAATCATGGAATCTCAACAATTTCAACAGTATCACCAATTCTTTGTGGACTGTGCCACTTCTCAATCCAAGTATTGAGTAGACTGAATGCTGCTATGGGTCCTATTGTCAAATTCTCTTCACATGAACAATTATGGGTAAAAGGTTAAAATATTAGGAGAGAAGGACATAGGAGCCCCACAACAAAAGTATCGCAGATCCTCATCCTAGCAATGTGTTGGTCTCTCGGCTCTTTTTGAGAGCTCTACCCAATATATATGGATTTCGTTCTTAGAATTGTTAGGGACTGGGATCTCTGTTGTATATGGGATGAGGTCATTATTTGCACAATTATGGGTAGGTTAGTAGTAGTGAGGTAGAAAGTTCTCATCTTGTACTTATCTCTTTGTTTCGTCACTTTTGTTTCAATGCAGATCCTTCATACTTACTCCCTTCTTTTGAGTGTACTTTTTGAATATAACATATGACAGTAGACTCCTAACTCTAATAAAAAAAATCACTCACAAACTCATTGGAAGAATAATGCAACCAATATTGGGCATAATATGTACTTGAATAATGCACTCCTACTCTTTCATGCCAAAAGGAGCTGGGGGGGGGGGGGGGGGATATGTTTCCAACTCAAAATGAGGAACATAGAATGTGTGTATGGTGAAGCATGGTGTGGCAAGTGGAGTGGATCATGGTGGTCAGAGTGTTGTTGATGGAGAGTTTTGGAGTGATGGTGGTTGTTCAGCTTGTCTGCAGACATTTGCTTGATGTTTGCTTTAGGTGTCTGGTGAAGGGGCAAAGCAAAGGGGTGCAGAAACCCAGTGATCAGCTAGACAGCTAGACCTGTGATGAGGTGGGAAATAGGAGTGATTGGTTTCAAGGGAAGGGTGGTGTTGGTGCCAAAATGATTGAGCGTAAGAGACATGACTTCTCTTGTGGCAATGGGAGGGAGCATTATTCTGAAGGCTAATTCTAATTTTTGGAGTTTTAAGTGGAGGATTCTCTCTCTGGCCTGCCATTTATAGTGCTGGAAAACGTGGACTTGTGCATATTTTTGTATTTGTAACAACTAGCCTTTTTATAAGAACTTATAGTTAGTAGTTATTATAAAAATGATCTTTTCTTTGTAATTTTGAATTGCAACATTAAAGATTTGTGCTTCATGTCAATGAAGCACGCATGTCACTTTGTGCTTTGTGATCATCGTGCTTTCCACATTAATAATCGAGCATATGACAGTGAATTTAATATTCATTTGTATGTGGATGTTGTTCTAATGTGATTAGATAGTCTTAATGTAGATGCTGACATCATGGAAGACAAGGCTACATGCTTGGGGTTATGACCCACTCTTCTGCAGCGTTGAATCCAAAAAGGGTCTGGCTGCTCTGGAATTCATCATGAAGGATCAGACAACTGTGCTTATGGGACCAAGTGGTGTTGGGAAGTCTAGCCTGATCAATGTCTTGAGAAGCAGTCAACGAGATTCCCGTGAAGAAGAATGGGAGAAGTGGCTTGAGACGGTATGCTTCGCTTACTTCCCTGTGGAAGTTTTTCATCTATCTGTTTTCCACACTCACATGTCTTCTTCCTTATGATATCATATTGCCAATGCTTCTCCTGATCAAATAAATGAAAGCATGCGCATCTTGTTATGTTTGATCTTCCATAATTGATTGGTTGATATGACCGTTAGAATTTTGTGGCATATGGTCTACTATTCTGTTGATGATAGCACAATCCATATCAGTTCAGAAGTTCCTATCTAGATCTTGTTTATTCTCCTAAACACTATCTTGTTTTGTGTTGTAAAGTACGGATATGATTGACCCGCAGTTCATCACCAAATTTGAATTTCATTGATTTTTCAACAATATTGAAAAAACCATTAATCTTTTCTCCATTCAGTTTAATGTTGGTATATTAGTGACCATCATCATGGATGATGTTGAAGTAACTTTGCCTCTAATCTGTCAGTCTTAAAAACATCCCTTTCTTATTGTTGGGTCCATCATTCTCCTAATTGTAGTATGGTTGTAAACTTGTAATGTAGCTTAAATTAATCTCCCTGTTTGCTTACCTTGACTTTGCTTATTCAAACTTCTTCTCTTACTGAGCTCGATGATAAACACCATCATCCAGAGGGTCCCACATGTAGGAGGGTGCTGAGAAGAAGAGACTGGATGCGATCCTAATTTTTGGCATTTTTTACTCAGTGTGGCTGCTTAGGACTTGAACCTAGGATTTTGACCTCTTAATCCCAATGAGCGTAGTAATTAGTACTAAAATATGACCTTTTACCCAATTAAAACTTCACCAATTTGTCATTTCATTGACATTTTCAATTGATAATGCACATTAAAAAAATGATGCAAGAGCCTTGATTTCATTCCTTTTCTTTGGTAGCCACTTTTGAACTATAAAATGTGAAGGCTGAGAGTGTTTATGTTTCTCTGTATTAGTTTGATATAATTTCATTTTCATCCATGGTTATCATCCACAAATGACTACGATTATGCATGCATTTTTCCAGATCAATGGCACCAGATGGTTCCATGATCAGCGCGTTGGCGAGGTGTCCAAGAGGAGTGGCAGAGGAAAGCATACTACTAGGGATGTTTCATTACTTCCACTAACTGGGGGTGGCTATCTAGCGGATACTCCAGGTTTTAACCAGCCTAGCCTTCTGAACGTAATGAAGAAGTCTCTTGCACAAGCGTTTCCAGAGGTTTGTGTGCACCCAAATTGTTTGTATATAGAATTCTTACCAAACACATGCGGTTTTACAACATTTTGAATCTACAATGATGGTGTCAGCTTTGCTTGTGATTCAATCCCCTCTTCCCTCTCTCTTCTTTTCAAATTTAATGGATCTTTTTGCCTGTGCATGCCCCTTATGCATTTATGTGATTTTATTTTTCAGATCAGACAGATGCTCATGGCTGCCCAGCCTGAGAAATGCTTGTTCAACAACTGTTTACATTTGGGTGAACGGGGATGCATAATAAAGGGTGACTGGGAAAGATATCCATACTACCTTCAAATGCTTGATGAGATTAAAATTAGGGAGGAGATCCAACTAAGGACCCTGGGAACTAAAAGAGAGAGTTCGGTGAGGTATGTAATGTATTTTGTTGTTACAATTTTTACACAAAATAAATTAATGTTATGCATACTGCTCATGGTGACTGTTGCTAATGATTATATGACAAGTGACAGAGATACTTTCCAAATAAATTTATTTATTTATTTTGTGATAGGTAATTGGTGGGACTTGAACCCAAGGCCACATGGTTGCAAATTTTGTTGTTGACCATTAAGCTATGTGTCCAACCCCAAAGTATAATACACACACACACACAACTAATCTGCTGTACATAGATTTATGTTTATTTAATTAATAACTAATCTGTATATGATAATTAAGGGAAGACCTGTTATTTAATGTTGAATGTCCCCTTTGGAGGAAAAAGAAATTATACTATTCATGGAGTGGATCATCTAATTATTGGCGCATACATGTTCACATTTCATTGTTCCAACTCTGATAAATGTATTACGAATTAGAAATCTGATCTTGAGCACTTCTGATTCCTGAAGACAGTAGTTAAACTGTCTTAGGAAGGATAGGAATATTCTGGGTGGAACGATGAAAAAGGCTGTTTTTTAGGGGTCGATATGGGACAAGACAAAACTGGGTGTCTGGTTGCACATGAATTTGATTAGTTCAAATTACACTACCTATGTCTAAGAATGATGGAAGGCCTCAATCAGTGGGGTCTAGGGCCTGTTTGGTAACACGATTGAGGGGTGATTCCACTTTTTAATTAAGCAGAAAGCTCAAACATGTTACCAAACGGGTTTCTCGAAAGTAGACTTAATTAAGAAGTTACTTACAGCTTTTAGTGCAAAAATGTTGCTTTTTAAAATGCGCAGAAAATACGCTTTCCAGGAATCCTGGAATGGAAGATGGACATGCTTATAATAATAATAAAAAAAAAAACATAATGCCTAAGACAATTTATAATTTTGCAGGTACAAGATGGGTGAGATGGGTGTTAAACAAGCAGAGCCACGACTAGAACCGAAGAAGCATCGGAGGCAATCTCGTAAGCGTATAAATCAGTCTTTACTGGAAAGTATGGATTACGATCTCAATGAGGTGAGTGATTTGGACATTGAAGAAGGCTCCTATTGAGGCAGATAAGCATATTCACTTGTCAGTTGGCATATATCATTTTGTAAATACTACGGTTCCTTCTCCATAGTTTTTTTTTTCCACCGAAGGAATCGAATGTATCAATTATCAAACGCTACCGATTTTTAGGTAGGAAAACAAACGGACTCTGATTGTCTCTTGTCATGCTAGCCCCCCCCCTTCTTGTTCTTCCTTTACAAGTCTTGTTGAAGGAAAGTGGGTTTAGAGGGAACTCTGGTATATAAGATTTCCTCCTGTTTTCCTCATCCACTTGTAGTGTAAGGTGGTACAAAGTCATCTTGTATTATATACATATATCAGTGTACTTATGAAGCTAAAGGTGGTTGAAAGCCCCTTTGTATTTACAGAATCATTTTTTTTTTATGAAGCTAAAGGTGGTTCAGACTTCAGAGTCATCATACAAATCAATGTTTCAGGAAGCTATGTAGCTTCTCATCATGGATATGTTCAAGGGCCAGGTTCAAATCCTTGGCTGTCATTTAGGCTAGTACAATGGGTGGGATAATCATCATTTAAAATTAAATGATTCCATTTGGTATATTTTTGTTATTAAATATCATTTTTGATCTTCAAATAGACTAGTTCACTGGAGAGATGGATTAAGATTTATATACTAATTTTCATTTCTTTACATTAAGTATGAATAAAAAAACAGATACATCAATCACTCATCTCCTCTATTTTATATTCTACATATTATTTTTAAAAATTAGGATAAAATTGATGTTTAAAAAAATACTAAAACTTATGTTAAAGATAAGTTAAAGATAAAAATGGTTTATTTAAAACATTAATTTATTAATTTGTCAACATATAAGTGGGTTAAGCTCATCAATCAGGTGGTCAAAATAGAAGTGGTTTTATCGCTGATACACTGATTGTTTGCCGTTTAAAAATAGTCTCCCAACAGTGTATATCGCACTATTCACAATGTATGAAAAATTATTTTAAAATTATTTTTAAAAAAAATACATCAGGGAAATCTCAATATATAATTCATATTTTATAATAATATTTATTTCAATGAAGCGTGTTTATATTTTTAAAAAAAAAGTTAAACCTTTTCCACTGCTACACAAAGGATGTTGGACTGCTACACAAAGGGTTGGACTCATTTTCCTTCATAAAAAATATTTACACTTCATGATTGGGTGTGAGATTTCTGTCTTCCATAAAAAGGCTCATGCCAATCTTCCATAAAAAAAAATATTTACACTGAGAAGCACCAACCGTATGATTACTTAAATATAAATTTATTAATATAAAAAAATGATCTAAATGAATTATTAATTATGAATAATCATGTGTTTAAATTTAATTCAGTTAGTTCTTTTTTAAAAAAAAATTAAAATCAAACACAACTCAAAATAGATTGGTTTATTTTTTTTCCAATCCATACTCAAATCAAACTAAAAAACTATCAACTCAAATCCCAAAAGAATCATTTGGATCAATTTGGATTTGATTTAACCGACCAAAAATTACACCCCTACTCTACGTGAGAGAGTAACACAAACATTATTTTAAAAATTACTGTCAGAGAGTAACACAAACATTATTTTAAAAATTACTGTCATGATATTATTATTTTACACAGTTTTTATCCCCACTTATTTACACGTGTAATCAGGTCCGGGTCTGGACCCAACCCGTTGACAGCACCTACATACTACAACCATACACTCACTTCAGCGATATATAAATGCTTTCGATAAATTTTTTCATATTTTTTATAAATGCATCATAGGTATACTATTTTAAAAAATTCAAAACACTTATAAACTTGATTTAAGGCTGAAAAATAGACTGGATGTAACAATATCCAAATCATAAATACAAGAGGCTATTCAATGACTCCCCTATATGCAGATAATACTATTCTGCTTGTGAATCTGAATACTGTAACGTTCTTATCCTTGTATAAAAAAAAGTTTATAAGATTGGCTTTCAAATTATAGAAATAACAACAACAATAATAAACTCAGCTACAAGAATTCAAATTCTACAGTCAGCAAGTAGATTCCAATCCAAAAATATATTTCAACCTTTGTTTCATAATCTAAGAAAATAAATTCAAATGGCTTCCAGATGTGAATGTTTGTTGTGAACCAGCTGAAGAAACCATTAATCATTTATTCAATAAATGGCTCACTTATAAAAAAAAATTGGAAGTAGATTTTAAGTAACCTGTTCCTAATATAAGCATAGGTTAGTGATTTTTAAATATCAATTTAATCATTTAATTTTTTTAAAAAAAATGGATACCCACATCCACTGATAAATCTGATATAGCATGGATCATCAACAGATTCCATTTCCACAGCCAAACCATGCAAGAAATGGAGTTATCTCACTAATCACAGATGCAATGCCTTTTTTTTTAGTTATCTGGCATTGTTTTATTCCATGATGGGGTTTTAGATTCATTATCTGCCTACTACAGATACATAATTTGAACATATAGACATCCAGAAAACATTTTGTTCTAAAACATTTTCAATTACTAAAGTGTGAGTTACCTTGAGTGACAAATGAAACTGCTTCCAAAATCAATGTTGATTTAAGATCTAAAGGTGTTTTTTTTACTCAGAAAATTTATAAGCTCTGTTATTTTTGTCTCAGGTAGCATTTGGAAATGAGTAAACAACTTTTGATAATTCTGTTTTCACAAGAATCAAGCTTAATCCAAACTTGTTTACAAATGCACCCAGTTGTTCCATCTTTTATAGAAAGCGAAAAAACAGCTTTCATAAAAGCAGCTTTTGAAGAATCCAATAAAAGCATCTTTCCGAGAAAGCTAATTTCAAAAGATGTTTTAAGTGAAAAGTTCATTTTCAAACTCATTTCCAAATGCTACCTTGATGTAACTAAATGGGTGACATGCATGTCTAATGATCAACATTATAAAACTCTCTGCAACAAGGATGAGTTCATATCAGCATAAGTCATGCGAAAAAAGGGAGTATCAAAGAGTTATAACAATGGAAGGGAAAAGAAACTAAACAGAACATATATTAGGAGAGAGTAAACAACAAAGTCATCCTCCCAAAAGTTTGGTGGATGACAATATACAAAGACATATTAACTATCCATATTTCAGAGGTGCTACATGAATTATTTTTTTTGTCATTCAACTCTACTAAGTGTCGCATCCATAGTTAATATTTCTTTGTTTATTGTCATCCTCCAAATTTATTTTAGTCTACCTCTAATCTTTGGAGCCCCTTCAATGACAACCATATCCCCATTAAATTTCTGCTGTTCGTCAGATGCACATGTACATACCATTTCAAATTAACTTTTCACGGGTATTATTCAATTTTCATTCTATCCAATCTTGCAACTCATTCATCTCAACATCCTCGTTTCAGCTATACCCATATATTCACACTAGAAGAGAATAAACAAGATGGCATATAATATACCATTCTTCATCCAGTATGGCCATGGACCTAATCATCTTCTTTTGAATCTCTATTTGTGACCCTTGGAAAATGCAACTGCTATCAGAAACCATTCACATGGAGATAAAATTTGATTTTGGGATTCATTGGGTATATATTATGGTCAAGACTCAAAAACAGCATAATTGGACTTTATTAACCAACTTTCACTTGACTGCAAGAAATAATATGCTTAAGCACATGCATATCTTGACAAAGGAAAATGTTAAAGGCAGTCCAGTGCACAGCCCCGCATGTAATCCCCACTTGCACATGCTTTGGTTTTCTTAGAAAATGTATACTTGTAATGATATATACTTCCACAAAAATGAAGCATTTAATCCAATGAATTGTATAACTGATTTACGCATTAAAAAAAATACATATTCCATCTAAACCAAGCATATACCTCTTTAGTGAAATAGGATCGCACAAAGGATTGCATATAAGGTTTGCGAAACGGCATCCCTCTACTGAAACTCATAAATGAATTACATGTTTACCTTCAACGATATATAAATCTTAACCCCGTACAAAGGGAATGATACAGCACATAGTGAAGATGAGCCTCAGCCCTCTCATGCTGAAAAAAATAAAAATCTCCATGACGCTTTCCCAAATGCCTTCCCTCAACAAGAAGAAGAAGAAACAAAACAAAACAAGAACAATGTACATTAAAACACCGGAGTCCGGTTAAAAGCAATTCATGGCTTCCAGATTATTCACATGACTCATATTTCATGACAATCAAACCCCAAACTCAATCATATTACTTGATCCACAAGCAAATTACCATCAGAACAAACCCTATAGCCATGTATTCTCCTATTCATCAGAAGGAAAAAAAAAATCATGATAGTCTAACAAAACTAAATCATGACTGAAATTCTTCTGTACAAGGTAGAACCTTACACATCACTCCCCTAGTCGTACTTAATGCATACATATATGTTTGCAATTCCATGCTTAAGCTCCAAACGTAGGCTCAAAGTGCAAGCAAGATTTAAACACAAAACATGCATCAAAGCTATATGAGCAGAAGAATGTATCACATGCCCCATGAGATCTTAATCTGAGGCAAGCATGCTCATTTTAAAATCAAAAGTTATACAACATTGTTAACTAACTAAAGAGAGAGATACTGCATTAGAAAAAATTTCCTTTTCATGTTATAGCATTCAATAAAACTACCTTTGCTTCAATGGCGCCTCAACAAACACCAAGAATCATTATCATCAAAGATGAAGAGATCCATTTGTCTATTTCTCTATTTTCTAAAAACAGTTAATTTTAGCTCAACATAAGTAGAAAAAACATCCTAACCAAAACAGATATAACCTTTAAAGCATTCTACTTTTGGTGGGTCTTGGAGGGCTTCTTCTTGGAAGGAGCAGGTGTGGCCTGCTGGGGCTTCGGGTGGCATTCAGCTTCAATTGGTTCGAGCCACTTGAGTGGGTGACGGTTGAAGAAAGGCCAGTTGGGGACTGTCACCAGCATTGTCAGGGTGACCCCTCCGGCATAGACAAGGAGCATAGTCTGGAACGAACCCATTGAATAGCCCACGACAAATGCCGAGATGGCAAAACCCACAAGCATCACCTGCATCAGCAACTCCGACAGTTTCTGCCCTTGCCAATCCATCTCGATCTGTAAAGGTCACAAATGAATTAACTTTAACCATAGATCACATGAAGAACACGACAATCGGAACAGCAGGTTCAACAACAGTAAGAATTCCTAAGAAAGTAGCGACAACAGCCGTATTGGATTTTTCAAAAAAAAAAAATCAAATTTACTTTGCCGCACACCATGCAAGTCAATGAACAATCCCATTGATGGCCCTATGTGTGTGTTTGCGGGATATCATTGGAATTTTTTTATAAAAATCATCTTGACTATCCATCTGAACAATGATGATACAGCAAAAACAAGCAACCAAAAAACCAACATTAATGGATTCACTCAGATATTTTATATGGGTTTTAAATCTTGGATGGGTTGATTGGACCTTGCAATCTCTGCAACATTTTGTTAACTATTTAGGTCCCATTTGGCACCAATTCTCTAAATTGATTAAAATAATTGACTATGGAAAAGCTAGTCTCAAACAAATTTTTCATAAAAGCTGTTTTTTGCTGAATTTTGAAACACAAAAACCAAAATCTGAATTAAAAAACTGAAGTTCAAAAATACCCATTTTGTAAAATTATCTAAAAAACTGATTTTGCAATAGAAAAAGTTGTTTTACAATTGGTTCCAATCAGGGCCTTAATTTGAGATATCCCATTATTGGGATTTTGAAGTAGAAACATAAAATTTAACAATGACGATACAACAAACACTAACAACAACAATCAGACATCGACAACTACAGCAAGATTTGCCTTTCTTTTCCCTTTTTTTTTTAAATTTTTTGATGGTTATATGAGTTTTCAATCTTCCATTGATCGATCGAACCAGACTAACAATCGCGAAAAGTGATTTATCTGGGTAATCTCAAATCTTGGTCTCTAATGATGTAAAACACAAATAAATCTTTGAATTGTTCTATATGGATCATCTCCAGTTTGGAATTTTAACAACCTAAAACGATAGCAAGCATCACATCACAGCACAGCACATCGATACGTTGATTTGTTCATAAAAGAACGCATATATTTCAAGAAAACATTGACATTTCTTAATCAGAAAAAAAAACACAAGATCGAAAAAATAGATCGGACAAATGTACCTGAAAACAGAGGGGTTTCAAATGGTTTCGGATATGACGAGAGAGAGAGAGAGAGAGAGAGAGAGAGAGAGAGTTGATTTTTTATTCCGGTGGAAAAGAGTTTTTTTGTATTTTATTATATATTGTTATAATATAGAAGAAAAAAAAAAGACATTTAATTTCATGTAAATATTGCAACATCCATTAAATCATCAAGTCTAGAAAATTTAAAAAAACACATATATTATTATTGGATTAAATTTTCATCCAAATTAGCCGTATGTTATAAGAATATTACATCCCCTCTACACTGACGACCTCATGTTTTTTTTTGGTGGGGGGGGGGGGGCGCATATGAGTCCCCTGATGATATTTTTTTTAATTCACAGTGTGGTTTAAAAAATATCATCAGGGAGCCCCCACTCTGAATTGAAAAAAAATATCATGAGGACTCATATGCCCCCCCCCCCTCCCCCATAGAAAAAAAATACTATTAAATTTAAACCACAAAACAAAATTACAAAAAGGGAAAAAAATATAATCATACCCCCCGTTTGAACGAGAATAACCCCCCGGATAACCCCGGATAAGTATTTGGAGGTGTTTTCCTCAACCCCTAGAATAAAAGTTATCCTAGTTATTCCACCTAAAAAATGTGGGCCCACTGTCAAATCAACTGTCTACCTCTTTAATCACCTTCAAATAACTACATTACTTTTTTACTTTTATAAATCCTTATCCATACTTTATTCAATTTTACCCAAACAACAAAAATTTATTCTTAGTTTACCAATGGAATAATTCAAAATACAACCAAACACAAAATCACTTTATCCTTATTTATACTCATTTATACTTGAAAAAAACCCTAGAATAAAAATTATCCCCGTTCCAAACAAGTAAGAGAACTCCTTTTAGTTCTTATCTAACATAAATTTTAGGGAACTCATATGCCCCCCCCCCCTCCCCCATAGAAAAAAAATACTAGTAAATTTAAACCACAAAACAAAATTACAAAATAATAACATAAGAGAACTCCTTTTAGTTCTTATCTAACATAAATTTTAAATTTTACTCTTACAAATCAGACTAGTGTCGTAGGGATTTTTTTGGTTTGGGATGTCTGTGTTGTTTGTGAGAGAGAATTAGTAAGGGGTAGGTTAGTCATTTCACAATCTGAGTTAAGGTACGTTGAGTTATTGTTGTTAACAGTGGGGATGTATTTAGTTTTTTTTTAGTTTTGGAGGATTCATATGTGTGTCTTAACTTTGATAAAAACTTATACGGGATTTTCTATATTTGTAGGAATGTATATGTCTTTAACAAAAAAAAGGAGGGAGAATGACATAATGTGATACTGTCACGCCCATTCTTCGTAGTTCGTGCGATAGAGTCTCAACGTGGGCCAAGTTTTAATCGAGTAGGCTTGATCCGAGACAACTTTTTTATGGATAATGTTAGACTTAATCCCATTTTTATTCCAAACACAGTGTGCTATATATATATATATATATAGAGGACCGATTAGGTGCGGCGGCCGCACCGTGCGGCGTCGACCACGGACCGTCGATCACGGGTCCATCGCATCGGACGGTTGGGTGCGATTCACATCGACCCGATTCGGATGCGATGGACCAGCGACGTCGGACGGCTCGCCGTCGCACGGTGCGGCGTCGACCACGGACCGTCGATCACGGGTCCATCGCATCGGACGGTCGGGTGCGATTCACATCGACCGTTGGATGCGATGGACCAGCGATCGGACGGCTGTCGCACGGTGCGGCCGCCGCACCTCATCGCGGTCGTGTATATATATATATATATATATATATATATATATATATATATATATATATATATATAGGGAACCGATTAGGTGCGGCAGCGATCACGGGTCCATCGCATCGGACGGTCGGGTGCGATTCACATCGACCGTCGGATGCGATGGACCCGCGATCGAACGGCTCACGTCACGCCGGCCGTCTGCCGTTCGCCGTCCACCCGCAACGGTCTGAATCGTCCGATGCGATGTGTGTGTGTGTGTGTATATATATATATACACAGGGCAGATCTTAAATGGACGCCCGCAAAGTTAAATTGTGGGCGTCCGTCCGGACCGTCCCAAAAAAAATATTAAACACAAATGTACCACCAATTCAAGTCGGAGATATCAAACGCGATCGGATGATCAAAATGTTTTTTGAAAAAATTCCACGAAGACCAAGACCAAACATTCTCTCCCGACTCCCTCTCTCTCTCCTCTCATCAAAGCCTTCTCTCTTGACTCCCTCTCTCTCTCCTCTCATCTAACCTGCTCTCCTGACTCCCTCTCTCTCTCTCCTCTCATCTACTCTCTTTGATTCCAAAACCAAATCTCCCCACGAGACCCTCTACGACCCCCAACGAGCCCAGGCGACCACTCGTGAACCCCCGTCGACCACATTCGACCCCGGCGACCACTCCAACCCCCGGCGACCATCGACGACCACGATTCAGGTCCCCCCCCTCTCTCTCTCTCTTTTATTTGGGTTTTTATCTAGTCTTCGTGATGATTAGGGCTTTATCATCTAAGGTTTGTGGCGATTGATGGTTTTTCATTTAGGGTTTTTTATGTTAGAGGTTTTTTCATCTAGGGTTTGTGATGTTGGGGTTTTTTGGCTTGTTGATATGGAGTCTTCAAAGGCTTGTCTTTTTAACCTTTCTGACAATGAAGAATGGTAGAAAAAAAATTGCATTTATCCTTCGGACTGATTTTATTGGACTGTCATTGCTTTGAGCAATGGAGATTTTTTAGTTTAGGGTTCTATTGTTGAGTTGTGGACATGCTTAAATCTGTAAGTCTAAGTCATGGATTCATATGCATTAATCTATCATTATGTCACTAACAGTATGTGGGTCATGGATTCATATGTATTAATCCATCATTCTATCACTAATAGTATTTGAGTCATGGATTCATATGCATTATGATTGGCAGAGCAAGCTCTCATGTCTTCTATTGAATTGATAAAAAATAGTATCATGAATTTTTTTATCTTAATAAATATTTTTTTTCTATGTCAGATATGGAGAATTTGAACACTGGAATAGGAAGTGCAGTAACTCAACAATCTGAAGCCAATCATTCAAATGATGAAGATGATACCTACAAAAGGTCAAGAATTCGAAACACTAGATGATGTTCATGAGTTCTATAATAAATATGCAAAAGAAGCTGGGTTTAGTGTTCGAATTCATTCAAGTAGGAAGGGAAGGACTGATGAGATCCTAAGGAAAGAATATGTATGCTATAAACAAGGGACATGTTCCAAGAAAGCTACCAATGAAAAAAAAAAGATGTAGAGGAATAATAAAAGAGAGTTGTAAGGCAAAAACTGTTGTTGTGAAGTCTAAGTCAGGCAATTATGTGGTGAGCATGTTTGTTGAGGGTCACAACCATCCATTGGCAACCCCACGAAAAGTGCATTTGTTAAGATCTCATCGTAGTGTTTCTCATGTTCAAAAAAATTTAACCCAATAGTTAAGTGCAGCAAATGTACCATCACATCAACAATTTAACATACTAGCAATGCAAGCCGGAGGAATAGAAAATGTTGGTTGCACACAAATGGATGTTTATAATTATGAAAGAGATCAGCGTAATGAGATGAAGGGCCACGATGGAGATATGTTAAATGAGCATTTTCAATTAGAACAAGAAAAGAATCCATCTTTCATTTTCAAAATTGAGGTAGATGAAGAACGTAGAATAACTCATTGTTTTTGGTCTAATGCTAGATCTAGACGTGCCTACAGTTTTTATGGAGATATCGTAATATTTGATACTACATACAACACCAACAGATATGGGATGATCTTTGCACCTTTGATGGGAGTTAATAATCATGGCCAAACAATCATTCTTTGTTGTGCTTTCTTAAGTGATGAGACCACTGATTCTTTTATTTGGCTTTTTGAGCAATTCAAAAAAGCTATGCCAGGCGATGCTCTGAAAATGATTATTACTGATCAGGATCCAGCAATGACAAAAGCTATTCACCAAGCTCTTCCAAAGACATTTCACATGTATTATCTCATTATTATATTTTTTTGAATCATTCATGTTTATGATTCACACAATGATATGTAAAGTTCTCCTTCACAGGTATTGTAGTTGGCACATCCTTAATAAATTCTCAGAAAAACTAGATGCTGTGAAATATAAAGATCACTACAGAAGCTTCCAAAAGTGCATATGGGAATCAGAGAGTAGGGAAGAGTTTGACTCAAATTGGATGGAGATTTGGTGAGAGAAGTGGGTTACACAACAATGGATGGTTGCAGTCTATATATGATATCCGTACGAAGTGGGTGCCTGCATATGTGAATCATGTTTTTTCAGCTAGAATGTCAAGTAGCCAACGAGCAGAAAGTTCACATTCATTCTTCAAGAAGTATGTTTTCAAAAAAAATTCATTAGTGGATTTTATGATTCAATTTAATCGAGGACTTGTATGTTAGCATCACGAAGAGTTGATTGCCGATCATGTTGATGTGAATGAGAAGCCTCCATTGAAGTTGCCGTTGGAAATGGAAAAGCAAATGGCTGGAATATATGCGCGTAAGTACTTTTACAAATTTCAAGATGAATTGTGGGAGAGCCTCAATTATAAATTTGAGCCTATTCGAGAAAATGTCGAACATTGCTTCTACAAGGTATTAAAAAGGAATGATGAGAAATATAAAGTGCGTGAAATCGTATATAAAAAATATATGGATTTTGTTTCATGCAGCTGCAAAAGGTTTGAAAGTGGAGGAATACCATGTAGGCACATTGTGGCATATCTTCATAAGATGCATGATGTAACCCATTTGCCTGATCAATACATTTTAAAGAGATGGACAAAATCTGCAAATGACAATATAGTATGCACTGATGATGGAGTGGAAATAACTGATGACCCATCATTACTCATTAGACGGGGTGAGATTATTTCAACTTGCTTCGATTGTAATTGACAAGGTTTTGATTAGTGAAGAGGCAAGTAAAATCTTTACAGATGCTTTGGATAGTGTTGTTGAGAAAACTAAAGCATTGGTGGTTGGTGATCCAAGTATTAGCTTGTCTGAGCAAAGAAGTACTAATCTATACAGTGAGCCACATCAAGTTAGAGCAAAAGGGTGTGGAAAAAGGCTAAAGGGAGGTAAAGAAATGGTAAAAGGGAAGTAAAAAATTAAAGAGGGTAGGCGTCATGTCATGGATGTGGAAAAGTTGGTCAGTCACATGACAAGAGGAATTGTCCAATGCTTAGTAATCGGTAAGGCATATTTATTTTCACTTTCCAATATATGTTAACATTAAATTACTCGAGTATTAATGATGAAAATTGTCTTGTATTGTAGAAATTCCACTTCTATTAATCATGGGAGTCCAAACTTCCTTGATACAGATGATGATAGTGGTTCATCCATAGGTAACTTCTACATTTTTAATGTTGATGTGCTTTGTAGTGTTGAACAAAAAAATAATTGAATTTTTTTTATCCATGCAGGTATATCTGAAGAAAATTAACGACGGTCTTGGAAGTGGTGGTTGTTGTTTTGATTGGTCAGGTTCAGTTGTATTAAAATGCTAAGTTATAGTAAACATGTTCTTTTATATGTGCTGGCAAATTTGGTAGTAAATTCTACAACTCAATTGATCAGGTTCAGTTGTTAATATGTGCTGGCAGATTTGGTAGTAAATTATATAACTCAATTGGTCAGGTTCAGTTGTTAATATGTGCTAGCAGATTTGGTAGTAAATTCTACAACTCAATTGGTCAAGTTCAGTTGTTAATATGTGCTGGCAGATTTGGTTGAGTAAGTCATGTGTTGTCTTTGATTTTTGGTTGAGTAAGTCATGTGTTGTCTTCAATTGTTAAACAGGGCATTTTAGCTTATTTAGTAAGTCTTATTTTTTTGTAGTGGGGGCATTTGAATTAAGCTTATTTAGTAAACATGGCATTTCAGACATTTTAGTAAGTCAGTTGTTAAACAGGGCATTTTAGCTTATGCAGCAATGTTATTCATTTTCATTGCAGCAATGTTATTCATTGTTCTGCTAAGGTCTATTAAGAATATTTTTATTATTTTTTCTATGGGAGCATTTGAATTTGGCTGCTAAGATCTATCTATTTCAATATGTGTTGTTTTTGCAATTACAAACGGAGAAGTGAGGCATCCATATTTTATAAAGATTTTCATATGCAATATAAATTTTCATGAAGAGTTGTGACCAATAGAGGTCAGATTTATATAGTGGTGGATGGCTGTGTAGGAAATATATGCAGGTGGTTTGCTGGGTTTTTGGCTAATGATATGCCTTTAATGAGGCCAGTTTTTAAAAAAAAAACTCCAAAAAAACAAGTGCATGGAGTTTGCACAAGTACAGTTTATCTGCTTTAAAAACATAGCATATTGTTTTCTTTTGGTTTATTAAAGTTGGTTATTTTATTTTTATTTTTATTTTTTGATATCGGAGGGACTCCCCGTGGCTGACCTTACGGTCGAGCTGGGAAAGCTACCTCCGCCTGTTTGCCCCGGTCCCACGGAAAATTCTTTCGAATAATCGCCAACAAACAGGTGGGTAAGTCAGCGCCAAGACTCGAACTCAGGACCTATCGGTAACACCGCTAAACCCTGAACCGTTGTGCTATGGACACTGGGGACTAAAGTTGGTTATTGATAGACCCGCAAGCACAATCTGCAAGCACATCTACAAGCACATCCACAAATACCCTTTCATTTAATAGTCACAACACCACTCACATCAACTCACATACATAAACTCTTAATAAACACATTACATTTTGATACACTGTTATAAAATTAAAGTTACATGTTAAGGTTCTTGTTACTAAATAAAATTGCAAAAATTACAACAATTAAAGATAAAAATATGAGTTTCATCATGCTTCCCATATCTTTAATTTTTTACATCATTACAACATGCGTAGATTCCAATTGTGACAATCGATTGAAGACTTCTGAAAATTGATTTGCAAGCTCCACCTGGTTCAAGTTAGCAATATGATCTTTAGGTCGTTCTTCATGACTCGTATCCATGTGCTTGCTCGCAGGTTCCCCAGAATTACATGGATGCATCCACTGAAAAAAATTACACTGTTTTCCACTCAATCCCATACATGTGTAGTATAATTTGTTTGGATTCCTATCTGACTCAGAAATTTTGATTGCCGCTTTGTACCGACATTTGCAAAGGATGTTTTTAAAACATAAATCCATAGGCTTATTGGATGAATATGCATTGCTTGATGATCCCATATATGACATGTTTCCTATATTTACACAAATATTATGTCAGGATTACAAAGAGATCCAAAAATGATCAAATGAAAAAAATCATGTCTAACCACAAAGAAAAATCCAAAATCACATCTATAAAAGTATCAAAAGCAGTAACATATCTTAAATACATCCTGCATACTCTACTTTCAAATCATGTGTTAGGATTACAAAGAGATCCAAAAATGATAAAATGAAAAAAATCACGTTTAACCACAAATAAAAATCCAAAATCACATCTATAAAAGTATCAAAAGCAGTAACATATCTTAAATACATCCGCATACTCTACTTTCAAATCCTATGTTAGGATTACAAAGAAATCCAAAAATGATAAAATAAAAAAAATCATGTCTAACCACAAATAAAAATCCAAAATCACATCTATAAAAGTATCAAAAGCAGTAACATATCTTAAATACATCCGCATACTCTACTTTCAAATCCTGTGTTAGGATTACAAAGAGATCCAAAAATGATAAAATGAAAAAAAATCATGTCTAACCACAAATAAAAATCCAAAATCACATCTATAAAAGTATCAAAAGCAGTAACATATCTTAAATACATCTGCATACTCTACTTTCAAATCCAGCTGATTACTCAAGCATGTAACAAAAACAATGTGCCTTTGAAGACTCTATATCAACAAGCCAAAAAACCCCAACATCACAAACCCTAGATGAAAAAACCTCTAACATAAAAAACCCTAAATGAAAAACCATCAATCATCACAAACCTTAGATGATAAGGCCCTAATCATCATGAAGCCTAGATAAAAACCCAAATAAAAGAGAAAGAGAGAGAGAGAGAGAGAGGGAACCTGGATCGTGGTCGCCGAGGTCGAATGTGGTCGACGGGTGTTCACGAGTGGTCACTTGGGCTTGTGGGGGTCGTAGAGGGTCTCGTGGGGAGATTTGGTTTTGGAATCAGAGAGAGTAGATGAGAGGAGAGAGAGAGGGAGTCAGGAGAAGGTTAGATGAGAGGAGAGAGAGAGGGAGTCGGGAGAGAAGGTTTGGTCTTGGTATGGATGGAATTTTTTCAAAAATCATTTTGACCGTCCAATCGCGTTAGATATCTCCGACTTGAATTGGTGGTGCATCTGTGCAATTTAAACTTTGCGGGCGTCCGTCTAAGATCTGCCCTATATATATATATATATATATATATATATATATATATATATATATATATATATATATATAGAGCACCGATTAGGTGCGGCGGCCGCACCGTGCGGCGTCGACCACGAGCCATCGATCACGGGTCCATCGCATCGGACGGTCGGGTGCGATTCACGTCGACCGTTGGATGCGATGGACCCGCGATCGGACGGCTGCCGCACGGTGCGGCCGCCGCACCTTATCGCGGTCGTATATATATATATATATATATATATATATAGACTCGTGATTACGTGCGGTCGTGCGGTCGGTGCGGATTCGACGTGCGTCGTCCGATCGTGGGTCCATCGCATCGGACGGTCGGGTGAATCGATTCACGTTGACCGTTGGATGCGATGGACCCGCGATCGGACGACGCACGTCGAATCCGTACGACCGCACCGACCGCACGCTATCACTCGACTATATATATATATATATATATATATATATATATATATATATATATATATATATATATATATATATATAGAAGTGATTCGGTGCGGGAATGCGGTCGTGCGGGAAGCGATCACAGGCCGTCGATCACGGGTCCATCGCATCGGATGGTCGGGGGCGATTCATCTCGACCGTTGGATGCGATGGACCCGCGATCGAACGATCGACGTCGTTTCCCGCATTCCCGCACTGAATCACTCGACTATATATATATATATATATATATATATATATATATATATATATATATATGATTAGTTGCGGCGATCCGGCAAATGCGACAGAAATTCCTAGACGTTCGATCTGTGCACTTCAAAAATGGACGGTCCAGATTTATTTTTTTTAAATTCCCTAATAACCTGAATACCAGGTCAACATGTAACCCAATGACCCCCCCCCCCCCTCACCTATCTCTCTCACCTCTCATTTCTCCTCAAATCAAATAATAAAAAATGGTGAAGAAAAAACAGATCTGATCTATCACAGATCACCACCGCGGCCCCTTTTCACCACCTCCTCCCCGTGCGACCACCACCCCCAATAGGCCGTAGCTCCTCCTCCGTGTGCGACCACCACCACCCCTCTGCACCTCCTCTTCCCCTCGCGGCCTTTCAAAAATTGATTCTTTGAAATTGAGGGCTTTCAATTTATTGGTTTTGGCTTATGGTTGTCGGTTTTATTGGGAAGAGCTTAAGGGGTTTTTTTATAGTTGGGGTTTTAATTGTTTTGATTTTGTTCTTGATTCAATGGGATTTTAATTTTTTTAGAAGGCCTTTGTTGATATACACTCATCAAGAAGCTCATAAAACTGCATAATCTTAGCCTTTGTTTCATGAGGTTCTGATTCTGGAGGAGTTATAGATGCTTAAGAGTGCTTTTTTTGTTCATGTCATTGTTCATAACTAAAAGTTGCTAATTGATGAACTGATCATTTTCATATGAGCGTTATTAGCAGTTGCACATATCAAAATTCTATCACTTTGTGCATGTACCATAGATATATATATATAGTGTGAATGTTATTTGGAGATAGTATTTTTTGAGACCTTACTTATAGTGTGCGTGAATGTGGTTTCGGATATGTTGGTGTGGATGTGGTTGATGTAATTTTTTTAGGATAGTTCAGCTATCCCACAGGTTATAGTAGTATAAATTTTCATATAACAAAATACAATGTTAGCCAATATGGTTTTACCAAAAAACAAACATGTGGAACTTGAAGACCACACTGAGTGAGCTATTTAAACACATAGCCTATTGTAGTGTTTAATGGAATTATAGGCTATCGATAGTGTTTAATGGAATTTACTTAATAGTAATATAACTAGAATCTAAAAATCCCAATTGAATAAAAAAAACGTCATAGATCTTTGTTTGAAAAAAAGAGAGCAGAACAACCAATCATACAAGGATAATTGACAACATAAACCTCACATAACACAGAATCAATGTAAAAAAATATGTTCATGAAGAATGCACTTGTATTAGATTACATATTCAAACTATCTGAACCATTACATCAAAGTTCAATCATTGTTTTAACCATTACAAGAAATAAAATCATTCACAATATTGGATTACATACATCAAATTCTCCTCTAACCACTACAACAAGTTCAACCATTACAAGAAGCCCAACATCTGGACGTCACACATGTGGACCACTTCCAGAATCACCAACTTCTGGACCTGCAACAGAGTGAACAAAGAGAGTGAAGCAAAAAATAAAACAAATGAAAAAATAAGAATGAACATGTAAAAGGAGTTGCATCATTATACTAACATCAAAATTCAATATAACGAGTTGCATCATTTCTCTGCTTCCTCAATTGAATCAAAAGACATCCTTGATTGGTTTACATTCATCATCAACATCTAGAATCCAAAGTCCACTATCATCATCATCATCGTATAATTTTTCATTTAAATATTCAATATCCTAAAAAAATATGAAACATCTCAATATCCTAAAACATACTTAACCATTGCTTCTAGATCCTTATTTTCATTTACTGAAAAAAAATATGAAATAACAATAGAATAAATGGTTCATTTTGCAAGCATATCATGAAGTGTGTATAATATATAAGTTGGTGCATAAGAAAGCAGAGAGCTTTGGACTCAAAAAAAAAGAGGAGAAATTTTGATAAACCCAATTGAAAAACATGGAAGAACCAACCTTTCAGAAACCAAGTGGAGATGGAGAAGATCTCTCACTCCTACAGAATCATATCATGAAATGGTCTCATAGGGTTATTAATGATTTATTCAACTCTTCTCTCTCTCTCTCTCTTGTTGGGTGTGAGTAGGAGTTCCCAGAGAGATATTTAAACACCAAACGGAGCATGGTTTTCTAGCAGGGGTTGCGGCTGTGGAGGTGGTGGTGCAAGGAACCCCAAATTTTTACCTAACAATGATTACTTTTTCATTTTTAAACATGTTATGTATTTGTTACTTTTCATGATCTCATCACTCACAAGTCACAAATGCAATCCAAACAAAAGAATTCACATTCAAAACTGATTCCGAAATCTAAATAAAGACAATAACTACAAATGCCTTCCTCGATAAGCATATACAAAGTAATAAAAATCTGCAAAAAAAACAAAAAAAAAATCTGAAAAAAATCCTAGATCTGCAAACAAATATGAAAAAAAAATATTTGAAAATAAATATAAAACAAGCCTTAGATTTGAAAAATCCTACATCAGCAAACAAATCAGGAAAATAAAGAACAAACCCTGTATTTGAATACAAAAAATGAACAAAAAGCTTACAAATCTGAAAAAAAACAAAACTTAGAGGCTTTGATGAACAATCAAAAGCATCATCAAGTATATCATTTACCCAAAGAAATACCAATTTTTGAGAGAGAGAGAAAGAGGGGTCCGTACCTCAAGATCGGAAAAAGGGCCGCAGGGGGTGGTTGATGAAGACGAGAGTGTCGGTACCGTCGGGAAGGCCTCCGAATGTCGGTGTGTCGGAGCGGATCCCGGCGGGGTGCGCGGTGAGCGCGCGTGCGTGTGTGGGGGTTCTTCGGGGATTCGGATCGGAAGAGGTGAGGGGTGTGTCGTTCCTGGTTGAGGCGCCCGATAGCGTCTCAAGAGGATTCAGGGGTTTGTGTGATCGCCACCTGCTTTTTCTAAAAGCAGGAAAAGGTTGGGTCGGATTTGATCTCCTACGTGGGGAGTTTGTGGGGTCTCCGCTCTGAGACACGGATATACCGTACACAGAGGTGAAAAACAGGTATCCTATTCTGCTTCCGGGGCTTGACTAAAGGAGTCTTGGGACAAAGGGGTGTGGATATGGGGTGTGGATAGGGGGGCGGCTAGTTGTGTTTAGCCGTCGGCCAGGGGGCGGCTAGCTAGGTTTAGCCGTCCAGGGTCTAGGTTGGTTTGGGCAGAACTTCGGTAGGAAATGGGTTTGGTTTTGGACAGAGGCTAAGCTAGGTTTAGCCCGGGTTTCTAGAGGGTGGGATGAGAGGGTATTTTATGTAGGGAATGGGTGTTTCTTTCACAAAAAAGGGGGCTCTCTCTCTCTCTCTTGGGATTTCTAGTGGTGGAAGGGTTTGAGGATGGTGGATTGGTGGATTGGTGGATTGAAGGATGTTGGGATTTTTTTTGATGATCATGTATTTGGGCTTGGGACCCCTCTATTTATAGTAAAAGAGAGGCAGGGAAATATCCCGGGGGTAATGGAGTGGGTTGGCTTCGATTAGACCCCTCATTAATTCCCTGGTTCTTCTGTCAAGACCAGGTGAAGGGCGGCTAGTTCTATCTAGCCGCCCAGGATGGGGCGGCTAGTTCAAACTAGCCGCCTGGTATGGGGCGGCTAGTTAGATCTTGCCGCCCCTTGTCAGGGACACAGGGTTTTTGGGTCTTTAGGGTTAGGGTTTCTGGTTTTAGGTCTAGGTCAATGCTAGGGTCAGGTTTAGGTTTAGTTTTAGGGTTTCCGGTTAGGGTTTCTGGCTAGGTTTAGTTTAGGGCTGGGGTTAGGGTTTTCGGTTTCCTGAATTTTGGTTCTCTACTGGATGTCCAAAAGTGGGATATTTCCGGGTGTTACTTGAAGTATTTCTGTCTTTCTGGACGGTCAAAATTGAGGTATCTACAATTGTCCCTCATCGGACGGAGTCTTTGTGCGAAGCATGAAAGACTTCGACCGATGATAAGGAAAGAGACCCTTATTTTGGCCGGCCCGACCTTCAAGGAGTTGTGCCAATACGAGCAGTACTACTCGGGGAGTTGATTTAGACCGTCAGAGGCTAGGTCTTGACTTAGAATTTTTATCCGAGAGGATGATCCAGGTGGAAGGCGGGGAAAAGTAAATGGTGAGTGATCCAACCCGCGGTCGGGGTTCTTAGCTATCGTGCACGGAGCAGCCCAGCGTCAGTTTCCTCGTGCCTACCGTTCCCGTGCTTGGGAAAACTCAGCAAGGAGGGGATATCGCCGACAGAAAGCAAGTAAAAGTTGAGTTTGGGTGAATTGGATCATCCGAAGGATAAGAACTCTGGAAAAGAACCAGAACTGGAGAAATTTGATTTTGAACGGTACTGAAAGTGTGGCAAAACTTCGAGCAGGTCGTGTTTGGTCAAGTAATGTCTGGAAATAGGCCAATACATGGCTGTTTGGTGTGGAGAATCTTGGAATTTAGGGCTGAAAAGAGATTGGAAAGGGGTTTTGAATGAAAACAGAGAAACTGGGAGGGGCGGCTAGTTGTAACTAGCCGCCCGAGAGGGGGCGGCTACTCGTGGGTAGCCGCCCCATGACTGGGTCCCTTATAACCAAAAAGACCCTCTCTCTCTCTCTCCATACGTTTTAAAACGGTTCCTCTTCCCTCCTTTCTTCTTCTTCTTCGTTCCAAACCGGAAAAACTTGCCTTGAATCCTTTATTTTCGTCCTTCATCATCCCTTTCTTCTTGATTTTGAAGCCCTAGGTTTTTCTTTAGGTCTTTCTTTGTGCGAAATCGGAGGAGATGACGAAGGAGAAGAAGACAACTTCGATGATGAAGCGCCTCAGGTCTTCCCGAGAGCAGAGAGGGGCTGTCTCGGGGTCTAGTTCATCGGGGAGTGATCGGGTGGAGGAGGAGGTCGTGAGGGAGGTCGTGGGTGCGGCGGAGGTGCCGTTAGTGGATACCGGTGCGGCTAGGGGCACGGGTATGTCTTCGGGGGCTGTCCCGGAGGTTGGGGGTGTTATGATAGGCTACTCACGCAAGAGGAGGCGTGGGGATCGACCGGCAGTGGTCGAGGAGGTGGTTTCGGGGGTCGGGGGATTGGTTGGGGGTGCAACGGAGGGAGGGGCCGAGGGTGAGGGGGTAAGTGAGAGTGAGAGGACGTCATTGGACGCCATTATTGGGATGTTAGATAGGGAGGCCATGGAGGCCAGGGCAGCAGAGGAGGAGAGAAGGGCTATGGGTGTTTTTGAGGGTTTGGCCTCCGGTGCGGCGGGCACGGAGGAGGTCGGAGGGGCTGATGTTGGGGAGGAGGCCGGGGAGGCCGAGGGTATGGATATGGGGGCCGCGGAGGCCGGCGTTGGCGCTGAGGCCGAGGCTGAGGAGGCCGTGTTTGAGGAGGACGAGGAGGGGGATGACGATGGGATGGACGATCCCGACGAGGCCGAGGTGGACGCTCCTGGGTCCACGCGGGCCATGGTATGTTCCTAACCTTTGTCTTATATGTGTATGTCTTTCGTGGTATAAATAGGTGATAGTGTGTGGTATGTGTGTCTAATATGCATGAGTAGGTAATAGTGAGTGATATGTGTGTCTAAGATGCATGCTTGTATGTATAGTTTGATCACGGTGGGATATTGTAAGCATGCGAACGGGTTCGTGTTGAAAAAAAGGAAGGGGACAATTTTTATATGTACATCCATGCTTGTTGTATGCATATAAAAGAAAGAGGAGTGATACGGCTAGCATGCTTGCATTTGATACTTTTCTACCTGTATGTGACTTCGTACGTGTTTGATTGTGGTAGAGCATGGGGGAGTGTATGCATGCATTTCACGGGTCCCAGTTTTATATTGCTTAGGTGTGTTTAGGGAAGGTATAAGCATGATAAGCTGTGATGTAAGAAAGCGTGTGAGTGGTGACCACGGTGGGATATGTTGATGTTTGTCTAGTATGCGTGATCATATGAGGAGTGTAGCTTCTTACTTTCATGCTTTTGTTTCTATATTTAGCATGTGGAAGTTTCATTTCGCTAAGCATGGTTTAAAATGATTTCGTAAACTTGGACTCTTACCTCTCAATTGTTTTTTTTTTTAAACTAACCCATGTTTCCTTCGTTCGTCTTGTAGAGACCGAACCGTATTCGGGCCTTGTGGCATGGGACGAAGAGGTGGTACGATGCTTTGGGGCAGGAGGAGAGGAGTTTGGTGGATGGAGCGGGCTTCCGTTCCTTCTTCTTGATCGAGCCGTTCCACGTCCACCGTCCTTATGTGGAGGCTTTGGCGGAGAGGTGGGATCCGGAGAGCTGCGCTTTCATTCTCCCCACCGGTGCTGTCATGCCGACCCTCGAGGATGTTCATCGGATCACCGGCCTTCCGGTGTCAGGGGAGGCAGTGATCGCGACCACCCTCGCCAACTATAAGGCGCTTTTCCAGGAGTTGATCGGGGAATGAGAGTTCGTGGAGAGGGAGCGGACGCTGAACCGGATCCCCTTGGGGAGGCTGTCGGGGCAGTACGGCCTTGGTTCTTTCACGGAGCGTCAGAAGGGCGAAGCTGCAGCTAGCTTCGAGAGGCGGCGGGCGATGATCGAGGCGAGAGAGGCGGCTGCGTGCCCACAGAGGGCACGGAGGGAGTTGAGGGCGTTCTTCCTCTACTTCTTTGGCCGGGTCCTCTTCTCGACGGCCTCCGACAAGGTTTCCTCTCATTCTCTTCTGCTGATGAGGGACCTGGGGGGCATGGGGCGATACGCTTGGGGAGCGGCGATGCTTGCCCATTTGTTTGCGGAGCTCTCGAAGAAGGTCAAGAGGGCTGGGGGAAAGAACCTTGGTGGCTTCGCGCCATTCCTTCAGGTATGTGTAAGTGATGAGTGTCTTCTTCTTGGTTTAGCTTACTTTGGTCATGATAATTTCCCTCTTGCTTTGCTAGATCTTCGGGTACGAGCATTTCGCCATTGATCGCCCGACCTCTGCGCCGTTCGATCGTGCCCTCCCTTGGGCCATGAGATGGGCACCCCGGGGATCTTCGCGCTTGCATCGCCTCGCTCAGTTCCGGGAGGCCTTCCGTGTCTTGACGGAGGAAGAGGTATAAATTTTCCTTCGAGGTTTGTTTTGGCTTGTATTTGGTTTTCGTTTGACTAAGCGCTCTTCCTGTCTTTTTGATGCTTTATAGATGACGTGGAGGCCCTACACGGAGGAGGAGGTCCCAGCGGAGTTGTCGCGGGATATCTGGCTGATCTATTTTAATGAGGTCGTGTTTCATGCGATCAGCCGGGTCGTCCGCCAGCTTGGGTACCACCAGTGGGTGCCTGATCCTCTGCCGAAGCGCCCCTCGATCCCGGTGGCTGGGATTCCTCGGGACACGAACCTCCCGAGGAACTACGCGACGTACGTGGCGGGATGGATGGGCCGAGGTGCTTGGTGGAGCGTCGTCCCGAGGTGGCTAGCAGTGAGGAGTATATGGTTTGGTATCGCCAGGAATATGCCAGTATCCTTGGGACTATGGAGGAGGAGGTCCCGGATGCCTATGTAAGTCTTTCTCCCCTTCTTTTCTTTTCTTTTCTTTTCTTCTCCTTGGGTATATTCTGACCGATGTTGCTTTTGTAGGTTGAGCTGAATGAGATGGAGAAGAGGCTCAAGACCGCCAATGAGCACCTCCAAGCGCGGGCCAGGCAGATAGAGGCCTTGCGGGTACAGAGGGGACGCTTGCAGGACCAGGTCCGGATCCTTGAGGCTCAGGTGGATGCTCTGTCGAGAGCGAGGGCCGACGGCGCTTCTTCTTCCTCCGCCCCTCCTCCTTCCACGGTGTCCGAGCGAGAGCTCGAACTGACGAGGGAGTTGGATGTGGCCCGGAGCGAGTTGATGGCCACAAGGATGGAGTTGGGCCAGGCGAGGGGCAGGGCTTCCCGGGCTGAGGAGGAGGCGGACCGGCTGAGGTCCATGATAGCCTCGAGGGAGGAGGGGTTCATTACCCTAGGCCGTGAGAGGGACTCCCTCCAGATGAGGGTGTCGGAGTTGGAGGCTTCGGCGGGTGTCCCTGGGGGTTTGATGGGAGATTTGGTTCGCTCTCTCCAGGCGGCCGGGGACAGGGACCGAGAGGCGGTCAGGGCGTCAGAGACGAGGGCGCGGGAGTTGGAGGAGAGGTTGAGGGCCGCCGAGGATCGGGCTAGGGGGATAGAGAGTCGCCTCCGACAGAGATTGGAGAGGAGAGACAGGGATATGCAGCAGGTCCGTCTCTGGGAGGCGACTATGAGGGGGAAATTGGTCGGAGGGGGCTCGATGACCGAGGCGGACCTCGACCTTCTTCCACTTGAGCCTGATCACTCCCTCTCGGCCTCCTTGGCTACCGGGGCTACCTTCAGCCGTGCTTCTCGCCCTTCGGCGTCTCGGAGTCGTGGGATATATGCGAGGGCTGCGTCTTCGGTTCGGGAGACTCCTGCCGCTCCTGATGCTCCAGAGGTTCAGTCCTCTCCTCAGCCGCCGCTCCCTTCTCAGCCAAGTCAGGATGTTTCTCCCACTCAGCCTCCAGTGGGTGACGATATGCCGAGGTATAGTTTCTTTGTGTCTTGGTTTTAAGTAGAAGATTTGGTATATGCAAGGAATTCATGCTTTTCTTCTTTTGTTTTGTTTTTAGGTGATATTTCGATGATGTACAGCTCAAGGCTTTGGAGTTTGGAGCTCTTGGTGGACCTATCTCTTTCTTACTTTTTGCATTTTAGGTGTTTTAGAAGACAATTTACGTTTATGGTCATGGTGGGACAATTTAATTTCTCGTTTGTATGCATGGTTTGGTATAGTTTAGCATGGATGTTTAATGTTTTTAGAAAGCCTTCCTAATCTATAGGGATGTGTATGTGTGTGGATGAATGAACTTGGTGTTTATAGGTTTTGATTTATGGATGGATGTAGAATTCTAATATATAATCATTATAGCATGGTATCGATACAGGTCTTGTGTATGAATATGTGTCTAAAATGTGTGTATGCATGTTTGGGAAAGGAATGTTTTGACAGGTATTCAAAGGGGTTGAAGAGTTGATTGAGACTGGGACTGACAGGGCAGATGGGGTAGCAGGTGAGGGGCGGCTAGATGCGTTTAGCCGCCCAGTGAGGGGCGGCTACTTGCATTTAGCCGCCCCTTGCCTGGGTTTTTACCTGGACAAGAGGGGCAGGGGGCAGGGGCGGCTAGTGTAAACTGGCCGTCTCTCGGGGGGCGGCTAGTCGGGTTTAGCCGCCCCCTGCTTGGGACAATTTTGGTTTTGCTTCTTGTCTGCTGCTGCTGAAAGTCCTCCTGGGTGTTTTAACCTTCGAGACCTATAAAAACATTCTTTCCATGGACCAAGTGTTAAATCCGTCCAGATTGCGCCCCTGCACTGACTTTCGAGCCCTTCTTGCTTGAATCGTCAAGGGCTACAATCCATCTTAAGGCGGAATGGAAATATAAATGCGAGAAAGTAAAGTGTGGGAGACCAGGCTTTAGTGCGCAAGGAAGGGATTCCAAGTGCGTGAGTGAAGAAAAACTTATGTGTAGAAGGTGGGGACAATTTCTTCTCACGCATGTGCGGAAGGGCATGAGGTGAGTGGGGACAATTCTCATATGAGTGGGGACAATTTTAAATTTTGTGGGGACAATTCTCATATGAGTGGGGACAATTCTAATATTCGGGGGGGGGGGGGTTAACTTTAATATTTCAAGAAAATCGGATGCCAAAGTGTTTTGGAAAAGGAAAATGCAAGCTTATGCGTAAGTATAAGTGGCATAAAGGGGCATTTTAGTTCTTCAATGACTTTTTATGTGAGAGGGCAACGTTCTTGATTTTCATAAGTAAAAGACACCATCAAGTCCCCGTGGAGGAGCCCTTGTGGTCACTCATGTCCAAACCAGGATTGTATTTGAGAGGTATAAGCCTTAGGCGTCGATTTTCCTAGGTTCATGGTTTTCAAATGCTTAATCGTATTATTCTAAACATGCTGAAAAATCCATGAATGTACCAAGAGTCAAGTCAAATAAGCTTCCTTTGGATAGGCAAGTTTCTAAGTGAACTCGTGTGAGTGTGTGTGTAGGTGTAAACCTGGACGTGATCTACCCTTGGTCAAAATTTCACTTTTCCCGGTGGACATAGCTCAATTTTGAACCCCCATTGCGAAAAATAAAAGGGGAGAGGGTGAATGAGGTAAGAGTAATATCTTCCTTTCGGGCAATATTTTAGAATTGTCCCAGTCTAGCACATGTCTTACTTCCTAGGTCCCTCTGGCTTTCTTCTTTTTACCACTTCTTTATTTTTGGGTGGAAAGTACAATCCGTTGTTTGGATCTGTACTGGTACAGCCGTTGTCTAGCGTATACCGTGCGTAAAGGCGTGAAAGCCTGCTAAATAGAGAGTTTAACCCGTTCACTTGGGTGTTTGGCCTCTCCTTGCCTGATTTTCTCTTTTTGTTTTGTTTTGTTTTTTTTTATTTGAGGGGGGGGCTCTTCTGTTTTTCATCCCGATTCTTTTTATCCTTCCCCTCTAGAAGTGTTTATATAGTGCCAGAGCCAGTTTTTGGGACATATGCTAGGTCCGGGTAACTCCTCATTTTGACCTAGGGTTAATACGAGCGGGGCGGAAATAAGGGATATTTTGCTTTGGGGAGTTTTTAAATTGTCCCAGTCCACGGGGTAGGCAATTTTTCTTCTATCAGGCAAATCTAGTCCAGTTATACGTGTGTGAAGGGAATGACATGATTTGGCGGAAACGTGTTCAAATAGATACGAGTTTATCTTTGGGAGTCTTATAATTCTATCATCAAGTACTAAACGCTGGAAATTGCAAGAAGGAAGAATAATAGTTCTTAAGTATTGAAAGCTTTTCATGCATGGAATTTCTTTAGATAAAGTGCATTCCACGAACCTGGAACCTCGACTCCTTCGGCATCTACCAGGCGGTAGGCATTCCCGGAATAGGCATGGGTGATCACATAGGGTCCCTCCCATGTGGGTTGCAGCTTTCCTCTCGGGTGAGGCAGTCTTGATGGCATGATTTGCTTAAGTACTAATTCCCCGATTTCGAATTTTCTTTTTATCACCTTATTTTCAAATGCCCTTGCCACCCTTCTTTGGTAGGCCTGGGCATGGTCTGCCGCCCTTAATCTTTTTTCATGCTTTGTTTTTTTTGTTTTTTTTTGAAAGCGTGTAGACAGATATATATAGGTGTTTGAAAGCATAAGATGGTAAACAAATCTTTCTTTTTATCTTTTTTGAGAAAGCATGTAAAACATTTAGAAATAGGAAAGCAGGTAAAAGGTAGTATATAGCACTGAAGGGTGACCTCCAGGAAATGATGGTGCAAGGTGAGTCCTCTATGGAGGCTCAAATTGCAGGATCTTTAGGGGAATGATACTTGAATTTTCTGATGTATCATTCATCGTGTATCGATTTTCCTCTATCTTGAAGCGCGTTTGACGCCTTCTCAGCCACTGTTGTTCAGCGTCTATTCTGACAGCATCTATCAGAATATCAAAGCCTAAATGTTGTTGAAAATGCAAGTGGCGCTTGCTTTGCCATGGACCCTTAGTAGGAGGAGAATCTTTCCTCAAAGGTGGGTCAGTCAATAAAGATGTGGATATGGAAAAGCAAGTCGCAGGGGCGAATATTGAGGCCCTAATGATGGTGAGGGTGAAGACTCCTTAATTGGTGCAATTAGGGGCATGTGGATCAGATCAGAAATGATTGATTTGGATATGACGGGGAAATCTGAAGGAAAGAGCTCCTTAGGTAGAAGAGATGGCAAGTCTGACAATTTGGATGGCTTGACTGCTCCCTCAAATTGTGCATTTTTAAACATGAGTGGTTCTGTTTCGAAGACACGCACAATTGGTTGAACCGGATCTGGATCGGTCTCAGAATCTGATGAGTCAGAAGGTGAGTAATCTAAGACCACCAAGGTAGGTTCGACGGGCATTGATATGATTTGATCTTGATCAGGTAGAGACAAGGGGTATTCAGATTTAATCTGTTGTAAGGTTTGGATGATGGATTCAGGTTGTGTTCGGGAAGGGTAAAAGAGTTCCGATAGTTCTCCGTCCAAAAACTCTTCATTATCGTCAGAATCCTGCTTGGGACATTCTGCGGATTCAATAATTTCAGATGTTGGGGACTCATAGGTCGATGGGGGAGGAATAGCGGCGTATTTTCTTTGGGGTAGTTGATGGGGAACAAAGGCTTGTGTCCCTGGTGGAGTAGGGGGACAGGCAGGAAGAACTCTGGCTTTGTTGCCGAAGGATTGACTAGGTTGTGTATGGGAGAAATGGTTCAATGGTTGGATGGGACCTCCCTTCATGGGATGAACTAGAATGGGCTCGGATATTTGTTCTGTGTATAGGGGGAGGGGTTTGGTAGGGTTTGGGTGTATTGGGGAAGGTGTCGGAAGGATCAGGCCACCCGGAATGATCCTAGGCAGGTCTTCTGGTTCTTCCATCAGGGGTTGTATAGTAGGTTCTATTTTTTGTTTACCAATATTCATCGCAGGATCTGTACGTACATAGATCTGATTTATAAAGTCTTGGAATATAGGACTTAATCGTGTCGGCACGGGGGCGGGTTCCGATTGAGGAGTAAAATTTTGATTAGCTTGCCGAGGCGGCGCATATCCGGATGAACCAGGTGTGTACTGTCTCGGAGCCGTTCCTCGATCAGGAACTCGCGCTCCGTTCGGGTAGAGTGCCGATACTTGGCTGATGATCCCCTCTACCGTGGGGGTTTGCGCCTTACGAGGCGGTTGTCCAACCCTATAGCTGATAGGTGGGGACTGGGTTTGGACTACTGGGGCTGGACAACGGGAAATCCTGTTGTGGCGGTCAATCAGAAGTTGATACGTAGTGCAGTCTCCGTACGAAAGGCTCGTACGGAGCTCTGGACTCAGGCTCTGCAACATCATGTCAATTTCTTGACATTCTGTGAGTTGCAGGCCGGTTCGGTGGACAAGGGTGCGCCACCGAGACACGTATTGTTCGAATTCCTCCCTAGGCCTCATTCTCTCTACGGTTAGATCGGAAATAGAGGGGGTTCTGATCCTCTGGTAACCGTAGCGGCCTAAGAATTTCTCGCTTACAGCCGAAAAATTCGACAAGTGATCTACAGGGAGGGTGGAGAACCATTGTAGTGCTTCTCCTTCCAATGATTTCTGGAAGAGGAAGACTAGTAGAGGTTGATTATCTAGAAACGGGCGTGCGTCTAGATAAAAGGCAGTTAAATGAATGTCTGGGTCTCCACGACCGTTGTACCGGTAGAATTTGGGGATTTTGAATCCCTCCGGTAGGTGGACTGACGGGATTTGTCTCAGGTTATGTAGAGACATGTGTTTGGGGGCCGAGGGACCAGTCTCGGAGAGGATTCTCCGGATGGTTTCATCCAGCGTTTCTCCCCTGGGAGGGCTGCCTAGCGGTCCCGGGTTTGGGGTGGCCTGGTAGGGGCCTGGGGTGGAAACGGCTGGGAATATTGGATTCGCGGGGGAAAGGGGGGCGAATGAAAAAATGCTCGGATTGACCGAGCAGCTGGGTGTGGATGGGGCTTTGGGAGTGGATTTGGGGGTTTCGACAGGGGTTTTCTGTCTCAAGGTCTTGGCATGACGGTAGTCAGCGAGGTCATGAAACATGTCCTCTACCGTTTGATACCCTAGACTAGCCATCCTTTCCTCTAGATGGGTCAGGAACTGTGTGGCCTGACCCTCTTGGTGATTCCTTTCCTCTAATATCTCCTCTTCTATGTGGGATTCCATGACGTGGAGTGGGGATGAATGCAGATTGAAAGCAGTAAAGGATTGCGCAGCTGTGTGCGACTTACGAAAGTAGTAAAGGATTGCGCAGCTGTGCGCGACTTACGAAAGCAGTAAAGGATTGCGCAGCTGTGTGCGGCTTACAAAGCAATAAAGGATGTTATAATGCACAGTAGAAGAGGATTTAATTCAAGGAGTGAGAAACTCTAACCTTCCTAGAGGGTTGATAGCATTCTAGTCAAGCTTGTAAAAGGGGGCAGAAGCGGATTACCTTTTGTTGTTTTTCACGAGGGAGGTCCCACCGTGATCGCCAGATTTGTCGGTACCGTCGGGAAGGCCTCCGAATGTCGGTGTGTCGGAGTGGATCCCGGCGGGGTGCGCGGTGAGCGCGCGTGCGTGTGTGGGGGTTCTTCGGGGATTCGGATCGGATGCGTGCCCTGGCGGGCTCGGTCGGATCGTCTTCTCGGAAGAGGTGAGGGGTGTGTCGTTCCTGGTTGAGGCGCCCGATAGCGTCTCAAGAGGATTCAGGGGTTTGTGTGATCGCCACCTGCTTTTTCTAAAAGCAGAAAAAGGTTGGGTCGGATTTGATCTCCTACGTGGGGAGTCTGTGGGGTCTCCGCTCTGAGACACGGATATACCGTACACAGAGGTGAAAAACATGTATCCTATTCTGCTTCCGGGGCTTGACTAAAGGAGTCTTGGGACAAAGGGGTGTGGATATGGGGTGTGGATAGGGGGGCGGCTAGTTGTGTTTAGCCGTCGGCCAGGGGGCAGCTAGCTAGGTTTAGCCGTCCAGGGTCTGGGTTGGTTTGGGCAGAACTTCGGTAGGAAATGGGTTTGGTTTTGGACAGAGGCTAAGCTAGGTTTAGCCCGGATTTCTAGAGGGTGGGATGAGAGGGTATTTTATATAGGGAATGGGTGTTTCTTTCACAAAAAGGGGGCTCTCTCTCTCTCTCTCTCTCTCCTGGGATTTCTAGTGGTGGAAGGGTTTGAGGATGGTGGATTGGTGGATTGGTGGATGTTGGGATTTTTTTTGGTGATCATGTATTTGGGCTTGGGACCCCTCTATTTATAGTAAAAGAGAGGCAGGAAAATATCCCGGGGGTAATGGAGTGGGTTGGCTTCGATTAGACCCCTCATTAATTCCCTGGTTCTTCTGTTAGGAACAGGTGAAGGGCGGCTAGTTCTATCTAGCCGCCCAGGATGGGGCGGCTACTTCCTGGTAGCCGCCCCCATCATGACCTGTCAAACGTCCCATCTCTGACAAGCGGTGGCTTGGGTCGGTTACTTGGATTGATCCGGCCAAGAGAGGGCGGCTAAAGGTCATGACCCGCCGCAATGATCAGCATTTATTGCTGCTTTTTGTCCCATCCAGGGGACTAGTCCAAAGTCGGCCAGGGGGCGGTTAGGGGGGCGGCTAGTTCAAACTAGCCGCCTGGTATGGGGCGGCTAGTTAGATCTTGCCGCCCCTTGCCAGGGACACAGGGTTTTTGGGTCTTTAGGGTTAGGGTTAGGGTTTCTGGTTTTAGGTCTAGGTCAATGCTAGGGTCAGGTTTAGGTTTAGTTTTAGGGTTTCCGGTTAGGGTTTCTGGCTAGGTTTAGTTTAGGGCTGGGGTTAGGGTTTCCGGTTTCCTGAATTTTGGTTCTCTACTGGATGTCCAAAAGTGGGATATTTCCGGGTGTTACTTGAAGTATTTCTGTCTTTCTGGATGGTCAAAATTGGGGTATCTACAGAGAGAGGGTTTCGTAGGGGGGCCACAGGGCGTGGTGGAGATGGCCGAGTAGAGCAGGGTGTGGTCGAGGGAGACGATATAGGGATTTTGTGAGAGAGGCTGGGGAAAAGTTTTCGGGGAGGAGGTGCAAAGGGGTGATGGTGGTCGCACGGGGATAGAGGTGCGGATGGGTGGTGGTGGTCGCACAAGGAGTTGGTGGTCACATGGGGAGGGTTGGCGAAAAGGAGCCGCAGAGGTGATCTGGGATAGATCAGATCTGTTTTTTCTTCACCATTTTTTATTATTCGATTTGAGGAGAAATGAGAAGTGAGAGAGATAGGGGAGGGGGGTCATTGGGTTACCTGTTGACCTGATATTCAAGTTTCCAGGAAATTTTGAAAAATAAATCTGGGCCGTCCGTTTTGAGGTGCACAGATCGAACGTTCAGGAATTTCTACCGCATCTGCCATTTCGCTGCAGCTAATCACTCTCTCTCTCTCTCTCTCTCTCTATATATATATATATATATATATATATAATTCAATTATATCATATATATAAAAAATAAAAAAATTTAACAAAATATATATTTTATTACAACGAGTGAATGTGCCTAATGAGATATATCAGATTATAAAAAAGACTGAATATAACAATATTCTTTTCAATGGAACACGGTAGTATCCCAAAAGATCGCCTCAGTAGAGTTTTGACAATGTCAATTTTAGCATGTTTACAGCCCTCATATATTTTGAAAGCGTGTACTTAGATTAATTAAGTATATTCTTTTATAAAAATAAACATATTCTTAACAATTTGAATGCCTGTTGTTTTACATTTTTCATAACAAAGTGTGCACTGAGATAGTTGAGTATATATTATATGACATGATTTATACATTGTGATAGTAATAATAGCTGTAAATGAGGTTGAAAATGGACTTAAATACATTGTGACATGATTTATACAATGTGATAGTAATTAGCTTTTTTATAAGCTAAAGCTAAAACTATTACCAAACATGTCAATTTAAATACATCATCATTACTAGATTTTATCTCTAAATTGTGCCTCAAAATCTGTGTCTCATAAAGCAGTCATCATCATTACACCCTCAAAAGGTGTGCATAAAGCATCAAAAGTTAAAAGCTGCTTTTCAAACCGTGTTGTCAAACGAGCCCTAAGGGGCCGTTTGGCTAGCGGAATAGGGGTGGAATAGGGGAGGAATAGGAAAAATAGGCGTTTGGGTAGACAGAATAAGGGGGTATAGCTATGCAGAATAAGGAGAGAATAAGCTGATATTTGTATTCCAAATCTACCTATCAAATCACATGTCATCATATCAAATCACCTGTCATCACCTCTTATACATCAATGGAACCAACATATCAAATCAACTTTTTACACCTTATTCACATCTTATTCTTCATCAACCAAACACCCCAACATTTATTATTACGTTTTCCAATGAGAATAACTGAAAATACAACCAAACACAAAATCTCTTATTCCATTGATAAAGTCAACAATTCCTAGAATATGTATAAACCCCATAATAACTTATGTCTCTATCCAAACGAGCCCAGTGTACAAGAGCACATCAATAAATTTGAATCCCAACAGGTTTTGGAAAGGGGTCGCTCTATTCACCCCCTCTAATAAAGTTGCACCCCCCTATATGGATCCTTCACAAGATCCATTTAAAATCGACTGATCAAGTATCGACTGAATTGATTTCTGCCGACACTCGGAGTGTCGATGGATTCAGGAGATGGAGCCGACCTCAACGACGATGTCAGGGATTTCAAATCTGTCGACACTTAAAGTGTCGACAGATTCATAAAATGTCGACACTTCATGTGTCGATTTGATCAGTTTAAATATTTTGAATTTAATACATATCAGTCGACTGATTAGGTGTCGATAGAAGTTATTTCTATCGACATTATGAGTGTCGAACCTATCAGTCGACTGATTAGGTGTCGATGGAAGTCATTTCTATCGACTGATTAGGGGGGAGCACACAAATTCTATTTTTTAGAGGGGGGATCACACAAGAGGGGGTGCACCTAATTTCGAGGGGGGCAAATAGAGCCACCCTTTGGAAAGTGGTTGAAGGGAGGGATGATGCTTCTTTGGGGCCCTCCATTAGGTGACAAAGAAAAGAGTTATCACATGCACTCTCATTAGGTCCCTTGCTCACTGTATCATATATATATCTTATTGAAATTTTTTATATTTTTTAATAAATGATGTCATTCAATTTATTGGAGCATATACTTCACATTTTATAAAAATACATTCATCGTTAGATAATGTACATAATTTTTAAAAAACAAAACATGTTTTGTTATGTTTTGGGTTATAAAATATATTGTATGTAACACTTTCCAAAAGATATGCTCATATCCATATGATTTGGATTTAATGGGCTTTGACCCTTCTCTGAGCCCATGTTAGCCTATAACTATCGAGTACTACTGGAATGTTTAGTGAAAGGAAAATGATACATCCAACTCCCATTGCAACCTCATTTACAGTGCACATCATTTTTTTTCAAAAATCATATGCTAACCAATTAAAGTACATGCAGTTATATGAAATGATATATATACTGAAATACATCAGTGTATTTCGTTTTTATTTTAAAAAAAAAATAGTTCATAGTGTATTGAAGATGATTTTTTCCCCTTCAATTAAACAATCGACCTTCAGAGCATTTCTTCTCGAACCCGGATCCGCTTAGCAATGGATCCTGCACTCAAAAAGGGAATCAGGGGTCACCGGTGTAGGGCCAGCCAAAGGGCCTTTGAAGAGATGTATCGTAAGGGAGTTCAAGGCAAATCTCGTTAATTTGATAGCTTGAATATGGAAAAGTTAAATACATTAACTCCTCGATTACCTAGATAGTCGTTGTCACTATCTTCCTAGCCGTTGTAACCAGTGTTCAGAAATGCGGGATGTGGTTTGCGTGCAGTTGAGATACCGCACAAAGTATATGCGGTATGCGGGAGTATATGTGGGAGTATATACGGTTTTGTAATTTTTTATTAATAAAAAACGTATGATATTATGATGATGATTTATAAGCAATAGATAATAAGATAAATATTAGAATGTTAGAAACATCTATCATTCAATGCCCATCATTCAAAGGAGTATGCAAAATTAACCATAAAATATAATATAAATATATAATCAAATAAAAAAGACACAATTTACAACAAAATAACTTGTTTTTAGCCAACAAAATAAACTAAATAAGATGACATGGTGAACCATATAACCCAAATAAAATAAGATAATATAGATACAGTCATACAGGTGTCACTTATACTTAACATTTATGAACCAAATAAAATAAGATAGTATAGAACAATCAAACAGGTGTCACAATTATAAACGAAACAAAATGTTGTCACAATTATAAACCAAACAAAATGCAGTCGTATAGAGAGAGAGGAGAGGCTAAAAGACTAAAAGAGATAATGATAAAAGAGAGACAGACAGACATAAATAGAGAGAATGAAAGGAGAGACATCCGCTGATGAAGGAGGAGGTTGACGTTGAAGCCTCAAGTCGCTGATGAACATCAGAAGATTTCGTCAATGAAGAAGGAGGAGCTGGTCGTCAAAAATTTTAGGGCCGGCTGGAGCTGGTCGTCCAATTTTTTTTTTAAGTGTTAGTGTGGTATACGGGTCGGGAGCCCGCGCGCCTGTTAAGGGGGCGCATACCCGTTTTTTAGACGTTTATGTAGACCTTGAGCACATATAATCCACATATTGTCGGATCGGTTCGGTAGTGTTACCGAACAACCTATGCGACCGCACAGGCTTTCCTGAACACTGATTGTAACGACTTCCCCAATGACTACTTAGTGAGCGGTTTAGCAGTAACCACCATACTTTAATTCAGCTCAACGTGCCTTAATCACCCACGTTCTGTGGGTAATGGATCTTAATTGCCTGCCTGACAGTTACAAACGTTATATGTGTCTGACCGTTTCTTTGGTCCTTGTCATGATCCTTGGCATGATCATTCACTTAATGCGCTCGTAAGCGTTTTCCTGCGAGATGTAAATTTCTAATCTGGTCGTGTCTCACCTATTCGTTCACGAGATGCAAGGTCGTCCGATAAGATCTTATATCTAATCATACATTGACTACTTGAGGTGACATTCGCCCACGAGACCATCTGACTAGACCTTTGATCTAATCGTGTCATACCTAATCGAGAGTGTCCTCGTGATATCCTAATTTCAAATTCAGGTTTTTGGATTCCAGACGCGATGATCCATGCTGTCTTGGTTTGACACGTGTTGTTATTTAACACGGTTTAAATTTTTACTTTCACAATTATAATAAATCTTGTATACTATGATAACATAGTATATTATCCCACTGTACAACGCAGCCTGTATGTGAAATTTGGGTAAAGGTGGCATGACAGCACTAAAAAAAACATAAAAAAAAAAAAAAATCTACCACACTTACCAACAGTGTACCCGCTCCCTCCCAAAAATAAATCCATCCCACCATCCTAAGCTCTCTCTCCTCTCTCGCTCTACTCTCAGCCATGGCTTCTCTCCTAAGCAGCGTCTCTTCAATCTCCGCCGCATCAAATCAAACCCTAAATCGCCATTTTCGGTCCCAAAATCGTCTCTTCTATGCTCGTGTTTCACTCTCAAGTAAGCCCCCTTTTTTTTTCACTTCTCCATCTCAACATCTCCGCCTTCTCATCTTCTAGTATGGATTATCAAACCTACAAATTGATGTTTTTTTTTATCCTTTGATTTTGAAGGGCATCAGAGATTCGTCGTTAGAGCAACCGAAACCGAAACTGATGAAGGTTCCATTACTTTTCTTTCTTATCCAGTGCGGAAACAGAGGGAAATATTTGAAATTTAGGGTTTTATGCGCTATATTTTGGTTAAAACTTGTTTGTTGTTGGGTTTTGTAGTGAATTCTCAAATACCTGATAAGGCGCCAACGAGCGGGGGCTCGAGCTTCAACCAGCTACTCGGCATTAAGGGCGCGAAGCAAGAGACGGTCAGTTTTGTGGTTTTTTTTGGTGGGGTGTCATTATTATGTGAATGATTCATTCAAAGTTAGGACCTTTATTTCTGTTGCATTATTGTTGTAATAGCAATGGAGAGTTAATTCTGAATGGTTTGTCATAGTTACTCACAATGAAAAGAGGAGGAGAAGATGAATTCAAAGTTTTAAAAGACAATATGATCATTTATATGGCAAACCTTTTCTCAGGGAGAATCTGGGTCTACTCCCAGTAAACTCTATGATATGTAATATTAAGAACAAATTTGTACAGAATAGCTCGTTGCGTCTGATGTTGCATAGAAGTGCTTTCATGCTTGATTTTTTTTAATTCTTGATCTGATACATTCTGTGTCGTTGAAACACGCCACCTAACATGAAGGACACATGGCCTTGTTTTATCTCAAATAAACCCTAGCACGGCTTTGAGAGTTGAGGAAATTTGGTTCTTATAGACTGAGAGGGAAGATGGAATTGAAATTTTTTAATGCTTCACAATCTGATGGGGGGTGAGAAGGGCATGAGTCATGTGTGCAGTGGTTGGAATGTGGTTAGACAAAGCTTGGTTAGATTCAGCAAATAAAGTTTTAAACACAAAACTCTAATGTGATCTGGAGGTTCGACATGGAAAAGAGTAATTAAATTGCTTATTGTCCAAGTGCATTCAAGAAAGAGGTTATTACATAATTTCACTTCGCACTATTGTATTCATTTTTCTTGGTCCATAGACCATAAACAACCCCTTGCATCCATCTTTTTTTTTCCCACAACTATTTTGCATTGCCCATTTCATAATATTTTACGAGGGAGACCAACTTGATGTAGGGACCTGAAATCTGTGGGGTTGAGACAAACACATAAATTAGTTGATGATGAAAATACTGTGACGACTAAAGGAAATCATCGTATATTCGAATATTTGAAAGTAACTGGATGCTCGCTTTCTTGCATGCAGAATAAGTGGAAGATACGTCTTCAACTTACAAAGCCTGTCACTTGGCCTCCATTGGTCTGGGGCGTGGTATGTGGAGCTGCTGCTTCGGGTACTACTTTTTTGGGCCGCTTTTAGATTACAAAAATTTTGACATACAATTGAATAACGGAGATTGTCTACTAATTTATAAAAATCTGAATAGCCGTCATTCCTCACCACTATAGCAATTCAAAATAAAAGAGGAAAATGATTAGTTTAGAGAGCTGTTGTCAGGAGATGTAAAGTCAATCATATATGGTTTGATATCTTTTTATATTTGTTGAAATTGACCTATGAGATTAGTGAAATCTCTTGGGTTCTATCACTTCCATAAATCTTCAGTTGTAATGTGTAATGTTCTTTCAGTAATCAAAGCTCTGGTTTCAAGGTTGATGCAGTTATTTTATAAACTCTGGGCATTGTAATTGTCAAGTTTCTTTTCTTGACAGGCTTGTAATGACTGCAAAATTCCATCGAACAAGCATCAAATTGAAACCTACCAGACCATTAGATTCCCCACTTGCCATCTAATGATAGCTAGTACTTTTCCAACGTCTTAGCTGACATATTCTTATATTCTCCGCTGACATCACTATATTTGAATATGACTTTTGATAGCTGTTGTTTTTCAGCCTCAACAATCTGTTGAAACTTTGAAGATCAAATAGCAAATGCCATACTATGTTTTACAAAGATATCTTTGAATTTCAGGAAACTTCCATTGGAACATTGAAGATGTAACGAAATCTATTCTTTGCATGATAATGTCTGGCCCACTTCTTACAGGGTACACACAGGTATATGTTGTTTCCTTGTGGTCTTATTAAAACATAACCCAAAATATGATACAATCAGATATGCATGTTGATCATTCTTTTAAGATCTCTCACTTTTTGTAGACTCTCAATGATTGGTATGATCGAGAAATTGATGCAATAAATGAGCCATACCGTCCAATTCCTTCAGGAGCAATAAGTGAGAATGAGGTGTGTTGTTACTGATCAGATTTCTATGGTTCGTTTACAATTGTGGAATTTCTTAAGCTTCTGTTTGGGCTCACATCACGGCACTTGTTTCTTCATCTATGTCGCGTCTCATAAGTTTCTGGAGTCTGGTTTATGTAGATTTGTTCTTGTCAAGGAACTGATAATTAAGTTTTTTAAATCTCTGTCTATTCGGAGAGGAAGAAAGATTTAGAGAGGGAAGGGGTATTAGATTTATTGCATATCTAACTTACAATGATGATGTTAACAATGAAAAAAATCCTGCCAATGGTTTGACTGCCCATTCAAGCTGAAAAATGCATAATACAGATTTCATCACTTCTATTTTTAGTACCCATCACATTCAAGGTGATCGGACAACCACCGTCTTAAAGACTCCCCAAGTATAGTTTCCTTCTGATATGCATCGCAGATTTACCAGGAAACTGCATGCTATGAGCTTACAAATTAATAAGATGTACATTAGCCAAATGATCTGAATAAACAAAGAAAAAAGTTTAGTGACAGTGAAATATTGAAGATCTACACAACCACGAATACCAATCTTTAGTGTTACTGAATGTTGACCAAACAACATTTATATAATTGAGTTTTTGCTGATTGGATGAGAGAAGAAAATATTAATCTACCCGAATAATTTCATTCACCTATTTTTCATAATATTGCTAGAGAGTTATTAATCCTAGAAAATAGTCGTCCTTCATTCTATCTTAATTATCCAGATCATGTTTCCTTACATTGATTTATTACTTTTGTGTATTGGTTTTCTGTTTTACTAAAAAAAATGGAAGCTTGAGCATATATCTTTTTCCATTCTATATATGGTATTGCAAGAATCAACAGCCGGGTTTGTATAAATCTTAGGAATCCAATTCTTTGGTAATATAAAATGCAGAACCTTGAGTTATTTGACTCACCTTCTAAGCAAAGCTGTTATCTTTCAGGTCATAACCCAGATCTGGGTTTTGCTTTTAGGAGGCCTTGGACTGGGAGGTTTATTGGATGTCTTGGTAGGTTCTCACGAATGATAACATGTTTATCTGAAACAATTAGAGATAGCTTAACAAATTTCTCACATATTCAGTTCATATGTCTATTCATTTTCCATTTCAGGCAGGGCACAAGGAACCTATAATATTTTACCTTGCTCTAGGTGGATCCTTGCTGTCATATATATATTCTGCTCCACCTCTAAAGGTCAGGCTTGTTCGCTTTCTACATCTTCAGATCACTGCAGCTAATATACAGGTAATCACCTTTGAAATGTGTTACAGCTTTTATTGCTTTCTCATTATTGCAGCTGAAGCAGAATGGGTGGATTGGAAACTTTGCTCTGGGAGCCAGCTACATCAGTTTGCCTTGGTATGTTGTTTCTCTACAGTCTCCTATATTGATTAGGACATATATGGGACACAAGATCCCAGAAGAATTTTTCTGATTTTTATAATAATATAATGTATGCCTTCCCATATTCCTATATTTACTAAATGTGCAAACCTCAAAGAAAGTTATTTAGTCAAGAATTCATGTGAAACGTCTTTGCTTAAGCATTCTTCATTATCAAATATGTATGAATGAATATATGTGATGCTTTTCGTCTTCATTTTTGCAAAGTTCAGTTCATCACACCTTTTTTGGAAAAAATATTTTGAAACACAGAAGTATATTCGGTCCATTTAGACTTCTTTTTTTGTGAGCTACCAGATTCATGTTGTACTCTTCCTTATCAAATAGTTACAAGGACAACATTTGGTTTAAAAAGAACCCTCTAGTTCAAGGACGAATTTATTTATTTGTTTATTCATTTTGAGAAACAAGGGTGAGTGACTTGACCACTTTGCACAACACATGCCGCAATACTAAAAGGACATTACTTTCCGATGACAGATTATTGTAATTACAACTTTATTAACACCACTGCATTTCATCAATCGATGCGGTGGACTGATTATGACATTAAGGCCTTGAACATCCATTGGACGAATTGTTATTTTTCTAACGAATTGTTATTTTCTTACTTTTTTTTTTTTGTTAAATGTTGGAACTCGAATCCACAACCTCTTGAATGTAAATTCTGTTGTCAACCACTGAGCTATGGGTCCAAGCCCCATTTTTCTTATTGTTGTTTAACTGAAGGAAAGTCTTCCCTGGAAGTCCTTTTTGTATATTAAAACTGATCTTGTCCAAACTGTTATTGATAGGTGGGCTGGCCAAGCATTATTTGGGACTCTTACCCCTGACATAATTGTTCTCACAATTTTGTACAGCATAGCTGGGGTATGCCTTCCATGGCCATAATTGAATCAATGTCTATAGCACTTTGCATCTCATTTAAGCATTGTATTCATTTTACATAATTCAGCTTGGAATTGCGATTGTAAATGACTTTAAAAGTATCGAGGGAGATCGAGCATTGGGTCTGCAGGTACTTACTGAAACCTTTGCTTGTATAGTATTACATTGTATTTGACACTAATAGCATGAAGATTTTGGACTCATTATCCTTGAGGCTTTTTGGTTGAACTTTCATGTTGTTTATCTGTTTCTGGTAGTCACTTCCCGTTGCTTTTGGCGCTGAAACTGCCAAATGGATTTGCGTTGGAGCCATTGACATAACCCAGTTATCTGTTGCTGGTAAGCAGCTTGGTTGTCATATTCTTTTATCAGCAGTTTATGTGCCAGGAGCTTCTCATAAACTGACAGTTTTGCTCATCTAGGACTGATGTGATTATTGTGCAATCCTCCTTTTTTAAATCGTAAATATGGTATTTTGGTGCAAGAAAAATTGTCCGTGTTAAAAAAGGTTCAATTTATTATAATAAAAGGATCAAGCCAGACTTAGCAGGTAAATGACAATAATATTTAGTCAATCATTTGTAGTTGTAACCTCTTCTTCTTCCAGAGGAACTTGCTAATCAGACTGGAGAAACTTTGAAGCAAAAGATGTGATTGTAGTTGGCAGCGTAAAAACTAATCTGTTTAACAAGAATATCAATCCTTTTGTATTTTATGTTACAATAGCTGAATTTTACATTTATTTGGAATTTAGAACAACCTTGATCTGGATATTATTAAAGATGTTGGATTAGTATCCATTGGTTTCTCTATAGAGCCAAGATTTTTCTTTTTACTTCAAGGACAGTTTTGAGGACATGACATAATAGTTGGTTGAGCATTTGGATGCAACATTGATTCATGAGATTGTCCATTACTCAGAAAATGAAATTGCAGCTATATACCATTTGATTCTTTAGCACGTCACTCAGCATGTGAATGAAATTTGTATTTCTTCAGGCAATTTCAGTTGATGCTTCTTTTCACTCGAGTGAACTTCTTAAAGTAGCATAATCATCAGACCTTACCCAAATTCACACTTCACACAATAATTTAATAAACAAGCAGAAGCATTTTGTTCCTGCTCTCCATTTGGAAGCAGCTTTTTAGTCATTTTTCACTTAATATAAGCAGTTCAAGATGAAATGCAGTGCAAATATACATGCTTAATAATAACATCATGCCATCTATTCTATTATAACTTTTGGCACAAATCCATCTGGGCATTAGCTTGCATACACACACAAACTACAACCCCTATCATGTTCTGATCTGGTTATTTTTTAATAGGCAATACAGAGTCTGTATATTGAGTTTACATGATTTAATCATGTAGTTCTTTGCAGGTTACCTCCTTGCTTCTGGTAAGCCATTGTATGCCTTGGCACTCCTTGGTTTGATAGTTCCACAAGTGGTTTTCCAGGTGAGACACCCCCCCCCCCCCTCTACATAATTCACCATTGGCTTGCTAACACCATCTTCGAATCGGTGCTATTGCAGTTTCAGTATTTTTTGAAGGATCCAGTGAAATACGACGTCAAATATCAGGTGAACTCCCATTTCCCTGACCATGCTCTGTAAATTCTCTGCACCTTATTCAAAACATAGTAGTATTTAGAACACTATTTTCTGATGTGCAGGCAAGTGCGCAACCTTTTCTCGTACTGGGTCTGTTGGTAACAGCATTGGCAACCAGCCATTGAATACGAAAGGGGAGAATGTGAAAGCAAAGCAAAAGATGGCACGAAAAGTCCTCCGGCGATGGCAATGTAAAGTGATCTCTCTCTCTCTCAGCATGGTATGTGTGGCCTTTAAATCTTGCAGGGAAATGAAAATGCTTACAAAGGTTGGGAGAGGTGAGTTCCCTGAGCACAACAGTGTTTAATATCTTTGTTGAAGGATTTTTTTTTTTTATAGCAATATTTCTAGCTCTGTTCCACCATGAAAAAATAAATTGAAAATGTTGTTGATGAAGATTTATTCAAACCATTCTCACAAGTAGTCCTGCATGGCATTGGGGTCGTGGTAGAAGGATACCACTGCGACTGGATAAGCTAAGCTGTTGTCCAAGACTGAAAATATGTGTGAAAAGCCCATTCTGTTGTAATAGTTATAAGGGCCATTGGTGGCCCGAGTATCCTTAGAAATAATGATGGTCTGGTGTGGCTGGTTAATTTGGTGGCTCAAAAGACTAAATACAGCAAGATAAAAGCTCTGTCGAACACGACCACCTCCATACAAGCCTTCACCAGGTATCAACGGCAGACCCTCCATCGATCGGTATCTGTCGGGTTGACTGATGCTATGTTGAAACAGGTTCGACAGGGATCAGGTCAACCCCATTGATTTGTGGTTGACGGCATCTCTGTCGACGTATACTATGATGAGTCGATCATATCCAAGTCGAACTGAGAAATCATATATATACCAAAGATATAGGTCCAGTTCAACGGATATATAGTTGACCTGTATGAACGGTTGTTGACAAAAGGTCTATCGATTGACCTGTGAAGAAGAGGGCCGACCTGGGTTTTATGAACCTAGATGCCCACAGAATTCAAATGATCCACACAACCTTCTTAAAATACTATATAAGAACACCATGACAAACTTGGATGTTAGGGTTTGGAGATTGGAGAGGAGGGAGAGGAGATGGGGCCGGTGAAGGAATTGTCAAAGAGTGTTGAGGTGAGTGAGCTCGGTGAGGTTGGAGATGAGCGGGTTGAGATGGCGTCGAGGACGGGAAAGAGGATTTGAGAGGAGCAGGAGATGCCACAGAAGTGGGAGGGAATTTTGTTTGAGGGAAATGATAATTGGTGAGTTTAATTGATCTGTAGAAATAAACTAAATGTCGTGTATATGTATTTATTGTACGGTGAGTTTAGAAATAAACTAAATGTCAAGTAGTATTGGCGCCCAATTATATATCCAGCCTGTGTAGTGTGTGTAGTCAATTAAAAAAAAAACAATTTTTCATACATTTGTGTGTATTCCATTTGTGGTTGAGGGACCATCCGTGGACTGTTCTAAAAGTATGAAATATATTAACACCTTTTCATGGATCACATCATTGTGAGGGGTGCAGCTCGAACGGATTAGATTGGGTTAGAGTTCAACCGGAACCAACCCAAACATGAGAGTTCTCGGATGGATTAGATCGGGTTAGAGTTCGACCGGAACCAACCCAAACATGAGAGTTTGAAAAGTATGAGAGTTTGAAAAGTTTAACTTGAGCACAACCCGGATTGAATTTGAATTTAACTTTAAAAATATATTATTTAAATAAGTAAAATTTTAGTCAATTCTTCACACAACAAAAAATAAAAAAATAAAAAATAAAGAACATTTTTATTTAGATAATAAAGATATGAGAACTTCAAAAATAAAATATTCTAGATAAAAATAAATTATACAATTCAATTTTATTGTACACATAAAAAATTATTACTTTACTTGAAAATTCAAATTTTGGGTCAGGTTCTACCCGTCTAAATTACACTCCAATCATTGGATAACTAAACCTCCCCCGAGATAAAATGTATATATGTACATATAATACATATATGGTTATTTTGTTCATTCCATAGGTCATTAGTTCCGTCCGCTTCACTAAATTAGTCAAAAAAAAGTTTCAATCATTGGGTGAAAAATGACTCAAACAAACTACTTACTTTTTATTTATACAGCATTCCCAAAAAAAACCAGAGAGTAACAACACATAAAACCCTAAAACACAGATACAACGCGCATGTACACACTAGCTACCACAACAGGAAAACCCTAACCCTAAAACCCTACCCACACAAAAACCACCACCACCACCACCACCACCACATATACACATATACATATACACATACATATATGTGTATATACATATACACAACGCGCATGATGATGATGTGTATATACATATACACATCATCATCATTCATGAGGACCTGAACTTGGACTCATCAATGTGGATCCCCTCCTGCTCGACCCTCTCTCCAGCAGACTGGTCCATGGTGCTGAGACCACCCTTACGACCCATCTCCCTGAACCCCTCAGTCCCTATCTGTTCCTTCCTCGTCTGTCCCCCGCTCCTCCCCATCTCCTCCGTCCCCAGCTGCTCCTTCCGCGTCTGCCCTCCTCTGCTTCTCCCTTCATTTCCATTAACAACAACAACAACCACAACAGCACCATATATATCAGAAACAACAGCAGCATATATATACAACCACAACCCCTGTAAACTTCCTGAAATCCAAATAACCCACTGAAAACTATTGCGATGCATAGTTTGATTAATTCTGATTGAAAACATAGTATATAAAAAAAAACCCTAAATGATGATTTTATAATCTGAGTCATCATTTTACAGTAGGTTTCGAAACACCAACTCAACCAAACATATATCAAAAAACACATGCACATGCATGCATGCATGCATGCATGCATGCATATTAGGAAAAACTGATTGATTATTTAAGAAACCTTCGGCGAGGTGTTCTTGGGCTTCGAGGCTCCTCCCACCAGTCCCTCCCGGGACGACTGTCTCTCCCTGCCTTGCGCGCGCATCCATCTCCTCCCGGCTCTTCTGCTCAGACGCCATTTTGAGAGTGAATAAATGTCGTTTGTTTGGTGGATTTGGGGGAGGTTTTGTTGGGTGTTTCTAGTGAGAGCTAGGTTTTTTGACACGTAGGTTGGAGGGAGGGGTGTGGGAGATCGAGAGACGCGTAGCTGGTTTACGTGGATGGTTATGGGGGAGAAAGAATGACACGAGTCCATGCAAAGATATGAACGTGTGGTTGGTTTGTCTAGGCATGGATTTTGTTTTGACCCGAAAATGTTTAGATCTCAGCCCGTTTTTGCAGGCGGTAAGCTGTAATAAAGTAGTATATAAGTGCTGACATAGTATATAACTTTTTTTTTTTTACTATGGAAAAAATGCACTAATATATTTTATGATATATATCATTTCATATAATAGCATGCACTTTAAATGACGAGTCTATAATTTTATTAAAAATAAAAAATGAATTAGATTGTAAAACGGACTGTAATGGGACTATGTGTATCTTTTTTCAAATGTTTTTTTTAGGAGAACTGTAGATATTTTTATTTCAACCAGTATAAAAGTAGGAGGATGATAAAAATTGAGAAAAAAAACATAAAAATCATAATATTGTAGACGAGCATGTGTTTTACTTTTGTTTAGTTGCTTTTTACGGTTTTGGATTCTATCATATGTATAAATTTGTCCGTTTGGATCTGAGTTTAAATAGATTTTATATTTGAAAAGTTAAAAATTCTCAAACTCAAATCTAAACGTATTTTCGACATTTAGTTTTTCAAACCATCATCTTTATTTTTTAGGTAAAAAATCATGCGGTTAAAAAACTAATAAAACAATGTTTTTCAAAAGTTAAGTTTAAAACACAAGATTCTAAAAATTTTAAGGTTTCAACCTTACATCCAAACGTAGCCTAAGGCACATCTACGGTCATTTTTGATACCTAACGCGTGATGTGAAATGAACTAAATCAACAGATCTTTGTTTTCAAGTCCCTTCCTTTGTAACATTTTCAGTTTCCAAATTTACTTTTAGTTATTAATTAATATCTTTGAGTTTAGATTGATGTTAAAAATGAAAAAATATTTTTTATTAGTTTTACATTGGGATAAAGACAAAAAAAATCCATCTATATATTTATATGTCTGTATATGTATAAATTAGATAATATCATATTCGTATTCATTAAATCACATTCATGATTTTTTTAAAGATATATTGAATGAATGGTGGTGATCGTGCCACATTATAATATTTTTATATGATTATATATTTTAATAGATTTAGATAATCTTGGAATAGAGTAATAAATAGCTAATTTTGGGTGAAATATGAGTTTTAATATTTGATCACACTTTTCATCATAAAACATTCATTTTTCATAAAAATTTATTTCACAATCACAAGCATTCAAAAAAATCTTTTCAATGAGCTATTGATCACCCCAATTGGAAATATACTTAAAAAGTTATGATTTTTTTAAGAATTTCATGAATAATTTAATTCTTGTTTTTTTTGCATCTATATATACACTAGATAATGTCATCCGTATCAATCAAATCTTAATGATTTTTTATATATATATACCCCTTAAAAATCACATTTTAGCAAATTATCCCTAATGATTTGTTGTTTCCAATAATATCATTCGAGAGTATTTAAACGTCATTTTTTTATCCATTCGAGCAATATTGTTGGTTTCATCATTTCAAATTGGATATTTTTACAATATAAGGTTGATTGAGGGATGTATATGCGAAAAACTCATTTTCAGTTTTAACATATTTCTTTTATGCGTAATTTCATAATAAATTCAACAAATGATTGATTTAATCATTATTAAAAATTTGAATTTTTTATTTTTAGTCCCTGGAAACTATATGATTTAGTGATCGATCTCTCACTTCTTCATATTTCGGTTTAAGTCCCTAATTTTAAAATGTATGTTTCTTATTAGTCCTCTGGGAGGAACCTATCTCTAAATTATTTGGTTTTCTTGTTAGTCCTCTGGACGGGGACTAAAATGAACGTATCCTTTAAATCTGAAAACTCAAATCGAAATATGAAGAAATGAGGGACCGATCATTAAATCATATAGTTTATGAGAACTTAAAAATAAAAATCCTAAATTATTAATCATTTATGTATATATATAAATGAAAATTATTACGTGCGGCGAACGACAGGTGCGGCCGCGAAATCGTATCCGACGGTCGATGTGAATCGCACCCGACCGTATGCGATGGACCCGTGATCGATGGCCCGTGATCGCTGCCGCACCCACTGTTCATCGCACGCAATAACCCCTCTATATATAAAATGATATACTATATATCGCATATAGATAAATTGAAAAAAGTTTAAAGTATTGATTGTGAACATATATTTTTTTTATTTACAACGCATGTCGCGTGCGTGGGAGATTGATACTTTACCATGTGAATGTATACTTATTAATAAAAATTTCAAAATTTCAATTTAGTATTGTATATTCTTTTTGTAAAAGTACGTTATGTTAATAATCAATGTGAACATCATCATAATCATATCAATGTGAACATCATTGGCTAGCTTCTTTTTTTCTTTTCATTTTTCTTTTCAATCAGTCCCAAGTCAATATATAGTCTCATTGTCATTTCTTCCACGTTTCCTCTCTGACTGCTTGAAGACCTTGACTTCAACAAATCATCATTCCCTGTTGAAAGGTAAGTTCCATTGTGAATGTATGAGGTAGACAATGTGAACACGCAAATGTATCCATCAACATCAAATATAATGGATCGTACTCGTTTTTGTTGGATATTGTCCCAGGGAAAATGATACGTCCAGCCACTATACTGCGCATGTCTAAATGTAGTCCACACTGAATTTTAAAAAAGAAGTGCATGATGTTATCAGGGGCGGAGCTAAGAAATAATTTTGAAATGGACTGAATTAAAATTTTAGTATAAAAAAAATTATGTTTAATATAAAGCACAAGTAAAATTTTATATATATATATTAAATTTATAATAAAAAATTACTCAAGAATCACATAGATATATATTAAAAAAGCTATATAAATAAATATTATTGAAGTTAAACGTAGCTCATCAAGATATTAGATTCTATGATAACAATGTTATTCTATTTAACTTATTCTATTCTACCAGTTTTAAATAATACCAAGATAATATGAGTCCATAAAAAATTGCAGCCCATTTTGCAGCCTCATATACTATGATAATGTAGTATATACTGCACTATTATAGTATATGGGGTTTTATCATAATTTATGACGTAAATTTTTTTTGTCATTTTTTAAACTCGAAAAATAATATGCTAATATATCTGAGTATATACTTTATTTCATATAACAACATTAACTTTAATGGAAGAGTGTGGTTTTTTTTTAAAAAAAATGACATAAACTACAATTGGGGTTGGATATATATTTTTTTAAAGCATTTCTTGAAAAATCTGGGCCGGGCTATAGCCCGGCCCAGTCTACCTTTAGTTACGCCCTCGGATGTTATATGAAATGAAATATATATTAAGTTATATTAATGTATTTTTTTCAAATTAAAAAAAAAATTTGTATCATATACTACAACATAAACATATACACTTTGCGCAATATATATTATGTTATCATATTGTATGAGACTGTAAAACAGGTTATAAAAGTGTATCTACGCTTTTATTCAATGTAATAATGAGAGAACAAAAAAATATTAAATAGAAATAGGTAAGGCCCAACGCTGTATGTGTCTGTTTTGATTTTTTTTAAATAGTACATCTTATAGGAAAAATACCCAAACCAAAAGTATATTTTAAGAGTTAGAAATGTCTAAATCAATCATTTTTTAACAATATACAAAAATGTCTTATTTTACCATTTTAAAAGCTAAAAAAACTAACATACTTTTATGTAATTTTTAAACTCTCTCAGATCATATTTAAAACTTTCATAACCTTCATCTAATTAAATACAATAAATAATTTTTATTTGAGATTGATTTTACATATTGTTTTTTTTTTTTTTTTTGAAACTGCATGGTAGGCATGCTACCTTTAAATTATATATTCAATCTAAAGGGGAATGCCCAAAAAAGAAAGCATTACAATAAAACTTTGGGAGAGATAGGTCTAGTAGAAGAGATATCTACCAACCCAAACTTCCCAACCTCACCACTCCCTCACTCCTCAACAAGTAAAACCCCTGACTGAAAACAAATCTTGCTTGCACCCACACAATACAATCCCCACTCACAAATCAAGTGGGTAACCATTTCCCAAACATTTTTGATTTTACATATTGTTATTATATTAAATTTTGTAGTATGCTATCAAAAATGCTAAAATTGTCATTCATAAATTTATACGATTTTTTTTTGGGGGATTTTTCAAATTTTTTGTTATTTGTGTTTTATAAATGACTTGCATAAGGATTTTTTTTTGTATAATATTAAACATATATAAGTGTCTCAAAAGACTTTAAAAAATTTAGAATATCTATAAAAAAATTATAATGAAAATTCTCATTTTTTAACAATTTAAATTTTAATGGTGTATTTAGATATACAAAAACTAATAATAAACTTCATGCACAAATTTTAAAAATATTTTATTATTTATTAATATTTTTTAATTGGGGTATTAAAAAATTAAATATATGTGATGTTTAAATAGTAGATAACATGAAAGTAGTCAAATCATTGTACTTTCTAATATTGTAAAAATAGATTTGTTTAAGTATGATTTTTTAAAATGATCGATTTGGGTATTTTCAATATTTAGAAGATTTTTTTGTGTATTTTTCATATCTCATATATATATTACAACAAATTATATAAACACATCTTCATAAAATGTGAAAATTTTTGTGGAAGTTGAGAGGTCCATGCGTCCAGCCATCAAAGTATATTTGACTGTACGTGGGATTGTAATGGAAACTGTGTATAATAACATCCTATTGAATATCATTAAAGCAATGTGTACAGACCCCATTTGAAGCTAATCAGTTTTTAGATAATTGATTCCATATAGATATTTTTAAACTTTAGCGTTAAGTTTTATTTTTTTATTTTTTAATATTTTGAAATCAATAAAATAATTTGTTGGTTGTGAGTAGTTTTTTCAAAATCAATTATTTTAATTAATCTAGAACATAAGTTATTTAAAAATTAGTTCCAAATTAATGGGGACCCAAACAGATATTTTCAGTGTTTTTTAACCATTGTTCTGAATCCAAATCACCTCTTCATATAGTTATTTGGCGGACATATCTTCCATATTCTTGTTGATATGATAAGATTTTAACCTTAAAAAATTATGATAATTAAAATATATAAAAAAACACTCACCTACAACAACCACTACCCAATATGCAATCAAACAATTGACTCGTTATATATTTTAAGTGTAGAGCTATCCAGGTCAATCAACATACAACCTTTTTTTAATGGGATTTTTAGTTTTAACTCTCCGTAAATTATAAGATTTAGTTATCGATCCCTCACTTTTTTATATTTAGGTTTCAGTCTCTATATTTAAATAATAATTTAAATATAGGTCCCTCTCAGGGACTAAAAAATAAATTAAATAATTTAGGAATAGATCCCTCCCAGCCTCTCATGTACTAAAAAGGAACATATCATTTAAATATAGAGATTAAAACCTAAATATGAAGAATTGGAGGATCGATAACTAAATCCTATAGTTTACAGGGACTTAAAACTAAAAAACCATTTTTTAATTATAAATTCAGTTCACATTCAGATTCAGATTCAGCACAATATATATACTCTTTTTCCTTTTTTTGGTCCCAACTCCCGAGTCAATGCAATTTGTATAGTCCCATGTCATTTCTCTCACATTTCCTGTGCTAAAAAATTAATAATGAAAATCAGAAGGCTCATGACTTCGGCTTCGATCTTCTGTGTTAAGCCTACAGGAAGCCCCCTGTGGCCACCAATAGATATGCGCCACCTGTTAGAAAAAAAAAAAGTTTAAATCTGACTGACGTCATCACTCTCAAAACCCACTTTAAAGTTTTCCATGGATTTTTTCCCTCTTGGTCACATGCATGACAAATTATTTTAAGTTTAATTTTAAAATTTTAGTGTTTTAATATCTAATGTCATGATATATTTTAACAAATTTATTTTAAATAAATTTTTTTGTGTTTAAATTTTTTAAAGATATGAAAGTAAAAAAAGAATTTACACTTTATTTATATTTTATTCTTTATTAACCAATAAAAAAAATTTGTGTAAAGAATAAAATATAAATAAAGTGTAAAAATATTGATTTGACATGTGAGTCATTTAATATATAAGAGGTGTTAATAGGTGATTTGATGTGATAATGTGTAAAAAGTTGATTTGACATGTGAGCCTATGAGAATAGATAAACTGAGTATAGTTTATTCTAGGGGTTATTTAGAATTGTTATACTCTCTTATACTCGTTTAAATTGGTTTAGTAATACCAAGTTATACTCTACAAACAAACAGTCATTTTTCTTATCCATTCTTATATCACCCTTATCCGAGCTTAACCCGTTACCCAAACAGGGGTTGTCATGATATATTTTTATGTAAAATTTTAATCATATAATATTTATCTTATGAAAATATAAAATAAGTCGTTAATGCATGTATATAAAAACACCCAATATACTATGTCTTTTGTTAAAAAATATAAAAATATGCATTCAATACATATAAGTATACAGTTCATATTATATAAAGAAAAATGACATGTTTAGTCCCCCGTGGAGTCCCGTACGTAGCCTAGAACATTTTTCTTTTTAAATCACACAATCATCTAATTAAATATATATTGTTACATAAAATGAAGTATATATTAAGATATAATAGTATATTTTTTCTTCTTTTCAAAAAAAAAATTTATTCTTTTCAAAAAAATAATTTTTTTTTACCTTCATATCTTTAAAAAATTTAAACACAGAAAAATTTATTTAAAATAAATTTTTTTAAAATATATCATGACATATTAGATATTAAAACACTAAAATTTTAAATTCAAAACTTAAAATAATTTGTCATGCATCTAACCAAGAGGGAAAATAAACCATGGAAAACTTTAAAGTGGGGTTTGAGAGTGATGACGTCAGTCAGATTCAAACTTTTTTTTTCTAACAGGTGGCGCATATCTATTGGTTGGCCACAGGAGGCTCCCTGTAGGCTTAACACAGAAGATCCGAAGCCCATGACTTCAACTTCTTTTCCGTGTTGATGACAAGCTCTAGCTGTGTATGATGAGAAAGATTTCCAATATATATAGTTCCCCATCACAATCAAATCCTCCAAAGCCCCCAATAAATTAAGTTTGTGAACACAAGGAATCAAAAGATAAATCGAGCATGTTTAAAAAGGTTTTCACATAGCACATGCTTTTAAGTAGGGGATAACCAACAGTAACAGCAATTCTGTTATATGGTTTGTTATGGTGGATGAAAGTCAATGTTCAAGTGAAGGTCATTTTAACAGTTTTATATATGGTTGTCATGATGCATGCATTTAGTGCTCGGTCAAGGAGAGAACTCTAGTTGGGTGTGGATAGAGAGATGAAGCTAGGGTTGAATTCCAGTTGGGTTTTATTCAGGTCATGTCTCGGATTCGGTGTAACGTTAGATGTCATGATAAAGTTATACTGTAATAGATATATAGTTAATTAAGATTTGATTTTAATTAGTTAAATATAATCTCTCTAATACATTGAAATTATGATTTCTTTGTTACAGTTTGTTTGGTTAAGATGTTGCTCGAGATGTTAATATTTATTCATATAAGTAGACATGAACAGAGATTTTATTTGTACGCAAGGGCATTCCATGTAGAGAGAGAAAATCGTCATAAATTTTTTTGAGTCTGTTAAAAATTTTGTATCTCAACTTATTATAGTAGAATCTCATATTTTACCCGATGGACATAGGGTTCAGGAATCCGAACAAGATTTTAACAGTCGAGTTCGATTTGAATTAAATAAACCACAATTCAATTTAGGTATGGTATTGAGTTGATCATTTTTATGAATAACGTTACGGGCAGTTCCACAGACAATCCAAATATTTTTTGTATTTTTTAAAAAAAATAGTAAATCTCATTAATATATATCGTTCTATAACAAATTGAGTGGGTCCATTTTTATTTAAAATATAAAAAAAGAACAAAATATATACTTTCGCCACATGGTTATAGAAGTGCATAATAGCTCTATTTTTCTCTTATAAACTAACAAGTAAGTTGCAGTTAAAAATAAAGAAGCAAAGAATCAAAACAAGTTTGTGATGAAAAACAATATAATATTTATGTAGGTAGTTAGGTACCTAGGTAAGTCACCAAGAAAATAATAAATAATAGAGAAAATGCCCAAAACAGTCTTCTAATGATAAAAAATACCCAAAACGGTTTCTTTTAAGAATTTACCTAAATAAATATCTTTTAACAATCTCATAACATAAAATAACGCAAATGAAATTGTCTCATATAATTTTTTAGAACTCTCTCACCAAATTTAAAACTTTTTCCCCTATCATCTAATTGAAAATTAATATTAATACAAAAAATTATTTTTATATGAGAGTGATTTTATATGTTTTTAAATTTTCTAAGTGTGCTACAAAAATGTTAATATTGTCAAAATTCTCATTATATTCTTAAATTTACAAAAAAAAAATCCTAACTTTTTAAAATTTTTTGGATTTTTTTGTTATTTATATATCTTATAAATGTCTTGCATAATGATTTTTTTATATATTATTAAACACATGTAAATGTTCCAAAATATTTTATAAAGTTTTGAAATATCTAAAAATATATTTTATAACAAAAAAATTTATTTTCTATAATTTAATTCTTAATGGTGTATTTAGGTATACATAAAATAATAATAAAATTCATGCACAAATAAAAAAATATTTTATTACTTATTAATGTTTTTTAATTTGTGTGTTAAACAATTAAATATGTGTGATGATGTTTAAATAGTATATAACATAAAGGTAATCAAATCATTTTACTTAATTTTATTCATTCAAGTCTCCATTAAGAATAATGTTACATCCAATCCCGTTTTCTGCCTCAATTCATGTTTACATGAGTTTTGATTTTTTTTTAAATTAAATACCATCATCTAATAATATACAGGCTTTTATAAAAAATAAAGCATACACTTCTAATGAAATTGCATAGATACATTTATAAAAAATGTAAAAAATTCTTTCGAATCATATCTTGATAACGTGAGCATATGTGTTGTTAATTTTTTATTGATGCATATAGGACTGAAATTGAGGTTAGAAACGAATTCTGGGTGTAACATAACATGCATGCACAATCTGAAGTAACGTAGCGAAAAATTGATAAAAAAGACCCAACCATCGTTGAGATCTCATAAGCTCATTGAATCCACAAGAAATCCTTGAATTCCACAAGGAATAAACTCCAAAACAGAGGAAATTCGAAATATTATTAATAATAAACTGAAAACCTATATTACAATATATTACAAGCTTGTTATTTATACTAATAATATAAAATTAAAAAAATTACTAAAAATAGTAAAATTTCAAAAACTAATTTTTCGGATTCTATGAGATCCTAAATGATCATAGGAATTGATAGAAATTCATTTCCGATCGGTTATGATTGAGATATTACAAATCTAAAACTTACTAAAAATAGTAAAATCTCTAATTTCCAGAAGATCTCCTCGATATATTTTACCATAACAACTAATTTAGAAGATCTCCTCGATATATTTTACCATGTCAAATTTCATGCGATTTCTGCGTGACCATTGATTTAAATTTATTTTGTTGATCACTTTTGATAATCTCATCTGCCATATATAATATGTCCTATATCATCAAGGTTGCTCTATGGACGATGTACTTGATTATAAATATGAACACAATTTTTCTTTTTTTGTGGTCCCAATTAAGTCAATGCAATTGTACAATCCCATGTCATTTCTCTCACATTTCCTCTGTTGCTAATAATAATAATAATAAACAGAAAGCTCATGACTTCCAACATCTGTTCCTTGATGATGATAAGCTTCGCTGTGAATCATGAGAAAGATTTCCAGTGTAAGTCAGGCAAAGTTTTGTAGAGTTCCCATCATAATCAAATCCCCCAAAGCACCCAATAAAGTTTTGTGAACACAAGGAATCAAAAGACAAACTGAGCATGTTTAAAAAGGTGTTTCACATTATCACATAGTATATGCTTTTAGATATATATATAGGGGTAGGGCTGCAACTTGGGTCGGGTTGAACCCGAACCCGACAGGTTGAACCCGAATTTTACATGGGTTGGGTTGATCAAATCGGGTTCGGGTTCGGGTTCGGGTTGGCCAATTCGGGTTGACTCACAAATCGGGTTGGGTTCGGGTTGACCTCCGACCCAACCCGACCCAACCCGAACCCGTAAATTAATAGTTAAAAAAAGATCATGACCGTTTATTTTGTAACTTCTAATATGGGTAGTCCAAATTTTAGGTAAATCTAGCTAATCTTATGGGTTGGGTGGGGTTGTTTTATTTAATTTACACATCATGTTATAAATTCGGGTTGGGTCGAGTTGGTTCAATTCGGGTTGAAAATCGGGTTGGTCCAATTCGGGTTAAGTCGGGTTGGGTCGGGTTGGTTTATTTAATTTCGGGTTGGGTTCGGGTTGGTCCAATTCGGGTTGAAAATCGGGTTGAGTCGGATTAGGGTTGAGTAGTTTGGAATTCGGGTTGGGTTCGGGTCAACCCGAACCCAACCCACCCGAGTTGCAGCCCTATATAGGGGATAATCAACAGTAACAGCAATGCTGTTGTATGGTTGTTTTTTTGTATGCAACTCACCGTTCAAGTTTAGTCTTGATGCATGCATTTAATGCTCAGTCAAAGTACTAGAGAATTCTTGTTGGCCTGGTGTGGATAGAGATTTTTACAGTTCGATCCTGAAAATTGATTTTTTTTTGCTATTCTGAATGAATTTTTAAAATGAGACCCCGTAAATATTAACTTATTGATCTTGTAAATCATTTTATTTTAAGCTATAATAATATTACAAAAGGCAAAAAAAAAATTAAATTTTAATGGAAAGAAAAAATGATATAAAAATCATAAAAATATCTAAATGATTTGAACACTATTTATTTTAAACAATTTGGATGGACTAGGGAGAGAGATATGGAGGGGAGAAATTTTAGACCAAGATTTTGAGAAAATTTTTTTTTTTAGAGAAACTAATTCATAAAGAAAATTTATATAACTCACTCTTCATTTATTTTGTTCCGTTGATCATATGGTTATTGGGACCCTTCTTGGGTGGGGGCGGCTTTAGATAATTGTCTTGGTTGTCTTTGCTCGGGGTTAGCCTTGGATCAAAGCTAAGGTTGAATTTAGAAGAACATGGTTGAACCCGGCTTTTGGGCAGGTCTGATTAGATTGTATTCAAATTATGTCTAGAATTCAGTGTACCCACATCAGATGCCATGATAAAGTCATATTGGAATATATAATAGATATATAGTTAAGATTTAATTGATTTTTAACTAGTTACATAAAATCTCTATAAATACGATTTCTTTCTTATAGTTTGTTCGTTAAGATGTTGTTGGAGATGTTGATATTTATTCTTATAAGTTGACATGAAGAGAGGTTTTATTTTTAGGCAAGGGCATTTCATGTTGAGAGATTCGCAGAAATCCAAATAAAAATTGAAAGAGTAGCTAAGAAATAAAAAAATCATCATAGAATTATTTGAGTATCTTAAAAATTTTGTATCTCAACTTATTTTTCCTGTGGACATAATACTAAAGAATCCAACTAGTCGAGTTCAATTTGAATTAAGTAAACCACAATCCGATTTAGGTTTGGTGTTGAGTTGATCATTTTTATAAACAATGTTTTGGGCAGTTCCACGGATGATTCAAATATTTTTTTATTTTTCTAAAATTAGTAAATCTCATTACTAGGTTTCGTTTTATAATGAATTGAGTGGATTCATTTTTAATAAATATATAAATAAATGAGCAAAATATATATCTCACTGGATGATTATTGAAGTATGTAATAACTCTGTTTTTCTATTATATATAAACTAACAACTAATTCACATTAGCATTTGATTGCATGATTAAACAGTTTTTACATTTGAAGGAAGCTACTTCTACAATCGTACAACCAAACAGTTTTTTCGTAGCGACTTCCTACATATAGATTTCAAATAAATAATATTTAAAAATTACGATTTTCTAAAGCTAGGAGATGAACTTCTGTAAAATCAATCTTAAAACATATATTCATGCAAAGTCAAGCTACATAGAATCAGGAACTATAAGCCCATGTTTGGAATGAGAATAAACCCCAGATAACCCCGGATAACTTTGGATAGAAATTTTGTTGTGTTTGGAAAGCCTGGATAACCCCAGATAAAATATGTCAGAATAAACTGGTATAAAGTGGTATATGGATTCCAATCAACCACTAGAATAAAAATTATTCTAGGTTATTCCACCCAAAGAATATGTGGGTCCACTGTAAAATCAATTGTCTTCACCTCTTATAAATCACCAGTCAAATCAACTATCATTATTTTTTTACCTTTTATAAATCATTGTCCATACTTTATTTACATTTTACTAAAACAATAAAACATTTATTCTTATATTTACTAACGAGAATAATTCAAAAAATAATCAAACACAAAATTAATTTATCTTTATTTATACTCACTTATGTCAGAATAACTGTATATCCAAGATTAAGTTTTATTCTGTATCGGACTTAATCCCCCGTTTGGATAGTGGAATTGAGTTATTCTGGATAGATAAATATGCCAGTATAGATAACAAATATACATGAATAAGAGATTTTATATTTGGTTGTGTTTTTTTTATTCTCATTGGGAAACGTAAGAATAAAGGTTGAGTTGTTTGATTGATAAAGAATAAAATATAAATAAAGTGTAAAAAAGTTGATTTGACACGTGAACCATTTGATGTATAAGAGGTGTTGATAGGTGATTTGATGTGATAAGGTGTAAAAAGTTGATTTGACATGTGGGCACATGAGAATAGATAAAGTGAGTATAACTTATCATATGAGTTAATTAGAATTGTTATACTCTCTTATACTCGTTTAAATTGACTTAGTAATACCAAGTTATACCCTGTGAACAAACAACCATTTTCTTTATCCCTTCTTATACCATCTTTCTTATACCATCTTTATACTACCCTATACTCGTTTATTCCGCTATCCACATGAAAACATAAGAGTGTCATGAAAAACAATATAATATTGAAGTAGTAGATAGTTAGGTACATAGGTAAGTCACCCAACAAAATAATAATATAAAATTAACACCCTTCTCATCATTATAGAAACCACCGATAAGTATTGGTTTGGCCAAACACGTACAAAAACAAACAAACAAACAAAAATCTCCGCGTGGGGTCCACTGATCCAACGGTCTAATTAGCTGTAGACTCACACAATCTGCGCCGTTAAGTAATAACATATCCAACTTCCCAACCGCGTCCAAAATAAAAACGAAATATCCCCCCAACCCCAACCCCCCCCCCCCCCCAAAATAAAATAATATAAAATACATCCATCAATTAAAAGATATTTTAATAGGTTTTTATGACTCACTGAACCTGATTAGACAGGGGAATTGGATTATTAACGCTAAAGATAAACTATATTAGGATTGTTATATTATTAGGAAAATAATTCATTTTCTATTCTTTATAATTTATGTTGTAAACATTCCTCCCATTTCATAAATAAAAAAATGTGAGTAATGATTTATAAAATGTAAAAACTGATTTAAAATATAGACTTATGATATATATTAAGTTGAATAACATAATTTCAAGTATAGACTTAAAATACTAATATTTTTATTCTTTCTATTTTAACATATATATAATGTATTATTCATGTTAAACAAATAATATTTTATTCTTTATTTCACCCTATTCACCCATTTTCCCTTTTATTTTGCAATCCAAATAGGGAAATGAATAAAGGCATGAATGCTGATATAAGTGGAGAATAAACAACTTATTTTATTTGTTATATAAAGAGATAAGAATAAAATATGGTCAATTATTATTATTTTAAATTAAAATAATTTTTTTTAATATCGGAGAGGCTCTCTGTGGCTGATTTTACGGTGTGTGTATATATATATATATATATATATATATATATATATATATTTTAATTCCACCTAAAGAATAAATTAACATTCATCCCATTTTTTTAACCTAATTTTAACAAGTATAAATATTAACAGAAATAATAAACATTTTATTTCTTAAAATCAAGATAATTATCATTAAAAGTTTATAAATAGCAAAACTAATCAATGTAATATTTTGACTTAAGGATCCGCGAATCCATGTCACCATGAAAGAAACCCCCAACGAAGGCACGACGATCGGTTACTCCTCCTTTACATCACAATCGTTTTCTTTCCAATCAAAACTCATTCCGATTCCCGACACGTCCAAACTTCTGGACAGATGTCACAGATCTACAAAATGATATCGTCACCGCGAAACAACTCATACACTCAACGGTCATAATCTTTAAAAAACAAATAAATCGCCGACAGCTCCAAATACGCGCACAAAAGAATAATTAAAAAAAACAGTGACTCGAACTTTGACTCGTCTTCTCCTCGCGATATATATAAAACGCGCGATCTTTTCATTTCTTCTTCTCATCAAAAACCAAAACCAAAACAAGAACAAAAACAAAAACAAAACGTCTCTCAAAAAGGACTTCGAAAATCGTTCGAAAAAAGAAGAAAAAAATGGCGGTCGCGATGGTCGCGGCGTCGTCGCCTGTCTTTTCGCCGTCCCGGGCTAGCCTCTCCTGCCGGAACTCCTCCTCCTCGCCGGAGACCCTCCGATCGGACAGCCTCCCTTCGTCGCCGTCCCTTTCGAGGTTCCAGAAACAACCGAGTGGTCTCAGGGCTTTTTCTCCTGGGTCCTTGAACGCTTCGGTGACGGTGGCTAAGGCGACGGCGACGACGGGGGGTTTGAAGCGGAAGAGACCGTCAATGATCGACATACCGGCGCAGCCGGTGACGTTCGATCTGCCGGTGCGGGAGGAGGGGGAGGGGAGGGAGGTGGTGGAGGTGGAGACGGAGAGGTTCGCCGTTTGCTGTAAGAAGGGGAGGAGGAGGGAGGCGGTGGAGGACCGGCACTCGGTGGTCGTTGATGTCGATGGGGATCCTAAGCAGGTGAGATATGAAAGAAAAAAAAAGTGGGATTATTTTTTTGGGGATTTTTGGGTTTTTTTTTTATTTTAATGAAAAATTGCAGCTTTTTTTAGGGCTAGAATTGAAATACCCAAAAGTAGGGCTTTGTTACTTATGTAATTGTGGATGAATCTAAAGATTTTAGGATCTGGAGGAACTGGGTTCCTTGAATTTCTTTAAAGTTTGCAGCTTTATTTGGTTTTGGATCTGATATACTCATTTTTTTCTAGGTGCCAATTAGGTTTTCCTTAATTGCTGATTCTTTTATTCTAGCATGTTCAGAGGTCACATCATGGATGAACTTAAAGCAAAATTGGATACTTGATCTAGCCTAAACATTTTTTGAGGAATTCAATAGATATATAATTCAATGTAATGCGAACACTAATCGCGCTCAATTAGGGATTGAACTGCAATAACACATTAGTTACATGATATGTTCAGTTTGGTTGTGATTTGTGTTGATAAGGAACTGAATCTTACATGATATGGTTTGATTGCAGGCTTTCTTTGGTGTTTTTGATGGGCACAGAGGTGCGCTAGCTGCAGAGTTTGCTGCCCAGAACTTGAGTAAGAATATAAAGTGTGAATTGATGAAAGATGGGGGTGATAATGTTGAGGAGGCCATAAAGAACGGGTATTTAACGACGGATGCCGAGTTTCTGAAAGAGGGGACACTCGGTGGGACGTGTTGTGTGACTGCATTGATCCTGAATGAACATCTTATTGTATCCAATGTTGGAGACTGCCGAGCTGTTGTGAGTCGGGGAGGGATGGCTGAGGCACTAACTTCGGATCATCGACCTTCAAGAGATGACGAGAAGGAGAGGATTGAAAGCCTTGTAAGTTGAATTCTTAGACTCCTTTCATGTTCCTTGAATTAGTTGTGGTATTTTCCGCTTCTCTTATTAGTCATGTTCATGAGTGTCTTCCGTTGATTTAAGCATATAAAATCCTTTTTATTGTATCCAATTTTAAGTTCATCTGGTTATCATTCATACCTTTTCTCTTAGCTTCTCTTCATCTTTGGATTGCATCCAATTCACTTGCACAAGCCTACCATTGCTCTAATTTGTGTCATCATTTGATGTTAAAAAAAAAGACATTATTTTTTTTTTCAATTTTATTTGACTGGGTTGATAACCTGAAAACTCACCTTTTTATTAATTTTAAATCTGCAGGGAGGCTATGTTGATTTCTGTCATGGAACATGGCGAATACAGGGATCATTAGGAGTATCAAGGGCAATAGGGGATTCCCATCTCAAACAATGGGTCATAGCAGAACCAGAGACGACAATCTTGCGAATCAAACCTGAAACAGAGTTCTTGATTCTAGCCTCTGATGGGTTGTGGGAAAAGGTAAACTTCATACATCTGTTTGAAACAATCTTTTAAAGTCTCTTTCAAGGTTCGTTTTATTCTGTCCTCTGCATTGCAATACTAATGGGTGTTCATTTTTCGTTTTCAGGTTAGTAATCAAGAGGTAGTCGATGTTGTCAAGCCCTTCTGCGTGAAATCCAGTGGGACCTCCTCCCTCTTATCTGCCTGTAGAAAACTCACCGACTTATCAAGGTCTCGTGGTTCGGTTGATGATATCACTGTGATGGTAATTCAACTGGAGCATTTTATCTAAAAGGAGAATACCAGCGCATTCATCGAGCGAACTTCATTTGGTTGGTACATTAGTCAGGATCAGCTTTTGCTTGCAGGTGTTCCTATTTAATGACCTTGCATGCACCAGTGACTATGATAGTCGAATTATTTTTTTTTCTTTAACTTATGGGGGCGTGTGTGTGTGTGTGGGGGGGGGGGGGGGGGGGGGGGGTGGTGGTTTAATCTTCTGTTTCATGATGTATTATCTAACCATGAATAATGCTGCTGACAATTTATATGGTTAGTATGGTAGCTAGGTGTAGCTTATGTATATAGACAGAAGAGGGTTTTCATATCCTTTGCTGCTGAATTGTTTCCTTTAACTTTCAAAATAATACAGGAGTTTCAATCTTCTCTGGCTTTTCTCTTTATTTTGAGCTATGCTTTAAGTACTGCCATGACCTAGTCACCAAAATAAGCAATGGGTGGCTGATTTTCCTTCCATGTGATTACTTTGTTACACTAATAAGTCTTATATGCTGTCACAGGTGTGATTTTGAATTGAACTAGTAAAGATTGTGAAAAGCAAGATCTTTCTAGTGATAATGGAAAAATAATTGGACCAACTTTTCACTTAGGGGTCATGTACTCTTAAAAAAAAAAACTAACCTACCCCGCAAAAAAATAAAAGAGATCAAAGAGATCAATTTGATTAGATGAGACTATTATATGCAGATCATCACATGAAAAGTTCAAGAGATTTAATTGGGTTGTTAATAAAGTTAAAGTAACACACTTTGAATAGGTTTCATTGTTTCCTTGCATGACCGGGACAACTCAAGCATGCAAACTCAAAAGCCTGAATAACATTTTCATAGCTTGCTACACTTGTTGAACTGAAAGGGTTAGACCATATCAACATTTGATCAGGGTGATGAAAAATCATGGTGTTGAAATAAATTTTTCTGCCAGGGTAATTAAGCAATAAGCATGTCAACATATTTGTATCTTTTCAAATTGTATTCTGAAAAATAGAAAGTTTACGATATTCATACGTGCATATTCATAATTCTAAAAATTTAAATAACTACTTTGCTATTTCTGTAATATTTAAGTGGAATGAGAAATATATAACTGAATTTGAAAAAATATGAATTCAAAATTTAACATCTCTTGACAAGCTAAAAGGCAATGGAATAAAAATAGGCAATGATTAATTGCTCTTGTTTGAACTCAATGTAATCAAAGAGTGTAATAGCTTATTGAGGCCACTTTTGGTTGATGGTTTCCACTAAAAGTTATCAATAAAAAAAAGGGCAATTTGCTTAAATAGCATAGTTAAAATGAATATTTACAAAATTAACACCCCATATGAATATTAGCAAAAAATAACACTGGACGCACTCAATGATTTTTTTTAACACTGGAAGCACCATTTATATATGCGCCTCCTTTGTTTTTTGTTTTCTTAAGGAGTTGCTGACTTGCTGTATATATATGCCTCCCTCTTTTATTTAAGTTGTGATCACTTTTTCTTCTTGAATTAAATATTAATTAATAGATGATATTTTTTATATTAAATTTTAGTGGCTAAGGTTTTTTTAATTGAGAAAAGAGAAAATCATGGAAGAATGAAGATTTGTTTGTGATTATCTTGAGAAAATCACTATTGTTTAAATATATCCAATTGAATCATGGAAGATCTTTTAAGGATAGTACTTTTTAAAAATTTAATTAAAAAAGTTAATTGATAAAGACAAATGAATCTTCCATAGTCTTCTCTTTTCTCTTCGGGTGGCATTAAAAAAAAATCTGCGCCATTAAAATGGTTCACAGAAAAATATCAACCATTAATTAATATAAACTAAAAAAAAATAGAACCATGGATTTTTTTTGTTTTGACACCCATTTTATTGACCCATTGACCAAGTCCCATTTGGGGGACTTTATCTACAACTAGAATGCATGTGGACCGTTGATTAAACAAAAGACTAGGTCAAATGAAAAGAAAAAAAAACATTAGCCGTTACACTCAAGTCATTTTTTGCGACTGATCTTGTGGTCTCTAACACACTTTAAAATTTTCTAACAAACTTTAATATTTTCTACAAAGTATTTATTATTTACTTATAAAAAAAATAAATATAAATAATTAATAAAATGAATATATATATATATATATATTTGAATTTTTTGCATATATACCCTCAGTTGAAATTTATTTTTGTGAATTATCCCTACTACATTCCTGATTGCAAACATACCCCTATTGAGTTTAGAAATCATGTATTCATACCCCATGTGGATAGTGACCGTGACATCTGTTAATATTTCTCTGTTAATCTATACTACTATATAAAAGTCTCTTAATCCAAAAATTTGTCAAATGACCGTTTTATCCCTACCAAATCATTCAATCCCATTACAATCCATTCACACCACTTTACTCATAACCATTTGACCATTTTACACCTACAATTCTAATCAATCCCAAAAAAATCCATTCACATCATTTTAATCTCATTCATAATTTATTCCAATACATATATTTCATCATATCTTATATAAAACCATATTGCTAACTTACATAAATTATACGTATTTGAATATTTTTATATATACAGACTAAAATTAGATAAATATATTTATTAACTTATAATTAAATTCAAAAATCTTGATATTATGAGGATAAGGGGATACTTATAAAATGAAAGGATATTTAAAATATAATTCATTATTAATTTTATTATTATTTTTAAATTAGTAACTTTTAACAATACAAAAACAATATATTTACAAAATATATTATGATTGTATATTACATATGTAAAATAAGTTGTGAACAAATACAACATAATGTCATTATGAATATGCAAAAAAATAATGTCATTATAAATATGTGTCCATTAAGTGATGTTAGCATTTACTCCATTCACACTGATTTCTCCCCTCTATTAACGCCCCAGACATTCATCCCCTCATCTTCCCCTCATCTTCTTCATGAAGACCTCTCCTCCAAATTCTTCCATGCATGTTAATTTGTCTTTACTTTCACCATTTAATCCACCATTATTCATCAGATTCCTTTCACCTTCTTACAAGTAACTCTTCAACCCCCATTGTTTCTTTATATTTATATAAAATGGGATGAATTTTCTTTTTAATATCTTGATTTTCATTTTCTTATTCATGATCTTTGACGGTGAGTTATCGTGTACTTTATATGGAATATATCATATATGATTTTTTTTATAAATTCTGATTTTTTCCTTTTTCAATAAGACAATGATCGATTTCTAGGTTCCTTCCTTCACAACTTCTAAGGCGAGGCGGTGGTCGCGTCGAACAAACAACAAATCCAATATATGTGAGAATGGCTTAACTCATTTTTTCTATTTTTTTTTTATTTCTATTCTATGTATCACGTTTTAAATTCTATTTTCTTAAAGATTTAATTCAAATCACAAAAGAAAATCTGAGTTTTAAATATTTTTAATGGGTTATCATCATGAAATTATAATAATAAATTTTATAAGAATATCCTAAAATATATATATATATATATATAGATATGAAAATGGTATTATTTATACTTAAAAGCCACTTTCATGAATAGATTTGAAAATGGTGTGATTCATAAAAAATTACATTTTTCCGTCTTCTCAGAATTTTTGAAATGTTAATCCGGTAATTGAAAAATAGGATTAAACTTTTAATATAATTTTATGGGTTTTTAATTTTTAAGTCCCTACATATAATTTAGTGATAGATCTTTTTCAAAAACTAATAATATACCCTTTAAATCGATCACTGAATCATATAATTTATGGGGGCTTCTAAATATTATCCAAATAAAAAAAAATTTGAATTTAATTTTTTTTCGATGGGGATATTATCATGAAATTGTAGTAACAAAAAATTATTTGATTTTAATATATAAGATTTAAAATTTGATTAAGATTTGATTTCATAGTTTTTGTTAATCTAATTTGAATAGGATTTTATTCATAGATTTTTTACAATATACTTTGATTCTGATATTTTCCTAATTATAATAGAGTACAAAAAATTTTCTATAGAGAATTATATTTTCAATATCCATAGATTTTACAATTACCCCCTTGGCCTCTAATCATGATAATATTATGATATTCAATTTTAATTATAAGTTAATTTAATAAATATGAATATTCAAATACATTTAATTTACATAATTTTATTTTAATGTATTATTGTGTTTTCCTACCATGTAATATTCCATATCAAATGCAATTACTTGCATGAATTATGGTTCTTGAAAAAAATGCATCTATGTCCATATACCACATTGACCTTTCTTAACTAACACTATTTTTTGATAGATGTCAACCATTCACGACTATGTACAAAAATATAATTTTCGAACTACCTAAAATTTTCTGTTAAAACATGATTAGCAGGCAATGCAAATTCATTGAGGAAAATTGGTTCACTTCTTTTAGGCACGATATATTTATTAAAATATAATTAACAAGAATATGGATGAATAAATTCATGATAGTAATCATTTACCATTTCATAAATCAATGAGAGTAAAAAAAAATTTCCCATGGAAATTTGTATCTTGGATATCCATTGATTTTACAGTGATCCCCTAAAATATATAAGGGGATTATTAATTAGAATTATTAATGATCTTAAAATGAAAGTATTTAACTAATCATTGAATTATTAAAAAAAGTTTAAATACTAATTTGTTTTATCATGATAAAATTATGATTAGTCCATGTGATTTTAAATCACTTGAAACCGAGGACCAATAATGCAAATGTTTTTTTTATACATAAACTTGCTTCTTTACTAATTCAAATTAATAATGTTTTAGATGAAAAATAGGGAATACTTTGTTCATCTCATAATATATATAAATACATGATATATATAAATATTTATATTTCAATTTTCACATGGCTTGCATTGATACTTATAATAAGATAAGGGGAGCATTCGAGCATTTTCAAAAACATGAGCAAAGAAAGAATGGAAAAAATGTTAATACCATGTATTGTTATAAGACAGTTCACTACATCTTACTTAAAATAACATATAAATATTTATATTATTATCCTCCTATGTCTCAATTACACATGGATATTTTCTTATGTGCATTTGCACATACACAATAACTAGTCATAGTTAAGTGTTGGAAAACTTCAAAAAATAAACACCCCCCAATCAGTTTTTTATGGTCAAAGTCATCTTCTTCTTTCTCCCTCTCCATTTTGTATTTCTTCTCTATTTTTCAACTTTTGCAATTCCTTCTCTTCCCCTTTTTATCCTCATTTTTGTTCTTTTTTTCTCTCTCTCTCTCTCTCTTTCTCCTTTTTGATAGAAATCAGCTAAATCCTTCGAATTTATTCACTTATTTGTTTTTTCTCAAATCTAATGTAATGAGTAGTTCCATGAGTAATCTCAACCTAAATTCAAACTCAAATGCCTGGCTTGCTAAATGAATAAATACTTAGGATTAGAGCCAAATTTAAAAGGATAAAAAGATCACTATTTTTTATCCAAATTTTCATTTAGTAATGCAATTTAATTTGTTATTCTTATTTTTTGTGTTCTTATCTTGAATTTTATTATATTTGAATAACATAATCTAAAATACGAGATAACTTCAAAAAAAAAAAAGTCTACAATTCTTATTAATGGAGCATCAATATCAACTATTCTCATAAGCATTCAATCAAGGGAAAATCCATATAACCCCCTTTAATTTTTTAGATATCTATATACCCCTTGTAATCTTAATATATCCATATAACCTCCTGTAAACACACTATAAATGCAAATAACCCTTTACGGCCAGTGTTCTGATATGCGGTTTACATGCGGTTGGGGTACCGCACAGAGTATATACGGTATGCGCAGTGGCGGCTCCAGAAAGTTCCATTGATGGGGTCATTAAAATAAAAAAATTTTATAAAATTTTAAAAAAATCAATTCTCATCATATATTTATAAAAAAACATAAAAATTTCATTTTGAAAATATAACTTAAATTTATATAAAAAAAATCATCAAAGAAAGGAGATTAAGGATTTTCAATATATAAACTTTTACGATTGTCATCGATAATATTTCATATTTTGGATTTGTTGTATAATAATTTCATTATCAATGTTATCGAATATTTTTTTCAATATATAAAACAATCATTCATGCACTGATCTCCTATTCTATTACGTGATTGACGCGTCTCTATTGGTGTGTGTAGGTGATTGACGAGTTCGTTGGTGATTTTTTTTTAAAAAAAATGAAGTAATGGTCCCACTATTTTTTCATTGTAAGTGGGTGTAGGCTTTTTAATGGGTCTATGAGCTGATTTATTTCAAAAAAAATTTTGATGGGCCATTGGTTTGTTTCAATAAAATTTTAAGTGTTGTTATCATCAATTTTTTCTTAGTCCAAAATACAGTTCTATATACCTCATTAGAAATCCAGTTAAACATATATCTCGTTAGACATTGTATATACCTCATTAAATATTTTGTTACTTACTAAAAATGAGTTTATTTAATTTGAAATGGAGAGATATACACTTTTTATCAAAACATATATTTTATTAAATGATGTTTACTATTTAAAAATAAATAAAAACATGTTTGGTCTGAATTGTGATTGATAAAACAAACTGATAACATTGTTCAAAAAAAATTAATAGGCTAAACTTTGGGTTAAACCAGGGGCTTGTTTATTTATTTATTTTTTAAAAATTTTGGTGGGGTCAGTTGACCCCACCTTTCACAACTTGGCGCCGCCCCTGGGTATGCGGAAGTATATGTGAGAGTATATGTGGTTCTATAATTTTTTATTAATGAAAAATATATGATAATTTCTAAACATATTAACATAAATATTAAAGATACACATACAAAAAAGATATGCTAAATATATTAAAAGATATTCAATTTTATCAAAAGTGTCTACACCTTAAATATTATCAATCACTAACATATACATATTGATAGTCCCAAATCAATTATACATAACCAATAATAACAATTAAATAATAATTGACTGGTGCTAGGCATTTATTGATGACTGGTGTTAATTTATTAAATGAACAAAGACATGTGTAAAACACTAGGACATGTAACTTGTACACCAAAATCCATTAAAAAAAAAGGACAGACATTTGTGGCTAAGCATCTCCATAAAAAAGAATAACAGTGAGACAGTGAGAGAACAAAGAGAGTGCGAGAGATCAGAGAGAGCTGCAGAGAACTAGTGTGAGAGTGGGCAGAGAGAGAGAGTGTGTGAAGGCTGAGAGACACGGACAGAGGAGTAGTCGGCGACGCTGAAGAAGAAGATCGGACTGAAGAAGAAGAACAGCTGAAGAAGAAGTCGCTAAAGAAGAAGAATTGAAGAAAACCCCTTGTTTAAAAAAACAAGTCGCTGAAGGACTGAAGAAGAAGTCGCTGAAGAAGAAGACGGACTGAAGAAGATCGGACTGAAGAAGAAGTTGCTGAAGAAGAAGACGGACTGAAGAAGAAGTCATTGAAGAAGAAGGACTGAAGAAGACCCCGATCCGTTTAAAAAAACAAAACCTATAGGTCATGCCCGCATATGGCCCGATTCCAACGAAAGCGCTGCGGTCTCTCAACCGAACCGCCCATGCGGCCGCATTCAAAACAGTGCTTACGGCCTTACGGTTAAAATTTCTTTAACATAGTTGAAATATTCCAGGCATATTCCATTATCGAAACTAAGTTTAACAAATATGTATTCTTTTAACACTTGAAAAACAACTAATACTTAAAAAAACAGCCTCATATTTTAAATTTACCCTCCTTTAGGGTTTTTTTTTAAATATTGATTATTTTTAGAGGGTTAAAACAATACATATCTATTAACCATGGCTTAGATAACAAAATATGCTCAAAATATTCTAATTTTGTTAAATAATCTTTATCCACGGGGGGTTATTTGTATTTATGGTGTGTTTACATGGGTTATATGGATATATCAAAATTACAGGGGGTTATATGGATATCCGGAAGATTAGATGGGGTTATATGGATTTTCCCCATCAATCAACCATAAGAAATGCATGTAATCTAATGATAAGCATTGATATTTAGTTCAAATTATGTGTGTGTTCAGATTCCGCACATTTAGTTTGGTTATTATCACAAAATATATCTTATCATTCACAATTACATGATTGCATAAATGAGATTTATAGTTATGATGATCAGGAAGATCCTATAGTTTTTGTATCGGTCTCCCGACATTTAGTGAGGGTGTCAGAATATATAGTTCACATGCTCAAAAGATTCAAGGTGAGATTGACGCACCGGCTGCACGATGATCAGATTCGAAAATGGATCCAACTTATTGGGTCTTCTCTATCTAATTGTATAGATTATGTGAAGCAATTACTTAATCAGCCTATACACACTACTGTATAAAACATTTTATAAGAAGAATAGATGCCCATTTGTGCTGGCCCTTGAAACCAAAAAAGAAGAAGAGTTTATTATGCCTTTCTTTTCATGGAATCCGTTCAATTTGTTAGGATTGCAACCACAATTAATAGTCTCTATATTTAAATCAATCAATAAAAATAAATCATACAATATATACTTAATATCTAGAATAGATGAGGATCAATTATGATCCCTAAAATTAGGGATTACATTTACATTAGTAATGTGTTCTAAAATTTTGATATATCATATATTCTTAATAACTCTATAATTAATTATAAATAATAATATAGTTTAAGATGTAATATAAAATAATTAAAAAATATTTCAAAAATATACTAAAAATATATTATAAAATAATATTAAATAAGTTACAGTTAAAAAATAACTCATTATATTCTCATTATGTTGTTATGGTATTTTAAATCTATATATATTGTTCATAATTTTTTCAACTTAAATACAATAATAAATAATATTAATAAAAATATATGATAACATGGCATTGCATGATAACAGGTGATTTTTTTTTTGTTATAATAGATAGATAGATTTAGATTTTCACGTAGCTGACGCCCCTGATGTTATGGGTTGGCTGGGCCTTATAATAAGTTAATCTTTATGGGCCAATGTTAACAAAATCACAAGGTCATTTTCGTACTTTCCACACCCAATTCTTAAGGCGGTTCCGAGGGTCTCCAATCCTATAAAATCACTCGCCCGATCTAAACCCAATTTCATTTTATTTCCCATCTCTAAAACCCTAGAAAAAATGGCGGACGAGAGGGATCCAAAGAAGAAGGGCTCCTCGCACGTCAGCGGCGGAGCTGAGGCTCACGCGAGGTTCAAACAGTACGAATACAGGGCGAACTCCAGTCTCGTCCTCACCACCGACTCCCGTCCCCGCGACACCCACGAACCCTCCGGCGAACCCGAGTCCCTCGCCGGAAAGATCGACCCCCGCTCCTTCGGCGACCGCGCCTTCCGCGGAAGACCACCGGAGCTCGAGGAGAAGCTCCGCCGCTCCAAGCGCAAGAAGGACGACCAGACATCCAAGCCCGAACCCTCCTCCGACACCGCCCCCGCCAACCACCACCAGAAGCGCCGCCGCCGCGTCGGTCCTGAGGAGAGCGTGCTCTCCCTCACAGACGACGGCGGGTCCTACCGCCCCAAGACCAAGGACACGCGCGCGGCGTACGAGGCGCTGCTTTCGATCGTGCAGGAGTACCTCGGTGGGCAGCCGCAGGATGTGCTTTGTGGCGCGGCGGATGAGGTGCTTGCCGTGCTGAAGAACGAGAAGCTGAAGAACGCCGACAAGAAGGCACAGATCTCGGCCCTTATATCGAGCATCCCACCTCCTCGTTCGATCAGCTTGTCTCCATTGCTCGCCACATCACTGACTACCAGGAGGGCGGCGCCGATGCAGCGGTTGCGACTGCGTCGGATGGAGAAGCTGAGGCGCTGGATGATGATATTGGTGTCGCGGTGGAGTTCGATGAGGATGAGGAGGAGGGGGAGGAGAGTGATCTTGATCACGTTCAGGAGGAGTCCGACGAGGAGGACGAGTTGGAGAATGGAAGGGGGTCCGGTGGGGCGATGCAGATGGGGGGAGTGGACGATGATGAGGCGGAGGCGTCCGATGAGCGGCTGACTGTGAATGTTCAAGACATTGATGCGTACTGGCTGCAGCGCAAGATCTCGCAAGCATTTGGTGACATCGACCCGCGCCAAAGCCAGGAGCTTGCGGAGGAGATTCTCCGGAAGCTCGCTGCGGAGGGCGGTGATGATAGGGAGGTTGAAGGGGTTCTTGTTGTCCTGCTGAACTATGAAAAGTTCGATCTGGTGAGGCTTCTGCTCCGTAACCGGCAGAAGATCGTGTGGTGCACGCGGCTCGCGAGGGCAGAGGGGGAGGAGCAGAGGCGGATGATCGAGGAGGAGATGACCGCCTCTGGGAGCCCTGCGCTCATTGCAATCCTCGAGCAGCTCCATGCCACTCGAGCATCTGCGAAGGAGCGGCAGAAGAATCTCGAGAAGAGCATCCGGGAGAGGCGAGGCGTTTGAAGGATGAGAGTGGGGAGAGAAGGGTTTCTGCTCCAGCTGATAGGGAGATGGAGAATGGGTGGACGAAGGGGCAAAGACAGCTACTTGATCTTGATGACATATCGTTCCGGCAGGGTGGGCTGCTTATGGCGAACAAGAAGTGTGAACTCCCCGACGGATCTTATAGGAACCCTCACAAGGGGTATGAGGAGGTGCATGTACCAGCTTTGAAGGCGAGGCCAATGGCATCGGGGAGGAGCTCGTTAAGATCTCCGCGATGCCTGATTGGGCACGGCCGGCGTTTGAGGGGATGAAGTCGCTGAACCGTGTGCAGAGCAGGGTGTATGAGACAGCGTTATTCACACCCAACAACATACTGCTCTGTGCCCCTACTGGTGCCGGGAAGACCAATGTTGCTGTGCTCACCATACTCCAGCAGATCGCGCTGCACCGCAACAGTGATGGGTCATACAACCATGGGGACTACAAGATCGTATATGTGGCACCTATGAAGGCGTTGGTCGCCGAGGTTGTTGGGAACCTCTCGCATCGGCTGAAGTCTTACAATGTTGTGGTGAAGGAGCTGAGTGGAGACCAGTCACTGACTAGGCAGCAGATTGAGGAGACCCATATCATTGTCACGACCCCGGAGAAATGGGACATTGTTACGAGGAAGTCGGGGGACCGGACTTACACTCAATTAGTGAAGCTTCTCATCATTGATGAGATACACCTCCTCCATGACAATCGGGGCCCAGTTCTTGAGAGTATTGTTGCTAGGACAGTCAGGCAGGTGGAGGAGACTATGGATCATATTCGTCTTGTGGGTCTCTCGGCCACTCTTCCGAATTATGAAGATGTGGCGAGGTTCTTGCGCATTGAAAACAAGGCTGCTGGCCTCTTCTACTTCGATAACAGCTATAGGCCTTGCCCGCTCGCCCAGCAGTATATCGGGATCTCGGTCAAGAAGCCATTACAGAGGTTCCAGTTGATGAATGAAATCTGTTATGAGAAAGTCATGGGTGTCGCAGGGAAGCACCAGGTGCTTATCTTCGTGCATTCCCGGAAGGAGACAACAAAAACAGCGCGTGCGATAAGGGACACCGCTCTTGCAAATGACACACTGGGTCGGTTTCTGAAGGATGATAGTGCCAGTCGGGAGATCCTCCAGAGCCAGACGGAGCTTGTCAAGAGTAACGACCTCAAGGACCTGCTTCCATATGGTTTCGCAATTCATCATGCTGGGATGGCTCGGGTGGACCGGACACTGGTGGAGGAGTTGTTTGCAGACGGACACGTGCAGGTGCTGGTGTCCACTGCCACACTCGCGTGGGGGTCAACTTGCCAGCCCACACTGTGATCATTAAGGGCACACAGGTTTACAACCCAGAGAAGGGGGCTTGGACTGAGCTGAGTCCACTGGATGTTATGCAGATGCTTGGCCGTGCGGGGAGGCCCCAGTATGACTCATATGGAGAAGGGATTATATTGACGGGCCACAGCGAGTTACAATACTATCTGTCCCTTATGAATCAGCAACTGCCAATTGAGAGCCAGTTTGTTTCTAAATTGGCCGATCAGTTGAATGCCGAGATCGTTCTAGGGACGGTGCAGAATGCTCGAGAAGCATGTGCCTGGCTTAAGTACACTTATTTATATATTCGCATGCTTAAAAACCCTACTCTTTATGGTTTGCCGGCTGATATCTTGGAGAAGGATGAATTTCTGGAGGAGAGGAGAGCCGATTTGGTAAGCCTTGAACTTTCATTCCCTCCCCCTTCTCTTTTCTTGTCAATTTCATGCATCCTACGTGATAGTATCTGTCCTCTTGCCGCTGTTATTTACTGCATAAATAGTTCTTTTATTTATATACTGATAGGAATCCTACCACCAAATTTCATTAAAAAAAACTTTGAGGTACAATTCAAAACAACATAAACAACTTAATTTAAAAATAAGATAAAAGCAAAAAGTAGAAGACAGATCTACTGTTACACTGCTTGGATCATACGCAGATCCTTTATAGATAGAATCCAACATTGAATTGTTGCTTTTCCTGTCTCCGAACAGTCTAACTAATGTATTTCATTTTGTTCCCCTGCAATTCATTTATAAATATTGTCCTGCTTAAAAAAAGTTTCTTTGTGTGTTCCTCTTGTATTAGTTGAGATATATCTTCTAATCTGTACATCTAATGTGATGTGTTCAATTTCCTCTGAGTGAGCTTCTGACATGACCCTTATATTGCACAAAGAGCTGTAATTACTTTTTGATTTACATTCTTAAAAAGGAACAAGTCCGTATTGGGGTGCTGTTAGTAACATTTGAAAGGGAAAAACTGTTTATAGAGGATAAGGGTTGTATTGGGGTGCTATTATTAGTAGAATTCTCTTCTACTAATCTCACGCCGTATGTATTTTATATTTTGTATGCTTTGGGCTCCTTCCTTTTCATAATGAAATTGCGGTAGGTGGCTTACCATTCCAATAAAAAAAGGTATAAGAAGTCAGGCGTGATCAGCTTATTCTGAGAGGAATCTGGACTTTTTAATCACCCAAGGATCCATCACACTTTTTTTTGGATAGGCAAGTGGTAGGATTTGAACCCAAGATCTCTTGATTGCAAATTATTTTGTCAACATTGAGTTTTGGGTCCAACCCCTGATCCATCGCCATTCGCTTTATTATCGTGAAAATGTAATTAAATTTTTTTATACCTGCTTCTCATTTTCATACTTTGAATTTGTTTGCTAAGTTGAAAGAAACAGAAGCAACCAAAAAATACATACTTACATGGAGTCTGCTTCCCATCATGAATTCATGATTAACTTTGCATTTCATTTGTTCTTCCTGCTTCTGATTATTGTCAAATGAGTGTTTCCCAAAATCTATTTTATATAAAGATGTTTCCTGGCTTGGCATTTATTAGTATCATTCTTGATCTGCCCCTTATAATGATAAAATTTTTCTGAAGACTTGTACAATGTAATGGGAAGTGTATTTGGGCTGAGATCTGAAAGAAGAGGATTGAAGACATTGGAGTTGGAATTCATTGGAAATAGGCTATGTAAACTTGACACAAAACTTAGTTGGGGCAAAGTCTATGATGGTTTGGCTGATTACTTTCTAGCCATGTTTGCTTCAGATGGATGTTTCTCGAGTTGTCATTTGTATTGCATTTTTTTTTGTGGGTAATTTTTTTTTGGTTAAATCTTTCCCTATCAGTAGGCGGCAAGAGTCGAACCCAAGTCCCCTCACTAAAGAAGGGGTACCTCTCCCATCCTACCAAGAGGAGGTTCGGTTGTATTGCATATTTGCTTAGTCATTCACTTGCTTTCCATCCTGCAGTTGCCATTGTAGTAGACTATCAAGGTCCCATGGACTTGCTAGTGTGATATCATATGTGCACCCATGGATCTATTCCCACTGTTTTATTTGTCATGATTTTTTTTTGAAATTTTGATCTTATTGTAGATTTTTTATTGTTTCTGTTCTATTTTTGTTGGCTTCAATGTAGGTATAAATAATTTGATAAGTGACTGGATTTGTATTTTGTTTTCTTTCAGATCCATTCGGCTGCTAATATCTTGGACAAAAACAACCTAATCAAGTATGACAGAAAAGTGGGTATTTCCAAGTGACTGACCTTGGCAGGATTGCAAGCTATTATTATATAACTCATGGAACGATAGCTACGTATAACGAGCACCTAAAGCCAACAATGGGTGACATCGAGCTCTGCCGGTTGTTCTCTCTCAGTGAGGAATTCAAATATGTGACCGTGAGACAAGATGAGAAGATGGAACTGGCAAAGCTACTGGATAGGGTGCCTATACCTGTTAAAGAAAGCCTGGAAGAGCCTAGTGCAAAGATTAATGTTCTGCTACAGGCATACATTTCAAGGTTAAAGCTTGAAGGGCTCTCATTGACGTCTGACATGGTGTTCATCACTCAGGTTTGTGGATATAGTAAAATATATCTTGCTTTTTTTTAACCTTTCAGTTTTGTGGCTCTACACGAACTTATGTGCAATCTTTCTTCTTCTGCAGAGTGCAGGACGTCTATTTCGTGCTCTTTTTGAGATTGTGCTGAAACGAGGGTGGGCTCAGTTAGCTGAAAAAGCTATGAATCTATGCAAGATGGTCAATAAGCGGATGTGGAGCGTCCAAACCCCTCTACGGCAGTTCAATGAAATACCAAATGAGATCTTGACGAAAATAGAAAAGAAGGATTTGGCTTGGGAAAGGTACTATGATCTCTCGTCACAGGAGATTGGAGAGCTCATCCGCTACCAGAAAATGGGACGTCAGCTTCACAAGTTCATTCATCAGTTCCCGAAGCTTAACTTAGCAGCTCATGTCCAACCGATAACTCGTACAGTTTTGAGTGTTGAACTAACAATTACCCCTGATTTCCAGTGGGCTGATAAGGTCCATGGATATGTGGAGCCTTTCTGGGTTATTGTTGAAGATAATGACGGGGAGTTCATTCTTCATCATGAGTATTTCATTCTTAAAAAGCAGTACATTGAGGAGGACCACACTTTGAATTTTACAGTACCAATTTATGAACCGCTGCCACCGCATTATTTCATACGTGTAGTTTCAGACAGATGGCTTGGTTCACAAACTGTGTTACCTGTAACTTTCAGACATCTTATTTTACCAGAGAAGTATCCTCCCCCAACTGAACTGCTGGATTTGCAACCTCTGCCTGTGACTGCTCTGAGGAGTCCCTCATATGAAGCTCTGTATCACCAGTTTAAGCATTTCAACCCGATCCAAACTCAGGTGTTTACTGTTTTGTACAACACGGATGACAATGTCCTTGTGGCAGCTCCTACGGGAAGTGGGAAGACCATATGTGCTGAGTTTGCCTTGCTGCGGAATCATCAGAAAGGACCTGATAGTATCATGCGTGCTGTTTATATTGCTCCTATCGAAGCTCTTGCCAAGGAAAGGTACCGAGATTGGGAGCAGAAGTTTGGGAAGGGACTGGGCATGCGAGTGGTGGAATTAACTGGTGAGACGGCAACTGATTTGAAACTTTTAGAGAAAGGGCAAGTTATCATCAGCACCCCTGAGAAGTGGGATGCCCTCTCCCGCCGATGGAAGCAACGGAAGCATGTTCAGCAAGTCAGCCTCTTCATTGTAGATGAACTTCACCTTATTGGTGGAACAGTTGGCCCGGTTTTGGAGGTGATAGTCTCCAGGATGAGGTATATTTCAAGCCAGGTTGAAAATAAAATCCGCATAGTGGCGCTCTCAACTTCTCTTGCAAATGCCAAAGATCTTGGGGAGTGGATAGGTGCAACCTCTCATGGCCTCTTCAATTTCCCTCCTGGTGTGCGCCCTGTACCTTTGGAGATACACATTCAAGGAGTTGATATAATGAATTTTGAGGCGAGGATGCAGGCGATGACAAAGCCAACGTACACTGCTATTGTCCAACATGCGAAGAATGGCAAGCCTGCACTTGTATTTGTTCCCACGAGGAAGCATACTCGGCTGACTGCTCTGGACTTGCTGACATATTTGAAGACCGATGCAGGAGAGAGGCCTGCCTTTCTTCACTGTTCACCTGAAGAAATTGAGCCTTTCATATCACAGATCAGGGAACCCACGTTGAGTGCTACACTTGGTTATGGTGTTGGCTACTTGCATGAAGGTCTATCCAGTATGGATCAGGAAATTGTCTCTCAACTGTTTGAGGCTGGATGGATACAGGTCTGTGTTGCCTGCAGCTCTATGTGCTGGGGATCGCATCTGTCAGCTCACTTGGTGGTGGTCATGGGAACCCAGTATTATGATGGGCGAGAAAATGCACATTCGGACTATCTTATCACTGATATCTTGCAAATGATGGGGCATGCAAGCAGACCTCTTGTGGACAATTCCGGAAAGTGTGTCATTTTGTGCCATGCCCCTAGAAAAGAATACTACAAAAAATTCTTGTATGAAGCATTTCCTGTTGAAAGTCACCTGCAGCTCTATCTACATGATAATCTGAATGCAGAAATTGTCGTAGAAACCATCAAGAACAAACAGGATGCTGTCGATTATATAACTTGGACTTTTATGTACCGGAGGCTCACCCAGAATCCAAACTATTACAACCTCCCAGGCGTCAGCCACAGGCATCTCTCGGATCACCTCTCTGAACTTGTTGAACAGACTTTGAGTGATTTGGAAGCGAGTAAATGTGTGGCGATAGAGGATGACATGGATCTTAGTGCTCTCAATAATGGGATCATAGCATCATATTACTATATAAGCTACACAACCATCGAGCGTTTCAGCTCATCTCTGACCTCAAAGACCAAGATGAAGGGCCTCCTGGATGTTCTAGCATCCGCAACAGAGTACGCACATCTCCCAATTCGACCAGGTGAGGAGGAGCAGATACGGAAGTTGATCAACCACCAGAGGTTCTCCTTTGAGAACCCCAAGTGCACTGACCCACATGTGAAGGCAAATGCGCTGCTGCAAGCTCACTTCTCGAGGCACACGGTGGTGGGGAACTTGGCCGCAGATCAACGTGAGGTTCTGCTCTCTGCAAACAGGCTGCTGCAAGCGATGGTCGATGTTATCTCCACCAATGGGTGGCTCAGCCTTGCCCTTCTGGCCATGGAGGTTAGTCAAATGGTGACTCAAGGCATGTGGGAGCGGGATTCTATGCTCCTGCAACTTCCACACTTCACGAAGGATCTGGCAAAGAAATGCCAGGAAAATCCAGGGAGGAGCATAGAGACGGTCTTTGATCTTGTGGAGATGGATGATGCTGAGAGGCGTGAGTTGCTTCAGATGTCAGATTCTCAGTTGCTAGAGATTGCACGTGTGTGTAACCGCTTCCCCAACATCGATGTGGTTTATAAGGTGCTGGATGGTGATGATGTGAGGCCTGGAAAAAGCATCACCTTGCAGGTTGTTCTTGAGAGGGATCTTGAGGGACGGACAGAGGTTGGGCCAGTTGATGCTCCAAGATATCCCAAAGTTAAAGAGGAAGGATGGTGGCTGGTGGTGGGGGATAGCGGCAGCAATCAATTGGTTGCTGTTAAGAGAGTATCTCTGCAAAGGAGGTCCACTGTTAAACTGGATTTTGATGCTCCGTCTGAAGCAGGAGAGAAATCCTACACACTATATTTCATGTGTGATTCTTATCTGGGCTGTGATCAAGAATACAATTTCACAGTTGATGTCAAGTAGGTGATGGAAGGCCAATGCAGATTTGAAGGGCTGAGGATCCATATGCTCTTCATGCTGTTTTGTGTCATTGCCTACTTTAGGGTAGTAAAGTTGGAGATGTGGAGTATGAGGTTCTCTGTTTCCATCTTGTGTTTCCTCTGGTATTTCCCTGTTTCCTTTTTAATGTTTGTCTAATGTGTTTTATTGGAAACTGTGGTGTTGGTTTTCTGTAACCTTATAATATCTGAATCCTAACTATAGGACAGCTGGATTTAGTCTACATAATAGCTATAGTTTGCTGCTGTTCCATTCAATTACAACATGAAAATAGTTCAGTAGATGGACATATTTTATTGTGATGGGATTGCTGATTTTGCAGATATGAGATTGTTTTGCTTCTCAGTTTATCAAAATCATAACCATATTTGTGCTGTGGCCATGTGGATGCATGACCATTACTTTAATAATCCAGATAAAATTCTACTTCAGCACCTTTTAACTTGAATATGTGTTTGCAACAGGATTTGTAGGTTGAGGATGTGATATGTTATGTCTGTTATATAGCATGTTATATAGTACTGGAGTTAAAAAATGTTTGGCAAGATTTAGGAAATGCCGGTTTTCTATTTAGGATTTAAATGCTGAAAATGTGGTGATTACTAGTGACAACCTAATTTGAAAATGGCCTTAATGTCTTGCATGGACATGTTGTATGCTGCAGTAATTTAATTATACTCTCATGATGTCCCTTCATATCATAATAAAATTCAAATGAGAATATTTGATTGAATTATTGTTACCGAGTATCCACCAAGTCTGCATCATAAATATTCTCATAAATTTAGGGTTAAGTTAACCCATTCATTTTAGGCAAGAATCCCATTGGGATGGTTGAAGAGGAATTGTTTCCTGGCCTCAGTAGATGTATTTTAGTGATACATGGATCCCATATGATGTTTTTGCATCAAATGACTTAGCTGAATGGTCTAATTCTAAAACAGCCTATAGAGGTTGGCTGTTTGGTTGTTGGATCCAATGTTAACTAGCCAACATCCTCATTAACTGAATGGTCCAAGTCTTGTAAATATTTCTTAAACATTGCTATGATGTTTCTAAGAGGTTCTTGTTAGTTGTTATGGGGTGACTAATTTAGTTTTATGTACTCGGTGGACTTGCTGCATTTACAGTATACCCAAATTAATAGCATGCTGCAATGCTTCATGCTTTAAGTATCTGCCCGGGTATCTGTGTGCATGCGAGCGGTTGTCCTTTTTTGATAGATTATGCTTTTTTTTAGTGTGTTTCATTGCATATGATGAGATAGTATTGATGTTTTTTTTAGTGTGTTTCACTGCATAAGAATTCGTTATTGTCCCTGTGCCCAGATATGAGACCTTGATCTCAGAAGAAAGCCTTTTTAATTTTGGACTTTGGTGTGATACGGTCAACCTTGAATCTACATTTTTGAAGTTTTTCAGGTGAGGTGAATTATATTTAGGTACATGTAAAATATGAAAGCTTGAGTACGTCAATTCACCCCTTCAATTGTTTTCCAATCCTTAGTTGTAGTGCAGTTTGGTTGCAGTGCCATTGCAAAAAAACCTTTGCAGAGACCAAGGTATGATTTACTCTAGCATCATCCTCTATGCATTTTACATTCTCTCTTGAATTTCTTCAGCAAATATAATCCACTGCATTAAATGACTTCTCTATTTTGACACCACCCTTCATCATTAAAAAAAGAAGTGTTGTAGTGTGTTCATTGATCAGAAACACAATGCTTCAATGTTAGATCTGGATCTTTTCTTAAATTCCAGCTGAAAAATGACCATTGAATTTTTTACTTGTTGATTGTTGTTCTACCATATTGATCTGGGTGCGGCTAGAGCCACCCCACAACCTCTCCTACCCACCCCTTTTCTTCCCCACCCCATCCACTATTCTTGAAAGCCATGGAACATGTCGAACCAAATGAAACACTGAAGACATAGAGCATGTCGAACGGGATACATAACAATTCAAATGTTTTTTTATTTCAAAAAGCCATGCACCATGTCGAAACAAATCAAACACGAAAGACATATAGCATGTCGAACGGGATACCGAACACTTCACCCCGTATGTTTGGAACAGGAATAAGCCCCCGGGTAACCTGATATAAAAGGGAATAAGGGATAAAGGGTGTTTGAAAATATAAAATAGGTAGGGATAAAGTATGTCATAATAAATGAGTATAAAGTGGTATATGGATTCTAATCTACCCCTGAAATTAAAGTTATTATATGTTATTTCACCCAAAGAATATATGAGTCCATTGTCAAATCAACTGTTTTCATCTCTTATAAATCACATGTCAAATTAACTATTATTATTTTTTCACTTTTTATGAATTATTATCCATACTTTATTCACATTTTACCCCAATAACAAAACATTTATTACAGAAAAGCCATGGATCATGTCGAACTAAATTGCACACGAAAGACATGGAGCATGTCGAATCAAATGTTTTTTTATTCCAGAAAGCCATGGACCACGTCGAACCAAATTAAACACGGAAGACATGGAACATGTCGAACGGAATAGTGAACACTTTTAAAGTTGGAGTGGGTTAGGGGTGACAAAAATGTAACGAAACATTTTTATTTATAAGTAAAAGGGGTGGGTAGGAGAGGTTGTGGGGTGGCTCTAGCCGCACCCTATTGATCTGAAAGTTGGTTAGCTATTGACAAGTATTTTTTTGGGGGCGTTTGTATTCTTTGGTTAGGAGGTTTATCAAAGTCATTTTCTTTTTTGAAGATAATATAGGAGAATTTTATTGCAAGAAACCTCCATAATAGGAAACGAGAGATTTCCTTACATCAAAGGAAAGAAAGAAAGGAAAATACAATGATTAAGATAAAACCAAATTAAATTATCCTCTCCTACATCACCCATTATAGATCTAGGTGAAGACTCCTCCAAAATGAATCTAACCCGATCCATAAGCATTGATGAAATCGCGACCCAAGTATTTTCCTTGTAAACTTTTTGTGTTGAAAGAAATCCTTGTTGCACATTATCCAAGAAGAAATAGATGGAATAATATTGTATATTATGTTTTGATATAGTTATACCCATTTATTTCTTCCACCCAAACAGGTTTCTACGCCTATATTTAAAAAAAAAGTAAAAATTCTCGGATTGTGGCCTTGACCAATTTACCCTGACCTGCTATTGCGGTATAACCCAAGAATATGGGGGAATAATGGATCACACATTATTCACACATGCTCGAACACAAACTTTATGCGGGGATAGAGTTTCACTTTAGAAAGTCATGAACTCTCTATCCATCTCATGTCCACCATATACTTGAGCTTATTTGAACCAAATGACCATTTTTATTTTTTTCAACTAAAATAACAATAAAGGCAAGCAAACAAAAAATCGGGGTAAGGGTGGAGAATTATTCCATGTCCGTTTGTAGGAAGCATAATTCATAGTAAATGAATACGCATGGAAGGAGCATCACTGACAGAATATCTTATTTGGAACAACCATGCCTTTTGAAGTGGATTGAATTGTTGTTTGGATTCTTCACTTGTGGGGCATTTGATGCTCGGAATCCACCCACTCTCCTCTTCTTCTTCTTCTTCTTCTTCTTCTTCTTCTTCTTCTTTTTCATATCTTCAGATTCTCTTCTCAGTGGGCCTGTTTTTTTCACACATTTTCAATAGCCAGCTTGAGTATCCAATTCTCTTTTGATAAAGAATATTTATTCTGAATATCATATATACAAGTTAACGTGATTATCAGTGCCAGTGGAATCTGATGATCTTGGACTTTGTCCAAAAAAATTGGGGGACCCACCTCACTTTTTTATAATGATCTAGTCCTAAATATTTTTTGGGATCACTTAATATATACTGATATATTCTGATTCTTTGAAAAAAGAAATGTGCAGTGTATGCATTTGGTTTTGTTTTATTTTGTAAATGTTTGTAACAAGTGCAAAGGGGCTGATTTCTGGGTTTTGGGTTCTTTGTGGGGCTGTGATTGCTCTCGTCTCAACTGTATTAAAGTGAAGTAACTTTGACCCATAGGTGTTGATATATTCAATCCGTCTTACATTCTCCTAGTAGTTTATACACTACTAGTATAGTGTATAAAAGAATTTCATTTTTTCAGGAAAAAATAGAATATGTTTCACTTTTTATAACAATACGTACTGAATAGTATGTATTTCAATGGACAATGTATATAGATTTGGACTCTTGTCATTTCTTTTTAAAAAAATCTAGTGTTTTATTTATTTATTTATGACAGTGGAGCTTTCGTGGCTAACCTTACAGCTAAGCTGATAGGTTACCTTTGCTTGTTTGTTCTAGTCCGACAGAAAGGTATTTTGAATTTTAGGGACTGCTGACTGCTTGGGATGGGGGAACTGACTGTCCATAACATGTTTTCATTTTTTTTTTGTCATATTTATATGAAGAGTTTATATGGCACTGTTTGGACAATACACGTTTATGGGGTCTGATATGCACAGCAAAGGTTGTAATTATGTAAAACCAAAACATCCATTTTCAATCAATTTAAACGGGTCTTTCACTCTTTCCAAACTTTATTTTTACGTGCACGCGATTGATCATGAGTTGATTGCGACCTGCATTAAATATGATAAAAGATTTTGCTAAAAAGGAACAATGGTGTTAGGTTGGTAATGAATTAAAATTTCGATGATAAATTGTCTTAATTTTATGAAAAAAGTGTATTAATTTTGTTTATATTTATATTGTTAAAATTATTATAATAAAAAGTGAAAATAAATGTTATCTTAGTTTTAGACGGAATAAAATATCTTCATTTTCATTTTAAAATTGAAACAATTGTCTGTATTTTATCTCGATTATTTATAACTTCAATTGGGGTAAGTTATTTTCTCTCTTATTTATTCTCACAATTTTTTCTCATCTTACTACTTATTCCATCGTCAAACCAAACCTTAAACTCGGTCACAATCAATGTCCTAAAAATCACACCTATGCCCTGATTAATCCTCCGTGTCTAGGCCTATGCAGGCTCAACCCGAAACACTTAACATCTAGTCATTTTTTTTTACTAATCCTTAGTTGACAAATAAGCTATTAAGTTATATTATATATTAAATATCCATTTATTAATTTTTTTATGATATCCCTCTTATGTTTATATTATTAATTTTGTTTTAATATTATTTTGTTATTATTTTATAATATAAAATTATGTATACATATATAATAATATGTATATATATATGTAATCATGTATGTGTATTACATTTATCGATTTATCTCCTTCTAGCCAATGAATTCTTATCCTTTCTCAACCATCACTATTAGTATTAACTTAGATGTGGGTCAGTATTAGTGTATGAACAGATATTCACTTAAACACTACTTGGGGACTTCCATCAAGGAGAGATGTCTCTTACCACTCGGCTAGAGATATGTGGGACTTCACATTATCATATGTTTCGGTGTTTGTTTCGTGGACACAATAACATGATAAATCTTAAAAATTTAACCCACATATATGACAGACAACAGACATGTTAATAGATGTGTGTTATATATTATGATTATTTAAAATTAAATATCAAATGTGTCTGACATGTATGTTCAAAGGGTGTACTGTCATGTCTCTTGTTTGACACAAACATGACATATTTATTGAAGTATTTGTGTTTTCTAATTCCTTGATAATATTAATTTTAAAATTATATTATGATTTAGGAATCATATTTCACCTCTTGTAAAGAAAAACAACTTAAATCAAATCTTTAACAACGCGACAATATATTTACACAAAACTTCTATCCCGGGCACATGTAATGGAGTTGTATACCATCAAGTTATCTAACTTGTCTTCTGCAATCAATTATAAGTAATAGTGTCTTAGGGTACATTTAAAAATGTGTACGAAAAAAAGCACTTTCACTTAAAATAGCTTTTAAAAATAAATTTTCATTAAACACACTTTTCTTAGATTTATTTTAAAAAAATTGAAACTAAAAGTTCTCATTCTAAAAAAAAAAAAAATTAGGATAGTTCGAAAATGAGTTTAGATTAAATGAATGTCATGTAAAAATTGAATCTTCAAGAATTATCTAAACGTATCTTCAGCACGATAAAAAAGAAAAAGCCATCAAATCCCATTTGCCCCCAACAAAAAAAAGTGGTGGGGTGAATATACCATCCACTCCCAAACACTTTCAATAATCCACCTTGCAAAGTGAGATTATGATGGTCCACATCTACCAGGAACAAAAAAACAAAAAGTCATTATCAATCAGTACAATGATTAACTAATTAATTAGCTTTAAATTGTTTTTGTCATGTTAACTACAGTCAAAACACCATCAATTTGGTTCATCTTTTTTTGGAATATTTGGATTGTTGTTCTCGTAGTCTCCGTTTAGATAACGAAATTGAGTTATTCTGGATTAATAATTATGCTAGTATAGATAACAAATCTATATGAATAAGAGATTTTCTGTTTGGTTGCGTTTTTTTATTTTCATTGGAAAACGTAAGAATAAAGGTTGAGTTGTTTGGTTGATAAATAATAAAATATAAATAAAGTGGGAAAAAGTTGATTTGACATGTGAGCTCTTTGATGTATAAGAGGTGTTGATATGTGATTTGATATGATAATGTGTAAAAAGTTGATTTGACATGTGGGCCCATGGGAATAGATAAAGTGAGTATAGCTTATCCTAGGGTTACTTAGAATTGTTATACTCTCTTATACTCATTTATAGTGGCATAGTAATTCCATCTTATACTCTTTAAACAAACACCAATTTCCCCTATCTGTTCTTATCCCACCTTATTCCACCCTTAATCTACTCTTATTCCACTATCCAAACGGGGTGTTAATTTATTTTAATTAAAATGGACCCCCTTTAGTGTCCCTTTCAACCCAACAGAGATAATTCGGTATTTTGGAACAACTATTCCTCGTGTTCTATTTTGTAATGTGGAATACCATACTTTTTTATTCTTATGGGATAAAAAAAGGAATAGGAAGGCAGTAAGATATTCCAAAATGTTATTCCACTTTTGTTTCTCCTTTGTCACTACAGTCCAACTTCCTTTTCTTCTCAAAAGCTTGTTTTGTCCCTCAGGTGATTGACATTTAATCCATTTTACAATACAAAGTTTATGATTGTCACGTCACCGATACAATGTATAAAATCATTTAATGCAGTATATATTTTACTATATTACTATTTACTATATTACAAAAAATATAACAACGGATGCATTCAATTCATATAAGCATGTATTTCATTTGCTAAATATATATCTTGAAAAAATCAAAATGTGAGGGGTTGTCAACATTATTGAACATAACATTTTATTTGTCCTAATTCTCTCTCATTCCAAACGGTATAACACGAATATGCAGCACCACGTAGGACCTTATTTTGTTAGAACAGTTTATATGTTCTATTTATTAGAGTATGGATTTTATCTATTTATTTATAGAGATAAGTGATTCTATCACATGTAATACACTTTTTAAACTGTGAGAATTATATGTAGGGCGGCATATAAGGTTGTACTTACGTTATCCTAAATAAAAAAATGAAAAGCTTTTGAGAATCACAAATCCAATCAGTTTTTTAAGGCATTATGTCTGTGATAAAATAACTGATTTTTTGATAAATTTTTTTAATGGATCCTGATTAATTACAGTGCATTCTTAGTCACTCATTGGGCATTCTTAGTCACTCATTGGGCTTATACCCAAAAACACCCACAGTTTCACCTAAATTGAAATTTCATTGGGCGCTTCTCTATTATTTAAGCTCAATTACATGGTACTTGTGCCAAATTTAACATTTTCTATTAAATGATCCACAAGTGTTGTTACCTCGAGACATTAAACATAGTATATCTATATATCATGTCTCATATATTCTATTACCCCTTGTTTTTGTAGTGGAATGGGGCAAAAAAGATGGATAAGGTAGAATAAGGTGTAAAATATTGTTTGTTTAACTATATTTTATGTTATTTTTTTATATGTAAAATTATATTATTCTATTTAATTTATTCTATTTGAAGAGAGAAAATCTCGCGCTCTTCCTGAGGATACCATATGTCCTAGTCAATCAGGTAAGCGGGTGCAGGTAGTACGACCCCGCTTAGAGAGAGACCAAATCCGGGTAGATCAAGGAGAATAGCCCATAACGGTCTGTAACACGACTGATTCTGAATTGATCAAGGGGACCGGCCCAATTATGTGTTTGGGAAATCTTGCTCGGAAAGATTGGGAATGCCTTCTCGCCAAGACATGACAGCTTGGTGACCAGGCCACCATTATTTCGAGGACAATTAAGATTAGTCGTCTACACAAAATATAATCGTTGGAACAACCTCAAGTCTAACCATTCAGACCTGAGTTCGGACCCGGTTCTAACCACATAAGGAAGGGGACCATTAACACTAAAAAGCAAGATAAGGCCTAGGCTGCTCTGCTCTACCAAATTGATAGAGACGTGTTTTGACCCTGACAAGCCATCTGCCACTCCTCATTGTAATCCCGGTTAGGGCCAATGAGGCCGCCACACATGGCCACGACATCTTAACAAACCCTCAGTGTTGTACCTCTCGGAATCTTCCATGTCAGAAGATTCTAGCCGAGATAGAAGGATGCTTGGGTGGGAAATGACATGGCCACTCATTCGGCGAAAATGATAAGAAAAGGAGAGAGAAGGGATGTAATAGCCAGGACCCTCTTATGCCGGTTTATACTAATATTTACGTGTTTGGTGTACAGGGGAGGATAATTTTATACTATTGTGCTTTTGATATTTATTCTCCCTGAAGTCGTACATTTGGTTTAATTTTTGGAAAGTACCTTCAAGGCATATTTTGGATTCGCGCTAAACATATGAAGGCTTCATTTTTGAGTTACCTTTCATATAAAATTGGTTTGGCGTTATTTGGAATTATATTAGAAAAGTTATGCCTGTTTTACCATTTATGCCCCTAGAAGAATAAATCGCGAGGTCTTCTGTTCGTCGTTATTTTAAATATAGTTGGAGGCTTCTTCTGATCTTGGCTCAAACATAGAAGTTGTAGATATTTTCGTTATCTTTCCAACAGAAGTTGTTTCATGTGAAGTGGATTTCCCTACGAGAAGATATGGCTGTTTGAGTCAAGGCTGCGCAGATTTTAATGGAAGGGCGTTTTCGTCATTTGGCGAAACCTAAAGTTTTTAATTTTCGGTGAGTCGGTGGAGGGTGGTAATATATGAGCGGGGAGAGAGAGAGTGTCATCCGAGACACTGTTCGAAGAGAAAAAAAAAGGGGAAAATCAGGGAAAAATTAGAAAAATTGGGAAAAGCTTCGTGGAGCATTTTTCGCGATACATTGGGTAAAGATTTTTGTTCTTTTCATTGTTATTCTTCGTCTAGGGTTGTTTTATTTCAGTTTTGAATCAAATTTGTGATTTGGGGCTGGAATATGATTATTTTTTTATGCTGGATAAATAGGTATTTGATGGTTGATTTTATAGTATCATTTTAGGGTTTGTAGTGGGGATGTCATTTTTGTCTTGGTGGATTTGGGAATTGTTTGATTAATAGGGCTATATTTTAGTATCTGATTGAGGTTATAATTTTATCAGTGGTTTCCTGTCTGTGTGGTTTAGGAGCTGGAATAGGGTGAGTCCAGCTTGGGATTGTGAATTGTGAGGTAAGTAACCCGATTGACTTTTACCTGTTCCATTTCATTCCACGTTGTATTATTGTAAGTAACCCGTTCGATATTTGTTTGTTCCATTCCATTCCATGTTGTATTATTGTAAGTAACCCGATTGATTTTGATTGTTTCGTTCCATTCCATTATTTGTTCAATTCCGTTCCGCGTGGTATTGTTGATTCGACATTTACTCATTCCATTCCACCCCACATTTTATTGTTGTTGAGTCTATTCAATTGTATTTGATAATCCAGATGATTTCGATTGTGAGTACTGCATTTAAATGTCCTATTATTGAGACATATTCCTTCATTGTTGTTAGATTGTGGCTGTTCGAGATTCTAAAATATTCTTATAATTGGTCTCTTTGTATCTTGGAGTTATTCTTTTGTTGGATTCCAGATTAGTTTTCCTCAATTATATCTCGTGAGCCTATAATTGACTTATTCGTATTGTGAGTTTTCCTTGATATTATATATACATCCTTGTTATTCGATATCTTCCTATGATCAGAATGACTGTGTTGCTTGACCATGAAACCTTGTAGTATGTTTGGCATCGTTGCTTCTATATTACCTCTTGTGTACTTGGAGTTGGATGACCATAGACCTTACAGTGAGGGTTGAGGTTTGCCTCCCTAGCGCGCATAAGTACGTACGGTCCAGCGAGGGGGACTTGAGAATACCCTGCCGTGCCTGGACGTTCCGAGGGCCAGGTAGTGAATCCGCGGTGGACGTTCCGAGGGCCACACGCGAGGTATGTGGATATCTTGGACATAGGGGCCAAGATGGTGGGGTCGTGCAGATGGTCAATCCTACGCTTTGGACATTTGGGGACCAGAATTGTGATTTCCTTATCATTCTTGTAGCATTGTGACATTTCCAGGGCCATCAGTGATTTAATTAACATCCTTTTGATTGATGGGTAATTTCAGAGTACTTGCTTTCAGTCCAATTGTGATACATCTTGATGATATTCATTGGCATTATCAGTTGTAAGGTGTTAGTTTGAGCTATTCATTCCTATGTTTATATATCAGCGATGTTATATTTCTCCGCTGATGCTTATACAGTAATTCCATTTATCATTATACTTTGACCTGGTGTTTATTGAGATTACTGAGCTTGACTTTTGATGTCATTCTTGTTTTCCTTGTGCGTGGAATGTCTGGGTTACTTACTGAGCTTCTTTCGCTCATTCCGTTCTATTTTCTCTTACTTTGCAGAGTAGAGGCGGGGTTGGTGGACGTTGGCTTAGTCTTCTTTTGGTGCCACGTCCAGCTGGTGATAGGTATATATAGATGTGTATAGTTTGATGTTTTGGATCTGTATATGATTATTTTGGTAGAGGCTGGTCTAGCGAACCATGCCTATGTTAAATGCTCTGTATATATGGATGACTGTATATGAGGTGTGTTAGCTGCTCTGTTGACTGCTTAAACTTTCCTGGGTGTGTTGTGATATAGGTGATCATACATATCTTGTTGATTATCTGTTATCCCAGGGTTGTTATCATATGTGATTATATAGGGTGGACATTTCGATGTTTTGTTTTAGAAAAGAAAAAGAGATCATGGTGGGTTTTAGGCACGTGACGCGCTCGTGTCGGTGTTTCAGGGCACGGGCCGCCACAGTTGGTATCAGAGCTTTGGTGGCGTGCACGTGTCGATGATTTGGGACACGGGCCGCCACAAGGGACATACACAAGTAAACACTAAAAATCACTACAGTCTTTTGATTTTAGAGTCATCTTCTTCATAAAAATCACTACAGTCTTTTGATTTTAGAGTCATCTTCTTCATCTTCATCTTCTCCATTCATTCACTCAATTGATTTAAGCGTCGGAGTTCCTTTGGCCAACACCACACTAATGTCCTAGGCTCTATTGGTGCAGAATCTTAGGCGCGACGACCCAGACCCTCACTTGGAGGTGGATCTTTGACCCGACTATACTTATTGAGAAAAATACCACTTTTACTTTTGTTTTTTTTATGGAACCACCTTCACTATTATTATAAGAGGAGTTCATACATTAAATTCACCTCTTGTCAATTAAGAATTCACATGTTGAATTATTTTATCATCTTTAATAAATCATGATATACATCTTATTCTCTTTTTTTATTCACCACTTAATTCATAGTCCATTAAATAACAAAATTTTTATTATCACATTCCCAACGAGAATAATAAAAAATATATTAAACAAAAAAAAACTTATTGTATTAATATAATTATAAATATCAGCATATTTATTTATTATGTGCCGAAAAAGTAAGTAAAGACAAAATACCCATTCTTATCTTGCTAACAAGATGCATATTCTATCATAGAAACTATGCATGTATTATATATATATATATATATATATATATATATATATATATATATATATATATATAGTGAAATGTTGGCGTGCGGACGTGCGGACATGCGCACGTGATCGCGGGCCGTCCGATCACGGTCCATCGCATCCAACGGTCGACGTGATTCACACCCGACCGTCCGATGCAATGGACCCGTGATCGCGTGCGCACCGTCCGCACGTCCGCATGTAATCACTTCCCTATATATATATATATACACGAGTGCGATGACGGCCGTCCGATCGCGGGTCCATCGCATCCAACGGTCGACGTGAATCACATCCGACCGTCCGATGCGATGGACCCGTGATCGACGGCCCGTGGTCGACGCCGCACCTAATCGCGTCCCTATATATATATATATATATGAAATGATTAGGTGCGGCGAACGGCGGATGCGGCCGCGACGTGGGCCGTTCGATCACGGGTCCATCGCATCCGACGGTCGGATGCGATGGACCCGTGATCGCTGTCGCACCTGCCATTCGCCGCACCTAATCATCTATATATATATATAGGAGAGTTATTGCGTGCGGCGAACGGCAGGTGCGGCAACTACTACGGGCCGTCGATCACGGGTCCATCGCATCGGACGGTCGGGTGCGATTCACGTCGACCGTTGGATGCGATGGACCCGCGACCGAACGGCCCACGTCGCGGCCGCACCTGCCGTTCGCCGCACGTAATAATTTTCACACACACACACATATATATATATATATATATATATATATATATATATATATATATATATAGTTGAGTGATTAGATGCGGCCGCCGCACGATCGCGGGTCCATCGCATCCAACGGTCGACGTGAATCGCACCCGACCGTCCGATGCGATGGACCCGTGATCGCTGCCGCACCGTGCGGCCGCCGCACCTAATCATCCCTCTATATATATATATATATATATTTCCGATAATATGCGGTCGTGCGGTCACGATCGCGGGTCTATCGCTTCCAACGGTCGACGTAAATCGCACCCGACCGTCCGATGCGATGGACCCGTGATCGACGGCCCGTGATCGCGACCGCATCGACCGTATAATATCACGAGTATATATATATATGGTCGCGATTACGTGCGGTGTGCGGTCGGTGCGGTTTACGACGTGGGCCGTTCGATCGCGGGTCCATCGCATCCAACGGTCGACGTGAATCGCACCCGACCGTCCGATGCGATGGACCCGTGATCGACGGCCCGTGATCGCGCACCGCACCGACCGTAAACCGCATGTAATCGGATCCCTATATATATATATGAAGAGGAGTGATTAGGTGCGGCGTACGGTCGCGTGCGGCGTCGACCATGGGCCGTCGATCATGGGTCCATCGTATCAGACGGTCGAGTGCGATTCACATCGACCGTTGGATGCGATAGACCCGCGATCGGACGACGCACGTCGGATCCGCACCGTGCGGTACGCCGCACGCTATCACTCAGGTATATTTGAAATATGTATTTAAATTATATGAAAACACATGTTAAAAAAAAGATCAAAACAGCAGGGCCAGACTGTCCTGAGGTTATCCAAAACAAGAATACATTCAAGATAATGAACCAATTTTGTCATCCACTGAGTCACATCCCCATCTAGGCTCAATTTATTATATTAAATTTATTGCAGGTGTTTCTATTTCTTTTCATTATTAACCATGTTTAACTGCTCTTAGATATATGATTTAAACTGGTGTAATCATTTTAAGAAAGTAATTTTAATTTTAATTTTTTTTAAGAATGTATTTTATTGATTTTGTTTTTAAATTGTTTTTTCAAATTAACATGCTGCCATTTAAAATTGATGACTTGTAGATTTGTTTTTCCCCTTTTATATCTCCTCTTACAATAGAATTAGATCTAAAGAATTTAAATTGTTTTAATAATTTTATCCATTGATTTATCCAGAATATGTTATTTATTTCTTTTCTGAAGATACATAAGTATATATATTTTTCAGAACAGTGGATCCCTGAAATTAAGCCCCATTTGTGAGCCCGAATATGTGGCACTCTCTTATGTTTCATATTTGACTTTTTCTAACACCAAATATGACAATGATAAGACTATCCTTCTTATAATTTTAAAAATCGGTTCCACCTAACTATCGTAACTCAATCCCACAAAGGGTGGCACCATTAAATTCTCTCCCTGACCTAACATGTTTTCAAAAAATTTGAAATTTTTGAATCTGAAACACTCACTGACTGCTAAAAAAAAACGTCAACCACATGTTGTCAATTATGATACAATGATGTATCTGAAAATCCAAATGAACAAATATGATCTACATGCTACTGAGAACTGCACAGAAAATTCATAAAAGGTCTTCAAAATGTCAACAATAAGCAATTCAGCTATACATTATTCAAATCCATAAAAATAAAAATAGCCACCTTCAAAAAATGGGCTGAAATTCAAATTCAGATACAAATGTATCTGGAATTTGAATTAACAAATACATTAAAAAATGTGCTGGAATTCAAATTCAGATACAAGTATATCTGGAATTTGAATGAACAAATACACACCTAATACATCTTATTTTGACAAAACAAAAACTGTCAAACAAAGCTTTTCATTAGAACTCCAAAAACAAAATCCAATTTTTTTTCCTACCAAGATCATAAAATATGTCTTTCCAAACTCACCGTCAATTGATCTTCATCCACAGAACTTCCAAAACCCGTAACACAAGAAAAAATTGATCGTCAATTGATTTTCCAAACTCACCGTCAATTGATCTTCAATAGGAAGGGATCGCATAAGAAAAAATTTAAAGAACAAATTGAATCGATGCAATCATTCTAAATTATAAACCACCTCATCAAAATATGGGGAGCAATAATAGCAAAAATAAAATATAAGGGTATAATGAGTATTGTATATATGCCAACTCATGGGGCTTTTGATGAAGCCTAAAATTTGAAGCTTAAAAATCATTATTGGTTTCGGAAATGTTAAGCACAACTGCACATCCCTCTCACAACATTGCTTGTTGTTCAATTCACTACCTCATTAATTAACAAGATATATATATATATATATATATATATATATATATATAGGTCGATGATAATATGCGGGACGTGCGGTCGTGCGGGAACGACGTCGTTCGTCCGATCGCGGGTCCATCGCATCCAACGGTCGAGATGAATCGCCCCCGACCGTCCGATGCGATGGACCCGCGATGGACCCGTGATCGACGGCCCGTGGTCGTTCGCGCACGACCGCACGTCCCGCACCGTATCATTTCCCTATATATATATATATATATATATATATATATATATAGAGTCGTGATATTATACGGTCGTGCGGTCGTGCGGTCGCGATTCACGGGCCGTCGATCACGGGTCCATCGCATCGGACGGTCGGGTGCGATTCACGTCGACCGTTGGATGCGATGGACCCGCGATCGGACGACGCACGTCGAATCCGCACGACCGCACCGACCGCATATTATCGAAAATCTATATATATATATATATATATATATATATATATATATATATATATATATATATATATATATATATGTACCGCAACAAATTATAGTTATTATTTAGGGTTTTAATTTCCACCCCTTATAAAACTAGTGAATCATTGGAAAACCCTTTGTAAAAAATGAATTTATTTATGCATTTATCAAAAAAACTTTGCATCAATCGCAAATACTTTGTCTAATGATTGTAATTAAATAATCATCAAATTAACAATAACGGTTAAAAAAAAGGTTGATTATTCATTGTTGCCATTGTTTTCTAAGTTGAATGAGAGGTCACAAACAAAAATTCCGTCTTTTTCGGTATTGTTGAATAAATGGATTTTTTGAATGATTTTGTTTTTTCAGTTTTTTTTTTAAGAAACCCTAAATTATTTGAATTTTAGTCTTGTTTTTAGTGTTTTTTTTAATTGATTTTGAAAAAACTGGACTTCCCAAAATGGAATAGGTTGATTTATTTTTCAAAAAAAATGAGGATGGGTTTAATGAGAGGAAAAGTGAGATTTAAATGTGGGAAGTATTGTATTTTATATTTTTAACATTTTTTAAAAGTCAAACAAATAATTATTGAGAGTTTGTTAATATGACATAAATGGTTGGGTTTTATTTAATAAGATGTATAACTTAAAAAAGGTTAATAATCAACCTAATTTTTAGAGGTTTTTTTATCAATATGTTTGTTTTTCAAGGGTTGGAAACTAAAAAACCTTATTTCTTAATGTATTCCTCGAACAATGATCAAGATATGTGGAACAATAAAAACTAAACATTGCCAAACAAAAAAACCACTAGGTAAGAACATCATATATATATATATATATATATATATATATATATATATATATATATATATATATATATACACGCGAGTGATAGCGTGCGGGTCGTGCGGTCGTGCGGATCCGACGTGCGTCGTCCGATCGCGGGTCCATCGCATCCAACGGTCGAGATGAATCGCCCCCGACTGTCTGATGCGATGGATCCGCGATGGACTCGTAATCGACGGCCCGTGGTCGACGCCGCACGACCGCACGACCCGCACGATATCATTCATATATATATATATATATATATATATATAGTCGCGATTATGTGCGGTGTGCGGTCAGTGCGGTGCGCGATTACGGGCTGTCAATCACGGGTCCATCGCATCGGACGGTCGGGTGCGATTCACGTCGACCGTTGGATGCGATGGACCTGCGATCGGACGGCCCACGTCGCACACTGCACCGACCGTACACCGCACCTAATCGAATCATGTATATATATATATATACATATATATATATATATATATATACATATAGGGAGCCGATTAGGTGCGGTTTACGGTCGGTGCGGTGCGCGATCACGGGCCGTCGATCACGGGTCCATCGCATCGGACGGTCGGGTGCGATTCACGTCAACCGTTGGATGCGATGGACCCGCGATCGGACGACCCACGTCGTAAACCGCACCGACCGCATACCGCACGTAATCGCGACCATATATATATATATATATATATATATATATATATATATATATATATATATCAAGTTATTTATTTTCTGCCCCCTCCTAAACAGGTAACTTATTAAGAACCCCATCAAGCAAATAATATTGTTTTAAGACCCCTTCAAATTGTAGCTGTCTTTACAAAAAGTTTAAACATCTATTATCGAAACTATTAAAAAATGATGCATAGACAAAACTACCTCATTAATTGTGAATATAAATATAGGCATTTAGTTTAATACACTAAATACTAAAGGGCTGTTTGGCTAGATGAATAGGGGAAGAATAGGGGAGGAATTGAGGAGAATAAGACAAAAAGGGTGTTTGGGTAGATGTAATAAGGGGGTATAGCTATGCGGAATTAGGAGAGAATAAGCTGGTATTTGTATTCCAAGTCCACCCATGGAATTGTGTTATTCCTCCACTGGTATAAATGACTCACCTATCAAATTACATAACATCACATCAAATCATCTATCATCACCTCTTTATGCATCAATGTGACTCACATGTCAAATCAACTTTTTACACCTTATTCTCATTTTATTCTTAATCAACTAAACACTCCAATCTTTATTATTACGTTTTCCAATGAGAATAACAAAAAACACAACCAAATAACTTATGCTTCTATCCAAACGGGCCCTAAGGTTGTAGCTCATATAGGCATTTTGTTGAATATAAATATGACATGGTGTTTGTGTAGCGGGGGACACACACACATATATATATAGAGAGACAGAGAACACATGTATATATATATATAGAGAGAGAGAGGGGGGGGGGATGATATTTGAGCGCAGCCCAAACTTTTGGAATAGATTCTCTTCCTTTTCTTTTAAAATCATCAATCTCGGCTACTTAAAATAATTCCCTAAAAATAAATGGTACACCCACACATGTTGTCATCATAAATCTATCTTAATTAGATTAATATGAATATGTGTGATGTTGTTGTTGTTATTTTGATAATGCAACTTCGAAATACAACTCAAAAACATTGAGAATATTCCGTACACTCCCGAAGGATGCCTATTCTAGTTAATGAAACCAGCATATTTATAGAATATTTCATGACGTAAATTCAATACTGAAAATTCAAAAAAAAAAAAAAAACCAATACTGAAAATATATTTTTCAATTATTTTTGTTACACCAATTCTAAAAAATAAAATGTTTTTTTAAGGTTAATGATAGACAATCGTCTCAGTTTTATTCAAAGAAAGAGAACGCCCAATGAAACATACATAATTGAAAACAGTTCAAGCCTAGAGTGCCAAGGTAGAAAAAGTGTCTACTGACAGCCCGGAGCTTGACAAACTGTTCAATGTAAAACTACTCCTCAATACATAGTGTACCATCCACAAAAGAAACCTACCGTGCTCCCGCACAGTGCACTCCTCAATCCAGAATCAGCCGCGTGGTCATGTCCCATATATTTTCTTCATAAATTGCAGTCCCGCAGAACACCAAATGGTTTCTAGCGATCTACATTGCTCACATCATCGTCAGAACAAGTGATTGAGAGATCTTCGCTGTGACACTTTTATCTCCCCTCGCTAAATAATGAGATTTGTCTATATATAAAATCTCATTAAATATTATTTTGTTACCTAATCTGTTTTATACAAATAATGGTCTAATAATATAAAAAGGGAAAATGTTAAAAGGAGAAAATCACCTCAGCCGTCCAAACAACAGACTTTCCATCTCAAACCCCATCAAACACCGTCCATCCACTGACACCCATCCCATTCACCTCTCCCAACCGAAAAGACGAAAGAAAACCAAAAATCACGCTCAAAAGCTTTCTTTCCGCACAGACCTCTCCCTCTCCTATAAATATCCCTCCATTTCTTCTCCTCTCTCTCTCTTCATAATACCCCCCCAAAAATATCTGGAAAACCTAAAACCACTCACACACATACAGAGAGAGAGAGAGAGAATCAATGGACGCGTACGCGCTCCATCTGGCGATGGCGGCGCTGGTCGGCGCATCCTTCATGGCTGTCTCCGCCTACTACATGCATCGCAAAACCCTAACTGAGATCCTCGACTTCGCCCGCTCCATCGACCGCGACAGGGACAGCCGCGGCGACTCCGATGACGAGGCTGTCTCTCCCGCTCACTCGAAGAAGGCGGCGGGGGAGAAGGAGAGGTCGCAGAGGAGAAGCGGCGGTCATCACCACCAGCATGGAAGGCGGAAGGGGGCGGGGTACTACCGGAGGGGGGGCTCGGTTTCCATGCCGGACGTGACGGCGATCGCCGAGGCGGGTGATGGCGGGGAGGAGGAGAGGGTGAGGCAGATGAATGGGGCGGTGGGGATGTCGATCCCGGCGGGGCTGTCGAGGCTTCATACGGTCGCGGAAGGTACTTCGAGATACTCTGACTTCTCTCTCGAGTAGGGGGATATGGGGGAGAGCACACTTGTTTCTTTAGAATGCGTAGAGTTATTTGGGGTTCTGTATTTCTGATAGACTGAAAAATGGGTGTTCATATGTTTTACTTAATAGTTTGATTAATGGAACTGGATTTTGGGTGAATACATGCTTTTGATGTGTTTGAAATGATTTAAACAAAGAATTGTTATGGAACTTTTGGAAAATAAGATTTAAATTATATAATGTAAAGTGCAAAAATGATGTTAGTGAAATGGTAGAGGATGAGCGGATTAGTGCGGCCCTCTTCCATCATGCGAAAGCCATTGCTTAGTGCATCTGGGATGTATTGGTGCATCGGGTAGCGCTATACTTTTTTTTTGTAGGATGTTTGATTTCAATTATTTCCTCAAAATTATGGTATTTATGAGAATTTGTCAATATAATATATATTGATTTGGTAAATCTTTTTATTTAAAGTCATACTAATCACATTTAGTTAGTTAAAGGTGAATTTAGGAATTTTAGATTTTCATTAGGTTGTTTTTTATTTCTAATTGTTCAATACTTGTTTGTGTCTTTTGTAATTGTTTAAATTAATAAAAGTTCCTATAACTTCTATAAAAAAATACTTGTTTTTTTTTTTAATTTATAGCAAAGTTTATATTAGTGGCATAAAATATATTTTAATAATTATGCCATTAAAGGTATGTCTTAGAGAATAAGTCTTTGATATTTGTGGTTTATAATAAGGTGCCACCATCTTTTGTATGAGACAGCTTTATGAATCAATAAAATTATCCTTTTTATATTTTCTTCCTTTTGGATTCAATGAATGCCTTGTGGATTCAAGGTATATTTGGGATTTTAACGTAGATTGGATCCTTCTACTATTTCACACTGCATTAGAACATTTATTCAAAGATAAATATGATAATATCTAAATGTGAACCAATCTTTGATTAGCCAGTAAGCAGTATCCATTGACAAAGAGGAGATGGTAAAGCAAGATTTATTTCCTAGTTTTAAATCTCTTGATTGATTGATGATCCCAGGCTGAAAATACATGGCAAAGGGCTACTAGCCTTGATATTTTTGAGTTTTTCTTGATAATTTTTTTTCTTGTTTCAGGTAGTAGGCAATCTATGTCAAATTCAATGAAAAGAAGTGGACGTGTAATGAGACCAGTCTCTCCGAAGTCTCCTGTTGCTAGTGCCAGTGCATTTGAGAGTTTGGAAGGATCTGAAGAGGAAGATAATTTACCTGATGATGCTAAGCTAGATAATTCATATACACATATCAATGGAAATGATGTAAGTTCATAATTTACTTATTTTCTTGTGTTGAAATGTAGTCAGGGCATGCAAATTTTGTAATATATATTCTGTCGTGAGTTTCAGTACAGCTTGACAATGACTTGCATCTTTATTTGTTAATACTTTGATATGCAAGATATAAAATCATTCGTAATTTTAATATTTGAACATCTGAGGATTCAAATTGTTGTTATGTAATTTTATTTCTATGATTTTGTCACTAAATAATGTGTTTCCTAAGGATTCTCTTCCTATCAATGAACAGGGACCTGAATGTAATGGTTCATATCAGCCTATGCCGGATCAGGTTGATGTTGAGCCAGAGCAGTTAGCTGCGGCTAGCATGATCAGATCTCATAGTGTGTCTGGTGATCTACATGGAGTGCAGCCCGATCCTGTAGCAGCTGATATTCTCAGGAAAGAACCAGAACAGGAAACTTTTATACGACTAAAAATTACACCAAATGGTAACAATGGCTTTCTGATGATCTTAACAGTATATTTTGTAGGTCTTTTTCCCCAAGTTTATATTACTGCTCAATGAATTGAACATTAGATTTTTTTTTTGGCGAGTATGATTTTGTATTGATATTGTATTTAATTACTCATACAAAGATAGTAGATTAGATTGACTCGAATATTCCAATAGGGAGCCATCTATCATGCCATAAATTAGTTTGAGCTTCAGTGCTGATCTGATGTAGAATATATGGCTCAACTGACGATCTTTGCTTAGGCATTTTATTCCACGGTCAGGAAGCTTTTGCAGTCGGCTTTATTGTCCAGATTGATTACCCTTAAAAGTATTTGGCTTCTATCCATCTCACCCAGGAGGTGATTTTCAACTGAATAGCTTCACAATAAAGATATTATGGTTGCTCCATTCCAGTCCCTTATGGACCTAATCCTTAGACCACCACCAGTTTTTGGCCCCCTGATATTAGTCCAGCTAATTGCATAAAATGCCCTTTTCTCTTCATTACCTTTCCATAAATGGGATGCCATTGGATTTTCCATCTTGTCAATAACAGATCTAGGAATGTGGAAAGCACACAACCACTTTTTGGCGTGCAGATATTAGTCCAGATAATTGTATAATCCCCTTTTCTCTTCATTTCCTTTCCTTAAATAGGAAGCCATTAGATTTTCCATCTTGTCAACAACAGATCTCGGAATGTGGGAAGCAACCGTCCAGAAAATGTGCAAGCTGTTAAGCACTGATTTAATTAACTCCAGTCTTCCAGCTTTGCTGAGTAAGTGAGACTTCCGTCCCCTTGGATCTTAGCAGTACACTCTTGTATGGTCTGGGCCTTAATTATGAGAGTGTTCCTAGAATAATTTTCTGAGTGATGAAATCAGTTCTATAATGATTCAAATAAACTTGCTTGACCAATTAAGAGCACTACCATATGTAGATGACTGTTATCTTATGTCTTATAGTAGTTTCCGATTTGGGGATGAATATTTCCGAACATACGTACACTTGTTATCTTGTTCATGATACAATGATGCTTTTTGAAAATGAATTAAACAGACATTGTGCTAAACAGCGCGAGGCAAAATATTTTTTGATAATGAACAATGCCTATACTCTTCAGCTACACATTCTTGTATGTATGGTGCATATGCGACTCGTACTTCAAATATTCTAATGCTGATGATAGTAGTTTCAATCTTGAAAATCCTATCCTCTCCAAAAAGTGGAATTTTTACTTCATAAAGTGGTAATATTTCTGAACTTCCATGGGCCATCGGAGATTTATGGATGGTAGATGTATAACTTATATAACCTCTTGACTCACATTGGAATTAGAGCCTCTTTCTACCTATGGAATACACAAAGTTGTGAATTGAGTAATCGCTAGTGGACTAAAGTTTGGACTAATTGAGTGCTTGAAGTAGATCCAGTTAATCTGGCTTATAAACTGTGACCATAAGCTTTATCCATCACCATCTTGTCCAACCTCTATTCCAGGTAAGTAGCCAGATTAGAGCCACAGATGATGGTGAGAAAGAATTATTCTGCCTGGGTGCATGGGTTGCTGAGGATGTGGGCTAGTTGCTTATTGATAAATAGGGTTCAGACTATATAGAGTTCTTGGCTCCTCCAGATCAATTATTTTAGTGTAACTTCAATGACATGTTCTGAGAATTTATGTAACCTTCTTTTCTGGCTGAGTCCTTTTTTTTGTTAAGCCTATGTTGTACGAAAAGAATTTGAGTTGAACTACGATAATAATGTTTGTATGTACAATCAAATTTGCATTTTCTCGTTGGCGCTTCACTGGAAGTTTGTTAAGAATCCACATTATTCAATCAAATTTTCCAGAATCCATGATATCTCTATACATGCCATACTTATTTCCACAGATTTTTTTAATTTGTATTATTGATGTGATTGGAATGCAAATTTATGCTGTTTCTAAGATTATACTTTTGTGAACTATGTTTGAAATATAGAATCATCTTTTTTTCTAAAATATTTTTATAACTTTATTATTCCACCCCAACTTTTCTATTTTTTCTGTGTATTTTTTTTATTTCAACCATTAGTGTTGCCGTGTTGGCCCATCTAGTTGACAAGGGGTGAGAAGATCATTAAGGGTCGGACAGCATATGGAGAGACTTGGAGCTCTGTCTTGTACTTACAGGTTGAGGGTAATATATTTTGGGGGTGGAGTTGGTACCATTAGAATGGGGAAGAGGATGGATCATCTCACAATGCGTTCGGCGGCTTTGCATATGTGTTTTTTTATGTTTTATTTGAGGGCAATGTGTTTATATTATGAATATTCATCATCTTCTCTTTTGCGTGTTTGTTAAGTTTGTTTTGCAGGGTGTTCTTGTTGCTCTCTGTCTTTTGGAGCTTTTATTAAAATTCACGTGGTGTGCAATCTTTTTTTTGAAAATAAGCATTGGTTTCATCTATTAAAATTCACGTGGTGTGCAATCTTTTTTTTAAAAATAACCATTTGTTTCATCAAGTCAATATATTTCATTTTAAGTTTTCTTGTTCAAGTGGAATTTCATTTATGTAGGGATATATATTTTCTATCAGCGTGAAAGCCCAATTCTTGGAATTTGAGCTGAATTGTCCCAGCCTCTATTGCCTCTTTTGTAGACAGTTAATTGAATTAATGTCAAATTGCTGATCAGAATTTTATGGTTTGCATTCATCATTAGAGACTCCGTCTGGGGATGAAGTTGAAGTCTATAAGGCCATTCAAAAGTGCCTGGAACTGCGAAAAAATTATATATTTAAGGAAATGGTTGCTCCCTGGGAAAAAGAAGTTATCTCAGACCCAAGTACCCCAAAGCCTAATCCAGATCCTTTTTCCTACAGTGCTGAGCAGAAAACTGATGTGAGTTTGTTCTTTCTTTGCAGATCTGAGATATTGGACCGTGCTAAAATTTGAGTTAGATGTTGGGCCTCTATTGTCATAGGCTCATGTGTGTTGCTTTTCATAATCATAAATTCAGTATCAGTCATTATCATCCAGCCTATGAAGCACGGATACGGACACGGGACACGGCGACACGACAATTTTTGAAAAAATAGGACACGGGTACGGGTAGGACACAGCAATAAATTAATATAATAAATAAATATGTATCACTATCTTATATAAACAAACACATTTCATTTAATTCACTATTTATAATCAATTGTATAAACAAATAAATCACTGTTTTTATAAAGCATTGTTTTAAATAATAAACCACTGTTTTTATAAATCACTGTTTTAAACCAATAAACTACTGTTTTTATAAATCACTATTTTAAACTAATGAATCATTATTTTTTTTAACGTTAGGAAAGATATATTTTTTAAATGAGTTGTTCTAAGATGTTTTAAATCGGTTGAATACTTGTGGGCTATGTTTGGGCATTTCTTTTCTTTTTCTTTTTTATTTTTGGGCTGAAACTGGCTGAGCCGTGTCCTGGGCCGTGTCCGAGGCGTGTCCTGGGCCGTGTCCCAGCCATGTCCTAGCCGTGTCCCAGGCGTGTCCAAGACAAAATGAAGGCAGACACGGACTGGAGCCGTGTCCGACACGTGTCCATGCCGTGTCCGTGTCCGACACGTGTCCGACACGGGTACGGCGCCTCCGGGGAAGTGTCCGTGCTTTGTAGCATCCAACCATCTAGTATACAACATTTTTTTTAATATCTGCTGATCCCAAACCTAATCATGTTAAAGAGTCTAGTTTTTCAAATATCCATAATCTGAGTAAAGGAAATTCACTTTCTAGATGAAAAAAGGATTTTTTACATAATTACATGTTCCTATATTGTATACGAAGATATACCTATTGGTATCAGTTCAACCTTTAGCATAATTAATTTATTTAGAAAAAACCAAATACATAACAATATTGACCGATATCTTAGACTTGCATCTCCTCATGATTTTTTTGTCAAGTAAGTTATGGGATTTGAACCCATCTCCTCTTTAGTTCATCTTGCTAGATTGACAGTTGATAATGCACTTTAAACTAATAGGTTATATTGCTGGTGGCATCATGATGAACGTTTTGAAATGATCATTTCATACAAGGGAATGATAAAAAAATTCCATTACGTATTTGAAAAGAAATATCTCAAATACAAGAGTATTTAAGCGGACTGACTGTGCTTCACTTTTTATTTTTGTATTAGAGCTCTGCAGACATCCTCATTATCATTTTTTTTCTTTCCAGCACTATTTTCAGATGGAAGATGGAGTGGTTCATGTATATCCAAATAAAGAATGTACGGGTTTCTGTGCTATTTTTCCCTTTTTTTACCCACTTACCTAATTCCTTTAAATTTATGATTCAAATTTAATACGTATTGTTTCTTTTCTGTTTCGTTCCAGCAAAAGAAAGACTATTTCCTGTTGCTGATGCCACCACTTTTTTCACCCACCTGCATGACATCCTTCGAATAATTTCAATGGGAAATATCCGCACTCTCTGCCATCATAGGCTGGTTCTTCTGGAGCAGGTGGTCACTTAAATTTTAGCAATGTTATTGTAAAAGAGATTTGGTCATTTGCTAGTTTTTTTCATTTTGTAGTTGCTTCGAATGAATGTCGAGTATGGTTTTCATTTAATTGTTAATATAACCTCTCTCTCTCTCTCTCTATATATACACTCTTATACATCGTTTTTATTGATTTTTGACCAGAAATTCAATCTCCATTTGATGCTCAATGCTGATAAAGAGTTTCTTGCTCAAAAGAGTGCACCACATCGAGATTTTTATAATGTCAGGAAAGTTGATACACATGTTCATCATTCAGCATGCATGAACCAGAAACATCTTTTGAGATTTATAAAGTCAAAGTTAAGGAAAGAACCTGATGAGGTATGTAATGAATTATTAGATTGACCTCTCATCCCCATGCTTAAACTTGTCTGACTTTGTTATGAAATTTAAAGCACCCTCATTATTCAAGAATCTTGTTTGTGAACTTTATCCAGGTTGTGATATTTCGAGACGGGACATATTTGACATTAAAAGAAGTTTTTGAAAGCTTGGATCTGACTGGGTAGCTTGGAATTTTCGTTTTCTTTCCATATTATTATCATTGTTATTTAGTTGATTATTTATTTTTAAGTGGTTCTGTTTATGTGTGTTTCATCAGGTATGATCTTAATGTTGATTTATTAGATGTTCATGCTGACAAGAGCACATTTCATCGTTTTGACAAGTTCAACCTTAAGTATAATCCCTGTGGTCAAAGTAGGCTAAGAGAAATCTTTCTGAAGCAAGATAACCTTATTCAAGGTTAGTTATGCTAGTTGGAGTAGATATCCAAGTAAATTATCTCTAATTGGTGACATGCAGTTTCTTTTTCCTTCCATTATAGTTGTTTGATTACTGTAAATAAATATTCATTATTTTGTAAATTTGATCTACAAGATATCTAAGAATGTGAAAAATTTCTGAAGTGGTGAAGAAAATTTGATTGTGATATGTTTGGTGGTGGAATTCTATACTATGTCATTGATTACTGCATTTCTATTTCATTATTTTCTGTGTGACATGCATGATGGCACCACAGCCGTATATCTAGTACTTGAGAAGGTCAATTTATCACTTATATTTATAATGCCTAAATCATTTCTATTCCGTTATTTTCTGTGTGACATGCATGATGGCACCACAGCCGTATATCTAGTGCATGAGAAGATCAATTTATCACCCATATTCATAATGCTTAAATCTTTTCCTATTCAATTCAGCTCAATCACTCCATTTGTGTATCAAATATTTCGAAAATTATATATATATATATATATGAGGGATGATTACGTCAAATGTCCATTACGGTTGGGTGCGATTCACGTCGACCTTGGACCCGCGATCGAACGACCCACGTCGCCGCCGGACCTGCCGTTCGCCGCACCTAATCGCTCGCGTATATATATATATATATATATATATATATATATATATATAGTTAAATGATAAGATGTGGTCACCATACCCCCTTCCCTTAGGTGTGGTCACCCTGTCATTAGATTAAATGGATTTTAATAAGACGGTTAAAATAACCACTCCATGAAATCACATATATCCCCATAAATCGTGATCCCTCTTTTTTCTCCACACAATCTCCCTATTTTTCTCTTGTAATTTTTCTATGGAATATTTTCTCACCATCCGATTAAATGCATCCCAATTGTACGGTGATTACAAGGTGATCGCATATTAAAATGAGGTATGGTGTCCACACCATATTACCTCTCTCTCTCTATATATATATATAAATATATTGAAAGTTAGGACTGTGGGAGCACACTTCCTTGGTTATAATAAAGGTAAGCCATATCTCCAAGCTAGGAGGGAAACCTAAACCATACCTCCTGGACAAATGAGAGATGAGCTATCTCCAACAAGCCCAAACACACACCAGACTTTGTATATTACACTCAATTTCTGCAGCCAGGGAAAACATACTTTTGATCTGTTTAAGTCTTATTCAAATAACATGTCGCGGTTTTCCCTCCCCCCCCCCCCCCCCCCCCGGTGTGTTTTGTGGTGTGGGGGTTGGTTGTTGTTGGTTTGGAGGTTCAGATGTCAGATTGTGCTCTGCGAGTCAGCCTATGGATTTGTGTGGTCTATGCTTTTTTATTTTATTTTAAGAAGTCTATTAAATATTTTTGTAATGAAAGATACAGATTTGTTAAATGTACAAGTAGACACATTTTTTTATATGGCTAGAGCAATCACATCTTTTGTTTTTTTAAAGATTACACGCCTCAAAACTCTTGAAGTTCGGACCACTAAGACTATTCAACTTAGATCATTTGCCTGAAGTAGAAGATGCATTCATTATTTGGACAAAAGTTGGCAGGAAATCTCTCTTGAACTTGAAACGGCTTTAGGATTCTTGAGTTCTCAGCCAAACAAGATCTTTATATTAGTATAATGTCTCTAGGCAGTGATTAGCTAATATGTTATTTTGAAGGTCAACCATTTATAGATCTGAATACTGTGAGAACTTTAGTATAATGGATTTTGTGTTACCATTCGGAGCTCAAGAAATGGTTTTCTCATTGTAGTTTAACTACAAAAGAAGATATGGAATAAGAGAAAATGTCATCCATGGTCCAAGAAAATGACATAGGTGTGGTTATTCAGCTCAAGTTGAAGTCGGGCAGTGTCCTGTTTGTTGCATCAGGGATGGATTTTCACTCACTTGTAAGCCACACCATCATCACATAGGACTGTAGGTTGTTTTGAGATGAAGCAATGCCTTGAAGCGAATGTAACTGGTCTAAAGCATCAGGGATGAATTTTCAATTGGAAGCCACACCGTCATTACATAGGACAGTAGGATGAGTTCAGACTTTTTCTTCCTTGTCTTTTCTTTCTATATTTTGTGCGTCAATTCTTTATGTGAAATATTCAACATGTTTTGTCTTGCGTATGAATCTCCTTTTTATTTTAAATAAGCTTTGCGAGAATTTCAAATGATTGGACTTATAGTTCAATTTTGCCTCTATGCCCTTTTGAACAGGTCGTTTCCTAGGGGAGTTGACAAAGCAAGTTTTCTCTGATCTTGCTGCAAGTAAATACCAGGTGATGTCCTTGTAGATGAAACTAATTGATTGGAATGGATGACCTCTTCGTTGCTGAGCCTTATTTCTTTTTCAATTTTTTTTTTGAAAATACGGTATTCATCCGACCCCATTTTATTAAACCGAAGTGAATGCCCAATTACAAAGGAAAGCATGGGTTGAAGTGTGAAGTTATGAGTATGTAAGACAATACTGTATAAAATGCTATTTTAAATCTACATGAAATTGGTCTTGTAAATAGTGAATAAAACACCCAACTTTGCATGCATAATTTTGAAAGTTCTATGTTATATATTACTAAATCAGTTGACTCCACTGTTCTTTGTAATTTGTATATATCAATGCTTTTTTTTATTATTATCCTATAAATGTTCACTCTTTCAACTTAAAAAAACTGTAGAAACCAAGATTTGTTTCGATTTCATATTGGACCATAGAAACATTGGATGGTATGTATTGATTTTTGTATATTCCTATACTCATCCTGATATTGACTTAAAAACGTTGTTGAACAGTTCTAATTTTTGAAGAAGATTAAAGTTGATTAGTGCCTATTTATGCTGAAGTGTTGTATCTACACCCATTTGCTGATTTTGGATGGTGCTAATCTTTTGCATTGTGACTGTAATTTTTTTTAAAAAAAAGATTTAGGAGTTATCTTATTAGTAAAAGATACCTCCGAACAAAGGAGACGAGGGACATACAAGAACAAAAGAAATTAGAGAGGGAAATATAAGGGAGATGACCTTGAAGTGTCACCTCCTGAACTAAAGATTACCCACAATAGTTGATGGTGTATCCACTCAAAAATCATAGTAACTCAATCTCGAATCATCGAGGATATTACGCCTAAGTATTTTCCCACAAGACACTCTTACGTTGGAAGATACATTCGTTGTGAGTGATTCAAATGTTCTAACAAACCGCATTGTGACCTTAAGTTTCATATAACATTTTTGTTAAAGGAAAATTCATTGCATATTTATATAGTCTATTATAACAGATATCATTTTCTTATTATCATCCTCACCAATGTAATTTATTCCAATCTGAATCTGAGGCAGCAGACTCCTGTTTTCTTGATTTTTTTTTATTCTCATCTATTTCTGCATTACAAAGTCCCATGGTTGAAGATACATTTCGGTAGTGAATTATCAGTCATTTTGGTTAGTCCAACTTCTCATGACTACCTGACCCAAACATTCCACCGCCTAATACCCACAACATGTGGAACTGATGCCAGAATCTATACTTGATACCTTACAGTTAATTTATAAGTTCTTGATTTTAATATCAGTTTCTACTATAGTATTCCAGGTACCAGCGTGTCCTATATTATCTGTAATCTGGCATACAATATATTTTTTTCCCTTCACCAGCAAGTTAGTGCTTGAATGTAAAGGGCACTGTAATTAGTCAGTCTTTTTGAGTCAGCTCATTGTTTTGGGGTTTGTTCTTCAGCACTTCTAGAATGATCTCACCATGACCTCTTGACTGACTGACTGATACTGTGTGTGGAAATTTATCTATCTTTGATATATTTCATTCCAACTTACCTAATGTTTGTTTATGATTTTGGCTTTTATTTGTTGATGTTTTGTTTGAATAGTGAAGCTTAAATGACAATTAAACCACCCATTCCTGACACTCCTGCACATCATCTGAGGTTCCCATGAGAACATTTAATCCCATCTACAACATTCTTTGTTGATTTCTTTTGTTCTTTTGTTATGTAAAATAGTGACACGGTGTCAGTTGTTGGGAAAGACAATTATGGAAATTCTATTTCAAAAACTAACTTTTGGAGGCAAGATTGAAGATTTTCAACTCATTTTGGGAATGGTTTCTTAAACTTTGGCATTTTGAATTTTTCACTTGTTTATTTTGATAAGTGGTAGAATTTTTCACATGTTACATCCTAAAAGATATCATAAACATGGGACAGGTTGCTGGTATATCATGCAATTCATCGTTCAGCATGTTCTATTATTATTATTTATAGAAAATGAATGAAATTGGCTCCTCAGATTTTCATGTCAACCATGGGTTGATTGCAATTCATCTCCTGAATACGAATGCTCATTATTTTTGTTATTCTTTTTTCCCCCCAGATGGCAGAGTACAGGATTTCAATATATGGAAGAAAACAGAGTGAATGGGACCAATTAGCGAGTTGGATAATTAATAATGATTTATACAGTGAGAATGTTGTTTGGTTGATTCAGGTACTTGTTCTTCATTTAAGTTTCACATTTGGTTTTCCTCCAAAAAAGTTTCTTATTTTGTTTTAATATTATCTTTTTAATAACTTGATCTTTCACATTGATTATATTGTCTGTTTTTTTTTCTTTGGGAGGGGGGTTCTTTTGACTCGGGAAAAATCTCTTTTGTGCAGTATAGAATATTTTGAATCTAGAAAATTGTGCTACGATTCATCTCTTGTAATTCTCTGTTACTTCATTATTTAAAACATGGTTGTATTTGATATGGTTGATAAAACCTTCATAAAAATATGATAATTACTCAAGTAAATCCTGTTATAACGTATATATTCTTTGAAATAATCTTCTTTGATATTATCAACATACGATTCATCTCCTGTAATTCTCCATTACTTCATTATTTAACACATGGTTGTATTTGATATCATTGACAAAACATTCATAAAAATATGATAATTACTCAAGTAAATCCTGCTATAATGTATATATCATTCTTTGAAAAAATCTTCTTTGATATTATCAACATCTTAAAGAGCTACTTCAAATTGAATGGTGCTGAATTTTTTGTTCTTTCAACAAAGAATTGGCATGATGCAAACTAAGTTTAGTCATCAATATTGACAGTCGATTGAAACTGTAACATCTTTCATATCACTGATATATTAACTTGTCATTGATATGCACTGTGACACTGTAACTTCTTCTTATCATGAATTACTTACAAAGCCTTGACGATTTTTCTTATCATGTCTAGCATTATGTCTAGAATGAGCAATTTAATTTTCATTTAGTGCATATTAGTTACTGATGCCTAGACGTATGTTCATTCTATTTTTCAGCTTCCTCGATTATATAATGTATACAAGGAGATGGGGATTGTCACGTCATTCCAGAATATGCTGGACAATATTTTTCTTCCCCTCTTTGAGGTGACCGTCGATCCGGATTCTCATCCTCAGTTGCATGTTTTCTTGAAACAGGTTTCCCCTAAACTTGTTTTCTTCAGCGGTTTCCTTTTGCATTAGAAATTCCTACTCAATTACATTATAGAGTACTTGAACTTATGTTGATCCACTTTGTTTTGTAATTTTATTTTGTAGCTCTTTTGTTGGTCTCTCTTATTCTGTCAATTTGGGCATTTGTGAAATTCAGATGGCATAATTAAATTAAATGTTAGATGTAGGCCAATTTTGTATGAGATTATATTGCTTGTTATCATGCTTGACAATTTCATGGAACTGCTCAACTTGTTTTCTTATTTATCTACACTCTGAATATCCTGACAAATGTGAAGACTAAAGTATTCATATATTGAAAGACCATTTGAAGTACTATCTTCATGACGAGGAGGTTAATGATGCATAATAATTTTTCTGTTTTGACTTCTGATATTATGCTGTTGTGAAGGACAGAGTAGGAAAGAAAAATGACTTGTGAATTACATCAGTCATGGCTCCCTTTTATGACAAGATTTCTGTTTATATTTAGAGTAATGCTTGAAGAGAAACAATTTTTTCCGAGGGGCTTATTTTGGTACAGTACCTTGCCATTGATTATTTGTTGATTGGATTTTGTGGTTACTCTATTAAAGATGCCTTATTATGCTTGTTGTGTTAAGGAATGATATTCTTATTTTGTGGTTGTCCTATGTATGGTGTATGTATTGAGTATTGACTGTCTTGAGTTTTTACAAAATAATTTAAAGTGCATAAATCATGAATGATGCAAATGATTTAGTTGGAAGCCTGAAACCATGATTTCAAGTGAGTGAGTAGATGTCACTATACTTGGGTTGTTTTATGGTAAGCAAATAATTTTGTATTTCTATACCAAAAGGGAAATGTACAAAATATTTCAAGGATTTACATGATTATATCCAAATGCTACAGTGACAACTCCCTCATAAACTGAGTGAGGGAAAACCATTCTAAGCTGGTTTGCATTCCCCTACTCTGTGATAACGCACCACTCTAGCTAACATTTGAAGGCCTGAAAAGCCTATTTCAAACCTTCAGGACTATGAACCACAAAAGACTGAAGTCCATTGTGAATGAGTAGTGAACATGGGGTTCAGAGGGACAGAAAGTCCTCTGTTAATGTGATAGAACCTTGACATAAAGGTTGCTATCAGCATAAGGCTAACAAACTCCTTTAAATCAAATTCTGGTTTGTGCCAGTCCATTTGTGTCCTGGATTCGAATTTTTTAAATTTCTGGGCAGACAAAAAAAGTGAAGAATGGTGGTTAAGCCTGGAGTCAATTTGTGTCCTGCAAGGAAATTAGCTGCCCCATTGCCTCCCTGGCAGTGTGGGTGACCTTCCCTGCTGATGGTTGCTTAGATTCTCCCTAATATATCTCAAAGTCCTTATCGCAGTTCATGAGGGGTTGCCCTTCCCATTCAGCCAAGAGACCACATACCACCTGAGTGTTTTCCAAACCAGACCTGCTGGAGATCTTGTTGAATGCATAATTGGTAACCCCAGTAACCCAAGGATATTAATGAAAGCCATTGCAGTAACGATAGCTTCAGCAGTGATTGTTTCCATGATTATCTCTTAATAAAACCCTGTAACCAGTTCCTGAATCATAGAGTGATCCGACCGAATTTACCTTGCACCAACCAGTTGGTGGGGCTTTCCAAATGAATTCAGTTTTGTGTTCTGCGTTTGGATGGGAGTGTGAGACTCCTGCAATTCACAGAATTTGATCATTAACAAGCTGCAGGATTGGTTTCGGGTTGTACCTTATCTGAATACTCTGAATGATAATCTGAGAAGAATGGCTTTATTAGTGGATTTTTTGGAGAATATCGAGTGTTTCGTTCCTGCAAATAGACCAAACCACTGTTGTCAAAAATTATGACTGCAAAATATATTTTCTGTAAACCGGCCACTCTTTGATTTTCACCAAATCACCCAATCTGTAAAGTAGTTACTGGAGTGCTTCAGTCCTAGCCTTGTGCAGAGAGAGGACCAAATATAAGCTGAGTATTTGCAGTGCAATTGTAGGTGGTCCAAGTCTGGCACTTGTGTGTTCTGTAAAAGGACTATCTGGCATAAGTGTGTTTTTTAGAAATGTCATTGAAGACCTGGACTATACTTGGTTGCTGGGATAACATTATCCTCTATTTTATATATGTAAATAAATGTGCATGAGAGTGCTTTACGTGGGTGAGTTACATGCCCCATCAGATGTTAGTTATTGACAAATTTGATTTATGTCTATAAGGTTTGCAAACCTGCCATTGTGTGAAATGGAGATTCAAGTTGCTGTCCTGTGCTATCATCATGCTTTGTAGTCTGTCAATAAATTAAATGACTGTTGGACTTCCATCTCCATATATGAGTTGCAAGGGTAATGTCTTGCCTAACTCAGCATTGGCACGCAGACAATGGAAGAAATTTGACTTTACTCAAATTGTGAGATCATCTATCTGATTCATGGTTGTGATTCTTGGATGAACGACTTCAACTAGGATTGCAGAGAATTTGGTTTGCTTTTGGTAACATAATCCAAAACTAGGCCCCATCGTGAGCAGATGACGATTCTCAATCCAGTTTAAAGATTATGACTAGAATGGAGATTGGTTTAGTGGTGTTTAGTTTTAATGCTAAGTTTTATCTGTCAGTTCATTTGTGTTATGTATGGTTTTAATGAACCAAAGCCTATACAAGAGATGTTGTCGTCCATAGTTCAACCTTTTTTAAGATCATGATCATTGATTAGGTCTACTTTCAGGTATGCACTGCAAGTTGTCATTTTAAGTAGCTAAGCGCCTTACTTCATTGAAAATATTTGCTATTTTGGTTGATCTTATCCTCTTTAAGACCCATGGATAATTTATACTGTTTCTTCAGTATATTTATTTATTTTTATTATGCTTCCTTTTTGTAGATTTCCATGACAGTTCATAACTCTGAGGCCTGATGGAAATATTTTTTGACACTGTGATTGTCTTGATTTCAGGTTGTTGGGTTGGACTTGGTGGATGATGAAAGTAAACCTGAAAGACGCCCAACAAAGCATATGCAACATCCTCATCAGTGGACTAATATCTACAATCCTGCGTTTTCATACTATGTTTATTACTGTTATGCAAATCTGTATACATTAAACAAGGTACCGCTTCTTTGTTGTTGCTATTATTTTTGCAATCCCTTTAGTGCTATAATGCTTCTTTTATAAATTTGTCGATGATCTATGTTAGTCCTGTACACTAGCTAATGGATCTAAATTTCTTTAGATCTAGATGTTCATTGCCTCAATAAAAATTTCTGTTATCTTGCAGCTCCGTGAATCGAAGGGCATGACAACCATCAAATTCCGTCCACATTCTGGCGAGGTATTCTCCAAAATATTTCACATCCATTTATTAATTGTGTTTCTCATGTAGCTTATTGTTTACAGACTGGCGACATTGATCACCTTGCTGCAACATTTCTCGTGTCAGATAATATTGCTCATGGAATCAATCTTAGAAAATCTCCTGTCCTTCAATACTTGTATTATCTTGCTCAGGTAGCTGCTGAACTTATCAAAATTGAATATTACAAACTCTCATGCTATATGTTAATATTGGTCATTTTGAGTTGATCTTCCAACTTAGCTCCCTTCTGCATCTTTTGAGTAACAGATTGGCTTGGCTATGTCTCCTCTAAGCAACAACTCATTATTTTTGGATTATCATCGGAACCCATTTCCAATGTTTTTCCAACGAGGGCTTAATGTTTCACTCTCCACGGATGACCCTTTGCAAATTCACTTAACGAAAGAACCTTTGGTGGAGGAATACAGTATAGCCGCTTCGGTGAGCTCTCTCTCTCATGCATTCTTGTTGTTCTCTTTCTATCTGTGCTTGCATGCACTTGAGTTCCTATGTTTTCATGGTGTGTGTGTTTTTAAATTCTCAAAATTTCTCGTTTATTGTGTACTTCATGTTCAGGTTTGGAAGCTAAGTGCATGTGATCTATGTGAGATAGCAAGAAACTCAGTATATCAATCTGGTTTTTCACATGCCCTCAAGGTAATCATAGCATGATGCGATTGAAGATTATGCTATATATATATATATATATATATATATATATATATATATATATATATATATATATATATATATAGGGATCCGATTACATGCGGTTTACGGTCGGTGCGGTGCGCGATCACGGGCCGTCGATCACGGGTCCATCGCATCGGACGGTCGGGTGCGATTCACGTCGACCGTTGGATGCGATGGACCCGCGATCGAACGGCCCACGTCGTAAACCGCACCGACCGCACACCGCACGTAATCGCGACCATATATATATATATATATATATATATTTTCAGTGACATGCCTGATGGGTTTCTTGTTAGTTTTTTTCTTTCAACGTTTTTTTCTTAGTGCCTAAGTTTACGAACAAAAAACTGCTCTTGCATGAATCTTATCAATGTGATAAATTCCAGATATGCCTTCGGAAAGGATTCTAGAAAGGGAATATGTTGTTTCAAATAAAATAAAATAAGCTTGTCCACTTGATAAATGTAGTATGCAGTCTCACGTAAAGTTGAAGGCCATTTCAACAATAATAGATGTCTGTTGTATGATTGATGACAAAAAATCATTTCAGGGGACATGCTGGTCAAGGTTAGCATGGATTGGAGTCATGATATAGGCATGTTGGGCCTATTCCCGGAGGCCCGGGGGTTGGGGGGCAATGCCCCCCTTGGGCATCTTGTATTTATATAAGAGACCATTTGGCCTCCATTATTGAATATAACATTGTGTTTTCATGTTTAAAGCAATTAAAAAGGTCCAGGTTATATTGGCCTAAATTTGAATGGCTGAACATTGCTTATTGTGAGCAAGGAATTCTTACAAGTTCCATTATGATTTTTTTAAAAAACTTTATTACTGGAGAAAAGGGAAAAACTGAAAAAGAGTGCTTAGGAAGAGTGGGGTCTTCTTTTGTATATTTCCTTTGAAGTGTGTGATTTCCTAATAAATTGGCATGTTGAGTTTTATTATTATTATTATTTATTTGGTACCTAATCTCAAGCCAGTAGTTGTATCTTTTAATCCATAATGTTGTCCCAAATTGATTGATATCTGTTGATTATGTCTTAGTTTTAGATTTCAATGAAAATTGACATATCACTGCATTTGTCCTGTTATTTTATTTTGTCTTCTACTTAATGCAACTGAGGGCGCGTGGAGAAATTATTTTTGCTATAATATTTTAACCATCTCTTGTATCTATTACAAAAATAATTGTCGATACACACACACACTTCTAATATTATCTTTTCCACTCTCTTTATAACTGATGTAGTTCAATTATTGTTGCTCTAGTCCCACTGGATAGGGAAAATGTACTATAAGAGAGGACCAGATGGTAATGACATCCACAAGACGAATGTTCCCCACATTCGAGTTGAATTCCGCGAGATGGTAAGTTTTTCTTTTAGATTCTGCTTGTTTTTTATGTTTATTCTAGTGATTAGCTTGAGATCCACAGGTCTAAAAGGCAGTGTTTTCTAGTGTGGTATGTTTTACCAAGTGAACTCAATATGTCCTCCATCATTGTAACATTTGGCCACCATCTTACAGATCTGGAGGGAAGAGATGCAGCTGGTATATCTGGGGAAGGCCAAGCTATCTGATGAAATTGACACATGATGTTTGTCACATGTGCTTATTTCTCCATGATCGGATTGCCTACTTTCGGCACCCGAGTGAGGTAATACTATTTATGTGATTCTTACAAATGCTAGATCTTTGTCTCCCTTGCTACATTAGTTTCATGATTGAACCTTTCTCACATGCAGAGTCATCAGAGACAATAATAATATACGGTCCCTTCAGACGCAACTTGCAATTTTGAAATCTTCACCACGGAACTCATTTAAGTTTTGGTCGAAGAAGCAGGCTAAGGAATACATAAACGCGTTAAGTTTGAAGATAAAATCCCTTCATTCAGAAAGGAGACTGATCAATAATTTCCTTAATATATGGTTTAAGGAGCTTCACATGATGGTGGGAAGGATGATTTTGATAGCAAGGTCTACTTAGAGAGAGTGATTTTATAATTACCAGCTTGGCTCTGTAATATTAAATTTAGTATAACACTTATCATAAAATAATGTGCACACCTATTGAGACTGTTTTATGGTGAATGAGAATCTTGGATTTTTACATGTCAGGAGATATATTGCTCTCTTACTTGGGTTCAAAATATGCATTTCAAATAGAGTCTTGAAAATAATTCAAAGATGGTTCATTTTTGGTTCATTTTAATCATTCTCATTTCTCAAGTGGGATCATGGATGAGATTTGTACCATGGTTTACATTCTGACTTTCAATCTGTTTTGTTTTTACAGTATGTTTTTTTTTATACTAGGGTGATTGTTAAAGATGGAGTATACTCTCAAGCGAAATTATGTTGGAGTGGGTTAAATTAAAGATATTATTATGACAATCTATGTATCTTAATGATTTTTTTTTGGAGTTCTTAAAGGAGGGTTTCAATAAATTCAACGTATGTTGACCATATGATACAATTTATGTAATTTGATTTTTAAAAAATATTTTTAACACGTAATTGTGCATGGGTTTTGAACTTTGTTACTAGTTTTTCTCACATCATGTGGGTGTAAATAAATAAAAGTTGTTCACATCTAAGAGCATGCATGTGTTCAATTTGCATCCCGGGGAGACTCAATGGGCCTCCATTTTCTGCTGCAAAATGCAGCCGGAGGAGGTGGAGGAGCTGCATATATGCAGCTGGAGATGGGATGGAAAAATGGAGGCCCTCCATTTCACTATTCATTTTTCAAAAAAACCCATTTTACCCTCCCCCAATACATACAAGCTTTCAATCCTTTCATATAGGGCTGGTAAACGAACCAAGCGGCTCGGGCTCGGCTTGGTTTAAGCTCGTTCAGGCTCGTTCAATTAGACAAATGAACAAGCTTGAACAATTTTTAAAGCTCGGTTAGACTCGGGACCTGGATCGAACTTCATTTTGTGTTCAAACTCGACTCATTTGTGTTATAAAAAATTTAATTAAAGCTTGGTTAAACTCATTTGTAAAATCAGAACATTAAATCAAGACAAAGTTATACTCGTTTAGACTCATGAATTCTATTCAGGCTAAAATTTTATTTTCAACCGCTAAAAACCCTAAAATGAAGAAGAACGCTAGGCTCATTGAGGCTCGTGAGTTCGACTCGGCTCGACTCATTTATAAACGAGCCGAGCTTGAACATGTCAAAGCTCGACTCATTCGACTCGTTTACCACTCCCTACTTCCATAGTTCCATTTGTATCCCTTACTATAAATTGAATTATTAACTTAGTTTAAGTTTAGTTTAAATGTACTAATTATTTATTTATAAATATGATATCATTGGAAAGATCTCGTCAAGACCTTTAAAATGAGCCTAATATTGATTAACTAACGCATTCATTTTAATTAATTATTTCATATTAATTAATTTATATTTATTACTCAGTATTATAGTAAGTCATGTTATTAAAAATTTAAAAACTTTATAATTTTAAATAATTCACATAATGATATTCATAGATTAACTGAAACCACACTAAATACATTAAGCTTGGTTTGATACATCGAATTTAAAATAAAAACATTACACTAGAATATTAGCATTTTTCTGTATCTTATCAGATTTCTTATTTTTTTTTATGTATTCTACTTTCTTCTTCTTGTTTTCCTTATGACGAGTTGAATAGATTCCCGATTGAGTTTGAAATTTTTTTTCTAAATTTAATAACATTACAATATATTAATTATTTATCTATTCAAATTTAAAAAACAATTAAATGATATTAATTTAATCATTTTACATTAATTTTTATATTACTATTATATTAATTAAATTAATATTTTAAATTAAAATAAAAGTAAAAATGGAGGGGGTGGGTTGGAGTGCCCCCCTCCATTTCTCCAAAATGGAGTCAACTGGGTAGGCCTGTCAACAGGTCGGGGTGGACCTGAACCCGACCCGTGACAAGACCTGGCGGGTCCGGGTCTGACCCGACCCAAATATGGTTAATAAAAAAAAAGTGAAAGCTCATGAATTTGTTTGTCTAATCATTCTATTAGGAAAATTTTGTATAAAACATTAGTTTTGAGCTTTCTAAACGGGTGTCCTGACATTATGTTTGAACATATTTTTGTATAATTCAAAACAATAAATATTAATATATAACATTCAAAGTAAACAAAAATCTAAACAATATAACAATGAACTAAAAGGGAGAGCTAATAGTTATTTGTGTCACAAAGTAAACGCTCAAAATAATAGACACTACATATTAATCTAAACAACATTCATAACAATAAACACTAACATATTAACCTAAACAATGAACATAAATCATGCAGCAAACCAATTAATTATACAAATTCAAAAGCTAATAAATTAATGAGGCTTATCAATGGGTGGGTTTGGTTGATTATGAGTTATGATATAAAAATGAGTTAAAACTTATACTTGTAATTTGATAAATAAGAAACAAAATTATGAGTCGATTAAAACTAATAGTCTTGTAATATACTAATAAAATAGTAGGGTCTCGAGTTCAACGGGTCAGGGCGGGGTGGACCCGGACCCGACTCGTTTGTATGTTCGGGTCCACCAGGTCGGGTCCAAATCGGGTTAGGTATATTACACATATAATCGGATCCGGGTTAGGTCGGGTCCGAGTCTAAACCTGACCCGTTGACATGCCTACAACTGGGGCTCCAAAATGGAGCCACGGTTGGAGATGCTTTAACACACTTAATTTTTTTTCAATTTATTTATATGCCATATAATGCATGATATAATGAAAATTTTAATAATGATTAAATAAATTATTTGTAAATTTTTTTAATGAAACTATGTATGAGTTTTTTTGCATACACCCTTTAACCGACCCTATTTTGAAAATACCCCATTTAAAACTTTGAAACCAACACTCTCTTAAATGGATAAAAATTTAGGGTTTTTTATTTTTAAGTCCCCATAAACCATAAAATTTAGTGATCGATCTCTCACTTCTTCGTATTTTGGTTTTAGTCACCAGATTTAAATGATATGTTCCCTTTTAGTCCCTGGGAGGGACCTATCCATAAATTATTTGATTTTCTTTTTAGTCTCTCACAGGGACTAAAAAAGAACATATCCTTTAAATCTGGGGATTAAAACCAAAATACGAAGAAGTGAGTGATCGATCACTAAATCCTATGATTTATGGAGACTTAAAAATAAAAAACCCAATAATTTAATATACAATTTAAACATTCTTAATGGCATTATTGAAAATAAGAAAATATGAATTTTTAGGGAAATATATATAAAAAAAATTATTAAGATTTGGTGGATAAAGATAATATTATCAAATATATATATATAGGGGCCGTCACCTTCCAAGTGATGGGGTCAATTGACCCCATCAAATTTGTTTTTAAAAAATAAAATGGGTCCGCTCATAATTTATACCACCATATCAAATTCATGGACCTTATAAAAACCATTAAAAATCAATTTAGCCCCGCCCAAAGTTTCTCCCATTAAAAACCTTACACCCCACATAGTGAGACCCATAATAAAATAGTACCCTAAAACACTATCCCATTTTAATAAAAAAAAATTTGTGGGACAGGATCCATTTGTGGATTTGCTAATCACCTATGCAGGGACATACACGCCCATCACCTAGACGCGTGCCGGCACAACCCGTTAGCTAGTTACTTGTAGACGGGAATCACAGACGGACGGACGAGTGGACGCGTCGATCGCCGTTGTTTATATTACCAATCTTCTCTTTCTACTCTGTTTAAGGTATCTAGGCTAATCATGGATTTGGTTTTGATTTATTTTTCTTTTTTCTGTTTTTTTATTTTCACCATTTTTGTATGTTAATCTGAATCTCTCCCAGCACTGCATAATCATGTATAATAAATAACCCAAACCCCTCAACATTACACCCCTCTTTCCTTCACTAGTATGTGTATCAAAAGCCTCTTCTTTGATGGTTTATTTTTTTTTATATGTAAGTTGTTCTATTTTCAAAAGAAAAATTTATGTTTTTGATAACTATATGAAAAGATTAGATTTTTTAAAATTTTTGTGAAATATAATTTTTTTAATGACCCCATTTATAAGAATTCCTAGATACAAAAAGAAAAAAAAAACAAGAATTAAATTATTTCTAAATTTTTTAAAAAATTTATAACTTTTCAAGTATAACTCCGATTGGGTAATCAATAGCACATTGAAAAGAGTTTTTCAATATATTTATGACTATAAAATAGGTTTTTTTCAAAATATATTTTACAGTGAAAAGTGAAAAGCGAGATCAAACGTTAAAACTCATATTTGACATGAAATTAGCTATTTATCATCTATATTCTATTATTATCTCAACTTAAATCTGACAAAAATAATAACAAAAAAACATGATGATGTGGCAAGATCACCACCCCTCATTATATATATTTTTAAAAAACTTCTTAGTGTGATGAAGTTGAAAACACTTTTGATTAGTAACATAGATATATTTACTGTTGCATTATATGAAATGATAGGTTCATAGTGAACAACAGGAGAATTAATTGGGCCAGTTTTATCATTGGACACCTCAAACAAAATTTCACTTTTCACGTAATTTAGTAGAACTGCATTTGATGTTACACTTAGGTTGCGTTTGGATGTGAGATTGAAAATCTATATTTTGAACTCAGCTTTTGAAAATCTATATTTTATTAGATTTTTAACAGCAAGATTTTTTTGGTCTAAAACAGAAAGATGGTGGTTTGAAAAACTAAGCATTAAAAATGTGTTTGGATATGAATTTGATAATTTTTTGCTTCTAATGTGCGGTATCTACCGAAATTTGGACTAAACGGGGGTTTAGTCTTTTTTACCATTCAAAATACAGTTATATATATATCGTTAGAAATCTAGTGAAACATATACAATGTTTGATGGTGTATAATTTATGGGGGCGGTTATTACAACCCCATTTTTTGATATCCCCACCCCGTTAATTAACCCACCCAACCCAAGTGTTATAAAAACAAATCTCACCCCTACATATATATTACACTTCAGAAATTCCAATCCCACCCCCAACAAATTTCTCTTCTTCTTCCCTTTCCCTCTCTCTTCCTCCTTCCCCATTCTCTCCCTCCATCCCCTATCTCTCCCTTAAGTGTCTCGTTGTTGAGAAGTCTCTTCGGCCTGTCTTCGCCTCATCTTTCGCGTCCGAACCCTCTATACCAGCTCCCGGGTTCCACCATTGCACTCTCCAGTTTCAAAGAAGGATAGGTCCGTTCCTTTTTTTATGTGTTATTCATGCGTTAAGATACATTTGTGTTACATTAATTTGTATAAATATTACATTAGAAATCCTAGATTTTTATTTTTTCAAACATAACTATTTTAGGGGTTTTTTCAAACATAATTGTTACATTAATGGTTAATTGGAAATGGTTTGTTGATTGGAAATCTATTTTTAGGTTTGTTGGTGAAATGATTGATTGAAAATGGTTTGTTGAAAAGATGTCATGTTTATTGGTTGATGAAATAAGTGGCATTATTTGTTGAGGGAGAAATTTGGGTTATTGGATGATGATTTAGTGTCATAATTGTTTTGTATAGATTAGTTAATTGAAAATGTATAACTAAAAACATTATGCTTTGGAGGAATAATGAATATAAACCTTAATACATAGTGGTTGGTTCAAAGTACTGATTGGTTGATTGATTCTTGTTTGATTATTCAATGTGTGCCATTGTTTTTTGAGAAATGGTTTTACATTAGTTATGATCTCCATTATTGTATGAAATTAATGTCCATGCAAATTTTGTGATTGAATAAAAACGTGTTCCTTCCATCCTATTCATCTTCAATGATTTTTTTTCCGCATATGCGTGAGTACTAACTTAACTTTTTCCATGCAGTATGGCTCTGAAGGAATGCATTCGACCTACAGCTTCCAATAAGAGGAGTAGATCAAAAATGTGCTTTCGAGTATTCAAAATGTTATTGAGGACCCAAAAGAAGAGGAAATGGTGGTAGAAGAGGCCAAGGAAAATTCAGAGATAGACGAAGCCAGCTTGAAGGGTCATTCTTTTGAAGATGGACCAATAAATAATGATCTCCTTGTTGACCATCGACACCATGTGACATATCATATCTGAAATGGCAAGGTATATATTATGCAAAGACTGTTGTATATTTATTTCAAGAAAATTATATGTTCACATTGAATTGTATATATTTTTGTACTAGAGCGTTCTGTGTTAAGGTGTCGTCAACCTGTTTGGAACTATCTTTATCGAACATTTGGTGTAATTTGTTTTGGAATGTCTGGACCGATATGTTTTGAATGGTTATACAATGTGTTTTGAATGACTTTACCTTGTATTTTGAATGGTTGTATGAAATATTGATACAATGTGTTTTAAATGGCTAGTCGAATGAATGAAAACACTTTAAAATGATGATCTTCTAATGTATTAACTTTCCTGGAAGGCTCGACACTGACAATGTCGCTGAAAGTTAACTGTGTCGACATGTAGACTATCGATGAATTGTGAATCAGTGAAAATGGCAAAGTACTGCACGTAGTAATAGTTTCGGTATACTGGCAACACATCGCCAATCATAGTGTCGCTGAAAAAGATGAAAATTTGTGGTTCTGTAGGGTTCGACAGTGACCCTGTCGACTAAATTTAATCCCGTTGATCGTACCGCTATCGATGAGCTTGAATCAATGTACAAGCATATGTACTTCGCCTATCGACATAGATAGTGTCGACATATATTCAGTGCATTGTCACACAGTGTCATTGAAAAGTGAAAAAACACACGTGTGCTTATGTAGTGTTCGACACTACAACTGTCGATTGGACTTAAATCCTTCGACAGTTGTACCGTCGATAGGGTTCGTGCGTTCATCTTTGGGTTTTGAGTTTTGGGTGAGTTTGGTTTTTAAATACGTTCTTGGGTGGGGAATGTTCAGGGTGGGTTAAGCTAAAATATTGTTGGTAGTGAAGTGGTGGGTTTGGTTAGTTTCAAAAATATGTTTTAATGGTTTTATGTGAGGTGGGGTGAGTAGCTAATGGGGTGGTGATAACCACCCCAATTATATATACCTCATTTAATTTATTTTTTTTGCATTTATTAAAAATTGGTTCATTCAATTCGAAAGAAAGTGAATTACATTTTTTTTATATTAAAACATACATCTTATTAGACCGATGTTTATTAATTTTTAGAAAATAAAAATATGTATAGTCTGTATTTTGGACTGTAAAAAAGATTGAGTATGACATTTTTCTTTAAAATGATGATTTTTTTTTCCTGAATCTGAATAGCCAAACTGATCCAACTCACAATCAGAGGGCGTTGTCATTCTGTTTTCGATGTTTTTCTTCTTTTTTTTTCTTTTTTTTTTGGTGGTTACATGTTGTTATTTGTGTTTATTTAAGCACCAAGCATCCTTAAAAGGAAGAGTTAATAATTGAAACTTTGTGGAACACCAACAGCCACTTCAGCTACCATCCTTCGATGCTCTTTGTATGATAGAAATGTTTGTTTTATGAAGTGGCGGACCCATGATCTTTGTATAGTGGGGGCTATCATTATTAGTTAAATATAAACTCTATACAATAAAAATTTTAATATCATAATGAGAATACTTGATGGTACTACACAAACTTCTTATTACATTGATTTTTTCAAAAAAAATTGATTTTGATTGGCTGATTAGATGATTAAAATAAAGATAACAATAATGAATTCCAAGTTAATATGATACATCTCACCCCACAAATTACCCAAATGTCATGCACTCTTTGTTTGAGATTATACGCACTTTGATTGATTTTTCTTTTATATTTCTAAAGCGCATAAACCTCCGAATAAATGTATACTATCAAGAGGAGATTTTTGTGGTTGAGTGTATCAAAAGTCAAGAAGAAAAGTTAGGATTTAGTTAAAACTTAAGAGCTAGTTTGTAAGTAAATAATTGTGAAGATAAGTGAGAGAAGAAAAACTTATCACATTTGATATAAAAAATAATCAGGATAAACTGTTGACACTTGTCTCGATTTTGAAATGAAAATGAGGATTTTTTGATCCACCTAAGGGTTAGAATAAAATTTATTTCCACTTTTTATCCCAATTTTAACAAATGTGAATATGAATAACATTGATGAACTTTTTATTCTATAAAATTAGGACAACTTATCCTCCAAACTTTAATCCCTTATCAAACTAGCCATAAAGGAAACTTAAAAAAGACAATAACAAATTAAAATAACAAACATTTAAGGATAAACAATTAGAATAAACCTTGAATCTTGAAAGAATGATGTAATATCTCAATATAAGTGGAATGGTTGAGATTATGAATTTTTTATAAAGACCGATTTTAAATTCTTTTTTGTTTATAAATTTGTCCCTATTTTATTCTATATTCCTTCATACCCCAACTCACCGTTGATTATTTGATTAAAATTGATACTAATGTGTAATGACCCTTGTTTTTTTCTACAATTTCAGTGGGTGCCACCGCCCCCACTGGCTCCTTGGTCGGTCCGCCCCTGGTTTTATACATCTCAAATTTTTACAAAAAAAAAAATTCATGTAATATTTTTTGAGAAAAGCAATACAAATAATTTTTCGTAAAAGAATTATCCACGGAACTCAAACTACCTAGATCAATAGCAGATAGTTATTTCTAAAAATTGCTTAAAGTTAATAGTTCTTCTTCAAACTCATTTCTAATGACACTCTTAGTCATTTCTGCCGTCGTTTTTATAAAACGAAATGTCATATTTTCTTTTAATTATATAAGTATCTAATGAAATATTTTGGTATTTAGTGATGTGGACATGATGTTTGAAGACAAAAAAATTTGGTTGGAAGACAATGTGAGCTTTGGGAGCTACATATTTTCAATTTGCAGTCATGTTGGACTAATTGGCCTGCACAAGTTGGCCGGTTGTAGGTGTTCTAGTCTCATGTTTTTCACATATTTAATAATGCCATATTTGAGGTCCAAGATAATTTTCTTATTAGTCATGCGTTTTGAACTTACTATGGGCTAATAAAAATTTACAATAAGCATTTATTTTTTTTTTAGGTTGGACCCAAAACGTAAATAGAAAAATAATGTGTGTAGGTGTGCATACCATTTTTTTTTTTTTACTAAAAATATATACTAGTACATTATATATATATATATATATATATATATATATAGATTTCCGATAATATACTGGTGTATATATAGATTTCCGATAATATATATATATATATATATATATATATATATATATATATATATTTCCGATATATATATATATATATTGTTATAAAAAAATAAATTATAAATTGAGATACACTGGTGTATTTTTTCTTTAAAATAATAAAAAAATAATTTCCATACTTTGTGATAACGCAATATATAAGAGGTTGGAGGACCGCTTTTGAACTATGGAGGGGGTTGCAAAACGGACGTATCAGCAAACTAGTCCGGATACTTTTGCAATATATATAAAATCAGTCCTTTAAAAAAATCAAAGGATGACAAATAAATAAAATTAATGGTGATAAAACTAAATAACAATCAATTTAAAAAGAACAAAACATAAATAAATAAAAAAACATGTACAAGAACACTTATATAAAGTTTTTCTTTGAAAAAACGAATAGAGAATGAAAATTAAATAACTTTAAATCATGGGTTCTGGTTGCATTTATTGATTCGTTAGAGAGTTAGAGAAAATATATATATTCATTGAAAAAACAAACACAAAATAGAATAAAATTCTAAGAAAATAGGAAACGATATAACATATAAAAATAAAATGTCCAATCAAAAGAAATGAATAGGTTTTAGGGCTTTGTTTTATTTTTTTTGAAAGAAGGTAGATAATTGATACCAATCAATTTCATTATGAAAAAAGTTAATACAGATCTGATTGGGATGAGAGATACAAAATACAATGATACCTGTAGTTCTCAAAGGGCGGATATGAGGGGTTGATAGGTTATCGACACGGAGTCGGTTCCGCCCCTGTGCAACAGGCTAAGTGACCACCTCGATTGCTCCACCACCAAGGAGCACCCCCTGCACCCCCACCAAAGCGCACGCTCAGTCTTGGATGAATAACGCTGTGAGCTCCCACATGTTCTCCTCATACACCCTCGCGCCGTTGAAATCAACATCATTCCGCGTGCACCAAATCACCCAACACCCTGCTGGTATGATTGTAACGCCCCCATACCCATTATCTTTTATTAAGGCATGCGATACAGTACATCACGTCAACCACAATTTTTTTCAATGAAATAAACTAACATAATAATTCAAAACACATAAGTTTTTAAAACATAAACTAATCCAGGATCTCAATAATTCATTATCAAATGAATGGTTACACACAAGTACTTTATTTGCTTATAACTAAACATTCCCTGGTTTTGCTGATAAAGCTAAGGACATCCACTACATGCCAAGAAGAAGGCTTATTCAAACACCTACGAATGCAACGGAAAGAATGAGAACTAAACGCCAACTCAACCACGAACAATGATCGCCAACGGCTACTCTGAAAGATTAGGAAAAGGAGGGATGAGCTACCACACGCTCAGTGAATAGACCTTAGCGTCCCAATAATAATAATAATAATAAAACCTTTAGAATAAATTCCAAAACATCTAAATCAACAGAATTTAAATTTCACAAATATTGCGATAAAACAGAATACATCTCTTTAGAGGAAAATAGCTACCATCTCATACTATCTACATGATGCACATGATGCAACAGACACGCATGCCTGTATGACACGCAGCCGAAAGTGCCCATCTAGAGCTTCACGCAGATCCGCAGACGGGTGTCACGCAGACACGGTCTCACTGGACTGAGCCACGTAGACCCTCGTCACGCAGACGAATGATATGTATGCAAAATAACCTCCACAGTTCATATGTTCGCATGCCATAGTAACATAATAATCAATATACAGTTCATACGTAAAGTAGTGTCTCAAAACATGATGTCATGCTCATGTATTTCATATTAAAGATAACATTTGTATTCAAAACATAGGTATGATGAGAATATGATACATATAGGTAGTTTTTCAAAGCTACATAGAGACTAGACCCACTCACCTTCGGTTCAACGACTCGCAAATCAAACCCAAGCCTTACAGTAACCTAATCTGGCAAGAAACGATATGAACCGATCAAAATACGCACAACCCATACGGAAACCCAATGTACCCATATACACAGCACCCGACGGCTCTAACAGGGGCCGTCACTGACCTATCCGACGGATCCCACAGGGACCGTCCGAAGCATACATGACGGCTCCTACTGGGGCCGTCACTCTGAAAACCGACGGCTCCTCTGAGAGCCGTTCCAAATATGCCCGACGGCTCTCACAGGGGCCATCCCGAGGTAGAATACAAAACCCTAATTAATTTTTTATAAAAACTCATTTAAAACATTTTATCATCGAAATAAAACGCAAGTCGTTTTGAAACGATATAAGGACAGTGAGGAAAAACTCATTTGAAATCAAGGTCACATATTTCGAAATCCGATTGAAACGAAAATCGAACTGATTAAAACTTCTTTGAAAAACCCTAGATCTATCATGGGTATAAATACATCATAGATCTCTGTCCAAATCCTTTGAAATTATGAAAATACATAACTGGTCGGATCTAAGCATATAAGGTTTTAAAACAAGGCTTTAAGAATAAACCATGATTCTTCTTAAAAAAATAAACCTAAACATGATATATACATACTTAAATATATTTCTTTTTCACATGAAAGATTTATAAAACACCTAAAACGTCACAGTATCCTAGTTATCACATCAAACCCGAAGACTCGATCAAATTATCTTAAAACCATATTAAAGATCATGAAAATCCAACAATAAAACCTAAGAAATCAAAAACTCCAAAATACATGCATTGAGATTCAATATTATCACTAAAACGTGTAAAAACTTCATAAAAGTACTAGCAACACATTGGTATACCACAAGACCCAAAATCAAATCAAGATCTAAAGAAAAGCAAGAGAAAACTCTTCTTTTTGTTTGAAATTCCTTGAAAACGAGATCATATTCAACATAACAACAAAAAAGACTCACTACTATTCAAAACCCTTCAAAAACCCGAAGAATGTACTCACCAAAGCCTTAGATCGAACCCTTCCCCAGCCCCCTCACCACAATGGCCGAAAACAAGAAAAAACAAATTTAGGGTTTTAGGTTTCAATGCCAATAGGAGAGAGAGAGAGAGGTTTAATAATTCACGCACGCACGTGGGGAAAAATATCGCGCCACCATCAAGCCAATTAACGCCAATCAATGCGTTTGTTCCTTCCAAAAATGGACCAAATTTGAATTTAAAATTCACCCAGATCGACGGCTCTTATTGAGCCCGTTGCCCACACATCCGACGGATCCTTGAGGACCGTCGCCCATATAATCCGACGGCTCATCTTGGATCCTTCGTCCATGTGCCCGACGGCACCTAACCGATCCGTTAGGCACTGCCTGACCTGATAAAGTCACAATTGTTACAATGATCGAGCTGGCGATTGTTCATGCGTGCCCCAAGGCTGATCGGGCTCTCAAGTCCGCTCCTACCTCCCACATATCTTCAGGAGAAAGAAAAGGACGTAGGGAGGCAGCCGCACTGACTGCCCGCCACAGTGCCTGAGCTAAACTACACTAAGCTTTTAGGGCGTTGTTTTTTTTTTTTGAAGAAGGTAGAAATAACTACCACGATTTCATTTTTGATTTCGAAGTACAATTCTGATGGGGATGAAAAGGCATATAGAAAGAAAGAGAAATACAAAGATGAGGTCCTGACGGCCGATTTCTTAGTTAGAAGAGGAATCTAACTCGAGCCATGGGCCGTCGTCGTCTTCCTACTATTCTATGAACCTCATTCGCCCATTTGGGAAATTCACCTCCCTCGCTCCCGCCATGAAGCGCCCCCAGTCTCGCATGCAGCAACATAAGTGCTCCTACAGTATACTCGAGTACCACGAAACAGAGCGGCGTTCCTGGTAATCCATATGGACCAGACCGTCGCTGGGACTATCGACTCAGCTTTTTTTAACAGTCTAAAATATAGTCCAATATACCTTATTAGAAATCCAGTGAAGTATATACATCATTAGACGATCCATATACCTCGTTAAATTTTTTTTATACTTACTAAAAATAGGTTCAATCAACTCAAAATTGAGCGATATACACTTTTTAGCAAGCATATGCTTCATTAGATGATGTTTATTATTTTTAAGAAATTGAAAGCATGTGTGATCAAAGTTTTAAACAGTAGAAATGATTAGGACTAACATTTTCCTAAGTTTTATCACATATTTTTTTTGGGTTTTAGGAGGCCCAAGCAGTGTGACTTGTTTCACCTCTGCGGCTGACCACATTGGGGATTCTGTGTCTATAAACCATACAACCAATGGACATTTTTTTTAAAAATATTAGGATGGTTCACATCTTTTGATTTTCTTTTAAAACACACACACACACATATCATAAACAAATTATTTTCTTTCATAACAATGAAATATAAATTTTAATGAATCATATGGATTCACTTATAGATAAACGAAAAATTACATTTTCATCTAATGAGGTGCATATCTTGTAAGACAAATAGTTAAGTATATGTGGTATTATTCATATGTGTGTAGTTTCATTAATAAGTTATGTAATTCGATTCATTGGTTGTGTTGATGAAAGGTATGCGTGACTGGTTTTGTTTTGTTTTTTCAAAATGGGTTTCTAACCTTTAGTATTTTTTTTCAAGGGTTTGTAATTTTTTTTTTTTGGAAGAGTTTGTAAAAAAAAAAAAATCTAGTGTATAAGGTTTTGTTTTCTTTAAAACATAGTCCTCTTCAATGGATTATATATCTGTAACCAATTATAGCCTTGCATAATATTCATAAATATCTAATACATATACTTATTAATCGAACTAAACTACTAATGAATTAAACTATTCCGTACCCATGACATGAACTGAAATTGTGGTTGAATCCAACTGAATTACTAATAAATCAAACTATCCAATACCCATGACACGAATTAAAATTGTGGTTGAATCAAACTAAAATACTTGTTAATCGAACAGAAGTATTTGTTAATCGAATGAAACTACTAGTGAATCAAACTATCCGGTACCCATGGCACAAGCTCAAATTGTGGTTGAATCGAACTGAACTACTTGTTAATCGAACTGAAGTATTTGTTAATCGAAGTGAACTTCTTTCAAACTATCTAGTATTCATGTCATGAACTAAAATTTGGTTGAATCGAACTGACCTACTTGTTAATCGAACTTAAGTATTTGTTAATCGAACTGAACTACTAATAAATCAAATTATCCAATACTCATGACACGAATTAAAATTGTGGTTGAATCGAACTGAAGTACTACTAAAATATTTGTTAATCGAATTGAATTACTAATGAATCAAACCATCCAGTACCCATAACATGAACTGAAATTGTAGTTGCATTGAACCAATGTATTTGTTAATCGAACTGAATTTCTAATGAATCAAACTGCAGCACACATGATTTAAACTGAACAAGCCAAGTTCTATATTCAACTTATCATTTATACAACTAATTACAACTACAATTATAACAAAATTTTTATACAACTTTAACAACTCTAACTACAATTATAACAGTTTCATTGGGCTTTTTTGTTTTTGGATTTTGTTGGGTCTACATAATTTTCAATAGGTTTTTGGGGCTCTGATTTTCCATGGGAGCCCACAGAGGAAAGAGGGAGGGAAAGAAAAGAAAAATGGGGCACCGGACGGTGTTAACGTCTGTTAACTATTAGGTTGTCCCACTTTTTTTTTTTTTTTATAGTTTTTATTGTGTTCACATGTCATGTATCTATTGAACACTAATGGACTGATGAATTTGGGTCTTGATGGGATCCGATCCCCGTTGTCATTCTGTTTTCGATGCTTTTCTTCTTGTTCTTTTTTATGGTGGGTAAATGTTGGTGTTTGTGTTTATTTAAGCACCAAGCATCCTTAAAAGGGATATTAATAATACAAAAATTGTGGAACACCTAACAGCCTCTTTAGCTACCTTCCTTCGATGCTCACTATATCATAGAAAATGTTTGTTTTATGACATCTCAATTTTTTAGGAAAAAAAATTCATGTGATATTTTTTTAGAAAAGCAATACAAATAATTTTTCGTAAAAAAATTATCCACGTAAAATAAATTTTGCAGGAATTCAAACTACCTAGATTAATAGGGGATACTTGTTTCTAAAAACTGCCTTAAGTTAATAGCTCTTCTTCAAACTCATTTCTAATGGCACCCTTAGTCATTTCTGCAGTCGTTTTTATAAACCGAAATGTTTTATTTTTTTAAAATTATATAAGTATCTAATGAAATATTTTGGTATTTAGAGATGTGGACATGATATTTGAAGACAAAAAAAATTAGGTTGGAAGAAAATGTGAGCTTTGGGAGCTACATGTTTTCAATTTGCGGTCATGTTGGACTAATTGGCCAGCACAAGTTGGCCGGTTGTAGATGTTCCAGTCTCATGTTTTTCACATATTTAATAATGTCATATTTGAGGTCCAAGATAATTTTTTTATTAGTCATGCATTTTGAACTTACTATGGGCTAATAAAAATTTACAATAAGCATTTATTTTTTTAGGTTGGACCCAAACGGAAATAGAAAAATAATATATCTAACTCTGTGTGCAGTCACATCCACGGTCATCATCAGTTTTCTTCTTTTTTTTTCAAAAAAATATACACTTGTACATTAAAATATATATTGTTATAAAAATTGAATTATAAACTGAGATACACTAATGTATTTTTTTCTTTAAAATAATAATAAAATAATAATTTTCATACATTGTGATAATGCAATGTATAGGGGGTCGGAAGACCTGCTTTTAAACTGTAGAGGGGGTTACAAAACGGACGTATCAACAAACTAGTATGGAATACTCTTTGCAATATATATAAAAATTCCCTATGGGCCAATAAATATGACGAAAAAGGGACACTAAACTGTTGTAATGCAATTATCTTCGCTTTAATTGATATGTAGGTTAAAACCGCACATATTTATCTTAAATAATTTTGTGCTATCTATATGACACATTTTCATTCAAGGCCAACCCTAATAATAATATTGTTAGGTTGCCACTAAACTTGCTCCTAAAACCGGGCTCATGTATTCACTGGAATTTTTTTTCTTGATTTTCAAGCAAATTTTAAAGTTAAATTTTTTTTAAAAAAATTTATAGCACAAGTGATTCTAAGTTGTCATTTTATCTTGCTAGCCATTGATCAGGGTCAAGGAGCATGTGGCATGCCACATTATAACCTAAAAATAAAATAAAAAATCTCAACAAAATAATAATCAAAGGATGACAAATAAATAAAATTAATGGTGATAAAAAAGAACAAAACATAAATAAAAATATAAAAAATAACCTGTACAAGAACACTTATATAAAGTTTTTCTTTGAAAAAACGAATTGAAAATGAAAATAACTTTATATCATGGGTTCTGGTTGCATTTATTGATTCGTCAGGGAGTTGGAGAAAATATATATATTCCTTGAAAAACAAACACAAAATAGAATAAAATTATAAGAAAATAGGGAATTACATATAAAGATAAAATGTCCCATAAAAAGAAATGAATAGGTTTTATGACGTTGTTAAACTCTTTTTTTTTTAACAGTTCTAAAATACAGTCCATATACATCGTTAGAAATCTGGTGAAGTATATACATCCTCATTAAAAAAATTTTTTTATACTTACTTAAAAATATATTCATTCATTTCGAAATTGAGCGATATACACTTTTTAGCAAGCTTATACCTCATTAGATGATGTTTATTATTTTTAAGAAATTGAAAACATGTGTGGTCTGAGTTTCGAACTGTAAAAATGATTGAAACTAACATTTTCCCAAGTTTTATCACATGCTTTTTTTGGGTTTAGGAGGTCTAAGCAGTCTGACTTGTTTCACCTCTACGGCTGACCACATTGGAGATTCTATGTCTATAAACCATACAATCAATGAATATATTTTTTTAATATTAGGGGTGGTTCACATCTTTTGATTTTCTTTAAAACACACACACACATATTATAAACAAATTATTTACTTTCTGTACCAATGAAATATAAATTTTAACGAATCATATGGATTCACTTATTGATAAGCAAAAAATTACATTTTTGTCTAATGAGATGCATATCTTGCAAGACAAATAGTCAAGTATATGTGGTATTATTCCCTTGATTTTGTCCCATAAAGATTCCAAGTGGTGTGAGTATGCATCACTTCATTGACCACAGAGCCAAGAATCTGAAGCACAACCAAGATTCTGATCAGATGGAATGCCTCATCATGTCCACAAAAGCAATCCATCAAATTAAACAACAGCTTGGAAGTAGTTAGGAACAACTCCCAGGGAATACCTACTTAGAGTCCCCACCAACAACAGCACTGTTACATTCCTTGGCCTTGAAGAGAAAGTGAATCCTCCACACTCATCCAAACAAATAAAAGAAAAGAAAACACACCCTCAAATGTCTAATTAGTCAGTGCCTGCCACATCTATACATTTCCCCCCCTTCAAACACCCCATCCCTTTTAAAGTTGCCTTTGCCTTTACTTCTCTCAACTGTGAAGTCATGACCTTCTCAAATGTTCTTTTGTGATTGGTCAGGAGTTGACATCACTAAAAAAAAGACATATGAAGGGTGAATTGGAATAGTACTACCTCCTACTGTTTGGTTGTTGGGCACAACAAGAAGAAAAAAAAGGAGGAAACAAAGAATAAATTAAAGAAAGTTTGCATTTTGCATGGAAACAAAAACATGGAAACAAAAAAGAGTGGGAATCATAATTTGGTACATGTGTTTCCTATTTTCTTTTTTTTCTAATAGTGAGAATTAGATATTCAGAATTTTCACCCATGAACCATGAGGTTAACTATTCACCTTAATAAAGAACAAAATTGATCAACGGTAGATGTGTTGGTAAATAACTCGTGAGACAAATATTTAACGAGTTGTATATCTCATTACAGTAAATAAAGTGACTAACAAGAGGTATATAAGACTTTATTTAAGATTGTAAAAAAGATTGAGTGTAAACGCGCTCATAAAAAAAATGCTTACTAGTACTAGTTTTTCAAAAAACAAAAAAAGTAATGGTACTAGCAATTTAATAATATACAACCTGGCAATCTTGAGTCAACAGATCTGGACCGTTTGAAAAAAAGAGCATCACAGAATGAAGCGTCATGATGGTGGTACTTAAATATTGAGGAGCACCAGATCACAATAAGACCAGCCTGGATTGCTTGTCACACTCACACATGGACTACAAAATATTTTGACTTGAATGTTTTCAAAGTACTATACATATAATATCGAAAAGTTTTGAATCATTTGGACTATGATAAGATATGATCATCATTATATAAAATAAATCCTCTCTCTATAATTGAACATGAATCCCTACAAATTTTATAGATAAAATTCATGAAATACAAGACCTATAACTGAAAGAATCTTTTGTTAATATGATTCCCCTTAACATACTTAACCTGATTGATGAGGTTGAATTACAACAAAAATAGCCCAGCTCATTTGATTGACAATCACACTCTTAATAAATAAGGATAAGATTAGGCCGGCGTGGAGCCCCACATGTACCCCCCGTTTGGGGTGAAGAATAAAGGGTGAATAGGGGAGAATACAGTAGAATAAGCCCCAAACAGCTGTTTGTTTGACAAGAATAAACATTGATAGTTATGTCTGGATAAGCTAAGATAAGGCCTGATAACTATTCTAAGAAAATGGTGGAATTGTTTATCAGGGTTTATCTATGCCAATGAATAAAAATTTATCTCATCTAACACTCTCTGCACACATTTCAAAAACTGTCACATCTATCATATCACACTCATATCTCTTATACTTATTCCCAAACACAAATAATTTATGCAGGGGTATAATTGTCATTTAAAAAGTCATAAACTCTTATCCATCTCTTATCTACCACTTATCCATATTTTATTCAAGGTGAACCAAATAACAAAAATATCAATTTTACGTTTCCCAATGAGAATAACAAAAAAGACAACCAAACAAAAATTTACTTATTCAGCATGGATTGTTATCTATCCCAGTATAACTATCAAGGGCAAATAATCTTATGTCTCACCCCAAACAGGCCCGTAAGGTTTTATTTTTCTGATCTATACTTCATCTAACTAACATGTACTTTCATGTATATACTCGAATGAATTGTATATTACCTTTTTACGTAAATTTTTTTGTTGAAAAATTAGGTTTTACATCCAAACATGGCGTACAAAATTATAATCGATAAATGACTCCCCAATGGATTGGATTAAATCAAAGCTAACCCAGCTCACTTGTTTGACAATACCACGTTCTCCTGCAGAAAAGAAAAAAAAAGAAAAAAAACCCATGAAATCCATATACAATACATAACATTTCTTTCTATTTACTCTAAAACAATACCTTCCATGTTACCTCTCTCTCACAGACACATTATATACACTTCAAAAGCCTCCCTCTACCTCTACAAAAAAAAAAAAAAAAAAAAAAAATCCATATAGTGTGAGCAACACAAAGCCTATATAAAACCTAATCCACCCCCAACCATTTCCCAACTTCACTAGAATAAGAAAGGCCTTATTCAATTTTCCAAAGCATAAGCTACTCTCACAAATACAGATGACAACAAACATGCAGCACTTCCGGCGGAAGAGCTCCCTCTCTGTGTCTGAGTCCTTCGGCTTGAAAGGGCTGGAGGAAGAACAGCAACCTCTCCATCTTCGTCGTCGTCATCTCCGTCTTCTTGTTCGCCGGATTCATGTACAACGACGACGTCAAGTCCGTCGCCGAGTACCCATTCTCAAGGCATCCCAAGCAAAACATCCAACAACAACAACTACAACTACAACTACAACAACAACTACCACCACCACCACAAGAAGAAGAAGTACAAGAAGAAGAACATCAACAAAAACAACCACCACCACCATCACCAGCAACACAAGAAGTAGAAGAAAAAGAAGAAGAACATCAACAACAAATAGTACTAGTATCCGATGCAAAGGTCACACAAGAAGAAGAGAAGGCGATAGAGGTGGCGGTGGCGGTGGTGGTGCCGCCCCCTCCTCCTCCGCCTGCATGGGACATAATGGAGGTCGTTCCGGTACCGGAGGGGTGCGACGTGTTCGACGGGGAGTGGGTCTTCGACGACGTGTCACACCCGATCTATAAAGAGGACGAGTGCGAATTCTTGACAGCGCAGGTCACCTGCATGAGGAACGGTCGTTCGGACGATCTCTATCAGAAGTGGAGGTGGCAGCCCAAGCATTGTGACCTCCCCAAGTATGTATTGATTTCAAATTTTTTTGGTTTTGGGCTTGAATTATATGATTTGGGAGGTACTGAAGAAAGGATGATATTCAGTTAGAGCTAGATTCCATCAGTTTTTGTCAGTCTCATCTCACGTGTTTATAACATGTTTGATTTCTTCTTGAATAGGTTCAATGCGAGGGTGTTGTTGGAGAGATTGAGAGGGAAGCGAATGATGTTCGTCGGGGACTCGTTGAATCGAAACCAATGGGAGTCGATGGTGTGCCTCGTGCAATCTGTGATCCCGCCGGGGAAGAAGTCTCTTGTAAAGAATGGATCGCTCTCCGTCTTCACTGCCGACGTAAACGCCTTATTTTCGTTCGAATTCGATCGTTTGAATAGGTACTAGAGTGGAAGAATGTGTGTATGTGTGTGTATTGATTTGGGCAATGAACATGTGCAGGAGTATAATGCGACGGTTGAGTTCTACTGGGCGCCGTTCCTGGTGGAGTCAAACTCCGATGATCCGACGATGCACAGCATACTGAACCGGATCATAATGACTGACTCGATATCCAAGCACGGCGAGCATTGGAAGGGTGTGGACTACTTGGTCTTCAACACCTACATTTGGTGGATGAACACCCCCAAGATGAAAGTCCTGTGAGTTCTCTCTCTCTATTGCTTTACAACGTTTAGAAACGAGTTTGAATAGTTTTTAAAAGCTGCTCCAAAAGCCATGAATCGATTTATTCTTTCATAGGTTTCGAGTTTGAATTCTTTGAAGGACTAATGTTGGTTTTACAAATATACAGTAAAGGATCATTCGATCAAGGAGCGACGGATTACGAGGAAATCGATCGCCCGATCGCGTACGAGAAGGTCCTCCGGACGTGGGCGAACTGGGTGAATGGGAACATCGATCCCAACAGCACGTTGGTCTTCTTCAGCAGCATGTCTCCTCTTCACATCAAGTAATTGAAACACAATCACATCTCTCTCTCTCTCTCTCTCTCTGGTTGTTAGAACTTCATTTTCAGTTTGCTGTAGTGGGGATCAAATTTCACTTTTTTCCCCTTGTTGTGGCAGTCCTTTGGATGCATTTGTTTGGTGATAACCTTACAATGAGGACATTAGTTTAGGACCATCCAATTTGGGTACACAGTGGCCTCCCCAAGAAACAAAACTCGCCATCCACAACACATGGTTGGCTCATTAGAAACTTTTCTTAGCAGGCATAAAAAAATGGTAGTTGGAGTGTCAACATCAAAATGAGAAATGCAATTGCTGCCATTTTAATTCATTTCTTTTGGTTCCTTTTACATCAGTGCATTTTCTCATCTTAAATTTGCTTTTCTTCTTTGGTGGTTTATGCTTAGTGAGTCCAAATCTCATCACCCACTTATAATCTTGTTTAGGGTTGGTGAACCACTCTCCAAAATCACTGATTATGTCCTAATATATGTGACCTAATGTTTTTGTGTTAATTAATTAAGGAGCCTGGATTGGTACAACCCGGTCGGGATAAAGTGTGCAAAGGAGACGATGCCAGTGCTAAACCTAACAATGCCACTCTACGTGGGGACTGATTGGCGGGTGTTCTCGGTAGCGGTGAAGGTGATGGAGGCGATGAAAGCCCCAGTTCACTTGCTTAACATAACGAGGTTATCCGAGTTCAGGAAGGACGCACACACTTCAGTGTACACAATCAGACAAGGGAAAATGTTATCTCCAGAACAGAAGGCAGATCCCCAGACATACGCCGATTGTATCCATTGGTGCCTCCCGGGCCTACCGGACACCTGGAACGAGTTCCTCTACGCCCGCATCATGTCTAGCCCGCCACGCCCCTAACCGGTCTCCGGCAAACACATGATTGGTTTATTTTATTTTATTTTATTTTAAAATTGTCTTTACCATTAATTTTGTTCTTGATAAATATTTTTTGGGCTTGAAATGTTGTATTGATTGGCATAGGTTTCTATTAGTGTTTTTTTTTTTTTTGGTGGGGTCCCATTGAGTGAGGTGGGATTAGGTTTTGGGGGAGCTGGCAGGAAGTTGACTTGCCTTACTCCTACCACAACCATGTATTGAACATCATCTCCCTTCAAGAATTGTATATTGGATTGCAATGGAGAGAAAACAAAAGAGTGATCACCTAAAAGAGAAAAAAAAGGAATATAAAACATGAGTGACATGCAAGTTGGTTTTTGGCGTATGAAAGCTTCTCTCTTCGTTTTTATTAATAATATAATATTCATGTTGTGATGTCAAGTATATAGAACGTGTGATTATGTGATAATGTGACACTGTCATATTCAATGATCCACTAAAAAAAAGAATTAACAATGTGTTAGGTTGGATGAGTTTTTTTTTTAATGTATAAAACTATCAACTATATTGCATGGAATGGCTGTGGATACTTCTTATACACAGACAAAAAGAAGAAAAGTCTCATGTTCTTGGTGAGGAATTCCATCCACAGAATATCAATCAGGTCACTGGCATGCTTTGCTGGTTGAAACATCCATTGACATAATTTAAAGATTTAATTAGAAATAGAATCTCAAAGGCTCCACATTTTGAAAAGAAACTCTAGAAGGGGAAAAAGTATTATTTCTAACTTGTCTTCCTTTGAAGCAACAGCAAAAGATTTATGCCTGCATTTGAAAGGTATATGGATACATATGCTGTCCAAAAGCAAACCTTTGGACAATAAATAAGACTACATGTAGCAAATTTCAAATAGAGTTTTCAACTATAGGTGAGAAATAGAACACTTGGAATTTGACCCTCTACTGATTTTATCCACCAAGAATATGGAAGTCCTAGATTTGGGCTGCTTTTGGCAACCAACTTCTTGACAATTACTCAGAAACAGAAATGGAATCCAGACTGAAAATCATGTCTGCCTTCCTCATGGGGAAATGGAATTTTTTTTTTTTTTTTGGCCTCGGAAATGATTTTCCTCAAATTTTCGGAAAATCAATGCACCATAATATACATATATCTCACTAATCGAATTTCCTTGGATGATTGTCAAGGACACAATGGGGCCCTGAACAAAAGACATTCACAGTTCATTTAACATTGAATCTTTGCAAAGAAAATACATGATGATTAAACTATACACAACCAATGTAATGCATGGAATGCATCATGAATAAACACTAGCATATTTTTTTTCTTTTCATTTATGTATTACAGGAATTTATATTATTCTGTTTTACAGAAGCCACAAGAAGATTTGATGAGCATTAGTTATGTTTCTTGCTTTTCTATGCATCTCTTCCTACACAAGCATTAAATTATACAATCATGCTTCTCTATTCATACAATTTACTTGAATACATTGATGGCAGGAACTATATCTTACCAGGAAAAGCGCTTGCAAAATTGATAATTGCATTCATGGAACCATGAATCTTCACTTTGCATTGAGCAGCTTTTTTGCACCTTGTACTGCCAAGGCATATGCTGAACTCAGCCATGATTTCTTGGGCCATATAACTTGTCGATCTCAACGATCGTGTTAATATGAGTTGTTGGAAGCAATAAGCGCAATAGTGGGACAGCAGAAGATGACCCTGGGACTTTGGGCTTGATCCGTCCCACTATAGATTTTATGACATGAGGCGGCGGAACGCCATACCACTGAAGATACCATGTCAAAACGATAACATCTGACCGATGACCATTCATCTGAGGCCATTTTCCATCAAGTAGGTAATTAGAAAGTGCACCCTTGAGTCCTTCAGAACAATGCAGGATTTCCTCCACACGCTTCCTGAGAGATTCTATAAACGTGGACTGAATGATGCTTCCACCTGAACTAGAAAGTTTTCCATTGATCACGGCATCATTGTAGGCCAGTGCAAGCTGCAGCGTGACATGGGTTAAACATTCCTCAATCATAGTGAATGGAAAAAGCATAAAAATGAGGAGGCGTACAAAAACGAAGGATTTTAGATCCATCTGGTTGCACAATCAAATTCAGACTCAGATGTAAAATAAATTTGCCACCAAGTAATGTGATAATTGTTAACATGTAGATTTATTTATGAAGAATCCCCTTCAAATTTTGTTCCAACTGAATTTTTCAAGGTTAAAAAAGATTCATGAACCACACGAGCTTGACTGTGGTTAATTGTTAACATGTAGATTTATTTATGAAAAATCCCCTTCAAATTTTGTTCTAACTGAATTTTTCAAGGCTAAATAAAGATTCATGAACCACATGAGCTTGACTGGTTATGATTGTATACTGCACTATATTTACATCTGTGTGTGTCATTGTTAACCACTAAGTGCTGAATCCAAACGCATAGACCATTCCACATGAGAAGACCAACCCAAGGGACATTTAGAATCACATCATCAAAGATGATGTCAAATAAGGGATTCTCTTGCAGCCACACGTACCTTTAAACTGTAAAGAAAAAGTGAGTCCTGAAAAGCAAAATTTTCAGACATCACCTGCACCAACATGGAGCCTATGATTGCGTACAAAGAGATGTAGACCTGCAATACATTCCACTTGGTCAAGCATGGATAAATATGGCTTGCAAGGATGCATTAAAAAAGGATGATGAATAATTGAAAAATGGTTGCATAGTGATTGACCCACCTGAAGGAGAGCAGGTCTATCCTTGCTCACACATTCAAATAGCACTTGTGAACAATATTCTTGGAAATCTAAATCACATCTGCAAGAGTTAGAGAACCCACAATCATGATAGATCATGCAACTAATAAAGATATTATCACTCTTCATGCTTCAGTTTTAGCCTATAATGTAGCAGATATGCTACCATGTCAATCAGTAGTTTTTTCAGCTTCCACCAAACTTATCCATGGCATATATAGCTAGTTTGACAGTCAATAATGAATCCATTAGGAGCTTCTCTAAAGCCTTTAAAAATATATGCATGCACAAATATTCAACAAATACCTGAATAACAAATAAACTGAAACAACCAATTACAGAGTACAATGCTGTGGAGGCATAGAGGTGATAGCAATGAATGACAAATTTAAGTTTATGGTATCTTCTTGCATCAGTATGCATCTACACATCCCAAATTGATCTATGCCTAGCAAAATCCAGAAAGAGCTAAAATATGCATCATGAACTCATGGACAAAACATTTTGCCTATTTAGGGAGTGATAGAGCTTATTGGACATGGTTCAAATATCCCGACAACAAGATGCCAGTGTAATGATTATAAACAAGACAAGTCTACATTCTACATCATATGCCAATTACAGTAGTAAAAAAACCACATGCACAGTTGGACAAGTTCACAAGACATTATAGAAATCCATAGTCAAAATAAAGACTTTTGGCCCTAGAGTATTAATAAACATGAGTAGACTGGGTCATTTGGTGATTTGAGTGAATTAAATTATTTATTGCATCTTGATATATGGAGGCAGTTATCGAAAGGAATTTTTTTTCTGAGAACTAGTTTTGAAGTCATGTCATCGTATTTTATGTTTGCTTGAATTTTAATTTAGCATGAAAACCAAAAACAAATAACTACTACTACTGTGCATTGGGTGCCAGGAAATCAAAGAACACAATCAGGAATTTGAAAAATGATGATAGGACAGTTTTCACTGACCCTGCTTAGGATATTTCTATAGCTTTCCATCTAAAGAAACAATTTATCTCATAAATATACAACAAACACAGTTTCCATCGAACAGTAAATGCAGTTTTTGCATAATTTTTTTCTTTTTTATATAAAAAAGAGGAGATTTTGTAACTTCATTTCTGTGTTAGGAATTTGCTACAGCCTTTTGGACGGAGAGCAGCAAGTTGAGCAACACATGCATATAGCCATCTCAATACCCACAAGAGAAAAATGAATAGATGCAGGTTGAACATGATGGATGAAATAAGCTGATATCTTTTATACTCTATAATATCTTACCAAAATAATAAAAAGAAAATCCAATAAATCAATAATAGAATATCTCAAAATAAAACAATACTTGCCTGCTATTCCAGGAGTAGTCAGAGCAAAGTTGCGCAAAAGCTATTAAACTTGGATCTGCTGAAAATGTATTGACCAATTGATCAACCTTAAATGAGCCATGATTTTCTTTGGAACTGTAACTACAAGCTGATGAACTAGGGTTTGTAATATCACAGATCTGCAATTAAAAGAAGATATTCAAGATATATTTCTTGATACTAAAAAAAAAAAACATATATACAAGTTGCAAAATGTTCCGACCTTATGCATTGCCTGTGACATCAATGATTGACATCCAGTTGGATCATCCACATAGGACCGTGCTCCAACCTTCCGTTTTATATAAAGCATACCACCATTGAAGGGGTCATTTCTGTCTCCAGATCTCCACCAGGGCTTATCTTTTGAATATTGCAACCAGTAGCAAAATGTTACACACATAGTTCATCATAAGTATATAGGAACTAGGATATGAAGAGATTCCTTAATATTACCTTCAGGCATCAGTTGTATGACTTGAGGCCAATATCTTGGGCCACAAACTTGGACAGTCTTGAGCTGCCACGAGAAATCACAACATCAAGTTACAATTAATGTATGATCTAATGGACCCCATTTCAAGCCAATATGCATTTTTTGTGAGTGTTGTAGTTGTGGTTGGGGTGTGTGGGGGAGGGGTTGAGAGATGGCATGGACAAGGTAGTGCTAAACACACAGGACTTGAATGGGTTCTGGCCTCCCCAAACTTTAATTAAAAGTAAAATCCAAGCAAATAATTATTTAAATAAATCATCTATTATCGTATATGTAATGGCTGATTGTCAAATTTATCAGTAGATTAGAAGAATTTAATCCATCCTGTTATAAAATGCAATCCTTTTTTAACTCTTCATTGAAAATTCTGGGCAGACAGATAAATGCTACATCATTTATTTGTGAAAAGAGATACCCAGGAACAAGTTTTACACTTCCATATGATCTAAGATGATATCCCCAATAAAATAGAGTGTGAATCAGAATACGATTCTTAATTTAAAATGAGTGTATGATGCTGAGTTTTGCAAATCATCTAACGTGATGGTTACAGGTTACATACAACTGTCCGTTCTGGAAGAATGCAAGGAGTGACTTCACAGAAGCTAGTCTGTGCATAATTTTCTGTTTCTCTGATGGTTACTTCAAGAGGCGCATAAACTGGTAGGCCTGTGTCAACATCCACTGTTGCACCCAGCGAGATTCAGTCGCAAGTACATACAGGTGCCTGAATGCCTGAAAGAACGGCACAGCCAAGAGTTAACCAAAGATTATGTATATTAATTATTGCTAGTTGATTCGTTCACAAAAGCTCATGTACCTGAAGGTGGCAGCGATTGTCATTAGGTCCAGTAGGCAAACGTGGATAAAGGGCGATTAGCAGTGCCGCAATGGCACTGTTGCAGGTTGAAAAAGTCCGTAAACCCGCACCAAGAAAGAGAAATCCAATAGCTAAGCTTACCTGGAAGAGAAAAAATTTGAGGCTAATAGAGAACTGCAAGATTTCATAGTACTTGAATTTCGAAAACTCTTATTTAGTCGGTCTTGATATGATCTTAGGATAGCTAGAGTTGTATCTTAGCATTCTAGGATATACAAAGTTATCTAGATAAATACAGCATAGAAGGCTTCAACTTTACACACAGTAAATGATTTCATACTGACTGTAGGTTCATTGTTTTATAATTAAAAAATATCCAAAATATCATTTTGCAAAAATTTGAAGAAATTCCCTACAGGATATCCTGGAATGAAGATTTACACTTTGTAGGCTTCTTCTAACCTATCAAGCATATTTTGTATGCTATGTAATGATTAAATAAATTAGTTTATATGCAGTACATGCATGATTCTGATCAGCATTTTCCTATATTATAAATAATTGTAATTTATTTATACAACTTGCAGATTTTTTTGAAAAAAGATGGGTGCAGATCAACTGTAGATATATTAACTCTAGTAACTCCAACATGGAGGGAGATGTTAAGCCCTTAGATCTACATAAAATAAAACTCAAAAAGAGGGAGGTAATGCATCTCAAAAACACAATGATATAGGCAGCTGATCTCAACATAGCTACACATATCCAACTCACTACAGCCCTGATGCTGACTTTTTTCCAATTTTTTTCAAGAAAAATGTGATTTCAGACAGTGTGCTATTATATTCAGACACTTATTTGAAATAACTGGTCACTTAGCTAATTACTCATTGATTTTTTTTTTTTTGAGTGAAAGAACTAGCTACAAAACACGAAGGTCGTTGATCGCATTGTTAGGTTAACACACGGTGACTAATTCAGTATGCTACAGCGAAGAGAAAATATATGACTTCTCGTGTAACACCAAGGGAGTCAAAATGAACACAAGACTAAAACGGAAAAATATATCTTTGAGCCAGTAAAAGGCGGATATTAGAGGAATCTTACAGCCATTTGAATTCCATAACTTATATGTCCATCAGCAGAGCTTCTACTGCGAAGATATCTTAATAAACGGAATGTTTGCAAATGTCCAGATCCAGCCATAACCTGTTTTTGAATTATAGAAAGTTTTACAATATCAAAATAGACTTCAATCAGAAAGAATAATGAGAATTTTTTTTTGCCTGCCAAATAATTATTCAAGCAAAACCAATTCAAATTGAAAGGATCTCCAAATGGTTAAAAAAATGGTCACAAGTTAAAAAAATCAATAATATAATAGTGGTTCACTTTTTCCAACATTATAGATACACTGTTTTATTCAGTCAGGTCCCTTTGCCATCTGCGAGGTACAGTCAAATTATATATATTATTTGTATAACATCTACAGGATGATTACGCTTCACAGTTGCCCTGTTTAAATAACAAATCCATCTTCAGATAGATCTTGGGCATCTTCAGTACTGGTTGGCCTCATTTTATCCAAGTTATTAACCACTAGAACATTTTACTGCTATAGTATATCATGTTTGTCTCTCTAATATTGCTGATGTAGTTTGCCTTGCGAGTAAATTTCTCTTTGCTATCTATTATTACTAGTTAGTGTTGCAAAAAGGCCTTCTCTACAATGTACTACACCGAAAACTAGATCAGCAATGAAGCTTTTGGGTGAGACTGTCCAATGGTAAGGAAACCTACCTTACCGGTTACATTCCCCAAGAACTGGAAGCATCTAGATGAAGAGATAAGAAGGCAAATTTAACCTCATTTACGACTAGAAAGCAAAGTGCCACCAATGAAATAGACAACATAAAATGTGTGGTATATAATGCAGTGGAATGTTTCATCACAGCAGGGGAGAACAGCTTAAAATTTGTGCTTGCATTAAATTCCCTCAAAGCAAGAACAAATCACAAATTTAAGCCGTTCACTTCCCAACAGCCGAAAAAAAAAAAAACAACATAATTTGGATGCTGTGAAGAACCCCCATTTGGATAAAAAATCTTCTCACATTACAATCTTAAATTTGAATTAATCAGTTCATTACACCATATTCGATCCTTGTGGGTCTACAGGTATTCAATTCAAATAAGTTTCCTTAATAGTTTTGGGAGATGATTAAGATGATGCAACAGATTATGCGAGCATGGCAGAGAAAAATGAGCAGCATGGAGGCAGGCACATAAAAGCAAGGTATTTAAAAATAGCCCTCAAATTTTATAAATGATTAGAGGATCAAGTCCATTGAATTATTTTACAAATAACAACCCCTAGATAACTATTTTCAGGAATCTAAGGATATTCCATTAATAAAAATTAACTATCTAAATACCACCTACTATGAGAAATGACAAATATAACAGTTTTCTTGTGTGACATTGATAGTTAACTAACTATATTGCTTTGAGGGTAAAATTTTCATGTAGTTATTAGACTTTTCTTATATACATTTCTTTTATAAGAATTGTTTTTAAATTGCAAATAGCATCGGGTTCAGATCTCACCCATGCCAAATTTCAGAAAAGGATTGTTCTTCAATTCCTCAAATTAGTCATCTCGAGGTGGATTTTTGTAAAATAAAAGCAGTCCATGGACTCAAAGAAAATAGGTTTTAGTCAGTGTCAACAATTACCAACAATTACATTTGTTGAGGACTATTTACAAATACTCCAAGAGAATAATCATATGAATTTACTTTATATGATGGCGCTTGACAAGAAAGATGAGTGATTCTTTTACTTTCCAGGACAGTGTTAGATGTCAAAAATACATATTTTGATATACCTTTTAGAGTTGTCTTGGACATTTCCCTATGCAATATATCATTTTCTACATACATATTAGGGAATTTTATTTTCAAAGCATAATATGCACAAATAAACTACATTTATACATTTCATGTGCATAATTATATTTGTCATGGAGATTCTAATATTAATCCAAATTTCATAGGATATGAAGATAAATTTTTACATGCTATTGGAGGAAAAGAACATGTGAATATTCAATTCCTAAAAGTCTACAGCAATTATGGAAAGAATGGATCATCACAATTGCCAAAAGAAGAATCTCCCTCACAAATCAACTCCAACAGACAGCCACAAATCAGCAAATCTGATTTGTCAAATCAGTCTTAAATCCCTATCAAAATCACTAAAAATCAGCATTAGCCAATCCTCCAAATCCCCACCAAGACAGCTACAAATTCCTACCAAAACAGCAAGGATTTTTCAAATCCTGGGCAGCTGTCCAGCTTAAAAGCCCCAGCCAATACAGCCCTCTATAAAAGGGGCGGGGCCTGCAGAGAGAGGACAGCAGATAGAAGATTTCCAGCTGAGCAGAATTTTAGTCTTCCATTTTCTTGTTCTTTCTTCTTTATTTTAAGTTTTTTCTCTTCAATTTGTGTTTTCAGTTTGTATTTCTTTGGTATTAGACATAGATGCTATTGTATTTTGTTTATATTTAATCAATAAAAAATTCTTCTTTCTTTGATTTTCATGGAATCTTTTTATTGTTATTCTAGAATATCATCAACCATGGTAGGCTAGAGAATCCTCCCATCAAGGAGAGGATTCCACCCCATGAGTATGAGTGATTAGATCTTTTATTTGTGCATCTTATATTATTCTGATTTATGCTTAATGATTATATAGTTTCTTCAACTCAGATTTATCTTGATTATGGGTATTTTAAGATCTTTCATCGTTTTACTTAGATGAGACATGATTGATACTTTATAAACCCTATTTTCAAATCGAGTTGAAGTGAACTACTTTCTTTGAAATATTTTGTTTTCATTGGTTGAATATCTTAACTATCAAGGAAGAGGGTCTTCACTATAAGAACCGTCCTTGATCTAGTAGTTAATGGTGTATCAACTAATGAAATGTTAAAAGAGAACTTTAAATCTATATTCTCCATGTGACCAAGTAAAATCTCTTCTCATGTGAAGTAAGGGAAATATAAGTGCAATAGAAAGATCTAATCAATCATACTTGTGGGGTGGTTTCTAATCCTTGGTGGCTTTTTTTTATCGTATCTTGATTCAAATTAGAATTTTATTTTAGCTTTTAAAGTAGCTTCCTTGGATCAATCTTCAAAATTCTTGTTTTAAAATCTCTTTGGGAATTGATATCTTTTACAATTACTTGTTTGCTTCCATAGCCTCCTTGTGGGATCGACCTCTTACTCCCACTTTCTACCAAAAAGAGGTAAAAGAGAGTTATAAATTTCTTTTGTTGGTAAAGACTAAATCTTAACGACAATTAAATCCAGCCAACAAATTGGCGCCGTTGCCGGGGAGGCAAGGTAAGTAACGGTAAAGGTTGAAGGTATCAATTTTTTTTTTCTTTTCTAAAAAAAAAAAGAAATTTTTTTTTTTCTTATTATGCAGGAGGAAAGGATGAAGAACATAAAGCTCAAGACTGGTTGATCCACCTCAGATTTTGGATTTCCGGAGTAAACAAACTCCATAGTAAGTTTTCCTTCAAAAAAAAAAAAAAAATCTTGTTTCCATGATTGTGCATTTAGTGTAAACATTTGCATAAATCAATTTAAGGGCAAAACCTATAAAAAAAGATAAGGTCGGGATTTCATCACCTGTCCTTAGCCCAAAACCACCACATTGCATAATTATCCCAAGTCAATCACGATAAAATCAATTAGGCATTGGCCCTAGGATTCCTCGAGCTCAATAGGGCGAAGACCACCAAAAGTGCACCAATTGCGCTCTTTGACCACGTTGATGTCTAGGAAAGCCTTATCCCTCAAAGGGAGACAATTATTGTTCTAGGAGGGTGGTACTTAAGCGGGACCGTGCTCAAGAGCATTGTGGCCCCACCACAACCTGGGGGCTGCCCTGGTCAATTTGGTTTCATAAGACCGAATCAGAGGCTTAGGTGTACTCTTCAAAACAGTTAGGAGCTGTCTAATTAAGGAGAGATTTTGGGAATTTTTCCTAATAGTCTCTGTGCAATTAGAATAAGAAATTGAAAGCCCTCAATTAATTTCAAGATAATTGAGCCAAGCTGTTGTGTGGTGTTTTGTGGTTCCTTTGTCTAGCCTTTATTAGGATTTCTCTCTTCCCTTTTAGGGTAGATTGAGTCAGAGTTCATTATTTTTGGTGCATGCACGGTAAAAGATAAAAAAGGAGAGAGTTAGAGCCTTTGAACCCTGAGATTGAGAGAACCCATCTTCTACATAGGCGAGTCCTTACCTAGTCATCACTCTTCAAAGTGGGTGATCGTGCTAGAACCTTGAATGAGCTATACGCTCCTGCATTTGCCAATCCGCCAACCTGCATAGTGTTGCCGGTCAACAATGCAAACCAATTTGAGATTCGGCCGGCAACCATCAATATGCTTCCCAAATTTCATGGGTTCAAAAGTGAGCAACCCTACATCCATTTGAACAAATTCTTGACAATTTGTCAAACGTTCAAAAACCAGAACCTAGATGAGGAAGGTGTCAAGTTGAGATTGTTTCCCATGACATTGAAAGATCATGCAGCCGCATGGCTATATTCCCTCTCCACTGATTCCATTAGAACATGAGAACAACTCTCTAAGAAATTCATGACAAAATTTTACCCTATGACAAAAACTGAGAAAATCAAAGATGCCATTAGAACTTTTAGGGGGAGAGCTAAAGATGAATTTTCCCAAATTTGGGAAAAATTTTATGATTTGTTAGTCAAATGTCCACACCATGGTCTTGACAAAGCCCAGTTAGTCCACTTCTTCTACAAGGGACTACCTCCCACACATAGGAACATGATTGAGTCAATGCACAAGGGTAAGTTCATGAATCAGACCCCTGATCAAGCCTATGAGTTCCTTGTAGATTTAGCTGAGAATGCACAAAATTGGAGTAGCTATTGTCGGTACCGTCGGGGAGGCCTCCGGGGGTGTCGGAGCGGATTCCGGCGGGGTGCGCGGTGAGCGCGCGTGTGCGTGTGTGGGGGTTCTTCGGGGATTCGGATCGGATGCGTGCCCTGGCGGGCTCGGTCGAATCGTCTTCTCGGAAGGGTGAGGGGTGTGTCGGTCCTGGTTGAGGCGCCCGATAGCGTCTCAAGAGGATTCAGGGGTTTGTATGATCGCCACCTGCTTTTTCTAAAAGCAGGAAAAGGTTGGGTTTGGTTTTGGTCGCCTACGTGGGGAGTTTGTGGGTCTCCGCTCTGAGACACGGATATACCGTACACAGAGGTGAAAAACAGGTATCATATTCTGCTCCTAGGGCTTGACTAAAGGAGTTATGGGACAAAGGGGTGTAAGTGGGGTGTGTATAGGGGGGCGGCTAGTTGGATCTAGCCGTCTGGTGAGGGGCGGCTACTAGGATTTAGCCGTCCCAGGTCTGGTTTGGTTTGGGCAGAGCTTTGGTAGGAAATGGGTTTGATTTTGGGCAGAGGCTAAGCTAGGTTTAGCCCGGGTTTCTGGAGGGTGGAATGAGAGGGTGTTTTTGTGTAGGGAATGGGTGTTTTCTCTCACAAAAGAGGGTCTCTCTCTCTCTCTCTCTCTTGGGATTTCTAGTGTGGAAAGGGAATGTGAATTGTGGGATGTTGGTGTGGATTTTGTGGATTGAAGGATGATTATTATTTGGGCTTGGGACCCCTCTATTTATAGTAAAAGAGAGGTAGGAAAATATCCCGAGGGTAATGGAGTGGGTTGGCTTCGATTGGACCTCTCATTAAGTCTCTGGTTTTTCTGTCAGAGACCAGGTGAAGGGCGGCTAGTTCTAACTAGCCGCCCAAGATGGGGAGGCTACTTCCTGGTAGCCGCCCCTATCATGACCTGCCACACGTCCCATCTCTGACAAGCGGTGGCTTGGGTCGGTTACTCGGTTTGATCCGGCCAAGAGAGGGCGGCTAAAGGTCATGACCCGCCGTAATGATCAGCATTTAATGCTGCTTTATGTCCCATCCAGGGGACTGGTCCAAAGTCGGCCAAGGGGCGGTCAGTGGGGCGGCTAGTCTAAACTAGCCGCCTAGTATGGGGCGGCTAGTTAGGGCTAGCCGCCCCTTTCCAGGGACTTGGGATTTTTTGGTTTTTAGAGTGGTGGGGTTTTGTTTTTAGGGTTAGGGCCTGGTTTCTGGTTTAGGCTTAGGGTTAGGGTTTAGGTTTAGGTCAAGGCTAGGGTTAGGGTTTCTGGTTTTAGGTCAAGGCTAGGGTTAGGGTTTAGGTTTAGGTCAAGGCTAGGGTTAGGGCTAGGGTTTAGGTCAAGGCTAGGGTTAGGGCTAGGGTTTAGGGTTTCCGGTCTAGGTCTAGGTTAGGGCTAGGGTTAGGGTTTCTGGTTTACCGTACCTTTGGTTCTCTACTTAGATGTCCAACTGTGGGATATTTCCGGGTGTTACTTGAAGTATTTCTGTCTCTCTGGACGGTCAAAATTAGGGTATCTACAGCTATGACAATGAAGTTGATGATAGAGGATCTAGAAAATCAGGTATCTAAGAAATAAAAACATATCCAGATCTTAAAAATGTCATGACCAACTTAGTGGATGGGGTGAACAAACTGAGTAAGAAGTTTGATAATTTTGCAATAAATCAGAACCCACAGAGAGATCCAAACCTCATCATGAAAGTGGAACATGAGCCACATGACATATGTCTTCTTTGTGATAGTTTAGAGCATCTAGTGGAGTGTTGCCCTAATTTGCCTACCATCAAGGCCGAGCAGGCAAATTCAATTAATTCATACAATGCCTTTAAGAAGCCCACTCCCAATTCTTTTGGCCCAGTCTACCATCCTGATAATAGGTTCCACCCAAACTTCTCTTATAGACAAAATGAACCTATCCAATATCAGGGTGGTCCACCAGGATATCAAAGAAACTTTTCCAGACCAGGCCCATCACAAGCCCCTCAACAGAACCAACCTTTGGTTCCACCTCAAACTCCTTATGTTGCTCCCACTCCTCCACAACCCTCACATCTGGAAACCATGATGGCTAACATGATGAAGCAACAACAAGAATTCATCCATCAGCAACAACAAACCAATCTGTCCCAAACCCAGACTAATCAAATCCATGCACAAGCAATTGCAAAACTTGAGGTTAGTCTAAGCCAAATAGCCAGTTCTCTAGGGGATAGGAAGAAGGGAGAATTACCTAGTCAGCCAGTGTCTAATCCTAGTAGGCAACAGAGTCAAGGCCCAAGGGGGCAATATCATTAACTCTGATGAAAACTCATCCCATGAAGTCAGGCTATTACCACCTTAACATATGGCAGGCGAGTGGACAAGAAGGTCCAACTCCCCAAGGAAAAAAGTGAAGAAATCACGGTCCATAAGACCCCTAACCAGGAAGGACAGGAGACCCAAGGGAAGGGAAAAGAAGCCCAAGAAATTGCGGCAAAGCCTGTAGATGTCTACAAACCCAAAGCTCCTTATCCTCTTAGGTTGCAAGAACCCAAGAAGAATTCCCATTTTGATGATATCATGGAAGTATTCAAAAATGTTCAGATCAATATACCTTTCTTAGATGCCATCAAACAGATTCCCTCCTACACAAAATTCTTGAAAGATCTTACCACGGTGAAAAGGAGAACCAATGTTCCTAGGCAAGCTGTGATGGCTGCACAAGCCTCATCTTTCATTCAACAACAAATTGCTCCTAAATACAAGGACCCTGGTTGCCCCACAATTGCAATTAAAATAGGAGAGACTATCGTCCAAAGAGCCCTCCTAGATTTAGGAGCCAGTGTAAATCTGCTACCCTATTCTGTGTACAAGGAGTTAGGTTTGGGGGAATTAAAACCCACTGACATTACCCTTTCTTTAGCAGATAGAACTGTGAAGTATCCAAAGGGAATTGTGGAGGATGTAATTGTCAAGGTGAAAGAATTCTATTACCCTGTGGATTTTGTAGTCCTAGAAACTGAACCAGTGAAAAATCCAGGCAGCCATATCCCTGTGATTCTAGGCAGACCATTTTTAGCCACTTCAGATGCTGTTATCAGATGTCGAAATGGTATAATGACTCTAGCTTTTGGTAACATGACTGTCCAACTGAATGTTTTCCATAGCAGTAACCAACCACCTGAAATGGATGATCTTGAGGAAGTTTGCATGATTGAGAATGTGATTAGCAATTCTTTTGAAGAGTTGAGTTATACTGACCCACTAGAAAGATGTTTGGCCCATTTCGGCCAAGATTTTGATGAAGAAGGTTTGATTAAGGAAGTGAATGCACTTTTAGATTCTGCTCCAATCATGGATACTAGCAAATGGACCACTCGGTTTGAATCATTGCCCATTTCTGAATCTCAGCTAGTATCATCTAGTGTCAAGCCACCTCGGTTAGATCTTAAGGACCTCCCTCAGAATTTGAAATATGCATATTTAGGTGACAACAAGACCCTACCTGTTATGATTGCTTCAAATCTAAAGGAAGATCATGAGGAGAAATTGTTAAATGTCCTGAGGAAGAATCAAGAAGCCATTGGTTGGTCTATAGCTGACATCAAAGGGATTAGCCCATCTGTGGTTCAACATAGGATCCATCTTGTAGAGAATGCAAAAACCTCTAGAGAATCACAAAGGCGACTGAACCCAATCATGAAGGATGTAGTTCGATCTGAGGTTATCAAGCTCCTAGATTCTGGTATTATATACCCCATCTCTGATAGTCAGTGGGTGAGTCCAGTGCAAGTTGTACCCAAAAAGTCTGGCGTTACAGTAGTAAAAAATGATCACAATGAGTTGGTTCCCACTCGAATCCAAACTGGGTGGCGAGTGTGTATCGACTATAGGAAGTTGAATGCCGTAACTAGGAAGGATCATTTCCCTCTACCCTTCATTGACCAAATGCTGGAACGCCTAGCAGGTCATTCTCATTACTGTTTCCTTGATGGTTATTCTGGATATAACCAAGTCCCTATTTCCCGTGAAGATCAGGAAAAGACTACTTTCACCTGTCCCTATGGCACTTTTGCCTATCGTCGTATGCCCTTTGGGTTATGCAACGCACCGGCCACTTTTCAGCGATGTATGATGAGTATTTTTTCGGACATGGTAGAAAAAATTTTGGAAGTCTTCATGGATGACTTCTCAGTTTTTGGTTCTAGCTTTGATGAATGTTTGCACCATCTGACACTTGTTTTAGAGCGTTGCAAGGAAAAGAACTTGGTTCTTAACTGGGAGAAGTGTCATTTCATGGTAGAATCTGGGATTGTTTTGGGACACATTGTATCAAAGAGAGGAATAGAAGTAGATAAAGCCAAGGTCGAATTAATTGCTAAGTTGCCACCTCCCAAAACTGTTAGAGAGGTGAGATCTTTTTTAGGACATGCTGGTTTTTATCGCCGCTTTATAAAGGATTTTAGTAAGATTTCAAAGCCCTTGTGCGATCTCTTAGCTAAGGATGCTCCCTTCAATTTTTCCTCTGCTTGTCTAGCTGCCTTTGAAAGACTCAAATCTGAGTTAACCTCTGCCCCCATCATCCGATCTCCTAATTGGAGTGTTCCTTTTGAGGTAATGTGTGATGCCTCAGATTATGCCATTGGTGCCGTGTTAGGTCAGCGAATAGGGAAGCTTCCCCATGTTATTCACTACGCAAGCAAAACTCTTAATGATGCCCAACTCAATTACTCCACCACTGAAAAAGAGTTATTGGCTGTTGTGTTTGCTCTAGATAAATTTCGTTCCTACCTAATAGGATCCAAGGTCCTTATTTTTTCTGATCATGCTGCACTTAAGTATCTTCTCACAAAGAAAGATGCTAAAGCTCGGCTAATCCGATGGATCCTATTGCTCCAAGAGTTTGATCTAGAAATTCGAGATAAGAAGGGATCTGAAAATGTGGTGGCAGACCATTTGTCAAGATTAATTATTGAGCCATCTACTGAATCTTTACCTATTTTAGAGACCTTCCCTGATGAGCAACTAATGATGATCTCCCATACCCATGTTCCATGGTACGCTGACATTGTCAACTACCTTGTCACGGAACAGATGCCCAGCTCTTGGACCAAGCAAGAGCGATTTCGTTTTCTAGCTCAGGCAAAATGGTATTTTTGGGATGAACCGTACTTGTTCAAATACTGTCCAGATCAAATCATTAGACGGTGCATCCCTGAGTACGATCAAAGGAAGATCCTCTCGTTCTGCCATGATCAGGCTTGTGGGGGTCATTTTAGTGGGAAAAAGACTGCTGCAAAGGTTTTACAGTGTGGATTCTATTGGCCTACCTTGTTCCGTGATGCACATGAATACTGTAAATCATGTGATCGATGTCAAAGATTAGGAAAGATTTCAAGAAGAAATGAGATGCCCCTAAACCCGATTTTGATTGTGGAACTCTTTGATGTTTGGGGCATCGATTTTATGGGCCCCTTCCCTATGTCCTTTGGGTACCAGTATATTCTTGTAGCTGTTGATTATGTGTCCAAATGGATTGAAGCTATTCCATGTAAAACCAATGATCACAAGGTGGTGGTCCAGTTCCTTAAGGAGTATGTCTTTGCTCGTTTTGGCACCCCTCGTGCTATTATTAGTGACGGGGGAAAACACTTTTGCAATAAGATCTTTGAAGCCTTAATGAGGAAGTACATCATCACTCATAAAGTTGCCACACCTTATCATCCACAGACCAGTGGACAAGTAGAGATCTCCAACAGGGAGATCAAGAAAATCCTTGAGAAAACTGTCAATACTTCTAGAAAGGATTGGTCCATTAGGTTACCAGATGCATTATGGGCATACCGTACAGCCTATAAAACTCCCATAGGAATGTCCCCGTATAGAATTGTATATGGCAAGGCTTGCCATCTACCTGTCGAATTAGAACACAAAGCATATTGGGCAATCAAACGCCTAAATTTTGATCTCGACAAGGCTGGGGAACATAGGAAACTTCAACTTGATGAGTTAGAAGAGATTAGGAATGATGCGTATAACTGTGCCAAGAGATACAAGGACCGCATGAAGACCATGCATGATAAGATTATCCTTCATAAGGAATTTTCCCTCTGTCAGAAGGTCCTTCTATACAATTCTAGACTACATCTATTCCCTGGGAAATTGAAGTCTCGTTGGACTGGCCCATACACAATTGAAAAAGTTCATCCACATGGGACGATTGAGATCCACAATGCCAAAGATGGTAAAACTTTCCAAGTCAATGGACATCGTTTGAAACCATACCTTGAGTATCTAAGCCCAGAAGTTGAGGAGACACGTTTGGAAGATCCTGTGTATCAGGATTGATCACTTTGTATATTATTTTATTTTTTTAGGTTTAGGGTTAGGACATTTTAGGTTATTTTGCTTGGAATCTGTGTACATATTTGTCATTGCTATGTTTCTGTGCGGATTCACTGAGCTATTTTGTCACAGAATAATTACAAAAATTCACATCGAATAAGGTATGCAGTCTCTACCTCTCTTAATTTTTTCTATTTTGTCCTTATCATTTTCAAGCATCACATGCATCATTTTGTAACTGTCATTCACATTGAGGACAATGTTAGATTTAGGTTTGGGGGTGTAATCAACAATTTTTTATGTGACATTTAAAAAAAAAAAGGAAAAGTACAACCATTGGGATAAGTTTGGCCTGCAAAATCAATTTTCACTTTAATTGATAATTCTATCATGTGTCCAAAATGTTTTTCACAAATTTCAAGTCTTGAAAAATTTTCAACACTTATAGCCACATGTATGTAGCCTGATGGAAAAGTGAAACCTAAGGGAGAGACCTGGAAGAATCATTAGTGGAGACTTAACCCAGGAGAGATTTGAGCCATTCTATTCTTGGAGGGTTTTTACGTAATTCTGAGTTACAAGTTAACGCAAAATTTTCTTGTTTTCGCTTAAAAATGTCGTTTGGTTGATCTCTTTATTCTTGTTTTGATCAAAGACTCATGAACACCATAAAAAAAAAATTGGATTACTACACTAGAAACTCCACTGAAATCTTTTCAAGGCATATGATAACCATGTGAAACTTAGGAAATGATTTAGGCCATCTTTGCTAACCCATCTATCATGTTCAGCCGACCTATTCTTATACTTATCCATTAGTCAAACCCCTTGAGCCATATAAGCCTTTCTTTGTTCAACCTATTTTTTCAACCTACACTGCACTTAATGAGTGCAACCTTAAATTTTGTTTTGGGAACGAGGAAAGAAGAAGAAAAGAAAAAAATCAATCAATTACTAAGAAATTTCATGAAGGGTTATTACTATCATGATTCTTGAAAAAAAAAAAAGAGAGAAAAGACAGAGAAAAAAAAAGAGCCGATATTCATCGAAAAAGTATATAAATTCTCAAAGCATTTCAGAAAAAAAACCTTGTCCAGTTATCAACCCTAGCCCCATTACAACCTATTGAAAAGACCTACTTGATCCTAAATGTAATGTGGTTAAAATGTGGAGAATAGATGAAGAGGACTTATGGTGTTTAATCCAATGTTCTTGAGTCAATGATATTCCATTCCTGAGATCAATTTAATTTTTCTTTGATATGGTCTGTCCTTCTATAAAATCTTATATGTGGATGATTTGAATTTGACTCCTTGTCACATATAAGTTGAGAGAAATGAACCCACTTCTGAGTGATTTCCTTTTTGAGTGTAACATCGAGTGAGTTTTTGAAGTCAAGGCGAAATCCATTCTGAAGGTGATCAAAATTAAGTTTTACTTGGAAAAAGAAAGCTACATCCTTGTTGGCTATGCACACACACACTTCAGGACTTGATGACGAGTGAAAACTTTTAACATATGGATAGAGTTGTCAACTATGGTAGATTTTTCTCAAAAGTTCTTTCCTTGTAAAAAAAAAAAAAAAAAAAAAAAAAAAAAAATTGAACTTTGAATTTTGTGGGTATATTCGCTACAAACCCTCACGAGACACAATTCGTCCACTAAGGGTGACCTAGAGGTTTAAAGGCTTGTTGCACATGCTAAGTGCGACCGCGATTCCTGCGAAAGTGAGTTAGGATTTTTTTTAAGTTTTGCTCGAGGACTAGCAAAAAGCCGGTTTGGGGGTATTTGTTAGATGTCAAAAATACATATTTTGATATACCTTTTAGAGTTGTCTTGGACATTTCCCTATGCAATATATCATTTTCTACATACATATTAGGGAATTTTATTTTCAAAGCATAATATGCACAAATAAACTACATTTATACATTTCATGTGCATAATTATATTTGTTATGGAGATTCTAATATTAATCCAAATTTCATAGGATATGAAGATAAATTTTTACATGCTATTGGAAGAAAAGAACATGTGAATATTCAATTCCTAAAAGTCTACAGCAATTATGGAAAGAATGGATCATCACAATTGCCAAAAGAAGAATCTCCCTCACAAATCAACTCCAACAGACAGCCACAAATCAGCAAATCTGATTTGTCAAATCAGTCTTAAATCCCTATCAAAATCACTAAAAATCAGCATTAGCCAATCCTCCAAATCCCCACCAAGATAGCTACAAATTCCTACCAAAACAGCAAGGATTTTTCAAATCCTGGGCAGCTGTCCAGTCTTAAAAGCCCCAGCCAATACAGTCCTCTATAAAAGGGGCCTGCAGAGAGAGGACAGCAAATAGAAGATTTCCAGCTGAGCAGAATTTTAGTCTTCCATTTTCTTGTTCTTTCTTCTTTATTTTAAGTTTTTTCTCTTCAGTTTGTGTTTTCAGTTTGTATTTCTTTGGTATTAGACATAGATGCTATTGTATTTTGTTTATATTTAATCAATAAAAAATTCTTCTTTCTTTGATTTTCATGGAATCTTTTTATTGTTATTCTAGAATATCATCAACCATGGTAGGCCAGAGAATCCTCTCATCAAGGAGAGGATTCCATCCCATGAGTATGAGTGATTAGATCTTTTATTTGTGCATCTTATATTATTCTGATTTATGTTTAATGATTATATAGTTTCTTCAACTCAGATTTATCTTGATTATGGGTATTTTAAGATCTTTCATCGTTTTACTTAGATGAGACATGATTGATACTTTATAAACCCTATTTTCAAATCGAGTTGAAGTGAACTACTTTCTATGAAATATTTTGTTTTCATTGGTTGAATATCTTAACTATCAAGGAAGAGGGTCTTCACTATAAGAACCGTCTTTGATCTAGTAGTTAATGGTGTATCAACTAATGAAATATTAAAAGAGAACTTTAAATCTATATTCTCCATGTGACCAAGTAAAATCTCTTGTCTCATGTGAAGTAAGGGAAATATAAGTGCAATAAAAAGATCTAATCAATCATACTTGTGGGGTGGTTTCTAATCCTTGGTGGCTTTTTTTTTATCGTATCTTGATTCAAATTAGAATTTTATTTTATCTTTTAAAGTAGCTTCCTTGGATCAATCTTCAAAATTCTTGTTTTAAAATCTCTTTGGGAATTGATATCATTTACAATTACTTGTTTGCTTCCATAGCCTCCTTGTAGGATCGACCTCTTACTCCCACTTTCTACCAAAAAGAGGTAAAAGAGAGTTATAAATTTCTTTTGTTGATAAAGACTAAATCTTAACGACAATTAAATCCAGCCAAGAGACAGCAATCATTTGGTGTCCACGAATTAGATAGGATTTACGTGAGGTGGTAGGGGGAAAAGGATACAACTTCTTTGGCACTTCTACATAAAATGCATCTTGATCTAGAAATGGAAGACACTGTTGTTCGGTTGACTTGTCTGAACTTGGGCTTCTTGGTGAAGTAAATTCATAGGCAGATCAATGTGATTCCTAATAGGAATACATTAATCACACAGTTTGCAAATCAAGTATGTAATGTGTGCACTCCTTTGAGGACTAGGTGTTTTATGTGATTGTTCTCAAGAGAAAATCCTCACAGAATAAACCAGAACAAGTGGAGAGCGAAAATATTCTTTGCAAGATGGTGGATGTAAATTGAGTAGATCAGTGTGGCTCAAAGTAGGGGAAGATTTGGGGAGGAGTGTCACTTTACTACAGTTGAGGTCATGCAGGATTAGTTTTGGAGGAAGAGGAGGAAAAATGATGGAAGCAAGAAGGCAAAATTCACTAACCAAATAAAAAAGCAGGAAAATTTCTCATCCTTTGTCCTCCATACGGTGTGGGAACATTTGGCTTGCAAAATGACTGGATCAGTAATGGAAAGGTGGCTTATGTTGGGAGTTGGGAAAGCACCATTTTGATATTGAGGGATTGAGTGATGTACATTTTGACATTGAGGGATTGAGTGATGTACATTTTGAGAGAGGAGTCGGTTCTATGCATTATGGGAGATAAGTCAGGGAGATTATGACTCTGGCTTTGGTGCTAGTTGAATTGGATTAATTCCTTGTTTTGTCGATTTTCTGTTTTTCGCCTTCTGATCTTCTCTTTTGTATCTTATCTTCATTTTTCGAGGGATTAATTTCTGAAATAATACAAACAGAACGACTTACTAAATCCTTTTGAAAAAAATCATGAGCGTAAAAAATAACTGTTCCTTGCTAATAAAAAAGATTAGCACATGAGCATCTCAAACAGAAATTGAAGCAACAGATACAATAAACTAGATTCATAGCTATGCATCATAAGAGAAACAGTTGCAAGGTGCCCCATGCAAAGTAGAAAAAAGATTATCAACAGAATTTGCTTACCACAGAGAGGGAGAGAACAACCAGATGCAAGCATGTTTCTAAAGTTCCTCGATCAACATATTTTGACAACCCTTTTGGTAATGAACTTGTAACTGCAACTGAAATAGGTTTTATCTGTAGAAAAATAATAAAAGATCAATTTTTTTGAAAATTTAGTGAAGTTGTGTTAGGATAACAGGGCATTACCTCACTCAAAAAATACACAGCATAGCAGTACAGAAGTTCCTGTGCTTCACCATTTCGAGTACCAGCATATTTCAATCCTGCCAGAATTTTGAAGGCCAATTTATGTAAACTATAACAACCTAACTAGATCAAGATTGCAGCTCAGATAGGCACATGAATAAAAAAAAAAGCATGTAACATACACCAACATTAACATGAAACTAGTATATTGAGATTGACTTTATGATGTCTGATACACCAGTCCTTCAAATTATGAGTTTTGCATCAGCTTAATTAATGTAAATTTTCTCCCACGACTAGGAATCACTTTTAAGGATAAAAAATGATCCATAATAATTTTAGGTTAAATTTGAGGTTACACGTCGGGAGATAATCATACTGCCAATACTCTCAGATCAGTAGATTACCAAACCTCGAACAAGGGAAGACCTGATACTTCTTTACAATGACGCTTTGGGTTATTCCTTTGGTACACCGTTTCACACTCCACGCCAAGGGTAAGTGGGAGGAGGATCATCATCACCATCCCAGATACAGGAGGATGACCTTGGAAGGATGCAAAGAACCCGAAAATTCTGATGTAAGAGATTTTCGTGACTGAATTTTCTACGTTGAGGAATCCATAAGAATCTTAAGAACACCCATGGAACACCAGTGGGACTCACTACAACCAGGTTCACAGAGCATGCCACAACTTAGTGGATGTAACACCACTTAGTTTGGAACACCACAACAAGGCCTGAATCAAGACAGGGAGATAAATAAGACAAAATTTAAAGAAAGATTCCTTAAACTATCCCGTCTCTGTCCCAAATCCCTTAGATCCTCAAGAAAGGGAGTCGCTCGATGGTGGACTATATCCTAACACATGATAAGGACATAACATTGAAAGGTGAAATTCCAACACAACCTATGAACCTGACCTAAACCATCAATAGCATGGCAGCCAAATGTCCCCAGAGGTTGATGGAAATGCGATGAAGGGATCACAAATCCCATGATTGTATAGGATACTGATGTGGCGATAATCTGCTACTCAAGGACGTCAAAGAGGATGATGCGACAGATGACCAGGAGAAACTGACTTGTCAAACAACCAAGATGGCCAAGTAGTCATTGGGCAATAGCCAACTAATGACCAGCATCATTAGTTGTCATATTCCCAACAATGACTACCCTCCATTCAAGCCTACACATAATTCTCCACTAAACGATTAGAATGTCTACAATGATCAGTGTGAGCTAATCCAATCCATCGCTCATGCCCAACTCCAAAGCATAAGGATGATGGGACCTAAATAAGAGGGTTTATACTTTACATCACATACATAATCAATGACAATGCTTATTGTACAATCACGAATTTGGGAAGTTGCCAGAACATGGTATCTACCAGTGTAGTATTAAAGCTTAAGTTTCCAAAAGAACCACATCATCAACCTCACCAATCATGGCTCAAAAAGAAATCTAAGGTAAATATCACAAAAAAGTTGTATAAACTCTTTTTTCATAAGAATCTATACGTATGAGTGTGTATTTAATATAACTCCTATGAATGCTTGTTTGATATTACACATAATCACAAAGTTCGTGTACGACAAATATTCGGTAAGTGTTCCATTCGACACTGTATGTGTACATTCATAAAATGTGGGATAAATTTGATAAAAGTATGGAAATAATTAAACTATTTTTTAGATGTATTCTATTATGATTATGAAAAAAATGCATACATAAAATTCTTTGTTGGGTGTGAATGCAACACCAACAATTCAGATTAGCTTTTTATATGAAATACGTGATAAACCATTCAAATAAAATAAATACATAGATATTGAATGTACTAAATACCCATACCGATGAACAAAAGTACGTACCACTTATAAGTATGGGAGATAACCAATCGGTGTACTTTTCCAAACATTCAAAAAAGTTTAGAGTACTTAATTTGTTACCATGATACTACTGAGTTTATTATAGCAATATGATCGCCAAAGCATGACAAATGAAAGAACACATTCTTTCATATTTGGAGGGTGACATTTACCGTTCATTCTTGATTGAAACCTCTGGTGTCAACGTCGAGCATAACAACTATTGGAGTCATTATATAGGCCTTTTGGGCCTATTCCCGGAGGCCCGGTCATGGGTATTTTGATCTTTTTTGTTCTTAGGGTTTGTGCATCTTGTATTATATATAAGAGACCTTTCGGCCTCCATTACTCAATACAACATTATTTCATTCATTTCTTCTCCACCTCACACCTATTCAAGATCCAATAATTTGACAAAAAAATTGTCTCCACTCTAAAATTCATCAAAACCCCAACCCCTTCGTTGATGTGCTCCCTTAATGGGCAAGTTTAATGATTGCAATTGAGGACCTTTGTTAGCTGAGAGTGCCCATAACAATGCTTATTATTTTGCTTTTCTCCTATCCGAATCTCGGGTGTTTTCAATGTAAAACACATCATCCTTCCTGAGGATCATCACTAATGGAGACAACCAAGGTTTGATGGTGAGACCTCTTCAACCAGGAAAAGGATGATGTCATGTCCCACAGGTCCTTGACACTAACCCAAGTGTCCCCATCTAAACCTAAAGATCGAACCCAAGCGCAATGCATGCCTGAAAGAGAAGACAACAGCAGCAAGCATCAGGGAAGATCACCCCTCATGCAATTGTTATGGGTGGATCATGTAATAGAACCATCGAATGAGAAGCAAGTAGCAGCAGGAGCAACAACACTCATCATGCAATCCATATGGGCAACAATCAAAAGGTCGTCAAGTAAGAAAGTAGATGAAGCATGAACGACAACTGAATCAAGAACGACAACTGAATCAAGAACGACAACCGAATCAAGAATGACAACTCATGTCAAGCCATCAACATATGGAAACAACACATGAGCAGCAAGCGCTTGAATCAAATAGATTACTTTTAGGATTTAGATTTGTTCTAGGTGAATCTCATGTACTTGACTTCATTAGGAAGATTGTTTAGAAGATCATCTATCATACGACATTATTTAACCATGATTCAACAAATTTGAAAGGTTTGAAAGACGGCAGAATTATAGAAACCTTCACGTGGTGGCAACCAATATATGGTGACATACAATAGATTCTAGTATACGTGATTATCCTTTGAACACAATTTGGACTTGATGCCCACTTGGTTTGGACACAATTTCATAGCTTATAAACTCAAAAGGCATAAAAAATATACTCTCTTTGCAATTAACCTGCTTGAGATTTTATACACGTGCCGTCTCTTTGGAAGATTTGGTACAGACTGCATTTCCTTAACTAGATTACCTGTTAGCTTGCCTCATTGTCATACAAGAGTTTAGAAATGCGTTATGGGGTTTGCGTGTGGCTGGGGAACCGCATAGAGTATATGCGGTAAGCAAAAATATATGTAGGAGTATATGCGATTTTATATTTTTATTAATAAAAAATATATGATGATTATTTTCAAACAATAGATAACAAGATAAATATGCAGACTTAGTTAATAATTTATGTGAAAAGCTTTTGATCACATATTGGAGTATATATTTGGGCAACAAAAGTTGGCCTACATTAGTTTTTTAGTTACAAATCCACAAGCCAAGCAAAGAGTTAGACCCAAAAATGATCACCAACTGATTGATTGTGTGACCTCCCACCCACCCACACACACAAAAAAAAAAAATGTGAGACCGCTGAAGTGGCTGCATATGCGGGCCTAAGCTACATATTAGGCTGCATAGACTGCATATCAGAACAGTGTGTCATACTAATAAAGGATGGCAGATGTCATGTGCCACCTCTTCGAAAAGAATTTCATGAAAGTATGAAATGCCATTCCAAAAGGATAATGATCTAATTGGCCTTGTCACACTAAACAAGTGACTTTATAGCGATCAACTCTAGAAAGTTCATAGCTAGGGTTTGAACGATCTCCACAAGCCAGAAATTTAATTGTAAGAATAATTAGTGATAGGTTTATTGAGGCAAATTTCATAGTTAATAAACATATAAAGATCTAGATGGATCAACATATAAAATAATTATATATATATACTGAATAAAAGAAAAAAAAGGGACAATAATCCGCATTAAAAAAACTTACCAATTGAAATGCAGGCTCCAGTGACAATATTGACATATCCCTGAACCAAAGCTTCGACATCGAAATCTTCGATGTCACCTTGCTCATCTCTGAGGTTAGAGACACCGGTCTTAATGATTGCAGGAATTTGACAATCAATCCAATCACCAGATGGATAAACACTATACAAGAACAAATAATGAATGAAGTTCTTGATAAACATGCACACATTTCTTGTAGAATATAAAGTATTAAATAGCAAATCTACTTGTTACCTGTTCCACATTATCATATTTCGGGCAATGATGCGAAGCATAATGAAGTCAGGTCTCACATAATTTAAATCGAAGTGTGTGAGAGGAATAGAAAGTCTAGATGCCATTACTTCGGATTCTGTCTGTAATAAGAAATGAAGTCATCAATAATTGCAGTAATACTATAAAACTTGTAACCTAGAAAGCATGGATACTTCAATGAACATGCCGTGTTTATATTCGATGTATGGGGCATGACATGTTGGATACATGTCAGACACGTCCCATACATATACAAAATTCAAAAATAACTTTTTGAATTTCGGACACGAGACAGACAGGTGTGGGCGCAAGACATTTATGTAGCACTACAATGTAATTTTTTCTTCATAATTATTGTAAGGTTTATGCTCATAAGATGCCAAATAATGGTAAAAATCTAAATAGGGTTGATACTTAACACATCATTGCAATTATATCATTTTTTTTATAGTTTATAGCTGTGTTCCATTTTTTTCAAACAATCATAAATAACATATACTTTATTATTTTATTTATTCATACTTGTGTCTTTACCGTGTCCTTGTCCCAGTTTTTCAAGATATGTCACATCACCGTGTTCATATTGTTGTGTTTGTGCCCCGTGTCCATGTCCATGTCCATGTCCATGCTCCATAACTTATAACAAGAATAAGTGAAGGGAAAAAACTACCTTCAAAAATATGAGTGCAATAGCAATTGTAGCTCCAGGTGCTGTCACATCAATATTGACATTTGTTCCATCCATTATCTAAACAATCAATGATAGATGAATAAATTCTAGAAATATATAAGATACTTTAGAAAAAGGTTATGCAGAAGATGATAAAGAAAAATTAAACAAATTAAGCCAAAGTTTTTAATAAAACCTGTCCGGTACGATTTGGATCTTCTAACGTTTGTGCAACATTCAAGGATCTCTCCTGAATGAAAACCCAAGTATTCTCAAAATCAGGGCAAGATAATTTGCAAATAAACCTTTTATGTTTCATTAAGGACAACCTTGATGTCAGTATCACAAAATTCAAAAATAACAAGGATTCTATTGAAGTTGAAGTTTAAACTTAAAGAGTATTGAACAAAAACATATGGGTTGTGAAGACCACTTGACATACACTGGAATATTCTTTGCCACCAACATACTGAAATAGCCGATCCACAAGGGTTTCCATTAAACCAAAGGCGTTTTTTCCTCGACCTGCATTTAAAATGTACTTTAAACACCAGAAAAACAACAAGCTTTGACCCAGCTCAACTTTACTGAAGCTGTTATCAAATTGTGACAGTGACGTGAATTATTTTGACTGGTTGCCAACCAAATGACAACCCTTCCCTAAATTTTTTTAATGCCAAAAGTCCTTAAATTCATGTTTATCAGTGATATGATTTCAATAGTGCAATGTTCATCTATATTTTCTAACCTAAAGCTACAAGCCCCATTGCAGATCCAGCAGCAACTGCATAGCCTTCTCTTTCAAGTACATTATCACCACCACTTCGACGTCCTATTTCACCCTACATCGTTGACAAACAACTAATGAGAGTAAAAAATAACATGCCAAAATGGTTTTCTAAAGAAAGAACAACACAAATCCAAAAGAAATTAAGATTTGTACAGGTAGATTCCCCAAAGAAAAACAAGATATAATGTCAATATTTTGCAAAATAATATAACTCTGTATGATATACAAATAGTCTAATAAACAAATACAAACATAATTACCGACATAAAATGAAATGAGAACAGCAGAACTGAACTTGAAAGAGAAACATGTTGTTTTTGGAAACTTGGAATATGCCTAGAAAACCAAGATAGATTTGCTCATTTGCACACCCAGTTAAAAATTCACCGATGTATTTTTCCTTCACAGGAATGGGAGTTGCAAATGTCTTGAAAGTGGAGTTGCTTTTTAATTAATAATCCTTCTTCATTATTCAGCTCTATTAAGGATCACATTCTCCAATAAATGTACAGTCAACAATCTCTTATTGTCATCATCTAAATTTGTTTTGGCCTACCTCTTAGCCTAGCAACCCCTACAATGACAATCACATCGCTCCTAAGGAATGCACCCATAACTTGCACATGTGCAAATTATCTCAAACAAAGTTTCTTGTCTTATCCTTTACTGGAGCAACATCTAACTTTTCACAAATAACTCATTTCTTGTACTATCCGTCCTTAACATGTCATTCATTAATCCCAATATTTCCATCACAGTAATTCTCATTTTCCAGACATAAATTAAGATATTGATAAGTGGAGTACTTATATACACAACTGTCAGTTTAATGAAATGAGGTTTTCCTTTGGAACTATTACCTCCACAATTCTAGGTTTTCACTAGTAAGCAGTTTAGAGAATAACAGTTTTATATGGGTCATCTTCCTTTTGAGTTTGAGCCTCTGGCAGGACCATTAAACTGATGGTAGTCACAAATTGAAGTAGCCACTAAACATGTACACGTACTGCTTTTTTCAAGAGGTTTACTATGGTCCACCAACTGTGTTATCAGGCATCCAAACAGAACAATCTGCCAACCAAAGAACCAAGGGGTCCAGAAACTTACAACACAATGTAGACGATAATTACGAAGCAACTGAATTGAGATGATGTATGTGAAAAGTAATGATACATTTTAGGATGCAAAAGAACTGGCAAATAAGAATATGCTCACATATTTCTAGGCTTCTAATTACCTACATGCAAATTTCAACAAATAAGAAGAAAAACACAGAAATCATAGGAGACAGATAATAAATAGAAAAAAATTTGGAATTGAAAATTAAATACCAAAAGAAATTTCATCGTCAAAGGATGTGCCGATCCTTCATAGAGAAGTCCAACAGCCATTAGTGCAGCGGACTGGCAAAAAGAAAATATTCAACAATGCTTAAAATGATACCACTTCTATAAGTGAAATTTAAAATCACAATCAAACATCACAGTTTAATTTCATAAACATACTAAGCAAAATATTGCCATGCTTAATAAAGTTTCATTGGAATTATTTAAATTTTTAGGGAAGGGAATGGTACTTGATTTGAAAACCTCAACTTCAGAAAGTACATTCATTCCATAAAAACATCATATCGCTATAACACAAACAGTAGATAAAAAGAAAAATATGTTCACCTAAACTTTATAAGCCACCCAAATTATTATACAATGGGCAAAGGTATAACAGTATAAAACATCTCCCACAACAATAGGATAATTTATCAAATTGTTCAAGCAAAATAAATATGGTGGTTCAAGTTCTGGATGGATCATATGGAGGTCAATCAGCCACCACAGGAACCATTTGACATGCTTTGTGAGATCTAGATAATTGATTGGATTTAACAAGATTCAAAGTTGACATAAATGGACAAGTACCATTAAAGAAACACTTTTTCAAGTTAACTGCAGGAATGTGCTCTATCAAGTACCAACACAAAGTTTAGGGCAGAGCAGAATGACCATAAAAGGATAAACAGAAGATAAAACTTTGTTTGAGGATTTAATTTCACCCATTGTTCAGATATGTGATCCGTTCGGCCGCACTTTTTTTTTGGGAGGGCCGCAAGTTTTAAACAAATATTTTTTTGGGCTTAAAGAGTAGATCTTATGCTTTCTCTTGGAGGTTAGGGTTGCTTTGGAAACTTCAAACCTGAAGTTTTGGCTCTCAAAAATATCATAGTTGTCTAGACGGCTATGCGAGCCTAGGCGGTGGCCAACCACCTAGCTGCCTAAGCGTATCTAGGCAGTGCTTAATTATATTATATATTATCAAGATTACATATGTCAACATGGTTTCTCTTTGGTTAATCTAGATTCTAGAGGAAATATAAGTTATAAGCATGTGATGTGATAATACAATAGTAACAAAAAAATATATACATGCTGAATGGTGAGTACTCTTTGGTTAATCACTGAGAAGTATTAGAAAAATAATAATATAGAAAAAATATATCACAAACGGACAACCCATAAGCATCTATGATAATAAATATTTGATAGTATAATAGTATTATAAAGAATTAATAACAAAAACATAAATATTTGAAATTATTATGGTGAGTGATGACATAAAAAAAGCATAATAAGTCAATAACTAATATGCATGTGCCATATATACTATAATAATTAAAAATAACAAAAAAAACACTAAAGATTAAAAAATAATTTACATGTGGTGAGTGTTGCATGCATGTGTGACAAGTGTTAAAAAAAATCATCCCTCTATTTGACACGTAACTAAACCATCATCATAAATTAATAAAAAAAGGGAGAATGAAAGATATAAGAAAAAAGAGTGGAGCCCATATTTGAAGTTTTAACTTTTAAAATAAGACAAAACAATGTAAGTTCTATACATTTATTAGGTGTGATCTATACATTTATTGGGCGTGTGTGCGCCTAGGGCTTTTAAGCCCGCCTGGACGACGCCCAGACAACTATGTCAAATTTATACTCCAATCTGTGAGAAAAGGCCTTTGATATATATTATTTATCAGGTCTGCATATTTATTTTGTTATCTATTGTTGAAAATAATCATCATATATATTTTTATAATAAAAATATAAAACCACATATACCCCCGCATACATACTATATGTGGTACCCCAACAGCTTGCAAACTGCATTTCTAAACACTGATTTCACCAACAAACAAATAAAGGCGAAGCAATCAATTTTAAAAGCAGATTGCCATGCAAGACAAGCAAAAGATGGGTAATAGTTGTTTAAAGATGAGGTGTAAATCTTATAAACAGCTTGGGTGGGGGGGGACTAATCAAGACTTTCATCATTCCACAACTTATGTTGATATCAGTTTCATGTGCCAGGAGAAAACTTTTGATGCAAGCTTCAATTTTTAAAAATTGCGCTTTATGATTCCATGGGAGGTATACGAGGAGGTGAGTCTGGTGGGTATGGAGGGGCTTTCAGTGCGTAAAGGTGGACCAAAAGAGTGAGAGGTTGACAGTAATTAGATAAGGTGACAATTCTCCAGGAGCCTCCTCGGTGTTGGATGTGCAGGAGTTTTGGACATAGAAGAAGCTCATGTAAAGTGAAGATGAGTAGAGCTGCTTTGGTGAAGGGGCTGGAGGTAGTGGTTGTTCGCCCGGCGGAGGTAAGTGGCTCTTCTAAAAGGGTGGTTGATCTTTCGAGATACTCGGAGCTCTCGTAGAGAGTTTTTGTTGGGGCATAGTGTGGTGATTTTGTAGAATGGGAGGTCTCAGCTGAACAGTGAGGTCATTTTGGAGGCATTGCAAAGAAGATGGAAAGGAATTGGAGAGTGGACGATCTAGGCTGTGGGGCAGAGTAAGGCTTTGGTCAGACTCCCTTTGATGGCAGCCAAGCTCTCCTCCTGGAAGAGCAATCATGGAGGGGGAGGGGGAGGGGGAGGGGGAGGGTCTCTCCTTTGTGGATTGTGACTTCACTACCAGGGCTCATGGGGAGTGGGAAAGAAGTTGATGGTGATGCTTCATGGGTTGCCTCCGGTTTGGATGGTGGATACTATCCATGTGATATCCGTGCAGTGATGGGTGCCTATGGGTATTTGTGCTCGTGTTCTGAAGAGTTTTATCTGGTAGATTTCCCAATGGTCATGGAACAAGTGTGGACGATGGTGAACATGGTAGTCCCTAAGATGGTGCAGGTGATTTTGCATGGGTGGAAGGTGGAGATGCAAGTGATGGAGTTGGACCTTCCTCCGACTTTCGCAGAGATGGTGGCCAAAGATGAGTTTCCTCCACACCAAGTGAGGGTGTTGCCAGGTGGGGAGGCAGCTAGCCAGAAATCAATTAGGTCTGCGAGATCTTTGTTGGTCAAGAGGGGGAGAGTGGGAAATGGCCAAGGGAATCCAATTCTATTCATTTTTTTGGAATGATACACAGGCCTCTATCAAACCATTTTTAAAGTAATGTACTATTTGGAATGATTGGATTTCGAAGGTGGAGATTTGTACCATCTCATAGCACATTTTCAAAAACGCATAATCTTATGTATATTTCAAGTGTACCAGGTTTTTGGTGGTTATACGAATTTTAAACTTCCCAATAGGCATTTGATTTTAAGAAAATAATAGCAAGGCCAGACATTTCAATAAAATTTGGAAGGAAAAATGGTAAATTGAAATTGTGTACCTGCAAAAGTGTTGGAAGTTCCAACTCTGGAAAAGAGGATGGATGTCGAGAAGGAATATGAAGATAGAGCATCTACAGAAACAAAGTGAATATTGTGATCATCCAAATTAGAGCTGAAGTCGAATTAAATGAGCATAAACGAAAATCACCTGATTAACTAATAATTCATCTTTCTTCACCTAAATTGAAATCCAATAATTCAATTTTCAAGCAATTAGTGGTGCTATAATGTTGCATAGTAAGAACACAACACTTCATCAACGCTATAACTCAGTATGAGATTGTAATTATCTTTTGAACACATTATTGGTGAAGAGAATGCGCCGGACAAAAATGACATACGAAATCTTAATGGCAGGCTATTGACAATTTGCCCACTTACAGCCTAGGTGCACAAGAGATTGGCATGTCATCAATTCAAGTTGGCAAAACAAATTGAATTGTTGCATACAACTTCCCGCCGGATGATAAATCTTAATTAAAAAAAATTCCATCTACGAGCATGGTGAAGAGCTTGAATATAAAATAATGGACACTAATGAGAAAGGGCTTTAGAACCTCTTTTTGAGGGTTTTGAGTTTTTTGGTTTTTCTTTCATGTTATCATCCTCCAGTTGGTGCTTTCTTTCCTTTAGCTTCGTTTGATTTTATTTTCCTCAGGAGATTCCTCATCTCCTTTATTCAAGGGACATCATTCTTAATCTGAATTCTTCTATTCTATTAAAAAAAAGGATGAAATATACTATTACAGATGCAATTGACCTACCTTTGATATCGCTGGGTTCATTGTTCCTCTATGAGATGCAGCCATTCCAAGCAATATCCCCACTGTAGTTATATCATGTTCCTGCAATCAGAAATGTTACAATGGTTAGTTTTACTAAAGTATTTTTTTGTCAAAAATGTTGAATATGACAGACAACAGCCCCGGGCAAAGGCTTATGTTTCATACAAACTGCATTGCTTATATGAAATGCCACTAAATTTCTGCAGGAGGGGTCAAATCATGTGAATTCATGGATTAGCTTGATAGTCCAAGCCTACTCAGAGGCAAGATGAATTAGTGCAGCAACTTAATCAACCTTCATTAATGTGCTTAAATGGCTTTTGAATGTTTTTATGTGTGCTTTCCGTTTTGGAACCAAATACCCTTCACAAGTGACTTGTCTCAAGGAGGGGGGAATCATAGTAATGTTAATAGTCAGCTAAGCTCAACATGATTTCTAGACAATTTTCACAAGTAAAACCTGTTGTGCCCACGTTTCTGTCTCCTTTCTTGGGTTTCTTGTCAGGCATGCAAGATTCTTGCTTCTTAGCACTAAAGTAATTTCCAATGTGAATGTTTAGGTAATTGACTAATTTCAAAGATAAAATTCTTCCACTGATAAATCTTGTGATGATTTTTTTTAAGGAAATTTTATGATGAACTAAGAAGTCAATAGAGCCTTGATCAAATGCTTCATTCATTGTACTTTAAAAACACAAAAAAAAAAAATGGACTGATCAATGTGATCAGCTTCTAGATGACAAAATCTGGTTACTGGATTAATATAGAAGTCAATAATTTCTAGAAATGTGAAATTATATCATTCTTCTTTCTAGTCTTGTTAAATTTTGATTTTATAATGAGAAACTAGATAACTATGTATTTCATTTAAAACATGTAAGGAAAAAGCAAAAAAGCTAACAAAGAAAGCAGTAAAAATGATTGCAAATAAAAACAAGAAAGAATTAAAAGAATAAAACAGGGAAAATACCAAAGGAATGATGTACCTGGGAAAGGTATTGGTACACATCAGTGATCGTCAAAACACGCAAATGGCCGTGCATTCCTAAAGCCAAGAGAAGTCCAGCGTGGGTGACATTAGGTTCTTCAGGTTTATTATACGATATCCACGTCCTTGACATTTTTCCCTAATAAAGAAAGGAGTAGATAGTGGAAAATAGTGGAAAATGAATTCAAAGAAGTAAATCCATGAATGAATTCAAAGAAGTAAATAGTGGAAAAATATTTTCACCGGGCACAGATTGTCAATCACAGGCTAAAACAGACCACATAATAAACAAGAATGAACACAGAAAAGAAAATAATGCAATGCCCCATCAGGGAACAGGATCACATACTATAAACATGATTGATGCTGAATGAATAGCAGGCAAAGCTTACAGGGGCTTCCATTTTTGACATGTGGACAAGAATTATGTCTTCATATGTGATAAAATGCTTATGTCAAAAGGTCATTTGAGTTTCTCAAACATAGCATGCAAATTTCCATATCAATGAGCATTGTATAAATTAATTACGGATTTAAGAGAGTACCTAAAAAGGTTTCAAATCAATGAGCATTGCATAAATGAATTATGGAGTTAAGATATTACCTGAAAGGGTGCCAACCTCAAACCAGCAGCAACGCCATTATGAAATTCAGGCCAAGATCTAAGTTCCACCATATTCCTTGTATTGGGATCCAAATTGACCTGCTCAAGAATATTATTGAGATATTCAAACTAAAAGGTTGAGTGATCACAAGCACTTGAAATAATAGCCAAAAGAAGGCCTCAAACAGATGATAAAATGAAACAACCCGCATACTAGACCTAACTACTTCACAAGAGAATCACTAGCAAATATTATTCTGGCAGTCTATTTGGTGCTCAGATAGACCATAGCATGCTAAATTCCTGAAGACTTTTAAGTGGCAGTTAACAAGGAGGGTGTTGTACGAGAGTTTTGGTGTAGCAGTCACAGTAGCTGTCAGTGGGAGATCCTGTTGACAAGGGATCTATCAGATCCGGAGATGGAGGAATTTCTTGCCTTGTTGGCTTTGTAGCAGGGGATTAGGATAGCAGAGGATACGGTTGACAAATGGTTTGGAAGCCAAACCAGAGGAGCATAATTTAAGGTTAGATATTGCGAAAATTGGCTACGGTGGACAGGAGCTCGAACACATTGGCAAACAAAAATAGAGAGATTTAAGGGTTACAGCTCCTCTGAAGTTGTCTAATTCAAGATGAGACTTGAGACTTGGAAAGGCAAGTTGCTAAGCTTGGGTGGTTGTCTTATCCTATTAAAAGTGGTACCTTCTCTACTTTGCTCAATATTTAAAGTCTTTAGAAGATAGATGTCTTGGGGAGACGCTTCCTTTGGGTTCGAAACAAGAATAATGATTGTGGTATTCACTTGGCTAAATGGTAGTTTATTTGTAGTGAAAAGGTAGGTGGCATGGGAATTCTAAAACTCCAAGACATGAACCACACTCTTATGGGTAATGGCTTTGGAGATGGCTTTTAGGCTCTCCTTAACTTTGGAGTGGAATCGGTAGAGAACTTTTCTTGAAAGGCCATATTGGATTGGATGTTTAACCTACTTCAAGGAATCATCTCTCAATTATTTGGCATGACATACTTGAGGTGACGGAGAAATTCAGTGGAGAGATTATAATTAAAACCGAGAATGGTGTTGAGACAAATTTGGATGGATAGATGACTAAATGGTTGTGTGCCTGGCTTCAAACAAGGATGACATGGTATGCGACATCAGCTTCTAAAAAGGGGCTTTCTTTCTTTTCCTATCTTTTTCTTCCATATTGATCCCTTCTTTTTTATTTGGAAGATCCTTGTCTCCAATTTTGTTCAAGGGGCTTTACTTAGGTACATATGAAGCTCCAACCTTTTCTCCTCAAAAAGATAATTGACTAATTGGACTTATAAGAATTAAATGAATTTTTTTATATTAATTGAATCTTGTGAATGGGCCTTAAGTAATTAGATCTTGTTGGATTCAAATGTATCTTGTCATGGGCTTTAATGTTTAAATGGGCTTTGATCGTGTAATGGATCTCTGAGTGTAATTTGAAGACATGATTATAAGTTGGACATCTAGCTTAGGTGACATGTTTTGCTTGAATTTTTGACAGACCCAAACATGTTTCAGCAGTTTGAGTACATCAATTTTTTTTTTTTTTTTGAAACGGTCAACAAATCTAACATGATTTCATTCAAACAAAATCGAATTATATAGTTTATCAGGTCTGTGTAATTTGCTTTTCTTTAAGATGTTGAGAAGGTGTTTGTCTTTGTTTGTTGTGGAGAGTGCTCATTTCAATTTGTTTACCTCTGAATTAATAAAATCAGATGGTGAACTCTCACCTTTTCTCAAAACAAAAACAAGAAAGAAAAATGAAAAAAACAAAATCACAGAAGAGGAAGAGACATACCGTTGCATTTTGTTGTGAAGGCAAGCGACCAGCTAGGACGAGCCTTGGAACCTCAAGTCCCTAGAGTACAAACATCAATACCACCCATATATCCATGAGTTATATACCGGCCAAGTAATGCATAAACTTAAAAATGATACCAGAAATACAACATATTAAATGTAAAAATCTACTGAGATTAGCAGACTGAGTTTAAGAGAGGAAGAGTACAACATATTAAATGTAAAAATCTACTGAGATTAGCAGACTGAGTTTAAGGAGAGGAAGAGTACCTCTGTAAACAGTGTATACGTGGTAGCTAGAGTAAAAGCACCACGACCAAGAGGAAGAGCTGTAGTCCTTTGCGCAAGATGCCACAATTGAAGCTGCATCAAAGATAGGACAAGAATAAAAAAGTAATAATTTTTTAGTAGCTTAAATGCAAATGATGTGTGGCATGGCAGCTCACCACTAAAGTTCCATAAAAACTCATTTGCCTTAATTTAACAAAAAGGCAAATGATGTTAAATTCTCAACGGAGTTGATAGTTGATACATTAATGAGTTATATTAATTTTTTAGTAGCTTAAAATGTGTGCTCCATTTTTTTTCAAAAAAATAACATAATATAAATCTAAATTTTATTTATTTATTTATCCATGGTAGTCTTTGTAATGTCTGTACCCCAATTTTCAAAAAATGTGGGTCCCGTGTCCATGTCCATGCTCCATAGCCATTACTCCAAGCAATAGCCCCATCTTGGTATATATGAATGATTCATCAAAACACAGAAACATGGCTAAGCCAATGACCGAAACTTGTTGCTAGGCTAGATTAATCCAGTTTCTTGTAAAACTTGTATGGAAGAGATATGACTTTGAGCAAGCATTTTATAGCTCAGGTCTCATGCGTTTTAAAAAGATGCAGATTTAATACAGAGAAAAAAAACACCTGTTGCAGGTCTTGATCAGAAGCACTAGGATTGACAGGTGTTTGTACAGCCACAGGTCTTGCGGATGACAATAGACGTTTAACCTGTGATAAGGCACTAAATAAGATGGTGTGTCAAACAATTGACAAAAATATTTGGCATGGCTTGTTATCTTATCCACGTGTAATTATGAAAACAATCTGTCTCAAAACCAAATTATAGAACAATTCTCATGTAAGATGTCTGAAACTTTGAACTAGTATATTATGATGAAATTCAGAAGGGAGAGAACATAAATGACAACCAGTACCGAGCGCCAAATGCACTGTCATATTTGGACCATAAAGCAATTATCAATGGAACTCAAGTAGCTAAAACGAACCTCATTCAACCTCAAATCATGACCAAACCGCAATTGTGTGCTTGAGTTGAAGATATGCTCCATACCATCTTCCGTGGACCAATCATTGCTGTCAGCATCCAATTTGCTTGCATTATCCAATCCTGAAGTATCAGATATAGAGGAAGGAACAGTCACCGGCAACAAATGGAGCATGTATGGTGTAGATATAGAGGTCAAATTTCCACAATTTTGATGCTCATGCTCTTTAGGCCTACTTGTGCGCCCCAAGCAAGCCAATGCTAAATCCTCTCGACCTACTAGAACATATGCAGACGCAGGCCAATCTGTGGGTGGAGATTCACGACATTTATCCAATGCCTATACAATGCATAAAACAATCAATATTTTGAGGATAGGATAGGAATTCAAGGTAAAATAATGATCAAACATACAATTTAACTCAGGTACAACCTTTTTAGTTAAATGGACATGGCACAAAAAAATGAAATTTCGTTAGCATTCACACTTATAGCTATATTTCAAATTTGTAAAGGAGGACAAAACAAGAGGAACATTTGAAGAAAACATAAGATGAGTAGCTGACATGCCATTTGAAATTTTAGTTTGTTGTAGGACTAAAAAATACTGTACTTAATATATATCGGTTTTATGTGGATTACAATGAGCAGTATAAATATCAGAATAATTGACTTCTCTGCATGCATCCAACAACTAGAAGAAACACAAGAAACTCATGGCTTGTGTTAAACCACCAAAATTCAAAACCATAAATATAAGATAAGGAACTCACGTGGCGTAGTGGGAGTGATACACCAACAGGGAGTAAATCTAGCTGCTGAAGTCCAAATCTTTCGGAAACCATCGCTAAGACGGTAAGCTCCTCTGGAGTATGGGCTGATCCTTTGGAGATGTTACAAAGTACTCCAGATGAAAGCATTCTTCCAGTGCGTTTTGCTCCCAACAAAAGGCTATAGAAGCATACAATTTTTCGAGACCAGCTCACCACTAAAGTTCCATCACTGCGTACCAGAGGCGGAAGATCATTCATATTAGTGGCATGGCAGCCAAGTTGTAAACATCTTTCAAGCCATCTGAATAAGCACGGTGGAGTTCTGAGAGACGATGTTGAATGGCAAGGTTTAACTTCCAGTAAAAGAGTGGGGAAATCTCGAATATAGTGATCCATGTAGCTAGCCTCTCCAATAGATGCAGCAATTTGACACAACAGGACAGCAAGAAGCCCCAAGTCGCTGTGGGGTTGTTTTTGTTCATTGAATTAGATAGGTATGAAAAAAAGGAAGTTGAAAATAACATAGAGAAAAATATGATATGCATGAGCAATGAACAATCAAGAAATCCAAGGGAAAGAACAGTATTCTAGAAAAAGTAACTCATAAATTATGCATCATCATTTTTATGGGATGAATATATAACCAACAGTGAAGTTACAACCCAAATCATAATTGCATTTTCCCAATAGCTTGGGGTAAGCATCATATCCTGATGTTCTAATTTCATATCATTATCAATCCATGTGCAAGATGTCAGTATATCATCCGTTGTGTCCTGGTCTAAAACCTTCCTAGTCTAAAACCTTCATTTAAGCCTTCTCAGGCTTAACAACCCCCCCCCCCCCCGATAATATCGAGTCTAACCAGTACCTGTCCTAGAAGTGCAGTCAATCATCAACAAAATAAAAGTATTTTCATGTCACTAAAATGATGCCCTATGGGTCACCATAGGAGTTCCTCCTAAGCTTTTTCTGATTCATTCATTTCTAAAGTTTTCCTTCCTAACTACCCCAACAATGACTTTAATGCTCATTTTTAACAATGCATAACTGACATAATAATTTCTGATATCTCAACTATGATTACCACCGGTTTGAATGCTCCCATTTCATCAGACAATGTAATTTATGGTTGAGGATATCACCAATCAGGCAAAATTTCTATAAATCATCTATGTAACTTGTTCATGACAGTTTGTGCTGACTAAAACTTCTTTTACAAAATTACCAACAAACTTGGATTTGAAGTTTTCCACAAATTGTAAACCCTAGGACTTTACCACTTCACTGGATCTGTGTATGACACACTGTGGAAAGGTGGTCTGAAAATGTCTTTAATGAGGAAAGGCAATGAGCTGCTTGCCTCTACCTGACAAGACAATTCATGTCCAACTACCACCACAAAATTCATTGAAATTCACCACACCAGCAGCCTAAGTCCATGCAATGCAAATAAAGTAGCATCAAGCAGCTTGCCACTGGAAAAGCATACTTGGACCTCAAATAATAAAATAATAAAATTACTTAAATATTCTAGCAGGGACCTTTCCTTGGACATCAAGGCAACTCTAAACATATAAATAAGACCTTATCCATACCAGTGAGGTGTTCAAGTCCTTAGAGACCATAGGGTGATTTGAACCTCAAAAAACTAAGGAAAAGATGGGGAGAGAGAGCTGCGAAAAAAATAGTTAAGAGATGGGAAAGGAGTCGGCAGACATTCAAACCTCGGTTATTCAATACCCCCTCATCCCATTACTATCACTTTCTCCCGTCTTCTTTTTTTTATTTACAGTTTTATTTCTGTGATCTTCTTCCATTTCAAATTTGAGATCAAAGTTTAGAATTGAAATTCTTAAACATTTATTTACTTTGTTTTTCTCTGTGTTGCAAACTAAATAGTTATCAGTAACTCTTGCATAAGTGTAGTAGAAAATGGAGACTGCTCTTTGTGGGAAAGTGTGCTGCAGCTTCATATATATTTCCTCATTCTTGACCAACGGGCAAGATCATTCTTGGGTGGAGAACTAGCGTTATCAAGTTTTTCCACTTAGGTTTCAAATTTCCCTGCTTTACCATTTTTCCCAAAAAAGAAATAATAAAAAATTTAAAAAAATTGCACCGCAACTTTAATTTTGCTCATGCTTATGTATCCCAAAATTCATATCCACCCAAACCTTTGATTAGTTTAATGGATTTACTGCTTAATGAAAAAAATGTTTCATTCACATGAACCAATATATGATACATAGCATACATAGTAGCCTTTGTAACTTGTTTTCTCCCCAGCTTTCCTGTTTTTTTTTAGGTAAATGTGGGACTTAAACCCATGACCTCCTGGTTGCAAATTTCATTGTCAACCGTTGAGCTATGGGTCCAAGCCCAGCTTCCTGTTCAAGGCTTTCATATATCTATGTAACTTGTCGTAGATGTCATACCTACTGCCTTTTTATTTGTAGCTCCCAGTTTTATTACAATCTGGTAGTAGACTCCCACCTATCAAAAGAATTCTAACGAGGATAAATATATGTTTCAGAATCAACCATAAGACATGAAAAGGATGAATGATGTGAATGTTGATAGGTGAACATTTAAAGATTAAGCATCTCCCACTGAGCAATTAAAAGCATAAAAGTGTCAGTTTAATTAAAAGCCTATTATAGAGAAATAGACAAAATCAGTGGCAACAATAAAAAAAAAGGCAGTCTTCAAATCCACTGAAAACTTCAGAAACCATGCTTAATACACAAAATAGATATGATCTTACCGTTTTCGAAGTTCATTGAGCTTCAAATTCTCATATAATGCGTGCAAGGAATCTAATGTCTCTGTCAAAAGCTGAGAATAAAATGACCTCTCTCGTTCATCAAGCGTGGGTGGACTACAATATTGCAATCTTCCCGAATCTAAAGAAGTCAAAGAAATTCCAGAAATAGAGGATTGTTTACAATAATTCTTGTGATATCTGCTATTAATAAGGAATTCCCAAGATGTACTATTGGGCATTGTAGAATGACGTTCTGGAAGGAAAGACCATATTTTTCACATATCTTCATTATAGTACGACTAAGTGACTCCCATTCTGAATCAACAGGAGAATCAGCATTGGACAAGTAATCTGAATCACAATCACCCCAAAGAAGAACTACAAAATGACTATAGAAAGAGGAATGCAGTCCCTCCGCCATTGCCATGATACACTCACTTGCCAACAATGAAAATGGATTTCTTCGTAAAGCACATCGAAATATCTGCAAGATAACAAACAGTCAGTGGAACCACAATAGTTGATAATGAAACAAACAGAGATAGAAAAACAGAATTGTTTTTATATGAAACTGGTCGGCCATCTACACATCTACCACCATTATATTACTAGAATGGAGTACAGAACCATGAAAACAAAAGGAGATGTCTACCGATCCCTGGTGGACTACCCTACAACACTTAAATACTCTATCACCAGTGTAGGGCACAAAATCGACCCAAGTTCTTAATGAACTTTTCAATGGACTCCCAAATGTCTTTATAATCAAATGAGGCTATGAGGCTACATGAAAAATAACTTGATTGAATGTCAACCTGATAGCCCAAACCCAGAATCATGGATTGTGATATTTTCTTCTTCTCACTTCTGTCCCCTCGTTTCTTAAACCTATTCCCTGCCTCCCACATTTGTGTCAAGGAGACGAAGTTTGAATTGAATCCTGTTGCTGCTCCACTGCGCTCTACACTTGTTAAAGGATAGAAAAGTAAGGTACATATGGCAGACTAAACAAGGCTCTGCAGATGACATCCCACTATAGTAATAGCCAATAATGGGCTGCCTGCCAAATGTGTAAGGGAAAATACAATAATAATTTTACTGTATCAATTCAGAATTCATTCAGCATGCTCCACGAAAGGAATAGGTTCTGCTCAATGTACTATTAACTGCACCCTCATTCACCCTCACGAAGAAAGGCCAACACATAAATGATAAGCAACCACGAATATAGAGCAACACACAAGAATGACAAAAGGAACTGCAACAAAATCACATCAATTATAACAAAGCAAAACAGAGAACTAGCATACCTGCCCATTATTGGCAATCACATTAATTCGACCCTCAATGGCATCAGCTAATCCAACAATCTTCAAGCCATCGCACTTGTTTGCAAAATTAGAAGGGCTTACGCTATGCAAAATTGGACCTTTTCCCGGACCACACGGCAACTTATAACGGCAAAGACACTGCTTACCTGACTAAATATAGATCAACAACTAATGAGCAGTTAGAAAAATACAGCAAACAGTATCAAGTGATGCATGATTATAGAACTGCAGGAGAACTTATTAATCCAAATCAGCAAACCAAATGCATAGGCACAGTGATGTGGATAATTAGGATAATATTTAATTTTATGATTTGAATAGATTTAAGTATTTGTTTAGATTTGATTTGTTAGGATTTGACTGGTTAGGATGTGGTTTGTTTTATTGTTTAAAAAAGTGTTTACCCCTTTGGGGGAAGAGAATCATAATTATTGAAGAATTTGAAAAATCATTGTTTTCTGTCTTCTCTTTCTTCTCTCTTCTTCCTCTTTCTTCTCTCTGTCCTGCATCAATTTGGTACCAGAGCTTTGATCCAAATTTTCTTTTTCTTTCTTCCTTTCTTTCGTTCTCTCTCTCTTTCTCACTCTTTATCTAACTTCTCCATTCTTATATTATATTCACTCTTTATTCCATATCTCCCATCTTTTTTTCATTTATATTTTTTGTCTTCTTCTTCTATTAAAAAAAACAAAAAACAAATCTCCCTGCTCTACCATCCTCATCACCACCACTGCCGCTATTCTTAGTCCAGCCGCCACTGCCACCATTTGTTGTGCGCTGCCCCCGTTGCCACCAGCGGAGACGCCACCACTACCCCCCACCCCACCCCGTTGTTGTCGTCGCGTCACGTTTCCGGTACCATCCCCCACGCCGTGTCCACTGCCACTCCCGCTCTGTGTCGCCGCTATCCTAGTCCCCACGTGAAACACTTCCCTTCTTTCAATTTTTCCATCCACCCTACCCATATCAGTAGTCCCCCCCTCCCCGAACCCAGGAAAAAAAAATAGAAATTTCGAGAATAATTAGCAGTACTTGGAGGAGTATCATTGATTGTGTAAAACATCAAAAACTTTGCAAATCAGTCCCATCGGTAAGTTGATACAGATATATAAATTATCCCTTTAACACTTGGATTATAATTATATCTGTTGGTTTACTTTGTCAGTTGCTTAAGCCCTTTGTGATATTTCATCATCAGTTAGCATTAACCTTTGCCAAATGCATATATAAGTAAATAAATCATTCCCTTAATTTTTTCTATACAAAATGTTTTCCGGTCTTCTTTTCTCTACTCTTGATGCTTGCGAGTGTTTGTTTGCAGCACTTTTATTTTATTTCCTCAGTGTTTATTTAGTTTTATCAGTATGGTCCAATAATGAATTGCAAGCTAAATGCAATACCTAAGAACAAAAGGATTCAAGCAAACATGGATTCCATTGTCAATATGAACACATCTATAGATGCATTGCACACATCATTAGGGGAGTTAAACAGTGAGATAAGTAAAATATCTGAATAACTTGCCCTATTAATAAGAACCTCGAGCAATCAACCTGATGTGAAACCAGAGAGTAGTCTTCCAAATCGAAACACCCAAGATAGACTTCTCCTGCATCCTCCTACAGCTAGGATTGACTCTTCTCATCTCATATCGCAGTCTCATTTTAAGGCTAGATATGAGTCCTCATCCAAATCCTCTCCAGTGATACCTCTGAACTTCTTGATTCAAAATCAATTTGAAGCGGCAAGAAAGAGTTTACTAAATCTTTTGTCCCCTCACACATCCATGCTGCTATACGATGAAAAATTACACGGACTAATAAAAAATTGTATATTTTCTGCAGATGTAATCACAGGCTTCAAGAGTTCAATGAAAGAGATCATGTAATAGTACATGTGCTACCAAAGTGTTCTCCCAGAAATTCTTTCAAGAAGCTTCATTCCCAAACTATTGAATCTTTTCATATCATCCGTAAGCAAGGGCCTGATGCTTATGTACTTGGTTTGCCTTCTGATATGAATATTAATCCAGAGAATCAACTTGTCAATGTCTTCAATCATTTTTTCTACATCATGAGAATCCATTGGATAACATGAAAATGAATTGTTTATTATGGATGACAAATCATTCCATTGTTTCCTACTTCAGTCAATTTCTTGCATGGAATATAAAAAAGCTATAGGGCACATGCAACTGTAAGAAAGAAATAAAGGAAATTCCAATTTGCATTCCATGGCCATCCTCTGTCAATGAATTAACATGCATGTAGCATGTCTTCACTAAAAATCCAATGTCCTTAACACTTGTGTAGAATAGAATACAATAAAAATATATAAATCACTCACAATGAGAATGACAACCCACTAAGGGAATGGATATACTGATTTGTGTTATAAAGTACCAAGGAACCTCAATCAATGGAAAAATTATTTTAATTCCAGAAATTTCTTATTCATTACAAATTTTGGTGATACTTGAACATGCTTCATACCGATTTGAGTATATATGAGATTAGTGTGATTTATAAAAAAATTAGATGTACTAAGTAAAGATAACTTCTCAGGCTCTGCCCCTATTAACAGTTAAAAATACAACTGAAACGGAAAAATGAAATTAAAAAAAATAACCGGAAAGTACATCCAAATCCTCAAAAAATGATAAATTAGTGTCATGGAAATTAGAACTCACATAGAGAAAAAGATTGTTTTCTGAAGCCAAGACAATTATGTCCATAAATGATAGTGGTCCAACTTTAACTCTGCAGGCAAAATTCTAGTACATCATCTTGATGATTCAGTGTACTTCTACACACAACTATAAATTATTAAGAGATCTCACCACCTTGGGCGTGTCACTATGACAGGGGCTGCATCAATTGCCTGGATGCTCCAGCTTATATGAGGCTTATAATCAAAAAGAACCTCGTTGTTTTTCTCATCAACATGAAGCGTCACGAACACTAGACCCTTTTGTTCTATATGTAGGAAGCAGATAATGGGAACTCCGTCACCATCTGTCGCCAGAAACACCTGAGAAATAAATAATAATAATATATCAAATATAATATACAAAATTAATTCAACACTTACAGCAACATCATATAAGCAAGAAATATAAGCACATAAGCAACTTGTGACAAGATGGTCTTCCCAGAGTAATATCAGTCAAAACTCTTGGTCTATGTACAACCTCAATACAAGTCATTTAGATAAAGCATGCAAAGTGCACTCTCACAAGCCAGACAGTAAGATTGTCTAAACAATCATGTCAATATTTATCACAATGCACAAGCCTGCACCATTATATGTATGTATATGCACATATACATGTTGTGTGTGCTAACATGTGTGGAACTCAATATGCATAAGAAATCCTTTTTTATGTTGCGACAATAAAAAAATTCAATTTGGTGCATATTTGTCAAGAAACAAACAGCAATATGTTGCATCAAGGGCAATCAAAAAGGCCATCAACAACAGCAGTCTTGCATATAGAAAGGAGCTGGGAGATTAGGGATTGGATAAGGCCATAGACTTTGACATTTTTGCACAAAATGGCCACTCCAGGAAAACCAGGACTATATATCCTGTTATCCGGAGCATTTTTCCACTGCTCCAAGCAATGGCCTCACAATATTAATATTGCATCATAAAAATGAAAATCTATATAGTTCAAAAAAAAAACAATTAGTAGGATAGGACGAAATTAAAAACAGAGTCTGCAAGAAATCTTGAAATATGCGCAGAATATATTGAAAAAATCCTGATTTTCCAACAGTCCATACCTTACTGGCAACCAGCTGGGAGCATTTTCCCTGCCATATCCTTCGAAAAGAGAACTGTCTAGAAGGAACTATAGCAGAAGCAACACTGTCCATCGAGGTCTTTCTAGCTGTTTGACAATAAAATTGACCATTCCCACGAGCCACACAGAGTGCTGCATTTTCCCTGGCACAAGGATAAAAGTACAACAAAGAAGAAAATTATGCAAATTCTGCCATCTATATGTAACTGAGTAAAAGAACAAACAAACCTTTATGATAAGAAACCACCAAAGGCATAACATCACTCGTCCAAATGACCCTTTCGTCAAAATCTTTCATAGGGTTCAATTTGCCCCTTTCTTCAACAAAAATTGCCTGCAAAGTTGATAGAATGAACAGGTTCTTCAACTTCAACATACTATTTTTGTGGAACAAGCATCTCTTGATACCAATCCCTATGGACAATGATAATTTTAAAACAGAATTGATGGTATTAACTTAAATTCCCAATGGATGTACACTTACATATATTGCATCAGGACTATAATGAACAATAACATCTACTGATACAAATACTGGAATTTTACTTGCCACTCCTAGATAATCACATGATGGCACTAATTAAACGGTTTGGTACACCATCATGTACATGGCAATGAGAAAATACCAATCCATGCAATCCAGATAAAATTATGAAAGTAATATAATATTTACGACAATACACAACCTATAATATGCCTTTATAACATTTTTTTTTATTGGTTATGCCTTTATAAATTGATAACAAATATAATTTATATACATGCCCTACATGTTTCAAAATGCTAGTTGTACCCATGTTCCATTTCCAACTGTTCATCCTTGTCTTAGGTAGCGTTCGGAAACATGTATGGATGGCTTTTAAAGATTATTTTGCAGGAATTATACTTAATTCAAACTCGTTTCCAAATGCCCCCAGCAATCCCAGCTTTTGAAGAAAGCAAAAAACAGCTTTTAATATAACAAAAGTATGCATACTTAAAAGTTATTTTTCAAACTCATTTCCAAAAACAACCTTAACTCGGCATCATAATAGCCCAAACAATAACATAGATGAACTTTGGAAACCGATATCTCAGTTTCATTCTATTAATAAAAATGTTGAAAACATCACATTGTTTATTTCATGGCCGCCGATAAGAATGCTTCTTCCAAATTATTACCATTAGAACTGCACTTGACATATAGCCAATCCTTTTCTTGTGTGCAAAATGCCCCTACAGTGTTCCACGAGAATAATATTATATCCTTATACGCTACATTATATTGTACTATAGTCAAGCAATGGAATGTTGTCTTCCCAAAACTTCATTCCTGTCCACATTCTACACAAACAATCTATAGCACCATGACTCAAACACTACCCCACTACCTGAGACAGACAAACAAACAAAAACATAAATTGCAACTCACAAGCATCAAGAGGCATTATCACATATATCTCCTAATTTGCTAAGAAAGTTTGACGACTTATTGGATCAGCCACGGGACATCAGGCAAGTTTTGACACCCTACTCAGGATGTGGGAATCAAGAGAGTGTTTAGAACAAGAGGGGACCAGGGCAAAAACAAAGGCTAAAATCTTGCAATCTTTTATTCCAACAGAGGTTTGGGCAATGGTTGATGAGAAATCACATCATATTGAAAGGATCCACTGCATATCACTGTTTGGATATGCGGTCCATGCGGTCAGTCCAAAGATCGAACCGCATATGGATATGCGGGTATGCAGCCTAATATGCGGGTTAGGCCTGCATTTGCGGTCGCACATTTATTTTTATTTTTTTTGGAGGGCACAAGTTTTAAACATATATTTTTTGGGTTGAAGGATAGACTTTATGCTTTCTCGTGGAGATTAGGGTTGCTTTGAAAGCTTTAAACCTCCTGAAGCTTTGGCTCTCTTTCATCATCATCGTCATCGTCATCATCATTATTATTATTTCATTTTCTTGGATAGGTTCCAATTTCCTATCATTGTAAGATATATCTATCTACTCCACCATCCATTATATGTTTCTCATTATCTAATTTGTGTACTTTGTTATTCCCATATGATGGTGTCATCACAAACGTCCACATTAGTTAGTGATCATTTTTTTCAAGTGTCTAATTCTATACTTGGCTTTGTAGATTTATAACTAAAAAACTAATGAAGGCCAACTTTTATTGGCCAAATATGTACTCCAATTTGTGATTAAAAGCCTGTAATATAAATTATTAATTAGGTCTGCATATTTATTTTGTTATATATTGTTTGAAAATAATCATCATATATTTTTTATTAATAAAAATATATAAAACCGCATGTACTCCAGCACACCGCATATATTCTATGCAATACCCCAGCCGCACACAAACCACATAACGCATTTCTAAACATTGTTGTGTATTTTGAGAATATATGGGAGCATATCAAGAATCTTACTTCGAATTGGGCCTTTTCTGTGTAGAGACTAGTAGGGTCATTTTTGTGGAGTATAGGCTTTCAATTGAGTAGTAGTTGTTTTGCTTAGTAGGTTTCTTGTAGATATCTCTTCTACAATATTTTCCTTTTCTCACTATTGTTTTGCTTTATTTTCTCTCTTTCACTTTCCATGACCTGTACTACCTTTTAGTCAATAAATGTGGCAGCAGGTCTACCTTTCCTTTTAAGAAAAAAACTTGGGAGAGAAAAAAAAATGAAATTATTAAATTCTTCCTTTTAAGATAAATGGTAGGCATCCGACTTCATTTTTTATTATTAAATAAATAGAATTCCTAAATATGGAAATACATGACAAGAAAAAGGAAAAAGACACCCCCAGATGGAGCTCCCCAGTAGAAGAGGGTTCTACTGTAGAAGCATCTGGGCCAAGGGAGTAGGGACCACTGTTGAGATATGCAGTCCGTGCAGATAAATATGCGGTTCAGTCCAAACCGCATATGGGCAGGCGACCCAATATGTGGTGAACCAGACACACATATGCGGCTGCATAGGTTTTTTTCCCTTTTCTTTTCTTTTGTTTTCCTTTTTGGAGGGCACACGTTTTGAACAAAAAAATTTGGGGTTGAAGGGTTGAATAAAAGTTATGATAAAGATAAGAACATCAAAGGTACCAATTCGTCAAGCAATATAGCAAAATGAACTTATAGCACGGAGTTTAAAGATAAATAAATCATATGGAATAGGTAAACATATTGATTGACTAAGAGAGATAAATGCAGACCTGAGGCTCTTCCAATGGATGTTTCAATATCAGATGTGATGACATATCCATCCTCGCAACATGCTCCATAGAATTGAGTAAATTTGGCGGATTGGAGCCATAACCTCGAATTGGGCGAGTTAAATTACGTACATTTGCCAATGTGTTTGAAGATGAAACTTGAAAGTAGGGTGAACGGTTTTCATCACTTTCCTTTTGAAGAAGTAAGCCAAATGGAAGAGGCCATATTGATGTTATAGCATGAGGAAGTGGTATACAAGCTACTTCACCTGTGTGACCATATGTCAAATATCCAACAGCATTGTCAAAAACTTTTTGCAGAAATGTATATGCAGAGATAGGGGTATTGCCGTACTGGTTATTGAACAAAAGAAAATCAATCTGTTATACAAGAAAGCTTAATTTAAGTGGAAGTATGAGGAAAATCTCATGAGATTGTCTAGAATTATTTTTTTTATTTAAAATAAGTAATGAACTCCATATAATCATAGAGTACTCACCCGATGCATTGTAGTAGATTGTTAGAGAGTCAATTTGCAGGATGCAAAGAAGTGCTTCTGTTATTGCATCCATGTGACACCAGCATGCCTATAATTGTAATTCAAGAACTCAATATCACAATAGATAATTCCAGGAAAAAAAACCACTTTCACAGTCGCAATATAGAAGCTCTTGTTAAAAAAACATGAAATGGTGTTTATAATATATAATGAAGTTTAAAACAGTCGCAATACAGTCGCAAACATGAAATGGTGTTTAAAAAAACAAGATGAATATATATATGTGTGTCAAAATAACAAATCTAACAGCTGATACCATATATCTGTGTTCAATCTGTTTTCCAGGACCAAACTGTCCAATCGTCAGTCGTCACATTCATATATCATATCACATTACTTAAATTGGATCAGCTGATGTCCAGATTATCAATTTATCCATTATTAAATCAACAAAAATGTTATACTGTATCTGATTTTCCAGCCCACAATATCCCTTTATTCACCTATCCAATATACACATATCTTAACTATACATTCAAATTCAATTCAGATTTTTAACGATGCAGATATTACTTTCTTCATCCACACAGAAACTGAATTGCGTATCATCATTAATATTATATGAATCCAATCCGATGGAAAAAGAATTAAATAATGATCCAACTGTCCAGATGCAGATTTGAAGTGGATCCATATATTAGTACCGTTTACTGACATGCTTGCAACTTAAGCTAAAACAAACACTAAATGCTGGATATGGATAACACAGCAAACAAGAGAATCAAAAAAGTTAGTCTAGAAACTAATAGCAAGTGCTGAAACGATTAAGCTAACCATGTCTGTAAAATTATAAAATAATTACAGAAACCTTAAGGATTGGACTGGGTAATGTATATCTTTTATGCACCCTTGATCCCGAACTCCACATCATCCTGTTAAAGAATATTCAGAGGGATGTAAATAATATGAAAGAAATTACGTAGAAGACAGATCTAAATAAATTCCACATAGACTGGGATAGCTTGTGAAATTAGAAATAGGAAAGCATATATATGTTGGGAGCTACTATAGTTATTATAAATAGAGACAGTATAATGAAGAAGGTGTTGGAAGGTATTGAAAGGTGTTACCTGTTTTTTCCCTCTACTTACCCTTAAATTAGGGGAGCATGTTGTCCCCCCATCTTCCCTTTTGTATTTAACTGTTACCAATTTAATTAAATTGGGTGCACATCCCCCACAGTTGCAAAAAAAGAAAAAAGTAAACATGGAGCTTATCCATCAAAATTAGTTTTAGGACTGACTATCATCTATTCCTCTTTTTTGAGTAAAATATAGGAGCAATTTATTAGATAATAATGCCACCCGAAGAAAGAAGATGAGGAATTTCCTATACAAAATAATTAGGAAAATAAGGAAAAGACGAGGAAGATGAAGGGGGGACCGCAACGAAAAAGGTAGCCAGCTCTTCACCTCCTGAAACAAAGATTGCCCATTATTGTAGATGGAGTATCAACTCCCAACACTACAGTAACCCAATCTCTAAAGAGAGATGATATAGCCATCCAAGAGTTCTACACCCTCTTTTGTTGAAAGATGCATTCATTGCGGGTAATCCAAATGCTCCAACAAACCGCATGTGGAACCAACCATTGGAATTTTGCAAGATTACTATCCCCGTAATTTCATCTTTCATTGGTGTGGAACCAACCAAATTCCCAACCATTATTTTATTTTTTTCAAAAAAGATATAGGAGCAATCTTATTATATAGAATTCCAAAATAATCAGCTCCAGGAAGCACTTTTGGGTGTAATGCATTGTGATTTTGGCCTTTGAATTTTTGGCAAAAATGTTGTTTACCTTTTAATGAAGCTCCCCTTCACCAAGCTTTTCAAAAATCGATTTTTGATAAATGGTTCCAACAGAACCCACAACATCTTCACCAATTAAGTTACTTCAGCAACAAAATGGCGTACGTATGCACTCAACAACAAAAACAAGGTGCTCCGTTAAAATAAAGAAGTCATTTTTTTCTCCCGCCCAATAAAGATTTCTACGAATCTCCAATGAAAATGTAATTACAAACAGGGAGTGAGACAAAGAGGGAGAGAGTACCGATGTCCTCTGATGAAGATCTCGTGATCTCCATCGCCATCCGGGGAGGGCTCGGAGAAGTCGTTCTCGGAGACGGAGTCGTCCCTGTCACGGGCGATCTCTGGGTCAAAGAGGAAGTAGTCATACCTGTCGGGGACGCCGTCCGGGGGTTTCCCGTCGAAGGCCTCGGCGACCAGCCCGAACGGCTTGAACTCACCAAGGACCGTCAGATTTCGAGATCCGACGGACATCCTTTGCCGATCGAATCAGAGAGATAGAGAGAGAGAGAGAGAGAGATTAGGATTCTCGCTCCTTTCCCGCCTTGTATGTTCTAAAAACCCTAAACCCTGACAACTGTGCTCCTCCGACGGACATCTTGACCGTTTATTTGGTGGGATTTAAATGACGACGATCTCGACACCATGTGATTTGGGCTGATTTCGGTCGGGTCTTTTATGACCCGAGTTATTCTCCTCATTCATTGAAGAGCTTTTCAGCTTGCTATTTAAGACATGTTTATCAAAACTTATATCACATGTCAAAACTTATTTAAGACATGTTTGTCAAAACTTATATTTAAGGGTAAACCAACCAAGCCACTCGGGCTTGATTCTGGCTTGGCTCAATTTAAGCTCCTTCAGACTCGTTCAATTAGACAAATGAACGAGCTTGAACAATTTTTAAAGGTCGGTTAGGCTCGGGACCTGGATAGAACTTCATTTTGTGTTCAAATTCGACTCATTTATGTTATAAAAAAACTTAATTAAAGCTTGAGTAAACTCCTTTGTAAAATCAGAATATTAAATCAATACAAAGTTATATTCATTTAAGCTCATGAATTTAACTATTTAGACTAAAATTTTATTTTCAACAGTTAAAAACCCTAAAATGAAGAAGAATGCTAGGCTCGTTGAGGCCCGTGAGCTCGGCTCGACTCGTTTATAAACGAGTCGAGCTTGAACATGTCAAAGTTCGGCTCGTTTACCACCCCTAATATTATAATTTTTAACTTAAAATAAAGAGTTATTGTATGTTTGTTTAAACTTATTTGAGTTAAAAACATATTTAAAAAGTCATAATCTAAAAATTGGAAAAAAGATATTTTTGATATTATAACCTATAAAATACTTTAAATTTTTTTATTTTGACACTGGTTACCTTAAATTTTTTACTAATAAAATGTGTATCTATTTCTTACTATTACAAATAATACATTATCAATTTTTATTAAATTCAATTTGTCACTCAATTTATTAAAATTCTATAATGTAATATTTGAAAATTATTATAGTGAATTTGAACTATTATTTATATTAAGTTGATTTTCTTTTAAATATTTGTAAAATTAATTTTTTTATAGTTAAAAATCAACTTATTTTATCAAACATAACTCAATTTCCAATTCTATAGTTTAGAGGTATTTTTGACAGTTGCACATCAAAAAGTTGTTTTTCAACTTATTAAACAAATATTCATTGTTGCTTATTTCTTGTTTTTAAACAGTTACAATAGACATGTTTACTACTTAGCAAGAAAGTTATAATCTATAAATTTAAGCTATAACAAACATGGCTTAATTTTCATTCAACTTTAGCCTCGATTTGGTAGGTTTTTTGGAGCAAAAGTAGACATTCTACCACGGTTTTCATTAATGAAGTTGTCGTAGTACAAGTCTGAATAAAAAGTAAAACAAAGTACATAAAAGGAAAGCTAAAACAGAGCATCAAGACCGGGGGGGGGGGGGGGGTTATAAAGGGGAACAAGGGGCAGAAGAGTTATCTGCCTCTCCACGGGACACACTGAACGTCCTACGTCCCGGTAAGGCTCCGGCCACTACGAAGCACCACTTAGGCAGAACCAACAAGCTCGCATCCCCAATCCTTTATCAAGCACCCTATCTCCTCCGTCATGTTATCTGCATACGCCCTCTACCCTCTAAACAGTACCGCATTCCGAGTGCGCCATATGACCCATGCCGCCACCGGCACCACGATCACAGCCACTGCCTTGGGGTTTCCTGACGTTCACCCGGATGAGTTCCGAGCTAAAAAACATCCCGCCTCCATAGCTCACCCACCACCGCAATTGGTAGGTTAGAATTTAAAAAGTGCATAGATTCATTCAATTTATTTTACAATTTCATTTACAGTTCAAATGTGACCCCCTAACCGTCTATACATGTTCTAATACAGTCGATATTTCATTTATACAAAAAAAAAATACAAATTACATAAGTATGTACTTCACTTTACATAATAGTAAAAACCTAATTAAGTGAATATATACTTTAAAATTTTCAAAATGGTTGGCTGCTACATACGACGCTACACACAGGACTATATGTATTATTTTCAAAGTTAAAATATAGGCAGATCAAAGGGTTGAATTTGAGTCTAGTCAAGATGGATCAAGGAATATTGGATCGTGATTGACCATCATGCTCAAGTCCTGCCTAGAATCATGATGTGGATAGTTTCAATGGCCTCGTACCAACTCATTTTGTATTTAGCAAAGTTTATTTTAAGGGCATTGGTATCCCGTCTACAATCTAGAAATGACCCCCCCAACCTAAATCATTCAAGAATAAATGTATACTAGTTCATCTAGGCATGTATTTCATTTTTCATAATAACATGTACTTCATTATATGAGTATTTACATAAGAAAAAATCACAATGATTGGGTGTTGCAGATAGAGCTGCACATAGGACTGAATGTATCATTTTCCTTTGTGTAATTCAAAATGTGCATTTTGTCAATAAAATTAATCAAAACCATTGAAGAACAAATCGATTATGGGTCACCAAAACATAGATGGGTATGGATACATGCAATTATTTTTATAATTCATGTACAAGATTAGGATATATAAACTAGGGACATTTGCATTTATATCCCTGTAAAATTCATGTTTTGGCGTTATACCCCCCTTAAAAAACCAATTATATCTATATCCCTGAAAAATTCTTTCGTATTGCAACTATGCCCTTCCGTCAGTCTCTGGTACCCTAACTAATCTTACCACGGTTATTTGTCTAACCCTGCCCAATGAAATGTCCCTTTTACCCCTGACAAAACCTAACCCTAAAACCCCAAATTTCATACCACAACCTCTCTTCCTCCCCAACGAAAATCTTCCTCTAAAAAATCCTTACCCTAAAACAAAACCAAAGAAGGATAGGTTTCTCGTGGGCCCATCGACCATGGGAGAGGAGAACCTCTGGAAATGTTGGTGGTGGAGCTGATGGAGTTGTTGTTGCTAGTGTTGTTGGTGGTAGTGGTGGTTGTGAGGAGACAATTGTGTTGCTGCTATAGCTGGTTGTCCTATCTCTTGTGGGTTTGGGTTGTCTGGTTCTTCTCCACTTCCTTGACCAAGCTTCCATGCCTTTAAAGCAGACCCATCTCTCTCTCTCTCCTTCTTCAACTCCTGTGAAACTTGGGTTTAATGGATGATTTTGCCAATCATTTTTTTAAAATTTTTATTGTGATAGTAGGGATCATTATGTCTTATTTTCCGGTATTCTTAATAGGTTATATGACTGAGATAGTGAATCTAACAATAATTAATCCAACAAAATAAAAAGAAACAAATAAAATATCAAATATCATGAATGTTTGAAGAATAGAGAATAAATGATAACAATGAGCATAAAAAATATGATATATTATGATTTTTCTTTGTATTAAATCCCTTTAAAATAGAGACAAATGAAACTAGCAAACAAAAATAAAATATGTATAGGTTTCTAAAAATAAAATGAAATAGTTTAAAAACAAAAATCCCAATAAAATAGGGAGAGTAAAATAACAAAACATAAGATAAAAGGAAAAATGAATAATATGAAAATAGAAAAAAATAAAAAATAGGGTGTGATCAACAAAACTAAAAAAGATATTAATAAATTTTTTTTATAAATAAAAAAAATAATCTTAAATAATCCCAATAAAATAGGGTATAAAAACAAAAATAAATGAAAATTTAAACCAATAGGATAAAATATATAAAAAAACAAAAACAAAAAATGTACATAAATAAATATCAAAATAACATGTGCATTTATTTTTTTTCTTTACAAATCAAATAATAAATGAAAGATCCCAATAATATTTTCTTAAAAAAATATATACAAAAATGAATAAGTTTTTAAATTGATATAAAATAATTTGAAGGAAATTCAAACAAGAAATCCCCACAAAATAGAGAATTGAAAATTTTATTTTGATATTTGGGGGCCCTCTAAAATTCGGGGTCTTAGGCAACAACCTTGTTGCGTTTGCTCGGTCATTGTAGCTTTTATGTTATGGAAAATGACATCCGTCAGTGAAACCCAAATAAACACTATTTATCTTAGTCTTTTCAATAATTAAAATAGTTTGTAGCATGGAAAATTCAGCTGGATCTTGATATATATTGTTTTCTTGTTTGGGGCTAACATTGAGCTTAACCTTTTCAATTGATCGTTGAAAAAGAAGTGAAAAAGGGTTTCAATAGGACTGGAGGTTGAAGAAAGAGGTTTGTTATAAGCATCAGCTAGACATAGGGGCGTAGATGCAATTTCAAACGGACACAAGGGCATAGATGCAATTTTTAAATTCCCAACGGTCATAAGGATTGTTTGGTCAATTCATCACATATTTAACGCCTTTAATGGAATATTCCCCCGTATATTCCACTATTATCCGACGGAACTTAACCTCAAGAGCACACTTACAACACAAAAGAATTTTTCGGGGGTATAGATGCAATTAGCTTTTTAAGGGGGGTATAACGCAAAAATAAGGATTTAACATGGTATAAATGCAAAATTCCCTAAACTAAACTAGGAAAAAACCCTACATATATAGATTTAATTTATTTGAATATATATCTCAAATATTATAAATATATATATTTATCAGAGAAACTTATAAAAGAATTCAAAACATAACTGCAAAAATGATTATAAAAAGTCATTATCAATTTCCAATAAATATGGATGCAAGTTTAAATGCGCATCAATTAGAGATTTAGGTTGTGTTCAGTTCACCTATAAATCATCACTTATTTTGATGCTGAAAAAAGTATCTTTTGGCATAAGTGAATGTTTGGTTCACACCATAAATAAGTACTTGTTATTTCCTCTTTCAGTAGTTTAGCCCACTAAAAAATAAGCAGTCCACAAGTTACTTATCATTAGGATGTCCGCATTACGCAATCACTGACCCCCTGTGAAAAGACCATTGTGCCCCTGCCCAAACCATGTATTTACCTTGATGAGTCAAAATCATATATTTAAAGGAAACACATTGAATTTTTTTATCATCATTGAGTCAAGTTAGCTAAAAACAAACAAAAACTTTAATATAACCTCTCAGACCGATTGTATGGATGCGTCTCCGGCTCTCCACCATGTATGAATCGACATCCCTAGAGAGGGTGATATTTGCATGCAGTTAAGATACAAAAAAAGAACAAATGAATCAGTATCCTATGACCAAAAGATTAACCATTTAAACAGTTGGAAATACTCTGTAGGAATCATCCTTAACCCGAAGTGTTCCTAAACACTTAAGCTTGTTCTAGCGTTTGAAGAAAAAAAATTAGCTAGACAATGAAAAAACAAGTTTTTTTAAAAATCTAACAAAAATAATTTACTAAAAATCTAATTTTCAGGTACACCATTTCAAAAGTCTTTCCAAAGGCCAACAAATAACCAATTGTTATTTTGTTTTATAGCACCACCCAAGTTAAGCTAAACTGTTCTGCGTAACATGTCATGCAATAAAAAATATAGAACCTTGTGGTTTTGCTGCATGCATGGACTCATCCTCTCCTAGGTTGATGTTAATGTAGGCATCTTCCATGTCATCCAATTGCTTCAATACAAGATATTATGTCAAAACAATATAAAAATATTATTAGCACAAAACCCATAAAAAAATAAAAAAATAGTTACTAAAAATAAAAGCAAAATGAATCTAATATTCCACGTGAATGAAGATCGATTATATCATAAAAAAGTAACGTAGTAAACAATATTACATAAACAATAATGTTTCTTAGGTCCTATTACAAGCCCCCATGAGGTGGCATATGGGTAATATCTATATTACCCTTATTCCCTTTTATAGGCAACTATTCCCCCCAATCGAGAATAGGGGTGGTAAACGGGTTGAGTTTTGACATGTTCAAGTTTGACTCGTTTATAATTAGGCTCGGCTCGGAACCAGCTTAATTTTGTGTTCAAGCTCGGCTCATGAAAAGCTCGATTCGACTCGTTTGTAAAGAGAGCTCGAGTGCAAGCTCGAGCTCAGGCTCGTTTAGCTCTCTTTTAGCTCAAAACAACTTGTTTAGCAATTAAAACATGTAGAAAACAGATAACATGCAAAAAATAGACAATCATATTTGAACATCATTACTAAACAATCATATTCAAAACAAGCTCATATAGGCTTGTGGCTCGGGCTTGAGCTTGTCTCGTTTACAACTGAGCTTCAAAAATTGTTTAAGCTTGACTCATTTATCTAATCAATCAAGCCTGAATGAGCTCCAACCGAGCCGAGCCGAGAGCGGCTCGGTTCATTTACCACCCCTAACTATTCACCTGTGTCATGGCCGAGTAGGAAGGAACCGCACATGACTCGCGCATCCTTTTTGAAACCATTCGAGACCCTTCCAAATAGTTTCCAATGCCCCCCTTCTTAGGACATTTATGATATACCAACAAAAGAGGATTCCTCGCACCTTATCGTAATGTGAGGTGTTGTTTGGAAAGTATAGGGGGGTTCAACACCTGGAAACAAGGAGATCTTCAATTATTTCCAACTCATCATTGTGGGATGTAATAAAACCACATTTGGTGTGTGGAAAACGCACTTCCCTATCTTAACGAAGATGCCCCCCTATCCATTCCATATCGAGGTCCAGATTGTTGTTGCAACAATGGTCATCTAAAAATACATTAGAAGAGAAAATCGATCTAGTAACTTGTTTGAGAGGTTTGAAAACACGACCGTGGATGAGGACCATGACATTGAGCAGCTATATGGGACTATCCATCCCTAGAATGATCAACTAGAGATGAATAGAACACGGGATGAGATATGAGATTGCCAATCTCCTAATATCTAGGCGATGACATCTTTTTTATTTCTATGATTGCATGTACATTAAAATTATGTCTGTATAATATCATACTATTTTTTATAGCATGACGAACACCGATTCTGAGATTGACTGTGCTTGTGGACGATGACTGATGACCCTTCACATGGCTAGGACACAACAGAACTATGGCTGGTGGTTTTTTTAGGTGCCGCGTGAGTTTGGTAAGTGGTAGATCTATGTATTACATACATCTACTCTTACAGTTCTGTCCATATGTTTGTTTTTAATAGAAATTTTTTGTTGTTGTTTGCAGGTTCGCAGGACCATCAAGATTATTTCATATGGGTGGACTCAATGCATAGGACGCAGGGAGTCAAGGATAACCAATTGGCAGTATAAAATAGAGTGGAGAAGGCAAATGTAGGTCTACAGCCAAAGGAAATAATGATATTTGGATATTGTGCATGCTTTTGTTATATGTTGATGGTGTTTGTCATTTTTTTTTGGTGTATTCTAAGCTATCGAGTGATTGTAGAAGTTGCATTACCCCATGCTTGTATTTACAAATTTAGTGCCACTTAGATTTTTTTATTTAATTAGGAAATGCTGCAATATTATTAGAACCATTATTGTTTCATGAAATGATATGCCGCTCTCAAACTATTAGATTATGTTTGTGAAATATTCAGTAGTCCCTATGCTTGGGAAGTTTGTAATCTCTAGGTTCTCGCATGTGGTTTATATACTGTGCACATTCACCACTATTCAATCTAAATATTTCAATCCACATTGTTAGTTAATCTGTATAGGCTTTCATGTGGCATTTTGTTGTTCACTCTCCAAATTAGTGGTGCATATATTTCATGAAACAAATACTATTTTTTTTGTTAATGAAAAAATAGTATTCTTTTAAGTATTCAACCAAACATCAAAATGACATAAAAAAACATTTATTAAATCGACCTTATTAACTCTTCAAAATAACATCAACCAAACATCAAAAAGGGCTTATTAAATCGATCAAAATACCCTTCTATTAAGCACTACTGTTAAGTGGTGAACCAAACACGCTTATCTAAATAAATGTTTATATTTTTTGATGAATTAAACAATTTTTTTCTAAACTGCTTAAAATTATCAACACATCCATAGTCAACACTTACAAATCAACACTTTTATTTGAAAGTCCAAAACCTATTTGTGACCATAAATGCTTGTGGTATGTTTTCTTCTTCAAATGTTGTTACATTTTTTTTGTTTGTAGTCCAATAATAATCTCATATCCACAACAAAGTATATATTTCATTAAATAAAACATATAATTTTTTTATTTTTTTTGGATTCATAAATTCATTAAAATACATATTAATTTTCTTTTGAAGATATGTACTTCATTATTTAAATTATATGCCTTGAGAAAAATCAAATTTGGTAGTGAACTTGAGACTACATGCCACATCGTCCTTGACATGATTCTTTCTTTAATAATTTGTCTTGCGTTAGTTAAATAACACGCGGGAGTATCGAGCATTCGTCTCCATGGAGGAGTACGTACTATCTTCTGGCGAGTAGTTCCTTGGTGTTCCTTTTCGACAATGGTGAGCAACTTGATCTCCTGTCTACCCTCCCTTCTCTATTTTTGGGGTCTGCGTACCCTGCATGTTTATCACCTTTGGGTAGGGCGGTGATGGGTTCTAATGCAATAACATGTCACCCCACTTCCTTTCTTCTTCCTTTGTCCCATTTCGGTCTTTATAACCGCTTGCTTAGTTATAATCAGTGTTCATGAAAGTGGCTCATGCAACCACCTATGTAGTTTGATCGGAGTTGTCAAGTAACCTAGTTGGCTCATCACCTTATACATTATACATCTACTAGCGTATGACCTTCTTGAAGGCCTTTGTGATAATATTTGATAATAAATCCATTGATAAAAAGAGCATAAAATTTGACATTTTAATTAAAATAATTATCATTAATTATAAAATTACCAAATTAGTCATTGTTTTGGAAATTTTATCAAAATAATCATACTACCTAGTCAATATAACCACCTGTCATTTTTCTTATTTTTATTTTTTTTGACTCAAAACATCATTCAGTTTTGGGATTTTTTTTTGCCGTTCATCTAAAAACGCCAATGATATTGGCGTATTGTTATCTCACGGACCAATACACCGATATCATGGGTGTATAACTCATTTAAAAAAAACATATCACCTTTTTAAAGGTATTTCATTTGATCTTGGAATTTAAGATATTCTATCTTAGATTTTAACTAAATTTAAACTTCAAATAATATCACTTTATTACTTTGCATGTGTTCAAAATTACTCTTTCTATATAAAAAAAACATCAACACGTTTTTTAAAGTTATTTGATTGTGATGTTGGAATTTAAAATATTAAAATTAAATAATATCTAAGCTACCCTAGATTTTCTCTAACTAATTATTAATTTAAAATTAAATAAAATCTACTTTATTATTTTGCAAGTGTTTAAAATTTTGACGATATCCAATCCACATAATAATAGCGTTTTCAGTTGAAAAAATAAAATAAAAAAATGTCAAAACATTTTGAGTTAAATCTGTTAGCATTTTTATTGTATGATGTGTGTCTATCTCTTATATTAAGCGAAAGTGTTTAAGTTTTTCAAATCCATTCTTTTGTAACATCTTCATTTTCCTAATTTATCCTTAATATTTAATTATCTTTGATTTTAGATTAAGGTTAAGAATGGAAAAATACCTTTCAATCTATCAATATACATGTATAAATATAAATTGGATAATATCATATTGATATCCACCAAATTAATCTCAATATTTTTAAAGATTTTTCAAGATATATTGAATGAATTGCTAATTTCAGGTCAAATATGAGTTTTAATCTCACTTTTCATTGTTAAATAGTCATTTTTGAGAAACACCTATTTCATAATCATAAGTATATTGGAAAATTTCTTTCCAACTAGATATTGATTACCTAAATCGGAAGTTATACTTGAAAAGTTATGAATTTTTATAGAATTTTGGGAATAGCTTAATTCTTCTTCTTCTTTTTTTGTATCTATATATACATTGGATAATATCATCCATTTGCACCAAATATTAATAATTTTTTTTGTATATATACTCCTAAAAAACACATTTTAGCAAAATATCCATAAATATTTGTTATTCCAATAATACTATTTGAAAGAGTTTAAATTGTATATAAACGTTTCAGAGTTTCAAATAAGATATATTTACTATATATGATTGGTTGAGGAGTATATATAACAAAAAACTCATTTTCAATGTAACATATATCTTTATGTGTAATTTCATAATAAATTCTACAAATGCACCCCTTATTTTATCATTATTAAAATTTTCGTTATAACATTTATGTATATATAAGATGATATATTATATTGCACATAAATGGATTGAAAAAAATTGAGGGTATTGGTTGCGAGTAGCTTTTTTTATTGACACGCACATCGTGTGTTGGAGAAGACTAATAGAACGCGGAGAATTTTTTAAAAAAATCATTGAGCGGCAAAAAGCCACTTTCATGGGCATTTTTAACAGGCTCATTAAAAAAATAATAAAAAGGTTGATGTGGCGGGTTTGACCCGATCAGTGACTAGTTTGGTAACTGTTTGAAGCTAAGGATTATTTTAGTAATTAAATATCAATGGATGATTACTTTGGGAAAAAAGTGATGAACACATTATTTTTTTTGTTTAGTAATGTGTAACAAAGAGTGTATTTGTGCACAAACACGGAGGGAAATTGAAGGAAAATGAAGGAATTTGAATAAAAGAAAACTAAAACAAAAGAAATCATTTTCTTTTTGATCAATTTTTATGTTGTTTGTGCATGTTATGAAAAGTGATGAAAAATAAAAATTGTTATTTATGCCTGTGATAGAAAAAAATAAAAAATAAAAACTATTTTTTGTGCTTAATTGTAATAAAAAATGACAGAAAATGAAATACATTGTTTGTGTTATCACAAAAAGTGAAAAATCATAAAATAAAAAATATATTATTTGTATGCTGATTTAAATATAACATAAAGTAACCTCATGTCAAATATTTTAAAAATAAATAAAGTTTTGAAATACATCCAAAAAGGACATGTCACATAATAAATAAAAAATTTAAATAAATATTTTTCATATTTTATTATGAAAAAAAGAAGAAAAAAAAATCATCAAACATGTAAAATTCAAACACAAAAAAAAACTTACTTTCTCTTCTCTAGGGTGTGGAAAATGTCCCCCCCCCCTCTCCTATTAAGAAAAAAAACAAAGGGAACGTGAGGGAAAGTTTTTTTCCTCTTTTTGTTTGGTACAAATGACAAATTTTTAGATGGTTAAAGGAAAAGTTTTAACTTTATCTCACTTTAATTTCCATATGGCACAAACACACCCTAAATCAGAAAATATTACAGGCAATCTATTTACAGTTCAAAACGCAATTGTTCATGTTTTTATTCTTTTTAAAATCATATTCATTATCTAATGAGATATATACTTTTAAATATATACTATAAATAAATTATATCATTTATAGAAATATATGAAAAAAACTTTAACAAAATATATGCATATGAGTGAAGGGAGCTAATGAAGTATATCATATTTTACATTCGAAATTGTAAGACATTAAATGTATACAATCACTCATCTCTCTATGTTTGACCCGGCCCACCAATCCCTCAACAGATCACATTATATGGGCCCCCACGAGACACTAGCCCACTACCCTCCCAACGGGTCACATGTATCGCAACAACTTACAAATAAAAAAAAGGAAAATGTTAGACTCAATCAATTTTACCAGCTAAAACTCAACCACACATGTTTTTATTTTTTTTAAATAGTAAACATCATTTAATGATGTACATGCTTTAAAAAAAGTGTATATCGCTCTATTTCGAATTGAATGAATTTTTTTATAGTAAATGTACGAAAAAATTTAACAAGATATATATATCGTCTAACGAGGTATATGTTTCACTGGATTTCTAACGAGGTATATATGACTATATTTTGGACTGTAAAAAAATTGAGTGTAAGAAAAATGTTAGATTCAGTCATCTTTACCTACCAAAACTCAGACCTCACGTGTTTTCATTTTGTTAAAATAATAAATATCATCTAATGAGGTATATGCTTTATTAAAAAGCGTATATTGTTTCATTTCGAGTTGAATGAACCCATTTTTAATAAATGTATGAAATTTTTTAACGAGGTATATATATCGTCTAATGAGGTATATGATTTACTAGATTTCTCATGAGACATATAATACTATATTTTGGACTGTAAAAAAAACTTAGTGTATAAGCAAAATAAAAAATGCAATACATTGATACGTATAATGACAATTAATGACACATTCAGCTGTGTGCAGTCTCTTGTGTGTAGCTTTTAGCAGGTTTATTTATTTTTAGATATATATAAACTAAATAAATGTTATATTATTATAAAAAATGAAATATATATCTTAATAAATTAGTACACATTTATTTAAATAAATAAATAAATAAAGTTAAATTTTTATATCGAATTAACACACTATACATTTCACTAGTTTGATACGTGGTCAATCTCACATTTTTCATGAGCCTCCTCCTATCAAAAGGATTCCAAAAAAAATTCATATTGTTCATATTATTATTATTATTATTATTATTTTTACTTGGTAAGTAATATTGTTCATATTGTTATTCAGCACATCATTACCTTTTTCTGATCAATTCATGAACATGCACTTTCAATATAAGTACATAATAATCAATGTTGTAAAAAGCGTTATGCACTAGTCGGATGGTTGAGAAGGGATTAGAGATTAATCAGGTAGACGGAGATTAATCAATCACTTTTTAGAATAATAAATAAATAAATAATATATGTATATATATATTATATGTAATAATTTTAGACTAAAAAATAATAACAAAGTAATATCAAAATAAAATTAATAATATAATTATAATAGAGATAACATATAAAAAATTAATTAATAGATATATAATATATAAGATAACTTAAAATCTTATTAATCAACTATGAATTAATTAAAAAAATGACTAGACGTTAAGCATTGCGGGCTGGGACAGCCTAGACCTAGGCGGAGGTTTATTCGGGCCTTGACGGGGTTTTTAGAACATTGATGATAATAATGAAAAAAGAGAGCCGTACGTGTTCAAATTGACTACGAGAAAAGTTGGGCAAAATTATTTTCAACAGTGAATTCATTGGACCACAGAAGATTTTAAAAAATAATGCATGATCAATTTTGTCTACAGTTTTGACTTTCTAAAATCACAATCACCATATTTTATTTTTTATTTTTTACAAAGATTTCACCTTTTTAAACACCTATACAGAGCAGCGACTTGAAACTTCAACCTTCATCGAGTCTGATGAAGTTGAGATTGATTTGCTTAACATGATAACGTGTTATATGTGACTAAATTTTTATTAATATAAAATCTAATTAATATTTGGGCATATAGTAGACTAAGGCCTTATCAAAATGCGTTTAAATAGATTATGTGTTTAAAAAGCTAAAATTTTTGAATACGAATCCAAATACATTTTCAACGTTTAACTTTTCAAATCATCATCTTCATTTTTTATGTCAAAAAATCTTACTATTGATAAGCTAATAAAACGACACTTTTTAAAATCTGAATTTGAAATACAAGATTATAAGAATCTTAGCGTTTCAACCTTACATCCAAACACAACCTAAATGCTTTACCCTAAAAAAACAAAAGTAAAAAAAGGTTAGGATAGTTTTTGAATTACGAATTACGAATTACGAAGAACATTGTTTTTTTTTTTTGGCGTGGGACTAAATTGAACAATTCTCAATTCATCAAATAAATGTGATAATTGATACATTTTACTTGATGAAATTTCAATTGTTTGATTTATTCAAATAGAAAACATAACATCCGATCCCCTTAAATAGATATTCGGATTCTGAATATGCTAAATGCATTATATATCTGATGGGGTAATAGTCAATCGGAGTAATTATTTGAACATTCAAAAAATAATTCACAGTACTTTGTTACTATGTGTTATCCACGCAGTTCAACGAGGCAAACATGGATCCCAGGTATCTCATTCATTTCAATCTCCAACATGCATGCAAAGCAAAAACTCTAAGGCAGCGTTTGGTTCTACGATTGAACATTTTTTATGTTTACATGAAGCAGATTCTGCAATCGTATAATTAAACAGTTTTATAATCGCAGTTTCCTGCCGACAGATTCAGATAAATAGTGTTTAAAAACTGTGATTGAAGAAATCTGGGGAGACACAGCTTCATACAGAATCAGTTTTAAATCCAATGTTTGTAGAAAATTAATTTTACAATCTCGTCACCAAACACTACCTAAAAGAGACGTGAGTCAACATGGAACTAATTCATGCACGAGTCCCATATGCACGCATGCATGAATCATAGTAGAAATTTCAAATATGGTGTTCCAACTTAATTTAATTAAAGAAATCATGCATGGTCAGCAACCTTTATCCGTACATATATATATATATATATATATATATATATATATATATCACTTTGAGTTCTACATGCATGTAATGTTGTGTGTTATGTGAAATTGTGTTCACTTAAATCTGACTTCCTATATGATGGTTATGAATGACAGAAGTGTTGGGTTTTGGATTACTTGTTCTTGCAAGAAAGTAGACTTGATGCTGGTGCATTTGTCTTGGTTCAAAGCTTTTTTAGGATAGGGGAGAAGAATCACATGTACATAACCTAACCTAAATGTAGGAAGGAATAGGTGTCTATTAATCTATCATGTGTAACCAAGCAAAAAAAAAAAAATCATGTGTTTGTCATGAAAAAAGCATTGGAGAGTGAAAAAAAATGTAATGTTGCTGCAATCTCATTTCTCTTGTGAGATATGTATTTTGATAGATGATCGATGCATGTGGTTTTTTATATTTTTTTGTTTGTTTTTTTTTCCGTGTAATTGAGGAAGATTTATAAAAAAATTTTTTGAAGAATTTTGGTCATTTTTATAGCGAAAATGGGCAATATCCGAACCGGCGATGAGAGAATTAAAAACAAAGTACAGAGAGCAAAAACAGAAAAAATGAAAAAGGCAAGAACAAAGCAGAAAAGATTTTTGGTGGTTCCCAAAGATGGATAAAAAACTTTATTTTATTTATTTATTTTTATTTTTGAGACAAATGGATACTTAATTATAAAGATGGATGCTTAATTATTACATGCCATGGATGCTTTTAAAAAATAAAAAACATTTGGATATTGCAGGCGGGGATATAAGCAAGCTCTTGACATTTTATTCAGCTTGGAAATGAGGAAATTATAATGTTTAGTCCAATTTGCAGTCTCAACTCTCGATTGTAACTTATATATTTTAATTTTTTTAAGTATATACTTGACCAGTGAAATACATTCTTTTATAAAAAAATGAAGTACATAAAATTAAATACATATATGTTAATTTACATTTCTTTCTACAAGAATATATATTTGTATAATAAAACTTATACTGTATTACACGATCTCATATCTTGCATTATAATAGTGAAGTGACAAATAGGGAGACTATTCCAACAGTACTTATTAGTGACAAATTAAATATTATGCAAGAGTTCTGTCATACAATAAATATATTCACATTAGTAAAAGATGCCAGATATATATGAAAAAAGGTTACAAAAATAACTAAATCATTCAATAGATGAATTCTCCTCATTAATATGAGAAATTAAGATGTGCATTAACTTTGACAAGTCTGAGTCACTTTTTAGATCTTATTTAAGATGTGATATAATATTCCATTAATAAGTGAAATCTTTTCGATACGATGAATTGTGTGACTATGAAAGTGACTGAAAGTATTAATTTATATGGAAGATAACATGAGATGGTATAAGCATTTAATTTGGATAATATTACATTCTGACCCATTTTTAATCTCAATTCCAGTCTATATGTATTTTGAATTTTTTAAAAATAGTATACTTTATTTAATGAGGTGCATGCTTTTATAAAAAATGAAACATTAACTCTAATGAATTCCATGTATGCATTTATAAAAAATGTAAAAAAATTCTTTCAAAACACATGCTTTGTTAACGTGAGCATATACATCGATAAAATCTATCGATATATCATACTAGAATTAAGGCTGAAAATGGATTTGGGTGTATCATCACCCACTGCAATAACACCAAAACATTTTATCATCATAGTTTTGTATAGTGTTTAGCCAACAAATTAAATTATTATAAAATGGATTCAAGTGGGGATGACGTTGATTGCAATGACAAAAACTACCTAGTCTCTTCCCAAAAAGTTTCTTGCCTACGTCATGCATGCATCAACACTCATGCAAAACTGTATTTTAACTAGACTTAAGTATTGCCTTCCCTTGCTGATATTTTCACTAATCTAATAATATAAATTAAATGGGGGCTGTTACACCCGGATCCATTTTTAGTCTAATTCCAGTCCTATATGCATCGATAGATTTTTATTGACGCATATGCTTACGTTAACAAGGCATATGTTTCGAAAGATTTTTTTTACATTTTCTATAAATACATCCATGCAATTTATTGGAGTATATGCTTATTTTTTATAAAAGCATGTACCTCATTAGATGAAATATACTATTTTTAAAAAATTCAAAACACATGTAGACTGTTGAGACTGAAAATGGGGCTGGATGTAACATTATCCTATTGCAATATATAATTTTTTGTATCATATGGGTTCTATCACCGCTCAATGTGTATATTATCCTAATTGATATTATATTCTTATATATTCTAATTTTTTTTCATGTTTATTTGTTTATTAGATAATTACACTTAGATCTTTTAATTTTTTCTAAATTAAACTTTGTCTACTTGATCATCTAGTGAAGCAGATTATGAAATTTCTTTAATATGATAAGTTCATCTATATATTTATTCATAGATGCATGATGATCTTAAAAAAATTTAAACTGGACAGAGGATGTATGTGTAATTGTCAATTTTTGTGTCCAAGTAGAGATTTATATATTTTGTTTTCTATAAACAAGTTTTTTAGGATTGTCTCACAATATAGTATTACATCATTTGGAAAAGGACCGAACCAAATTAAGCTTAGTGCATAATTATAATATTTATTAAGGTTGGTGCAGTTTTATGCATGGATACAAAAAAAAAAAAAAGATTATGATTTTTAACATACTTTAAAATGGTCCGGAATTGAAAATGAGGACTTGTTTTGAATTTTCCTTTTGTTTCTTTCTTTGAGAGCCACCATGTCATTCTCAATTAAAGGTCACTTTCTCCCATTAATATGGTGACACATATGTGACTAGGATCATGTGTAGATTCTGCATTGCATGTTCGCTGCATCATAAACACAATCCAAAATGTACAATTTTTGACTTTTGAGCTCAATGAATAGCTATCTTCAAAGGTCTTTTGAACTTTGAAGCATATCAAGACATTCTTCATTTTAATTATAATATAATCAGTTTAATAATCAATACATGGATTTTCGAACACAAGTTTTAACATAGACATTTCAATGAATATGCTGTGTATTTGTCTTACATGGACACAATATGTATGTGTATAAAAATAATTTTCAAAATATTATAATTATAATGCAGACATGCATGCACATGGAATAGACACATGATACTTATATGATATAACATTATAATTTTTTTCTTAAAAAATTTATTATTAATATTTACACAAAACTAAATAATATTAAAATCTTATTGCAGTTGATAGCTATAGCTTATATCAATTCATTTTTAATTTATGAATGTACGCTCATTTTTTTTAAATAATAAAAATAAATCATTTATTTATCAACTTATCCTTGCTTTGTACATGTCCAATTTTTTTTCTCAAGATTTGACGAATCACCGTGTCCATGCTCCATAGAATCGTACGGGTATCGTTTTGGCATAAAATAGTTCAATTTGTTATAACAAGTCACAATACTCAAGAACAAAATTATTAATTAATACTGATTTAATTATAGGAATGTTCAGGTTATCTTATCTTAATCTCTAATGCAACTCATCTGTCATGCTCAACAAGTCTATTAATCTAAAAAGTCCCACAAAACTGCGCTGAAGGCACAGGCGTTTCTCTCCTTCCACAAGGTATTATTGAAACAGTTTTGCTACATAGGCCCTAAAATATAAGCCCCATTCGTAGGCTCCATGAGATGGCGATTTTTCATTGACTGCTTGGTTTAATTTTACAAAAGGGCAAAATAGCAAGTAACTAAAATACCCTTGTTTACGAAAACGCATCGTCACCCGCGATTTCCCCCTCTTTTTTCCATTTTTGTTGCTTCGTCTTCCCGACCCTCTCAGCCAGCGAAAACCAAAAATAAAAAACTAGGGTTTCCTAAAACAATCTTCCGTTCGAAATCACTCAATCCATTGATTCCCCTTCGTTAAAAAATCGTTCATCTAGACCTAAAAATCGATTGCGAGATCACAAGAACATCTAATTCGACGTTTTTGTTCATCTTGTGGATTAAAAACTGCAAAAAAATGGGTACGCAAATATTTTTCGTTTTTCTTTTTTTCTTCTCTTGTTATTTGGACGACTATAGATAGTGAATGTGATTTTTTTTTGTTACATTATTTCTTAATCAGACTAGAAATTTGATGTTTTGATGATTTAGGGTTTTTGTATATAACACATTTAATCATTCTATCAGAGAAACAAAAATGACACTGCAGATCTATTAACATTAGTTTTTATATTCAGTTACATGTTTGATTCATATGATATTTATTGTATAAACACAAAAATTTCATTAATGTAACTAGCAAAAGTGTGTTAGGCTTGATTTGTGTATATTTGATGGTATTCTTGTATTTCAGTTACATATATGAGTCATACAAAATAACTAAAGTGCTTCTAAATTTTAGGAGTAATGTAACTGAGTAATGTATTTGATTTCTGAAGGATGTATGTATCCCATGATATAAATGGAGTAGCGTAACTAACTAATATGAATGATGTGGTTGTTCAGAATGTGACTGCTTTGAGTAGTGGATGCAAAATATGTAACTAAATTAATCATTCAAGAATGTAACTCGCTTTAGACGACCTCTTAGATTAGATGAAACAAATTTATTCATTTACATGATCTGAATCTCATTAACACGCATAATGTAACTAACTTATATTGATAACTGTAATGCTGCAGGTCCAAGGAAAATAGAAAAACCCAAGAAGAGAAGAGGGAAAAAAATACTACCCACAGTTTAGAGATTCATTGCAGAAGATATATGAAACGTTTTCAGAGCTCCAACTCAAAGAAAGACTTGTGGATATACTTAAAAAGACTCCATTATGAAATTTTTTCAAAAATTTGTTGGACAAGTCATTCAACTCTAAGCAAACAAAGAAAAGAGATGATGATATACTTTAGGTGATCCAAACATATGACCAGAAGACCTAGTCATTCATTATTGGTGGGAAGCTATGAAGATAACATCAAATGAAATTGATCTGATTTTGGGTATTCAGTTAGGGAAAAATGATGTTAAAGGTAATGACATGATACTTGACTTATATATGTAATACATTTATTATATAAGTGACATTTTTTCTTACAGTGAACTATGGAACTAAGCTAGACACGCTGTTCATCAAAATGCGATTTGCTGCAGTGAGTAGACCATGTGCTCCATACATCAAATAGCAGTTAGTCGAGGCATTGGTTGGAAATGAAGACCATGATTTCAAGGACTTTGCAAGGCTTTGCTGCTTGTACCTATTTGTATGCCTCTTTTACACAAATAGTGTTCATACTATTGGGTGGGCAAACTTCAAATATGTTGAAGACATCAATAAAATGAAGGAATATGCATGGTCCTCTTCTATATTGGACTCAATGATAAAGTCAATTCATCAAAAGAGCAAAAAATAACCTACGAGCATCATAGGTTGTATTATATTGCTTCTGGTGTGTTTAACAGTACTTTAAATTTGAATTGCGGTTAACATATGTTCAAACTGACATTGTAATGTGAAAAATTACAGTACTGGTTGTGTGAACATACTGAACTCATTGAAGCATCAGACCCACAACAATTACCAAGATTCTTGAAGTAGGATTTACAAAAAATGCACAAGAAGCTAGAGGTAACAAATCTCTGGAAGGTTAGATCCAATAAGGTAATTACTAAAACATACATCTTATGTTATTTGTAATCTAATCATACACATGAAACCTTGTTTAAAACAATCAGCGTGTGTTGAAAAGAAACCTTTATACATAGACTCTGTTTTTCAAATGTAACTAGCATTCAACATGTAACTACAAATATGCTTATTTTAAACTTCTTTAAATTAGTACTATGTATTTAATGAAAATGTACTAGGTATTGTTAAATGTAACTAACTATTATACATGTAGTATTCGGATGTAAATTTAGATGTCCGTGGAAGAGCTTGACACAAAACTGGTAGAATTGTAACATCTAGGAAAAAAGCTCAAGGACATATTGGTTCAAGATCAGAAGATGAGTTTCAACAGTCAATTAGTGAAGACACAGCGCATGGATCTTCAGATGATGGGTCTGAAGAAGAACAAACATAGAATGCCATCGGTGCTGCGAATGACAATTCTGGACGGCAAAATAGTGAACACAATGCTAGAATTGTAGAACAATTATTTAGAAGAGACATTGGACAACAAGTCACAGACATGATAGACAATATCTGTGACAATATAGATATGTTGCTGAATCGTGATATCATTTCAGATAGTGAGAATGCTGAGCTGAAAAGAAAACTTGCAGAGCAAGAAGAAACTATGGCAAGACTTGATGAAGAAAAAAAGGTTTTGGACAGTCTTCTTATAACAGATTGCAAGACTGCTGTAGAAAGAATACAAGAGGTTGTAGTGGAGTTGGCTAACCTCAAAGATGAGTGTCAGACATTGAGGGGCAAATACTATTTGATTGAGTCTGAAAACAACAGAATTTCATATGAAAAATCAGAACAACAGAGAATCATTGATGATCTTAGAAAGCAAATTGCTGACCTGAAAGATGATGCAACCGTCCACCTGTATACAGAGACACCTAGTTTGCATTTGAATTTGATTTGTCTAAAAGAAGAGATTAGGCAAAAAGATTTGATCATTGCTCAACAAAATGTGATGCTCAATTCCATCCATGATCAATTACCATCGATGACCAACTGGCACTTCAAGTGGTACCACTGAATTCCTATTTCCAGAGCAACAAGAGGTGTTTGAAGGACTGCCAAAGCCATCCAATTCCAGATCAATGATCATGAGAGTTTAAAACAAGAGAAGAAAGGTTCAAAGAGATTCAGAGTTCAATTACTACCTGAAGAAAAGAAAGGCAAAGGAAAACCCAAAAAAGAAACAACCTACAAAGAAAAGATTCATCTTCAATTTTTTCACAAAAAAAGGTTACAAATGTTGTTGGAAGTGATGATATAAATAAGCTGAAATATATAGTGAAGCTCACTTCGTGAAGGTAAATACTGCTAGTATCTTTGTTATATCCAAAGTTCATGTATATTAAAAGCTAACTAAATTTTATGAATATGCGGTGGACCAATCTGGCAAGGCAACATGGTGGTGGTTCATTATGAAGATCTGAAATCAATTGCGTTGGATGATGAAATTTCTAGCCATGTAAGAAATCTAAAACTCTGCTGTCAATTTACATTTTAGTTACAATTTATTAGTTATTGAATTGTAACAAGCTATTGTTTAATATTACTTAATAAATGACTTAAAATATAATCTTAATCTTTTGAAATGTAACTATGATTCCTCAAATGTTACTAGTTTTGGTATATTAAAAAAGAAACAAAAACATTGATTAATGCATAAATATTCATGCAAAACTATGAATCATTTACTATTTTAATTGTAGGTGATCGATTCATTTACAGAAATCTTGTACGAGAGACAAGGAGTACCATCGCAGGGAAATGATAGTTCCTTCTTTGTGTCCACTAACATAACGCACGCACTGATAAATGAAAAACAAAGGCATCTATTCAAATCACTGGTGAAAGGCAAGATTGATCTAACAGTACATCAATAGATGCACTTCCCTCTGAACAATGAAGCTCATTGGACATTGGTAATCTATGATGTAAAGGAGAGCACATGGCGACACTATAATTCAATGCGTTCAGCCTGTGAAAAAGATGACATACATTTACAACTGGTTCCACAACTGGTAACTACATTATATTCTTCAAGTGTTATTCTTTTTAACTTTAAAAAACAGAAACTATTCAGACAATGTAACTATATTAATTTTTCAGATGGCGGAATTCATAAAGTTCTTTGATTGGATAAAGGAGAGCCAGATAATATCCGTGAAAATTCATATCAACAATCCCAGTTTTCGTAAGTATAATTAGAAATGCATGTTCAAGATTGAATATATCAAAAAAAATTTATATGTTGTGCATTTCCTGATATGCAGGATGGATTGTGGTGTAGTCATCGTTAATATCATGACACAGCATGCACATCATGAGCAAATCGACGAAACCATCACGAAGGATGAATTGACAAACATAAGAGCACGCCTCATTAAAGAATTAGCGAACGACTATCTGAGGACATACACTGAAGATGATCACATGATTTTATCAATGAAATTAGATGACTGAATTCCAGAGGCTTCTCATGGTAGAATGAGAAATTTTTGTCATTTGTGTAAATGAAAAACAAAATTAATTCACATGTATGTTGATGTGTATAAAAAAAGACAAGTTGAACTCCTTTTTGGTTGATTAAAGGCCATGCACTGAAACTGTTTCAATCAATATGTGCATTAACTCATATGTTTATCAGGTTGTTTTGAGATGATCTATGACAAATTGTTTTGACTTGCAATTGTTATTAGATTTCTTTGAAATGTAACTGTTTTATTCATGAATGTAACTAGCTTTTATTATATGTAACAAGTTTGACAGACAATGTAACTAAAATATGAGTACTGTCAATACATATTACATAAAAGGGAATTCAACCCAGTAGACAATGTAACTAAAATTCGAATATTGTTATCCACTATCACATTACATAAAAGGAATTCAATATAACAGACAATGTAACTAAAATATGAGTGTTGTCATCCACTTTCACGTTACATATAAAAGAATTCAAAGTACAATGATGTGGAATATGTCTGTGGGAAAGGAACACAAAAATATAAGGAAGAATATACAAAGATATAAGGATGCAAAAATCAAAATGTAGTAGATCCAACAGCTTCATCAACATTCTGTGTGTCACACCTTTCAGGGTTCTTCGGTTGCTTTCTCCTTGGTTTATAAACCTTAGATGCCTTCCTTTTTTTATGGTGGGCGTCATTTACTTCGAACATTTATTAGGTGGACAATTGAATTTGGCAATCTTCTTCACTAGCAATACTACAGTTAGGAATTTCTTTAGGCAAATTGATGAGCATGCAGAGAATCCAAGTATTTTTTGGCTAATTCCAGTTTCTCTTGAGAGACAACAGCAGCTTCAGCAACATTAACAAATTTAGCATACAGTTTGTGGTGCCTCCTCATATAGTAATTTGAAATCTGATCATCATAGCAGTTTTTGACAGAATTGTATTTACGTTTGATTCCCTTTCGCCAACGATCAGGAATATAGTTTGAAGAGACTTCCATTGTATTAGTATGGATCAACACTTTAATAGAGTGTCTGCACATAATACCATAAAATTCAAAAAGATAGCACAAACATCGAACTTCCTGCTTGCCTTCATCAAATTGAACCTGGTAAATAGTTCTTTTCGTTGCTCCATCTCTGCCATTGGAAACATCAATAACAGTGAAAGTTCTAACACCATCTACATTATATTCAGGACCAAGTTGCAATATATTAACCCTTTATTTCATTCTGAAACTTCTTAAAAATATCGTGTGTATAAGCCTCTTGGAATTGCTTCTCAAAGGAAAGTCTGTAAGCAAAGGCATGCCTGAATTTATAGAATGAAAATCAACTTTCTCCTCGTTTTCAACCTTGCTTTTCAAAGCATTGTCAAATTGTTCAATAAATTGTTTCAAGATCGTTTTTTAGTTAACATAGTCATCAAAGAAGGCATTCATGCTTTCACTTCTCTGTGTGGTTGACATACCAGCCCAAAACATTTGTTTGACATAAACTGGAACCCATCATTGTCGGCAGTTGAATAGCTTTGAAAGCCAAGCATTGTTACACAAACCATTTACTGTTATCCGTTCCAACGAATTGTGATCAAGTTCATCGACTGTTAGAGTCTCATACACAATGGACTTCAGTCTCACCTTAATGTCATTATAATTTTTGTAACTGTAAAATAATAACAGACAAATTAACTAAGAATGTAACTTGAAAATATAAAATGTAACTACTATGAGAAGTGGATGCAGACAATGTAACTGTATTCACTAAAATGTAACTTAATCACACATAAATAAATACTGCACCATATAATTGACAAGTACATAATATAAACCTGCCAAGTTTTTCAGGGATTTTTCTCATGATATGCCATAAACACAAGTTGTGTCGCGAATGTGAAAAAACTTGTGCAACAACCCCCTGTATTGCCTTACACTGATCAGTAACTATAGCATCTGGTTTGCGCCATGACATGCACTCCAACCAAGATTTGAATAACCAAACATATGTAGCAGTGTTTTCATTTGACAATAAGCCACACCCAAACAGGACCGATTGACCATGGTGATTTACACCAACGAATGGAGCAAATGGCATGTCGTACTTATTTGTTAAATATGTTGAGTCAAATGATATTACATCTGAAAATGACTCATACAGAGCTCTTGACCTTGCATCATCCTAGAAAATATTTCTCACCCTTAAGTTGTCATTAAAATCAACCATATGAAAAAAATTTGGATTCCTCTTCTACATTCGAACAAAGTAATCACAAATAGCTTGAGCATCTCCTCCTCCAAGCCTCACCAATCTCGATTTGGATATGTAGTTCCTAGCAACCTTCTCCTCATATGACATACAATCATAATCACCAACTTCAATGACAAGAGAATGAAAACTTTTGAAAGTTCTAATACCAGCTTGATCATTTAAATCCAACACTTTTAGACAGCGGATCAATTTTTTGATGGCAAGCAAAATGACGAGTTTTCAATGGGCTTAAATGATAGTTATGTTCCAGAATTACCTTTGATATCATAAACAAATCACCATCCTTAACACTTATATTAATCCTAGCTCCACATCCAGTTTTCATAGAGGATCTGGCATTAAAAGCATTCTTTCCATTTGACACATGCTTCCCATTCCAACAACATGCAAGAGAATAAAACCTCAACCTTCCATTTTCATCCTTTTTACTGTGAATCTTTGCAATGCCAAAATCTTCACTATGTGCAAAATTGTTATAAAACAATCTCACATTTTCTTCTGAATTAAATGTCATCCCGACACTTGGGACAATTGCCTTAGCGCTTTGCTGCTCAACTTCAACAAAGAAATCATTTTGTGTACTGCCTACCATTGCAACAGAAATCCCTGTGTTCCCTGTATTAATCAAACAAGCACGTACAAAAAGCTATAAATGTGTTCCTGTATTCACAAAAAAATATGACATAAACATATACTGGAAATATAATAATATTAGATAATATTAGTTATGTAAGTTTGTAACACACATTTATTCAGTATTAGTTTGTTACCCTCGGATATATCATTAAGGTTATCTCCATAGACTTAGGCTCTATTTGGAAACACAGATTGAAAAATAGATTTTAGAATAAATCTGATTTTTAAGATGATTTTAGACCTTGACTTTTTTGGGATTTTTTTTTAATTCAGGAATCAATATTTGGAAGGAGTTTAATGTTTGGTAGAAAAAGTTGCTTTTCAATTCAAAAAATCGATTCCGACAAAAAATCATTGTTTTTGAGATTTTAAAAACACGGATTTCGAGAGAGAAATTAAAAGGAATCCAGCTTTTGATTTTGACCCGTTTTCCGCCGGAATCTGACCCGTTTGATTTTAGCTGCACGATTTTAGGAATTTAATTTTAGAAAAAGTTTTTCAAAAAGATTTCGGAATCCAACCCATCCGATCGATTTTGCTTTTCAACGGAATCAAACGGAGCCTTAGACAATTTAGATACATTTCAAATGTAACTAATTAATTAAAAAAATACATTACTCCTCATAAAAGAGTGCTTATAATGTAACTATAAATAAAGTATAAACAATGTAACTAATTATATAACGTTAACCAATAACACGCCGGAACCAACCTAGAACATTGAAAAATTAAAAAAAAAAATCATAATCGCCGGATTGTGAAACGCACATAATTATCATCCACAACAAAAAATTGAAAAAGAAAAAAAATGCATATACAAACAACATCAATCACCTGAATCAACAACATCCATCGATGGAGATAACGGCAATATTCAGATTGTTATTCCTCCGAACAGAATAATTGATGCCAAAGTCCTCCTGATGTGAATTAGGTCTCAAAATTGGATCTAATGATAAATCCGATAGGTTTCACAATGTTCTTCAAAATCAAAATTGCCTCGTGAAAAAAAAATCGACGTGAAAAATGAGTTCAAGAACAGTTGATTCAAGAACTTCACAAATCCCTAAGAAATGCAGTTTATTATTAGCTAATCCTAACTGCCCCCACTGATTACGGTGGATTTTATTTAAAATGATAACAGGGGTATTAAGGGTAATGCCACCAGTGCCACCTCATGGGGCTTATTTGGGGGGGGCCTATGAAATGGGGCCTATGAATCATTTTCCTTATAAGAAAGATGAACTTTTAATTTGGATTTGTGGGATTAGTGTGTGAATTATACCAACTAATTCTTTTCTACCATGCGTCAACGGTTCTCACGGTTTCTTTCTCTTTTTCTCTTATATTTTCTTATGTTCTCTCATCCCCTCACCACTGATTCAAACACTGTCTATTGTATTTTTTAAAATGGAATAGATATGCCTACCATTTGCCTAAAAAAACAAACAACACAACCATGCATGTCCCAATACTTTGAAACATCAAACTCTCTTTATAAATATGCATGTGTAGTTTTCACTCTTTTTATTTTCAAATCAAATATAATGTTAATTATATATACTTAATTTTCTGTTACAACCAACCCTACTTTAAATCTCATTATTCATTTCAAGTTATATATACCTTCGTTTGAAATTACGGATCATGTATCTTTATATAATTTTTATTATCTTTTAGGAAAAAAGCAAGATAATTAACAATTAAACTGGACAAAGATATTCATTCACATACAGTCCCATTTTCTTTTAATTAAAATTTATATTAGTTGCTAAAAATAATAGCTAGTTCACAATTTCTGAAAAGATAATAACATGGATACAACTATCATTACCATAAGGGAATTTCCTTTATGATATGAGAATTATAATTTTAATTAAGATTTTTTTTTTACTTAACTTTGATTATATATAATGGTCATAAAAACATTATATGGATCTTCAATATAAGTAAGATAAGATAAAAATATATATATGAATGATATAGATTATTATTAAAATATTTTTATTTTTTAAGACTAAAACTAAAATAGATTGTACGTACTGAATTAATTGATCATTAAAACCTATTGCTTCTGATATGCCTCTAGGTAGGATATTTTAAATTCATTTAAAAAAATATTTTATATATCTCTTCATTTGAAATACACATTACATTATTTGGTCAAGTTTCACATAATAAATCTTATGAATATGTCCCTATACATTTTTCTATAATTTGTTTTTACATAAAATGTCATCCTCAATCAATGATGTTTCTACAATCCATATATCTTGATAAGAACATGATTGATTGGTTGCAACAACCATTCTAGGCTTATCTTTAATTTTTTTTTTAAATCACACAAAAAAAATTGCCTCAATCTCAACAAACATATGGTACAATGCCAATCTGTCTCTCCATCAACTTTCAATGTTTCTCACAATAGCACCAGTAGAGTCTGTCCATAAAAAGTTGGTCCAATTTTGTGTTTTTTTAGATCTTTAGTGAGTCCTCATCCATTCATTTAAAATGTCTTAATTTCATCATGTCATTTGTTATAAACTACTATAAGCGTGAATACCTCTCTCAATATACATTCAAGAGAAGTAATGATATTCAGTATTGATTGAATCTCATCTCAAGCAAGTTTTGTTGAGCTCGATCTCTTAAAAAAAGATAAGCTAAAAAAAAAGGTAATTCAATCCATCCTGAACAATTTAATTAAGTTATTAAAACTTCATGCAACCTTTCTTTAAGATCTCCCACTTGAAATTATATATTTGGAGTGACAAAAATTTGATCACATCATAGGCAATGAAAAATCCAAGGAACTAATGAATCGTACGTTCGCATGATATACACGGTGACATATCATTAGAAGATTTAGATTAATTAATGATATAATACTTAATTAACCAAAGTTAAAATGGATGTTGATGTTCTGAAACTGATGTCTTTGTTTGATTTTTTTTCCCTTTGTTTTCTTTCTTTCATTCATACTTTCTTGATTAATTAATATGGTGACATGTATATGAGTAGGATCTGCATTGGATTTTCGCTGCATCTAACACAAGGCATGCAATTAATTTTTTGACTTGTGAACTCAATGAATAGCCATCTACCTTGGTTTTCCAAATTCAGAATTTTTTTTGAAGAATATCCACATAGACTCCTATTGGACATTCTTCATTTTTATTTGAAGGTGCGATTTGATTTTGGCCTAGAAAGCATGAAGACTTTGATGAACATGTTGTATTTGTGTCTCATTCGTGTTAAACATGTGACGATATATCACACACATTGAACGATGTTTAAATAATTTTATAAATTTCAAACGCCCAGTATTCATGAGACGGGCATTGCGTAGACGTGTTTAACTAATTGTTGTATCTCTAATATAGTTTAAATTACACTTTCTTCATAATGATGTACATTTGCTAACTTGAAGGTGTACCAATAGATTTGATTTCAGCTAAAATGACATGAAGATGATTTGAGGAAATGCAACATCTCAGTTCATTAGGGTAGGAAAAGAACGTCGAAATGCAAACATTCGATGAATTCAAGTGCTTTGATGTACTTATTGTGATAAAATATTTTCAGGTGTTATACGTATGTTTCTATAGTATTTTGCAAGTTACCATTTTTACATGACATGTATAATAATACACTTACATATAATATTTATAGAAATTACATTTTTTGTTCTATAAGTTACAGAAAATATACATGCACTTACAAGGAAAAACTGCGATTTTGTGGTGTTAGGTGAATTAAAGGGATGAGGGTAGAAAAAAATTGTGTTTGCTGGAGGGGTAAATTTTTTTTTTTTCAAAAGGTGGGGGCACAGAAAATATTGGAGTTGGGTTGCTGGGGTATTTGAGCAATTGACCCATTCATTTTCGAGTAAATTTATTCAATTTGTAGCAACTGAGGAGAATGTCATGTTCAAGAATAAAAATATTAATTAATACAGATTTAGGGCCACATATTATTTTAAATTTCTACCAACTTAAGCAATTCATCTGTCAAGCTCAACAAGTCAATTCATCCAAAAGTCCCACAAAACTGCGTTTCGCCCCTTCCATGAGGTGTTTGAAAAAGTGGCCCTTTAATTTGGATTAAAGTGAGGATTATATATGATATTGGCATTTGTTTATTTTTAGCCTCTTGTGAAATGGTTAGTTATTCAATAATAATATATTTCAATACAAAATTTAATTGTCATGAAATTTGTCTGAAATTAAATGTGTCTAGATTTTGAAAGTCTTGATCAGAACTAATTAGCCAATTTCACTTTGTCATTTTATTAAGTCAAGCGACTTTGTTTGGAACGTATATAAATTCATACACATTGATGCGAACATTGAGACTAAAATACTGTAACTATTTTAATACTTAGGCCTATTGTTAAATCTATGTACATTGTTAAAATTTCTAATCAAACATATTGTTCAGCTCCTGCATATACTATTAATTTCATCATGTAAATTGTTATAAACTGTTGTAAACGGTGAATGCCTCTCTCAATATACATTCAGGAAAAATGATGATATTAAGTATTGATTGAATCCCATCTCAATTGAGACGGACCCCACGGGTCCGTAGGAAAAAAAATCTTTCTATCTTGGGAACCAAAGTTTCTAATGAATCTCATTGTCCCACCAGCCCACCCACTCACCCAAACAAATCGACAAATCACAAATGCCCAATCCTCATATTCTAACGAATTCTGAATTGCAATAATACCCATTTAATTATTGTTCTTGAAACCCCATTAATGAAGTTTATATTTTACACCCGTTATATAAAATTCTGGCTGTCACCAGGTGTTAGGTGGGTATTGAATAATTGAAATGAGTGGGTTTGAAATTGAAAAATATTATATTCAGTCATGTTTGCATCCCCATTAGCATATATATATTCAATTTTTTCTAATTGTATATCCATATAATGAGGTATATTAATAAATGTATGGCATTTGATTTTTTAATAGAAAATGAAATACATGCTCTTATGAAATAAATGTATATATTTAATTAATTTTTTCTATATATAATAGTATATACGGAGATATATAGTGAAATACAGACTAAGTTCACCAATTTTATAGATTGTGTTAGACTTGGCGAAATAAAAACAGGGTTATACAATGGACTGAGTATATTAGTGCCCAATGAATATTTTGAGATTTCGAGGCATAAGTCTTTTTTTAAAAAAAATTGTGAAAAACTCTATTTTAAGGGAATAGCGGTATATGATTTTCAAGGGTTGAAAAATCACTAATTTGACTTTTTTTTAACAATTTTTCTTGTTTATTTTGATTTTTCATGATTGCTACATTGAGACTCTCAATTTTTTGGAATTTAGCTTTTAAAATTTCTCCCTAAAATATAAGCTTGAATGATATCTTTATATGTTTTATAATCAACTATTTTCTTCATATTCATTTTTTTAATTTTTAAAACTTCATTTTTTTCTATTTTTGGCTATTGGAATAATGAGATATCAAAATTTTTCACTTAAGTATCTTGGCCTTCTACCCACTTGCTCTGATTCTTTAGATCCACCCCTCCATCTCAAACAAGTTATTTTGAACTCCCTCCACAAAAAAGATGACCTAAATTTAAAAAAAAAACCAATTCAATTCATCATAAACAAGTTAAAACTTCATGCAATTAATCTTTCTTTATGATCTCCCACTTGAAATTATTCATTAATTCAGAGTGACAAAGATATGATCACATCACAGGCAATGAAAAATTCAAGGAACTATGAATATCATACTCTCGCGTGATACACAGTGACAAATCATTAGAAGATTTGGATTAATTAAAGATATAAAACTTAATTAACCAAATTAAAATCCATGTTGATGTTGAAACTGATGTCTTTATTTGATTTTGTTTTTCCACTTCTTTTCTTTCTTTTATGCATAAGTACAAGTCACTTTCTTGATTAATTAATATGGTGACGTGTATATGAGTAGGATTTGCATTGGGTTTTCGCTGCATAAATATTTTGAAGAATATCCACATGGAACCTTGTTGGACATTCTTCATTTTGATTCATTTGGTTTAGGCTCAGGAAGCTTGAACACTTCAATAAACATCATGTATTTGTGTCTCATGCATATATGTTGAACATGTGACACGATATGCCACACATTGAACAATGTTTAAATAATTTTATAAATTTCGAATGTGCTACAGTATACATGAACGTTGCGGAGAGACATGAAACTTTGCTGTATATATAATAACTTAATAATTATATTGTTTACACTTTACACTTAGATGAAAATCAGAAGATTTTAAAATATAAAGAGTTTTTTTTTTTTTTGGTAAACTTGAGACTCGAAATCCCGACCTCCTATTGGGGGAGGGTGTGTCTCAACCACCCCGCTAAGGGGGTCTTCCACAATATTAATAGAGTTGATAGTAATTATTTTTTAGTTCTTATATAAGTACTCATTTTTTCTCTAAAATAATATAATAGTTGCATTATTATTTATTGACATGATTTTGCCATTTTCATGTCTTAGGATTTAAAATATGGAAAATATTAAACTTATTTCTTTTTATCAATCAAAATTCAGACCGCACATTTTTATTTATTTTTAAATAGTAAACACATCTATGTGAATATGAATATAGACACAACAGATATCTATGTTTAAACATGTCTATGTTCATGTGTTGTGTCTATGTTAATGCATGCTGTATAAATTTATTCAATTTGTAGCAACTGACGAACATGTCTTGTCAAACTAAAAATATTAATTAATTAATATAACAACAAAAAAATATTAAAACAATATGGATTTAGGACCACTTGTATTATATTATTTTAAATTTCTACCAACTAATTCAATTCATCTATCAAGCTCAACAAGTACATTCAGGCAGAAGTTCCACGCCCCTTCCATGAGGTGATTGAAAAACTGACCATTTTAGATTAAGGTGTGGATTATATTATAATATTGGCATTTGCTTATTTTAGAGTCTCTTTTAAAATGGTTAGTTATTCAATAATAGCATATTTTCAATACAAAATTTAGTTGACATGGCATTTGCTTGTATTTCCAAGGATATTGGTTTTTGTAAGTCTTGATTAAAAATGATTGATTAATTTCATTTTTAGTCATGCTTTTCCATTCAATAAGTTAATAAATGTCAAAAAACTATTACTTGGGGGAAGTTAGGGAATTGCTTTTTTAAAAAAATTAAAGATGTTTTAGTCGAATTTTGATGGAGTTTTAGTAGATTTTATAGGATTTTTTTTTTACATTTTTTACTCCGATAGTCATAACACCATGTTTATACATGTGAAGAGGTTGTCCCAATCAATCAATAAGAATTTTGTTTTTTTAATAATTATTTTAAAGAAGTTTTTTTTCCAGACATTGATTGATTTTGTCTTGTATCTCACAATGTTTCGCGCTTCTAACTACGTCAATTAAAGTGACAATTACATTAGTGATCCAAGGTTGAGATTTTCTTCGTAATAGAACAAATTGAAAGGCATTGCTTAGCACACAATTATCTTTACATATTAGAAATGGGGGACCATCCCCATCCTAAATTCTCAATGGAACATGGATTAAAGCTTGACTGTGGGACTAAGAAAATGAAAGTATATATTTTGGGATGAAGGCAGTAGTGCATTGAAGAGTATGAGCTTTTGATATTTCTTACCAATCTCCATCACAGGTTTTGGAGCAATGTGAAATCCCTTGTTATGTACCAAAGGCTTACCTTTCATGGTTGAGTATTGAACAGGAAGTCTCCCCATGCAAGCATATCCACCACCTTGGATTATTATGTCATGAACTAGAGGTACCTCATCTAGCTAGGTACCTCATCTTCTTCATTAACCCAGTGTTTGGATAGCATAATGAAGGTTGAATTGCAGTTGGTAAGATAGAATAGTGGGAATAAAATTATTTGACTTGAAAGAATAAAATGGTATTAGTGTGCCAGAATATGGAAAATAATGTGTTCTTGGTATTCCAAACAAATTAGTTTATTTCACCAAATCTATGCTATTGATATAGAGGGACAAATGTAAAATCACCTTATTACTCATATATATCAGGAGAACTGATCACGTGTCACATTATTTTTTTGACTTTTATTATAAAAAAAGGTGAATAATATATATTTGACAATGTATTTCGATTAAAGCAATTGCAATAAAATCAAGGTGGCATGTTATCTATCTTTTCTATAAAAGAAAAAAAAAAGAATGCATCTTTTCTATAAAAGAAAAAAAAAGAATGTTAAAAAAATATAATGGGGATTTTGGACCGTACAGTAAAAATGATCATAAATGACTGATGGTGCGTTTGGTTGCGCGATTGCAAAACTGATTCTGCAGGAATCTGCGATTGCAAACCTGATTATGCTGGAAATATAATGGGGATTTGCCTTTGGACCGTACAGTAAAAATGATCATAAATGACTGAGTGCTTTAACACCCATTGTAAGAAAGAGCCTTGATTTAAATATGCATTGTCCATTATTTTTTTTATGAAAATCACAATTAGGTTTTTATTTTCATATCTGACATCTGATGGCACTCCATTCGATATATGATTTATTTAAATCATAAAGCATTACATGAAAACTTAAGTTATTAATCTAATTGATTGAAAAATAGGATAATTCAAATAAGGGGTTCAAGTTCTCTCACGATAAAATAAAAATAAACTTTTAAGATGAAACAATCTGACATACCTAAATCTGTACCAGACTAGTCTGACCAGCCTGACCAAACTAGTATGATCAACTTGATCATGTTTTAATCATTCTAAAATGTTATGTTTATATTCTTCTAAAATATTTTCTATAAATATTGTTATTGTGATGGTATTTGATTTCGCAATGATGGGACATTTCACACTGAAAGCATAAAAGAGGATATTTCTGTATCTATGATAAAAAGATCCAATCAGTGTTAAGATCTCATAAGCTCCTTTAATCTACAAGGAAGAAAGCCTTAAAAGAGAAAAATTTTAAAATATTATTGATAAAAATTGTCAACCCTAGATTACAAGTTTGCTATTTAGAGTAATAGCATAAAATTAAAAAATTACTAAAAATAGTAAAATCTGAAAACTAATTTTCCAGATTTTATGAGATCCTAAATGATTATAGGAATTGATAGAAATCAATTCTGATCTGTTATGATTAAGATATCACAAATCTAAAACTTACTAAAAATAATAAAATCTCTAATTTAAAGGCCTAAATAAATGAATTTTTAAAAAATAAAAATTGTTAGTTGTATAACAATTTATCCAGAAAATCTCCTCGATATATTTCACCATGTAAAATTCCATGCGATTCCGAGATCGTGACCGTTGATTTGTAATTTATTTGATGGACCTCTTTCGGTGGTCTCATCTGCATAATTTGTCCTACATTAGACTCCTCTTCTTCAAAAGAACTCGTCCTCGAGTTCTTCCGCTCTTCAATTGATGTTTATTTGTATTTCATCTTTAGCAAGAGAATAGACGTTTTCTTGACTTCAAATTTTTTATCAATAAAATCGATCATGTAGAAAATTGAATGCACCTCGATTTGTAGCCCAAATTTCTTCACTATTGTAGTAGCCGCAAAGTCTTCATCGTTATCATTGTTGAAGATGGCATCCAAAACAATCTTGTTGATGACGCATATATCCTGCGACATGAGCTTCTGTAGGGGTTCTTCCATCTTGGGGGTCATCGCTATGGACTGTGGAAACAACTCTTGTTCTCCTCTAATGACATCTTCAGAATCAACAGAGAAAACAACAACCTATGCTTCTTTATTGCTCATATCTTCATCAATCTCTGGTTCAACGATGAAGTTGACCCGCTCTCCTTTTTCTGCGAACTCTGCGCCATCATATATATCATAAACTTCTTGTTCAACTAAAACTTCGTTCTCTTGTTGATTTTGATTTGAGCAAAGTTCTGGTTCATTGGAATCTTCACACTTCTCTGATGATGGTAGATCATAAGGGTTGGCCCTCGAATCATCCACATCTTTTACAGGACTTGCTCTTGTCGCATCTTGCGCCTTTGATATCTCTAATCAAGATTCCACCCTTATAATTTGACAACAATTTTGATATAATTGGGGTAAATATCATTCATAATTTCGTAACAAAAATGATCCATGAGGAGTTGTTTCATCCTTCTCCACGTATGAACAAGTGCTCTTCCTCGTCGTTGTTGGGTTCTCTGAAGTTGGTCCCACCAAGCAGCGACACCACTTTTTAATCGAAACGCCACCAATTTGATCATCCTCTCCTCTAGAACCTCCATCATCTCAAAGAATTCTTTCGACCTCTGAGATCCAATCAAGAAAATCCTCGATCTGCATATTACCATTGAAATATAGAAATCCGCCTCAATTGGATCATTGTTGCAGTCTTGGCGCTATTACCACCTGTTTGTTGAAATCGAAAGAATTTTCCGTGGGACCGGGGCAAACAGGCGGAGGTAGCTTTCCCAGCTCGACCATAAGGTCAGCCACGGGGAGTCCCTCCGATATCAAAAAAAAAAAAATGGTAATCATTGTATTTCATACACCGCCTCCCCGGTTGATATCCATGAAGTCCATCATCTTCATCATCCGAATTTCCTCAACATCAAATTGATAATGAGTGAGATGTCGAACGATGTTCCAAGCAATAGGTTCGGCCTTGGGACAAATCCCTCAGTGCGTATCCTTATCACCTTTAGGATGCCTGTTGTTGGCGTTGAGGTTCAGGCCATCAATCATCTCGCGGTTCTCTTGCATTTGATTGTGGTTTTCCTCGAACGCTTTCCGTAGGTCCTCCAATCCATGATCAGCGTCATTAGATTGGTCGTCTCCCCCTTCATTATTTGCCATCACAACAAGGCAAATCCTCTCTCTAGTACCACCTAACGCAGTGAAAAACTAGATAAAAAGATCCAATCAGTGTTGAGATCTCATAAGCTTCTTGAATCCACAAGGAAGAAAACCTCAAAAGAGAGAAAATTTGAAATATTATTGATAAAAACTGTCAACCCTAGATTACAAGTTTGTTACTTATACTAATAGAATAAAATTTAAAAATTACTTAAAATAGTAAAATCCAAAAACTAATTTTTCAGATTCTATGAGATCTTAAATGATCATAGGAATTGATAAAAATCAATTCCGATATGTTACGATTGAGATATCACAAATATAAAACTTACTAAAAATAGTAAAATCTCTATTTTAAAGGCCTAAATTTGAATTTTTGAAAAATAAGAATTGTTAGTTGTATAACAATTAATCTAGAAGATCTCCTCGATATATTTCACCATATAAAATTTCGTGTGATTCTGAGATCCTGACCGTTGATTTGTAATTTATTTGATGGATCTCTTTCGGTGGTCTCATCTGCATAATTTGTTCTACATCACATTCAAATGAGTATTATATATATTATATATAAGTTTACATGCAATCTTGTACCATATACATATGGTACAAGATTCATAACGACCCTCCCTTTATTGACTAATGCTGTGCACATGGAGTGAGATAGTTAGGCATGAGTAATCATGTCGACCAATTAGTTCATCATTATTGGCATCCAAACATGTGGGACATGTGGATGATTTGGTATACGCGGAATGACGTCATCTTCGGAGGAACGCAGGTCTATCAAGAGAATATGTGAGACATGTTTCAAGGTTATTTATGGGATTGAGGTTGGCATATTGCAAAGGCGGAGGAGGTCGCATTAAAAAATAAGAGGTTAAGCATCACGGGGTGATCACGGTCTTGGAGTCTCTGTTGGGTTAGAAACCTCTTCTCACCCGAGGGGATAGTCAGCGTGAGTGGGACTTTTATTTTTCTGGTTTTCTTGATATTTTTCCTGTCTATTCTCACTCATTTCAGAGTTTGTAATTCGAATTTAGAAATGAAATTAGGTAGCAAATATCTACCTTAATTTCTTCAAAAAAAATTATTGGCATCCAAACAATAATTTTTTAAAAAACATTAATTAGATATCCCAATACTTAATTTTAAAAACATCAATCTTTTTTATATAAATAAAATATTTAATTTGCAACATCATGATTACTGTTGCTCATCTATCATATTGGTAGATGCATCCCATTTATTCTTTTTTAATTATAAGAAAAGATATAACTAAAAACATTCCATACATTAAATTTGAACATTTAACTTGATAATTTTTTTAGTTTAATGAACATTTCAATTTTCTTTTTCTTCTATTTCATGTAAATTTTATAAATGTCCCTAAAAGATTTAATAAAACTATATGTAAAAAGTTATTCTTACATAAATATCCTAATTTTTGTGGAATGTTATATATGTAAACTAACCTAGATAAATATATATCTTAATAAGAACAGAAATGATTGGTCCAGATCTCAAAAAAAAAAAAAAAAGCTGGTCCCGCTAATTTTTTTAGTTTAATGAACATTTCAATTTTCCTTTTCTTCTGTTTCATGTAAATTTTATAAATGTCCCTAAAAGATTTAATAAAACTATATGTAAAAAGTTATTCTTACATAAAATATCCTAATTTTTGTGGAATATTATATATGTAAACTAACCTAGATAAATATATGGGTGCCTCTATTTGCACCCCTCAAAATAGGGTGCACACCCTATTTTACAAACACCTACCACTTAACATTGAAATTCTTTGAACACCCCTCATATATAAGTGGGGCACCTAATTTTGAATGCACACCAACCTAACCCTTTCACATACATCAAAAAAAAGAAAAAACACCCCTCTCAAAACAAAGAAACCCTAAATCTCTCTTCCTCGCCATGGACCCCCCCCTCTCATCGTCCGTTCTCACTCTCTTGCTCGTCGTCATCATCCTCTCCGTGCAGACCATCAACGTCGGCGATCCCAAGGTATTCTCGGAGCCGATGTTGTTGTTGATGTTTTTATGTGAAGAAATCAATTGTTTTGGGGATAGTCACTTATTCACGTCGTTCATCTTGTGAGAGGTTTCCACAACAAGTTATTTTTGGAATGTTTAAATGTGTGAACCACTTAGAAAATTTGAAAATGAACTTCAACTGCTAGTAATGACACTGTTAGTGTCGTGACGTATCACATATGTCGACACTTTTATTGTCGAGGGTCCCAAAAAATTGAACAAACATTCAGACAACCTCGATGACACTAAAACCGTCGAGATAATTTTACTATGTCGACAGTTATTATGTCGTTACGCCCAGAAAAAAATGTTTGAAGATACTGATTGATATGTCAACCAATCTTGTGTCGAAGTATTCTATTCCACTCGATTTCATGGTGTCGACACTGATTGATACTGGTTGATATGTCAACCAATCTTGTTTGAAGATATGAACCTCTAGTTTCACTAACTATCTACCTAGACACTAGAACAATCAGATAATTCTATTCCCATTGTTTGATGTATTTTCTTTGGTTATCTGACCTTTTATTAAACTTTATTATTCTTAAATTTCATATTATGAAGTCGCGATGATGATTTTTTTTTGTCTAAAAATCTATGTTTAATTATAATGCATCATGACAATTAGATTCTCTTTTTTATAAACAAAATTTTATATTCAAACCAAACTTATTTTAGAAGGTCTCGTATAATTTATACTTTTATTAAAAAACAACAGAGAAATGAGAATGTGTGTTATAACAGAGTACCTTGAATGTGGGTTTGAAAGATTATTTGTGGAAATGATAGAATACGGATTCTAGGTCGGGGATGGAGGAGTTCAAGGAAAGGGCATTGGAGATTAGGAAAATGTGAGTTATAAGAAGGTTATATATTTTAAGCATTACTTTTGTTTGACTCATTGTGTTGGTTGTAATGTTGTGGGAAGATAAATAAGGGAATGTATGTGTTATTTATAATAATTGAATTTCTTAAAGTGTTTAAAATGAGGGTTGATGGTTGATAGTTCAGTTTGTATTAGGTTATCATTTTAATTTGAGTCTACATTGTGTTTTTGTTGGGGTGCTTATGATGAGAATGAGTGATTGTTGTTTAGAATTTGATTCATGTTTAAATTTTTATTTAAACACGATTAATGTTTAACTTTTACATTTAATCTTAGATTCTATTTATTTAAATGATCTCATTGTGTTGGTTGTAATGTTGTAGGGTTTGATTTATGTGTTGCATTCATGGTTGATAGTTAAATCATTTGAGAATGTCTTCGACCTCAATCTCCCGTCTACTCACGTGTCATCCTCAATCTCCCGTCTACTCACGTGTCATCATCATTCACATTCACTATCATCCTTCAACGACATTCGTGCCACCCGTCTCTTTTCATTTGTTGCTTGGTGTCACCCTTCCACTCACGCCGGCCGTCTCTTTCTTCACCGACATTCACGCCGGCTGTCTTTCTTCATTTTTTGAACAAGATCGTTTGATATTTTGTTGTTGCTAGGTTTATAAGTTGTTTCAATAATGTATGTTTGGGTTAATGTTTAATGTTTGAATGTTTGGGTTAATGCTTGAAAGTGACTTTGTAAAATTTCAAATTCAACTCTTTGGATATATGTTCGACTGTTTTAATGCTTGAATCGTTCAAAAATGAAGAATAAGATTAGTCTGCTAGTATTGACACTGATATTGTCGCCATATAGCTAACTCGTCGACACAAGAATGTCGACACACAGATTAGTCTGCTACGGATTCAGGTTTTTGAAGCCCGCGACACAAGAATTGTCGGCGTAAACGTCAAATATCGACACTGACAGTGTCATGGTTAATGGAGATGCTACGGGTTCATGTTTCTGAACCCCGCGACACTAGGATTGTCAACTTAAATGTCAAATGCCGACACTAATAGTGTAGCTAAGGATTCAGATGTTATGGGTTCAGGTTTCTGAACCCCACGACACCCCCTTTGTCAACCCAAACGCCAATGATCGACACTACGGGTGTCGCAAAGGATCCGAATATATAGTGTGTATAAATCCGATTATAAACGGATCTTTTGTGCATTATTCATTTATGAGGGGTGTGCACCCCAATTTGAGGGATGCAAATAGAGGCACCCTAATATATATCTTAATAAGAAGATTGGTCCAGATCTCAAAAAGAAAAAAGCAAAAAAGAAAACTGGTCCCAATGCAACTACCACTGTCGTCTTATCATTCCGGAATAACAATCCAGGTCACATGGTACTTGCCAACTGTGGATAAGTCTGATGAATTGTTTCAATCCCCCACCAGACATTGTACAATGCCATGTGTGTTGTGTGTCCCTCTCCAATTTTCGCTGTTATGGTCCATGCAAAGTTTGTCCAATTCTTTATCATGTAGGTATTTTAATGTGTATATACACATGTTGGAATAAATGCAATAAATGAAGATAAAAAAGACTAATTGGGCTGAGAACTCGGAGGCATAGTAATAGAGATGAGATTCATTCAGTGTGAGATCCTATCGGTGCATGTCAGTCTCCAATCAAGGACTACCATGTGTCTTATCACATGATAAACATATGAGATTTTGAGATGATTTTGGATACATGTGAGTTATTCAATTGGAGATTGACTTGAACTGATAAATGGAACACTGATCATTGTACCCAATCACATAGTAATAACTTGATTTCCTTGAAGATAGTTGTGGCATCCAATAAATTGCTAGTGATATTACTAGCCAAGCTATTATTAGATTCAACTAAGTTACCTTCTCTTATTTAGCATAAAAAAAAGAAACATGATTTCTTTAAACAAAATGCCTGAGAGATTGACTTTTAAAATAACACTTCTTGTTGGTGTACATAGGGTAATGAACATTGGGTCATCAATGTGCACATATAAAGGCCCCACAAAAATATTTAGAAAACCTGTAACGTAATATAAATGAAATACATTTACTCATGTGCACACATGCGGAGGATCCCAACCCTGTATTCAACCTCTCAATTAGTAGGCTCATTGTTCAGTATTCATAATTAAAATATGCATAAATCAATGTTTCATAATGTCGATTTGTTATCTCAATAATGTCGATATATCGGTGCATCATGCATGTATGCATGCCTTAAGTTTATACATAAATATAAAATAGATATTTTATCAATGCATGTCCCTGTACATGAACCTAGATTGACAAAAAGAAATGAGGCTCTAGACGGCTTGTAAAAGGGGTTCCTAAATTCACTTAATTTTCCGTTTTTATTATTATAAAAAAATGAATATTTTTTAAAATTTAATTTTTAATTTTTGTCATTATTTACAGCAAGATGTTGCTAGCCGATTTTCTCAAAAGCTCGGTTCACAAATTAAAATAAATATTAAATGCAAAACAAAGTAAAATCCTAGGGATAAATACATTTTTTTTTGGATATTGTCTTGGTTGCCTATGCTCAGGGCCGGTCTTGTCTAGCTAATATAGAAATTTAATATTTATTAAGGTATATCATATATAAAAAGGATACCATGTCGTTTAATACAAAAATATCAAAATCAAATCTAATCAGGCATTGTCAACCTTTTTCTGGGTTGGAACCTTTTTATTCTCTTCTTAATATGGGTGTCAGTTTTGTTTTTAAGAGGTTTTCCTCCCTTTCTCTTCACCAAAATTAAAATTATAATAACGTGAATTGATTAGGTTCTCCATTCAGATAACTAAGATTGTTTGATGACACTACTAGATGCCCATGCTCCAATAATCAAGGGTTGAAACTCGCATTCCAAAAACATTGTTTTGAGATCTTTTTAAATGCTGGAGAAATTAATATAAAACTGTGTAGATGGTTTAAGACATAGAAGCAGAAAAATTATTTGGATCCCCATTTGGATTTTTTCTGGCTTTTCCATCGCGGAATCCGCCCAGAAACAGATTCACACGGGCCAAAATCATGTTTTTCAGCTGTTGTGATGAAGTACAGACTTCACAAGAATTATCAAATGAAAGTTGATATTTATTAATGAGTAACTTTAATAAATCAATCAATAATATTTGTTTTAGGATTTTGTTAAGGGAACATGTGCGAGCTCATTTATTATATTAATTTTTAAATGATACATTTTGTTTATTAGTTGATTATAATACCAATGTTCATATAATCATATTTGAATAATCCTGCACCTGTTACCAGAACCCTTAAATAAATAAATAATTGAATACATATGATTTTTTTTGCAGATTCTCTTCAGTGGGAAAGCAAGAATGAAAGAAGAGGTGGACATGACATTTGTGTTGGGTATATTGTTGAAGCATCTTGACAAGTTGACACACAAACACATGATCAATGTATTGAAGAGCTAATGTGGTGCATCCAGCAACAATTATCTGGAATCTACTAAACTATAAAATAATAATTAATTTGTCTGGTATACATGCAATTAATATATCATTATTCTAAAAGCTTAGGTAGATACGATGGAACAAAATCTTGTAGGGATATATATAGGTCATGTGACCTCTGGTAGGTTAGCCTAGCATATTTGGAGGCCCAATTTGACTTGCTATATTGGTTGTTAAAGTCACTATATATTAGGGTTTTTTTTGGTTAATTTAATTTTTTTCCTATACTAATAATGAAGAACATCTTTTTTCCATGTCAATGATGTTGCTTAGTACATGTGTAATCCAAGTGGTAGATTATAATATTGTAATGGAGTCATCAAGTTCTTAAATAATTCTATGTTTCCACGTTATTGGAAATTTAAAATATTATGTGAAATGCAACTTGCATCACATTCATGTCACATGCAACCATGTTAGAACTTAATTAAAGAATGCCTCACCTCACTTTAGTAGTTTGTAAATTAATTGTTATACATGATTACAAGAAAAGCCAACATGAATTAATATAAATATATGTATTTTATATTCAATAATTAAAGACATTACGGAATTTTAGTCTCTATTAAAAATATATTATTATTTACAATTAATTGATAGTAGATGGTTTAGGAAATTTTTTAATCACGATGCTTTTGAATGATTTGGCCATGAAATTAGAAACCCTTAAAAGGGTCACACTTATCACCTAAACGGAAGAAGGGTAGTTTTATAATTTATTATAAGTTAAACTCAAGTAATATACATTTGTTTCCTTCACAAATTGTTGCATGTGATGTTTTATGTAATTTGACTTTTTCAAATATTCTATGTATTATTTGTATTAATTAAAATTTATTTAAAAATATTTTATGTAATTTAAATTTTTTAAAATATTTTTAACATGTCATATATTTTATTAATTATTTTTAATTATCACACACATCGTGCTTAGGGAAAGACTAGTATAATACTAGTAACATCTTTTACATAACTAACTACATTAAAAATCATCATATATATTTAATTACTAATTCAAAGTTATTTTTTATTTATTAAATATAAGTTAAATATAATGATAATTAGTGAGATAATATAATATTATAAATATGGATCATGAGGCAATTTCAAAGCATATTGATTTGGATTAATAAATGGTTTGATGGCTGACCATAAATGCTCATGGGAATGTATTATATGTGTTTGATATCATAATGAATGTATGTGTTTGATGGCTGACCATTTTTTTAATTTGGTTTAATATTTTTAAATAGTTTTCATTTGAATTTTTTATATGTGTTTTAATTTTCTAATTGTCTTTTTTTTCAAATTTAAGATACGTGTATTTGCACGTGTCTTGACTTACATATCCAAAACTTTGAATTAAAATTTTCATTTTGGCTTGTTTAGCCTTACAGAAATCATAATTAATTGTCCATACAGAGAAGTGGAGAACCACAACAGTTTGTGAATGAACTGAACAAGTAAGGAAGGGTGTGCATGCAAAAATTTTTGGGTGGGCATATATTCATTTTTATAGCCTTTTTTTATTATTATTATCAAAGATCAAAAGTTACACAAAAATGATTTTATCTTAGAGAATTGAATGTGTAATGGACAAGCTATGTATTTATCTTGGATTTTTTAAAAATAAAAAATCACAATTTTCCCTTAGCATAATAATGTTGGTAAAATTGGACTATAAGCCCGGTATAGTCCCCAAAAGGACTAATTTGCAAAATGTGCAGTCCACCGGTGACTAGGGCTGGTAAACGAATCAAGCCGCTCGGGTTTGTTTCGGCTCAGTTTGAGCTCGTTCAGGCACGTTCATTTAGACAAATGAGCGAGCTTGAACAAGTTTTAAAGCTCGGTTAGGCTCGGGACCTGAATCGAGCTTCATTTTGTGTTCAAATTCGACTCGCTTGTGTTAGAAAAACTTAGTTGAAGCTTGACTAAACTTATTTATAAAATCAGAACATTAAATTAATACAAAGTTATGTTCGTTTAAACTCATGTACTTGACTCATTTAGGCTAAAATTTTATTTTCAATCCATAAAAACCCTAAAATGAAGAAGAACGCTAGGCTCGTTAACTTGGCTCGATTCGGCTCGACTCGTTTATAAACGAGCCGAGCTTGAACATGTCAAAGCTCGACTCGTTCGGCTCGTTTACCACCCCTATCGGATCAAACTGTAATGTGCAGAAAAAAAAGTCTAGCTACTCCTCTTCACAAGACATTTTAAGGAAAATGGTAGGGAAGGTTATGATTATTTTTTCTGAAGTACAAATTGACTAATTAAATATTTTATTAATAAAATATAGGATTTTTTATTTTTACATCCCTACAAACCATCATATTTAGCGATCGCTCCCTCATTTTTTCGTATTTGGGTTTTACTCCCCAGATTTAAAGGATAATTCCTTTTTACTCCCTATCAATGACAAAAAAGAAAATTAAATAATTTACAGATAGGTCCCTCTCAGGGAGTAAAAATGAATTATCCTTTAAATCTGGAGAGTAAAACCCAAATACGAAGAAGTGGGGGAGCGATCGCTAAATACGATGGTTTGTGGGGAAATAAAAATAAAAAATCCTAAAACATAATGTACATACTCATAAAAATTGAATGCACTTTTTAAAATGTTTTTCATAATGTATATAGATTGAGATGACATGGTAAATATTAAATATTGCTTTAGACAATTCATGACAACTGTGGATGAAATAGTAAAACGAATTGAGTATATGAACGCCAATACTTTAAGGGTCAAATTGTAATTTGATTAAGATAAAAATAGTTTTGACATGCCTCACCTACCACTTAATATATTATATATATAATAGCATCCAATGATCCCATCATGTCTTTTACTTCTTATCAAGATTCCCTCTCTTATCAAGTTTGATACATGTCTAAAACATACAATGTATTTTTTTTATCTAATAAGATATATATATTTTTATTTAAATATGTACTTCATTGTTAGATAATCAGAGGATTTTTTGCATGTATACCATACAAAAACATACTATTTATTTTTATATCACTTTAAATAACTTATTTATTTTTACACCATTGGAATATGTAGAAATTATGCATATTTATCATTCTAGTTAACTTCTATCTAAATTTATATTAAAGCAGTTAAAGTCTTGAAAAAATGACAAAATTATCTTTATTTTTTATTTTGCATATTTTACCTTACCAAATACAATATTCATATAAATAAAAATATTAATATTAACCTAAAAATGATAAATTTCATCTAAAATCAAAACATAAAAATTACACATACAAACTAATTATTATTAAAGTCACAGTATTTAGTAATACTTACTTTAATAGAAATAAAATAAAATTGTTTTGAGAATAATTAATTATATATATTACAAAATGACAAATTTAAAAAAAAAACTAGATATTGATTGGAAGAAAATGAAAGAAGAGATAAGGTTAAATGGCTCATGATTGATTTGAAAAGAATAAGAAATTAATTAGGTTATGATGTTTAATTATTTACATTATGTTGATGTTATTTATGTTTTTTTTACTTCTTGGTTAAGAATTAATTGTGATTGAGTTATATATTGGTTAAAAAAGATAAAAGAGAGGTATAGTTTTTCATTAAAAAAAAATATAATGGTATAAAAATAAATATGTTATGTGTGATTGTATAAAAATAAATGACATAATTTTTTTTTTAAGTATGCATGCCAAAAAAAAAACCATAATTAAAACATGTGAGAGTATCCTAACATACTTTAAAAGAGTACTATTATATCCATTTTTTTCTCAGTTTAAAACACAGTTATATAACTCGTTACAGATTCAACAAAATATATATCTTGTTAGATGATGCATATATTTCACTAAAAAAAAATTTACACTTATTAAAAATAGATTAATTCAATTCGAAATGGAGCTATAAACATTTTTTTATTAAAACATATACACAATAAAATATTTATTGAATGAATCATTTTTCATTTTAAAACCCAAAAACGTACAAAGATCCCCAGCAAAGGGGGTCCCTTATCCAAGCAAATGCCACGTGTACGGTAGAGATCTGATCAGTTCCGTCTCATCGGGGAGTGCTGACTCAGCACTGGACGGGCGGGAACGGATAACGCTAACAACGCATTAATTGATATTATTATTGATATCCCCACCAACATAAAAACCAAAATGACAAAAAGCGGAATAACGAACTACAGAGCGCCACGTGTCCGGACGTCGGTATCTCCACTAAACCATGACGCGATGGACCGGCGCCGCTCGAGGCCTATAAATTGAACATGTTTTCATCACAAAATATGCACTCTCTCACTTCCCTTCTTCTTCTTCTTACTTTTGAGAGACAGAGAGAGAAGTTTTTGAGTTTTTATTGGTTTTTTATCTGAAAGTGAGAATGTGTGGGATATTGGCAGTGTTGGGTTGCTCTGATGATTCTCAGGCGAAGAGGGTTCGAGTTCTTGAACTCTCTCGCAGGTTTGTGAATGAATGAAAGTGATATCAATTTTATGTTGTTCTATTAGCTCTTCAATTATAAGGTTTTTTAATTTAAAAAATAAAAATGTGATTTAAAAAGTTAAATGCAAAATCTACCTTCAGATAGCATTGTATGTTTATAATAATTATGTATATATTTCGTTGAAATTTTGAATCATTGATTTTTTTTATCATTCTAAAAATGATGTTTTGGAAGTAAAAGGAAAAAAATTCTTTCTTTTTGTTTGGACGGAATCATTTTTTACCAGTTTTGAATTTATGAAATCACTTTTTTAAATTTAGTTGTCGTGTTCGCAGTGTAATAAGTATTGCCATTATATTATTATATATATGTATATAAAAATATGTCCTTTAATTTGGGTAGTAAGTTTGGTAACGTGAAGATATATTTCTTTGGGTACAATGATTTTGACGGAAGAAAGATTGAGCAAATGAACAGTTTGGAAGGTCAGAATGGCAATTTTTATTTTTAGATAATTTTTTTTTTAATTTCAAAACTGACCTTGGACCAATATTAATTGTAAACGCTTTTTTACGCCTCCTACACATTTGTAATCACATCTATTATGCAGATATTTCAATTTTAAATTTTTTTGTTTATGAGATTAAAAATCTTATCTGAATTATAAATATTAAAATTTAAATTTTTTTATGAATAGATTTGATAAATATGTTATGGATAAGATAAATTCATGATACATCATTTTACAGAGGTGTCAGCGTTGACACAGTCAAATTGGACCTATTTTGCAATTATAACCGGCCCAATTTTAAAATTTAAAAAATTGAGACAAAAATTTCATATTGTCCAAACAAATATTTCTGTAATTATTCTTTTTTTTTTTTGTCTAAAATATCTCTCCTTCCAAAAAAGAGATCAAAACGACACAAATAATTTCCTTCTGCTCCCTATTCACTCATAATTCAATATGCAAAATGCATGGATCACTCTCTCATATTTCTCTTTGAAGCTTTCCTTTGTGGTATGGTGAACATTGGTTTGAGATTGTTTCACATTTAGGAAACCATACACATAAAAAGTTAAGTTCTTTCATCAACAGGGGACCTTTTTTTGTATCATATATTTCTCAAAAAAAAAAAAAGAAGAAAAGAAAACATATCTGTCTGTTGTCTTCCTATGAAATTCAATGATTGGGTATACCTGTTTTGGTGATGTTTTTCATATGTAAGACTGAATACAACTTATACTAAAAATTTAGTGATGCTTAATTATTACTCATATACTAGTTAGCTTGATTGGTGACAGACTGAAACATCGGGGACCAGACTGGAGTGGGCTCTACCAATATGGAGACTGTTTTTTGGCTCACCAGAGGCTTGCAATCATAGATCCTGCGTCTGGAGATCAACCACTCTACAACGAAGACAAGTCCATCGTTGTCACGGTAATATATGAATTGACCCTGTCTTTATGTAAATTCAATCTGGTTTTGTTAGATAACAATTGACTGAGGTGGTTGATGTTCTTTAATAGGTGAATGGGGAGATTTATAACCATGAAGAGCTGAGGAAACGCTTGTCTAACCACAAATTCCGAACGGGCAGCGACTGTGATGTTATAGCTCACTTGGTGAGAGTCTGTTTTTTCATTGAATAATATATGACTTACTGAATCATCTCTTGATAGGTTGATAGAGGTACCGCTCTTTAGTAAGGGGTTCTGGTTTCAAGTCTTTCTCCAGGAGAAGATTTGAATCATAAAACAAACAAACACTTGCCAAGAAAATAATATTTTTGAATAGTTGAGTTCTTGTTTCTATGATGGTTCTATTTGGATTTTACAATTTATGATTTAATATTGGACTATTGTGATTATTAAATGTATTAACCACCCCTATGACAAGTCCTGTGAATCTTGTTGTGCTTTTGACATCTAAGAAGCTGTCTTCAGTTTTGAATCATTATTTTTGGCTATAGATAAGAAACAATTTTAATGCTTCAAACAAAGTTAAGATATTCCTATAGATTCAGTAGATGAGGTGCTTATGTTCTCTCCAATTGTTTTAATGAATGGGTATTGTTTATTCTGATTTGATAGTATGAGGAATATGGGGCGGATTTTATCGATATGCTGGATGGGATATTCTCATTTGTGCTATTGGATACGCGCGACAACAGCTTCATTGTTGCTCGGGATGCAATCGGAATTACACCTCTTTATATTGGCTGGGGACTTGATGGTACTGTTTCATCTGTAATTGAAATATCAAAATAATTGTTATTATGCATGAATGTTCTGAATTTTTACCTTCTTTACAGGTTCTGTCTGGATCTCTTCGGAGATGAAAGGACTGAACGATGATTGTGAACATTTCGAGTACTTCCCTCCTGGCCACTTGTACTCTAGCAAAGAAGGTAATTAATCATCTTTTCTTACCAAATAATGTGATTTTATTAGAAATGCTCATCATGTTATTTAAGATGGTTTATACTCTTGTTTCTGTATAGGGGATTTCCGGAGATGGTATAACCCCCCTTGGTTTTTAGAGGCTGTTCCCTCAACCCCATATGATCCACTTGTTCTGAGGAAGGCATTTGAAGATGTAGGATTACTGAACTTCTCCCATTATATAGTGATTATTTACTATCCATTGATTTAGTTTGATCAGAAGCTCATGATGCTTTTATCTTTACAGGCTGTTATAAAAAGGCTCATGACTGATGTTCCTTTTGGAGTCTTATTGTCTGGTGGCCTTGATTCTTCCTTAGTCGCTGCTGTTACGGCCCGTCATTTGGCAGGAACTAAAGCTGCCAAGCAATGGGGAACTCAACTTCACTCATTCTGTGTTGGCCTAGAGGTTAGTGAAGGTTTATTCAGTGTATTATTTTCGTATAAATTAAAACTTTGGAAATCTAAGGATGTGTGATATTTTATATCTCGAATCAAGACTAGTGCTTATGCTTTTGCTTCAATTATAGGGATCACCTGATTTGAAGGCAGGAAAGGAAGTTGCTGATTACTTGGGCACTGTTCATCATGAGTTTCACTTCACTGTTCAGGTATTTTAACTGAATCCATCTTTATATGGGGAAAATGAATTTGATAGTTATGTTTTTGAAAGCTGTGTCGCTGTGATTGATAGGATGGTATTGACGCTATTGAAGATGTGATCCACCACATCGAAACTTACGATGTGACAACGATCAGGGCAAGCACACCGATGTTTCTTATGTCCCGTAAGATTAAAGCGATGGGAGTTAAGATGGTTATCTCAGGTGAAGGTTCTGATGAGATATTTGGAGGTTACTTGTACTTCCACAAGGCACCAAACAAGGAGGAATTTCACAAAGAGACTTGTCGCAAGGTATAATACAGTCTAAAGAGCAGAGGACTTCATTTTGAAATATAGATCTTTAGTTGATTGGATTTCCTTCAAAACATTGTGAATTGCAGATAAAGGCTCTCCATCAGTACGATTGCTTGCGAGCCAACAAATCAACCTCTGCTTGGGGTTTGGAAGCTCGCGTGCCATTTTTAGACAAGGAATTCATCAATGTCGCTATGAACATTGACCCCGAATCAAAGATGGTATGTGAAGAGGAGCCATAACTTAGTACTATATAATCTTCCTTTCAACAATTCAGCTTCATTTGTAAATATTGGAAATTTATGAATCAGATAAAGCATGATCTTGGGAGGATGGAGAAGTGGGTCCTTAGGAAGGCTTTCGACGATGAGGAAAACCCTTATCTGCCTAAGGTTTGTTTTTACTATTCTCTCGCATTGCATCACTCCAAGTTTATGAAGCTAACAATGATCTAATTCATTTTCGTTTCGAATTCTACAGCATATTCTGTACAGGCAGAAGGAACAGTTCAGTGATGGTGTTGGATATAGCTGGATTGATGGACTGAAAGCTCACGCAGCCGAACATGTATTGATCTTTGTCTCAAACTTCATACAACAATTTTTTTTTGTTGAAATGTTTCAATTCTAAGCAAAAAAAAATTGCAATTGATCACAGGTCACAGATCGAATGATGCTTAATGCAGAACACATCTACCCACACAACACACCTACCTCAAAGGAGGCCTACTATTACAGAATGATATTTGAGAGGTTCTTCCCACAGGTAATACAGATCACATCAGCACTCAAAAAATTCAATCAATTTAAACACTCATTAACAATTCTTCTGCCCCCACAGAACTCCGCTCGCCTCACTGTCCCTGGCGGTGCAAGTGTCGCTTGCAGCACCACTACAGCTCTCGAATGGGATGCTTCTTGGTCTAAAAATCCTGACCCTTCCGGTCGAGCTGCACTAGGTGTCCATGTTTCAGCCTATGATCCTCTTCCGCCTGTTGCACCCAATGTCGAGAAGGTCTCACCCAAGATCCTTAACAAGAAAGCGAGGATGGTCGAAGTAATGTAATCTATATTCAACCCAAAAGACAATAGTATCACTTACATAGTGTGACTAGTGTATACGCATTCGCATGTTTTGGCTTTATGTTATAAGTAAGAATAAAGAAGTTGGTTCCATGTATCTGGCACGCCCGGGAGGCACCAATGTATGCAATCAGCGTATGTTTTCGGATTGGATTTCTGCTCATCTGTCAAAGTCTTGCCATGGGTCTCTGTGTATACTGATGTGTGGCCATCAATTCGATGCTCTGAGAGTTGTGTTATGTTAAGGAAAGTCACAGGAACTTTCATTCTTTGAACAATGCTTTCAACCACCTTCATCAATCTTTTGTCCGAGCCGCTCCCCCAATATCCTCTCTCCAGTACAGGCCTTGTTTCGTTGTAGCATCGGATACCTCCTTTGTGGTGCCAATCTGCACTTCTGCATTTGAAATGGATTCAAAGGTTATGTTTGTGAAATAATCACATGAAGTTTGTTCTGGTTTCAGTCAAAGATCAACACCTCATGTGTGTGGGAGACATAGTAGTGAAGAAGACTCTGGTCTTGTTTGAATTCACTGTTGAATCAACCCAGTTAGCCCAGGTTTTCAATCCAATCCTGTAAGCAGTCACTGCATCTAGCTCTTCAAATCCTTCCTCACCATTTGAAAATGAGCCCCACCTGTGAATCAAAACATGCTACATTTGAATAATTTGAATGAATTATAGATATTGAATTGTATATTTTCAATGATATCAACTTACAGAGACTTGATTTTAAGGCCACTCATCCACCAGACATAAGTGTTGAACAGTAGAACATCCACCCCTTCCCAGTTCTTTGCGTGCTTTGCGATGGCGTCCACCCTGAGAATTCTCTTATCCGGGTCACCTATGATGTGTTCATCGGAGTTTGACTCAATGAGGAATGGTGCCCAATAGAACTCCACCGTCGCGTTATACTCCTAAAAGATGGTTACAGTCAAATGAATCGATTTCAACTTTGGGATAGGGATCAAGCAGGGGCTTGGTCTCATTAGGCTCGATCAGTCTCTAATAAGATACTGAATTGTGACATGTTCATGTTTAACATGCAAATAAATTTGTGAAAGTTTTCAATCGTTTTTGTCACAAGTTAATCTCCTATTGGAGATTGACTAAACCTAATGGGATGCAGTTTTGATTGTATTCTATCTCCTCAATATCATGTAACATTTAGCACTGGTACTACCTTGGCTCTGAAAACGGACAATATTCGTCCTCGCTTCATTGACTTCTGCTCTTTCGGCAAATGAGACTCGATCATGCATACAAAGGACTGCCATTGTCCTCTCTGTAGCGAGTCCCCGACAAACATGATTCTCTTCCCCCTCAGCTTTTCGAGAGTGATTTTAGCATCAAATCTGAATTAACAAATGATCAAAAACATTAAGGTTCGTTTAGTAACTCTGGTCCAGAATAAGAAATTGCCTCCACATGAATCATAAATTGCATGGGAGGGAAGAATATGGAATGAAGGATTCCAAACACCATTTAACTAGGCATTCCAATAGAATGAGAATGAAAATAAATGTCGAATTGGTCCTAAGTATTAGCACACATTGCCTCTATATGAAGCAAATTCCAACCTTGGCAAAGAACAGTCATCCGGTTTCCACTCCCAGTGTCGATAATCGCTGTCCGGCCTCCCGTTCTTCACGCATTCAAACTGGCGATCAATGTACGGGCAGGTCCTGTCAGAATATAGAGGCCTAGCCGAGCTGTTGAACACCCACTTCCCTTTCGTTACGCTGCACTTGTTCAGATCGAAGACGGGCTTCTCTTCGTCTTCGAGATTGTCTTCTAGCAATGACAGGTCTTCATTTTCGCCTACCCAATAAGATCACATGTGATACAAACTAATGAAAAATGTTACAACAACTTTAAGAGGTGAAGACAGTTGAACTAACTACCTGTGTTGGGATCACTAGTATTGGTTGTTGTGCACTGTTTAGAGCATGATCTGAGCTTGAACATCGAAGAGCGAGTGAGAGTCCTTATGTCTTCTGCGTATAAGATCACAGCGAGTGCGAACACGCATACGATGATGGTTGTTACAGAGAGAGGGAGCTTGCCTGTGAAGGACTTCATTGTGTCTGTACAGAGAGAGATAGACAGAGAGGAGACAAGAGAATGTGATGAATATATGTGGTTGTTTAAAAGAGAATGATTTGTGGGAGGGGGGGGGGGGTTGATATTGAGTAGGAGTGAAGTTAAAGCTATGTGTTTTTGAGTGGTGGGGAGTTCTACTTTTGGTGTGGGTTTATTTTCTGGTGGAATGACAATGTCTTTGATAGGAAAAAAGTGACATTTTTTAGTGATCCAACCACTCTTCATTACTTGCTTAGTGTATTGAAAATATGGTTCAAAATTCAGAGTCATGGATGTGCAATTCAGAAGAAATAATCAAAGTTGATAGATTTGCGAATTTGATTTTTTTGGGATTGTTTGTTTTTCTTTTTATTCCTCCATAAAAATTCATCACTTTCACATGTAGATGTAGACAATTTATCAATCAATATAAATCCTCCATTCTTATGTGGTTGTCAATTGATTTTTTCTTACCTAGATTTAGAATTATGATGAACATGGCCTATCTAACCACATACCTTTTTTAGAATTTTAAAAGTGGAATCCAGTTAGATTTAAAAGAAATGTAGGATCTTGTGATCTATTGCCACTGCATGTAAAGTTTGGCTCAATAAATTTAGTCAAATTTGAGAAGGATGTGTGAGCAGAAAATGAAAGAAACCTGTGTGTCTTGAGACTTGGTGGATTCGAAGTGGTTTCTTCATCTATCACACTTTAGATGACTCTAAAAAAAAAAAATTACAAGGCATGCTACATGCATTATATTGATCTGTTGAGATGTAATTATTTCTATTAGAGAGTGGACAATTTATAAACTTGACCCATATTTAGCAAGCTTTGAGAGGCATGATTAAAAAAAAAAATTTAGGATTTGTTTATTTAAGCATGGATCAGCATTTGATGGCTTTAGCTTCACAAAGTCTAAATAAGAGCACAACAATGAAATGTTAGGCTCATTGGATCTCATCTAGTGTGAGTAATGATTTATCATAAATATTTTTAATTGCCCAAAATTATCCTAATAATTATTATTAAAATGTCACCAATAAATTTTTATTTGTTGTTCCTAACACCACCATCTGGGATCTTTCACTGAGCTAATTAATATTTTTTAGTGAAGCTTTATACATCCCAGTAACACATTTGGCACTATTTGTAGTCTCGTATTTTAATATGATTGTGTATATATTTATATGAAAGGACATTCATTATTGTAAGCTCTACATTTCAAGGTATATATGTATAAAAGTGATACTGAAAAATGATTGAATGTATTTTTACTCTCTTGAGTGCTTCTGTTATGCAGTCTATTTTGTTGCAAGTGGTGATTAGGAACGTGTGTGTGTGTGTGTCCTTTAGGCATTAATACACAATTCACTATTTTTTTTAATAATTTTAATAGTAGAAAATGTAATTTTATTTCAATTCATAATTAAATCACATGGGGGGTATAAGAAGATTAAAAGGGACATTAATATAAATTTCATCATACTTTTGTTAAATTAAATCAAAATCATCTTGAGAGTCTGAGAGCAAGCATAGTGGGGCTCGCCCAAACACTTCCACACAATTTTTTTATAAGTACCTAACCATTTTTAAAAAAATTAGGGTAATTAGCACTTTTAACCCCGAAAAAATAAATATTCGCAAAAATAGCCCCATCCCTCGAATATTAGCAAAAACTAGCCCCGGTGAGAGATTACACTGGAGACGGATTATATATAATCCGTCTTCAGTGGTAATTTTTTTTAAACAAATGAGAACTGGGCAGCGAGAAAAAACACAGGTGACGGCATGTATACATGTCGTTCCCCTGGAAACGGCATGTATATATGCCGTCACCATGAAACGGCATGAATACATGCCGTTTCCCTGGAAACGACATGTATACATGCCGTTTCCAGGTCGTTTCCAGGCCTTCAATGCCTTTTTTTTTTGGGTTCACCTGCATGAAATCCTGCTTGAACAAAAAAATCCATTTTAATGACTAATTTCAAAACACAAATGAAAATGCATAAATATAAACACAAATTTGTACATCACTAAATATTCCAAACATGTATGTCGTTCCATAAATACAATCATCCAAATATTTTCATAAATCCTTTCTTTTTAACTTTTCTTGGAGCAAGAGGTGCTGATGAAGAGGGTACATCAGTTGCTGTGGATGGCACACCTGATTGTGGCGGTGTGGTAAATTGTTCGTCCGATCCCCGACCAGCAGTAGTAGAAGAAAATCAAACCCTGCTTGGTCCACGAATATATGTCTGGAGTGTCATCTGTGGAGCTTGATCTGAAACTGGGGCTGATTGTTGTGGTTGCTCATCGATTTCTGCCTCGAGTCGTACATCACTGAAGAACTCATCAATTGTGAATTCAGTGTGAGCGAAACTATAATCCACCACATCCTCAGCATCATCAGCATCTGCAGTGGCACTGGAGGTACTCGAATGTTGTTCTCTGTCTCCCATCATCGCCTCCGCATAGTCACGTGCCACAGCAATGATACGACCCCACTCATCGCAGTTGGGGTATAACACCAACCCCCTTGCGAGCACCTCACTGATGTTCTGCATAACCCCCCCTGTTAACAAAAGGTTAAATATATTAACAATTGTTATAAATCCGTGATTAATTTCTAAAAATTTAACACACATATAAAATTCTTACCGAGTGAGGTGCGACATAGCCTGGATGGTACTGTGGGGGTGGTGGAGGTGTGATGTGTCTGACTGTTCTCTCCCAGTACCACTCCATATATCTCCTCGAACTCCGGGTGGCAGAGAACTGGTGGATGTGATCCAAGCGTTGGTCCCAACGCTCGATATAAGTCTTGTGAAAAACCATCCAATTAACATCCTGTCTACCTCTCCTGTTTACCCGGTCGATGGCCTCCACATCAGCTGGAATGTCCTGATGCCATCCAAATTGACGTGCGACTCGATCTGGCACGTGCATCTCCACAATATCATAGCATATGAGTGGCACCCTAGCCGTCCACCACTCCATATGATCCATACATGCAGGTGGTAGCGCCTCATATGTGGAAGCATAAGGTTGCCATATAACCTACAAAAAATGAGAAGTTTGTAATTAGTGTCACAATTAACATGTTCCTATATGATGTGTGAAATATAAATATAATTGTATACTCACTTGCGACCCTAGCTGATAGTCGAGTTGTGCCCTGTAGTATATGAGAACACGTGCATTTTCATCGAACCTCTGAGTCACCTTCCACCTGAAATCCAAATCCAAATAAGTGTAACCTCTTATTTTTTGTGAACTGACGAAAGAATATAAAAATAAAAACATTACCTTGCTCCCAATGGTCGATCTCCAAGAGCAAAATCTGGATCATGTAAATCCGGTCGTCCCACGTGAATCTCTCCCACGACCATAACTGCGTCAAAAAAAAAATCATAAGTGTGATAGTTAAAAAGCTAAGTAATATAATGAAAGAAAATTAGGAGATTTAATCTTACTTGTAGCAGAGAATAAAAACCATGAGATCCTACCGACATCTTCTCTCCAAGCACACTACCTCTATACAACGCTTTATACAAGTGGGCCAAAGCAGCTGCACCCCATGAACCAGCATCCTCAAGATCTCCAAGCAAATAAAGGTAACACGCATGTATCTTATTTCCTGTGCCATAAGCGAAAATGGTCGATCCAAGCACAAATAAGAGATATGCACGTGCATACTGCTGGAGGATATCGTCATCCAAATCAACATCTGGTATGATGCTGAAGATTTCTTTAAGCCAGAAGAGAAATTCTTCCACCCTTGATCTTATCTGCAGGGGGCCAACACCTAACAGCTCCTCACAAACGCCAGCCCAATCGTCGCAATCAGTGATACCGGTCACGGTCTTGCCATCAATGGGAAGTCCTGTCAAAACAGCAACATCCTGAAGTGTGATAGTCATCTCGCCATGTCGCAGATGAAATGTGTTGGTTTCTGGTCTCCATCTCTCAGTCAATGCTTGCAAAAGACGATGATCTGATCTGGTATATCCCATCTGTGTCAAATAGTACAACCCTGACTCCCTCACGTATGACTCGATGCGTGAATCCATGACCCAATGACGCAATGCCAACATGTGGATCGTGAACTTTGAGGTGTCGGTATGTATGAGGAGTTTAATTTTTAATTAAATAATAAAATTCATATATGAATAATTGAACAAGCGAAAAACTGACCAATTTTCATACCTTGCCCTGAAATCCATGACGACACCTATGGGATCCCTGAAAATACAACAAATCATCAACCATGGGTCCATGCCACTCACGTATGTCCATCACCTGTAAAGAGAACACAAATTAGATGTACACTCAAATAACTGAACATTCATCATATCATATCACAATCATATTAAGCATTTTTACCAGCATTTGTATTTCTGGTTGGACATTTATTTTTTCTGTGGCCTTTGTGGTGACATATTGAACATGTGTATCTTAGGCTAGGATCCCTAGAGTCCATGTGCATACGTTGGCGAGTTGACACGGGGCGCCCCGCTTGTCTCCTAACATTCGGTGGGATGAAAATTGGATCGTTTTCTGTAGGAATCGGCCACCGACTTTTATCATCAACAGAGTGGAATCGGGGTTCATAAGTGTGTCTATATGACTTTGAGGAAAACCAATGTGACACATATCTCCCAGGATTGATACGTGCATACCCGCAAGCCGCTATGACATGTGCACATGGATAGTGAAACAATCTCGGAACATGACATTGACAATCTGCATGGTCAGAATACAAGAAGACAGTGTACATAACCGCATTCTTGTCTTGGATATTGAATTCTGACCTATCAAGCCTTCTTACTAGCATCGCCCTTGTATCATGTGCAATCCTCTCCAAATATTGGTGCATTGATGGCACATGTTCACCCGACATGCCCTCGGCCGACTCACGCCTCATATAAAAATACTCTGACAACCGTATGAATGTCTGTTGTAATATGGTAGTGACTGACAATCCTCTTACACATTTCAATACACTGTTCAAGCTTTCTGCTCTGTTGGTGGTCATCGTGCCATGACGACGACCATCGTCATAACAAAGGGCCCATGTTTGTGGAGGGACTTGATCAAGCCAAGTGCGAGCTTGCGGGGAGGCACTAAGAATCTTTCGCATTTCACCAGCAAATTGGTTTTGGCACTTCAAAGTGGCAGCCCTCCACACCTAGTCACTCAACTCCTTTGTTTTAACATTTTTTTTGAAGTTGTCTATCATGTGTCTCATACAAAAACAATGGTGCCATGTCACATTATTGGCTGCCTCAATATCTTTCATGCCGGCTATGATGCCCAAATGCCTATCAGATATGACACACATATTGTTTATACAACCAACAAAAAAGAATAAGTTCCATAGGTCCAACTGCTTCTGTTCTCAGATTCAACTATAGCAAATGCTATCGGAAGCAAACCATTTTCTGCATCGCAAGCAGTAGCTATGAGGAGATTTCCTTTGTATTTTCCATAGAGATGTGTTCCATCGATGCAAACCAATGGACGGCAATGTTTGAAAGCCTCTAAGGCTGGTCCGAATTCCCAAAAAACACGTTGAAACTGCCGGATTGGTCTACCTATGTCATTCTCTTGTACGACAGGGCCTTTGAAGAACACACATGTTCCTGGATTAGACCTCCTCAGTGCATCAACATATAGAGGCAACTCAGCATATGACTCCTCCCAATTTTCAAATATCCTCTCCATAGCCTTCCATTTGGCACTGTGTGTCTTTGAATATGAAATTGTGTAGTGATGATCAGCACGTATCCTGTCCATTATCTCAGTAGGACTGATTCTCAAATTATGACGAATCGTTGGCATAATCAGCTGTGAGATATAATCAGAAGTAAATTGTCTGTGATTTGAACTGAGTAAATGATCCAAGCATGTATGAGGAACTCTCAGAGTTGAAATCTTAAACATTTCTGAACCACCGACCCTCCTCGCATATAATCTCCAATTACATTCATCGTTTATGCACTGAACGACGTATTTTTCTACATTTGATTTCACCACCTGACACTGTACACATTTCTTTATGCTCCAAGGTCGGACAGCATTAATGAATGACTTCTTATTTGCGAAAAGCTGACAACCTGAAGTTCATTACACGAAGAAGATCTGATTTCATAAATGTGTGGATGGACATTTTCTGCCACTGCTTGCTCCATAAGGAAATGTGTAGGATACATTTGAGGAACACTATATTCATGGATGGCAACTGTCTCCACATCATGGTCATCCTCAGTATCAGGTCCTTCAACCCAGTAATCTCCACGATCCTCTTCTCCTTCTTCGGTATCTTCTTCTTCTTCAGTATCCCCTCCTTCAGGATCTTCTTCTCCTCCTCCTTCTTGAACTTCTTGATGTGTTTCATAGTTTACTTGAATATCGTCAGGAATATCATTCCAACCCATGTCATGAAATGGGGACCTATAAATACAAATAGACTATACTTACACATATGAATACCCCCACCAAAAACATTCTATAAATACACAATACTTACACATGTGGTATATTGACACTCCCATGGCATTGGTCGGTGTTGCATCAATCAAATCTTCTTGGGTACACGGAATGAACGACGACCCTGAAGGTTGATATGGATCACAAACAATGGAGGGATATGAATCTTCTGCATCATAATTCATCGCACCACGACCTCTTTGTATGATCTCTTCCTTCTCTAACCATATTTGAATGACATGCACGTGTTTAGGATACAACATTATCATCACTTTCACACCCATATCATCTTCGAGAGGGGCACCTAAACTCTTTCCAACGTGAGTGGGATGCACAACACTCATGGACAATTTGTAACGACTTGGATCGGTCTCCGTCAAATGGTACATCATTTGGAGTAAATCGACATAAGATATCCTCTTATTTATGATGATGATTTTTCTGGTACCACCTTCATAAAATGAAGTATTTTCACGTTGAACAATCCTCCCGTTAAAAGAGTACATCAACAGAATATCGGATTTCTTCACCATTTAAACCATAAACTATTCAACTTAGTAAATATATTTCTAAACTGATAAAAAAAATTCATCCAACCAATCCATCCATGCCATTATAACATTCATGCAACACATACAAAGTATATTTCCTAAATGGCTTTCGAATTTTTTAAAATGTTTTTTAAGCGGCCATCTTATTTTTTCCGAAGGCCCCTAAATTTTTTAAAAAGTTTTTATATGACAATCAAATTTTTTAAGATATAAAAGTTTTTTTTTCACAAGTAAGAAATTTTAAATAAATTAAAAAAAAAATTACATTTAACTTAACAAAACATCATACATTACCCATGCCAATAATAAATATATTCAACATTCAACATTTAGGGTTTTGATAAAAAAAAATAAAAAATTTATTAATAAAATCAAAACAATTGATAAATAAATAAATAAATTTAAGAACATTTAGGGCTTTTGATGTTTACCTTTGGATTAAAAGTTTTTCAAGTGAGAAAAATTGAATTCTCGGGCTTGGTAGGGAGTGGGTGGATGAAAGAGGGAAAAAAAAGAGGGTGAAAATGGGGTTTTTTGGGGATGAAAGAGGGCACCGGATGTTTATATCCCGTGCCCTGGAAACGGCATGTATACATGCCGTCACCTGTGTTTTTTCTCACTGCCCGGGTCTCGTTTGTTTAAAAAAATTTATCACTGGAGACATATTATATATAATCCGTCCCCAGTGTAATCTCTCACCGGGGCTAGTTTTTGCTAATATTCGAGGGGTGGGACTATTTTTGCGAATATTCATTTTTTTCAGGGTTAAAAGTGCTAATTATCCAAAAAATTATTCATAAAGAAGAAAAAAAAGGTAGTGAGGATCCTTTCTGAATGTGGGCTCTAAACCAAGTTGATCCTGAAATCTGAATGGATGAATTTGTGTCATTATGAAAACATTATCAACCGGCCTAATCACGCGGAAATTGAATTTTATGGAACTCCTAAACATGAAAAAAACAGAGATTTATTGAGGTCCAATTGTGCCTGAAAATTTTTCAATATATCTGCGTTACACTAAAATGAATATATTTTATCTATACATGAAAAGATAAATCAATTTATTTTTTTATTTCTCTTCAGTATTTGATCCATTGACTCCTTTTAAAGATATGGGTGGTGCTTACCAACTTAACCAAAGCTTTTGATTCACCACATCAATTTCTTAGGCAATATAATTTTGAGGTTTGAATCAAGAAGTATATCACTACATTCATGAAATGTCAAAATCCCTAGGGCAATTGCCTTGTTCCCTGCACAAGAAAGGTCACTGTCATAAAAAGGTTTGTCTGTGGACTTGAAATTATGTCATTTGAATTCCAACTTACATAAATGGACCCATCTTATTTTCAATTGATGCATGGGTTGAGTCGATATTTCACCTCGGAATTAGAAATCAAAATTTTTTATTTTTTTATAAATAATTATTCACATTTTATTCAAAATTTATATTTAATGAACTAAATAACAAAAATCTTATTAGAATGTTTTTCAACAAAAATAATTAAAAACATAAAAAAAAAGACTCATTCAATAGATATAGTTATTTATCCCCAGTGATCTAATTTTTGAAAAAAATTTTGTGAGTTTGCCGAATGAGAAAGAAGGGCGTACGAATAGGGGTTGGCAACGGGACGGGCAGGGCCAGCCCATTGAAACAGTGCCCAAGCCCGGCCCTGGGCCCAGACCCACGGGCCCGGGCCGGTCCAGCCCGTGGCAAAAAAAGGGCCCAGGCCCTGCCCACGGGCCCGGGCCTCATGGGCCGGGCCTGGGTTCGGTCCCACAAGCGGGCCTACGGGCCAAAATTCAAAGCATTTTATTTTTTTATTTTACGTTATTTATTTGTATATAATGTTAAAATAACACAAAATTTAAAGTATAATGCTGAAAAAAATATTTATATCTATTTAATTTTCAAATAAAAATATTAAATTAATTAATTACTTAAAAAAATGAATAACTACATGTACTTAAATAGGTTGACACCTACATAAATGTTAATAATTTGTATAACTCAACCACAATTCAAATAAAAATTACACGTTACTAGTTTATTAGATTGCCCCCCAACAGGCCTACAAGCCGGGCCCGCGGGCGGGCCTACAGGCTAGCCCGAACGGGCTGGGTTCGGGCGGGCCTACGGGCCGGGTCCGAGCCCCAGAACCAGGCCCAAGCCCGGCCCGCCCTTAAAACGGGCCGGGCTTTCGAGCCTCGGGCCTGTTGAAGACCCTTACGTACGAAGGGTCTTATCCGAAAAAATGGTTGAAATTCCAAATTACGAGTTTTTGTCTTGCCCGAAGCATCCAAACATACTTAAAACTATCAGGAGAAACAACATGATTTTATATCTTTTCTCCATATTTGTGGTGGAGAATTAACAGAGAATGGAAGTGAATACCGGAGAATAGTTTTATTCGCTGTTTTTTTTTTTCAAATAAACCTTGATTGTTATATCTTAATAAACTATGATAATACCTTATGATTATTCTAAAGAAATGCCGGAATAGTTTATTAGGGTTTATCTATGTCAATCGATAAAATTACTTTTATATGTCCTTTTAAATTTTTTATCTCACCTAATAGTCTCACTCACACATTCAAAAAATTATCACATTTATTAAATCAATCACACATCTCTTGCACTTATTTAAAGGTATAATTGTCATATAAAAGCCATAATCTATGTGCTATGAATTTTAAAAATATATATATACCAGTAAGAGTTTGTTCACATTTTCTACTCTCACAAATAAATGGTTCAAAAAAATATTTTTATTCATCACTTATCATCATTTTATCTAAGATGAACAAAACGATCAAAATATTATTTTTACATTTTTCAATTAGAATAACAGAAAATACAATCAAATAAAAATTTGCTTATTCAACATACCCAGTATAGTTATTAAAAGCGAATAAACCTATGTCATACCTCATACGGGCCATTTGAGAAATCGTATAAATTGTTAATGTTTCCTTTATCTCTGTGAACACTCCATATACTAATACAAGTGATTTTATTATGTATGTACTAATTTGTTAATGTGATAAACTTTTGAAGATAAATTATCCCAAATTAAAGTGATAAAACATTCATTATTTTTGTCTTTATTCTTATTTTTATCAAGAGGTGATAAATGTTTTTCAACCCATTAAAAAAAAAAACTCCCCATTTCATTTTTTTTAATCAAGTGAAGTTTCGCATTTTACCATGATTATTTTTATAACAAATTATACAAGCTATTCTTCCCTACTCATTCATATTTATCCACTTATACCACCACTTATCCCATTATTAAATCATCCATAAAAATGCACCATGACATGTCAGAATTTATGGAACCATGTGATTGTAATCCACTGCTTTTGTATGATTAATGAATGATTTGATGTTTTCTCCTTTTTCTCAATCCTTCAAACTTAGATAAAGAATCTGGGGAGGGCTCCCCCACAACACAATGAACATTGGCTCTCCAACCACTTAGTCTAACCTTTGCATTCTAGTAGTGGATCAAGTTGGGTTGAAAGAAATGTAAGATCTTATGATCTAATTGGTGCTACAAATAAAATCTTGGCTCAATAAACAATTCTTATTTGAGAATGATGTGAGAGCAGAAAATAATGAAAGTAACTGCTGTCCTCATTCATAATACAAGGCATGTTTCATGCATTATATTGATCTGTTGAGATATAATTATTTCTAGCAGAGTGGTCAATTTATTAATTGGAACTTTGTAACAAGCTTTTGAGTGGCATAATTAGCAATGTTTTTTTAGGATTTGTTTATTTATGCATGGATGATGGTTTTGGCTTCAGATCTTAAATTTCTGCAACGTTTGGTCTGCTGCTCTCAGAGCACAAAAATCTTGGGCTGTGTTCATCTTGTGTGAGTAATGATATGATGGATATTTTTAATAGCCCAAACTTATTAAGGGTAACTCCATTTTTTTTAAAAAGGCCTGGACAAAGCGATATGATATCTACATTACTAATATGACGTTGTTACACTTAATTTTTTTTATAGTCTAAAATGCATTCTTATATACCTCGTTAGAAATCCAGTAAAATTAGGCGATTTATATATCTCATTAAAATTTTTCTTAAATTTAATAAAAATGGACTCATCTAATTTAAATAGAGCATTATGCATTTTTTTTATCAAAATATATGCATCATAAGATGATGTTTACTATTTAAAAATAAATAAAAACATGTGTGGTATGAGTTTTAGACTGTAAAAATGATTGAGTTTAACTTTTTTCATTACTAATATTAAGCGGGCATGACTACAGAGTACATGTTTGTTAAAACTTATAATCTGCGGATTATAGTTTTTAGCTTAAAATAAACAGTTGTTGCATGTTTGTTTAAACTTATTGGAACTTATTTAAGTTAAAAACAGCTTAAAAAATCATAATCTCTAAGCTGGGGAAGGGATGCTTTTGATATTATAGCTTATAGAAGGCATTAAATTTTTTTATTTTGGACACTCATGCCCTTAAACTTTTTTATTAATAATATGTGTATCTATTTTTTTTATTACAACAAAAATTACTAAACCATTTTTCATCTTCTCAATTTTTTTACTATTACAAAAAATACATTATCAATTTTTTTTTATAATTCCATTTGTCACTCAATTTATTAAAACTCTATAATGTAATATTTGAAAAATATTATAGTGATTTTGAAATATTATTCATGTTAATTTAATTTTCTTTTAAATATTTATAAAATTGATTTTATATGTAATAATCAACTTAAACATAAATAATTTTTTTACTTCTATAGTGTAGGGTTATTTTTTACAATTGTACAGCAAAAAACTATTTTACAACTTATTAAACAAACATTCATTGGTGTTTATTTACTACTTTTAAACAGTTACAACAAACATGTTTACAACTTATTAGAAAATTTATAATCTATAATCTATAAGTTATAATCTATAATAAGAAAATATAAGCTGCAACAAACATGGCCAAAACTTATAGAGGGGTAAAGTCCACAGTACACAGTGGCTTGGTCGTAGTTTGTGCTTAACATATTATTATGGAAAACATTTAGAATTTCAATATGTTTTGAATTTTTTTGTAAAAGTACATATTTGTATGATAAAATACATATTTGGGTTAAAGACTTGTATAGGTAATCCCATATAAATCCCTATTAAAGTTGGGATACACATATAAATTCTTGAAAACTCTCAAAACTTCATTTACATCCTTATTGTCAACAAAATTTAACTATGATTCAACCTACTTTAGTTAATTCTAACACATACTATGAACCGATTAAATTATCCATAATTTTCTTACCCATCCAAACAATGTCAAGGTAAAAGATGAATTATAAAAGTTCTTCTATAAATGTAATTTGATCTTTCGTGGGGATTAATTTGCAATTGTAATTGTTTATAAGAATTGTAATGTCTACACAAGAATATGGTGATGAACTATTATGAGAATATTCCGTTAAATTTTGATGAAAATTTTACTTAAGGATGATAATTGGATTTTTGTGAGTTTTTAAGGACTTGTGTGTGCGTCCCAACTTAGAAAAGAACTTATATGAGATTACCCATATATGAATGTAAATGTCATTAACCCTTTCAAAAAAACAAAATAAAACATAAATAAATTTCATATTTTTTTATAATTTTTTAACTTAGTATATACTAGATTAGCACGTAATATATACTTGGTTAAAAGTACAATAATGATGAATGACTGAGTATATCAACACCCTTATATTTTTATAATACTAAAGTATTAGAGTCTATTTATAGTGGTGTATACACATTATTTAGACATGTATATAGATGTGTAAAACGGATTAGACTGGCACGACGAGATATGGGGCACAACACATTAAGAGATTGACATGGGTTGGTATGTCACATTATTAACTGGGGCACCATTTGCAAGCACAAAAAGGAGGGAGGCCTAGGGTTGTTAGACGTTCGAGCGATGAATCGAGCACTCCTCACGAAGTGGGTGTGGAAGTGGATGGAGGGGCAAGATTCAGTGTGGCTCAGGGTGATGAAAGATAGATATGGAGGTGATGGGATTGGCAAGAAGAGATGGCCAGTGCTAAATGCAAAAGCTTCGGGTTTGTGTAAAGACTTTTTTGCTGATCAACTAGAAGTGGGGCGTGCGCTAGAGTGGGTGATAGGCGGTGGTACGTCTACCCATTTTTGGCATGACCGATGGTGTGGAGAGGGCAGATTGGGGGACATAGCACCAGGGATCTTCAAGCTAGCTGTTAACAAAGAGGGCACTGTCAGTGAATTCGTCCATGATAGCAAAGGCGCTGGTGAGTGGAGTGTGTCCCTCACACGGAACTGATTGAACGAGACAGAAAATAGACAATTCACGGACTTGATATCACGGTTGGAACAGGTGGTGTTGAGACCTGAAAGGGAGGACACATTAAGATGGCGGCTTGAAGCCGCAGGAGAGTATCAGGTGAAGCACGGGTACAGGTGGTGCTGTGAGTAGTCGGCTGGCCGGAGCGCAATTTGCCCAAAGTTCAAATAGGTATGGAAACCAAAGATCCCACTGTAGATTAAGGTTTTCATGTGGCTTCAATACAAAGGGTGGTTCCTAACGAAGGTGTATTGCGCTAAATGGGCGGTGAATGACAATATCACGTGCGTGCTTTACGAGGCAGCCCCGGAAACGGTTGACCACCTGTTTTGTGAATGCACGTTCGTGCAAAGATTTTGGAGTGGGGTAGGCCACATGTCCGGGTTGGCATGCTCATTCCAGAACATAGAGGAGCTTTGGAGGGCCAGAAAGGAGCTGAAACGAGGTGCGAGCAACGGACGGGGGGCAAGGAAATCGCAATCCCTTGTACCGGCGGGCACGTGGACGATTTGGAGGACCCGAAATGAGGTGATATTTCGGAGAACTAGAGCGTACCACGAGAACATGTGGGATTCATTCTAGGCGATAGTGAGAGACTGGGACAGTTGCATTGCAGTCGTGGGCGGGATTGCAACCGAGAATGGGGACCGGGTGGCCGCCACATAGCTTCGGGAGGACGGAGGCGGTGGTCGAGTTAGATGCCTCTTCTAACTAGGGCATTGTTGCCCATATGTATCTTTATTTTAGGTCGTTCTGTTTCCTATTATCCCCCCTATCCCCTTCAGAGTTTGTAATCCGATATCTACCTTTTCTTCAAAAACATGGTCGGGCACAACATGTTAAGGGGATATGGGTTATGCAGGTTACCTTTGTGGCATGTTGGGTAATTCTGGCATGTCATGATTGTGAGCGCAGCACAGTAAGGCGCGGGATGACAATACATAGTAGGCACCACATATAATATATAGATTGAGTGTATTATCTCATTGTATGAGTATATCAAGATATGTAAAATATTAAATATATATTATAATATATATGCACAAGAGATATTATGAGTATTATAATTGATATAATATCAATTTTAAGTATATTAAGATATACTAGTTTGTGTTAGTGTGTGTATCTAAGTGTATGTAGATATCTGGTTTGTCATGTATACTATGCATATTTTGAATTAAATTTTAAATTGTAAAATGAAATTTAAATGGTTCAAAATTAAAAATTTATAAACAAATAATCTTTTTAGAAAAGAATTTGATGGCCCAACCCACTGGCTTGTTGGGTTGGCCCAGCCTGTCGGGCTGGCATGATGGGCTGTGTTGGCTAGGGGTTCTCCTGAGTAAGAACTGTTTGTTTACTCTGAATAAGAAGGAGATTTATGTCGAGGTAGTTCTGTGAAACATTAATTGCTTTTGTAGAATGAAAAGTGTGTTTGTGTTTATTATTATAATTTTTTGCGCAAGAAGGAACTTCATGTAATGAAGTTTGGAAAGTTCTGCCATAAAGAAATGAGAGGGAATGTAAATGACTAGTTTATCTTTATTCACTCTCACATAAATAACACATTGTTTGTTACAATTGAATATGAGGAGTGGTGTTGGAGACAATGAACATGAAAATGAGGGAGTGTTTTTGAAGGAGAGTAAATTTGTAGAGTGAAGCTTACTGTGATAAATAAGGGACCGGTAACAATGACAAGAAGATAAGGATGAGATGATTTAAAGCTCCCAAAACCACATCTCACATATTCTAGGGCATTTGTAAATCACTATCATATCTCTTCCCTAAAATGACCCATTTTTTACAAATCTAACCCTCCACTTCCTCCCTGTAACTCCCCATGTTTTTATTGTTCTTCTCTTTCTATCTCTCTCTCACCCTATTTTTTTTTTTTCTAAATCACCCACAAATATGATCTAACATTTCCTTTTTTTTATTGGAATGATTTTTGATTGAGTGGTTCATAACAAGAAAGAAAAAAAAATCCCTACAAAAAAGCAAAGATTGTTATCTGTTCAACAAAAGAGGAGAAAATGGAGCTGTTCATAGAAAGAGGGGAAATAGAGAATGTGGTTTACATTGTGGCGTATATGCAATTATTTCTAAACATTGGGGGTATTCATGTCTTTTAAGTCGAGATATAAGATGGAGCTGGGAATGAGCGAGGAATTCAAAAAATGTGGATTAAAGGGAAGTAAAAAATAAGGTAATTTTTTCTTCTTAATCAGTTCATTGAGTGATAAGAAAGAGATTACAAATGAAGAACCAAACTTCATTTTTTGGATTGCTGAGTGAAAATAGGAAACAAATGGGCCCTAAGGTAGCACGACACGACCCGTGAAACGTGAATTCAAACTAAGCGTACAAAAGAAAGGAAAATGATATGTCATTCTAGTTTGCGGAACTGTATGTAATTTTCAATTTTTTAAATAAATATGTAATCGTCTAATGAAATAATATATACTATTATAAAGGGAAATTTTCAAAAATAACCCTCCAAAAAAAAAGAATTTCAAAACTGACCCCGGAATAAAAGTATTAGCAAAACTGACCCCGAGCCCAGTTTGACCCCGGTCAGCGCACCACGCTGGCGTGCTGACTGGGAGGGGAAGTGCCACGATGGAGACGTGATCCATTATCACGTTTTCATCACCAGCGCGAACAGCGCGCGGACCCCGCGCGCGTTGGAAGGCCGGGATCACGCCTCAGTTGGAGGCGTGATCCAGGATCACGTCTTCAATGGAAACGTGATCCATGATCACGCCTCCTCTGGAGGCGTGATTACAAATCACGCCTCAAACTAAGGCGTGATCCGTGATCACGCCTCCTTTTATCATTTGTTTTTAAAAATTTTTTTAATATTACCTAATTTACAATAAAATATCTGTTCACCTGTAAATTTAAGAAAATTATCGAAAAATATATAATATTACACTAAAAACTAAAACAAACATCAGATCTCAACACCTTTATACATAGTCATAACTATAATAAGTTAATCATACAAACTGTCATCCTAAAAACCGTCTCCATCCTTTCTTTTTCTTAATAGGTGCAGGAGGTGCTGAAGAAGAAGGCATATCTGATTGTGGTAAAGATTGCCCCATCGGGTGAGCAGGTGTTGTAAATCCCATAGATCCAACAGAATGTGTGGGTGCAGTAGAAGTAGTACCGGCACGTCTACGAGTTCGAGTGTAATAAATAGGAAAAGACGGTACAGGCAGTCGCTCATGGAGTGGTCGTGTATCCAAGTGATCGTGATGTGTCTCTTCTTGATCATCTTGTCTCTGTTCATGATCCTCTTGTAACTGTACATGATCTTGGAATGACTGATCACAATGCTCATATGCTCCATATATTAGATGGTCATCTGCATCATCTCCCATCGCACTGCTTCTGAAAATGAAAATCGTCAGCAGTAAAAAGATGATCACGGTGATACACACTCTGATCCACGTCATCCCTTCTGTTGTCGCTAGGTGGATCCGGATGCTGGTCCGGTGACGGAACAAAAGGCCTGGGAATCTGAGATAACGGTAACTGTTGAAGAAGAGCAGCTGTCTGATCACGTGCCACAGCAGCTATACGAATCATCTCGTCATATCCAGGATATAATGACAATCCCTCATTCAGTACCTGATTGATACTCATCACGGCTGCGCCCTGTATTAATTTTAAATCTTCATTAAAATATTCAGAAAGTAATAATATTTATATTCCATATCATATGTACTATGTAACTCACCATGACCTCGGCGATGTATCCGCGGGGATGATACCGCATTGGCGCCGGACATGGAGGGATAGGTGGGGTGAGATATCTAATTGTGTGCTCCCAATACCACTCCATATACCTCGAAGATGTCATAGACTGTGGGTAAATGTGGATGTGATCAAGTCGCGCATTCCATCGGTCGATGTAATCTTTATGCAGGACAGCCCAATTGACCTTCTGTCGACCACGTCTGTTACCTCTATTGATTTGTTCCACTTCTATTGGATGGTCTGTTCAAAACCAAATGGCGTGCAACTCTATCAGGACAATGCATTTCACAATATCAAAGCATATCAGAGGGACCCTAACTGTCCACAAATTAAAGTCGGCCATGCATGTTGTTGGAACCTCCTGATATCTATCCACATAGGGCATCCACAAAATCTGTAGACATATAGTTAACATGTCAATGTATTACACGGGATAACAATATAGAATTATGTTTTACAAATACACAATTACAAACCTGTGTCTCATGCTGATAATCTAATTGTGCCCGACAATACATCAACACATGCGATGGTGACTCATCGAAATGCTTCTTCACGGCCCATCTGTGAATGAAATTAATATTAGTGCTATTATGTAACAATTTGAATACAAATATCTTGACATAACCATTATATATCAGTTACCTAGCCCCTAATGGCCTGTCACCAAGTACAAATTCTTCACTTCTCAAACTGGGTCTACCAACATGTAGTCTCTCCCATGACCAGATCTGTTAGAGGAATATAGTGCATTATATTTATATAAATAAATTCAAGTAATTGACATATAGTGCTAAAGTATGTTACCTGCAAGAGTGAAAAAAAACCAGCTGTCTCTCTCTGGTTGATAAGACATCCCCTAGATAAAGCTCGATAGAGGTGTGCCAATGCAGCTGATCCCCATGAATAAAGGCCAACTTCATCCAAATCTCGGAGAAGAAGTAGATAGCAAGCATGTACCTTATTACCCGTGGCATCAACAAAAATAGTACAGCCAAGTAGAAACAGTAGATAAGCACGAGCATAACGTTGTAAGACCTCTTCCCTCTCCTCGTCATCAGGTATGTGACTGAAAGTGTCTTTCAACCAAGAAAGTAAAATCCTCCCCCCTATTAACTTATTGTCTGGGGGAACAACACCTAAGAGGTCCTCGCACACCGCTCCCCAGTTGTGCATATCTGTGATTCCTGTAACTGGTAAGCCATCAATGCGTAAGCCTGTAAGTATAGCGACATCCTGCAGCGTAATAGTCATCTCTCCATGCCGTAAGTGAAAAGTGTTAGTCTCCGGCCTCCAGCGTTCAATAAGGGCAGTAAGTAGACGTCTGTCACATCGGACATATCCTAGGCAAGCCAGATAATACAGTCCTGATCTTCTCACGAAATCTATGATGCGTGGGTCCATCTCCCATTTGTTTACTTGACTCATGTGCATCGTTAATTTCATTACCTCACCCTGTATTAATTTAGAAACGTGAATTAATTTAAATATTTACAACAATTCTATCTGAGAAAAATAATATTTTGTAAAATAGCACACCTCCCCAACAAAGCATCGCTCGGATACATGATGTGGCTGAAGATATAACAAATCATCAACAATAGGTCCATGCCACTCGCGTGCTGTCATCTGATTCAACAAAATAAATTATATACGATTAAAATTCTAGGTATCAAATAAATAAATGTCGATGTATGTAATAATGAAATTATCAAACATGCGATTGTGAATGTTATTAAACGCTGTACCAGAAACGTGGAACGAATCTCGAGATAACCTAAACAAAAGCTATGAGTATTGGTGGGTGAAATTGTTAGGAAAGTAAGTAATTGACATGGGTGTTAAGCAGGAACCTGGTTCATCAGTTCACAGTCCTGGAGATACATTCAATTTTCACACGTTGGTAGATGGATCGTGAATCGTATCAACGATATTAGTATCCATGAACAACGTCTAAAAATGATGAATGAAACCATAAACATGTGAGACGAACCAGATTCATGTTTAACACCCCCGACAATCCTTTTCTCCCCGATCAATAACACCAAATCAACACTAACAACTTAGACATCGATTTAGTAATAACCTTAACTAAAAATAAAGGATTCAACCTAACATGTCAGAATACAAGCACATTGTTCAGACATTGTTCAAACATGTCATTACACATTGTTCTGAGGACATGTAAGCCTATTATGCCCACTTTCCTTACATTTAGAACATTTATTCTTTGGCATGTTATCATTAATGTCCATGTGCATGCGCCTCCTCACAGACTTCGGACGTCCTGCTGTCCTTTTGATTTGTGGTGGGATGAAGATCGGATCGTTTTCTGTTGGAGCTGGCCAACGACTCGCGTCATCCACAGCATGAAACACGGGTGCATACGTGCCTCTGAATGAATCCGCATAAAAACACTGAGAAACATATGTCACTAGGGCAATCCTTGCATACCCACATGCTGCTATCACATGTGCACAAGGATAGTGAAATAACATCGGAACGTTGCATTGACATTCTGCATACTCTGTATGTAAATAAACAGTGAATGATACAGCATTCTTGTCCAAAATCATAAACTCAGTCCGATTGAGTCTCCGGACTTGCATAGCCCTTGCATCGTGCGCTAATCTTTCCAAACGTCGTTGCAATTTCGGAACAACATCACCTGTCATGCCTTCACCCGCTTCACGTCTTGCATAAAAATATTCAGCCACTCGAGATATGTCTGTTGAACTATAGCTGTGATCGGTAACGTTCTAGCACCTTTCAACACACTATTCATACTCTCAGATTTATTTGTGGTCATTATACCATAACGATATCCACCATCATAACAAAGTGCCCACATCTGAGGAGGAACTTGATCCACCCATTCACGAGCTTCTGGATTGACTGTTAAAATCTTTCTCATCTCCTCAGCAAATAGTGACGTGCATTTAATAGTGGCAGCCCTCCACACCATGTCTGATAACTCTTTGCTCTTGTATTTCTTTTTAAAGTTATCAATCAAATGCCTCATGCAAAATCGATGTTGCCATGCAATCTGTGAATCCTCCTCGAGAAGTTGTAATGCACTTATTATGCCTCCGTGTCGATCTGAGATAACACAGATATTTCTTGGTGCTCCAAGTGACCAAAACAAGTGGAACAAAAAGAAATGCCAACTATCTGTGTTTTCTGATTCAACAATGGCAAAAGCTAAAGGCACTAGACCGTCTTCTGCATCAGTGGCAGTAGCTATGAGGAGATTTCCCTTATACTTTCCATATAAATGTGTTCCATCAATGCAAATCAGTGGACGACAATGACGAAAAGCTTCAATTGTCGGTGCAAAAATCCAAAAAACACGTTCAAACTGGCGAACTACTCTTCCCATGCAATTCTCATTGATGACCTTACCGTCAAATCTGACTATTGTCCCCGGATTAGTCCTCTTCAAAGCATCAAGAAAAAAAGGAAGATGAGCATATGACTGCTCCCAATTCCCAAAAATCCTCTCCATTGCTTTCCATTTAGCACGATGTGCCTTTGAATATGAGATGTTATAATGATAGTCAGCACGTATCCTCTCAACAATCTCTATTGCACTTATTCTCAGATTATGACGGATCGATGGCATGATCAGTTCAGCAATGAAATCTGAGGTAAATTGTCTGTGGTTTGCTTTGAGAAGAGGATCGACGCAAGTATGAGAACCTCTGATTGTAGAAATTCTAAACAAGTCTGAATTTTCTACTTTCTTCGCATGAAGTCTCCACTCACACTTTTCATCTACACACTCCACAGTGTATCGATTTGGGGCAGATTTTTTAACACCAAATTGCACATACCTTTTAATGCTCCAACTACGCAAAGCATTTATCAATGCCTTCTTATTAGTGAATAACTGTCCAACTTCAAGATCAGCAAAAGATGAAGAGCCAACATCATGCACTGTATTATGAATATTCTCAACAACAGCATATGTCATTAACTGTGATGTGTCATACATGTGTGGAATGTCATACTGTGAGATTGGAATTGCATCCAAACTATGCTCCTCCTCAGTGTTTGATTCACTGGACCAAGTGTATTCATCCTCCCCTTCATCTGTTTCATTAACATCTTCCACTTCATCACCCGCACTTTCTTCGTTTACATTGAAGGTCTCGTCATCACTCATATCATGGATCGGAGACCTATATGTAATAAACAATTATATAACACAGCGTTTTGTACTGAATGAAAAAATTGAATTTTATTATACATACACATACCCAGTTCTTTGCGTCCCTGTGTTCGTTGTCGGTGTTGCTTCAAAAACATCATTTTCAAAGTTTGGTACGTATGAAGATGAAGGTTCATACGGGTCATGGACTTTGTGACGTTCTGAGTCGTCTAAATTATTGTAAGGAAGTTCATCGTCTGTCCTTCCTATGATCTCTTTTTTCTCCAACCATAACTCAATCCCATGTACATGCTTTGGGTATAATTTCATCATGACTTTTACAGCCATGTCATCATCAACAGGGAGAACCTCGCTCAAACTATGACGGGTGGGATGCGGTACATTCATTGATAATATATAGCGACTTGGATCCGTTCCCGTCAGTCCATACATCATTCGAAGCAAATTAATATATGAAATTTTTTTATTTATGATGGTGGATTTTTTAGATCCCCCTTCATATCTTGGATCATCCCCCTCTTTAGATATTCTCCCATTAAATGAATATATCAACGGTACTTCAGATTTTTTTCCCATCTGCAATAATACATTACAACATTGCAAACATTTTAATACATATATTACATCATTATTCAGTTTTTACATGACTACAAAAAATTATATGGATTTTTCATTACAATATTTATTTAAAAATTAATATCAATTTGTTACGACTTTAATAATTATTAAAAATATTTATATGGATTTCTCATAGCTACAATAATAAAACACATATAAATGATTCATGCACAAAAATCTAAACAAGATTCACACTAATAATTAGAAGAACAGATTTTTCTTTGTTTTTAACAAAAAAAAATTGAATAACAACCATGCATATTGTTAGATTTTGAAAAATACCTTAATAGATCGAAGTTGAAGTGAATATTTTGTAAGAAATCCACGAGTGATTGGCGTTCGAGATTTTTCAAAAAACTGGAGAGGGGGGGGGGCGTTTGTTAAAGTAAACGTCTCCAAGGGAGACGTTATTTATAAACACTTGACAGATTACGTCTCCCTTGGAGACGTGTTCTGTAATCACGTCTCCCCGGGAGACGTGATCTGCTATCACGTCTCCCGAGGAGACGTGATAGCATAACACGTCTCCCCATGGGGGAGACGTGTGGCACCCGCTGGTGCGTACCCCCGGGGTGCGTGCCAACGGGTGTTCAGCGGGAAAACGTGATTTCAGATCACGTTTCCGCCACTTCATCACTGTTTTGACCGGTCAGCGCGCCAGCGTGGCGCGCTGACCGGGGTCCAACTGGGCTCGGGGTCAGTTTTGCTAATACTTTTATTCCGGGGTCAGTTTTGAAATTCTTTTTTTTTTTGGAGGGTTATTTTTGAAAATTTTCCTATTATAAATCATACAAATCTAATCCGAAAGAGGGATAGAACATACTCATAAAAAGGGTGCAAGTAGAAGAAATATCTACTATTCCCTACTATACAAACAACACACATGCATACCAATTTTTTTTTCGAGAAAATGTAATTGTCTAATGAAATAATATATAATATTATAAAAATATTTTCTAAATAATTTATTACATATTTTTATTTTACAAAAAATAAAAAAATTTATATTAATTTGTTTGTGCCGCAGGAAAGTGAGAGAAAATAAAATTTTCAATTTTGACCATTAAAAAATTTAGTATTTTTTTATCAAACAAAGAAAATAAAAAAAATTTCATCAATTTCCCTCCCTTATTTTGTCTCATTAGGAATAGTAGGGAAAAAAAATTTCCCTTTCTTTTAAGAGAGAATTTGAGGAAAATTGATATTATTTTTCACTACTACCATGAAATTTATTAGTCAAAGTAAATATTTTATTTTCTACTACTTTACTTCATCATTTTCTTTTCATATTTCCTTCAAATTTTGCGCACAAACACGTTCTAATAATACGTTTGGTTCCGCGATTGCAAAACTGATTTCGTAAGATTCTGGGTTTTTAAACTGATTATGAAAATGTCTCTCCTAGTTTTCTCCAATAATAGCTTTTAAACATTATTTATCTAAAGTGTCTACGGGAACAACTATGGGGACAGTTATTTCAACCCCTCCACTTAATCCACCCACCCCCCCCCCTTTTTTTTTTCTTTTTTTTTTGTGTTTCTAACCCACCCCTTTCCCTCCCCACCCCACCACCCCACCACCACCACCACCTCCCCCTCCTCCCTCCGCCGCCTCCGAGACCCCTCCCACCACCACCACCTCCCCCTCTGCTGCCTTCGAGACCCCTCCCACCACCACCACCACCACCACCACCCTGCCACCCCTCCCACCACCACCACCTTCGAGACCCCTCCCCCTCCCACCACCCCACCACACCCTCCGCCGCCTCCGAGACCCCTCCCACCACCACCACCTCCGAGACCCCTCCCTCCGCCGCCTCCGAGACCCCTCCCCCTCCCACCACCCCACCACGCCCTCCGCCGCCTCCGAGACCCTCACTCATAGGTCGGCGGCGTCTCGGAGGTGGTGGTGGTGGGAGGGGAGGTGGTGGTGGTGGTGGTGAGAGGGGTCTTGGAAGCAGCGGAGGGAGGAGGGGGAGGTGGTGATGGGGTGGTGGGAGAGGGAGGTAGTGGTGGTGGGAGGGGGAGGGGGAGGGGTGGGTTGGAAACACAAAAAAAAAAAGAAAAAAGAAAAGAAAAGGGGGTGGGTGGATGAAGTGGTGGGTCGGAATAACCGCCCCCAGCAACTATTGCGATGCCTAAAGACATGGTCTACACCAACTACTACACTCTAATAACGTGCAGGCAAACGCAACTGCGTCTGCAAAGCGGGTGGAGTGTATCAACACTCCATAACAAATCATCAATCACTCCCCCAACTTCTCCTCAAAAATGGCCACAGTCAACCTCTCCATCCTCTCCCTCTCCCCCACCCTCCGCTCCACCATCTCCTCCTCCATCACTCCCTCTCCTCCCTTCCACCTCCACCTTCCCCACTCCCTCTCCTTCTCCTCCACCCTCAGCCGTCGCTCCTCCGCCCTCTCTCCACCCCCCTCAAAACCCAGAACCAGAACCACCTCCTCATCCTCCCCCATCGCCGCCTCGGCCGTCCGGAAGCTCTCCGAGACCGAACCCCTCCCCGTCCCGCCGGAGGCCGAGGCGTTGCAAGGGAAATTCCCGCCTGGGTCCGGCGTGTACGCCGTCTATGACTGCAGTGATGGTCTCCAGTTCATCGGGGTCTCGCGGAACATCGCGGCAAGCATCACCTCCCACCGGAAGACCATCTTCCCTCCCGACCTCTGCTCCTCTGTCAAGGTTTGACCCACCCCTTCTTTTGTTCATTGGGGGGTACCCATTCGATTGGATTCTTTGATGAGTGTTTGTTGGTGTTGTTTTTGAATGCTAAGATTCTTGGTAAATGTTACACTCGGTCCTTTTTACAGTCTGATGAGATATATGATTTGATGAAAAGTGTACGTCGCTCCATTTCAAATTGAATGAATCCATTCTTAGTAAGTGTTTGAAAAAATTAACGAGGTACATACATCGTCTAACTTGTATATACTTTTGGATAGCTAACGATGCATATGGGACTACATTTGGGACTGTAAAAATGACTGAGTTTAACAGTGCCCAAAATTCTTTGGTGATGTGGTTCTTGGTTTAGATTGTTAACTTTTGTTGTGAAAGCAATCATTATATGTGAATTGCAAGCCTTTGTAAATAAGTAATGTAATTTGAGTGGTTTTTAGTTTTTAGTATGGGCACATTGTTCCATTATAGTGTTCATTTTGTATAATTTATAGCGAAAATGTCCGATACATGATCCCTGCATGTTTCATTAGTCATCCTCATGAGGGCATATGTTCATCATCAGAGACCATTTTTCATATCCCATCAAATTGTGTGCATAGAGGTTGATTTGTCTGTGGAAGAGTTGGTTCATAGAATTGGCTTTTCAGTGATCTGAGTGTGCAAATGAATTAAATCCATAAGATTAGTTACAGTGATGTGTATAAACTCTGTTGTAGAATGCAATGGATGTATAGAACAATAGATCCCACAAGGGCGAAGGGAACACAAATTATTACACACAGATAACATAAAAAAAACAAGAGACTAGTGCTTTTTGTGGTTCCCTCAGTGTTAAGTACATCCACGGACTCCCAGCCCATGATTCCACTAATCCCAAATAGGGATATCCGTGTATTCTTTCAAATCGCTAGGAGTGGCAAGAAGTTTTTCATGAAACAAAGGTGGGATGAGATGTCCACCAATTTTATATATAAAAAAAATCTAAAATGAAAAAGACAGTATGTCTCCTTTCAAGCATTTAAATATGAACGCTAAAGGCTCTTATATCACCCACTCTTTTTTTTATTGCATGTAAAATCCGGCGTCATGCAAGCTAATAGTTCTGGCTTCTCAGTTGTGTCTACTCCAATCTCTCAATTTTTCCTGATGCCGAAACCCAAGATGTCAACGGTGGCTGCATGGGACAAGCCATCAGTCCCCAGGTGTGGTTCCTGGCTTGAGTAGAAGAGACAGAATACTCAATAAAGCTGTTGGTTCACTAGAATTTCAGAGTTTTGATTAAATTCAAATTAAAATATAAAAAAACTTCAGATTTCTATTAAAATCAGTTAAGGTCGTTCAAGATATCGGCAATGAACTAGTGGAGCAATTCTTTTGAAGCCTCTTCTGGAGGCTGGCCAACGATTCTGTAGATGCAGTCACCTAAGGACAGCCAGGTCCCCTAGGCTGTCGCCCATTCAAGCTCTCTTTCTGGATTTTAAGGATCCTCTGAATCCTATAAATAACCCTCTCTGGCTGTATTGAGAAAGACATCCATTTTTGTAATTGTGTCTTTGTTCAATACTTGGTAAACCTTCTAGAGCTTCCAGGACTTATATTACGATTATTTTGCTAGTAGTGGAGTATTTAGATAGTGTAGATTGTATGGAAGTGATATCCAAGACTATTTTGAATGTCCTCCTAATTACCCTCACATTCTAATACTACAGAGTTCTCCACTTTTTCCACTACTTGTTATTCATCTAGCTATATCATGTTTTGCATAAAAAAGCTAACAAGATTTAGTAGAAATGGAAAATAATGCTTTGGTAGGAAAAAGCTGGCTTTATCATGTACTTGGTTGTTATACAAGACTTTTTTTTGTTTTTTTTTTATCACTAGGTTATTGAATTGTAAAGTTCATGATCAACTACTTGTTAATTCAATGATATGCCATACAATGACCTATTTGATTGGATTCAATCATGGGCATCAAAATATTAACCTGGTGTCTTTTCTACATGTTTAAACATGGAACGGATGGGACGTTGCATTCTGGTTCAAATGAACTTGTTGATTTTCTAAGTGTTTCATTTATTGCCCGAAAGGATTGAAGAAAATAAGAGTATCAACTGATTAATTAGTTCAATCTACTAAACCTTTTGAACCAGATGGTTGCAGGTTTGAGCCCAGTTGGGACCCTGAGACCAATGTAATACCTGTTTAGTTTCATAATTATTATCCCGCATGGGGTTGGCTAGAGTCATGAGTTTGCGCTCCCATAGTTCTTAAGTTCGACCCCTTGGCTTACCCGATGTATATGGTTCATGGGTGATTTTGTGAATATGGGGTTTTCCAACTAATGTTGGGGTCCTCTTGATCATAGTATCCTTTTGGGCCAGACAGGTTTAATAAATCAATTGAACATAAAAAAAACCCACCATTAGACACAGAATTTCGGATGTCATATGCCTGTGTAGGTTATTCTTTAAAGTTTCAAGTTTAAAATTGGATACTCTTTTTTCTCAATGCTCCTCTATTTTTTCCTTCATGATAAATACCTGTCATTCGAGGCATCGCAGTTAAACGCCCTCTCCTCTCATGCCCTAAATTTATATACTTCCAACTTCTACATTCTCATCATCAGTTTTTTTACTGTTTATTTTAATTCTACATATGATATTAACATTTATATATATGATATGAGGATGATTTTGATGTTTTCATCTGGGTGTCAAATAAATAACTGAAATGGAGAAAACTAGGCTTCTTTCTAGCTTGACCTTTGGTTAAGGAAAATGTTATGCTCAGTCCTTTTTGCTTTTGAAATTTTTTAAAGTATAACTCGGGTAATGAAGTACATTATTTTATTTAAAAAAATTGAAGTGTACACATGTATGATTGAATGCATGTGCATTTATGTATTTTTATAATTGAGTATATATCATATATACTGACATAGTGGAATATATATAGCATTAGGTGATTTTATATACTGCGTGTAATGTGAATATATATTTAGAACCCTTTTTTTATTTCCAGATTGGATTGATGGATGAGGCTACCCCCGATCGGGCGGCTCTAACCGAAGCATGGAAATCATGGATGGAGGAGCACATTGGAGAGACAGGGCGGATCCCTCCAGGAAACGAGCCAGACAACAACACATGGGTCCGTCGGCCACAGAAGAAGAAGCCAGATCTCCGCCTGACCCCTGGCCGGCACGTCAAGCTCACAGTGCCACTTGAGGATCTGATTGACCGGTTGGTGAAGGAGAAGAGAGTGGTTGCATTCATAAAGGGGTCAAGGAGTGCCCCACAGTGCGGGTTCTCACAGAGGGTGGTGGGATTACTGGAGACTCACAATGCAGATTTCGAGTGCGTGGATGTGCTCGATGAGGAGTATAATTTTGGTCTGAGGGAGACTTTGAAGAGGTACAGCAACTGGCCGACATTCCCGCAGGTTTTCGTGAACGGGGAGCTTGTCGGAGGGTGTGATATCGTTTCGTCCATGGCGGAGAATGGTGAGCTCTCCAAATTGTTACAGGCATAGTGAGCATTTGATGAATTTGTTATTCTTTTTGCATCAGATGTATAATTAGAAAATTCAGTCTTGTCTGCTAATACAATTCTCAACACTGTGTCATGTGTTTTCTGTGATGAAGCATGTGAGCTTTTCACATAATTCACTCAAAATAGTTACACTGATTGGCCAGGCAGGGCTGTGGGTGCAAAACACAATTTTAGATGTCTATTACACAATTTCAGATTTTTTAAATTCAGTCCCTTTTGGACTTTGGTGATTGCATCTCATGCATTCCATTTGTATCTATCATCATTATCCTCTCAAATCTCTTGCAATGACTTCAATTGAAGTTTTACCTGTTGTGCAAGCATCTTTTGCTCTTGGTGTTATCTTCAATTGAGTTTTTATTGCTGATGTGCAAACCTTTCTTGATCTTGTTTATGTATCATTCCATACATTTCTAATTTTATCTCGTTCATATGTTTCTTCTCATCTATTATTTTAGGATAATGTTACGTGCAGCTCAATTTTCAGTCTCAATTTTAATTTACACGTGTTTTGAATTTTTTAAAAATGATATACCTTGTATATGCTTTTATAAAAAGTGAAATATATATTAAGCATTTATAGAAAATATAAAAACATGCCTCGTTAATGAGTATATATGCTTTAATGACTTTTTATCGACGTATATAAGACTGGAATTGGGGCTAAAAAAAACTGCATAACAGAACATTTCAATTTATTCAAAACACCAGCACAATTTATTTGTGACAGATTGAATGTAGACATTAATGTATTAAAGAATTTAAATTTTGAATTTTGCGTTAATTGAAAACTCTTTTAACACTCTGAAATTAAATTTTGGTGGTTTTTCTTGTAATTCATGTGTGTATCAACTAGTAAGATATCAATATCATGATTAAAATAAATAAAAATAATTTATAATTATATAATAATTATATAAATAATATATCAGGTAAGTGTTTTTTTTCAAATTGATATTTATATATAAATAAATTCAAAAATAAATATGATAAGATGCCATTTTAAAAATTATACTATGTTAGGACCTATATGCTATGATATATATATATATATATATATATATATATATATATATATATATATATATATATATAGGGGGCCGATTACCTGCGGCGAACGGCAGGTGCGGCGTCGATCGTGGGCCGTCGATCATGGGTCCATCGCATCGGACGGTCGGGTGCGATTCACGTCGACCGTTAGATGCGATGGACCCGTGATCGAACGGCCCACGTCGTCGCTGCACCTGCCGCACGCCGCACCTAATCGCCCCTGTATATGGGGGCCGATTACCTGCGGCGAACGGCAGGTGCGGCGTCGATCGTGGGCCGTCGATCACGGGTCCATCGCATCGGACGGTCGGGTGCGATTCACGTCAACCGTTGGATGCGATGGATCCGCAATCGAACGGCCCACGTCGTCGCTGCACCTGCCGCACGCCGCACCTAATCGCCCCCGTATATGGGGGCCGATTACCTGCGGCGAACGGCAGGTGCGGCGTCGATCGTGGGCCGTCGATCACGGGTCCATCGCATCGGACGGTCGGGTGCGATTCACGTCGACCGTTGGATGCGATGGACCCGCGATCGAACGGCCCACGTCGTCGCCGCATCTGCCGCACGTGCGGATGGGGCCTTACGTGCGGATTGTTTTGAGGCCGTTCGATGGGATTTGAACGGTGTAGATTCTTATGCACACAGGGCTCCATCTTGACCGTTCTTGTGAGATCTGACGGTCCACATTTGATCCTCCTTTTGATGGAGAGTTTAAAAGCCAAATCATATTCTCTCTCCTCACTCATTTGTGAAAACAAAACCTAGCCACCGTCGCTCCTCCATCGCCCAAAATCACACCTACGGTCTTCCTCCACCTCCGGCGGCCACCCCCTCCTCTCTCCATCTCCGGCGACCACCTCTATCTGCGGCGCTCCCCTTTCCCCATCTCTGGAGACATCCACCTACACCTACAGCGCCCCCCCCTTTCTCCATCTCCGGCTTCCTCCACCGGCGGCGCAGCCCCATCCTCCATCTTCGGCGACATCCACTGGCGGCGCAGCCCCTTCCTCCAGCTCCGGCGTCATCCACCGGTGGCGCAGCCCCTTCCTCCAGCTCCGGCGTCCTCAACCGATGGCGCAGCCCCTTCATCTCTGGTGTCCTCCACCGGAGATACAATAGACAAGGAGGGAGTCCAGAAGTTCATCAACAATCTTTCCAATGACAGAGGTTTGTGATTTGACTTTATGGTTGCTTGCTTTTCAAGTTGCTTGATCTATGGATAATGCATGTTGTTTCCTGTTTTTCATTTTCATGAATTTGTTGAGTCATGCTTTCTTATAGAATACTCTTTAAAATGTACATTGACAGAGGTGGTTATAATATGATATTTATAATCATCTTCTCAGCTCTGCAACATATATTATATGAGCCATTTATGTTTAATCATTTTTTTGAGTGTTGGGTGTGATTGTGAGTGTAACAATGTATGGAACCCCTTATACAGGGAGACATCTAATACATTTGTCTGTTATTTTGTTATTGTTGTAAGAGAGGTCACTTGATCGGATATAAAACTTTGTTATGTTGTTTTTATGTGATATTGGTCAAGAAAGCATCTAGCTATTATTTTTATTTAAAGAGATGAGAATTAACATGGGCTCTGCATATGAATGAATATATGATATGGATGAAAAGAGAAAACTACTACTTTCTAATTCACCCATTGTTATAAGATGGGGGGAGGATTTATGTCTTCCATGGCATTATGTTGGATTTATGTCTTGTTTTGTCAATTTCTATATTGGGTTATATATATTCTTTTTGTGAGTATAGTTTGACCCTACAACTACAACCAGAAACATATATTCCTGTTTTTTAGTTTTAGGGAGCATTCACTGTTTATTGTTTTATTTCATATTGTTCCTCATGTTGTAATCTGATTTTTATTTTGCTAATTCTCTGTTGCGTAATTCACGTGTCAAGCTTTCCAAGGTTCTTTATGGTGCTGATTTGGAAACTGGTGTCTTTGGAAGTGGATCTCCTAGAGTAAATTCCATGAATTCTGATGTGGATGAATGGTGCAAAGGAAGTCTGGATGGAACTTCAATAATTTCCCTAGGCTCTGAGGATCTGTTCTATCTTTGAACAGAATAAAGCTTCTCTTTTGTAATTAATTTTGTTGGGTTTGTTGTTAGAAGATTTTTCTTTTTGTGGTACAAGGTTTTTCTCTTTTGTAATACTCTGTGTTATTTTCTGGTTTCCAGTCCTTGGAGTATGTCCTTTAAGAGTTAAAAATATTTTATTTATATGGATTGCTAGAGAATTTTGCTATATTAAGACTTCTTTTTTTGGTGGGTATGTTAAGACTTTATTGTATCTTTAGGATTTCTGTTTTTGATGTTGGAATGGAATTATGAAAGCCAAACCTAGAAATTCAGTGGAACTTGCATGAAATCTTTCTAGTCAGGATTCTAATAACGCTTGTACCTTTTATCCCACCAAACCAATGAATCTGATGTTCCACACAAGGGCTGAATATGTTATATGCTATTAATAGATGCATCTGTTATATATGATATCATCTGTTATATATTGACTTGATTCAGTTACCCAATATGCCATCAGTTGCGCAATATTCAATTTAATGATCACAAATGAGATCTGGAAACAAATACCATACATACACAGTGCCCCAGATGCAATACGGAAAGAAGCAGGATCACATATGATTTGAACCAGTTCAAGTGGCGAATCATCATATTCATCTTACTTCTGTAATCTTGAAACATACAATACAACACACACACACACACTCACACAAAAGGGGAAAAAAAGATCACCATAGCTTTCAATTGTGTAAAATAGCTTGCCTAGTCTTTAATAATTTTGAACCAGTACTTCAAGTGGTGAATCATCATATTAAATTTGCTGAACACTTTATAACAGTGGTTTTGAACCATCAAGTTTCATTACAAAATCTGAACCAACAAGGTTACTTAACACCTTCCATTCATTACATAATCTGAACCATCAAGTTTCATTACAAAATTTAAACCAACAATATTACATAATCTGAACCAACAACATTCAAAATGATTACAATCTGAATAAAAGTTACACATTTGTTTTAAATAAAATTGTACAAATTACAACAAGGACAAAAACACAAGCTTTATCATGCTCCTAATATCCTCTATCGCTTACTTCATTAAAACTTGGGCAATTTTCAGTTCCATAAGTTGGCTCTGTAGTTCCAAAAATGGATTAGGAGAAATCTCTACCTCTTGTTTCGGTGATCTTCTTAATGTTATGAAGAAACAGATGAATTCTCACTTGTGCGGTTTTAGTTTAGATTATAGTCCTAATTAAACCAACAACTCAAATTCTAACCAAACTGGGTGATTCAAGATAATTTTGGATGAAAAAATTTCGTCCCATCATATATGGCATGGATGCTATTATTTTTAGAATTGATCTAAATCAATTTAGGTCAGTAAATTGGTTTGGGTTTGTGGTTATTAATATTTTTTCTTTCTGATTGCTAACCATGAAAATTATAGCTAATAAAGACAATTTTCTTGTTTGGTTAAGCAAACACAAAGAATATGAGACATTCTAATATCATCAAAGTTTTTCTTTTCTGTTCTTTTTTTTGGGGGAGGGGGGGGGGGGGGAGAAGTAACAATGGCTGCCCCCTCATGGAACACAAGTACTTTTCTTATGTTGTTAGCCATTTCAGGTTCTTTTTTACTGGATATTCAAGATGGATAAAACATGAGAATTAAAGTTTCTCAAATGGTTTGGGTTTTCATATGAATCAAGAGTACATTATTTTTTTCCTGTGTATTACCATGGAATTCAAAGGAAGCAAAGAGGGATGGGCTTCTCGCCGGAGATGGAGGATGGAGCTGCGCCGCCAGTGGAGGAAGCCGGAGATGGAGAAAGGGGGGCACCGTAGGTGTAGGTGGATGTCTCCGAAGATGGGGAAAATGGAGCGCTGCAGATAGAGGTGGTCGCTGGAGATGGAGGAAGGAGGGGGTGGCCGCCGAAGGTGGAGGAAGACCGTAGGTGTGGTTTTGGGCGATGGAGGAGCAACGGTGGCTAGGGTTTGTGTTTTCACAAATGAGTGAGGAGAGAGAAGATGATTTGGCTTTTAAACTCTCCATCAAAAGGAGGATCAAATATGGACCATCAGATCTCACAAGGACGGTCAAGATGAAGCCTTGTGTAATTGAAGATCTACAGTGATGGAGCCCTGTGTACATAAGAATCTACACCGTTCAAATCCCATCGAACGGCCTCAAAACAATCCGCACGTAAGGCCCCATCCGCACGTCCGCAGGTTATCAGATCTCTATATGTATATATATATATATATATATATATATATATATATATATATATATATATATATATATATGAAAATGATTGCGTGCGGCGAACAGTAGGTGCGGCCGCGACGTGGGCCATTCGATCACGGGTCCATCGCATCCAACGGTCGACGTGAATCGCACCTGACCGTCCGATGCGATGGACCCGTGATCGACGGCCCGTGATTGCTGCCGCACCCGCCGTTCGCCACACGTAATCACGTCCCATATATATATATATCAGCGTCAATTGGAAAATAATTTTTTGGGTTTTGACCGAGGCAGCTTCCATGTTCCAACGCTCAGTATAATTAAAATAAAATAAAAATAAAAATAAATTTTTTTTAGAAAAATCGATCGATAATTGGTCCTTCAACGGTCCCGAAAGAACGCATTCAAATCTCTCCAAGATCCACAGATCTTCATCGGTTGAATTTTGAATACCTGGAAAACCTTTCAAAAATCGGAGATGGAGGAGGTGAAGAGTCATCGATCAAGGTTCAGGCACTGCAGGAAGATGGAGCTGCTTGAGTTCCCCGACAGGTTCGTCTTCCGCTCCGTCGATCCCGAATTCCCCGATCACTCCTTCTCTGTTGGTAGGTCCGACGGCCTCATCCACCCCCTACTCGGTCAGTGCCTGGATCTCTCTCTTCTGAATTCTCTCTGATCGATTTTGATTATTGATGCGGAAATCGTAATCTCATCGTAGCATTCTTTGATTGCCTACGCAATCTGCGATTGCCGTCCGTGTCTCACGTAATTTACGTTATTAATTCTGCTAGGGCTTTTTTTTTGGTGATTCTGTGCAGAGGATTCGTGTTCAGGAACTCCGACGAAAGTTTCTACGGTGTTTGGAGTGGTTGGGACTATAAGACTACTTGCAGGTGCTTTTTCTTCTGCGTTATTTCTCATTTTTTGTAGGCAATGTCTTCCCTAAGGAATTTTTTGGAAAGGTGGTTGTATTTAGCTTTCAATTTCATCTTGTTTATATTATCTTGTATCTTTTTCTTTTTTCAATGGGCAGTGCCTTATTTTAGTTTTAGATTTTACCATGAAAGGGTCTTTGGATATACTAATCACATGGGATTATCTGAAATGGAGGTTGGGAGTATTCAATTGATTCATTTTTTTATATATAAGATAAGATTTTCTAGTGGGGTATGTCGAAAATGATGGGCGGTATTTTGGTTTAGCTCTTTGGCTGGTGAATTGCCTCAAAAATGAGTGCCGTCTGTATATTGAAGTTGCGGATTTTTCATGGGGCTAAGCAGTGTATTCCCTACTTGCAAACTTGTCTTAGCCAATGACTTAATGTTCGTCTCCTCCCATAAATTGACTGACCATGTAAGGATTCAACAACAGGTTGATGTTAGATTGTCGAGTTATGGGTATATGTATAACTAGGTCAATCTTCGTTTTAGTGTTTTTTTTTTTTTTGGAGAGGTTCACCATAGCCAATCCCATTTTTAATTGGATAGAGATTTGTCGTTTCTTTTTCTATAAAGTTCAGTAGAAGAGTTAATTTTAAGAAACTAATAAATGGGGATAATGAACCTAGATTTTCTTACAATATGACATTATAATATGAAACTTCAATCTTTCTTTTAATAATTTTTTCATGTTAATATGAAGTACAATCAGTTGATTTAATTTAATCAGTGGCATTCCAACTTTCAGTTTAAAAAAAGGTACAATCTTTCTGTATAAATGCCTGGAAGGCATGAATTAGATGTCTGATGATTTTGTTATCAGTAGGCTTACGGGAGACCCTGGTTTATCATTCAACAGGTGGTGTTAGAGAAACAGTGGTGAAAGTAAAATGAAAAAAAGCAAAAGAAATATTGGACATCTGAAGTTCATCAGATGTTCGAGGATATGTGAAGCTTAATGAAACATTTGCTCACCCAGGAACAGTGCTGTATTGAAAACCATGATGCATCATGTCACATTCTTTATTTGAAAAAAAAATACTTCTACAAAGATTGTCACCATGCATATTCCCATTTGAACTATTGTTGGTTTTGAATGTTCTTTTCTTTTCTGATTTTTACAGTTTTTTTGTCATGTTCTATGTGCAAAATTTCGTTTCCTCTTTGTTTTGCTTATTTATTCCTTATCTAGTCCTTTGCTTTCTTTTGAAGCGGGGTTAGTTTGAACTTTTCATTGGCTTGCTTACACATTATTTACATCACCATCGTTCATTGTGGGCTTCTTTTCCTTGTACAACTAATGGGGTATATTTTCTTATATATGCCCATCAATAAAGTTTCAGTTATCAAAAGAAAAAGGAGCAACATCTTGTCTTATTTGAGGACACGATAAATAATGTTGAAAAAACTTTGCTTTGAGATTTCTAAATGCTAGATTTTTTAACAGCTATCTCACTGTTTTGGTCCAGGGATATATGTACTTGTTATAACCTCTTGTAAGGAAGTTGGCACACGCCTAGGTTTCCCCGTTTTTTATGTGAAGTCTATGAAGTTTCTGTCCTGCAATGAGGCCTTGAAGTATTCAACGTCACAAGAAGTATGACCTGTCAACTGTGCTTAGAAAATAGAGTTGGCTAATTCAAGTGATGGAATAAGTAATGCTTTTGTGCAGAAAAGAGATGAGGCATATTTCATGAGTTTGTTGAGGGATGTGGAATCAACTCCTGGGTTGTTTTATTCATATGATACAGATTTAACAGTGAAGTGAGTAACTCATCATGTGTAATTCTATCCATTTGCTAAAACTAGACAGGGTAACTACTAATTATTTTTAGCATAGGTGGACTTTCTAATGATCAAGTCTGAATGGTTCATTTGATCTTTTTTTTTCAGTTTACAAAGAGCATGTAGACTAGCTGAAGGGAGGGAAGGAAAGCCGCTTTGGAAGCAGGTTAGTGCTTATACATTGTTCCCACAAAAACCTAGAGTTGGAGGTATCTGAACCAACTGCACAATATATGTTTTGGTTATTCAACCCATATTTTTCTTGTCAAATTTGATGTCGAAATTTGCTGATATTGAAGTTGGCATGCTTTGACGTCCTTTGTTTTGGAATATGTTATCTGTATTTACACTTAAATAATGGTATCGCTGCTTTAAAAATTCTATGGTGCGTTGAGTTTTCAGAACTCATGAACCATCATTTCTGCCTCATAACATAATGCAATTTAATGACATAATATGGAGCCTTTGATGATTACCATGCAAACAAATATGAAAAATGAAAAAGAGAATCCTAAGTTGCAAACTAGTTATTCATGGGCACATTAGGATTCGGGAAGGGAGAGATCAGGGATGTGAAACTCATGAAAAATCTGAAACACTTCATTCACAGTTGTTCGAACATTGTGATAGTTGCACATTTCTTACCAGGTAATCATCAATCGACCTATTAAACAATGCCCTGAAATGTTGTGAGATGGGGAATTATGTTAGCAAGTTAATTTTTGTAAGACATGTGACAATGTGGATTGGAGTCTTCTACAGCACATTCTTAGGTGTCATGGATATGCAAAAGTGTCTCTACAGCGAAGGCCTTGATTTTGGTGAATGGAAAGCCTTGTGCCTTTTTCACCTCAATAAGGAGCTTAGACATGAAGATCCTTATTCTTTTTTTGGAAAAAAAGACATTAAGATCCGCTATCTCCACTGTGTTCATTTTGTGACAAATGCCTTTAGCAGATGCATGGAAATGGCTGGGTGAAAGGGTTGCCACATTGATGACCACAAGCGAGCGACATGCTTCTTTAAAAGAAGCATCAGTGGCAGTGATTTGAGTTGTAAAATTTGTCTGTACTTGTTTCGAGCTTCTTTCTGGGATGAAACTAAATCTAAAAAGTTATATGTTGGGGGTGAATGTGGTGTAAGAGAAATTGGACATTTTTCCAACCAAACACCTGGGCTTTTTGACTAATTCAGATTGAGCCCTGCTGATTATTTAGTTTGAGAGGGCTGGAGGGCTGGAAAAGCAGATCACTAAGTCTTGGTGGTAATATTGTTCTACTTCAAGCAGTTCTCATGAACCTCTCACTATTCTTTTTATCTCTGTTTTCCTTCCCTGAAGGGATTCTCAGTAGAATCAATCACATAAGACACAGGTTTCTGCGGAGTGGTGCCAAAGTGAATGCATGGGAAGTGCATCTAGCGAAGTGAGACTTAATGTGTAGCACTAAGAAGTGGGGGGCTTGGTTTTTCTCAAGTTGAATGACATGAGCATGGTCATACTTTGTAAGTGGCATTGGAGAAGACCTGCCTCTTAACAATCTCATGTGGTGAGAAGTGATAAACATGAGGCATTACAGGAACATAAATCTGGGCCGTTTGAAACTGACTGCATCATACAAATTATTCAAGAAGTGGAAAGGAATTGTTGGCTTGGCTGATGAGTATTGTCTACGTTGATGTGGGTGATTGGTGATGATATGAAGGTTTACATTTAGATGGATGCATGGTGTGTTGATCAACATGTGATGCTCAAATTCCCCAGGTTCTTCTCTGTTCAGCAAATTAAGAAGTTTTGGGAAGAAATTTTGGCTGTGATCGGTGGATGGACGTCTGTGGAATCCATTGACGAGAAGAAATTTGAATGATGTGTGGGCTATTGATTTTCTTAATATGATGCATATTTTACAGCCAATTCAGCTTAATAGAGAGGATTTATATAGGGTGATTTGGTGTCCTTGTCCTAGAGTTGCTTTCTCACTTCCCAGTCAAGTGCTACTACAATTGGTTGAGAAGAAGGCATCCGATGCATCCTATTTTGTCACCAACATATATGGGTTATTGGGTTTTGTAGAATTCCTGCTATTTTTTTTTGTTATAGGAAGGGGGTGGCTCCTCGTTTCCTTTATTTAGGGATTTCTTTTCACTAAGGGAAATATCCAATCTTTTTTAGAAAAGGAATTTTAGTAAAAATGGTAATTGTTTCCAATATATAGAGAATGAACATATGATGGTAATTAGTTTCCAGTGGCCATAGCATAACAGTTCAGGGTTTAACTGTGTTAAGGGTAAGCCATGTGTTCGAGTCTTGGCGCTGACTTACCAACATGTTTGTTGGCCATTATTTGAAAGAATTTTCCGTGGGACCGGGGCAAACAGGTGGAGGTGCCTTTCCAGCTTAACCGTAAGGTTAGCCACGGGGGTCCCTCCGATATTCAAAAAAATACAAAAAAATGAACATATGATGGACATTATATATGTTGCTGTGCTGTAATTGTAAATTTGAATTGGTATGGGTCTTGGACACATGGCTCAATGGTTGAGAACAAAATTTGCTACCATGAGGTCTTGGATTCAAGTTTTACCAGTTAGTTACCAAAAAAAGGAAAAAAAGAAATGTATCCTTAATTTTTTATATATTTTTATTTTATTTTCTTTGCAGGCTGATCCCCGTTTTGTTTGGAATCGATATCTTTTAGAAGAGATGATTGAGTGTAAGGTTAGAGAATGATTCTTCCTTTGAAGGAAATTTATCTCTTACAGAGATTAAAAATTGAATATTAACCTATTAATCCTGTTGTTTTCCAACTTACTGCAGCTTGATGGATTTGCGATTCCTTTAGTGCAAGGAAATATCCTGATGCTATCATTTGGTATTTCTTTTCAAGAGGTTTTGTTATGATTCTGTCTCTGTTTGCATGACCAGAAGCATGTTCATTTTCTGTCTCGTTCTGCATGACCAGAAAATTGTGCACAACGTATTCTTGTTTAGAATCATGCATGCATGTGTGCATGTATGCATTTTTGCTTGGCAACAGCTTGTTTATCTGAAAATGTGTTGAGGCATCATTCTGGCACAGGTGATTGAATATTACTTTTGCATGCATGGCATCCTATGTACATTTATAATTTTGCAATATGTGCAGATGGATGTGTTTATGTATGCATGCTATGCACATCGCATCTCATTATAAAGTAATAAGAAAAGAGTTTCAGGTGTACCTTAACAGAAATTCAGGTTTCCTGACCATTCAATTCATGCTCAAAGGCTTGCCTGCCAAAATTACTCTAATCTCAAGGAGATGCAACAGACGCCTAGGTACAATTATATCAATCATTTTATATAAGGGATTTTTAGTTTTAAGTCCCCGGAAACTATCGAATTTAGCGATCAATCCCTCACTTCTTCGTATTTTGGTTTTAGTCCCTGCATTTAAATGATAATTTAGGAATAGGTCCCTGGGAGGGACTTATTCCTAAATTATTAAGTTTGTGTTTTAGTCCCTGGGAGGGACCTATTCCTAAATTATCATTTAAATGCAGGGACTAAAACCAAAATACGAAGAAGTGAGGGATTGATCGCTAAATTCGATAGTTTTCGAGGACTTAAAACTAAAAATCCCTTTATATAATTGCTGACTTTATGGTTCAATAAAATGATTGTGATTGCCTGTCAATGTGGAAAACATTTTAGGAACAAGAATGTGGAGAAGAGGAGCAAATCTTGAAGGAGCTACCGCAAATTTCATTGAAACTGAACAGTTGGTAGAGTTTGAAGGTTTCAGATCATCATTTTTACAGGTAATTTATTCCTCCAATTCATTGGGTGATCCTTTGTTCCTTAGATGGCAGTATCATTCAACTCAGCTTTTGGTTATTTACCTGTGGGTGAGTCACCATATAATCTTCAAGTAAATAACTTTCAAGCTGTTTATATAGTAGAACAATGATCTTATCCATTGCATAGGACAATTTAATGCGTTAAGCTTGTTCAAGGCCTTGCTTGAAAACTGCATGATGGTGCGATCATAATTTAGTGATTGTGGAGTTCTGAATCTGATAGAAGTTTTTATAAACTGAGGATGATGCAGAATGAAAATTGTAAGACCCCATGTGGGTGTATGATTATAGGGGGGGGGGTCCATCCTTTGCTCTTTTAAATAATTTGCATACAATTATTGTGCCCTTCCACACATGGCTAAACCCATGCCCATAAAATAATTAAGTTTTTTTTTGAGACATCTAGAATTAACTAAGTTACAATCCATGTCCCCTGTAATTATGCTTTACCTCATTTTACATTTGTTCATCACCAACTACTTTCCATTGAAATGATTGAAGCCCTAACTGTGGACAAGGTTCTAACAATAATTGGTAGAAAAAGTGGAGTACAAATTTAAGAAGGCAATTATTATGGAGTCAGTGAGACATATTGGAGCTTTAGTGGAGAGAAGATAGTGCAAACCGTGTTCTTTGCAATTTTCAAGCAAACTTAGCAACCCAAAATATCTATCGAATGACCATGCTTTGGCAAATCCATGTCCAGAAGGTACCACAGGTTTGTGTAAGGATTTACTGATAAGCTGTTGCCTGTTAGTGGATTTCTCAACTGCTGAAGGAGGAAGGGAGAGATTGCCACTTTTGCATTGAGTAGATGACCTTGCTGTGATGGCCATCCAGGGGAGTGGGATTTTAATATTGGGATTTTTCTTTGTTGTACTAGGAGATGGATTGTCTTCCCTCTGAATTTTGGGTATTTTCTGTATTATTAATGTAATTTGGGGAAACTCACATCCTTCTTCAATAAAAGAAAAAAAACATAAGTCTTGTTTTAGGGTGCGTTTGGTTGCGCATTGCGCTCGATTGCTACAGGAAGCTCTTCAATCGCGCAACCAAACAGTTTTGTAAAGTTTTAAACCCAAAAAAAAGTGCTCAGCGATTTCATGAGAAAAGCTTCCTGAAGGACTTGAATCAATTTTGCAATCGCGCAACCAAACGCACCTTATTGTGCTTGTGCAATAGTCATATTCGAATTCAACGTCGTGTTTGTAGGGGTTCGTTCCATCCAGTGCTATCAACTGGACGGAAAAGCATGGGGGCATATATGGAGATTGGAAATACTAAGAACAGTATTGTTTTGATGGGCTGACACACCCAATGTTATCTGATAAGGACAGCAAAAGGGTTGCAAATACATTGATGGGAAGGGAGTCTGAGTATTCGTAATTCACCCATTCTCAAACTTGTAGATGTTTATTGTAAAATAGAGTTATTTTCAAATAGAGAAGTCTGGTTGATAGGTTTTTACCATCATAGACTCCATGAGGAGGGGACATTCATTTTTTTTTCTTCTAAAACTGTGTTGTATGTGGTCTATATCTATGTCGCATTAAAACTGATTGAAATGCTGTCTTAGTTTCGTAAAAGGGTGTTTTTACTCCGGAATATGAATCTTTATGATTTAGATGAATCTTTATGAATCTCACTGATAGCCTTTTAGGTGATGATCAAACGACAAACCAGGGTGCTATTGACTATATTTATTTACCAAGTGAAATAATGAACATCATTAGACTACATTTTGTAAATCATAATTAGATAGAAATGGCTAGGTAATTGAAAATCTGGAGCTAGCATTACAGGATGCAAATCACTATTAAACCATGGGTTAACTTATCCATTTGTCTAATTCTTTTTCAGAAGCTACAATCCTCAAGAAGATTGAAATGGTGGAAGTCTAGTTAGCAGCTAAGGCCTTGGGTTCAAACCTCCTTGTAACCAACAAAAAAAAAAAAAAAAAAACCCAAGAAGAAGAAGAACAGAAAGAAAACAAAGCATGGATTAATTATGGTTGCATTAATTATTAGGTATGCTGCCAGGATGGACACAGGAAAAAAACATATAATACAAATGATATAGATACAGATTCATTATTGCAATTCAAATGTTGATATCACACAAGGCGAGACGGATATATGAGCCATTTTAAAGTAGTTGGGCATTATGAGATTAACAACAAGGATCAGACTTGCAATTTTTTTTAATTATATTTTTACAATGTATTCATGAATTGAATAAAGGTTCTCTTCTGTTGGTAGTGACACACCGGTAATAGAATGCCATAGCACAAAGGCTGTATTCAGTTAGTCAACTGATTTTGCGTTTAAAGTACACTTTGATCTGTCTTCTTATGCTCATAACTGGACTTGAGTTTTCTGTTACAGATTCGTGGTTCGGTTCCAATCCTTTGGGAGCAAATAGTGGATTTGAGTTACAAACCACGACTTAGGATAATCAATCATGAGGAAACAGTATGTGCACTATGGAATATCTTAAGTTCCTTTCATTCCTCATTCTGTGTTGATATATATTTAATCTGAATGTATTAACTTCTATTTTGACAGCCAAAAGTAGTCGAGCGCCACTTTCTTGACCTTACTCAACGATATGGTGAGGTCATTGCGGTCGACTTGACTGATAAAGTAATATTTTTTTCTTTCTTTTTCTTTACTCATCTTACTTTCATGGTCACTTTAGAATCAAGTTTTCCCACAATTTTATGCTACATATTTTTTTAGTGACAAGTCGAGAAAATCCAGGGTGCATAGAATCACCCACAGTGTGCATTAGGTAAGCCAGGGGGATCTGTTCTCGAGACTACAGGGAGTAAATCCATGTCTCTAGGCAAAGAGCCAATCCTTTGTGGGTTAGATGGAGGACATCAGTGAATTAGAATACATATTTGAAAATCACTTCTGTGGAGCCAATTTTTGCCCCTAGTATAATGTTTTTTTTTTGCTTCACAAGACTTCCATGTTTATTTAGTGGTGCATGTACTCTGTGGACACAGCATAGACTTTTCTACTCTTATTTATCTTTACTATTGAAATGCAATGCTAATGCCATAAGGTGATTGATCGTCTTCCCATCCAAAGAAACAGACGGACGTCTGGTTCACTGGAGTCTCTGTTCTGTTAATTAAATTATCAATACCAAAAGAATAATTTTTAAGTATAAAATTTTAGTTGATATCAATTCTAAAAAAGATCAAGATTCATCCAGACTGGGCTGCTGGTTTGGAATTTGTGAAGGCCATGAAAATCTTTTAGCAAGAATATACCTGATTTTTCATCTATCTATATTTTATTTATCTCCTCAAGAATTTTTCATCCAATTATCTACACTTATTTTTAGTTTGTATACATCTGATTGTCTTCATTTAAAATCTGAGGCTCCTTTTCTTATCACAGCTTCTAATTTTGCTTTTTGTGTATCCACTTCAATGTTTCTCAGATATATTTTTTTCAAGTTCACCATGCAATTGTGTTTTCTAGGAACTGTTAATAACAAGAATGTGGTTGGTAAATTTGTTCTTTTTGTTTGAATGGATTCAGTTGATTGGTTTCAATCACATTTGTACTGTTCCCATATCAATTTCCCTTGCAATATTGTAGCATGGAGATGAGGGTCAGTTAAGTTCCGCATTTGCCGCAGAGATGGAGAAGCTTCCACAAGTGAGGTGATCATAATCACTGTTTCTTTTGTGTTTCTATATGTTTATTTGTATATTGATGATCATTTGTCCTTATGATCTCATCACTTCATAGCATGTTCGTCTATCAACATGAAAATTGTCATTGGATTTGTAACTCAATATTAAAACTTAAGTAGAAAAATTTATTTGAAATGTGTCAAATTTATATGTCAAGATTTGTTGCATTGTAAATTCTATTTTGTTAGTCTCCTTCATCAAATGCTTGTTTCCGCATATAGATTTGCTATTGTAGTGTGTTGGGGTTTAACATTGTTGTTGTCAAAGTCATGATATGGCATTTGAGTGCAGATTATGTTATTATTTGGTTTTTGTTGTACTCTTATGTGGTTAAGTTTGTGCCTAATTTTACATCCATTGGGAGATATAGAGGCTACCTTATTTAAAGTCATGAACCTTTGGCATGATCAAGGGCCTCTTGAGTCATATACTTCATGATGCGTACCATTATATTTTTTAGGAGAATTCAGCGGTGCTTCAAGAGAGAGTGAAATGGGACATGTTAGAATTTATAAAATTTTGAATGAGAGATCATTGGTCATTATTTGGTGAGTGGTATTTTGTGAAATACCATCGATATTGTGGGTGGTCATCTAACCCCCAATATCATTGAATAGATTAATCAATTGACAAGCATTTGGAAACCACATGCGGAAACAAGGTTTGGATAATTTGAAAGTTAGATCCACTGTTTGTGCGGATTCATTCAATTTGAATTGTTCAATCCACTGCTTCGGACGAACTCAGATCCAAATGAATGATTCCTCAGTCAAATGGAGTGGTTTCAAAAGACTTTGAAGCAGACAGCAGAACAGATGTTTGTTCGAACAATCTCACGCACTAGTCGAACATCCACCAAATGAAACATTGGTCTAACTGAAATATTTAGCATAAAATGAGATGAATACATGCATGATATGCTTATTTTTAAAACATGTGAACTAAATGTAAATTTATTATAAAAATGCTAAATGGTATGCAAACATCACAATTAGTGCTCAAATGCTCCAATATTTTGTACAATATGGGCACCAGGCACATGCGAAGCAATATGGTTGCATAAAGTATTTTTCTCCCCATCTATGATTGATAAATTAAACAAATAAGATTAACCCACATGTTATCTTTTGATGTTTTAAACTTTGCAAATATAAATTTATATGGATGTTTGTGTTTATATCTCATTGAAAGGCATTGTTGTTAATTTTGAAATGAATGTTGGCAGCCTTGAGACAACAGTGAGTCTTATGTGTTGAGGGAAAAAAGAGAATGAAATACAATGAGTGATTATCAATATTACAAATCGAAATTATATAATTTGTTGGAATATAGCTTGAAATGGATGCCCACATGTTTCTCTTTATTTAACAGTAAAGAATTCATCAACATGCTTCTCCAAAATACTATTGTTTGTTTCACAAGGGCACTTGTTAGAACTTGACAAAAGTATTCAAACATCTCACAGATATGTATCCTTTGACTTCCATCACTTCTGTGGCAATACAAACTTCGACAACTTACAGCTCCTTCACGATCAAATATCTATGGCATTTGAGAAGCAGGGTAATTTTGTTGGGTTAAAAGGTTTACATGTCAGCAAAATGTTGTACTTCCTTTAAATTTTTTAAATTATAAGTAATACTGTTCTGAAACTGTTATTGTGCCAGTTCTGCAGATATTTTCTTGTAAACTCAAATGGGGACATTTTATTGGAGCAAAAGGGTGTCATTAGAGTTAACTGCATTGACTGTTTGGATCGAACAAATGTCACCCAGGTTTGGTCTTCATTCTTATTTTAAGTTTTTAATTATTTCTTTTTTGTTTAGTTAATTAGTTTTTTATACTTCTTGTTATGTCATTTTATCATTAGATGTTATCTTTTTAAAGAATCAAAGTGGGTTTCTAATTAATTAAAGTTTAAGAATTATAATTTCAGGATCAGTAGACAGGAATTAAAGTTGATTTTTTTAAGTCCTAAAAATGAGTTAGCCGTTGTACAAATCTATCAAATTTGCATGTGTTAGCAATGAGTGTAAAAAAAGAAATGTAACAGTTTTCAAAGATTGTGATTGAGTCAGCTGTGTCAAGTGATCGAGGATGTGAAACAATGGAAGTGATGCGAAGTGCTTGCTTTTTGCTTTTTTTTTCCCTTGATACATAGTGGATTTCAGTTTGGTTTCTTGGAATAATGTGACAGGCATCTATTTCAAGTTCTGTGTTAAAATGTACAAGTATTCACTGAAATGCTCTTTGGGCTTCATATGAGAAGTCAGCAGCAGAGTGAGTCACTGTTGTTTCATTTTTTCTATCATAATTTATGTTTATTTTTTGGTGACGAGGAACCTAACATTAGTTTGGAATATCCAGAGTGCACATTATCATCCTGGATATGCACATCATACATTTATTTCCTGGAATTTACACTACATTTAAATTCATTTTGTGTGAATTCTCCTTATCAAGTTTTCTTTACATGATTGACAGTGTTGGTTTATTGTGTAAAGATGCTGTCATTAACCACGTGAATTTTACAATATTTACATGCCATGTTCATTTCTGGGCAGAATTATTTATCCACTAAATCATTGAAAGCACAGCTAGAGCGAATGGGAGGACTGACATCAAGTGAATGCATATCTATGTATGCCGACATTTATGACAAATTCAAGATGAGTAAGTGATCATGCGTAATGTTATACATGCCAATTTTTGTTAAAACATTCATTTTTACTAACATACCAGCAATGGCAGTGTGGGTTGACCATGGAGATGAGATAAGCTTAGAATATTCTGGCACACACGCCCTAAAACGGGACCTTGTCAGGTAACACTCTTATCGATTCTTAGTTACTCTTGAAGAACTGTATAGTCACGCTGACCCAGACAATGCTCCAATCCATCAGATTCGGAAGACAGACAATGTCCGGACTAATCAAGGATGGAATGAGTGCTCTTTCACGATATTACTTAAATAATTTTCAAGATGGCATCCGACAGGTACTTGCATCTCGTTTATGAATTGACCCCCCCCCCCCCCCCCCAGTTTATAACTTTACTGTTTTTATACCTCCCACATTCATTGTTCTGTGTTGGTCCTCAGGATGCATTAGATCTCATAAGTGGTCATTATTCTGTTAGAAGAAATGGTCCTTCTCCCTTCCAGCTAAATGGATTTGAGTCTCTCTCGGTGAGCAAATTTTACAAATTTCCCTCCTGATAGTCAATTTCTTTGGTTGCAATGATGGATACCTTCATCCGCAAATATTCAAAATCTCTATTTTTGATTTTTAAAAAAAATTTATTGTCGAACTAATGATTGATGTTTCGTGTTTGTAGTATCTCCCAGTTGCATCAGCAGTCGTAGTTGGCGGCTTAACATTAACAACAATCACACTGAACCAAGGTTTTATTTTCCTGTATTTTGCAAATATTCGTATCTTGCTAATGAAATATTATCATGCATTAAAATTAATGGTTTAAACCTATATATTGAGCCTTCTTATTTTGATTGGCAGCTGGGCGACAAGCGCATCATTTTGTTTCTTCTGTGCTGTGGGCTGGTTTAGCTGCTGGAATAGTTGCTGTGGTTAAAGCTAATGGGAGGCAGTTCTGCTCCAGGCCGCGCTTATGTAACCTTGTATAATTTTTTTCATTTTTGTTTTTAAGAAATATATTTATAAACTAATTAAACCACTTTTGAAAGTAAAATAATGGCTAAATATTAGTCACATCACCGATATGCATCAAAGAATAATTGGTTAATTTGTTAAGAGCATGAAAAAGAGCTCTCCGTTGATATCTTTGGGTCACATCAGTGTTACATCAGTATTAGAGTTTGTTAATAGGCTCTTGGTGAATGATAACATGTATTTAACAAGTCAATTTACTATGTTCTTTCAATGTAATAAATGCCCCCTTTGAAATGTTTGGAGTCTTTATAAGAGGGTTGAACTGTCTTTGAAGATGGTTATCTCGGGTGAAATATTCATTTTTCTTTGTTATTATGTTTTATCCTATGTTCCTCTCATCTCCAATTCAAACATGTTATTTTGATTTTATCGAAATGAAGATGTCAACATTTTCCTTCAAAAAAAAAAGTTGCTATAATTCAATGAGACATGATATTTGATATACTCTTGAAAGAATATCATCTTATTATTAAAATACTCTATAGTGAATTACAAGTTCAAGTCATATTTTTCAAAATAGTTTAAATTGTATATAGATGTCTTTTTGATCAGTATTCTTTTATCCCATCAAGGGAGTCTCGTCCCATTTGACTTTTATGATTTTTGTGAAATTTAACGCAACCCATCGAAATTATTAATTAATGAACTATTCAAATTTTAGGTAACAATATGGGATATCTTTTCTATCCCTGCCTCCCTCTCTCCTGCATGATCCCTCTTTTTATTTCAATAGTTGTTTGTGTATTTAGTTTGTAATTCTACAACTTATATCACTTCCAAAATACCAACGAGACCACCAGAAGACCCCCTTAAAGTATACACTTGGATACATTATATATTAAAAAAAAATTTCTTATGCAGAGATAGAGCAATGTATCGATGGTTGGGGGATCACTTCTAGACCGCAAACAAAGTTGCAAAATGGATTGAGTGTATCCAACATAAGGGCTATCGTGTTTGCACCTTGCAGAGAGACCAACCTAACGAGCACAAAAAATGAGTTCCATTACTCAACTGCCACCTATAAAAAATAATATAACAATGACCGTCAAGGTCCACACATGGGCCCCGAAAATACCACTCAAGGTCAAATGTTTTTTGTGGCTTCTTTACCAAAAGAGGTTGGTAACTAAAGCAAGGCGCGCACAATGGGTTCACGACACGGACACGGATTGCCCATTCGGTTGTTTAGAAGCGGAATCCATTGACCACCTGTTTGGGACTTGCCAAATCGCGGTGGGTTGTGGTCACCGTTCGTGACACTTTCCCCCTTCTTTTCAGCAATAGATACTGTGGACACATTGTGGCAGGTGGGGGCGACGGTGGTGGAGCGTAACTTGCGTAAGGACATAACACGCAAAAGGAATGTACTCCGATCTATTGTACCGGCCTACGCTTGGGCGCTGCGGCTGTGCAGGAATGAGGTGGTATTCAAGGGGTGTCGATTCTACTTTGAAAATTTATGGTAGCTTGCATCACAATTCCTCAGAGACTGGGGCGTGCACCTAGCTGGGGCTAGTGGGGTGTGAGTGGAAGAGAATCGCATCATGGTGGAGTAGGCCTATGTGGTGGAGTAGGCCTATGTGTGTTTACACTCGGGTGGCCGCTCACCCACCGAGTGGTTTATCTTATTTTGTTTAGTGTTTTGCATTTCTCTTCTTCTCCTCTCACCCCCAATTCAGGCATTGTTATTACAAATACTTAATAATAACTATCTTTCTCACAAAAAACAATGACAGTCAAAAAGAGAAAGACCCATTCAGTTTATATCATTATATTTTATGAATTGTTTTTACCTTAAATCATTTTATCAGTATCCAAATTCTATTAGACTGTTTGGTTCATCAATGAGCTACCCACATTTCATGCTCAAAATACAACCAATCAAACAGATGGATTTCAGTTTCTGAATAATCTGAAGATGGAATGAAAATCCACCCTAAAATACAACCTAACTAAACAATGCCTTTATGCAAAATATGCATGTTGCATCAGTACAGTTGTTTATGGTCAATCCTCATCAGATGATCAGAAGGTTCACCAGCAAGTATAAAGCATGTTTAAAAATACCACACATTCAATCACAATTCATCGTTTCTTGAACCCGTATTTCTTCCGTTCGTAGAAGAGATCGGTCTTGGCACTCCCGAGGTTAACGATCTTCGGACAACCATCACGGTCTTTCTCCTGCTGCGTGCACTCCTTGCAGTAGTACGCGTCGGAGATGCCGACACCACCGCAGATAACACAACGTCCCTGGAACGATCCATAATTGCACTCGTCGCAGACCCGGACGAGCGTACAGGGCCGCACGTAGGAGTCGCAGATGACGCACTTTCCGTCACACTTCTCACACAGACGTCCGATGGCTATGCCCGGCTGCTTCCTGCACATGATCAGGTCGGGGTGGTGCTTCGCCATGGCTTAGGCTCCTCAAAGTGCTCGCTGGATTTTGATCTAGAATGTCCAAAGCGCGGTTAGAACAAACACATGTGAGTGGTACAACAAGAGAGTATCACTCTAAAAATAGTTGTTCAAGAAACTATATAGTACTGGATGAAAAAATTGAACAACTCAAAAGCCCGACATGTACATGCAGTGAACTAAGTCCATCAACCTAGAATTATCTCACAAAATACTTCATGAACAAACCAGAACATGTATGGATTGAGCTAAGGAGAAACCTATAGATAATGTAGTTCTGCGTCTGCACAGTATTATACAGGTGATTTTTTTAAGGGGAAAGGTTACTGTCACCACATTTTATTAACTGGTAAAACAACCACAGGAAACATCAAGATAAAAGGGGGAAAATGAAAAGAAAAAAGAAAGAAAGAAAAAGGAGAGGGCATAACGGATGTCCCACTCCAGGCTCCAGCCCCGGGGTTCTTATTATGTAAAGCCTTGCAAAAGAAGGCTCGTTAAAAAAGGTGATACATTGTGTGCATTGAAAGGTGAAATCCATAGGCTTAGTGACTTTCGCTTTAATCTAAAGTTCAAATGTTCAAGAATAGTGGTGTTACTGGTGTATAATATTTTGTTTTGTTGCATTAAATATAGTGGCATATGATGAAGTGAAACAGTTATAAACTTATAACTTATATGGCACAAACAACGGAGTAAGAAAATAATGATACAGAAACAGCACCTAAATATATATATTTGTACAGTTGTTGTAGAAAAACGGAGAAATTTTATATTAATTTTAGAGAAATTTAGTAATGATCACAAACAATGCAAGATCAACAAGAATACTAAAAAAAGGTAGTTTCCAGAACCTACTGAATTTGGGTTGCCTATTATATACCTAAAGCAGATATTGTTTCGTGTACAATACAATATAACGAGTAGTTGTTCATATTATCTGTCAGCACATGAAGTTAATTCACACCCCCCCCCCCCCCCCCCCAAAAAAAAAAAAAAAAACCACGAAAAAAAGAGAAACAATGCAACCATGAAACCACCAACAAAGAAAAGAAAAGGACAAGAAAACATAAGTTGTAGATTAAGGTATGAACATTGGGGATTGTCTTGAAAAATAAGTGTTTGCTTCCCTTGGAGATATTACATGGCGACATTTATCATCATTACCTTGTTCCTAAGAATTCAGAGCTGCGTCTTGATCGAGCTTCAAACCTAGCTGGTGAGTTTAGAATCAAACCTGAAAATGAAATCCAGAGATTTATACTTGGATGTCTACAAGAGAAAAAAGAAGAAGACACAGTGGAGCAGCAGAAGGGAAAGTCTAGGGGGTCATGCTTTTGCAGTTGAAGAAAATGGAGGAAGAAGGCAATAGGAAGGTTGTCAGTCCCTGCTCTCACTGCTTGTATCTGATAAAAGAGTACCTTCTATTTAATTTCCAACACTTAAATATTTGCATAGGCCAAGAAGAAGAAAACATAATAGCATATAAGGATGGTGATGGGAGAGAACTTGGCAAAGAAAATCAAATGACTTTCATTAAGGTTGCTCTCTTCTTGATGGTTTCTTGGTTGCACAGAAAAGCATAATGGTTGCATACATGGACAAATGACAAGTTATAATATGCAAGCTAGGTTATGAGAAGGGCTTTGATTGTGTGCAGTTGGACTTTTTCTGGAAATTCTTTGAGGTATACCAGTTCTCATCGACATGTATGAGGATGGCTAAATGATTGTATTGGTTCAGGAATACTTTCCAACTTGGTAAATGGAAAGACGGTTGGGTACTTCAAGATGCATTGTGGTCTTTGTCAAGGTGTCCCACTTTCACCTCTCCTTTTCAGTTAATAATCAAGAAAGCAACGTCACCCATAACCAATATGTAGATGACACCTATCTTTTGCGATGGGACCATGGAGACTTTGAAAGCATTCAAGTTTATTATCACGTGCTTCATGATGCTCTCAGATTGAAGGTGAACTTTCACGAGAGCAAGATGATAGAATGAAAATGTTGATGACAGAGATCTTCACATTTTTTTGGGTATGCGCTCTTTCTATCAAATAATTAGAATTTGTCGTCGGCAAAAGGAACATTGAGAAAACAGGATTGGAATCCATTAATTAATAGATTCATGATGAAAATTTTGAGTTAGAAAAGGAGGAGTTTGAGCATCAGAGAGATGATTTCTTAAAAATGGTACTCACAAGTCTACCTCTTTTATTTCTCTCTATTATTAAAGTTCCTATTAGGAAACTGGAAGAGATGGAGAAGATTTGTCGTTAATTTTTCATGGGTGAACCTTAACAAGGGATTAAGAGATAACTGATTGAATTCGGAAGATATTCCCATGGAACAGGGCAAAAGAGGGTGGGTAGAAAGTTCATCCAGTAAAATGGGATGTCGTTTGTGACACTAGGAGGGAAGGAGCAGGGATTGGAGGACTTGAAGGGATTTACTATGTATGAGCCTTTGGAGGTGGATAAAATACAGGACTCAGATGTGATGTTAGGTGGTTGGGGATAAAAATCGGTGCAACAATTTGCATGTGGAAAATTCCTGGCTACATCCCTGAGGTTGTCCATCATCTTGAGAGGTACCAATAGTCTAGCTGCTAATTTCAGTAAGGCTATAAACTTGAAGGTGGGGGAGGGGGAGGGATGGGTTTTTTTTTTTCCTCATGACATGGTGTGGAGAAGCATCTCCAAAGAAAAAATGTCCAAGTTTGTTTGAGCTAGCAACGGATAATATGTACACAGGTGCGTATTTATGGCACGGATTATTAACTTGATAGCGTACACAAGAAACATAATTTAACCTGTGTAGGTTACACAATTATGTAATCGTAAGAATTAATTGCTAAGTAAGTACATTTAATAAACATCGAGTTGCAATAGATACTCAACTAGGCGATAGAAGATTTAAATCAAGTATGATTAATATAATTTAAGAAATTGCAAGCATAAGTAAACATAATTTATTTAACAAGTATCTAAGCTCTACAATATTCCTAGTGAGTTGGTTGAACCACTCACTCAACACGCGTTTTGCCTAAGTTGATCTGTGCAAACTGCATAAGGAAAGAATGAGAATCAGATAAGTAACAACCTACAAGTTAGACTAGATTGGCCCAAACGACCCCCCTCGCGCATGGTGCGATGCAAACCGGGCGCTTGGTCATGCCCACACACGTAGGTGCACACACGCGCCTGTTAGCATGTGCCACCAGCACTCCCTGCGCCTGTCGGGATGCCCCTGCGCTTACCGGGACCCCCACTTTGCATGTGCATCCCTCACCGTGCCCGGATGCCCACCCACATCTCCCCTCCAATAGCATTCCCAACCCACACCCCCCCCCCCCCCCCCCCCCAACATACACCACCACCACCACACCCACACATAAATATCAACAAACACCTAGCCTACATCACACAAAACTACTCACAACACCGTCCACCACCTCTCCTCCACTTCTACAACACACATAAACATACACAGAGCAACCCCAAAAAAAAATGACTCACACTCATTAGTCCATGCAAAACCCACCATGCACACAGAATACCCAAAAAAAAATCTACTGTGAGAAGGCATTGAAGAGAGGAAGAAGTACCTGGTGAGAGAGAGGGAGAGAGAGATAAACCGAGTAGCCCAACCGAAAAAAACCAAAAAACAAAATGACAGTGACTCCATGTGTGCTTAATATATGAGAAAGATATACTTATTTCACCAAACCCCAAATAATCAAAGACCTAACTCATGATTCAATTGCACATACCAATTTTTACATAAATAACCAACAGCCCAAACTATTATGGCGTAATAAATTTCAAAACTTGATCCACAGATGCATAATTTCATCGCAATGTAAAACATCAAGCAGATTCCACAGGCAACATGAAATTAATTAAAAGGGCACATCAATACATTAACCATAAAAAAAAAAAATTTAAAAATGGTGGCATTTATAATAAAAGTGGTAGATACAAAACCTGTGAGGAAGGACTAAATTGAAAGAAAAAAAAAATTTCACGCAAAAAGAAGGCAAAGAATGAACAGAATGCGATGAGAAGGAGAAGATGAGAGAGGTACCTCTTTTTGATACTTTGCTGCTTGATCGTCTTTCTTGAGAAAATATGGAAGCTCAGACCGAAGAAAGAGAGGGGGCAAGAAGGCCCTAGACTAATAACTTCTTTTTGGGTGAAGGGGTTTTATGGAAAGAAAATGACAAATCCAACCGTGTATCATTTTAAAAAGAAAAATGATATTTTCAATACTAGAGTCCTCAATTGCAGTCACACTTTTTTTTTTTAAATCATGTCATCTTCCATTAAAAGTACATGCAATTATATTAAATAAAATATATATTAAAATATATTAGTATATTTTTTCATGTAAAAAATAATAATTTTTTTGTGTCATACAATATGATAGAATCTCATACATTATGATAACACATCGTATATTATGATATCGTAGTGCATGAGGTTGTAAAACAGACTGAGTGTATCAACGCTCTTTTAAAAAAATATATATAGAAGTTCTGTACTTTCATGTAAACTAGTATATCTTTTTTTTTGTAAAAATAAAAAAATTTAAATTTTTATATATTGTGTTAGTGGAGTATATATTGCACTATCATATTACAATAAATAGTACAATAGCAGACTTTATAAGTGGTCGAGGGATTGTTTTTTTGGTTGCGTACGTGATTGCAAAATGGATTGAGTCTATCAATGCTCTTTATGAAAAATACTCATTAAAAAATTTATATATGGAGGTTAAATCAACCCCGTTAGGTTGCACTCTCACCCTGGAAATTTGTTTTTGGGTGGGGATGGTAGGAGGGAAGATGGAGGGGGTGGTGTCACGAGTAAGGGTCATCATTTGGCCCGAAGTCTAAAAACTCGATTTGCTCGGCCCGTTTCTTAGTCGGGTTTGATTATGGAACATGCACTTAATCCACAGGTAAATTCAAACTGGACCAGTTCGGGTTGGCTCATAGGCCTATTCACGGGCCCCACCTATGGACACGTGAGAGGCCCATTCACAAGGGGGCAAAGTGCCCCCATTTAAAAAGGGGGCAGGTTACCCCCATTTGAAATTAAAAGGAGGGGTAGTCCCTTTCTGGTACTACATGGCATGTGTCTCCATTTGAGGGGGGGAATTTAAAAAAATTATTTATGTGGCCCACAGACCTGACCCACGGGTTGAAGCCTGGACTTGGCCTGGCATGCCCGTTTAGGCTAGGGCTTGGCCTGGCAGACCCGTTCAGGCTCGGGCTTGTCTTTTTGGTCCTGGACCAACTGGGTCAGGCCCGTTGGCCAAGTAGGCCTGCGGGCCTTGGCATAGTTTTCATGGTCCGGCTCGTTGTTGATGCCTAGTCATGAGGAAGGGGAATGAGACAGTGAAAGACGTTGCGAGGGAATAAAAAGTGGGAGAGAGAGAGATTATTTAGATGTAGTTTAGTCATGTCATAGTCTAAATGTGCGTTTGGAAACACAGTTTGAAAAGAAGCTTTAAGCTTTTATAATGTAATGATGACAACTGTTTTTAATTAATAAATGATTCACGTTTGTTGTGATAACATAAGTTATTTTTGTTGGAATAAACACAGTTTTTAAGACATTTTTTTATGTAATAATGAGGGCAGTTTTTCAATTAAGTGGGCTTGTTTGATAAGTTGTTTAGAGCTTTTGACTTTTAAAAAAGCTAAAAAAAACTTCAATCCACCCGCACCCTAAATTAAAGATAACCGGGTCTTTAAGATTTCAGGGACTTGAATGTAGTTAAATTGGTATGAAATTACATGGGATTTTCAAAGTTCTTGGAGACTTAAAGATTTCGGATACAACCCCGCATGCAACACTTACATCTTTTAATTTTTTTAATATAATAAACGTCATCATGATATGTAATTTTTTTTGGGGATTGGGGGAGGGGGGGGGGGATTAAATAAATCGTTAGGCTATAATCCCACCCCAAATAAAAAAAAATAGGATGGGATTGTAGCCGAACTAAAAAGAGGAAGAGAGAAGAAGAAAAAGAACGTGGGAGAGGGAGAGAGAGACGTGGCTGAGGGTGGTGGCGGTGGTGGGTGGAGGATGATCCCTCTGTCGAAGCCAATCAATATGATTTTCAAGAGAACAAATGTATGATCACGCATCCAAGATTTTTTCAAAGTTAAGAAACATAATGTCAGGATCCCCGATCGCCAAATAAAAGAGACATATTGTATGAAGTATATTGGGATTTTTATGATTATTTATTAGGTGTGTTTTTTAGGGTCATTATTACACAGTCTTATTTACAAGCCCCATACAATCTCATGTTTTCAATAAGATATATACCCCGTTCAATAAGACATATAATTTTTCATTTCTTTTATTAGTGAGTTTATACAATTCATTAGAATACTCACTTCATTTTATGAATATGAATGTTTTATTACATGAAATATGCGCCTTTAAAAATTTAAAAATGTGAAGACTACCGGGGGCTGTTAACAAGATTGTCCCTCACATTTTCTTTTCCTTACTTAAGATCTAAATGTTTTTCCATATTCTGAAAAAATATAGAAACCGTTTGGCTGATTCTATTAGTTTGAGAACCTAAATTTTCAAGTGTCAAAACATTAAAAAAATTCCATTGAAACAAGTACCACTATGAAAGACCAAAGTGCCAAAATATTAGATTCATACAATTTTTGGGTTAAATTAATATCAACATCCAAAGATATCAGACACTGTCATAGACATTTATTGAAAATAATAATTCTAAGTATTTTTTAGTTAATTTGAAAATTTTAAAAAAATTTAATCATATGATTTATTAATATTATTCTCATTTTATTGCACACAGTGCATGTATTTTGATTGATATCAACTTCCCAACGGTATCAGGAATTTTGTCATAGATATTATTGGAAAAATTGTAGTTTTTTTTACTCCTTATTTATAAGGTTTTGCAAATTTTTAAAACAAACTAGCAGATATATATTTTTCCAATTTGTTAATCATATGAAACACCCTTCATTGTTACCTCTTATACTATTATCTGTACCCTGTAAACTGTTATATATTATGCAAATGGACTGAAGGACCTGAAAAAAATATGGCTCAAGGGTGTATGCTAAAATGTTAAAAAGACCTAAAAAATTAGAGGGTTGAAGAAAAATACATGTAATTTTTCCCTATAATTAAACTTTATTTATAAAAAGATGTGATTTGTATTGTAATTATCCCAAGAAGTTTTAGACTTATTGCATGTGAGACCCACTCATTAGACGGATAGGAATAAAAGGAGATCGATCCAACGGTCCATATTCAAAAGATGGATTCCTCTACTTCCCGCGCAGTTATGCAAAACCCCCCTCAAAGAACTCTCTCTCTCTCTCTCTCTCTCTCCCTCCCTCCCCACAAAGAAATCAAAGGTCCTTTCAGTGATTCCTCCATGGAAAGATCCGAAGCAGAGGCAGTCGAAGTAACCACCCTCCCCCATCCTCTGTTTCTCTGTTCTACATGTATTATTACAAATTGGGTTCTGTTTTTGGTTTCTTTCTTTCCCCCATTGGTGTCTGATCAGACAATCAGTTTCTGGGTTTGGGTTTTTGATTATTGCTGTTTACATGTGGATTCATTGATTCCTTGCCCTATCTTTCTTTTATTTATTTTTTCTTTCAATGCCATCCATAGTTCCATTGGAATTCGTTCTCTCTGTCTTTCTCTGTTTCTTTGATGCCATGCTGTATTACTAGTTTCTTGGTTTCTTCATGTTCTCATTGGATTTCTTGATCTTTTTTTCTATGGGTTTCCTTTGTTCATGTCATTATTTGATTTTTCTAGGTAGAGCAAATTTGGGAACGCGTGGATATAGCGCCAATGCTATGTCCAGAAGCTGCGGCAGGGTATGGTTGCGACAGAAGAGGACGAGCAGTCGCTCGCAGTCGAGATGAGCTTATACTTAAAGCAAGGCAGCATATCGCCGCATTGGGTTGGATCATCGAGTCTAATAGCGAAGGAAAACTTCGATTCATTTCGCCCGATGAAACCATATTTGGTAATCTTCGCGAGGCCTGCAGATTTGTGACAGAGCAGGAAGAGAAAGAACCTATCAAATTGTTAGGACGGAAGACTAAAGCGAAAATCAAGAGAGGGCGAAAAGGAGATTGTGTCAAAGTAATCTCTAAATCTCAGTTTCTCTGTGTTTCTTGAATTCAAAAATTCATGAAAATCTTTCCCTCATTTGATTTACAATGTACAGAAATGGAAACGCGTAAACATCAAACCAAGGAGTTGTCCTGAAGCCGTGGAAGAATATGCTCGCAATAAAAGGCCTAAATTGAGCACCAAAGCGAAGAAGCACATCGTGTCGTTGGGTTGGGTTATCGAATCTGATGGATGGGGGAGAATTCGATACGCAGCACCCGATCGAACGGTGAATTACAGTCTTCATCAGGTCTGCAAGTTTTTGACAGAGAAGAAACAGGAAGCGAAGGTTCGTGGTGCAGAAGAAGCTACCGAAGACTGAAGTGAATGCGAGTTAAGGCATGACAGAATAACATCTGGAATGGAGCATCAGAGTTGCCACTTCTCTTGTGATGTTCCTTTCAAATGTTTTGTTTCACAATGGAAAAAAAAACATGGTTTGAATTTTTTTTTCTGTATATGTTGTTGGATCACCTAGTATAATTGTCAAGACTTGTTGGGGTTTCTTGTCACAAAAAAATAGAAAAAGAAAAGTCATATGAGAAGTGTTTCTCTCCTCAAACAGTTCAGTCATTCTCTCTTCACTGCTATTAAAAAGAAGTCTTTTGAAACTTGGATGGAGTGGTGTGGGGACCTAGTCCGCAGGAGGGTTTCTCGGTTAGTAGCTGTTACGATTGGTGGAGGAGGGACATAGTGGCGAAGACAAAGGAGATATGGTCTCCTAAGATCTCCCTCAAGGTGAAGTTCTTCCTTTGGCTCATGTACCAAGACAAGCTACTTACGCGAGTGTAACGGTCACAATGGGTGCCTCTTGAGGATACATCTTTCATATCTTGTTCAAGCGGGCGGAATCCACCACACATATCATGCTTGAGTGCCCTATTGCTAAGCATATTTGGCATCTTTTGCACGAGGTTGTGGAGGTGGACGATAGGACGTCGCTTGATGCTCTATGGGAGGTGGGGCGGAAAAGCGTTCGAAGAGGTGACAAGAGTGTGAGGGCGAACCGGCGAAGGTAATCCGGTCCATCATTCCGGCTGTCACTTGGTCGTTGTGGTTCTCTCAAAATCATTGTATCTTTCGGGGCATGAAGGTCTATCCGGAAATTGTTGGGGAGATGGCTATAGGTTTTATAAAAGAGTGGGGCATACACTGTGCTGGGCAAAGAGGGTTAATTGGAGTAGGAGGTCAATTTGTATTGAGGAGTAGGATACACTTAGTTGGATCAATTTGTATCGAGAGTAGATCTCTCCTCTACTTGATATTGGTTTGTAAGCTTTGGACCTTCTCTATTTTTTTTGAAATAAAATTAAGGCCGAATGCCTATTTTCATTAAAAAAAAAAAAACTTGTATAGAAGTTGAAGCAATTGAACAAAGGATAGTATGTATGAAGCCTTGCCATATACACGACGGAAACCCCTATTTTGAACATTAGTTAGACAGGAAGCAAATTGTAATCATCATTGAAGATTCATACAGTGCATAAATATGAATTCTCAAGAGAATAAGCATACTGCAAAGTGCAAAGTGGGATGGTTACTATTATTTGTTAGGTGTTCCCATGTTTAGGATTATAATTGTACATTTTTTTTGTCATGTTTGCAAAACGATAGAAACCATTTAGTAGATTCCTCCTTACTCCGTGGCCTAATTTTAATTGGCAAAATAAAAAATGACCTAACATAGAGTGGGTCAGAGCACTACTAATAGTATTCGTACACATTGTTCCTGTAGTCGTGTTTTTTGCAGGACTTAGAACCCAAGTCTCCTAAGGGGACATTTGAAATTAATATCAATAATCAAAAGTATTAAAGGGGACATGATTGCGTGCGGTGAACGGCGGGTGCGGCAGCGATCACGGGCCGTCGATCACGGATCTATCGCATCGGACGGTCGGGTGCGATTCACGTCGACCGTTGGATGCGATGGACCCACGATCGAACGGCCTACGTCGCGGCCGCACCTGCCGTTCGCCGCACGCAATCATTTTCAAGTATTAAAGATAGTTATACATATAATTTATATATATATTGAGAGGAGGGCTGCAAGTTGGTTCAGGTCAAACCCAAACCCGATGAGGAAATCTGATTTTTATGCGGGGTGGATTTTCAAAGCTGGATTTGGGTTTAGGTTGATGAATTCGAGTTGTCTATAAAATCGTATTGGGTTCAGATTGACATAGTAGACAAATAGACCCAACCCGAAATTTACATCTGTATTTTATTAAATCTGGACCACTGATACTTGATTCATGTTCTGCCTACACAGAACTCATTCAAACAACCCACTCTCCTCTCCAATTCGGTCTCCGAGAGCCCCCAACCCGTCTCGGTCCTATGACAATGATGAAGAAGAAGAATCATGATGATGTTGGATCTCTCTCCAAAAAGATCATGATTTGTCTGTTTTTGGTGGATTATAAATGGATTTCTGTGATTTTTTTTTTGGTGGACATCAATTATTTAAACGGATAATTACATTTTGTGAAATAAGAGTTTTTTTTTTGTAAAAAATTTGTTCTATTCATTTTGGATTATGTTTTTTTGCTGACGCTTAAATGTATTCACATTTGTCAAAATTGAAGACAAAAAATGGGCATAAATGTTATCCTAATATTTAAGTGAAACAAAATATCTCTATTTTCATTTCAAATTTAGGGCAACTGTCCACAATTATCCTGACTATTTTTTATACCAAATGGGGATAAACTATCCTCCTACTCACTTATCCTCTAATTATCATTTATCGCACCACTTATCCCATTATCAAACCAACCCAAAATGGGGTTCTACGGGTTAGGTTCGGGGTATAGTCATCGGGTTGAAAATCGGATCAGGTTAGGGTTGTGGGTTCGAATTTGTCTCAACCCAAACCCAACCCACCCAAGTTGCAACCCTAATTAATTATGTTTCCAGAGGTGCGAATTGAAATTATTCTAAAAAATCCGGGCTCAGACGGATAGGATTAAAAGAAAAGGAGATCCCACGGTCCACATTTAAAAATGGCTTGTTTCTCTGATTCCCGCGTAGCTTTTCCAAAAGCCACTGAGACGGACAATAAAAACTCTCTCTCTCGCTCTCTGTCTCCCCCAAAGAAACCAAAGGTCTCTCCCCCCTCCAAAGAAATTAAAGGTCCTTTCAGTGATTCCTCCATGGAAAGATCCGAAGCAGAAGCTGTCGAAGTAACCACCCTCCCTCTCCTATGTTTCTTTGATCTTCATGTATTATAAATTGGGTTCGGTTTTGGTTTTTTTTTAATCCCTCCATTGATGTCTGATTTGAAAACTAGTCTCTGGGTTTTTTTTTTCTCTGTGTTTACATCTGTTCTTCATCTTAATTTTCTTTCTTTCCTTTATATTGTGGATTTTATGTCTTTTTTAATACGTTCCATTGGGTTTCTTTAATATCTGATGTGTTAGTGGTTTCTTAGTTTTAGTTTCTTTGTGTTTTAATGTGGATTCATGTAGTTATTGCTTGATGATTCGTTCTTCCATTCATGTCATGATGTTTTTCTTTGTCCTTCATGTATTGTAAATTGGGTTCTTGCTTTCTTTCTTTCCTTCCATTGATGTCTGATTAGACAATTAGTTTCTGGGTTTTTTATTTCTTATTTTTTACTTGTGGATTCATTAATCTCCTTGCCTTATCTTTATTTCTGTTTTTTTTCATGTCTTATTGTTTCATTGTTTTGATGGATTAATTCCTTCCATTGGATTTCTTTCTATCTGTGTTTCTCTGTTTCTTTGATGTCATGTTGTATAATTTGTTTCTTGGTTTCGTTGTTTTGATGGATTAATCCTTCCATTGGATTTCAGTTTCATGTCTTTTTTTGTTTCTTGTTGTATATTGTAAATTGGGTTCTGTTATCATGCAGTTTTATGATCTGTTTTTTCTATGTTCAAGTGATGCCTTCATTGTTCATGTCATCATTTGATTTTGCTAGGTAGAGCAAAATTGGGAACGGGTGGTGGATATAGTGCCAAAGCTACGTCCAGAATTTGCAAAGAGATAGTATGCCAAACAAAGAAAACGTGCACTTGTTCGCAGTCAGGATAAGCTTATACTTAAAGCAAAACGGCATATCATGGCGTTGGGTTGGATCATCGAGTCTAATAGCGAACGAAAACTTCGATTCATGGCACCCAATGGAACGGTGTACGATGATCTTCGTGAGGTCTGCAAATTAGTGACAGAACAGGAAGAGAAAGCAAGGGCTGGTAGTGGTGAATCGAAAAAGAAGGAACCCCGTGTCAAAGTAACCCCTCTCTCCCACCAGTTCCTTTTAAAGAAAATTCACATATGATTTCACTAGTCCTCAGTTTCTTATTTACATTGTCAGTTTCAAGTCTTATATGGATAATAGAAACCAAAGGTCTCTCCCCCCCTCCAAAGAAACTAAAGGTCCTTTCAGTGATTCCTCCATGGAAAGATCCGAAGTAGAAGCTGTCGAAGTAACCACCCTCCATCTCCTATGTTTCTTTGATCTTCATGTATTATAAATTGGGTTCGGTTTTGGGTTTTTTTTTAATCCCTCCATTGATGTCTGATTTGAAAACTAGTCTCTGGGTTTTTTTTTCCTCTGTGTTTACATCCGTTCTTCATCTTAATTTTCTTTCTTTCCTTTATATTGTGGATTTTATGTCTTTTTTAATTCGTTCCATTGGGTTTCTTTAATATCTGATGTGTTGGTGGTTTCTTGGTTTTAGTTTCTTTGTGTTTTAATGTGGATTCATGTAGTTATTGCTTGATGATTCGTTCTTTCATTCATGTCATGATGATTTTCTTTGTCCTTCATGTATTGTAAATTGGGTTCTGTTTTTGCTTTCTTTCTTTCCTTCCATTGATGTCTAATTAGACAATTAGTTTCTGGGTTTTTTATTTCTTATTTTTTACTTGTGGATTCATTAATCTCCTTGCCTTATCTTTATTTCTGTTTTTTTGTATTGTGAGTTTCATGTCTTATTGTTTCATTGTTTTGATGGATTGATTCCTTCCATTGGATTTCTTTCTATCTGTGTTTCTCTGTTTCTTTGATGTCATGTTGTATAATTTGTTTCTTGGTTTCGTTGTTTTGATGGATTAATCCTTCCATTGGATTTCAGTTTCATGTCTTGATGTGTGTGTGGTGGAGGCGGTACATATAGTGGCACTCACACTGATGCACAGTGTTTGACACACCCTTTTTTGGTGCTGTATGAAAGCATTTTTGCATTGGATGGTCTCTATTTCAGGCCCTGTGACTGCTTATAAGATTGTTGGATATCCCTTTGAGGGTTAGATTGTCCATTGTGGGAAATTTGTTGAGGCATGCTTATTTTCAGAAAGTTTCCATGTTCTCATTTTATTTTCACATAACATGAAGAAATTAACCTGGGTAATATACAACCAATTCTACCTTAGCTACTAATATTTGTTAAAACCTTTTTTTTTTTTATAACTGAAACCACACATTAGAATATGTGGTTGATATCTTTAAATAGTCCAGGAAGGTTAAGGTCAACACTATTTATTATGACATGTCCACTTACTTGCCATTAGGGGCATTGAAGTTGCCTTTCTATATAGAATAAAAAGATGGTTTAAAAGAGAAATACACAGATTACCTGCAAAGAGTATAGCTAATTGGAGGTCAAAGTGAATTTCTAGACACTGTATCATGCGCATTGGGAACTTCAACCTGCGGAGTTTCACACATGTGCTGCAAGAAATTGATTAGCGGCCATGAGGCTAAACATGGCACTGGACCATAACCCCGGTCAAAACAGAATTTACCAGTTCAAAAAAAAAAAAAAGTGAAAATCCCATTTGATTTACATAATATACAATCCCACAGCATTAATAAGGTTGTGCCTGTGCTTAAACCAAACCATAACTGGCCCTGAGGTGTAGTTGTTTGTGCATACATGCATGCCTTGTGTGTGTGTGTTTGGTTTGATGTTTGGGGGGGGGGGGGGGGGGGGGGGTGTTGGTACAGTGGGAATGGCAAAAAAATATATATATAAATGAAAATGGAGAGACATTACTGATTATCTCTTAGTTAAAAGGCTTCAAGCATTTCCATGATATTTTCAGAAATGAATTATGTAGATGCTTGAATGCTTTCTATATTTGGCTAAAATTGAAGAAAACCTTAAAGTCCAAGCCCCAGACTCTACAGTTCTTCCATGTTTTGGAACATATTCCTCAAGAATGTTAAGCATTCCAGAATAAATTTCTAGCATAGGATATAGAGGGGAACCAATCCATGATAACCTTGCTCACAGTGGCATATTTGGAAAGTCCTTGGAAAAGAGGTTTCATGTTGTATTTTTTTAAGACCCTTTCCTCAGTGACATCTATGGTCCAGTTTCTGGCTTCGAAAGACTAGTCCATATTCAGGAGGCTCTTGATAGATCTAGTGCACCTATAAAATATTTCTTTTTACTGCATCGTTGCATGCAAAGGAGCCCACAGCTGCAACATCCCAGACACCAATTTTGTAACTCCCTAACCACCTGATTTAGGCCTCCAGACCTGGTCCCATCTTACATGATGAAGTTTCTGTTTCATTCAAGGTTCACATTGGAGGAAGGTTTCGTGTGTATATATTTTTTTATAAACTGTTTATCTTTTTAGGCAGTAGGACTGTGGTTAAATACACCTAGAAGCTAGATGGTATGACTTCAATAACTCCAATATGCTAGCAGCAAGAGAGTGTCCTTTAAAAAAATTCTGTTTCTGAGCTTGTCTGCTTGAGAGAACTAGAGAACAACGGCTGGCCAAGTTATCTGACAGGAAGCCTTCCCTTGTCCATGCAAAAGCATCAAGAAGACGGCTCATTGTCCTGTTTTCTACCTTGAAGAACTTATGGATTTGCATTGTTTATGTGCAGACAGACCATACGCTTGAAAATTGGCTGGCCGCATTGAACTGTATAGGAAGATGAGTAGGCCGTCAGCAAATAGAAGATGAAAGATCATGCTAGAGTCCCTATAAAGGGGCCAATTCTGTTATGAGCAAACTCCATTCTTTTTTATTTGAGAGAGGAGCAAACTCAAAATTTTCAAGTGGGAGGTCTCCATTGATATAACAAATAGCAAGGCTGAGATGGGATCTAATCTACGCTAGATGTGAAGAAGCCTTGAGGATATAACTTGGTAGGAGGGGTTTCAATGCAAGCTCTTTATTTATTGATTCCATGTAGGAGCCGTATGTATTCTATGTAGAGCCTGAAGTCCATGTCTCTTAAAACAACTCACAAGAAAGTCCATCTAATGGAAACAAAAACCATTTTAGATCATTATTGATGCTGTCGTCTTCTGCCAAAATTGCTATGATGTAACCATCTGATGAGCAATGATAACCTATGTCCAATTGAACTTCCCTTTGATAAAAACAGTTTCACTAAGAATGATATAGGCAGATTCTATTGGAGCCTCAAAGCCAGTATTTGGTGATCAAGTTGTAGATAGGACTGCATAGGAAATGGGGCTGTAATGATCCAAAGAATCTGCAGTGTTGGACTTAGGGATGAAGGCATGATTAAGCTGCTTATGCGATTCCCCGAATTTGAAAAATTCTTGAACAGCTGCCACCATGTCCTTGTGAATCATCTCCCAACATAATTGATAGAAGATGGTCGAAGAGCCACCTGGCCTCGGGCTGCCAGATTTTTTCATTCCTCTCAGTGTGGTGTAGATCTCCATCCTGAGTGACTAGCTTGATAAGCAGCAGAATTTCAGTGTCACTCAGTTTTCTTGAAATGCAGAGGTGGAATTGTATATCCATCCTGTATGGAGATTTATTTATTTATGCATTCTCTCTTGTTAATCTGAACATGAGAGATCTTTGAATGTCCATCTTCCATGCTTTCTATGTAATTCCAGGGAAGGAGGGGTGGGTTGTCCAGACCGGAAATAATTTGAAAGGTCTTGGACTAATGAGGGTGACTGGATTTGAGGTGAATTCTCAGGGCAGCATGATCAAATAGTCATATAGTGAGTGGGGGCCTCAGGATGCGCAAAGGAAATGAGAATCGATGAGTTTTATATCCAATATACTGGGAATTCAATTTTGCTATAAATTGCTTCACGTTATATAGTATCACCAGCAAATTGTACATCTTAAAGGTAGGTTGCAGTGATCAAGGCATTCATTAAATTTTTTCATCCTTTAGTTGATCCCTCTTCCACTTCTCTTTTCATTAAAATCCCTCCCCCTTCACCCCCATTCATTAAATTGCTTCATTAAAGGTAGATTGAGCTGTGATATCTGTATAAGCCACTACCACAGTAAAGGCCTTTGAGAGGGAATGTTGGAGTTATACACCACAATATGTTATACTGTCGTTTATTACCATTGTGATAGTTCACGGTGAAGAAGCTGTTCGGAGTCCTAAAGAATGTTGAGTTGGAGGTCAGGGAAAAAAAATAGATTATGCCTGCATGGCATATATGGTGAGAATGTAGTGTGTGATTCCTTTTGAGAATATTTTCCTATATGGATTCAGTATTGAATGGCTGTGCTTTTGTTTTATTCAAGGCCACAAATTGGACCTGATGCTGGAGCTTTAAATGCCTTGAACGATTTATTTGAATTTATGATTATGATTTGAATTTCTCCATTAGATATTCTTACAAGAATCTGCAAATTTCTGATTCGAATCAAAGAAACAATGTAGGCTTTATTTAAATGCCTTCAGTTTTTTTTAATTACAGTCATACCATTTACGCCGAACATCTTTTCAATTACAGTGGTTCCATTATTTTTGTGATATCATTTGATTGATAAGCTTACATTTAATCAGCCTGAATGCATTCTTTTTCTGGCTCATGCCTGCCAAACATGATTTGTGAAAATCATTCTTTAGAATGAACATCTTATGCACATATCACAACAATACATGAAAAGCACTTCAAGCAAGGAACAATAAATATATCGAGCCCATGAGTCACTTCAGGCCCCAAACATCCTCCTAGGTTTGACCAATTACACACGGGTGAGTCAAAAGAGATTTTCAATGACAATAAAAGTGGCCCTTGGATATAGAATGTTGAAATCCAGTACAATTACAAGATATTAAAAACTTAGCGCTCCAGTAGAATTACAAGATATTAAAAACTTAGCTCCCTCTCAGTTGTTGTGATTGACATTAGAATATTGTGGTGCACATATCACAAGAATACGTGAAAAGTCATGCTAGCTATTTTCCTTCTTCTATGGAATGGGAACAGCCAATTCAAAACTATAATCCGAAGGCAGTCCAGAGACTGAACCAAAGGTCCCGTCCTCCAAATAAAAAATGCCCAAATCCTTATTCTTGTCGATGAAATAGATGGAATTCCCTTTGCTTTCCTTGAGAGCGCTAGAAGAAGAGAGCCAAATTGCGGTATTCCATCCCAAGAACAACATCCCTTCATCCAAACTCTTAGTCTCCACCCATTTTTTCAATGTACCATCCAATACGAACAACTGAAATCTTTCTGTCTGAAACGAGTTGTTCTTCATGTGACACAAAACCAACAACGGCCCCGATGGGCCTGCTGCAAGATGCATATAATTACCCATATCCATCATATGCATCCAATGAAGAAAACCATCCGGCGCATCCACCGCCATCATCTCTCGTCCTTGGTGGAGATCCATAGCCACTACTCGCCCGGCCCTCCGATCCACCACATATAAATTCTCATTAAAGAAGACGACATCATTTACGAACTCCAATGAAGCCTTTAGCACCGTCCACCGCGCATCTCCCGGCCTGCAATAGTACACCATTTTGCGGTAGTCCACTTCCAAGAGCAAGGCGATGATACAGTTAGGGTCGGTTGGTTCCGCAGACCAGACAGCCTTGAACACATAGGAAATGAGATCGGTCCTGGGGGGAGGGAGGAATATCACGGCCCCAGAGAAGAAGGGGTTGCGTAGGTAGAGGTTGTCTTCGTCGTCGACCATGCAAAGCCAACCGTCTGATGAGGATCCAAGGAATCTCTCCATACATGGTGGTCGATCGGGGAGTCTGATGGGGTGTAACTTGCGCTCGAGGGGGCTGTAGAGGCCGTGGTCTCCCGTCACGTCAGACAGCAAGAGAAAAGGGAGCCGAAGATGGAGGGGGGTTGTTCGGGTGTTGCCACCGATGATGGCAGATCGCCATGACTTGCACACGCCGCCAAACCGAACGTAATCAGAGAGATGATCCATGCGCATCGCGATTGAGAATAACATGTCATTCGGAAGATCGCACCAATCCATCTCCATTTAATTTGCAAACTAACAATTCAAATTAAATCTATACCATTTATTTTATTTGGTGAAATGTCTTATGTTATATATACTACATAACCGACTACATATGGTATTATATAAATAACCCGACTACCATAACCGACTACATGTTTCCCAATTTGTTTTTCATTACTAAACCTATATTTCAAATTAGATAAAAATCATAATGTGATTTATTCTTCAAACTATTTCATATCAAATCAAATCTAATTATATTCCATATTTGGTAGTCGTGAGATTTTTCATTTGATATTTCCATTAATAAATCTATACCATTTATTTGTTGAAAAATCTATCTATTATTTATATAACCTTGACTACATGTTTCTCTATTTTGTTTTCATTATTAAACCAATTTTTGAACTATTTTATGTGTTTTTTTTGCATGTATACCATCAAGAAATACGATATTTATCTTTATACCATCACAAATATCGTATTTATTTTTATACTAATAAAATTTTTTGTAGGGTGCGTTTGTATGTGAGGTTGAAATACTGAGATTCTTAAAATCTTATGTTCCAAACTCAGCTTCTGAAAAGCTATGTTTTTTTGCCTAAAAATGAAGATTGTGGTTTGAAAACCTAAAAGCTAAAAATGTGTTTGGATACGAGTTTGAGAATTTTTAACTTTTCAAACGTAAAATCTAATGAAACTCATATCCAAACGGACCATTAATGTAAAAATGTGCCCCCTTTTTTTAATAAAAATGAACCTTAACTATAGCTAGTTTGTTAACCAAGAAGTAAAAATGACAGAAATAACCTTATATATATTATATTTATCATAATGTAAATAATTAAACATAAGAACCTAATTAATTTTATGTACTTTCTAAATCAATCGTGAGTCATTCAACCATGATCCTTCTTTCCTTTCATCCGATCAATATCTAATTTTATTTCAAAATTTTTATTTTGTAATATATATGATTAATGGTTCTTAAAATAATTTTTTTTCATTTTTATTAATGTAAGTATTAATAATTATTATATCATTGCTAATTAATAGTTTGTATGATTAATTTTTATATTTTTGGACTTTATATAAAAAAAATTATTTTCATGTTAAAATTAAAATTTTTTATTTTTATAAATATCCTAAGTCAAGGACATAATAATTTCCTCGTTAATGGGCACAAGAGTGTAATTGTCATGTTTTGGATTATAATTGTACATATTTTTGTCATGTTTTCATTTTGTAATATATATGATTTAGTAGATTCCCCCTTACTCCGTGGCCTAATTTGAATTGGCAGAATAAAAAAATGACCTAACATAGAGTGGGTCAGAGCACTACTAGTAGTATTCGTACACATTGTTCTTGTAGTGTTTTTTGCAGGACTTAAGAACCCAAGTCTCCTAAGGGGACATTTGAAATTAATATCAATAATCAAAAACATTAAAGATAGCTATACATATAATTTATATATATATTGAGAGGGGTGAATTGAAATTATCTAGGGCTGCAACTTGGTTCAGGTCCAACCCGAACCCGATGAGTAAATCTGATTTTTATGCGGGTTGGATTTTCAAAGCTGGATTTGGGTTTAGGTTGATGAATTCGAGTTGTCTATAAAATCGTATTGAATTCAGATTGACATAGTAGACAAACCGACCCACCCCAAAATTTACATCCGTATTTTATTAAATCTGAACCACTGATACTTGATTCATGTTCTACCTACACATAACCCATTCAAACAACCTACTCTCCTCTCCAATTCGGTCTCCGAGAGCCCCCTACCCGTCTCGGCCCGACGACAACGATGAAGGAGAAGAATCATGATGATGTTGTATCTCTCTCCAAAAAGATCAGGATTTCTCTGTTTTTGGTGGATTCTAAATGGATTTCTCTGATTTATTTTTGATGGACATCAATTGTTTAAATGGATAATTACATTTGTGAAATAAGAGTTTTTTTTTGTTAAAACTCTGTTCTATTCATGTTGGATTATTTTTTTTTTGCCGAGACTTAAATATATTCACATTTGTCAAAATTGAGACAAAAAATGGGCATAAATGTTATCCTAATATTTAGGTGGAACAAAATATCTCTATTTTCATTTCAAATTTAGGGCAACTGTCCACAATTATCCTGATTATTTTTTATACCAAACGGGGATAAACTATCCTCATACTCACTTATCCCCATAATTATCATTTATCGCACAACTTATCCCGTTGTCAAACCAGCCCAAAATGGGGTTCTGCGGGTTAGGTTCGGGGTATAGTTACCGGGTTGAAAATCGGATCGGGTTAGGGTTGTGGTCAAATTTTCCTCAACTCAAACCCAACCCACCCAAGTTGCAACCCTAATTAATTATGTTTGCAGAGGTGCGAATTGAAATTATTCTAAGAAATCCGGGCTCAGACGGATAGGATTAAAAGAAAAGGAGATACCACGGTCCACATTTAAAAATGGCTTGTTTCTCTGATTCCCGCGTAGCTTTTCCAAAAGACACTGAGACGGACAATAAAAACTCTCTCTCCCCCAAAGAAACCAAAGGTCTCTCACCCCGCCAAAGAAATTAAAGCGTTGTCTTATTGTTTCATTGTTTTGATGGATTAATTCCTTCCATTGGATTTCTTTCTATCTGTGTTTCTCTGTTTCTTTGATGTCATGTTGTATAATTTGTTTCTTGGTTTCGTTGTTTTGATGGATTAATCCTTCCATTGGATTTCAGTTTCATGTCTTTTTTTGTTTCTTGTTGTATATTGTAAATGGGTTCTGTTATCATGCAGTTTTATGATTTGTTTTTTCTATGTTCAAGTGATGCCTTCATTGTTCATGTCATCATTTGAGTTTGCTAGGTAGAGCAAAATTGGGAACAGGTGGTGGATATAGTTCCAAAGCTACGTCCAGAAATTGCAAAGAGATATTATGCCAAACAAAGAAACGTGCACTTGTTCGCAGTCAGGATAAGCTTATACTTAAAGCAAAACAGCATATCGTGGCGTTGGGTTGGATCATCGAGTCTAATAGCGAAGGAAAACTTTGATTCATGGCACCCAATGGAACGGTGTACGATGATCTTCGTGAGGTCTGCAAATTAGTGACAGAACAGGAAGAGAAAGTAAGGGCTGGTAGTGGTTAATCGAAAAAGAAGGAACCCCGTGTCAAAGTAACCCCTCTCTCCCACCATTTCCTTTTAAAGAAAATTCACATTTGATTTCACTAGTCCTCAGTTTCTTATTTACATTGTCAGTTTCAAGTCTTATATGGATAAATTCATGATTAGTTTTCCTTTTTTTGTGTGTTTCCGTGATTTCGTGCAGCTTAACTGAAAACCTTTATCCGTAGAACCCAATCCTTGTCATGAAGCTGTGGTAGCATATGTTCGCAAGGAAGACGCAGATGCAAACTTAGACCAACAGCAGTACAGCACATCGTATCGTTGGGTTGGGTGGTTGAGTGTTATGGAGAAAAGTATCGATACAGAGCACCCAATGGAAAAATGCATTGTAGTCTTCTTGAAATCTGCAGATCATTGACAGGGCCTCCTGAACAGGATGCCAGGGGTTCGAGTTTGATGGAACAAGAAGAAACCTCTGAAGACTAGAATGAAAACAAAAGGAGAAAAAACATGACTTGAATCTTTAGTTTGCCAGAATGTAGTGTGTTTTCTCTTATTTTGTGATATTTTGTTTCAAATTGCTGAGACTTGTCAAAGTTTTTTTTTTTTTTTTTTTTTTTTTGATTGGTAATCAAAGGGTTGTATTGCTATAACTTTATACAAATACACAGGGATTGTTTGAAACAAAATGGGGAAGATTAGATCATCAGGAGTGCCATAAGTTGACAAATCTCCTATATCTAACAATCCCCTGTTTTCAAAAGAAAGAAGTTACACCAAATATTGCTATTTATCCCTGATTCGAAGAAACCCGAGGTCTTTGTTGTCATTATCTAAGGCTTCTTTCATTTCCTTCCACAGCTGTTGGGGTAGAATGAGAGACTCGCCTCTTATGGACTGAAAAGCAGCGAGAATATCCGCTGGAGAATTACCTTCCCTATGGATGTGAGAGGATTTCCACTCCTCCAAGTGTTGTAGGAAGAAATGGATATTGCGAAGAGAACGAGTTGCAGTCCAGGGAATGTTCCCTCTACCTTGGAGCCATGCCAAAGCTGTGGTGGAATCAGATTCAATCCACAACTTATGAGGCTGCAAAGTACTTGTTAACATTACTCCTTGTTCGATCGCTTTAAGTTCCAGAAGGTTGATGGAGGGGAGATCCAATCGTCCAGCCAGTCCGATTTGAAATTCTGAGTTGGAGTTTCTGATAAGAGCCCCATAACCTCCTCTATCATCAGCCAAAGAACCGTCCGTGTTGAGCTTCATCCAGCCGTCATCCGGCTTTATCCACTTGACTATAGAAGTGGTTGTCTCCTTCTCATCGATTCGAACATCAAAAGCGTTTGAGACCATGATCAGCTCTGGAGTCCTGGTGATCTGAAAGACTTTATTGAGTGTTCTAAGCTTGATGCTTGCCTTGATTTTTCTTAGGACAACAAGTTTGTGTAGTCTTTTATCATGGAAGACTCTATTGTTGCGTTCAGTCCAGATATACCAGAAAGTAGTGGAAAGCAAGATAATAGCAATCTCCTTCTTGAATGGTTCAGATATATTGGCTGAAATCCAGTCAGGGAAGAGAGCTAACCTGCAAGGAAGAACGGCACAGATGTGGAGATCACGGAATAGCTTGATCCAAATGAATCTAGCATAAGCACAGCCCAAGAAGAGATGATCAGCGTCCTCATTCCCAGACAAACATAAGGGACATGAGACATTTTGGGTAAGTCCTCTCCTTTGGAGCCGAATAAGAGTTGGCAGCTTGTTTAGAGATGCTTGCCACACACATAGACAGTGCTTAGGGGTTTGAAATGGTTTCCACAACCATTTTGACCATGGATGAAGGACACCCCTGCTTCGGACTGCTTTCCATGCCTCAGGGAGGCTAAGTTTCCCTATGTTGCTATCTGGCCAGATCAGTAGATCTTCACCCATCCCTCCAACATCAAGCTGTTCAATATCCGACCAGACCAGATCAAGGTCCTCTGAGCAGCGCTGCGGCTTGACCCACTTGCCCTGCGATATAAAGACAGCAACAGTTGCTTCCTTAGGGGGACCCCAATCATAGGAAACCCTTCCAAGTACTTGTTCTAAGCCTTTGCCATTTATCCATGGGTCAAACCATAAATTTATGGATTTTCCTTCAAAAATTAAGTATTGGACTTTGGGTTGGATCCAGTCTCTAGCTTGTATAATTGATGACCAGGTGGAAGAGCAGCCCGACGGAGCTGATACCCTCCAAATATTGTCCTTCCGAAGGTATCTTGTCCTCATCCAGTTAGCCCACATGGATGGTTTCTGACTGGCTATTTCCCAAAAACGGACCCCTATTGAGCCTTCAGACCAGTCGCGGATGTGTTTGATTCCGAGACCTCCTTCTTCGAATGGCTTGCAAATATTTTCCCAGCTGACCTGGTGCATCTTCCTTTGTAGAGAATTACCTTGCCAAAAATAGTCTCGAAGAAGTTTCTCGATTTCCTTTTGAGTCCTACGAGGAATTCGAAAAGCAGAGGACCAAAAAATTTGATAGGTGGAGAGAACCGACCTTATAAGCTCTGCCCGACCTGCTTTAGAAAGAGAGTGACCAGCCCAAGAGGAAATCCTCTTACGAACCTTATCCACAAGGGGCTGACATAGCCTATTGTTTAGGGTCCCATGGAAAAGAGGAAGTCCAAGATAGCGTACAGGCAAGGCAAATAGACCAATGTTGAGATGCTTGGCGAAGGTGATTGAGGAAGAACAGGAGCTTGCGAAGACTTGACTTTTTGCATTATTTAACATCAGCCCAGATGAATCAGCAAATTGGGAAAAGAGAGCAGAGAGGACGAAGGCCGAGCTTGAGGCGGTGTCAGAAAAGACTAGAAGGTCATCCGCAAATGCCAGGTGAGAGATGTTTAGCTTCCCTCGGACAAACCTCCCCATCATTCCACCCGAAACGAGATTGTTGATCTGTGAGGAAAGAGCCTGAATGACCAGTGAAAATAACAAAGGAGAGAGGGGATCCCCCTGACGGATACCACAACTTGAAGAAAAAAAGCCTGCCGAAGAGCCATTGATAAGGACAGAATACTTGGCCGAGGTAATACACTCCATGCAAAGACGGATCCAATGAGAGTTAAGCTGACAGCTCCTAAGAACTTCCTCAAGGTAGCTCCAACGGACACTATCAAATGCCTTTCGAAGGTCAATTTTGATACAAGCTCTAGACTTGCCTGGAGAGTGTAGATACTTTATCATCTCATGGGCTAGGAGGATATTTTGGTGTATGCTTCTTCCCTTTATAAACGCTGCTTGATGTTCGCTGACAAGGTGGGGGAGAACATCACGGAGCCGCAACGCCATCACCTTAGTAATAATTTTGTACAAGGTATTACATAAAGAGATGGGCCGATAATTGTCCAATGAGGCAGCATTCAAAGACTTAGGAATGAGGGTGATAAACGAGTGGCTGACCTGCTTTAGAAGATTACCAGAATTAAAGAAATATTGGACAGCTTCCACCAAATCGTGATGCACCAGATCCCAAAAAAATTGGTAAAAACGGGCTGGAAAACCATCTGGACCAGGAGAACTCAGTGGCTTTAAGCTGAAGGTAGCCTTCTTAATTTCTTCAGGAGTGATAGGAGCAAGCAAACTTTGATTTTCAGAGACTGAAATGGTATCATGGGCCTGAAGGGTGGGAACAGGAGAACCAGAGTCCCGATTCAAAAGGTCGGTGAAGTAATGAACTATATGTTGTTTAATGCCTTCTGGATCTGTAAGCTCCTCTCCATCGGACTGAGTGAGAGATCTGATGGTGTTGACCCCTGTGCGACTCTTGATCGAGTCATGGAAGAAGCGGGAGTTGGAATCGCCTGAAGATAACCATAGTTGCCTGGATTTCTGACGGAGATAGCTTTCCTCTTGATGCAGACAACATTGATATTGAGCCCGGGCAGATTGTTCCTCAGAAATGATATTCTGATCCAGGGGGTTTTGTTGTAGTCGACCTTGAATTGCTTCCAGATTGTCTCTCTGCTTCCTTAACGAATGTTGAATCGGGCCAAAACAAGATATATTCCATTGCTTGAGAGCCTGCTTGGTGGCAGATATTTGTTTTACCAGCCGATATAGAGGGTTGCCGACGACCTGTGTTCCCCAGGCTGCTTCAACAGTGGTTTTGAAGGTAGGGTGGGATTCCCACATCTCAAAGTACTTAAAAGGTTTTGGACCAGATGGGATAAGAGGTTCACATATCACTTGCATGGGAGAGTGGTCAGAGATACCTGGCGCTAAATAAGTCACCATTGAGTGAGGATATACATTGATGAACGCTGAATTTACCAAAATACGATCCAAGCGGCTCATAATGTGGACATCCTGACGGTTGGACCAGGAGAAGGTGTGCCCAGATGCCTTGAGATCAGAGAGAAAGGACTTGGAGATGCACTCATTAAACTTGCAAAGCCTTCTTGCTTGAGCTGGGCGACCACCAATTTTTTCGTTGCTATATCTGACTTCATTGAAATCCCCCCCCCCCCACAAGCCAGGGAGTGGACAATACAGTTTCAGATATCTCTTGTAAAGAGCGCCAGAGTTGGAGCCGGTCCAAGTAATTATTCGATGCATAAACTGAGGTTACAAGGAAGGATGACTGGGATTTTTTACATAGGACCTGGCAATGGGTATATTGATGGGAGCGGCACAGTATGTTGACATCAAAAAGGTTATTATTCCATAGCAAACAGATGCGCCCATCTGCAGACAGATGGAAAGAGTCATGATAAGCCAGTTTCCTCTTCAATGCATTGAGCCCTGCTTCAGTTAATTTCGTTTCTTGCAAGCTTATAAGAGATGACTTATGACCACTTAAAAAGTGGCTCAGTTCCAGTTGCTTTTCACCACCCATTAAGCCCCTAATGTTCCAAAACAGACAATTCATGGAAACAAGTTGGGGGGGGGGGGACACTCAAAATCTGACCAGTCTTCAATCCCTCTTGCCCCCTTTAGGGAGGGGGCTTTTTATAGAGGGGACTGAAGAACTTCTGTTGGGGGTAGAGTTATCATCAGCAAGATCTTTAAAGAAATCTTTTATTAGATCACTACCTTTGTTATTGCCTTTTTTTGAGCCTGGCCCATTTTTCTGCTGCTTAGACTTCTTGTTGCCTCCCTTTTGACTAGCTCCCAGGTTAGGCACTTCATGTGCTTTGGTAAGAGAGGGGGAGTCATGATCCTTAACTGTAGAGGATGGAAACAGGTCAATAATGGGGCCACCACCTTCATGGATTTTTTGGCTGCCAGCATTAAAATTTACAGTGGTAAAAGTTGTGCCCTTTGTCTGCCCTTCTTTGACTAGAGGGTCTGTCTCCACCTGTCCTTCTTTGACTTGGGGATTAGCCTCCATCTGCCCTTCTTTGACTTGGGGTATAGCTACAACAACATTTGATGATGAGGAGCTTGCAATAATTGGAAGTGGAGTTGTTTCTTGTTGAAGGTGAGCTTGGATTTGCGTGGTGTCCAAAAGAACCTCCTGAGCATGTGGATCAGATTCGGAACAATTCGGAGCATGTGGATCAGATTCGGAGCAATCCTTCAATACAGTGAACTTGTTAATAGCAGTTGAACCAGAAATTTGCCCTTCATGAGGTCTGAATGAACTTTGTTTCATTGCATTAGACATGAGCTTAGGATTGCTCTTGTTTCGGACTGGTTTAACTGCTTGCCATTGTAAGACCTGCTTTTCTTTTCCTTTAGCTTGTGAGGAATTGGCAGCCACATTCCTTCTAATTTCTGTGGCAGTGGGGACCTTCTCTGGAAGTGGCTTCATGATGCAACATGCTTCATCGTGTCCGAAAGTCTGACAAAAAAGGCAGGCTATGGGCTTCCAGTCATAGTCAAGCTTGAAGGATTCCCGTTGACCTGGTGATACTTCTACTGTTACAGAGTCCGGAAGAATTTGCGAGGCCTGCACTTCCACACATATTCGGGCATACGATGCTCTTGAACAACGGAGTGTTGCAGAGTCCGCATAAAGTGGTACTCCTATAGTGCTTCCTATTCGACTTAGGGAGTCCTCCTCCCAAAGGTGAAGGGGAAGATTTGGCAAACGAACCCAAATGGGAATGCTACTTAGACGTTCTTGTTCCATTCGCACTTCCGGAGACCATTTACGGATGATGAATGGACGATGATCCATTGTCCAGGGGCCACCTTCAAGAACAGAATTCAGATCCTCTAGTAGACTGAACTTGACTGTAAAAAATCCATTTCCATGAAGGAAAAGCTTAATCTCTCCTTTGGGATTCCACTTGATTTTTAGGAATTGCAAAAAAGGGGTGTACACAGGAATTTTTCCTATGATATAGCCGACCACTGCCTGATCCCATTGCAAGGAGTTCTTAGCATAGGCTGAAGGATTTAGAGTTGCTACCACTGCAGCACCATCAATGGTAGGCTCGATAAACCTCAGCGAACCAATGAGGGAGGATGGGCGTTCTCGCTGAAGGAGTGAACCCCAGGTTTTCACCAGGGAGGAGGATGAGGGGGGAGGGACCGAGACTGGTTTGCGTTGCTTCCGAGGTTCCGACCCTCGAGAAGGAAGAGCCGGGAAAGCCTCAGGAGGTGGGGGGGCGGTGGAGCTGGAAGAGGTGAAGAGGGATGGAGAGCAGTGGAAGGGAGTTGGGCAGAGGAAAGAGGGGGGTGTGCTGAAGGGGGAGGAAGTGAAGTGAGATGAGGATATTGTGCTGTTGATGGTTTGCCATCTATGGATTTCATATTAAATGCTTTGAATATACTGTCAATGGTTCCCCCTCTAGGGGGAGGGGGTTTTTTAGCAGGTGCAATGGTGGACGAAGTGAAAGGGGAAGTAGTTGAGGGGGGAGATGGGGTAGAGGGTGGGGGGAGAGCTGGTGAGAAGGGAAGGGGAGGAGGTGAGAGGGGAGGGACAAGGGAAGATGTAGAAGGGAGACCAGGATCACCTGAGGGAGCAAGGATGGGTAGAGGGGGGGAAGCCCCCATCTCCGCCAGGGTCCTCCCGACCAGAGCACCCCAAAACACCCGTCAATAGTCCAGCCTCTTGATTTTTCCTTTTTCTTTCCTCCGCCCTACCTGATTTTTTTATGTTGCCCTGCGCTCCCGACCAGAGCTCAGAGACTTGTCAAAGTTGCCTCCAACGTGTGAATTGAATGCATATATTTCTATGTTTTTCCTATTAGGTTAGGACTGTAGGAATTACTTAGTGTTTGAGCTCATAAACCATAGACTTCATTCATTTGTAGTACATATATGGTCCTATTCAGGGGCCACATTGAGTCTGATGGATGGGGGAGAGTCCGATATGCAGCACCTGATCAAACAGTGAATTATAGTCTTCATCAGGTCTGCAAGTTTTTAACAGAGGAGTTACAGGAAGCGAGGGTTCATGGCACAGAAGAAGTTACCGAAGACTGAAGTGAAGATGAATAAAGGCATGACAGAATAACATCTGGAATGGAGCATCAGAATTGCCACTTTTGTGATGCTCTTTTTCAAATGTTTTGTTTCACATTGAAAAAGAAATGGTTTGAATTTTTTTTCTGTATATGTTGTGTCACCTAGTATAATTGTAAGACTTGTTGGGGTTTCTTGTCACAAAAAAATAGAAAAATAAAAGTCATGTGAGAAAGTGTCTCTCCTCAAACAGTTCAGTCATTCCCTCTTCACTATTATTAAAAAGAAGTCTTTTGAAACTTGTATAGAAGTTGAAGCAATTGAACAAAAAAGAGTATGTATAAAGTCATGCCATATACATGACAGGAACTCCTATAATGAACATTTGTTGGTTAGGGGGCAAATTGTAATCTTCGTTGAAGATTCATACATTGCATAAATATGAATTCTCAAGAGAACAAGCACATTGCATAGAGCATGCTGGGATAATTACAATTATTTGTTAGGTGTTTCCATGTTTAGGATTATAATTATAAATTTTTTGTCATGTTTGAAAAATGATAGAAACCATTTAGTACATCCCTCCTTTCTCCGAGGCCTAAATTGTAATTAGCAAAAGAATATTCCCTAACAAAGAGTGTCTTAGAACTAGGTCTATCAACTGGTCGGATCCAGATTAGATCGGAGTGGACTCAGACCCGACCCGTGTCTATCGAATCAAATAAATTACACATATAATCGGGTCCAGCTCAGGTTGGGTCCGGGTCTAGACCCGATCCATTGACGGGCCTACTTAGGTAGAACACACAATGGACCGAAACCCACGAAAAACAAACAAAAGGGTTATAGAGTCTAACAATTATTATTTACATGAAATTAATATCAATATCCAAATGCATTAAGGACCATTACACATAATTATATTTGAGAGGGGAGAATTGAAATTATCCTAAGAAATCCGGGCTCAGACGGATAGGATTTAAAGAAAAAGAGATCCGACGGATCATATTCAAAAGATGACTTGTTTATCTGCTTCCCGCGCAGCTTTTTTAAAAGATCCAGAGGGACAATAAAACTCTCTCTCTCTCTCTCTCTCTCTCTCTCTCTCTCTCTCTCTTCCTCAAAGAATGCAAAGGTCATTTCAGTGATTACTCCATGGAAAGATCCGAAGCAAGGCTGTCGAAGTAACCACCCTCTCTCCTCTCTGTTTCTCTGTTCTTCATGTATTGTAAATGGGGTTCCGTTTTTGCTTTCTTTCTTTCCCTCCATCAGTATCTGATCGGACAATCAGTTTCTGGGTTTGGGTTTTTGATTTCTTGGTGTTTACATGTGGATTCATTAATTCCTTGCCTTATCTTTCTTTCATTTTTTTTATATTGCGAGTTTCATCTCTTCTTTCTTTTAATGCCTTCCATTGGATCTCTCTCTGCGGGTTTCTCTGTTTATTTGATGTCCGATTATATTACTAGTTTCTTGGTTTCAGTTTCTTCATGTTATCATGCGGTTTCATGATCTGTTTTTTATGTATTAGTGAGGTTTTCTTTATTCATGTCATTCTTTGATTTTGCTAGATAGAGCAAAATTGGGAACGCGTGAATAGAGTGCCAAAGCTATGTCCAGAAGCTGCGAAGAGATATGATTGTGACAGAAGAGGACGCGCAGTTGTTTGCAATCAGGATAAGCTTAAACTTAAAGCAAAGCGGCATATCGTGGCGTTGGGTTGGATCATCGAGTCTAATAGCGAAGGCAAACTTCGATTCATCGCACCCAATGGAAAGGTTTACGGTGATCTTCGTGAGGTCTGCAAATTAGTGACAGAGCAAGAAGAGAAAGTGAGGGCCGGTAGTGGTGCAGAAGTACCTATTGAATCGAAAAAGAAGAGACCCCAAATCAATGTAACCCCTCCCTTCAGTTCCTTTTTAATGAAAATTTGTATGTAATTTCACTAGTCCCTCTTTCTCTTTTGTATTAGTCCTCAGTTTTCTTATTTACATTTCTTTCTTTCTTTTCTCTTCACATTGTCAGTTTCATATCTTATATGGATAAATTCATGAATAGTTTTCCCCTTTTTTGTGTTTCCATAATTTTGTGCAGCTTAACTGGAATCCTTCATCCATAGAACCTAAGCCTTGTCCTGAAGCTGTAGTAGCATATGCGCGCGAAAGAAGACCCAAATTGAGACCAAAAGCTGTTCGGCACCTCGTATCATTGGGTTGGATGATTGAGTGTGATGGACAAAGGTTTCGATACCGAGCACCCGATGGAAAAATGCATATTAGTCTTTTCGAAATCTGCAGATCATTGACAGGGCCGCCAGAACAGGATGCGAGGGGTTCGAGTTCGACGGAACAAGAAGAAACCTCTGAAGAATGCAAAGGTCCTTTCAGTGATTCCTCCACGGAAAGATCCGAAGCAGAGGCTGTCGAAGTAACCACCCTCCCTCTCCTCTGTTTCTTTTATCTTCGTGTATTATAAATTGGGTTCGGTTTTGGGTCTTTTAATCCTTTCATTGATGCCTGATTTGAAAACTAGTCTCTGGGTTTTTTTATTTCTCTGTGTTTACATGCGGATTCATCCGTTCTTCATCTTATTTTTCTTTCTTTCTTTTATATTGTGGGTTTTATTGTAAATTGGGTTCTGTTTTTGCTTTCTTTCTTTCCCTCCATTGATGTCTGATTAGACAAATAGTTTCTGGGTGTTTTATTTCTTATTTTTTACATGTGGATTCATTAACTCCTTGCCTTATCTTTCTTTCTTTTTTTTTCTTTTTTTTTTTTGTATTTTGAGTTTCATGTCTTTTTTTTTGTTTCATTGTTTTTTGGTTTATTTCCTTCCATTGGATTTATCTTTCTGTGTTTCTCTGTTTCTTTGATGTCATGTTGTATAATTTGTTTCTTTGTTTCAGTTTCTTCATGTTATCATGCGGTTTTATGATCTGTTTTTCTATGTTCAAGTAAGGTCTTCATTGTTCATGTCATTATTTGATTTTGCTAGGTAGAGCAAAATTGGGAACGTGTGGTGGATATAGTGCCAAAGCTATGTCTAGAAGATGCGAAGAGATATGGTTCTAACAAAAGAGGACGCGCAGTTGTTCACAGTCAGGATAAGCTTATACTAAAAGCAAAACGGCATATCGTAGCATTGGGTTGGATCATTGAGTCTAATAGCGAAGGAAAACTTCGATTCATCACACCTAATGGAACGATATACGATGATCTTCGTGAGGTTTGCAAATTAGTGACAGAAGTACCTACTAAATCGAAAAGGAAGGGACCCCAAGTCAAAGTAACCCCTCTCTCCCTTCAGTTCCTTTTAATGAAATTCATTTGGTTTCACTAATTCCTCTCTCTCTCTCTGTTTTGCATTAGTACTCAGTTTTTTATTTACATTTCTTTCTTTCTTTTCTTTTCTTATTTACATTGTCAGTTTCAGGTTTCCTATGGATAAATTCTTGAATGATTTTGTGCAGCTTGACTGGAAACCTTCATCCATAGAACCCAATCCTTGTCCTGAAGCTGTGGTAGCATATGCTCGCGAAGGAAGACGCAAATTTAGACCAAAAGCTGCTCAGCACCTCGCATCGTTGGGTTGGATGATTGAGTGTGATGGAGAAAAGTTTCGATACCAAGCACCCAATGGAAAAATGCATCGTAATCTTCGCCAAATCTGCAGATCATTGACAGGGCCGCCCAAACAGGATGCGAGGGGTTCAAGTTCTATGGAACAAGAAGAAACCTCTGAAGACTAAAGTGAAAACAATGGGAGAAAAACATGCTTTGAATCTTTAGTTTGCCTGAAATGTGGTGTGTTTTCTCTTATTCTGTGATGTTTTGTTTCAAATTGTTGAGACTTGTTAAGTCCGCCTCCAACATGTGAATTGAAAGCATATATTTCTCTTATTGAGTTGGAAATGCGGAATTACTTAGTGTTTGAGCTCATAAACCATAGACTTCATTCATTTGTGGTACATATATGGTCCTATTTGGTCCTCATAAGATTCCAAGTACTATGAACCATTAGGAAACACACTTGGGCTCGCATTTGCATAATTTGAAAAAGCTGAATGTGTTTCCAAATTGTTGCATATGACATATATTCATAGAGCGTTGATACACTTAGTACATTTTAAAGCCACGTCTGCAGCCCCATACACTAATAAAATTATTGTATAAACACAAATTTTCAAAAGAACAAACAAATCGCATACAGTACAATTAGGAAAATGGCAACTATTTGTTAGATGCTTTTATTAAAGATCCTACTTATAAAATATCCATCTTGATGCACAATAATAAAAACCAGTTGGAGGATCTATTTTTAATTTTGTGTCACAATTAGCAAAACAAGAATATCCTTTCAAACAAGTTCTTCACTTTATTTATCATGTTAAAGGGACATATTTCAATTTTTCACGATAGCATCAATTTTTATAAATCTAAGGCTTTAAGGACCTATAATATATAATAATACTTTGAGAGGAGTAAATTGTAATTATCTTATTGAGACACTCATTCGACGGATAAGATTAAAGCAATGGGGATCCAACGGTCCAGATTCAAAATAGGATTGTTCATCTTCTACCCGCGCAGTTTTAAAAAATCCACACTGACAATATATACCCTCCTCAAGAACCCTCTCTCTCTCTCTCTTCAAAGAATGCAAAGGTCACTTCACTGATTCCTCCTCCATGGAAAGATCCATAACAGAGATACTCCAAGTAATCCCCACCCCTCTCTCTCCTCTGTTTCTTTGTTCTTAATGTGTTTGTAAACTGGGTTCGGCTTTTGGTTTCTTTCTTTCCTACCATTGATGTCTGTTTGCATAATTAGATTCTGGGTTTTCTATTTCTTTGTGTTTACATGTGAATGTCTTTCTTTCTTTCACTGTTTTGAAGGATTACTGAGTACCATTGGGTTTCTTTGTTTCAATTCTTATGATATGTTTTTCTTCTTTTTTTTTTTTTTTTTTTTTTGCCCCATCTGATTCAATAGGGAAAGCCAGATTGGAAACACGTGGAAATAGAGCCCAAGCTTTGGCCAGAAGCTGTCGCTACATATAATGGTGGCAGAGGACAACCTCCAGTTGCTGACATGAATGATGAGCGTAAACTCAAAGTGGAGCAGCATATCGTGGCGTTGGGTTGGATTATTGAATCTGAAAGGCACGGAATTGTCGATACATTTCACCCGATCGAAAGGTGTATAGTAATCTTCCCGCGATCTGCAAAGTAGTACTAGAGCAGGAAGAGAAGGCGAGGGCTGGTAGTGGCGCGAAAGAACCTATTAAAGTGAAGACGAATGTACAACCTCCCAAAGTAACCCCTCTCTCCCTCCAAGTTTCTTTTTCTTTACACATTTTAGATCAGGTTTGATTGATTTTGCTAGGCACCGCCAATTTGGAAACGTGTGGATATAGAGCCCAAGCTTTGGCCTGAAGTCGTCGCATCATATAATGGCAGCAGAGGACATCATGTCATTCTTGAAATCCATGGCGAGCGTGATCTGAAAGCGAAGCAGCATCTTGTGGCATTGGGTTGGGTTATTGAATCTGACAATCACGGATTTCTTCGATACATTTCACCTGACAAAAAGGTGTACCATAATCTTCTTGAGATCTGCAGATTAGTGACAGAGCAGGAAGAGAAAGCGAGGGCTGGTCGTAGCGCAGAAGAACCTACTAAAGCGAAAACGAATGTACAACAACCTCCTAAAGTAACCCCCCTCTCTCTCTTCATAGTTTTTAATTTCCTTATGTTTTTCATTCCTTTTTTTTTTCTTTGATGCATAATTGCATAATCTGTTCGTGGGTTTTCAGTTTCTTGGGGGCAGTCGATTGAGACTTTGATAGATTTCTGCGGGCATTATTTTAGTGATAAACTTTTATTGACTTTGTAGACTTTCACATATTTTTGCAAACTTCCATATATAAATTTTTGATGAACATCTATTGACTTCGACAGAATTATAGAGACTTGTTTTATAGACTTTTCTAAAATATCAAATTCAAACACAAGTTTATCCAAGATCAATAATGTGAAGATCTCAAGATCATTATCTGAAAATGTGTTTTCATGTGGATTGTCTGTTTTACCTCTTCTTTCTTTCCCTGTTTTGATGGATTCATGCTTTCCATTGTGTCTCCTCCTCTCTGTATTTCTCTGTTTCTTGATTTCTGCTTCTTTGTGTTCTTATGTGAGTTCATGTGCAGTCTGATTGGGAAGATGTGAATATAGTTCTCCTTAATTTCAGTTTCTGTTTTTTATTACTGTGTTTATACGTGGCTTTCTTTCTTTCTTTGTGTTTATACGTGTGTCCATAATTGATTTTGCTAGGAGCGGATCTGGAAACACGTGGATATAGAGCCCAAGCTTTGGCCCGAAATTGTCGCAACATATAATGGCAGCAGAGGACATCATGTAATTCTTGAAATCCATGACGAGCGTGTACTGAAAGTGAAGCAGAACCTCATGGCATTGGGTTGGGTTATTGAATCTGACAATCAAGGGTTTCTTCGATACATTTCACCCGACAAAAAGGTGTACCATAATCTTCTAGAGATCTGCAGATTAGTGACAGAGCAGGAAGGGAAAGCGAGGGCTGGTAGTAGCACAGAAAAACCTACTAAGGCGAAAACGAATGTACAACCTCCAAAAGTAACCACACTCTCTTCATAGTTTTAATTAAGTTCCTTGTTGTTTACTTATGGATTCATTCATTTCTGCCTTTCTCTTATGCATTTCTTCTTTTTTCTTTTCTTTGATGCTTAATTGCATAATCTGTTTGTGGGGGTTTCAGTTTCTTGGGGGTTAGTCGATTCAGAGACAGATTTTTACTGACATTATTTAAATGATAGACTTTTATATACTTGGCGGACTTTCACATATTTATGCAGACTTCCACATATAGATTCTATGGACATCTATTGACTAACCGGACTTTTAGATACTTGTTCTATAAACTTCTAATATAATCAATTTCAAACACAAGTTTATCCAAGATCAATAATGTGAAGATCATCATCCGAAAATGTTTTTTCGTGTGGATCATCTGCTTTACCTCTTCTTTCATTCCATGTTTTGATGGATTCATGCTCTCTTCTCTGTCTCCTCTCTGTATTTCTCTGTTTCTTGGTTTCTGCTTCTTTGTGTTCTTATGTGAGTTCATGTGCAGCCTGATTGGGAAGATGCAAAGATAGAACCCATACCTTGTCCAGAAGCTTTGATAAGATATGCTCGCGAAGGAAAATCTGAATTTAGACGTAAAGCTGCGCAGCACATTGTATCGTTGGGTTGGATTATTGAGACTAATGAACATGGAAGAACTCGAATCAGGAAACCCTATGGAATAATGTATTACAGTCTTCGCGAAGTCTGCAGATTCTTGGTAGGGCAGGATGCAAAGCATTCGAAGGCACGGTAAGAACCTACTGAAGACTAAGGCTAAAATGAACGAAGGAATGCCAGAAAGGTGTTGTGTTTTTCATGTTTTCTGGTGTTCATTTTCAAATGTTTTCTTTGTATGCATATAGTCACACAGTATAATATATACTTTATTTGATATTTCAATATTAAGTTAGGATTATAGGAATGTTGTGGTGTGTCAGCGCCCAAAACCTTAAATTCTTCATTCTTTCCTATTTGATCCTCATAAGATTACAAGCACATTTTACACAAAGGGTAAAGATAAAATAGGAGGAAAAAAGTTGTGGAGGCTCATTACATAAAACCAAATAAAATTAAGTGATATTGTACAATATTTTACATAAAAATCTATTACGAGCTTTTAGGATAATAAGTTCCATACAGATATTTTGCAACCAATTATATGAAAAAAGCAATTACACAAAGGCATAATTTATTCCATTAATTGGTTCCAAACTATATGTTGGTCCCGGTTCCATTGAAAGCAAAACCATTAGAAGTATCTCTGGGTAATATGCATGTATATGGAGGTCAAACAGTAAAGAAGAAATTCTCATATAAATGAACCTCAAACATGGGGTAGGACTTAAAAAATAAACTAAATTCAGTGTTGGATATAACATTTTTCGAGTAACTTAAGGTCCACGTCCTGGCAGATATCACCACAAAGCACAGTAAATCAACACTCACCACATTCAAATGAAGAGGAAGAAGTTCACCACAAAGCACAGTAAATGAACACTCACCACATTCAAATGAAGAAGAAGAAGTTCCACAACATCTACCTGAATTTGTTATTTTATTTCAAACTTGTCCTTCACAATATATTAAAAACCTGTCCTACAAATTCCAGTAGAACTGGTTCAACCAACCAGAACTTGTTTCCCTCTTTTGGGCTTAAAGACAGTATTGATTGTATGTATTCTACATAGACAACATAAATATCCAAAGCTTTCCAGAATGGTTGGAAAAACTTCATACATGTCAAGAAATCAAAGCCGGCTCCTCTTTCCCACTATTGCTGGCTTGAAACTTGCGATCCCTGTGATCTCTCTGCCCGTAACCATGCTGTTGATGTCATAGGTACCCTCGTATGTGTATATTGGCTCCAGATCACAAAATGCCTGAAAACAGTTGCAACAAACATTAACCTACCGTTTGGCTCACAGGAAGCTTATTGCGGAATAAAATAGTTGTATGGTATACAAGAGAATTAGTTGATTTTCCGTCTGTTTGTTATTTTTCCCTTGGTTTCAGTATTTTTTGTCTTTTGTGTTGTCTTATTAGACTAGTAATAATTTTGGATGAATAAGGAATAAACTATGCCCGCCTCCCTGGATCTATTCTAATTTATCAAGGCATAACTTTTCCAGTTTATCTATACTAAACATATATGTATTTTTGAGGAATATCTATTCCAGTTTATAAACAATTTACTAACAATCAACGGGATTAGAAGGTAAGAATGGAAGAATTTTCAAAGCTAAAGATGCTGGTGCTTGATGTCTGCGTCCAGTCAGTTTCACGCTTTTACGCAGTCACAAAATTGAACTGAATGAAGAAGAGTTATCCTAGCACACCAAACTAAACACAAAATTAGAAAAAACCATCCCCCTTGGTTATAAAAAAATCTTTCCATTATTTCTCGAATGAAAACCATTGCAACTTGATTTTCTCATTAAGTCATTGGGAACGGGAACCTCACATTCAAATGGCACCAGGATCTTGAATAAATCACTATTTAAATCGTTAGAAGGAGCCACTTGTGAAATCCATATAACAATAGAACAAGCAACAATTGGAAAACTAAGACTGTACAATCTATGCCCAAGCATGGGCAGGAATTTCAACTTCTTTTTATAACATATCTAGAAAACTCTGTGATGACAGTTATTCTCTTGAGGTGAACATGAGTCGGTCCAAGGGGTGAAGCTTGTATGTAGATGTTTTGAGCTACTCTCAGGTTTTCCAATTAATTTCAGTAAGAGATAGATGTTGGGCATCAATGGACAGAGCAGAGTTGGATTCATTTGGCAGCATTGTTCAGATGCAGAGTGGAGGAGTTCCCTATCAGGCAACTTGGTTTACCGCTTCATTTAGGAAAAATCACAAAGCAGGTATGGATGCCGGTGCTCAGCAAGTTTGAGAATAGGATGGAGGGATGGCAGAGCAGATTGTTGAGTCTTGGTGGGAAGTTGACACTCCTTCAGGCAGCGAGATGTGGTATGCAATAGCAACAGAGATGGGGGACGATCCGAAATATTTCAGATACGGATATTTTATGAACCTAGAGGATATGAACTCTGCTTTGCTTTGCAAATGGCTCTGGGGTTGGCTATTTGTTTATGAAAACCCATTCAAATTGGTTGTGACAGTTGATGTGTGTTCCAGGCAGGTCGGGTAGAGGTATCGGAGCAGAGGCTTGCAGACTAGTAGATTCCTGACGGCTACCCCAAGAGTATCAATATGATTTGGAAACGGATCATCAGTGTGACGGGCAAACTTAAGGAGGCAATCGGGTGGAAAGTGTGGGCAGGGGACAGTGTTTTCTTTTGGCATGATTTGTGGTGTGGTGATCATCAGCTCAGGGACAAGTTCCCTCCACTTTTCGAGCTTGCTGTCAGTAGAAGGGACAATACGTCATCACTGGTCCAGCAGTGAGCAGGGGGGCCATCGGGAGATTATAAGAAGGAATCTGTGAGAGGATGAGGCAAATATGTATGCAGAGTTGTTGCTCTTCTGCAGGAGATTCCCAAGGATGGGATTCTGGATGAGGTGGTTTGGGAGCCCTAGCCGAGATTGGGTTTTTCAGTTCAATGGTGCCATAGATAGTGAAGGATACTTAATTAGGATAGACCAAGATTTCGGGATATGACGGGCACATCGATGGAGATGTGCGGATAAAGATACATATCAAAGGAGATGTGGTGGTAAAACCAATCATTGATGCTTAAGAATCATACTTATATGAAGAAAGCAATGCAAAAAACTGAAAAGGTACCTTTGCGACTAAGAAATCAGCCAGGATCCCATTGCCACCAAGTAACTCCCTTGCAAGAGAAACATTCTCCCTCGCTTTCAAGGAAGTCCATGCCTAGAAAAAGGGACAAAATGTGAGATTTCCCTGAGGAATCAGAACTAATATAAAATAAATAAACAAGAACTGTACACAGTACCTTTCCCATGCTAGCATGACCAGACGTCATCTTTCCAGATTCATATAATTTGCACAGACGCCAACCGACCAAAAGCATTGCTTGAATATTTCCGAGCATACGAACAAGTTTCTCTTGGTTTAGTTGGAATGCTGCTAGTGGCGCTCCAAACTGCTTCCGTTCCTTCAAATATCTATGTTTTTTTTATGTCTTAGATAATGAAATATCGAAATTTGAAATGAACAAAACAAAAAAAAATTAAAAAAACTTGTAAGGTGAAATTGTACCTATGACACATATCAAAGACCCCCATTGATATGCCAATTGGCTGCCAGGCAACCATAACACGTGAAACGGCAAGGACCTGAGAGAATTAGTAAACATTAGTGATACATTATGAAGCACGGACACGGACACGGCGACACATCAATTTTTGAAAAAATAGGACACGAGTACGGCTAGGATACGGCAACAAATAAATTAATATAATAAATAAATCTATCACTATTTTATATAAACAAATACATTTCATTTAATTCACTATTTATAACCAATTGTATAAACTAATAAATCACTGTTTTAAATAATAAACTACTGTTTTTATAAATCACTGTTTTAAACTATAAATCATCGTTTTAAACTAATAAATCATATTTTTTAACCCTAAGAAAGATATTTTGTTTAAATGAGTTGTTCTAGGCTGTTTTAAATGGATTGAATGCTTGTGGGCTATATTTGGGTCTTCCTTTTCTTTTTCTTTTTTACTTTTGGGCTAAAACTGGTTGGGCCGTGTCCCAGGCGTGGCGTGTCCCGGCCGTGTCCTAGCCGTGTTTGTATCCGACACATGTCCGACACGGGTATGGGGCCTCCGGGGAAGTGTCCATGCTTTATAGGTGATACATGATCCATTATATAAATGTCATATATATCTTTAATGGTGACTCAAGTTAAGAATTGATGAAAGACAGAATATGGAGGGTCAATTCCCCTTTGATAGTTTAATCTTTCATGTGGTTAATATTCCTGAAAAGAATCCTAGCAAAACAGAAAAGAGAAGAGTTGATACATGATGGTGATACATTGTGTCTCTTATGCAATCAGCAAATGAAAATGATCAACTGCTATCTGATCCAATGCACAATAAGCCAAGGATTGTGGAGTAAACCAAATACATTTTGGGGAAAGGAACGCCTTCACTTTGGTCCAAGATATGTGTAAATCATTTAACAAGTTGAATAAGAAGAAAGACAGGAGCAACAAGGATAAATTTACTTTGGTTGTTTCCTCACTCAATGAGTTGAAAGATATGAATTTCCAGAAATGAATGGGAGAGTGTTTTCAGGTGTCTAAGGGCTTGAGGAAATCACAATGCAGGGGTTTCTAACGTGATTTCATATGGGATGGGAAAATAGTTGCAGAGTAGTCCATTGTGTCATTAATTTTCTTCAATTTTATTTTTGTTTTCTTCTTGAACTTTGACCATAATGTATTCGGTGGACATACCACCTGTTTTGAAAACAAAACTACATAGATCCTGAAAACCTCATAAAGATCCTTGTTTCGTTTAGGCCAGAACACAGTGTAATATCATAATTTTTATCACCTATACGAGATGTCATTATGAGGCACAAAAAGTAAAACACATACTAAAAGAACGAAAACGTAATAAATGGATTACAGTACCTTGCTGGTATCCTGAAAAGAATTGACACCAGGAAGCCTATCTTCATCAGGGACAAAAACTTTCTTTAATAGAATATCACCATTCTGAACAATCCTAAGGCCAATCTTGTTTTCGATCTTAGTTACACTCAGTCCAGGGGCACCTTTCTTTACAATATACCTGGAGTGATGGAAGGAACCCAAAAGGCACTTTGTAATATTGATATGTGATAGATGCATAAGAAGAAAAAAAAACAAGAAAAAAAATCCCTCATACACCAAATTTCATCAACCATAAAGGAATCTTGGACAATCCAATTTTTCAAAATCTCAACAAATCATATCAATCAAATTCATTTTTTCAGCCCAAAGATGTTTAATAAAAAGAACTATTACCCATTTATTTGGTTCGTTGTAGTATTTCGAGCAAAAACAACCAAAACATCAGCGAAAGTACTGTTTCCAATCCATCGTTTTTGGCCATCAAGCAGCCAACCTCCTTCAACCTAATTTGTGTCACGTACTGACATCAGGAATACTGACTACACATATACAATGAAAGAAGGTAACCAAAATTTAATTCCAAACCTTGGTTGCTATCGTTCCCAGAGAGCTCGCATCACTTCCAAAGTCAGGCTCGGTGAGAGCCTAAGATGTTCAAGAACAGCCATAAAAGAGAATATTTTCAGAAACCAAAGGAAAAATAGCAAGGGCCAATAATAAATTTGAGTGCACAGCAGCTTTTTCACTTACCCAACAAGCAATGGTATTTAGCCGTGCTAATGAATCCAAATACTTCTGCTTTTGTAACTCTGATCCACAGAGTGCTACATTTTCCAATTTAACATGTAAGACAACATCGTAATTCATTCATCAGCATTTTCTTTAGTCGATTTAATCCCAAATCAACAGAAAGAAACATTGTGACATTAAATATGCAAAATAAAGAGTTTTACCAATAGTGAGCATTGCCAAAGAAGAATGCACGAGGATAAAGGTAGAGCAGCTTGCATCAACTCTAGCAATTTCTGCTGTCACAATAGCACTTCCAGTAATGGATAGCCCTGGACACCCATAACCCTGATCACTAAAAACAATTAATCACCTATTTTAGAACATCATATTGAAAAACCCAAATTCATGATGGATATAGTGGTACCTTAATTGTTCCACCGGTGACACACAGAGAACCAAGCTTTGGAATAATATGAAATGGAAACTCAGCCTTTTCCCAATACTGGATAGATAAAAGATGTATTATATCATTAGGCATGTAAGAGGGCTTCCAAAAAAATTACAACATTTAAGAAGTGTATACAATATCTTTCAAGATTAAAATGCAGACAAATTGTGTAAGGGAGATGATTAACTTTCATATAACTACCTTTGCCATAATAGGAGCTACTTCTTTCTCCATAACATCTCTAACTTTTCTCCGGAGGGCTTGCTCCTCAGGAGTCAACAAATCATCAAGCTGATAATAGTCCGAGACTGCAGATTATAGAATTTAATACTGAGTTTACACTTTAATATTGTTGCATGAGGTGACTCCTATAATGGTAATAAATATCTGATGTGTCTCATTCATCTTACTACAAAAACAAAACCTGTTCCCTGTCAAAGCATCCCTAATATAGAAAGTATCAAAGAGGTTTTTTTTTTTACTTGAAGCATCAGATTTCAAGTTAACATAAATTATATCAGATTGGGAGGGGTAGTGTTGTCTTGACAAAGATTGCTTAAAAGAGGGAAAGATCAAATGCGTCACATTGATCGAATTTTAGTAGAAACAGAGACTGGATCTTAAATTTCACTGCTCAACATAAAAATAATGAATATTCCCATTAACAAAATCAAGCATCCATGGTATATTTCATCTGGATTTCTGAATTTCCAGAGAGATGTCTACCAAGTGGCATATGGAAAGATGAAATTTTAAGTCTGTTTGCTAAATAATAGATGATTAATATTACTTAAAAAGCACCTGCTAAACATTAGTTCTCTAAGTAATCAGAAATCACTAAACGCTGAATAGTTTTGAGCTCACTATAAATTGGAACTTTGCAGCCTCACTAAATTTTGAGAATGACAAGAAACCCTTTCACATATTAGACATTATAAATTTCATCACTGCCAGTGTTGTCATGATTAGGTGTGGGGCATGTTATAATTTTCAATTCCAAACAGAATTTAATCGGTTCAATTTCAAAAGTTTAAGCATTTAATACTTTAATGTCAGCTTAATTTTAACACTTGGCACTTTTGTTAACAAATGAAACCTTTATGCTAGAGAACAGTTAATGCAAAGAGGGCAAGTAGGTTGAGGGGCTATAATAGGAAAAATCGCCCATGTTCTTCCAAAAAGCACTCATCCTTTATCGATGATTCCATATATCCTCTGAAGAAGGATGCCATCAGCCGTCCCACATGGAATATGAAGAAAAACGTGTGAGGCATTAGCTTCAAATTTTCACATGGGAACATGTTGAATTTTTTTTTCTCTGTTTTTTTTCCAGGAAACCATGGGAACATGGTGAATTATCATGGGTTTACTTCCAGTGATCTCGTTGATTTAATTATATCATTAGATGAAATTTCAAAGTGGGATCCACCTCAAGAGTATAACTTAGGTTTTAGGTTAGGTGGAACTGCTCTAATTAAGTCATAGGTTCAGGGGATTCTTGCAGCGTTCCAAAAAAGCTGAATTGTATTGTTTCATTGGTTTAGAGGTCCATACCAAAGCCAATAGTCATGCTGTTCTCCACTGTTTATAGAGTTCAGCATGGTTCGCGGAAGGGAAATGATTATGTGAATGTAATTAGATGTACAGAAATAAAGAATGCTTTCCATGAGGACACGCAAATTGTAGTAAGACGGTTACTCAAAAGGCCATGCAACATGTGTGCAGAACAGGCACGCATTCCATGCAACACATGTGCAGAACAGGCACACATTCCATGCACCAATCTTGTAGCCCAATATTCGGGCATTTATTTTTTAAAACTTAAATACAAGTTCAGTATAAGAATATAGACAAAAGAAGCAAGCTTTTCCAATTAGCAGAATGATAATTCAATATCTTTCAAACGGTTTAAATATATCAGCCTGAAAATACTAATAAAACATAACAAACCATAAGAAGTGAATAGTAATCATTTACCATGAGGAGGAAAAACAGATGCTGGAGTAGCCTGAGGAAATGCGATGGAGACATCTAATGAAGGCAACCCAAGATCTGAACACCCCTCTTCCTTTCCATGACCATCTAAATGGTTACATGAAGACAAAATTAAAGATCTCATTGACATGTCATAAGCCCCTCTCAATCAACATATAAAAATTGAGAATTCAGTGAGTGCAGTCTCTATGCACTCCAAACACAATAGATGGACATGAGTGTTCACAACAACATGATTATAAGCAACATATCCTTCAAAAATAATCAGAGCTCAATCCAAACGGGTCAAAGCACTAAAAACATGATTTCCATAAGCTTTCTATAAAATTTAGAGAAGAAAAACAAAAAACCATAATAGTGAGAACAACAACAAAAAATAACTCTTCACAAAAACATTAAAAAAAATCCCAAAAAACCAAATCAAATCATATAGCAATTTGCGAGCCTTTACCATATACATGGAGGGTGACAGAACCAACAGATTCAACCCAACATAGATCCCATTGATACAAACCCATTGATATAAAAACTCACCCATTCCATTCATGCTCATATTAGTCCAACCTCCTTATAGACCCTCCTCAACTATCCTTTTTGAGATTCTTCATTAAAAATAATATCTTTCTATTGGGTTTCATGAACAATCAAAAAATACATACGATTAGCATTAAAAAAAATACTTTTTTTCATCAAAGAAACAGAACTATTTGAGATATACTGTGTGTATTTGTAGTTATATCCACCTCTTCAAACAAAACTGTCAAAACCCAACATTGGTTTCTCAAAAACTCATCAAACAAACAGAGAGAAAGATCTGATACCTTGTTGGGTCGTCCTCGAAGCATTGAAAGGGGCCATTGCCGAAGATGAATGATTGAAAGAACTAGAAACCAAAAGGACCAAAAAATAAAACGATGAGAGACTGGGTTTTATTAAGATGAAGAAGAGGCACGACTATCGAAGGTAGATAAATAAGGTTTTTTTATTATTTTGTGGGAACGATGACGTATATGGAAAAGTATTTATATATTACATATTTTATATAATAATATATCTTTGTTTCTTTGTCTTGACCTGATATAAATCTAAGTGGGTATACATCGTTGAACCCAAAAAAAACAAAAAAATTGTGGATATGGACACCTTTTCCCGACTTTAATGGTGGAAAAGTAGGGAATTTTAGGGACTTTTAATTTGTTGTTATCACAATATCACATTAACATTGTATCAAGGATAATGTTATATTTAGAACAACTCTATTTTAAAATAGGAAAAAATCCATACGACCCCATGAAATTTGACTGAAACCTATATAACCCCCTGACTATTCTTAAAATCCACATGAGCCCATGAAAATACCTAGTAAGTCCAAGTAACCCCTTGAATAAAAAATTTATTAATAGATGATAAATATTTTGCACATATTTTGTTTAGTTAACCCTGACTGAAAACACGATATACTAAAAAATCACTACAATAGGTTAAAAATATGAAAAATCCTATAAAAATGACGATTTTACCCTCTCTTGATATATTATAAAACTCTATTCGAAGGAGTAAAATCATCATTTATAAAATATTTTTCACATTTTAACACATTATAGGTTTTTTTGATATACTATGTTTTCTACCAGGGTTAACCAAACATAATATTTACAAAATATTCATTATCTGTAAACGTAAATTTTTTTCGGGATGTTATTTTAATTTATTAGGTGTTTTTAGAGAGTTATATGGATTTTTATAAAAGTCAATGAGTTATATGGATTTCAGTCAGTTTACAAGGGTTATATGGATTTTTTTCCTTTAAAATAATGGTTCGTGTTTGGGTAGAATAACGGATGTGAAAATATAATGCAATAGAAATGAATAAGTAAAAAAAATATGGAAAAATTAATTAGAGGTCCTCCCAGCCATCCATCTATTATTTTTAGGTCATTTGATTTTTTTAGTTTTCTTTAGATCTCTATCTCCCAAACCAATTATTTTTAAGTCCAACTTCACAGTTTATTTTCCAACTCATCCTCTTTTTGAACATCTAAAAATACCCTTTCAAACCTTTTATTTTCCAACCCATCCTCTCCTTCCACATTTGAACCCTTCTACATCGAGTGCTCCCTTTTTTTCTTCTAAAATCTATTTTTCCTCTCCGATAACACCCTTTTTTCCACAAATCGCAGGGAGAACGAAATCGATCGGAACCCATTGTGCTTCTCCATTCGAAACATAAAACCATTGTGATCCATTCTGCATGTAAAGATTATGGTTTGCTTTTTTCTACCTCTTCTTGCCTATAGATTTTATGTCTCTTGGATTGATGCATTTACAAAAAGAATCTCAAATACAATTTGCTTTTATGGATGGGTTTCTTTTTTCGACTGTGAGATTTTATGTTTGAGACTGATTTGCACACATTTTTTTGCATTAATTCATCGGAAGTTCTTTTTTCTATGTTATGAGATCATGATTTTTTCTGGTATGATAGGTGTATTTGTAGTATTTATTTGAATTTTTTCATACGTTTTCAGTGATTGGCCGTTATTTGATTTCTTCTCAGTACACAATTAGAGATTCTGAGTACATTGTTAACTATATTCAGTAACCTATGTTTGCTTATGTTATTTGTGGGTACATTGTTATTTGATTTTATTTGAGTTAAATCGTTTCTCTTTAGTAATTTCATGACAAATGATTTGGAGTCCTGATCACCATAGGTGATCTTTCCTTTATTTTTGTTTAGTTTCTTTCTCTTTTTTTCTTGTATATGAATAGCATAAAATCTCACATATTCTTGTATGGAAAACATTCTAGTGCTCTTGTTAAAATACAGAAATGGATTTTAATTTTTCACTTAATCTGTGATATTAGCTTTTATTTGTCCATGTATGAACTCTCCTAACTTAAGATGCCATTTAGAGTACTAATGACTATCTAGGAGCATATTAGCTGTTATTTTGAAACCTAGTTATGCAAATTCATTATTGTGACCTATTGTTGTTATTGTGTGTACGTTGTTGTTAGCAACTATATTTATTTTTTTTTATTTTTGAACATTGTGTAGGATTGAAAATGGTTCGAATAAAGGATTTAACACCAAGAAGAAGTTTGAGTTTTATAATGGTGGCCATCCAACCCCTACTCTAAAGCTCCATCTAAGTTGTCCACCAAATCTCCTACTCAAAAGTCATTGACAAAACTCCTTCCAAGAATGTTGTATATTATATATAACTTGTGTTATACCATTATGAATGAAAATTGTGTTATAAATGAATCTTGAGTGCATTTGATGACCAATTTATGTTATGAATATAAATATTGTTATGAATGATAGTTGTGTCATGAATGATATAACTTATATAATACTATTAGTACATTGTATGCATTAACTATTAGTACATTGTTAGTTCATCTGGGCACATTGTTACACACTACCAGTACAATGTTAATTCATTTAGGTACACTATTAAATATGCAGGTCTCGTGGTTGAAAGCGTATTTCAAGATGTATCATTAATTTCATGGAAGTTGAGAACTGATCAACCATCATGGATGACATTTAGGGTGGACTACAGCATGTTCATAAACAAATTTGGTTAGCATCTTACCAAAATGATGGACATGAACTTCGGACAAAGCGACATTCTAAGATTTAGAAGAGAATATACTATGAAGATCCTAAGACGATCCAAAGAAAGTGTGTTATGAATGGACATGAAAGATGTTACATATTATATATAACTTGTCATTTTTGACATTATCGTACCTTATTGTGCTATAGCGCATTAGAGACAACAAGATGACATTGAAAAATTCAATTGTAGTTGAAGAATGAAGTCATTGGTCCAATTTATAAAACAACATTTTGTTATAATTACATTATCGTATTGCCATGTATGAACATCTGTTTGTATTAAATCAGATTATTATATATGTTTATTGTTTATTGAGTGCATGTTGATCTGATGACGCTCAAACTATTGTGAATATATAAGGGTAGTAGGTAACAGTGTATTCAGATGATCTAACAATGTACTAGTAGTGACTAACAGTGTACCCAGATGGACTAACAATGTACTGGTAGTGAATACATATAAAGTACTAATAGTATCACATAAATTATACCATTCATAAAACTACTATCATTCATAGCATCACTTCTATTTATAACATCAATTGGTCAACAAATATACACAAGATCCATTCATAACACAACTTCCATTTATAATGATATAACACAAGTTATATATAATACATAACATAGTTCATGTCCATTTATAACACATTTTTTTGGATAAAACAATTATCATTTACAAAATTAGTTCTCTTCATAACATCAATTGGTTAACAAATATACACAAGATCCATTCTTAACACAACTTCCATTCATAATAGTATAACACAAGTTATATATAAGATATAACATAGTTCTTGTCAATTCATAACATTTTCTTTGGATCGTCTTAGGATCTTCGCAACATATTCAGCTCTGAATCTTAGAATGTCGCCTTGTCCGAAGTTCATGTTCATCCTTTTGATAAGATGCTCATCAAATTTATTTACGAACATGCCGCAATTCACCCTAAAAATTATAACAAAACTATATTATATCATAGTATTAAAACATTCTTAAAGGAGGAATAAAAAAATAATTAGATATAATACACAATAGACATAAGTTATATATATACCAAAAGACTAAAAATATGTATGTACCAAGAGACTAAGACTAGGATCAAGCAAAAATCAGCACATCATTCTTCCATATGATGTATAAAAATAATGTACCTAATAAAGACACGCTAGCTAACAATCCAGATCAAAATCACATAAATAAAAATATGAAATTCACAAGTAACATATACATACATGATAATAGTGTATCCAAATATATTAACAGTGCATCCAGATTAATTAACAATGTACCCGGATTAATTAACAATAACAATGTGCATTGCCATAAATCTATGTATTTAATAAACATATTATATCTGACAAAAGATAAATATACATATCTGATAAACATATATGTGGCTTATACTGATACACATGCATAGCTATATTATATAATTGACAAGATGGCAAAACACCCCATCTTTTGTTAAAAGATGTGTGTGTCGTGCCAGGTTCCTATAACGATCCAATGGAGCACATCCATCAAGCCTTCAATCATCAGTCTTTGGTTGGTTCTTTTCTTTCTTTTGTTCTCAACTGAATGATTCTGCTCTTCCTAACTTTGTTCTTTGTTTACAATCCCTACAGACAAAGAGGGGGGTGATATAGGACAAGATCACAGCATATGCCTTTTTCATAACATATATATAATAACAAATAAATTGTACTAATTTTTTGGGGCATCTATCCATTATTAATGTGTATGGTCAAAGAGGGGGGAATATCCTTGCCTAAGCCTATCGATTATATGAAAAGGAAAACTTTTTAAGCGTGAATTTCCATTTAAGTATTACTTCATCCATGTGGTATTGTTAATCCCAATATTAAACAGAGGTTATCAGTGTTTAAGACTAGAAAAATCTCATGGAGTATAAAATGATTAATAAACTCTATGTATCTGATAAACATTCAACAATTAAACATGAAACTCACAATTAACATATACATACATGATAACAATGTACTCCGATAGATTAAAAATGTACCCAGATTAATTAATCATGTACTCAGATTAATTAACAATGTACAAAGTACATAACAACATTTATTTCGTAAAATCAACAAGTGGAACACAAATAAATGTTTACATCTGCTTCATTCGATGGAAGCCTTGGATGTTTGAAGTGATTCCTTATTCATTTCAAATAATGTAATCAGAAGCCATATTAAAGTACCAAAATGGATTAAGATAGTTTACAATGGGGAATCCTTGTGGTTCCATCCCCTCCTCACCGCCGCTGCCGCCATCAGGTTAGGGTTTCAAAGTCGGTAGCATGCGTCTCTTCCTTTGTCACCTTCATCGTCGGAAAGTGTTTGACGGTGTTAATCATTGTCGTCGTGGATTTCTAGGTTCGATTTAGGGTTTTGAAGGCACGATTTTGGGTGGATCAGCCATTGATGGGTTCTTCTAGGGTTTTGAAGAGAAGATTTTGAACGATTGGGGAAGAAGAATGAGAGAAATAGTCGGTGTGAAAGAAAAACAATGGGTTTTGGATGTTTCATAAAAAATTTGATTGTTAAAGGGGTATTTTCAGTATGCTAACGGAGGCATCCGACAGAAAACGTTAGTCTGGACTTAGAAATAATGTGATTGAAAATTAGGGACTCAGAAATATCTTCAAACATATGAACCTAAAAATAATAGAGGGGTGGCTGGGAGGACCTCTATTAATTTTCCTAAAAAATATTTGTTTACATAGAATATAAGTATAACTATATTAAATACAAATAAATTGCTATTAGTATTCTATGCCCACTCTAGTTTTCATATTTTTCAAGCTAATTATCTTTTCTCATGTCCCCCTATGGATTGAATAGTGGTCAACCACATAATATTCAAAAGGGAAAAATGTATATAACCCCCCTTGAAAGTTAGCTAATATCTATATCCTCCCTTGTCTTGTATAAAAATCTTTATAACTCCTTGAAAGTTTCATTGGTTAAGAAAATACCCCTCCCGTTTCATTTTTTGTCAATTTGCATTCTGTTACTTAACATTATCCAGAAAATATATATGCATATAACCCCCTAAAATTTTAACAAAATACTAAAAAAACCATACATATGACAAAAATACCCTTCCTTTCACTCTTGCACCGAATCTCTTTGTTGGACCTTTAGGTATGTTGAGCCTTCAAAACCACCATGAAATGCTTGTGATCCATAGATTTCTAGTCATCTTTTATTGGTGTTTTTTCTGGATTCTTTCATTCCATCTTCATATCATATGACAACAACACCATCTTGTTCTTCTTGTTTTAATCCCACTTTTTAAGTCGAATTCATTTTGATGAAATGCTACTGAATTGAATTGCACTTGGTAGTGATTGTTAATTGAACAACACCTGCTTCTGTTGGATTGGAAACTGATAAAATAGTAACTTATTTTATAAAAAGCATTGACTACTTGTGATGCAGAATAGGTGGTCGACGCGTTTCTAGAGCGATGAACTCGAAAAAGTTTACTTTTAAGTAATTACAAAAAAACGACTAATAAAAATCTAAGGCCTCGTACTCGGAATTGCATGAAATTTTTACTGGAGCTAGATATCGAGGAGATCTTCAAGAGCAGTGGCTTTGCCACAATGCACATTTATTTTTATATTTTCCTATTTTAAGGCCCTCAAAATAGTGTTTTTGTTGTTTTTAGTAAATTCTTAGATTTGAAATCTCGTTATCATAACAACTCGGATTTGATCTCTATCAATTCTAAGGATCTTCTAAGATCCCATAGATTTAGTTACAACAAACTTCCGTCTTTACTATTTTTAGTAATATTTAATTAATATAAAAGGGGAGGCTTGTGATCTAGGATTTTTAGTTTTTGATTAATACAATTTTGTGTTTTATCTCTTTTAAGAATTGTAGGTTTATTTAAGAATTTCAATGCTTGTTAGATCTTTGCTTTAGTTTTTCACTATGTTAGCTTGTTTAATTACTACCGCAACCAACTAGTACTCAATTCTGTTGGCATTGCTATAATTGAATTGAAATGAATTGAACTGCTTCTACAATGATATTCGAAAGAATTTCTATGGGAGTGAAGCAAACAGAGTCACAGAGGTTCATCCGATATCACAAAAAAAAAAAAAAAATCCAACATGACCTGCTACTACGCTAGTATCAATACTTGCTGCTACTAATGTGCTACCAACATGACCTACTACTGATTCAACAACACCACCAACATAACCTGCTAGTTCTATTGCATTACTAATTTGACATTCTAAAATTAACTTGCAATACCACCTCAATTGAGTACTGAGTTGATCTTATAGCACCAACATGACTGCTTCAAATTGATTCTACTGAATACAACTGAATTGGATTGCACCTGCTGAAACCATTAATCGCTTGAACTCCACATGCTACTAAAATTGTTGAAATTTCTCGAACTGTTTTAGATTGTAATTGTACCATTTTGCAACACCAATTCTACCCAATTTGACCTGGAGTTATGAAATCACATGAAATCAACAATTGAAACAACTTGTAAAAGCTGCCCACATCAAGTTTCAAACGCAACTCATCATGTAGTATACAAAAGATTACAAGTACACTTAATTTACTCTAAATTTTAATAATTTAATTGGGTGAATGCAAAATGGAGCTAACACAGGTAGACTCAACAAATCCAATCACTAAAAGTGAACAAACAAACATGATTTCCCGTTACCAAGCCAAAAAATCCCATTAAAAAGAAACCATGGGTCCAACAGAGAGATTGAGACCAGGTTTTGGTTTTATGGAAGAAGAGTGGGTTTTGTTTTAGGTGTATGGGGTAGGGGTAATTTGGCAATTTAATTATGTAAGGTTATCTTAAGTACACATTAGTTCAAGTGTGTTAACAGCAGGAAGGGATGTCAATTATTTTTATAAAATCAGGGGGTTAGATGCATTTTTGGAAAATTAGGGGTATATATGAATATCCACAAACTTTGAGGGGGTTACATGCATTTTTTCCTATTCAAAATATATGAATGATTTTTTAGCCAAAGAGCACAACTCATTGAATAATTAGACGAATAAGTCAAACATTGTTAACCGCACGCAACAATTCGAAGAGACTATGAAGTCACGAATGAAGAAAGGAGTATGATTGAGGTTACACCTAGTCCATTTTGTAGCTCTCTGCTGTTTAAAAGCGATTCCTAATTTCTGTGTTATCTAATCTCTCTTATTTTCAGAGTTTATAATTCAAATTGAAGAATGAAATCGAATAACAAACATCTATCTACTTTTCAAAAAAAAATTTCTCTACCTTGCAATAGTGTATACTATCCTATTATAATGCATGAAAAAATTTAAAAAAACTGTTTTCTAAGAAAGTAAAACACTCAATTGTATCTCAATGTATATTTCACATTTTATGATAGTATGTAATTCAATGTATGAATATATACATATATATATATATTAAACGGTAAAATTAATTCCGAGTCCTCCATGTAACCCCCCCCCCCCCCCCTAAACATTTCCATTTTTACCTTCCTTTCACCAACTGTGTACATTGTTAACAGATATGAGTACTTTGTTAATAGATCCATATGCATTGTTAATATGTTTTAGTACATTTTTAAGATGAAAGGAGGGAGCGACAAGAGATCGAGTCACCGGAAAGAGGGGTTAATGGGAGGTTGCAAACGAAGGGGAGGGCAGGACATGACCTGTATAAGGGGCTGTACAGTTTGAAAAATAGCATTTTTTTTAGGAGTATCATGTGACCTTAACTAATTTTTATGAATTTTACATGGTTGGTATTCAACGTGTATATATATATATACATTGATTTTAAAAAATTCACATTTTTTAACAACATGATACTACTATAGTCATTAGTATATATACTTTCATCTTTTAGACAAGATATATGATACCATTTAATTTATTAGAGTATATAATTTATTAGGGGCCATGCTACTAAATTTCACTGATAAATTTGGATTATTAGTAGAGGGTTCTGTTGCTTGAGATCCTTACAAAACAGAACAAAAACAAAACAAAGAAAAATGTTAAGTCAATCAGACATGTTATGAATTTTTGGAAAGTATGTTTTTTCTTATAAATGATAGATTTAACTACCTAATTTCACTATTGAAGTCGAATTACAAAGCCCAAAAGCTAGGAGACAAGGGAGGGGAATAAGAGAGAGGTTAAACTACTGTAAAGAAAAGGGGAAAAAGGCAAGAAAAGGTAGGTGCGAGAAAATGACCTCCCAGTGAAAAGAAGTATCTAACCAAGGGACTTCTTTGAAAGTATGCTATCTACTAAAATGATAGATGAATTAAATACATCTTTTTACATTTTTCTGACTTGGTACGTACTAGAATTGCCTGATAAATATTAAGTTAGAAAATGTGGGGGCTGCAAGAATAACTTAACTAAAATGATAGATGAATTAAATACATTTTTTACATTTTTCTGACTTGGTACATATTAGCATAGCCTGATATATCAAGTTAGGAAAACGTGGGGGTTGCAAGAATGGTTGTATTAGAGCCCCAAAACAAAACCAGGTCCGGATCCAATCAAGACTGAATTCGATCAATCGCATCAGTATTAAATCAAATTGCACAGTCTATAAATCAAACTACACGTGCTATGAATCGAACTGCACGGTCAATAGTTGGGTATAGGATCCACCCTCCTATTTAATGCAATCAGGTATTGGATAAAACATGGATTTTTAATTACCATCAATATAGGATCCATCCTCCAATTGAATCCAATCAAACATTGGATAAAACATGGATTCTTAAGTACCATCAGTATCTAATAGGAGTGAAGGTGGTGTTTTCCCTCAATAAGAGTAGTCGGGTTAGAGGTCCACCTCTAGGTGAAGATACGGGTTGTCGCGTCTGAAATCTTGCACCAAGAGAGCATGAGACACCGGTGTGGTGCCAGCCAAATGGACTTCAACGCCCAAGTTAGTAGAGTGAATGAAGAAGAAGATGAAGACTCCAAGAACCAGAAGACTAAATAATTTTGAATGCTTACTTGTAAATGTCTCTCCTCTCCTTCCTCTCTTGTCCTTTTAGTTGAGTGAGTGACCACGTCATTTCCTACCCAGATGTTCCTTGGTCAAGGCTGGAATCTTCTAACATGGAAGATTCCACAAGGTATGGGACTGGGGTTTATTATGATACTATGGCCATGTGGCACAACCTTATTGGCCCTAACCATGATTGCGACGAGCATTGGCAGGCGGCTTGTCAGGGGTAGGGCACGTCTCTGCCAATTCGACGGAACAGAATAGCCCTAGCATGGCCTTGTAGTGGCAATGGTCTCCCTCCTCCTGTGGTTAGGATTGGGTTCAAACCCAGGTCAGGATGTTTAGACCTGAGGATCCCCCAACAATTATATTCTAACTAAATGACTAGTTTTGATTGTCTTCAAAACAGTGGCGGTCTGGTTGTCAAGTTGTCCTACCCTGATGAGTAGGCAATCCTCTAGCAGGACCTCACGAGCTGGGTTTCCCGAGTAGGATTCCCCGAGCAGAGCTCCCGAACAAAGAGCTGGGCCGTTCTCCTTGAGTAGGCATGGGCAACGGGCCAGGCCTGCCTGTCGAAACAAGGCCCAGGCACACGAGCCATATTGGCCCGCGGTCAAAAAATGGGCCCAAGCCTTACCCACGGGCAAGCCTGCGGGCCCAGATTTTAAACGTCTTACTGTTTTTATTTTTTAATTGAGGTTGTTCATTTATGTATAAATATTAAAATAACACAAAATTGAAACTATAATGTTGAAAATAATATTTACATCGAATTTTCAAAAATAAAAATACCAAATGAATTAATTACTTGAAAAACTAAATACTTTTATGTACCTAACTAGGTTGATATCTACATAATTTACATAAATTAATCACAATTCAAATAAAAATTACATGTGACTCATTTATTGTATTACCCCCCCCCCCCATGGGCCTATGAGTCGGAACAGTGGGCGGGCCTGCGGAAAGGGCCCCCGAATCAGGCCCAGGCCCGCCCCGCCCCGCCCTTAAAACGGGCCAGCCATGGCCTTGGGCCTTTTGGGGACCCTTACCCTCAAGTGATCCAAAATCGATCAAACCCTGGGTCGGGTCGTACTATTCATTTACCCGACTGATAAAAACACGTGGCACCTCTAGGAGAGCTCGAGATTTTCCCTCTACAAGGAAAACGGAATGTGTACTCAATAATTGGCTATGCAATTCGATTCATAGGCTCTGTATTTCGATTCATAGGTTTTGCAATTAAATATTGATGGGACTGAAGCCAAGCCTGACTGGTCCTGGACTCAACAAAACCGCACCGGGTGGTACGCCGTGATCTCTTAGTTTTCCCTGAACCAAACCCACTGACTTAGCTCATGCACAGTTAATTGCCCAGTCCTTGATAAACCTGAATGTGTCCAAATATGTGTTACAACACTTGAAAACCACCACTACTATCCCTCTTTTTTCTACAGTTTCTTCCTTACTTCACAAAGTCCATCCAAACTACAGAAATTTGATTGCCAAAAGACAGCAACAGAGAATACGTCCCCCCCCCCCCCCATTGCCAATTTCAACTTATAGATCATCTTCATAACATCTCATGATAGGCCACTCAAATAAACCCATGCACCCTTTAAAGGAAACTTTCATATAGCAATTTGATTGACTGATGTAATTAAAAAACAGTTATACATGCTCAACTGATTAATACAGTTAAAAGATGGCCTATAATTTAGCCAGATTAATACAAAATGCAAGAAATCAGGTAAGGGGACCACCTCCTCCTACTACTACCACTACAAGATATAAATATGAAAATTTTCAAACTACTGCTTCAGATATGATATAGGCATAGCCACCAAAAAGAGATGTCTGCAGTTCAAGAAGCCCCCCTCAATATTTGCTCATGGCATGAACTTACTAACTTTAACACATGAAAGGTGTATGATCATGAAAGACAAAGGATCATACATGAGTGATAGAGATGTACATATTTCATAACAAAAGTAAATGTGATTGTCAATCCTCAGTCTTATCAATTAAGAGTTTGATAAAAAAAATTTTGGCCATGACCAATCTCTAATTTTGTTGAAGACAGCTTTTGATAATTTCTCAATCATAGTAATATTCGAAAAAATTGCACAAAGATTGTCTTCAGTCATTAAATATGGTGCTCATTATATGACTGAGCACACAATGATGAATGACCTGAATACTGATGATCCTAATTGGACTATTAAACTACACCTGATGTATTAAGATTTAAGGCTCCAAATCTTTTGATCATTAGATCACTGGGTTATTTTTCTGGTTACCGAGTTTTGTTTTTTGATAGACAAGGATTTCAGTCAATAAACTATGGCATTTACTGTACAGCTGAACACAAGTAAAAGAGTTTTTTTTCTAAAAAGAAATGGGGAATGGCTTTCTATTTGTCAGATAAGAAAAAGATGAATCAGAATGTCTTAGGATCATACTGCTGATCAGCAATCCTTCTTGTTCAATAAAACCTAACTAGTTGGTAACTTATAGGAGCGCTTTATGCAAAAAATAAATTCATAGGTACCACCAAATAGTTACATGTCAATGGAAAAAAAATGTCCATGCTAAGACTTCTGAATGCAATTTGTCTGGAGCAACATCTACAAACTAGTCCAGGATAATGATCCTGATTGTTCAATTATGATTCATTTGATTCAAGGAAAACTTTTGCGCTTCACTGTTCTTCGTCTCATTAAATCAATGTGTTATTTCTCAGACCACCAAGAATATTTTGAAAAGACATGGAGAAGAGGATTTCTATCTGTCAGATATTTTATTTACAGCAGGGACAGAATGAGAGAAATGGTGTGTTATAGCATGTTCTATGGAGTCATCTTCTGAAGCTGAACAATGGAAATTGGCCCAAGTAGATAATAAATCAAAATTTCTACAAAAAAATAATAATAATAATAATAATTCAGAATGGAAAAGAAAGTTACTGTAACTATTGTTGATCCTGCAAGGCTGCGAGCATTCTTGTTCACTGTGCTCCAAGGGTTACAAGATCCCCTCTTCTTTCTATAAAATGCAATCCCAAAGAAACACATGTCAATGACAAAGAACCAAAGTCCAAGCTAAAACCAATTTCAGAATGATATTTGACCAATTCAACATCTATAAATTATTCCAGAATACACGAAATTGTGTTGAGAAGAGTATAAGTGAACTGCCTATGCACACAAAACAAGAGATGTATGATGTCTCCATCCTTTTAAGGTAAAAACATTAAGGTGATAAAAATTGAAAGCATGACATAATAATTTGTGTACATAAAAAAGCACAATAAAGAATCATTACTTGCATATTTATGTGCAGAGTATCCTTATGCCAATTCTTCTGATTTCTTCCACCTACACCAACTGAACGTTCATGATCCTTATGCATCACTTACAAAATACTCTTCAAGACTTTAAATCGGTCCAAGCAACAAATTCTGCATAGCCCATGTTCAAATTCACTGCAGAGGAGCCACAACTTCCAATATCCTAAACACAGAGATGCATAAAGATTTCCAAATCTAACAGAATATACATAAAATCAGGCCTCCTTTTAAAACAAATTTATACAATCATGAGTACTAAAACAGTACAAGTCTCAAGTGTTCTTCAAGAAGCAATTCAGGTGATACCATGCTACCATACTGTCACCACTGCTTTTAGATAAATCATGCCTTCAATGCAGTAAAGGTTATCCGGATCCACAAACGATTCCCACCGGAAGCTAAACAAGTCCGGAGAGCAGATTTTGCCCGTAACCTCATCGAAACTGAGACTAACATGCTTGTTGTATTTCCAGTCCATGAACCGTGAGTGCGGAAGCTTCCTCACCCCACACTCAAAACCCACCAAATCATTACCCGGTCCCTTCTCCATCATCACCAAAGACAGCCCAAAATAACCACCTTTACCATCCAAGCCCTTCCGACCGGCGGACAGACAGAACACGTGCCCGCCCAAGCGAAACGCCTCCGAATACATCCTCCCCGACAGAGCGAGCCCCACACACTCCTCCCACATGAGGTCAAAGTACATCACGCAATGCTTGCACGGCTGGGCGGGATTCGTCCGCCTCAGTGAGGGGAGGTCAGGTAGACCGGAGTCATCGACGCAGTTGACCTCGAACTTGTAGTCGGCGACTGAGGAGGGCGCGATGAATCGCCGGAGTGTGAAGCAGGTCAGCCCGCGGGGACACCACCCCCGCATTTCTTGAAGAAGAGTGCGTCCTGGACGGCGACCCGTTTTCGTGGTGAGGAGTCGCGGTCGAGATCGAAGTCGCGGGATCCGGAGCACGAAAATATAGCGTAATTTCAGCCTCTTTATCGGGGTTTCAAGGATAATACCCTGATGAAGTGGAACGGCATGAACTTCCTTAAGATTTTCCCATTACGATGGGTTGCGGAATGCAGCAGCCCCAGTGCAATAAGGGTCGAGGCAGGAGGACTTCAACATTCCATTTTTGTTTTGTATATCCGAGAGAGCTAATAAATTCTTCTTCCTCCAGGTTGCTCGATTCTTCATTATCGAATTTTCGGATTTTTTCCATTCAGGGATGGCTTCAATTGAACCGCCCATTGATTTCCACTTGTTCTTTTCTTAATTCCCTTAGGACGGTTTTTCGTCGAATTTGAATTACCTCGTCCTCGGAGTTATCATCTTGGGCCTGACTGCAGGAGTTTTTATTAGGCTAATATATTTGGTCGTCAACCTGCGATGGAGCATAGTATCGTCTGGACCGAAAGGACCAAGGCCATCGTATCGACGATGAATCTCAGGGTCACGCCGAAAGTCGGCTACGCTTAGATTCAGAATCTAAGTTATGGATGGATTCTTTATTTTTTGGTTTGCTACTAAAGCATTTATTGCATAATGCCTTTCTGCTTGCATTTAAAGCAGGTAGGAGGATGAGGTAGTTTCCTTTTGGAGAACCGCTTTCTAGTTTTCGGCAGGGCTCTATTTGTTTTATAATACGTCTCTCAAAAGGTTTTTTATAAGAATGGCGGGATTCTTTTCAGATTTGGAGGATTCTTAATGTCTTCCTTCTGATACCCAAATTGGTAACAGAAGTCTCCAAGTTCTCTTTTGGAAGTCAAATGTTGATTCTTGAGGATTCTTTATCTTTAGACATTGCAAAGGCCAGACCTATCAAATTTATTTTTTGTATGAGTTCTCCGAGTTATAACGGTAAGGACATGTCCCCCAAACTCTTGACGGAGGCGTTTCTGACTCTTTCGGGAGGAGAGTGACGCAGTAGGAGACGCAGGAGGTGACCTCGAACTTGTCAGCGGCGACGTTTTTACAGGAGGTTCAGGAGGGCCGAGATGGGTTTCGGGTGGTCGTGAAGGGGAGGTATTTGCCGAAGTAGATCAACGAAGACTTTCCATCATAGGAGGAGTAATATCATTATTTTCTTCTATTTGAACATCAAGGAGGGTCTTCTATAGAAATTATTTGCTCGAGATCTCGGAGTTACAATCCCGAGTGGATGGGGAGGGACATGATCCTCAATGGGGGAGGTGGGGATGGAGTTTTTCAGATTCTTCGAGAACTTTATTTCAAGATTTTGTTGAGAAGAATATTGGCGGTTTCTTTACTATAGACGAGTCGAGGCTCTTGGCGGCTTGAATATTGGACGGCGAGAGAGTTGCTACGATTTCAAGGATGGATAACCGGGTATTCGCCTTGAGGGAGGGTTGTAGTAGTCGGCTGGCTATAATTCAGGGTTGGTGATGTATAGGTGGTGGGAGACCATAGCAGGTTGAAGATGATCAGATCGGGTAGAGGAGATGGGTATATTGTTGAAAAACCACTTTCTTTTATCATCATTTTTGAAGAATAAAAATCATGTTTTATGATCTCTTTATCTATTTCATAGTTATCATTTTCACTTATAATGGATGTCTGATTCAGCGGGTTCATATTCAGAGGGTTTCATAATGGTCGGATTGAACATCATAAACTGCCGAGCAACCCCTATGTGGAGGTGGATGAGAAGGTTGGAGAAGCGGGGGTCGTTCCCTTCGAAGTCTAAGAAGTCGAAGTCGAAGGTATGGTTTTGAGTGTGTGGGATTTGTGTCGGGATCCGAATTGGTGATGGAGTCAAAGATTCTTGAGCGAAAGAAGGGAAGGAATTTAATGAGATAGTAGTCACTAGTCACTGCTGAGAGTGGGTGGGGTGTGCTTTCCTTTCTTTCTGTTTTTTTGGGAAAGCTGCAAATAGCCCCCTGTAAACCGCTCGAAATCCATTCTACCCCAGACTTTTCTTAAAGTCCATAAAACCTCTTGAAAATATCTATGTAAATATAAATAACCAATGAGTTAAACTTTTGTTGACAAATAAAAATTTAGTTAACCCCAGCTGCAGGTAGGCTTGTCAATAGGTCGGGTCCGGGTCGAGACCCGGAACTGGACCTGTCTAATTATCGGGTCATTTTGGTTAGGTCCATATCGGGTCTCGGGTTGAGTCGGATCGGATCGACTCACTAACAAGCCTAGGTCAGACGAGGAGATCCTAGACTTGGAAAGGTCGAGAAACTTCTTAAAGGTGGCTTTATTTTTCTTTTCTTTTTTTTTTTGGGAAAGAAAATAAAGGGTTTGAGAAAGGGGAGGGAGAGGAGGAGAAGAATGTAAGGAGGGTTTTGATTTAGTGAGAGAACACTGCACATTGAGGTGGAGACCACATTTTGCTTGGTTGAATTTTTTTCATTTTTATTTTTACATGATGAGTTTTAATAAATAGAGTTAAGTGTGTTATAAATAGTTTTTTACTATTTTAATTTTTTTAATGTTTTATAATAGAACATTTGGAATACAGTTTGGATTATTCTGCTTTTACGTGAAGTAAAAAGGTTATAAAAATATTTCAAATGCTTAAAATTTTAAATGATTATTTAGTATTTAATTATAAATGTTGGGTTGAATCATAAACCAAAAAAATCATATAGTACTTGCGTCAGGTCAATTAGGTCTCGGGTGCATAGGATTGGGTGGGGGTAGACTCAGACCCGACCTGTTTTTCTTGTTGGATCATTCGGGTCGAGTATTTATGCTTTTATCAGGTTGGGTCTGGGTTTGGTCCGGGTCAACCCTCGACCCGTTGTAGGAGCGGAGTCAAGAATTAGAGTAGGGGCAGTTGGATAAAAACAATAAATTAAGACGAAATTAAGAAAGTTGAATAATGATTGATTCCTTAAAACAATTACAATCAATTCGTATTGAAAGCTATTTTTTACTTATTTTCCTATATTTAGTGATCTAGAATAATTTATAGAATATCTATGAAAAATCTTGAAATCTCATTAAGAAAATAAGATAAATGAAACTTTAAAAATTAAAAAAATGAATATGAAAAAAATAATTGATCAAAACATATGAGAATATTCTTGAGGCTTATATTTCAAAAAATAATTAAATATGAGATATTTTCAAACCCAACTTTCAAAAAATATGAGAGATTCAATATAATAATGATAAAAAAATTAAAATAAACAAAAAAAATAATTAAATCGTTCAAATTAGTGATTTTTCAATACCTCGAAATCAAATATCGATACTCCCATGATATCATAATTTTTTTTAAAAAAAAATGACCCATGACTCCAAATCTCGAAAGGCGCTAATATAATGAGTCAATTTTGTAGCCCTATTTTCTTTTGTCACGTGTAATGCAGTATATAAAATTGATCAACGTAGTATGTATTTCACTATCTTCGTATACACTATTACAGAAAACGTAAACAAAATCTATGTATTTATTTTATATGTGCATATACTTCATTTCCATAAAAGATTAATATATTTTATTATATGAGTATACACTTCAAAAAAATCAAATGTGTGCATGCTAATCAAGATGCAAATGGGATTGCACATAACATTTTTCAATATCAAGTTCATTCATTTCAATTAGGAATTTTTGCATATTCCCTTAAAAGGTCTCATTTTATCAATATAAGCTTGGTGAATTACTATTTTCAGCAATATCCCTTTTCGGATGGTATTCTACAAAATTAAAAAATCTATATTATGCAAAAATACCCCTCAAAAGATCCTTTATGCAATATTAAAACCCTTTTTAGGATATTGTGGAGAATATAATTTAAATAAGGATATCTGGAAATACAATGTTTTGGAGGGGTTTATATGCAAACCACCCTTTCAACCATTGATTCCCATTAATCACCTTCTGTATGTTTAACATGTTAAAAATATCATACAATATGTTAAAAATATAAAAAAAAATTTGGGTGGTTAAAATCACCATTTATAGATGATTTTTTTATGCAAGACATTTTTTATAAGATATATAAATAACAAAAAAATTGAAAAATTAATAAACTTTAAAAGGGTAGGAAAAATCCAATTTTTTTTTATAAACTTAAGAATGACAATTTTGTAACATTAACATTTTTCATAGCATACTTAAAAAATTTAAAAACATATTAAATGACACAAATAAAAATAATTTCTTATATTGATATTATTTTTCAATTAGACAATAGTGTGAAAAGTTCTAATTACGGTGAGAGAGATTTAAAAAATTATGAGAGATAAAGTCATTTGAGTTTTTTTGGGCTATGAGATTGTTAAAAGGAAACTTTTTCGATAGAATTCTTAAAAAAAGTCATCTTGGGTTATCTTTATAAAATGTTGTTTGGGAGAATTCTCAAAAGAAGCCGTTTTGGGTTATCTTTATAAGACTTTTTTTGGGTATTTTTCCTATAAATATATTTTCAAAAAAAATATTCACTGATTAATCTAGATATATATATATATTTCAATTTGATTAATCTAGAAATTATTTTATCCTTACCTTAAAATAAGAATAAAATCAAGTACCTTCCCTAATCGTTTGTAAAACTAAAGATCGTTTAACCATGAACTCCATGTTATTGTATTCACTGCCTTCAATATTTTATAAAAATTTCTTATAAAAAAATATTTTATGAAAATTTTGAATAACAGTCTATTTAGTCCAGCCAAAAGTCTTAAGAGTTTGATAATATCAAAAACTTTGCTCGACTGTTATTAGAAAAATAGTAAACATCTAAGCATATCCAATCTTATAAATGGGACGTTGAGCTAATGAATGATGCACAATACATCACTGAAAAATTATGCTTTTTAATTGAGTAACAAGTTACATTATTGTCATTGATGCTTGTTTAACTCTCACATAAAATTCATCACGGTTGTCAATTTCATCACCTTTCATTCTCTTCCAACATTTTCTCTTCTTCATGTACATCTTCTACATCTTTTTTTTTAAAGGCAAATGTGGATATATCTATTTCAAATTTTTCAAAAGAGATGATGTCGGAGTGGGGATACAAGGGAAAGGAGAAAAAATACAGAAAAGGAAAAATATAACAGAACAACATGGAAGGGTCACTCGTGGAAGCAACTCAACCAGTTCGCATTTGGGTAGATCTTTTTCATCTTCCTGATACATCTTCAAATGACGATATAACGTAAAAATAATTAAGATTTTTTTTTAAAAATGAAGATTTAATATATAAAACATATGATAAATAAAGAATCATAAATAATTAATAAAAAAAATAAGTTCAACCATAAATTCAAATTTAACCAATATCAACTCATCAAGTTTGACTATCATAAAATTCAAGTTTTACACATACAGAGTTATTACACATATAATCAAATAAATAAAAAATGAAATATATATAGTTAAAAATAATGATGGATATAGACATATATTATATAATAATTAATAACAATGATGAAAAAGATTGCTTGCAACAAAAGAAAATCTATGTTCTCAAACATTTCATCAAAACATAGGAGGTGACAAGAGTATCTCATATATATGCATATTTCATAAAAACATATAAAATAGAAATCAAGTTTTGTAAAAAAAATAGAGATGGAAAATAAAGAAATCATAAAACATTATAATAAATTTATGAAAGATATGAGATGTAAAAACCAACATCTATAAAAAAAATAACACAAAAATTAAAAAAATAGAAAAAGAAGAGAGTTTTGTAAAGAAAAAAAAATGATATTCAACGTGTTATGGTTAAATATCAATGAGTTTGGGTGGGATTTGAAAATGATTTTTTTATTTATATTTCTCTCTCTAAGTTCAAAAAAATCGGTGACTTATGAAAGTTTTTAGAAATCTTTGTTAAAATCGAAAAACACATGACATTTTGTCCATGAAGAAGAGTATCAATTGAATAACGCTTGTTTTTTTTGTCCACGAAAATGATTATTAATCGAATAACGCTTGACTTTTTATCCATGAATTGATGTTTCAATCAAATAACACTTGACTTTTGTCAATGAACTAATGTCCTGAGACTACTGCTGCTAAGCGAGGCGTCAAACAGAAGTGTGCGCGGCTTCCGATTTATACTCTAGTGCTTCGGTCTATTGTCGGGCATGGAGCTCAACCTACAGAAGAGCCACATGTTCGGCATGAACGTAGAGCCGGAAGAGAAGGCGAGACTAGCCAACTGCATGGGATGCCTAGTTCAGAGCTTCCCCACAAAGCACCTGGGGCTCCCTTTGGTCAAAGGCCAGATGAAGAAGGATGATTGGGCGCCTTTGGTGGAACGTTTCGAGAAACGCTTAGCCAGATGGAAAGGAAGGTGGCTGAGTTGGGGGGGGGGGGGGGGGGGCAGACTGACCATGCTCCAAGTAGTGCTCACCAACTTGCCACTGTTTTTCTTGTCTGTCTTCAAAATTCCCGTGGGGATCGTGGAGAAGATCGGCTCGATTAGGCGTTGGTTTCTATGGAGGGGAGTAGAGGGGGACAGGAAGACACCTCATTTGGTGGACTGGAACACTGTGTGTAGGTCCAAAAAGGAGGGAGGTTTAGGGGTTTTGGACTTGAGGGCAATGAACAAAGCCCTTCTAACCAAATGGGTATGGAAATGACTCAAGGGTAACAACTCGGTGTGGATCACGCTGATGAAGGCTAGATATGGGTGTACCGGCATTGGGGAGAAGAGATGGCTCACAATGAACGCGAGAACGTCAAGCTTATGCAAGGAGGTGAGTAGGGCGCTCGATTGGGAGCTGGGGGGCGGCTCCGTTATACAGTTTTGGACTGATCGGTGGTGTGGGGAGGAGAGGTTGGGGGACGTAGCACCAGATCTGTTCCGTCTATCAAGCAACAAAGAGGGGAGGGTTGACAAGTTTTTCCAAGGTCGGGGGAGCGGCGGGGGCTGGACCGTGGCCCTCACGCGGGCCAGACTGGGAGAGGCTGAAGCGAGGCAATTCGAGAACCTGATGACTATGTTGGACCGCTTCGTGGTGCTACCAGAGCAGGAGGATCATATACAATGGAGGCCGACCATGACAGTGTTATGTCTGTGTCACTTTTTCGCTGTTAAATGTTGGATTGTATTTATTCTTATAGTTTGGGCATTCAATTTCAAAATATAACTGCATATCTATTCTCCTGGTACTGGCATTGGCCTACCTATAAATTTTCGTCGCATTTTGACGTTTTTGGAATTATGCAGTTTTGATTTGATATTCGGATTTGGTTTTGTTAAAATTCAAGATGAAAAGCTAAAAATCCGATTTTATTATGAGATGTTCAGTTTTGAGATAGCTTCCATATAGAAGTGGAATTGGAACAACTGGATTCGTATATTAAAAGTTATGGGTATTTTTCCGAGTATACCCCGAAGTTGAGAAATCCAGGCAGCAACCCTGTAAGATGTTTAACCTAGATTTTGAAATAACTTGAGAGGTTATTTGATCTGGGTATAAACATGAAAGCTGTAGATAATCTTCTTAGATTTCCAATGCCACTGGAATCACGCAATTCCGAGCTGTATTGAGGAAGTTATGGTCGTTTAAGTGAAGATTGCGCAGAGGTTTTAAGTCCGAGGATGACTTGGTCATTTACTCGACCTTTGCTTATTTAACCCCCCCCCCCCCCAAATGTGCACGACTTCAGCCTCTGTTTGGGCTCTTTTTGAGCTGTTGCAGCCCCTCCTCTTGTGTGTGTTTTGGGTGGAGAAAGTGGAGGTGATGGAGATGAAGGAGCACACAAAGGAGTCTAAGAAGGTATGTTTTGGATGGTGGTTGTTGGTTGTTGTTGTTGATTCTTCCTTTCTCCATCTCTCTCAAGCTCCCTCACATGGTCCAGCCCTTTGTGGGGGTCTGCCCACCAAGTGTTTGTGAAATTGCCTAAGTGAGGGAGAAGATGAAGGAGTGTTTGGAAGGGGTTGTGCTTGAAGAAGAAGTTGATCAAGGTGAGATGTGTGTGATGTATTAATGGTTTCTCCTTCCTCTTCTCCTCCTCTAGCTGATCCCCTGTTTTGTCCTCCCCTTTTGGTCCAGCCAAGTAGAAGGTGTGCTGTGAAGGAGATGGTGGTGATGGTGGGTGTGTGTGTGGTGTCATTGTGAGCCCAACACCTTCCCTTCTCCTCCCCATCTTTTGGTAATTCTCTACCCCTACTTTTATGCTTGCTAGGATGTTGTAGAGGGCATGCATGAGAGTGTTGTTATGAGTAATTGATGCTGCACATAGGATGATTGTGTTAATGTATGAATGGGGTGGCTTTGTGTTGTAAGACAGATTTTCTGTCTCCTCAAGATTCTTGTGTTTGGGGTATTTAGAGGCATATTTTGAGACTTATGTCTCCATTTCATATGATCATCTATGTGTCTATATGTTACATATGAAATTTGGTGTCGTTTGGCCACCTGTATTGAAAGTTATAGCCTAATGTTCATGGCCTGCCCAGATTCGCGTAGAAATAGACCTGTTTCTGAAAATAATTTATTTCGGGTATTTCAAGATTAAATCAGGATTTGATGTCTTCACGGATTATGATCCTAACATATCAGAGTATGCACATGATTTATTTCAGAATTTTTGGATGTGTATTCTATGCCGTGGAGACCAATGTTTGGGGCTGATTGCTGTAGATGGACTAATCTTGTATAAATATGTGTTAAAGAGCTATTATGCATGGTGTGGGCAATATCAGAAGTTGTTGTCTTCATGAAATAGGCTTATATATAGGTGCCAAGAAACTTCATGTTTGATTTGATAATCATTGGTTGTGTTTTGCAGCTTTCGTTGACGGAACTCGCAATGAATGGTTTTTGGTGAGTGGTTCGATCCACCCCTTTTGGGAAGCGCTCGATGCATGTGATTGTGCGTCGCGTACCCATGGGTTCTATAGCTATACTCATTATTGATTTTCAAATAATATTGCTATTATCACTTTGTAGCTTTTATATATATAGCATGGAATGTTGGGTATGTTATACTAAAGGTGTCCTTTCATAGTATTGCTTTCGTGTTGGTAGATGCTTAGTGTGGTTAATTCTTGAATGCTAGGTTCCTTGGACATGTGGTCTATGCACTCTTGTTGTGATAGGAACTCTCATGTGATAATTGTGTGTATGTTTAATTGTGTGGACATGTATATCTATGATCTATTGTTTATCAGGAGCATACTTGTTTTAGTGGGCAAATATAGTAGCTATCCTGCCTGCATCCAAGTGATGCAACTCTATGGGAATTCATGAGAATTCATTGTTGTATTGATGTTTGTTATCTGATAGCTATGATGATAGAATGTCAGGCCTATCTGTGTTAGACGCGTGTATGACAGCCCTTAGGATCATGTCCTATCATGATTGAGTGCAAGGACTTATTTCCCACGTCGAGAGATGCATCCGTGTGGGAACTCATAAGAATTCATTAGCAATGGTATTAGTTAGATGATAGTAGTTGATCCAGGAGGATCGTCATGCGAGCAGATGGTATTAGTTAGATGATAGTAGTTGATCCAGGAGGATCGTCATGCGAGCAGGGAGTACCCCCTCCCTATATCATCGTGCGTCGAAGCTACCCAGTGTTGGAGCTACCCTGTGTGGTGCCACCGTGCCACCGGAAGGCCGCCAGGGAGAGGGCTACCTGGGAGAGGGCTACCGGATGATATTACGAAAGTGGAGTACTGTTTCTCTATATCATCGTGCGTCGAAGCTACCCAGCGTTGGAGCTACCCTGTGTGGTGCCACCGTGCCATCGGAAGGCCGCCAGGGAGAGGGCTACCTGGGAGAGGGCTACCGGATGATATTGCGAGCGTGGAGTACTGTTTCTCTACATCATCGTGCGTAGAGGCTATTCGGTGTTTGTTACTTGATAGCTATGACAATAGTATGTTAGGCCTACCTGTGTTAAGTGTGTGTAGATCGTATTGCGAGCACGAAGTGCTTCCTCCACATATCATCGTGCGTCGAAGCTACCCAGCGTTGGAGCTGCCCTGCATGGTGCCGCCGTGCCATCGGAAGGCCGCCAGGGAGAGGGCTACCTGGGAGAGGACTACCGGATGATATTGCGAACGTGGAGTACTGTTTCCCTACATCATCGTGCGTCGAAGCTACCCGAGATTGAGTTTGTCCTGCATTGTGCCATAATATCGTTAGGAATGCCCAGAGTATGATGTGACTATCATACGAGACTTAAAGTACCAACCACGGGTGATGCCGTATCGTCGAAAATGCCCAGAGTATGATGTCACTACCATACGAGGCTTAAGTACCGACCACGGATAAATCCATATTGTTGGGAATGCCTAGAGTTTGATGTGACTATCATACGAGGCTAGGAGTACCGACCACGGGTGATGCCGTATCGTCGGGAATGCTCAGAGTATGACGTCACTAACATACGAGGCTTGAGTACCGACCATGGGTGAATCCATATCGTGGGGAATGCCCAGAGTATGATGCCACCATCGTACAAGGCTTGAGTACTGACCTTGGATGGCCCTTAGGATGAGGATTACTCGGGAGAGGGCTACCGGATGATGCGAGGGATTGATATGTATTTATCTAGATGTGGAGAATCTTTGTAGCTTGGTATTAGTTTCTGTTGCAACTCGTTAGTGGTAATGGATTAGTTGTTTCCCAAAAGTCCCAACAGTTTTTCCCCCTTCGGGGTGAGGGTGAGGGTGATGTGTGGTCACGACTCTACGTGACATTTATATATGTCGATGTTCTCCCATCCATATCTTTCCTTGAAAGGAAAATATGTTAGTGTTATATTATTATTCTTGAGTTGGATTCTTGCCACTCACTGAGCTTGTAGCTCACCCCTCGTGTGTTGTTTCCCGCCAGGGACAGTGGGGCGTGGAGGTGGAGCATCCCTCTAGCGTAGTTCGCGCGTGGCGTGTCTCAGCTTTCGGTTGGCAAGTGTGGGGCTATCAGCAATCCTTTTTTTTTTCTTTTTTTTGTGTGTATGTATTAATAATTGTACGTGTCGCACATATTGTTGTATTTGGACTAGACTTGGGCTCTCACAGGATGGTAATTGTGTATTCGAGTCTGTAATAATGTTTTTGATTTACAGACTTAATTGTATATTATACTTCCGCATCATTTCTTTTTATTGGCTACCACTTCCATGTAGCCTTGTTATCTTATTTGATCCTTTTGATTATTATTCGATTGGTAACGCTTCGGGGACGGTCGCCTCGGGGCGTAACAGACATGGCGTACTTAGTGAAAGGAGGCTATCAGTGGTGGCGGGAACGAACGGTGGGCATCACGCCAAGCTATCCCTCAATTCAAACAGGTGTGGCGCCCAAAGGTACCGACGAAGATCAAGGTGCTCATGTGGCTCTTATTCAAGGAACGCCTTCTCATGAAGGTCTATCGGGCGAAGTGGGTGGTAGCTACCACAACAACTTGTGAATTGTGTTCAGTGGCACCGGAATCCGTCGCACACTTGTTATGTGAGTGCGTCTTCATGAGGAGATTCTGGGACGGGTCGGGCAACAGATGGGCCTGTCGACATCCTTCTGCAATATCGAGGAACTGTGATAGGTCGGGAAGGCGATGGACAGGAGTGCATCGGATGGAGAGGCAAGGGCGCTGTCACAAGTGATAGTGCCAGCTGGGGCGTGGACGATTTGGCGAACTAGAAACGAGGTGATATTCTGAGAAAGTCGGGAGTACCACGAGTACATGTGGGACTCGTTTGGGGCGACACTCCAAGACTGGACCAGTTCATAGGGAGGGAGGGCGTGGCTTTGGCCACGAGTGGAAGCATCACAGGCGCGCCGTAGACAGAGGGGAGGTGCTAGGCCGAGTCTCGGGATTAGATGTCTCTTCTAACCCGGATCGACCAAAGCAGTGTTTTGAGTTTTATGGTTTTTTTTTATTCTGTTTCTTATGCATTTCTGTCTATCCCCTTCCTCACCCCCCCCCCCCCATATCCGTTCGGAGTTTGTAATTCGATATTCATCTAATGAAAATCAAGTAGCAAATGTCTACCTTACTTCAAAAAAAATGTCCTGAGACTACAATATGCTTTATGCAAATAACCCCCTACTAACTATCTGATACTCATATTACCCCTTGCATTTTTGTGAATTCCATATACCCCCTTGAAAACCTATATGTAAATTCAAACAGACCTCATTAAATATCAATTGACAGATTTGGAATATTATATAAATATTTTGTTATGTTAACCTAGATTTCATAAATTCCACACAATCAAACCCCTGTAATACAAAACTATATATATACATGTATATACCCCTCCAATTGACTATTTTAACCTTCTTCCCCAAACCTACCCATCTTCCCCTTTCTCCACTACTTCCACCATTGCCCCCATCACCACGACCACCCATCCACCTCCCCCACCACTATCGCCACCGCCACCAACGCCCCTTCATTTAAGGGTCCATTTGACATGGTGTTTTGGCTATGTTTGAGTTGATGGTAGCCGGCAGACATGAATGCAGAGGCAAACAACTTGTTTACATCTACATTGAACACACTAAACAATGTTGTCGTATTCGCTTTTTTTTTTGTTCCCCCGACTCTCCAAAACAATGCTTCCCCCACCGCGGGTCTCCCTCCATATTATGCCCGCCGCGGTCACCCCGACATGCTCCCAAACAGAGCCTAAACTGATATCCACCTATCCCTCAGGCCCTCAGCCCCCTCCCTCCTCGGTCCTCACACTACTGTCATTCATTCACCCCCTCCCATGACAGAAATGATGATTTGGATTTACATATAAATTTTAGGGGGTTATATGAATTTCATGAAAATACATGGGGTTACGTGGATACAGGGTAATTTGTATATATGCATTGTTTCTCAAAAAAATAAAAGAGAAAAATCGATATAACTCTATAAAAAGTTAATTAACACAGTTATAGTCACTGTATAGGTCTTAAAAAGTATGTATGATTAACAGATTTAATAACTAAGAATACATTCAAATAAGTCCTTACAAAATATGAAAATCAGATTTAATCATTTTGATGATAAAAATGCTCATCTTTTTCTGAAAATTATCCTACTATCTTATACTCACAAACGGTAAAAAAAAGAATGGAAAAATCGATACAACTCCACGAAAACTTATAAAAATTGAAAAAGGTCTCTGTAAAATCAGAAAAGTCAACCACATATCTGGTTAATGTATTACAATAATTTATTAAGAAAATTTTAAAAGGGTGTTATAGTAATTTATCATGTATGATTAATTGATTATAGTCAACCATAGATCTAGTTAGTTTATGTTAATCGAATGAAATAGGGGTCTGAGAGGTTTATTGATTTCATAAGAATATTTAATTTTTTGAAAATAAAAGATAAGGTTATTATGATAATTTTTAATATATAGTTAATGTTAATAATGTAACGATATTTTTTCTAATAACAAACGAGGAGATATCTGATTTTTTTAAAAAAAATGGGAAAAATTCATACAACCCCCTGTAATCTTCCATATATCCATATAACCCCTTGACTTTTTGATAAATCCATATAACCCCCTGTAAACACACTTAAAATCCATTTAACCCCTTCTGTCAGTTAAGTTTACCAACAGTTAACCAATCTTTTAACTCCACATTGGATTTTACTGTTTTACCCCTGTCTGAGTCATGTAAACTTTCTCTTTCTCTTTCTCTTAGATGCTTTATCTAGGGTTCCTTCTTTTTTTTTTTGGAGGATCTGCCGATCTGTGATGTTATTGTCTGATCCCGAGCTCGAATAAGAGGAGGCCTTTGGTGTTGTTGTGGATCTCGTCGCCCGTCTCCATTACAAGAGCCAGAAACCTCCCCAAGTTGTCATGGAGCTCATCGACCGTCTCCACCCCCTGTAAGCATCGTCAAGCTCCCCCCTCTTTTATTACACACTATTTTCTGGTCCTTTATTCATATTTGAATTATTTCATTGTGTTATTTGTGAATTAGAAATACCATCGTCAACCCCGCAATAACATCTTCTCTGCCTCCTCATCCTCTATGCCTAATCACTGACCTCGTCTTTGATAGTCTCAGGTAATATCATGAATCACGTTTTCAAATGTATAATTTTTATCTTCCTTGTAGACATATTACCTTCTTTTAGACTAAATATATTTTCTTCTTACAAATTGCATTTTTGTTGTTATTTTGTTATCAGCTAAGTTTCCCCCCTTTCAATTGCATTAGACTTGCCATTTTAGAATGCTATTATTTCTTTGGGTACAGAAATATGGATGAAGATGCTCTGTTTAAGGTGACTTTTCTATATGATGGGTATTTGAAATAAGTGAAATCTGGATGAAGATGCATCGGTTTTGGGTGTTCATACTTCACAGGTATATGATGTTTTTTAACTTTTAACACATTTACACACAATGAAATTCAAAACATGATTATTGAATGGTCCACGTATTTCATATTGCAAGTTTGAGGTTGATTAATCTAGTAGGAGGAAAAAATCATTGGGAGTAAGACCCTTAGAAAGAGCTATTACCAAAGCACCTAGGGAAAGGGTTAATGTAGTGAATTATGTTTTTTTCTTCAAACTTATGGAACTATTTACACATATTCAGTATTCTAACCGAGGGGATATGAACTATTTTGGTGCAGGTTCATGTAGGAGTATTCACCAGTTGGAGCTAATCTGACCTGCCCATTGATCTGAACTCTGAAGGGGTGGGGGGAAATACAAGCGCTTTGTTTTAAAGTCATGTAGTGGGCTGACACAGGATCTAGTTTGGGGATAAGTTTTTTCTGACAGTTTCTCATGTATTAGTTTGCAGTTTCATGTCCAGACAATATATGCAATTTCTCATGTGTGTGTTAGAGTGATGTTTAGACAATGTATGCAATTTGTGATTTACAACAAAGTATGGAGTTTGTGTTAGTTCTCATTTATGGAATTTTTAATTTATGCAATTTGTTCAGACAATGTATTGTTTCAAGTGTTCAGCCAGTCCAGTCATTCCAAACTAGTAAAACCAATTCAAGTTTATTATGCACTCCAATTTAGTATGTATGGAGTCCAAACTAGTTGAACAAGTTGCAGTTTAGAATGCAACTATAGTTTAGTATGCATTCCAGGTAATCCAGTCAGTTTTAGTCAGTCCAAACTAGTAGATGCAAAGTATGCAGTCCAAATTTGCACGTAGTCAGCCAATCCAGTTAGTCCAAGCTAGCAGAACTAGTTTCAGTTAGTAAGCAGTCCAGTTAGCATGCAGTTCAACCAGTCCAGGCAGACCAAACTAACAAAACTAGGTCCAGCTTAGTACTAGATTTTTAGTTTTGGCGAGTCCAAACTAGTAGAGCTATTACTAGATTTTACAATGCTTCTAGTACCAGATTTTGCAGTGCTCTGCTAGTAACCTATATCAGTAACAATACAGTCCAGTTTCTTTTTCTAATTTTTTTACATGCTCACAATAACCAGCATCCAATCACACTTCTAATTGTTCATGTCTACTAGCAGTAACACAATATGTAATAAGAAATCATTTTAAACACATTATTAAGAAAAAGTGCAGTACCACAATTTATAAACCTTCCACAAACAAAAGTACATACATAAAAACCACATAAAGAGTTGGTTCATGCATTTTAGCAAACATATCAAATGCATGATATGCAAAGCCTCACCGTTTCAGACATCCAATGATATTTGAGTATCAATGGACCCTCTAGAGATCGGTGAAGTTGAGGAGGGTGAGTATTTAAACACACAATGCTATTTATCTCGTGGATGAGTATTTAAACACACGTATTCTATTGTTGAGTGGGAAATGGAAGAGTATTTATACACATAATGTGCAACGGTGAGGAAGCGGAAGTGCCGACGATGAGGAGGCAGAGGTGCCAACGGTCAGTAGATGGAGGCATGTCAACGGTCGGATCTCCAACGGCCGAAACTGCAACGATCGTTTTGGGGATTGAAGGAAGAAAAAGAAGAAAGTCTGATAAATGGGAGGGGTAAAAAGGTAATTAACAAGGGGTTATTTGGGTTTTTGATAGAATACAGGGACTTATTTGCATTTATTCAATTTTCTTGGGTTAGGCTAACGGAATATTCTTAGAATATTCCAATTCTGTGACTGCTTATTTAACCCAGGGGGCTGATTTGCCTTTTTGTTATGTTTTTAGGGGGTTATTTGGATTTAAGAAAAAGACAGGGGGTTTTATGGATTTTCAAATGTTTGCAGGGGGTTATATGGATTTTTCCCTTAAAAAAAAGAAAAAAAAAAGCCACTGAGCCGCACTGATCAGTGACTTGACTATTAAAGTTGACTTCAGTTTTTCTCTCCATTCTCCTCTGCTTCTCCTCTCCTCCACCATCAATGGATCCCGACTGCACCTTCGACTTCGCCTTCGACGACCCACTCTTCTCCAACCGCCTCATCCACCTCCACATCACCCAAACCCCCTCCTCCATCCCCACCACCAAAAACCCCCTCCTCTCCCTCTTCTCCCACCTCTTCTCCAACCCCACCAACCCAAACCCCGACAACAACCCTCCCTCACGAACCCGATCCATCCACGTTAGCTCCGCCATCCTCGCCGCCAAGAGCCCCTTCTTCCACCGCCTCTTCTCCAACGGAATGCTCGAGTCCTCCATCCCCACCTCCCCCGTCTCCCTCCCCATCCACTTCTCCGAGGAGCCCCCCCTCCTCGACCTCCTCCGCTTCATCTACTCCGGCACTCTCCCCTTCCCCTTCCCCACCACCCGAAACCCCTCCGCCCTCCTCAACCTCCTCGTCGCCGCTGACAAGTTCGAGGTCACCTCCTGCGTCTCCTACTGCGTCACTCTCCTCCTCCGCCTCCCCATGTCCTCCGACACCGCCCTCGTCTACCTCGACCTCCCCTCCTCCGTCTCCTCCACCGACGAATCCCGCCCCCTCGTCTCCGCCGCCGTGGACTACCTCGTCGCGCACCACAAGAATTTCGATAAAGGCGCCGACTTTCAGCGTCTGAGCGTCGCGGGCCTCGAGACGGTTCTCCGCAGGGACGACCTCCGCCCGGACTCCGAGGACGAGGTCTTCGACGCCGTCCTCAAGTGGGGGCGGTTCAATTTCCCCGACCTCGACGAGCGGCGGAGGGTCCTCGCCTCGTGCGGTTCCCCCACATGGGCACCGAGAGGCTCAAGGACGTGCTCCGGTGCGATGATCTCGACCGCGACTTCACCACGCGGGTCGTCCAGGACGCACTCTTCTTCAAGGCGTGGGCGGTGTCCCCGCGGGCCGATGACAGGCGATTCATCACGAGGGACTACAAGCGCAAGCTGATGAGGATGTTCAAGGCGGACCGGCCGTGCAAGCATTGCGTGATGTACTTTGACCTCAAGTGGGAGGAGTGTCTGGGGCTTGCCCCGTTGGCGAGGATATATTCGGAGGCGTTTCGGTTGGGCGGACACGTGTTCTGTCTGTCTGCCGGTCGGAAGGGCTTGGATGGTAAAGGTCGTTCTTTTGGGTTGTCTTTGGTGATGATGCAGAAAGGACTGGGTAACGATTTGGTGGGTTTTGAGTGTGGGGTGAGGAAGCTTCCGCACTCATGGTTCACGGACTGGAAATACAAGGAGCATGTTAGTCTCAATTTCAATGTGGTTACGGGCAAAGTCTGCTCCCCGGACTTGTTTAGCGTCCAGTGGGAATCGTTTGTGGATCTGGATAACCTTTACTGCATTGAAGGCATGATTTATCTAAAAGCAGTGGTGACAGTATGGTAGCAAGGTATCACCTGAATTGCTTCTTGAAGATCCATTGGAGACTCTGCAGCATAAGTGGTGGTGGTTGTGCAGTGTTTTAGGCCTCATGGTTGTATAAATTGCTTTATGAGGCCTGATTTTATGAATATTATGTTTGATTTGGATATATTTGCGCGTTACTGTGTTTAGAATATTGGAAGTTGTGGATCCTCTGCAGTGAATTTGTTAAACATGGGTTATGCAGAAGTCCTGGCTTGGGCTGATTTATAGTCTTAAAAGTTCTGTAAGTGATCCATACCAGAAAATATATTTTGTTTACTGGTCTAGTTTGCTGGACCGAGAAACAAATGTACAGTTATTTGGAGGTTTCAAACGGCCAATTGGCTCAGTGTTCTTGTGGAATCATGAGTGTCCAATTGGTGTAGGTGTAAGGTCTTGGAAGAATTGGCATTACTATACTGCACACATAAATAAGTAAGTGATGCCTCTTTATCATATTTTAATCACATGGATTCTTATGCCATATTTTCAACTTTTCGCACTAGGGCTCCGATTTATCACCTTAATGTTTTGCACCTTAAATGGATGGGAACATCATACATCTCTTGTTTTATGTGCATAGGCAGTTATGCTATATTATATTCAACTGCATTTTTTTGGATTCTGGACTTGGTTGGCGATGTTCTGGACAAATGGCATTTCTAAAATTGGTTTTAGCCTGGACTTTGGTTCCTTGCCATTGACATGTCTTTACAGGGATGCATTTTACTTAAAGAGGGGGCCTTGTAAGCCCTCTGATTCTGTACCTGCTGTCTAATTTAATAAAATGTCTGACAGATAGCAATTCTCTTCTCCATGCCTTTTCAAAATATGCATGGTGCTTAGAGAAATAACTCACAGTTAATGAGACAAAGAACAATCAAGCCTTGAAGGTTTTTCTTGCATCAAATGAATTTTAACTGTACAGTCAGGCTCATTATTTAGATGATTATGTACCTGCATGATGAACACCATAATTTGATTAATGATTAAAATCTTTCTTTGTTTATATTGTAAAAAAAATGTTACTGTAATAGAGATGTTATCAGAATGTGAATTTCAATGAAATTATAGTGAGGTCCTGTCAGCTTCGCAGTCTCCAAGCTCCCTTGCAACTTACACAGTCTGAAATATTGAACTAATAGCCTAAAAATCATGGTTGAGAACATTGGTATCTTTATTGCTAGTGTATGACCCCTTCTATGTCAATTAGAGATTAGTGATCTTTGTCAATTGCACTTTCATTAAGATTAAACTGATATGCTTTCTGTTGTGCATGGTCGGTCAGTTATGTTATATTCTGTTCAATTATTATGTTATGAATTGTGGACTAGTTTGCAGATGTTGTTCTAGAACAATTGCATTTCAGAAGACTTGATGGACTTTTTTTGCCATAGACACGAAATTATTTGGATATATGTTTGCATAAAGAATGGCTCCTATAAGTTATCAACTTGGCAGGTTGTATTGAACAGAAAGTCAGTGGTGGGTGGAGAAAATACCAAGTGATTAAATGAGTTAGAAGATTGAAGCCTCAACATTTTTTTTCTTATATCAGATAAATTCTAATTGTAATATCAGGTTCATCATTATTCAGATCATTTAGTGTTCAATTGTACAGTAAATGCCACATTTTATTGCTTGAAATCCTTTCTTGTGTATTTTAGATGAAAAAATAACCCAGTGATTTGATGGTTCAAAAGATTTGGGACCTTAGGATAAAAGAAATGAGATACACTTCTGGCTTCTCACAATGCACTTGGCTTTTATTGTCTATGAATCAAGTTTACCCTCAATACTTGTCATTACCTATTAAGTTTGCTTTTCTCTCTGGGTTATATTGTTAGCAACAAGAAGAATCACCTTGATTGCATCTCGTTTACATATTCTACTGATCACTGCATGGATTAAACCTTCACAGTGAATTGTGTCAATTTCCCAAAACTATGAAGTAATTGCCTTCAACTATCAGCCAGTTCCAAATTATGATTTGTTATTGTTATTGGTTGTTCTGATACTTTTTCATCCTATGTATACTTAGCAGCTCCTGCAACCAGTTCTATTGGGTCTGCAACATAATCCTCTTATTTGGTGTCTGTTTCAGATTTCCCCTTCTCTAATATTGACACAGCACATCATCATAAAAACTGTAGTGTTTTGAAGGCAAGTTTAATGGTCATTACCTCAATGAAGCAGAAACTAAGAATACTATCATGCTCAAGAACTCAACGAACAAAACCACGAAGGCAATAAACTCAAAACAAGCTCAGCTTTGCATCATCGGAGTCTAGGATGCGGTATCTGTTCAAAGGATCTTTGAAAGGGAGCCGCTCGTTGTACACTCTCCACGCATACTCCTCGAAAATGATCGAACAGAACTTCAGGTCCTCTCCAGCATCATCGATTCCACCCTCCTTGCCATCATCGAATCCTACCGCCCTTGGAGGCGGAGTGATGACACTGTCAGTATTCAGGGTGACCAGCAAAGTCACTGAGACGTGCGTGCCTTCACGGCTCGGCATAGGCCTTCCCCTCACCTTCTGTAGCCTTCCATTGCTCCAGACCTTGAACTCAACGACAGTTTGAACTTACATTAAACATGTTTTGATTGATTGTATGTTTCATGTGTACAGAAGTGTTGAAGAAGCAGTACCTGGGCTATGTCACCGACGGTAACGAGCACCGAATCGGGCTGAGCAGCTGTGGAGACCCAGCCGGAGTCCGAAAGCAGCCAGTACCTGCTGCACTCCAGTTCATACTGCAACCCAACAATGTAAGGATAGAACAAATGCCTTCTTATGTCCTCCACTTCATCCCCATCATTTCCAGGATGCGAAGAAGATACCCACATGAGACAGCGTGGCCGGACCGCACCCTTGCATGGGTTGTCGAACCCGCCTGATCGTGACACCATGTCCATGACTTGTATGCTGAGTCTCTCCAGAGCTTCTGTGTACTCTCTCAATGGCCCAGGTGAGAATCTCTCTTGGTCATTGATGTCGAATACCATGCATGGCTCTTCTTGGTCATTGTATTCGTCTTCGTGGTCGTCGAAACCGAGACAGGAGCGACTTAAGAGAGGGTGGCGGTTCCTTAAGAGCGTCTCCGCCTCGGTTTCGGCGGATTTGGCAAGGTGGGCCTGGATGCCATGGTGGGTTATGTGGAAGAAGCCGGGGTTGGGAGGGAGGGGACGCGTTGTGTGGTCAGAGAGGGAGATGGGGGGGCGGAGGGGGGGCGGTTGGTGGGGGAGGACGGTGGAGGCGGCGGGAGGGGAGGGAGAGGGTTGGTGTGAGGTGATGGTGGTGGAGGAGGGCGCGTGAGAGCGCGGTGGAGTCCGCTGCCACGGATGAGAGTGAGTGGAATTCGTGGTGGTTTGATGGTGTCGGTGGTGGCGGCGATGGCATGATGGTGGTGGAGGAGGTGGCGGTGGTGGCAGCCATGTTGGGTTTGAAGGTTCTGTGTGTGGGAGTGTAAGGTGGAAGAGCTGATTGAAAATTTTGAAATCAAGACCATATGTTATGCCTAAACATTTTAGACTTTCTGAACCTGTTATGTACCAAATTTTGTTTTGGCTTTCATATAAATAATGTAATTGAAGCCCACAATTTCTGAAAAGATATCTTGATTTTTTGTCATAATCTAGCCTACAATAAGCTTAATATATGCCACAAGTTGGTCACCAATATTGGCCCCACCCTCTTGAGCAAAATTATGTCTTGGAGACACACAGTACATTAAAGATTCCCCTCTCATTTTGTTAGAAATGCTTCTGGTGTCTCTGGAGATGTGGTTTTCAATTATTGGTTTCACATGGAAAAATTTGAAATTTTTTGCTTTGTGTATGATGGGCAAGAAATTTTTGTATTATTATTATACATTCAAATCTTGTTCAAAATGTGGATTTTTTGGGATATTAATGAAACATTGCATCCTTTGGCTTGTCATGTGGGCATTAGCAGTCCGTATTGAGTGAAACTACGCATTACCAATAACAATTTTAAAATTATTATAGATGTTACTTTTTTGTGAGAGATATTTCATCATGTTTGCCACTAATCCTTATATTTTAATAGGGCTTAATGTTTATTGTCTTCTCTTTTTAAGTGGCTACTTTGAAGAGCAATAAACAAATGAAGACATCATGCAATGTAATAACTAGAACATTGTTAATTTGTTGTTGGGGGTTTTTTTTTCGGGTTAAATCTTAGTAGGAGTAAGACATAATCTCATCTTGGTAAATATAAGAAGAATGATGTTCCAGCTTTGTGTGTGGCCTCGTCCGATTTAAAAAAATATACATCATTAAAGTATATACTATTATATAAAGTAAATTATATATATTAAGATACACTAATATATATTTTTCTTTGAGAAAATAAATAAAAATTTAATTTTTATACATTATGATAATACAATATATACTGCATTATCGCAGTGTATAGACGGTTGAAGGATAATTTATAAATTATAGATGTAACTGCAAAATGTACTCAAATATAGGTAAATATCAAAGTTGTGCCAAAGTTCATAAAAAAAAACTGAAATAATGGTTTAATTTTATCTCAACATTCCACCCCATTGGCTTGGACCACTGACTGAAGCATAAACTCATAAAAAGAAAGACAACCACCAAATATTATATGGACAATCAAAACCATTTCACTAGTTATGACTTGATTAGAGTGACCACTGACTGAAGCATAAACTCATAAAAAGAGAGAACCACCAAATATTATATGGACAATCAAAACCACTTCACCAGTTATGATTACTGTTCTATATTATTTTTCATATTCAACTAGGTCCATTAAAATATCTTCATTGCTTGGATGATTACTAACTGTAGCCTCTCGAGGACCAGGTGGAGGCAACCCAAGAACAAGGAATTCTACAAGACATCTCATCATATAATAAATGAAAATGATACACGTAGCCCCATCCCAAATTACAGTCCATTCCTTTTTATATATATAAAATTATAAACTTATCAAAATTGCATGCTATTATATAAAATGAAATATATACTGAAATATATTAGTGTTTTTTTTTTCGTGATAAAAAATTTTTAAAAAAAGTGGACTGCAGTATACACTATGATAATGCAATATATACTATATTATTATAACTTATAAGCTGCAAAACGGACTGCATGTATCAGCACTATAATATTTGTTAAGTCTCTGTTGGGCACAAGTACAAGCTGCCCCCATTTAATCCGGTGTGATTTTATTATATATATATATATAATAACAGCCCCACACACGACATAGGGTCACACGACATAGGGTTATACATTGTATTATACTATTATTTTCCAACACATGACTTGCGTGAAAATAAAACTAATAAATAATTTGATATGTTAATGAATCATTAAGGAAAACCTACCAACAATAAAACAAAATAAGATAATTTGATGATCAAATCCCTTTAATCCCAATGAATTTATTTTATAATAAATAATATAAAATAGATAAAAATAAATTATCCCCACCCACATCTCTATAACTCACCAAATAATATGATATGTTAATAAATATCAAGAACAACCCACTAACAAATAATAAAAATAAAATTCAAATGAAATATACCCATAAATTATGTTATTTTAATTTTAAAATTTTCATTTTTTTAAATTGATTTATTGGAGAATTTGGTTATATATTAAATTATAAAATGCAATTATCTATTTAAACTCTTAAGATAAGATTAAGAGAACAAATATTGATTTTGGATAATAATAGACTTTGATAAATTTATTATAGAGTAAAGACATAAAAATGTGTTCTTAGAATTAGTTAAAATATTAATTTTTTTAATTAAAAAAGATATTTCTAATTAATATATCGCATTATCATTTGATATTTTGATATAAAATCAAAGATAATTAATAATTAAGGGTAAATTTGAAAAATGAAAATGTTACAAAGGAACAGACTTGAAAATTTAAACACTTTTGTTTAGTATAATAGAGAAAAATATTACACTTATTAGTCCATTTTAGAATTCAAATACAGATCACACATGTTTTTATTTTTAAAAAATAATACATCTCATTTAAAAATACTAATCACAACCAGAACTTAAATCCCTGAATTTCATTTATAGCAGACTAAAACAAAGAATGTATAAGTGATCAGTATTGCTGCAAATCTCAAACAACCACTTTTCTTTATTTCTCTAGATTTAGGACTTGAACTAACGCCACAGGGAAACATAACTCTAAACATTAAGCTAAGGCACAAAAACCTGAAAATAATCCTCATGGATTCAACATCACTGGATATTCCACCATTCATCCATTTTTTACAATAGACAAATCAAATCATAACTTTTTTCTTTTTCTTTTTTGGTATTAAAGGCTCCAAAGGAGCTTACAAGTCTCTGCAAGTTAAGTCTCTGCAAGTTACAACAACAGACCTATAAGAGGCCTTACACAACACTCTGGGCTACTGCCCAGGAAACCAAACCCAACTGGGCTATCAAACTGGGCCATGGCCAATGAAACACCAAAGCCCAATAGGGCTTCCATCCACTTTTTATCTCTTTGCTTAAAGCAAGGCTTGAAACTCTCACCTTTAACAAAGGTGGGGTGTCCCTTGACCACTCGAGCAAAGGCTCGTGGGAGTGATAAACAAGTCGAACGAGCCGAGCTTTGACATGTTCAAGCTCGACTTGTTTATAAACAAGTCGAGCCAAGCCGAGTCGAGCCGAGCTCCCGAACCGAGTCGAGCCTAGCGTTCTTCTTCATTTTAGGGATTTTAGCGGTTAAAAATAAAATTTTAGCCTAAATAGCCAAGTTCATGAGTCTAAACGAGCATAACTTTGTATTGATTTCATGTTCTGATTTTACAAATGAGTTTAGTCAAGTTTTAATTAAGTTTTTTATAACACAAACCAATCGAGTTTGAACACAAAATGAAGTTCGATCCAGGTCCTGAGCCTAATCGAGCTTTAAAAATTATTCAAACTCGTTCATTTGTCTAATTGAACGAGCCTGAACGAGCTTAAACCGAGCTGAGCCGAACCCGAGCGGCTTGGTTCGTTTACCAGCCCTACGTGGGACAAATCAAATCATAACCTTGCCGTTATCTAGTGATCATTGATGATTAACAAGCCTATTTTATTCAATATACCTTCATTTTCAAGAAGAATTGGTTAAAAAATCCCATCTAGGACCTCAAAAATACAACCTTTTTTTATTCACATTTTTTTGAATCAAAACAATGCTTTAGTACCCGTTTAGATAGAGCCATAAACTATTTTGGGGTTTATATTTATTCTAAGAAAATATGTACTTTTATAAATAGTGAAATATTTATTTCAATTAATTGAATGATATCATTTATAGAAATATATAAAAAATTTCAACGAGTTATACACCTTGATACACTAAGTGGAGGGGGGCTAACGAGGTATATAGGATCGTAATTATGACAATAAAAAGAATTAAGTGTAACATAGCTCTAAAATATAGAATATTTTGCATATATACCCAGGCCCAGCCCTAAGCAGAGGCCACCAAGGCCACTGCCTAGGGCCCCCACCCGAGGAGGGGCCCCCAGTCCTGACCATACAGTTTAAGCCTATGAGAAAAAAAAAACTAACTACTTGGTTATTAGTAATTACTCACCCCAGGGCCCATCCGCCCAGGCCCAATAACATATATTATACAGCCCCCAAGTATCCACAATGCACCCCATCCATTCCTATCCCATTTTTTTTTTTTCTAACTGCTCTCATTAAAATCCCTTAAACTCCTTCCTATCAAATCTCCCACCCTATCAATAATGTTTGCCGTTTCACATCTCCAAACCTCTCCAATGTTTTTCTCTCTCATAATTTCAATTTTTTGTGTTCTCTCTCAAACTCAAAGACATTCCATCTCTCTCTCTCTCTCTACATCTCTCTCCCTCTTAAAGCTCCAAAATTCTTATTGTTGTAGCAGTGAATGGTTGAACAAATAAAACCCTCTTTTAAGGTATTTTTAGACTTTTTTTCATTCTATTAAGATCCATTTTTTTTTGTTGTTTTTCAAGTTTTGTTTAGGATTATATCTTTTTTAGAGCAGTTGATGTGTTTTTTTTTAAATTAGATGCATAATTTTTTTTAAAGGGATATGCAATAAATTTTTTTTAATTTATATAGGGCCCCACTTTAAAAGTTCGTCTAAGGCCTCATTAAAAAAAAATTCTCAGGGCCGACCCTGTATATACCCCTAAAAAATCTATATTGTCAAAATACTCCTTTAAAATTCTATTATCACAATTACCCCTATGAATGGTGAAATTGTGCATAAAAGTTATTTTGAGAGGTCTCTATCCAAACAACACCTATAAATTTTGCACGTATACTTCTCAAATGCACAATTTAAAATAGGTATTGCTGAAACAATAATGATTTTTAAGCCCCAAATGATAGACCCCATCTCAAGCCCCATGAGGTGGCAAGTTTGAAATACCTATTATACCCCCTCCCTATTTAGTTGTTTTAATAATTCATAACCGCCCCATTAATCCGAGGTAGTTATGATTTGGATACTTTTCCGTTTTTTAATATTTGTTTTTAATTTGTTTTTAATTTGTTTTCAATTTCACAACGTTTCCTTTTTTTAGCGATATGAATTAGCGTTTTTTTTTTCTATACATTTGAATTTAACGATCGGTTGACAGGAAGACAAATCTGAATTTAGTTTTTTATTCGAAGGTGAATCAACGTTTTTTGTATGTGATCTGTTTCAGGTGCAATAAAAAATCGATACATCCAGGTTAGGCTTTTCTGGTTCCTGAATTTTACATTAATTTTTTATGATCGGCTGATATGAAAACCAACATGAATTTGATTTTTTATTTCAGATTTGGTTGGTGAATCTGTTTCAAACAGAAATCGATACATCCAGATTATGTTTTTCGGATTCTAAAAATTACAATATTCTGTAATTTTTAGTTTTCAGACGGATCTGAAAACATACATCGAATTTTTTTGTTTCAGTTTATTTGGTGGAGAATAGAAGAATTCGATTCATTTATTTTTATTGGGGACCAATTTGTTATGCATACAATGGCGATCCATTCAGGCTAGTTCTTTCGATCTGAATAAATTATATTGATTTTGATTCCTCATTCTTTTTTTTTACATTCCTTTAAATCATCATATACATGCGTTTGAATTTGAATGTTTCTTGAATTCAGATACATGGTCTGTATCTTGATTTATATGCATTGTTATGTACCAGATATGATATGTATAATCGATTTATGATTGTGTGTTTGTGTATAATTATGATTAATGTGTCATTCGTCATTTTTTAGCTTTTTATCAGCATTGTTCGACTCATTTAGATTCAATATATTCAAATTCAGAGCACATTTACTTGTATGAATTTTGTATTTGATATCTCATATTCCAGATACACCTGTATCTGAATTTGATATCCAACCCATTTTGAAGATTGTTATTTATGTTTTTGGATTTAATTAATGTATAGCTGATTAATATCTAACTATCTATTATTGGTATTTTGAATACCCTTTATGAATTTTCTGTGTGGTGCTCAGTAGCATGTAGACCATGATTGTACACTTAATTTTTCAGATACATTACTGTATCTTAATTTGATAATACGTGACTGATATTATTATTCTCACCAGGTAGTGATGGTGATTTTCTGGACACATGTGACGACTCAATTCATTTGGACGACATCAATGATTCATGTCATGTGAAACCTGTTTGTCGAAGGAATTGTTTGGTGTGACTGATCAGCAAAATGTAGGAAAGACTGTAGCTTGTGATGATCAGTGTATTCCATTTGTTGATATGTGTTTTGGTTTCGAAGATGAGGTGCAATTGTTTTATAACAATTTTGCTCACAAGGTTGGATTAGGCATTGTCATGGTCAATGGAAAAAATGATGAAAATGAGTTTCTTTGTTTTGTTGTAATCGTATGATCGGTTGATGAATGACTTGAATAAATTCTAGATGGAGTTCTTCGAAGCATGTTTGAATGCCTTTGACTCAAATCCATTGTTGCAAATGTTTCGAATATCATGTGCACAATAGATCTATATTGGGGATAGTGTGCCCGGTTTTTTCTTGGTTCAGCAACTGTCTTTTTGAGCTTCCGTGTTAATTAAGATACATGTGTATCATAAAGTTAAATCAAGAGTTTCAAACAAATATCAGAGAAATTAAAACCAGATAGACCATGTATAATTCAAATACATAAAAACAGCAAGAACACACACCAAAAAATGCTACCAGATGTTTGTAATTTCAAATATAGCCAAGGGATTGAAACATGTCATTTACAACAATTTCAGACACAGTTGATTCAGATACATACAATGTTGAAAAAAACATTAATCCATTAGCAGCAAGAGATTTACAAAATAGCTGAGTATTCCAAAATATAAAATTGAATTTTTTCATACAATATACTTTCTGATTTATGTCTACTCCCTAATAGCATGTAATTTGACTAATGAGATCCATGCTGCTTCATATTTGCTTCAGATTCAATTTTAATTGGTAACAGGTTTTCAGATACAGGTTCATCTGATTAAGATACATGATTTATTTACAATGTGTTTCAGTTTTTCCAGGTCTTTTATTTGGTAACAGGTTTTCAGATACAAGTTCATCTGATTAAGATATTTGATACGAGTAAACCATAAACAATCGAAAACTGTAAATTCTTATTCTCTTAAATCTAAATACGCTGGTAGATGAAGAGAATGTATCATAAACAATTTCATAATATATTAGAGATTGATGACATGCTTCCAAACTAAAATAAAAAACAAAAACAATTTCATAATATATTACAAATACGCAGATTTGTTTTTGATTCAGGTGCATGTATCTGAATTTTGATTTCAAATAATTTTTTTTTAGATCATCATATACAAGTATTTGAAAGAATGATTCTTCAAATCAATTTTATAGATAATCAGATCAATAAAAGACCAGAAATCGTAGGAAATCATAACTTATATGAGTTTGAAAATAAGAAATTATTGTTTAATAAAAAGTGAAAAAACATAACGAATCGACCGTTTTTTTCCGTTCAAAATAAAAAAATCGACGGCAAACTGCCGATTGTGGCAGGAAATCAAGTTTTGGGATCCTCAATTCAGAAGAATTAATAAAGCATTTCTATTAAGTGGTAGTAGAGGAGGCTTTCGATGAGCAACCGGTTATTGTGCAATGTGATTAATGCGATATTATAAGTATAGGTTTTAATTTATTTTTAAAATATGATACGCAGCAGGGAGAGATCAATGGTGCGTTGTTTTCGGATTTAGTTACCAGATTTAATGAGATATTAATTAGTTGAAACCAATTTTTTAAATCATATAAAGGGTAGTTATGTCATTGTCATCTTGGTGGTTTTAAAAAGTCAAACAGGAACCAATAAGAGAGCGCCACCTATTGGGGCTCACAAATGGAGCCTAATTTCTGGGGCCTAGGTAGCAGCATTGTTGCTGAAATAGTAATTTAATAAGGATAGATATTTTGACAAAATGTGATTTTTCTAAGATATATATGAGAACCCCTAAATTATAAGTATTTATGAACTATTGTAATAATTTAATGCATATATATTATAAAATTTTATACATGTAAACAGATTATACATGTAATTGTATGATGTAAAAAGGGTTTTATGAAATTGAGATGTGGGATACTTATGTCCTTCTCGTGCAGTTTCTCTACATGGATTTGGTAAAGCAGTGATCTGAAGAGAAAGAAACCAAAGACATTGGAAGCCCAAAGAATTATTCATGGACTGGTGTTGGCTAAAACCCATGGTTGGCATCACACACACATTAAAACAGATTCAAAGTTGGTGGCTAGGTGGCTAAGGCTTAGCCATAGTACTGTGGAGCGAGCATGTGCAACTATTCTAACTTTTTCATAAGAATTTTAATCAAATTGTATACATGTTAGGCTAATAAGATGCAATCGAATCGAGTTTGGGCTCCAGAATAAGGAGTTCCTGGCTCATGGAATAAGGCCTAGAGCTGCTAGAGTGCCCTAGCCATCCTAACATGGAAAGTTGGCAGTCAAAGGGGAAACCAATTTTTCTATGTGAATCAATGATATCTCTTGGGCTCCGTTCGGGAGCGCGTCCGGGGTGTCCACGGTGCGAGAAACTGGGAGAAAACCCACAGTACGGGAATTGTTCTTTTCGTGGCTTTCTAAAACCCAATGGAAATAGTTGGTTTTCCATATATGACAAGGATCCCCGGGGTTCTGGCCACATACGCGAAAATGTTATTTGGGTACGTGTCCGTGTTTCTACTGCTTTTTGGACTTCCAAACCCGTGCAACGCTTTCCCAAACAAAACCTTAGTTTCATTCATTTTGTGAGCTTTCATTATATTTTTTTTCATCTTTCAAACTGAAATCATTCTTAAAGCTTTGACTTGAAATTTTTTTGTTTTGCTATTTTGTAGAAAGGCCTACAAGAGGCGAGCTTAAGACCCACAAACCAAGCCCATTAGGGGCTCACTCCCACGGGAAGGGGTGGGGTGAGGTTTGGGGATCGAACCACTGACCTCCCAAAATAGGAGGGTGCATTTCACCCAACTCACCAAATGAGTGGTTATGCATTGACTTGAAATAGTTGTCAATACCACTTTCTCCTTGTCGAGGGTTAAAAGATCTTCTCCTCAATCGAACCGGATTCAGATTTGATCCAACCACTTCAGAAGTATATCCCGGATGAAGAAGTCATCAGGCTTTGTGATCTATTGTTGTTCTTCAGTTTCTCTGCTTTGATCTCACACCAGTGTAGTGTTATCTAATGAACCTCTGATGCTCAAGTCAATACGAGATTCCAAGAAGAGTGTATATGAAACTGAGCTGAATTTTTGAGAAAAGATGTGTGTACCTCTCGGAGGGGGTACCCCTCTATTTATAGGAGGTTGCGTATCGAGCACGCTAAGCTGACGTATGGCTGACATGGAGAATCTTCCACGTGGCCCAATGATCAATCGACATATAAGCTGCTCATTCTCTTTCTGACTAAGTCAATTGATGACTTGGTGTCAATTGGCATGGTTTAGATCCAACTGGCTCATTCTTGCTGACATGTCAGTATACCTCAATGGGCTTACTTGTAACATCATAGAGGCTATTGGGATACACGTGGCACCGAACTCCTCTTCTACTGATTGTGCTCGATCTTCGGTGCAGATAGGGGTCATCAAAAAGCCCGAGACCCGAAAGCCCAGCCCCGGCATGCAAGCCCGCCCATGGGCCTGGCCCGTAGGGCCATGGGGGGCAATCCAATAAATAACATGTAATTTTATGTACTTTTTATTTGAATTGTGGTTGAGTTATACAAATTATTAACATTTATGTCAGTGCCAACATAGTTAGGTACATGTAGTTATTTATTTTTTCAGGTAATTAATTCATTTGATATTTTTATTTTAAAAATTCAATAGATATAAATATTTTTTCAGCATTATAAATTTTGTGTTATTTAAACATTATATACAAATGAATAACTTAAAATTAAAAAAATCAAAAGAAATGAGATGTTTAAAATTTGGGCCTTAGCTCAGTTGGTAGAGCGTAGGACTGTAGTTTGGTTTCACCGTGGTGGATCGCAATCATCTCTCACTGCATTGGCCCAGCCACTACTTCAGTGACCATAGATGGTAGCGTGCATGGTTATTTTCATATCAACAGAGGACTGAGGCAGGGGGATCCCCTGTCACCAATACTATTTACCTTGGTTGCTAATGTTCTGAGTCAGATGATGCGGGTGGCGGTGCGTGAAGGATGGATCAAGGGCCTGGGAGGGTGGGGCAGGTCGGAGGTAATCTCGCACGCTCAATTTGTGGACGTCACAATGCTGTTTTGCGATGCAGAGGAGGAATCGATACGTGGCTGTCGCTTTGTTCTAAAGTGGTATGAATGGATGTCAGGGCTGAAACTCAATCTTAACAAGTGCGGGCTAATACCAATTAATCTATCTCCTATTGAAGCAGACGAGTTTGCCAACTTGTTTGGTTGTCCAGTGACATCCCTTCCATGCAAGTATTTAGGGCTGCCTCTTACCTATGGCAGACTCGTGAAGGCAGATTGGCAGCCCTTGGTGGAGAGGGTAGAGAAGAGGCTCACAGGGTGGAAGGGGAAGTTGCTGAGTTGGGGAGGTAGGCTGACATTGTTACAATCGGTCCTATCTAGCCTACTAACTTTCTACTTGTCGATATTCTGAATGCCCAAAGGAATTGGGATGCAAATTGATAGGCTGAGGCGTAGGTTCTTATGGCAAGGGGTCGACACGGTGGGAAGGAAACCGGCGCTCGTAAAGTGGAGCACGCTCTGTGCACCAAAGAAATTGGGGGGGGGGGGGGGGGCTAGGGGTTAGTAACCTCGAGGATCTCAATCGGGCACTCCTTTTTAAGTGGCGGTGGCGGTGGCTTGAGAAACAGGAATCCATGTGGTGCAAGCTTTTCCAAGGGAGGTATGGGGGGTGTATGAATGGACACTTCCCGGCGATTACTCCGCGAGCCACAACGCTATTCAAGGGATGTTTGGGGACGGACAGACACTATCCGAGGTGATCATGTGGGAGTTGGGGGATGGTTCTTCGATTCGGTTTTGGGAAGACGTGTGGTGCGGGAATGAATCTCTCCAAGTGTTATTCCCTATGCTGTTCAAGGTGGCATCGCTAAGGATGGGCGCGGATAAGGAGTTTTGGGATGTAGATATGAATGTGTGGGTGTTGCGCCTCCACCGGGAACTTCGGGAGTGCGAATCCCATCAGCTCATAGACTGCTGCGAGCTACTTCATGCGAGGGCAGTCATAGACGGGGTCACGATCGGGTGCTTTGGAGGCATGGTCCTCATTTGAGCTTCACCACAAGGCTGGCTTACATGTGGTTGCGCAGGCAATTAGAACCTGACCCTGGGATGTTGCAAAAAGTCCTGGATATTTGGGGGCCGAAAATACCGCTAAAGGTGAAATATTTCTTATGGCTACTGTACCAAAAGTGGTTGGCAACGAAAGCAAGGTGCGCACAATGGGTTCAAGACATGAATACGGACTGCCCATTCAGTTGTTCAAAAGTGGAGTCCATTGACCACCTATTTGGGGCTTGCCAAATCGCGGCGCGGATGTGGTCCCGATTTGCGACGCTCTCACCTCTCTTTGCGACGGTAGACACAATTGAGGCATTATAGCGGGCGGGGTCGACGGTGGTGGAGTGCAAAGACAGAACGTGCAAGGCCGACGTACTTCGATCGATTGTGCCGACTTGTGCTTGGGCGCTATGGCTGAGCAGGAATGAGGTGGTATTCAGGGGGCGCCGATTCTACTTAAAAAATTTATGGCAGCTCGCATCATAATTCCTGACAGACCGGGGTGTGCACCTAGCGGGGGCTAGCAGGGTGCGAGTGGAGGAGAATCGCTTAACGGTAGAGGGATAGGCCTATGTGCATTTACACTCGGGTGGTTGCTCGCCCACCGAGTAACTTTTATCTTTATTTGGTTGTTTATGTTTTGCTTTCCTCTATTTCTCTCATCTTCAATTCAGACATTGTTATTTGGGCCTGTAGGACCGAAGCCCAAGCCCGGGCCTGGGCCTTGTTGTTTGGCCGTGGGCCGACCTGGCCTGGCCCGTTGCCGACTCCTAGGTGTAGAGTTAGTCACCTTGGACGTTTTAGCAAACCTAAAGTTGTCGGACGCTTGCCTTTGGATGTTTGAGGTCCGTTATAGGCTTAGTCCGAGGTGACGGTATGTTCCAAGGTGGGAATTGCCTGTATTCAATGTGATCTTTTCTTTCATTCTTACTTTATCCCAATATACTTATTCTGTATTTGACCGAGGTGGATTTTATCCCCTACACTTCTTGCACTCGTACATTTTATATTGGGGGCTCATATAATTCATTTGGCAGCCTGTCTGTTGTTCAGAGGTGTCCCCCAGCTGCATATATACTATACTAATAGAGTGTATTATGTCCTAGTATAATATATACTCCACTAGTGCAATTGTATGAAAAAATCCATTTTTTACATGTTCTTTATAAAAAAATATATATGCCACTATTTATCTGGATATTGATAAATTGTGAATAAAGATGAATAAAATACGAATAATAAAGATGAAAAGTGATGACTTAGTGAGTCTTTGATTAATAAGAGGTGATGACATATGATTTGACATACTTTATATAAGTGAAATATATTGAATGGAATAACAATCATAAAGAGACATAACCAATATTAGTTCAAAATGACCAAATAATAAGGGATGCTCTCTCCATGTTGAGAAAAGTTTATTATCACATATTTAGACATAATTATTCCCACTTATTTCTTACAAATGCAGTTTTGTTTTAGATATTTCATCGAGCATTTTGTGTACAAGTTTCTACTTACAAAATCAAACAAACATTTTGTCTAGAGATTAATAACAAAAAATGTGTTTGAAATTGAGGACTTAAAATGCAATATGTAAAAAGGAGAAATTGATAACCAAATTACATAGTTTATAAGGACTTAAAAATAAAAATTCTAAGGGCAGTTTTGATATTTTTAATTTTTTTGATAAATTAACGTTAAATGGAATACTCTTGAAATATTTTGACGGACATTTGGCATAGGGACTAAAAAAGAAAAAGATGTTAATAGTTGGAACTTTAACGAGAGAAAAATCCAAATAATCCCATGTAAACTGTTTGAAATCCATAAAACCCCTCAACTTTTTATAAAGTCCATATAATCCCCAGGAAATACCTATGTATTTCGATATAACCCCTTGAGTTAAACTTCTGTTCATAAACAAGAAATATTATGTGAATATTTTATTTTGTTAACTCTGGTTAAAAATAAAATATACTAAAAATCCCTTACAATGTGTTAAAAATATGAAAAATCTCATGTAAATGACTCTTTTACCCCTCTGAATAGATTGTAAAACCTTATCCGAGAAGGCAACATTGTCATTTATAGAGGATCTTTCACATTTTTAACACATTATAGGAGGTTTTTGATATACAATGTTTTTCAACCAGGATTAACCAAACAGAAAGTTCACAAAATATTTCTCCTCTGTCAACAAAATTTTTACTGAGGAGGCTATTTGGATTTATATAGGTAGTTCCTTAAAATGAAACATGAATAACAAGGGATGAATCACTAAGGTAGCGTTTAAAAATACGTTTAAAAAATAAAATTTTAAATAATAGATTTAAGGGATTTTTAGTTTTAAGTCCCCGTAAACTATCGAATTTAGCTATCAATCCCTCACTTCTTCCTATTTTGGTTATAGTCCCTACATTTAAAAGATAATTTAGGAATAGGTCCCTCCCAGGGACTAAAAAACAAACTTAATAATTTAGGAATAAGTCCCTCCCAGGGATTTATTCCTAAATTATTTTTAAATATAGGGACTAAAACCAAAATATGAAGAAGTGAGGGATTGATAGCTAAATTCGATAGTTTACGGAGACTTAAAACTAAAAATCCCTAGATTTAAATAGATTTTAATTCTAAAAAAACGCATTTTTTGTGTTTTTTTAAAAGCAATTAAAAAGAAAAATCAACGCCAAACTCTGTTACCAAATGGACCTAAATATTATATTATATTTAGGTAACTTAAAAATACGAATAATTTTTTTTTTTTTTTACAATGCATGGCACGAGTTAACGGTTCCTTTTCCCAGGACAATCTCAACTTTTATTCTCACCGCAGGTGAACTAGTTTTCTCAAACAAAAACGTATAAGAAAAGCTTTTCTTCAACTCAAACTCTATGCACAGTCTCCCCCGTCTTCCGATCAAACACAAATAAAATAAAATTGAAACCTAGGGTTTGCGATGGCGATGCAAGCGGGGATGAGCCTTTCAAGAGTCTTGTTCTTGATCGGAGTCGGTAAATCCCTTTCTCACTATCAACCACGGATTTTCAGTTCTATCACATGATACGGTGTTTTTTTTTTGAACCTGAATTTCCGGTTTTTCAGGTGCTTCGACTCCGATCCTGATCAAGAATGGCAAACTTTCTGAAATCTTGAAAGATATTCAGGTCCCTCTCTCTCTCTCTCTCTTTCTGGAAATTTTATTTTTTTGATGGTAGTGTTTTTTTTTTTCGCTTATTTTTTCGGATTTCATTTTGAAAAGGAGCTGTTGAAGTCTGAAGGTAAATCAGGAGATCATGTTGACGACTCTGACGTGCTGGAAATGGTTAGTGTGGATGCTGTGTTTTACTTCTTGTTTAGTGTTGTTTATTTGAAGTTCATTGTTTTATGGTTTTTGTTATAGTTATCTTATTGTTATATGCCAAGCCAAATTGGATGTCATTGATAAGTGGATTTCTGATTTCTTTGTATGATTTGTTGAGAAGTTATTTATTAAAAAAAACTACTGTTTGATTGTGCATGGAGAAGTGTGGGGCTGGGTCCATGAGGAGGTAGGGCTAGGTTTTCCAAATATGACAATTATTGGGATAATGAATATCAATAATTTACGGTCTTGTGGACGTGGATTGTAATTTGATCATGACGAGGAGTTGCATAGCTTACTGAATCGCCTTTGATGTCAATTTTGAATGGGTCCTATAGATTGTGTGCTTCTTGATCTTGGTGTGGTAGTTAAGGGGCATTGCTGGAGTTTGCTACTTGGGAGAATTTTGCGGTTAGGTGGATGTTAAGAAGAAGCAACAGGACTTGGGTTCGGGTGGGAATGGATTCAGTTGAAAATGCACTGTGGGTTAAGGTTGCATTCCTATTTGTTCTTCCCTGAATCATCTTATTTGATTCCCAAATTTTCATGAAATCTTTGTTTTTACTCATCATCTGGAAACTTAAAAGTGGGTAAGATTGACTTTTTTTATATCTTCCATTACTGTTAAATGATGCAGTGTGGAGCATTTTTGAGAAAGACATTTGAATAAATGTACAGGTGTGAGGAAGAGTAGAGCCATTGAAAAGTTAATAACTAAAAGGTTATGCACTGCTGTTTTTTCTTCTTCACCTCCTCCTCCTTCCACCTACAGCCACCACCTCCCTCACCTCATACCCCCTCCACTGCAACCCACTACCCGGGGTCCCACTGGTCAGAATCCTGCAGGCGAAACCCACCACCACCGCACCCCTTCCTTCTCTCTCTTTCTCTCTCTTCTACCCCTCCCCCCCTCTCCACCCCTCTCTTTCCTCACACACTCTACTCCTCATCATCCCCACCACCAGCGGTACTCCATCTCACTCCACCCTGCTTGCGATTCCTCTTGAGAAGGTGAGAAAGGTCAAAGGAGGATATATTAAGTGACTACCCCATGTGTAAATACCTCTTCTATTTACAAAAAATGGAGGGATCGGATATGCGGTTTGGATAAAAACCATGATTCAATTTTAAACTAATTTTGTTAGGAGCTCGGGGGATTAGGACACGGGTCTCCCAGACTTTTGTTCCAGCTATGGTTTGGTCCATCTGGTTGACTAGGAACCAAGTGGCCTTCAAAGGGGAAACGGCGTACGTGGAGAATATTTGCTTGATTGCTATTTGGTTCATCCAAGACTGGGGGAGATTTTGCTGGGGCACTCGTGTAGTGTTCTTGATGTGTGTGTGTGTGTAAGGGGGGGGGGGGGGTGGTATTTCTATTCAGGAGTAGTTCGCATTTGCTTTTATGCTAGGGGTCGGTCCCCTTTTTGGGGACTGACTCTGGTGGCTTTTTATTTTCTGTTTCTTGTACTTTGTTTCCTTTGGGCTTTCTCCTTATTATGTAATGAGGGCGTAGGCCTACCATTTACGTCAATTTTTTTTTTAAAACTAATTTAATGAAGTAGGGAAACATGCTTTTGTGTACTGGATTTTTAATATAGTGATGATGGGTGCGTAGCATGCTAGAATCCTTGGCTTAAAAATGATGTGCCTTGGCTTAAAAAATGATGTGTATTTTTTTTGTGTTGTAGGTGCGTCGGCTAGCACTAGAAGTCAGACATGCATCTTCCTCACGTCAAATAACTGTTCTCAATGGAAGTTCAAACCAGTCAGGTATGTTTTTCTATCTTCTGTCATGCGATTATAATGCCAGTGATAACGACACTGTCAGATGTGGGTGCATTACGGACAGGCTGATGTCGCATAATTAGCATTTCCTTTTCTTAATCAATTTTCAGTACTCCATGGACATTTATATGTCTATTTGGGAACTGGAACAGTTCTCTTGAATTAAATTTTGAGGTTGTTTATTCTAAGATTCTTTCTCTTTTAGAGAAGGAATATCCTCAGATTTAACCTGATAATCTGGCATTTAATTGTAAGATATGTTTTTGACGGGGGTATTTTGTTTCATTAATGATGGTATTATATTGTTTTACCAGGAAATTTATCAGCTCTTGTAGTACCAGCTGCCACATTGGGGGTTGTGGGCTATGGATACATGTGGTGGAAGGTATGTTCTTCCAAAAAAAAAAAAAACAGAAAAAGAAAATAAAAGGAAGGCCAAGTACCTCTATGCAGAGGAAAACCATCTTTCTTGTGCTGCCTTGAGCATTTCACTCAGTTGATATGGGTCGCATGATCCGTTATCTATTTGTGGTCACTGATCTAACATAGTTTTCTCACATCATAGTTGAATTTGCTGGTTGTAAATTGTAAGTGTTTTGATCTTTATTTTTCTGTATGTTTGAAATGATCAGGGATTGTCCTTCTCGGATCTCATGTATGTAACCAAGCAGAATATGGAAAATGCAGTTTCTAGTATGAAGAAAAGTCTCGAGGATGTATCTGCTTCTCTTGCTGTATGTCCTGATTCTCACTTGAACTTCTAGTGCACAATCAAATTTATATTTTAAGCTCCCCCTTCACCACCTTATGCATATGTATCTTAAAGGTTTTATTGAATCTGGTGTCCATTTTCATCTCAAAAAATATTATCTGCCAGCGGATGAACCAAAGAGATATGCCAACAAGCTAATTTTGATTTACTCTACTTTTTTGGGTTCTAGCCAAAGTGTTTTTCTTTGCTCAAATGCATGTGTACAATCTCCTATGCTGTTACACATGCCATGAATTCCATATGCATTTTCTATACAATAATGATTTTTGGGCCTCAATTACTAGACCCCAACATAAGCCCCAAGTTTGAAATACCTATATTACCCCCCAACTAATATCACTGTTTTTGCATAACCGTCCCAATTAATCCTGAGTTAGTTACGATTTGTTTTTTTGATTTATTTGATAACCGATCCTTTTCCTTTAATGTAGGAGTGGTTACAATATATATTAATCTTTTTGTTCCTTTTTTATTAACCAACGGCCTCCAATCTACCATTTTTTATCGATTTCCCCCTTTCGAAACCTTAAGAATCACAAAATCAGCGACTTCAGTGTGTGTAACGCGCCAACAAGATCAGATCATCGGCCCGAAGATCTCGTTAAGATCAATCATCAACAGCAGTTGATTAATTCTTCAATGGCTATCAAATCGATATAAATCAGAGAAGAAAATAAAATATCTACCATTTTTTTCAATTGATCATATCTGAAATTGATACATCCAGGTTAGGTTTTTCGGATCCCAAAAATTACAAGATTTTGCATTTTTTTTAGTTTTCAGATGAATCGATGGATTTGAAAACAAACATCGAATTTTATTTTTGTTTGGAGAAGAGAAGAATTTTGATTCATGAGGGGGGTAATTTTATTTGTGACCAGTTTGTGATGTAAGGGGGACAATGACTATCCATTCAGGCTAATCTTTTTTCGATCTGAATATATTATGTTGATTTTGATTTTTCGTCATTCATTTGAATCATCATATACATGTATTGAATCTGAATTTTATTTTAAATTCAGATATGTGGCTTGTATCTTGATTTACATGCATTGTTGTGTACCAAATATGATCTGTACAATCGTTTGGGGAAGATGATTGTGTGCTTGTGGGCCGATATAATTATGCATATTGTGTCATTCATCATATTTTTTTAGCTTTGTATCAACATTATTCGACTCATTCAGATTCAAGATTTTCAAATATAGTGCATATTCACTTATATGAAATGTGCATTTTGTTTTTTAAGATACATGTGTATCTTAAAAATTAAATCAAGAGTTTTTAAACAAATATAAGAGAAATCAAAACCATATATACCATCTATATTTCAGATACATATGAACAAGCTAATCTTTTTTCGATCTGAATATATTATGTTGATTTTGATTTTTCGTCATTCCTTTGAATCATTATATACATGTATTGAATCTGAATTTTATTTTAAATTCAGATACATGACTTGTATCTTGATTTACATGCATTGTTGTGTACCAAATATGATCTGTACAATCGTTTATGATTGTATGCTTGTATATAATTATGCATATTGTGTCATTCATCATATTTTTTTAGCTTTGTATCAACATTATTCGACTCATTCAAATTCAAGATTTTCAAATATAGTGCATATTCACTTGTATGAAATGTGCATTTTGTTTATTAAGATACATGTGTATCTTAAAAATTAAATCAAGAGTTTTTAAACAAATATAAGAGAAATTAAAACCATATATACCATATATATTTCAGATACATATAAACAGTCAAATTCCACATCATTAAATGCTACCAGATATTTGTTATTTCAGATACAATCAAAGATTTAAACATGTTTTATACAACAATTTCATATACAGTTGATTAAGATACATATAATGTTTATAAAAACATTAATCTATTTTCATCAAAAGAATTTAAAAAAACAGTTGAGTATTCCAAAATATAAGATTGAAGTTTTTAATACACTAAGCTACTTCCTAATAGCATGTAATGTGACTAATGAGATCTCTATTGCTACATAATTGCATCATATTCATATTTATTTTCATAACAGGTTTTCAGATACATGTACAGTTGATTAAGATACATTTGTCCTTCAGTAATTTTTGTATATGTTACGTCGGAACCCTAAAATTCAATTTTTTTCAAAATATGTTACGTGGGGAGACGATTTAATGGTGCCACCTTTTGTGGGATTCAGTTGCAGGTTTAATGAGGATGTTAGTTAGTTGGAGCCACTTTATAAAATTATAAGAAGGGTAGTCTTGTCATTGTCATTTTGGTAGTTAGAAAAAGTCAAATGAGGAACCAATAGGAAAGTGCCACCTATTGGGGCTTTCAAATGGGGCTTAATTTCTGGGGTCCATGTAGCAGCACTGTTTTCTATATTATGAATTGAATTGTTAATTCAGTTTTTTGTTTTCCTCAAAAAATAAAAATAAAAATAAAAGAAGGAAATAAAAATTTCTTTTCTGTCTTTGTTATCTCACATGTCAAATATGCACTTATGTCACCTTTTGCTGGCATGTATAGCTTCTAAATACTAACGCTACTTAGAGATCAACTTATATTAATTGGTTTCCTTCTGTTTTTCAGGCAGCAAAGAAACATTTGACTCAAAGAATTCAGAATTTAGATGACAAATTGGAAGATCAGAAGGAGATATCAAAAGAAATTAAGACTGAGGTGAGTTTGACAATACATACATTCTGTTTTGAAGAAAGGTGGAGTTCTACCACCAATAATTCTATTAGAATTAAAGAAGGGTACAATTCCAAGCAAAATGATTGTAGTCACTATAGATGAGTAAGTTACAAAAAACTCCAATCCAGCAAAAGGAATAACATTTAAACAAGAAAATGAGAAGAAAGGAAGTTGGTCGTTATCCATCCAAGGCTCCATTTTCTAAAGCTGCATTATATCATTAACATGGAGAAGAAACTAATGGAATAATGTTATATTCAGTAATGGAATAATGTTATATTCAATAACGGAGACCGAAAGGTCTCTTATATAGATGCAAGATATACAAAACCCTGCGGCCTTTCGGGCCGCTGTCTCTGAACCCCGGGCCTCCGGGAATAGGCCCAACCTATTCCACTATAATATCTCCAATCACTCCCACCATATAAGTTGCTCAATCTTTGATGGTGGGAGTGAAGTGTACTATGTATTGGAGGTATTATAGTGGAATAGGTTTCTCTTGTTGGCCTTAAGACCAGCATTCTCTTGTTGGCCTTAAGACCGGCACGGTACTATCATTTTCTGATCTATCATGAACTGAAGAATATTCTTTTAATTGATAACTTGTTCATTCATGTGAATGTGCTTACATGGTCTTTCACTCAAAAAGTTTGATTAAAATTTTTATTTACCGTAGGGTGATTTTTTAATTTTTGAAATCGACCATAGGGTGAGTTGAATTGCCTCCCAGGACCTATAATTGTCAATTGATATTTTTTTTCTTTGTTTTGTTCTCCAACAGGTCGGTGTTGTTCGTGCGGGTCTTTCCCAAATTGGTGATAACTTAGAGTACCTTCAGAACTCGATATATGGTCTTGTGAGTAAATTCTTATATAGTCACCTAAGCCTAAATAATTGATGCCTGTTTGATGATCATTAACAATGTGAGATGTGTAATTGATAAACAGGAAGGGAAGATGCTAGAATTGAGGAAAAAGCAGGTTTGTTGCTTCACTGATCACACTTCATTGATACAATGAATTGGCAAACTTTTGTTGGTTGATTGCTTATTTATATTTGTTAAATTGTTTTTATAATAACTATAGTGAGAGGGTTCATGCATAGAAAAGACCATCTGGCACCTAGTATGGCTAGGTTGCTATAGTCATGGAAGTAGTAATGAGAATCACAAAATAGAAGAGTAGGGTAATGAAAACCACTTGTCAATTTCATCATTCACATAAGATAAAGTTTATAATTTTATGCGAGGTCTTGCAATTTTTTGTTTAGCAAGTCTTGTGATTTGGATTTATTTGTGAAACTTATGTGCATTATTAGAATATCCAATAACATATATATTTGTTTTGAACCTAAGGTGGTATCCACCAATTACATTATGATTGATAAACTGCTTGGTACAAAAAAGAAAGGGAAAAGAAAGCATAGATGGTACTCCAGACCAGCTTAGATGAGTATTTCCTCCACCTTGAAACACTCGGAACATATAATTTGGTTCTCACCCTTCTAAGGCCCCGTTTGGAAACGGGTTTAGGCAGCTTTTGGGTTTGTAGAAGTTGTTTTTCCCAAACCCGTTTTCAAACAGAAGAATTGGGGCCAAAAGCAGTAACCAGATTTTTGTGAAAAAGTGCTCAAAACCTGAGTTTTTCAGAAACTGTGGAGAGACAATTTTATGTAAAAACAGTTTTAGACCTAGCTTTTGCCTAAAATCAGATTTGTAATCGTGCAACCAAACACAACCTAAGTGTTTGCACCCATCATTTAGTAAATAAACAAGGCTGAACCAAGTGCTCTCCACATAACACTGTTTTGAACCATTTTTTCGTTCCTTATCTTCCATATTGCCCAACACACAGCCTGCAGCATTAAAGAGATGAAGATATACTTTTTGCTTCTATCATGTTTCTTCTTTTGTTTCTCAAAGTTCCTCATCATACTTTTTTTTGAGGAAAATATGGGAGAATTTTATTTCAAGAACCCCCGAACTTAGGAGACAAGGGATCTCCCTACAATTAAAAAAGAAGGAAAATACAATTATTTGGAATTTCAAGATTATGCTATCCTCTCCCCCAATTGTTGCTCATGATGGAACCGTGCAAAGGCTCCTCCAAGATGAATTTGATTTAATCCGATAACATCGAAGAGATTGCGAACCAAATATTCTCCTAGTACACCTTTTTGTGCATGAAGACTCCCTCGTTGCGCGAGTAGCATGAGGAACCAACCATTGAATTTTGCTCGAGTGCTTCTATCTTCTTTTTTCCAATGATCCTGGAACCATTCCCACATGCCTTCCATATTTGAGAAAGGACAAGAAGTAAAGAAGAGATGATTTCTCGATTCTTCCTCAATGCCACACAAACCACATATTGTATCCCCATCACTAGACCATTTCGCTTGATTCAATTTGGTGAGGACTTTATCTAGAGAAAGAAGCCACATAAAACACCTAATTTCCAATGGAGAGAGCGTGCTCCAAATTATGCTTTCAAATCGAGACGGAAGAAGGTGAGGAAGTGGGCGGTTATTTAGCCTTTGGTACCATGAATGGACAAAGAACTCATTTCGAGGAGATAGTTTTCAAATAACCGAGTCTTCCTCTTCAAGGTTGAGAGGAAACTGATATAGACACTTAAGAAGAGAATTCTTCCAACTTCACATCTCTAAGATTCCGACGAAGTCTTGGTAACTAGGTTATAGAATTGACGTCACATGTGAAATAATCACAAATAAGATCATCCTCATCAAGAGCCACTCAAAAGAGATTAGGAAATAGGCATGTCGGTGAGGAACCATTGAGCCACACATCCTTCCAAAAGCGAATTTCCACACCGTTGCCGGGAACAAATTGAATAGTCTCCTTTATCTCCTCAATCCCTTCAGAAATATTCCTCCAATCATTAGAGATAGATACTCTTTGCCTTGGTGCAAGGGTAAGTGTTGTGCTAGCCGGTAGTATTTCTCGCGAATCACTCTACTCCACAAGGCCTCCGGATCAGCAATCAGCCTCCATACCCAATAGGGCCTTAATTCATATTGCGAAAGTCAAGGCCCCCATGCCTCCATCCTTCTTGGCGTGACAAATAATGCCCCATTTCGCAAGATGAGGCTTCCTACAACCATCCTTGATCCCATTCCAAAGAAAACGCTATCAAATTTTCTCCATCTTGCCAAGAATCATGGGACTTTGAAGATTGAGAAAAAATGGAGATGAAGACTTGTGAGCACCGCTTTAAGAAGCACTAATCGTCCACCCAAGCTAAGAAGGCGACCCTTCCACCCATCAAGTTTCTTATCAAACCATAATAGAAGAGGCTCCCAATCAGATTTCCAGAGACTCCTTGTGTGTAGAGGAAGGCCTAAATACCTTATTGGAAACTTTGATGCATTGCACCCTAACCTCGAAGCCAACGCAATCACCTCTCAAATGGAATATTTATCCCCACCAAAGTGCTCTTGAGGAAGTTCACTTTGAGACCGGAGATCATCTCAAAGCATACTTTAAATAGAATTTAGTTTAATCGGCTTCCCACAGGCCACTTGTACTTTCTCACATATCCTTTGGCTGAAAGAATTCTTCACAAATAGTTGTTCGCTTGATTTCACCTGTTCTTTGATGGAACTCACACCCTAACAGGGAGTGAAATGCCCAAACTGCTCTATTGAGCTTGGAGAGTGTCTTGTTTTTCACTCCAGCGAGTTCTCAGAGTGCTAACCTCAACTCCTCTAGGCAGCACGTTTTGATATGCTTGGCATAAAATAACATCACATCACATGATTTGACTGTAAAGTACTTGTTTCAGATACAATGATCATCTGTTCCAGCTCTTATGTTGACCTGCAAACAGATTCTCAAAAAATGAGTAGTAGAATATCCAATATAAATGTACTAGGATGGGGACTCTTTATTTGATTAATTTAATAGATCTTGTTTATTATTGATTTAATAGGTTCTGTTTATCCGTAGACTCTGACAACTACATGCAGAATCAATACAATAAACCTTGAGCTTGCACCATCCTCATCCTTTCTTCAAACCTTGAACCAATTCATATTTGAGCCACATCTTGGAAGGAACATGGGTTTCTAGGTGATTCCACATTTTTTTTTTGAGGGAATGATTGGACTGTTTATAACTTGAACTAAAAGTTACATCGGTCCAAAATTAAAACAACGCATGCCAGTACAAGCAAAACAAATTAAAACAGACGCAGGAGAAGAAAGATTGGATATAAGAGGATTGAATCTGCGCCCAAAGAGGCAGCAAAAAGGAACTCCTTCTAGTAGAGGAGGAGTCTACCGAGAAGGTCCGGGGGCCTGACTACTAAATGTGAAAAACTCCCCAGAAACAGAGGTGTATCCCACAGGTTTTCAAAATAAATTGACCTTTGTGATCCATACCTCCCAAATTCCTGCCAGTATCATATATGCGCTATGCATGTTTCGTGCTCGTCTCCCTTCTTTGTAATGGTTGACACCACCTCCCTTCTTCATAATAGATGATTCCCACCTTGGTCAAAATTTACTTATTATTTGTGTTGTAGAAAAGATGTTCGACCATTTCGAGGAGCCTCCATAGAAATTCCCACTATTTTCTATCATACGCCTTTTCAAAGTTAAATTTGCATATTAAGCCCTGATGCATGTCTTTGTGGTCCATTGTCACTCTTATATGTTTACTAGGAAGCCATTTAGTAGCCCAAGTCGGATCACTCATAATGAATAAATCTTCTAAATGGGAATGCTTGGTTGGGTATTATGGATTGGGAGATGTATAAATTGGGGGAGGAAAAAGTGTCGCTGATTTGGAAAAGGATGAGTGCTGCTGTAGTCTACTCTGTAGCCTCCCTTGAGCTTTGTTAAGCGTCCAATAGTATTTTTTTTTTATTTTATTAATTTACTTTTGTGATCATATTTTGGAGTTGTATGCTTGACAAGCTGGCTTTTTTTTTTTATTTAATTTTTTTATCTCAACTCACTCATTAAACTTTTCATAACAGGATATGACATGTGCTGGAGTTCAATTCCTATGTGAATCTGTTGGTGCCATGACTGGAAAAATGCCTGAATTTCTGCAGGTATGAACCAATTGTTATGTGCACATTAATTTCAATGTTCATCTAATGTTTATGTGATGTTATCAAGGCTCCTGGTTTGCCCATACAATGAGCAAACAATCTGAGACATTAAGGTTATTTAATACAGTATTAATTACATTTTGATTTAATGAATTTATATTTATCTGAAATTATTTAAAAAAATTAACAGAAAACCACATTAGCTCACAGGCTGGGTCTAGCGGGCTAACGTGCCTTGTAATTCTTCCTTTTTTTGTTTAAAAAAAAGCACCCTACTTAGCAGATTGAAAATCACTTCATCTTGTGTTGATACATTTTTTTTGAAAATGAACCACCCGGAATTCTATTAGGTATGAATAGAGGTACAGCTCCAGCAAACAAAATAAAGATAATTGGAGTCACTGTAGATGAGCACTGAGAAATATACACAGTGTCCAAATTCTGATAGGAGAACAGCAAGAAAACAAATCAAAGAAAAATCAAATTATCCCTTCCGCCCATACAATAACGCCTAGTTCTCAAAGCTCAAACCAACACCTCCAGATTTCCTTGAACCAGCCCAACACACTGAACACCTGCGCAGAAAGAAACCTCAATGTTGATACATTAAAGGCATAAAAAACTTAATTTTGGAGGTAACAGGAAAAAAAATGAATATTGGTTGGGCGATGATCTGAAAAGCTGTTTATTGGAGAACCAAACCATGTTTCTGTCATTGTGCGTGTTAAGCATTGTAGATGGCATCCTAAAAGTGGATATATGAGTTCTCCCAGGAGAGTGAAGTGTCTGTGAGTAGTTTTTAATTTATTTATAGTTAGTTTCACTATTTCAGGATTCTTTATTTGTAGTGTAAGCCTAGAGGTTCCAGAGATATTATCAGAAATGGTATTTTCCTGACCACCTGGGACCTAGTGCTCTTCAGCTCCAGCAACATCTCATCAAATTAAAAACTCTCACTGACAGAGCAACTGATCCTGTAGTCTGGACACCAGATCCACAGGGACACAGTCCTACCAGATCTCTCTGGGCCATTACAAGAGTCATACATTTGAAGGCTAGATGTAGTGAAGTAGTTTGGGCAAGTGAAAAAGGGACTGTATCCACTGTCCACACACTCCCGCGCATGGGAGGCCTTACTCTACAGACTGCCAACAAGGACCATGTTGTGATCCATTTGGATGCGCATCACTGATGTAAGATGTCCTCTCTGCAAGACAGGGATCAAACAGTGGAATTTTATCTTTAATTGTGCTTTTACAGCATGGATTTGGAGTAGTATCCTCAGGAAACTGGGCATCAGAAGAAGACACAAACCAGCAATGACTGAGGAGGCAAATTGGGTCTTGGGGATATAGAGAGGAATGGTCATATAACCTGTTTAGCTAGAGCCTGCTTTGCAACCACAATTTGGGCTGTTGGGAAGGAGAGGAACTCTAGATATTTAAGCAATAGGATTCTACTAAGACTCGTGCCCTAAATCACATCCTGGAAGTGGTTTCCGTACCTGTTCAAGGTACAACTGCAAAAGAAATATGTTGGGACAGGCAGACTGAGGTGTTAATCAGATTCAACTGCACTTTGAACCCAAGGCAGACACAGATAGCACCCACTTGGAAACTACCTCCTACTGACTGGGCAAACTTGAACTCTGATGGTAGGAGCTCCACCAGAACAGGGTTTTGGGGATTAATCTGGGACTACTCTGGAAACTTAATCTCAGCTTACTCTGCAGAAACAGAAAACAACCCTATCTATATCTTCGAACCATAGCATCCAAGTAGCTAGAACCAGAAGAATACTACTGTTGCAAATCAAAGCAGATTCTAAACTGGTTGGTGGCTGGATAAAAGGAAGCAACAAAGTGTCCTGATGTGTAGGTCTCTCATATTTTAATTCAGAGAACTACTCAGCTGACTTTCTAGAATGGGTTGTGACTCATATTGTCAGGCAAATAAGGAAGCCGCAAATTTCTTTGCTAGTTACAAACAGGGGGTAGGGCTTTCCAAATATCTAGTCTAGAGATAATTAAATACTACCAGAGAGTACTGAAATATCACCTGATTTCAGAGTGTTTCTGCATCAAGATAGGCAGGGTATCACCAAAATCAGAGTAAAGCAAAAGATAGGTTCAGGGTTTTCTCAGGCAGATTCACTAGTTTAGAAGAAACGGTTGCTTCTTGTCATCTTGCATAGGCATCACCTTGTACAAATTTTAATTGGATCCTTATTCACTACTAAGGCCCCATTTGGAACCAATTGTCAAACAAATTTTGCTTTTGCAAAAATGAGTTTTTAGATAATCGGTTCCAAATGGGTATTTTTGAAATTCATCCTTTTGTTTCGGATCTTTTTTTATGTTTTAGAAGTCGACAAAAGAACTTTGATGAGAAACTGGTTCTGAGTCGCTTTCCACAACCGATTATTTAATCAATTTAGAGTATAAGATGTTTCTGAAAATGGTTCCAAACATGCCTAATGGGATGCAACAAACCCTATTGACTTCATTCCTTTAGTAGGGGATAGTCTCCTCAAACCCATTTGTACATGTAATTTTTTACAAGATTTTAATACAATGTTTTTGCTTACCAACAAATATTATATAGATAATATAATGTAGCAGGAACTAATTGTTTATCTTTTCAAGCTTAACTGTGTTCCCTTAACCTTCTTCACCAAAAAAAAAAAAAAAACACACACACACACACACGTTCCCTTAGCATGGACAAGCAATAGTTATAATTTTACATGACTGGCAAATTTGCTTCAGAAACCTGTACATTTTCAGTTTTTTAATCTAGACATTCACCTGAAACAGAACTCTGCCATTTTTCTTACATTTCCTCTAGATAGCTTCGTATATTTTTCATGTCCATTAGGGTCTCAACTTTTACTTTCACAGTGGATCTTGTTCTTTTATCTATCTAGCTCTGGTTCTAATGAAAGCCAGAATCTGCTTGCTTCCTGTAATTAATGCTGATATATTCTTATAGGGCCTGCCTGAACCTGCTAGTGGACGAGGATACTATCTGGAGGATAAAAGTCTCAAGGTAGTTTACTCTTACTGGTGTGCTCGTTGGTTTAATTTTTTATTCCTCCCTCCAAGCTAGTGTGTTGCATGTATATGTTTGGTCTAATGGCCATAAAGCCTTAAAACACTCATGGACTGAAATTGTGATTGCCTTTGTATTTCTTTGCCCTTTATGCAGGGGCTTCTTCACCTCACAAACATGATAGAGGAAGTTTCAAATGAGCCCAAATCTAGTGCGATTACAAATGTCGATATGGATAGCTCAAAAAAGCCTCGAGCTTTGCTAAGGTACTCTCACCAAAATTATTGTCTTTTTTATGATCATGATGCATAAGACACGATATGATGCTCTGTACACCTAAATTCCTTGTCGCAGTCTGATTTTACTCAATGAGTTATCAACCATCCCATTAGGATTCCATATCCTCTCCCAATATTGGCATTGGCTTGATATTACTTCACCCATGCTACATTTGATGCTGTTTTAAGTTTTCTCTGACTTGAATTTTTCATGCAGGGGTGGTTCCATCAAAATCTGATTCCAACACCATTGGATTTCCTTTTTTTTTTTTGAATCAAAAGACTGCAAGTCTCCAACAGCTGCCATTCGAAAAAATAAAATGAATGGATGTCTAAAACAATCACTGGATGATATATATATTTTAAATCAGGGTAAACATGGGGAAGGAAAACTGCCTTCTTAATGAAGGTGACTACCATAAGTTTTGAACATTCTTGTTGATATTCAGTTGGATGTATTTTGTAAGCAATGGCCTTTGCTTTGTAATCATACCTTTTTTAATTTTTGAAAAAATTTATACTGTTTAGCCATAAATAAATAAATAAATAGACATATTATATGTTCTCCTTCCTAGGTGATTTGATTCCATTCTTCATGTTCATTATGTCCATTTCTTCAACTTTCCCTAGATGTTAATTCTGGCTATTTGTGTGGGACATTTGATTCCAGCTTTGTACTCAATTTAAGTCTAGGGTTTGAATTTTTAATTTTGGGCATGGATACACTTATAGCCCGTTTGGATGGGGGAGTAAAGGGTGGAATAGGGGGGGGGGGGGGGGGGGGGGGGGGTGGATAAAGGGGAATAAAGGTAAAAAAAATTAAAATTGTTTTGAGTGGGTAGTATAAAGGGGGTATACATATGCAAAATTAGGTGAAAATAAGATGTTATTTGTATTCAAAAGTCCCCTCATAGAATAATGTTATTCCTTCGGTATAAGGGGACATATCATCTGTCATCACATTAAATCGCATGTTATTATTTCTTATACATCAATGGAGTTCACATGTCAAATCAATTTTTTAATATCTTATTCAAATTTTGTTCTTTATAAATCAAACAATTCAATATTTATTATTACGTTTTCTAATAAAAATAACAAAAAATACAACCAAAGATAAAATTATTTATTCTATTGATATGGAATATGTATAAACCTCATAATAACTTATATCTCTACCTAAACGGGACAAAAAAAATAAAATTTGGGATTTAAGGTTTTTAAAAAGTTAAAAGCTAAAGGCTGTGCATCATTATTATTAAATTTTGTCAAATGATTGTCTCGAAATCTATGTTTCATAAAGTAGTTATCATTACATTATTAAAAAACGTGTATAAAACAGCTAAAAACTATTTTTTAAACTGTATTTTCAAGTACCCTTAGTCATTTATGCAGTCTTAACAAATTATATGACTTTTTTAAGGAAAATTTCACATAACCCCCTGTAAACTGTCCTAAATCCATATAACCTCTTGACTTTTTCTAAAGTCTATATAACCCCCTGAAAACACCTATGTAAATCCAAATAATCCCCCCCACCCGGTTAAATTTCTGTTGATAGATGATGAATATTATGTGAATATTTTGTTTAGTTAACCCTTACTGAAAAACATAGTATTCCAAAACCTCCTAAATTTGTTAAAAATGCTAAAAATCTTCTGTAAATGATGATTTTACCCTCTTTGAATATATTATATAATCCTATATAGAGGGGTAAAATTATCATTTATAGATAATTTTTCACATTTTTAACACATTGTAGATGATTTTTATTATAATGTATTTTACTAAGCAGAATATACACAGAATATTCATTATCTGTTAATAAAAATTTAACTCAAGGGTCTATTTGGGTTTATATAAGTATTTTCAGGAGATTTTATGGACTTTATAAAATGTCAGAGGGTTATATGGATTTCAGGTACTTTACAGGGGGTTGAATGGATTTTTTCCTGTTTTGTTATGCAAGTATGAACTCAGATGAACTCGGATTCTATTAGAGAAATGTAAAATGTGTATTCAATTCATTCACTGGTTTACATCTTTAATTAAAATAATGTATTGCAAAGGTGAATAAACAACATAGCCAGAAAACCAATAAAGTAAAACTAGGCTTGTTAACAGATCCCTATCTGAATTTGTTGAGTATCAAACAGATTATCGAATAATTATTGAAATTATCAAATCATAATATTCTAATATATACTTTCCTCAAAATATCATATTTGTAATATATATTTTGTAAACATAAAAAATAATTATTTATAATAAATATATAATAGGGTAATTAACACTTTTAACCCCACAAAAATGAAAATTCGCAAAAATAGCCCATTGAATATTAACAAAAACTAACTCTGTTGCCCTGCTCAGCACTGCCACGTCAGCACTGGCCACTTTTTTTAATGTTTGTACTGGAGATGGATTATATATAATTCGTCTTCAATGTTTTTCCAAATTAACAAAGGAGAAATATTATATATAAGCCATCTCCCGTTCAAACATAGTTATCCCCGTGAAAATACGGGGGAGACGGATTATATATAATCCGCCTCCCTTGCATTTTTGCCTTAATTTTTTTCTTTTTTTCTTTTTGTTGAAAAGAATTATAAATCTTGCTTGAAAATATATGAAAATGTATAGTGAAAATCCTGTTTGAATGAAATAAAACAATTTAAATGAAATAAAACATAAGTTCCATAAATAAAATAACTTCATTACTGTTTCTGAATACACATGAAAATACATATATAATAAACATATCTTAAGTTCCATAAATACAGTCATCCAAAAAATTTCATAAATCCTTTCTTTTTGGCTTTTCTCGGAGCAGGATGTGCTGATGAAGAAGGAACGTCTGTAGCTATAGAAGATGGCATAGCTGATTGAGCCGGAGTGGTAAATGGTTCGCTCGATCCCCGATTAGCAGTAGTAGAAGTGCACCAAATCCTGCGTGGTCCACGAACATATGTCTGGATTGTCATCTCTGGAGCTTGATGTGAAACTGGAGCTGGTTATCGTGGCTGCTCATCCAATTTTGACTCGAGTAGTACATCACCAAAGAATTCATCAATTGTGAATTCAATGTCAGCTCCTGGCCCAAATGCACTGTCATCTATGACATCCATGGAGTAATCATCATCATCTGTAGCTAAACTGGAGGTACTCGATGGCTGTTCCTTTTCCCCCATCATCGCCTCTACATAATTGGGGTACAACACCAACCCCCTTGCAAGCACCTCACTAATATTTTGTGTAACTCCCCCTTGTTATCAAACGTTTCATTATGATAAGTGGTTTTAAAATCATTTATCACTTTATAAAAATGTAACATATGTTTAAGAAATTACCGAGGGTTGTGCGACATAGCCTGGAGGGTGCTGTGGGGCTGGTGGAGGTGTGATATGTTTAATTGTTCTCTCCCAATACTACTCCATATATCTCCTTGAACTCCCGGAACGACAGAATAGGTGGATGTGATCCAAGTGTTGATCCCAACGCTCATTATAAGTTTGGTAATATACCATCCAATTGGTATCCGATCTACCTCGTCTATTCACCCGATCGATGACCTCTACAGTAGATGTGGGCATGCTTTCTTAAGTTAGAGTTTTCATATTTTCTATCTTTTCTTTAGTTGGTTTTCGTGAGGAGGAAACGTAGTTTGGTCTTATAAAATGTGGTTTTTAATAGTTAATATACTAATTAAAAAAATAACCTAAAATATTTTATTTATGTGCAACGCATTTGTGCATTAACTAGTAGGGTTAGAGCAACTCCAATCGATCATTAGTTTGAAGATTTGAAGCCGGCAACACCTCATCCAACTCTAACGGTTGGGGTCTCCAAATGTCACATCAATGAAGATAATGTCACAAATGACCATGTTAATTTATAACAACTTTTGATAAATGATATTTAACTCCTACAAAATTATAAATTCATAATTTCAATTTGTATTTTAATAAAAATATGGAATTTTAAAAAAAAATAAAAAAAACTTTCATGTGAAGTTCAAAAGCAATGTTTCGAAAACCAAATCATTCATTACATCAGAAAAATGAATGGGATAAAGAGTCACCGATTCAACTGTCCGATTAACTAGATTTGAACTGTAACAATATCATGACAAAATAACAAAAAATGAATCATTAAAGTTCAAAGGCAATGTTCAAAATTACACTATTTATTGAACTAGAATTATGAATACCATATGAGATGTCTTATTCTATTAGGTCAGACAACTATATTAAATACAAGTCATATAATATATTAAATTTTTTTATATGTTAAATTTATTGTCACATATATTAAACTTGTAACTTTACATACATATATTAATTTTTTTTTATATGTAAATATAGAGTTAATATAATTTGGTTATTTATATTAAAATTAAGACATAAATGTCAATAAATAATAAAGCTGAAAGAAATTAAGGGTAGAATGTGAATTTTAACAAATGAAAATAGTGATTTGAAGACCTACACAAAAAATTGAAAATTCACCATTAGAGTGGATGAGTTTTCAAAATAACAAAATCTTTAAATGTTATAAATCTCGCATGAGAGTTTTCAACCAATGCTCTTATAAAAGAGGGAAAGACGGTATCGAAGGAAGATACGAGGGGGAGATTAAAATGCGATGGAGATCGAATTCATTGAATAATAAATTGTTGTGTATGGAGAACATGCGCAAAGTCTTGCTGTTCAAAGGTTTCACTATTCTTTTATGCCCACGACTGCCTGTCTGGATCAAGCCAACGTTGGATTGGGTCTCCTGACTCTATCACGTCCGTCCATCTGTCCCTCTCGCAATCATAGATCCTCATCGCCTCCGTCCCTTCATCGGCAATGTAGATCGCCCGCTCCTCCATCGTCCCCGTCGAAGCCGCTTCAATGGCGGAATCACAGTCGTCGCCTCTGAACTGCCCCACATCGGGCCGAAGAACACTCAGCTTCTCGCGGAGGGAGAGAGCTAGGGTTTCCATATCGGCCGAAGCGGAGGCCGTCGCATCGCCCAGGTCCCCTCAGCCACAGAGCCTCCGGGGAGGCCCCAAGCCGTCAGAAGTCTACGGGTTCGTCGGATCAATCTCGACCGTCGTCGCTACGGTCATCGTTTTCGTCTGGGCTTACATTCCCGAACCATGGCTTCATTCACTGGGTATCACTTACTATCCAAGCAGGTATTTTTAATTTTTCTGTAGTTTTATGTACGCTTATCTTCTTCAATTTGAACTTCTGATGAAAATCTGTAATTATTCATCATTTAGGGATAGTTCCTCCCAATGACTAAAAATGAACATATCCTTGAGGACTTAAACCAATATATGAAGAAATAATCGATCGATCACTAAATCTTATGGTTTATGGGGACTTAAAAATAAAAAACCCCAACTATCAAAAAAAAAAAAGTTACAGTATCTTGCCGTATTACTTAAAATTCAGGAAGTTTCTTGGAAGCCAATTCTTTCTAATTTCAACTCTCTTACATATAAGACGATTGTATGTTACAAAAAAATTATTTTCAGCATGATACCAAGTTTAGCACAATTACTTGGTGAGCTTCTTGAAATTGGTTAGATTTTCAGTTTAACCGAAACATCATGGTTCATTTTTCATTGACTTCATAGCTTCTTGGATGAATTTTTTGCACTACCACTCTTGCTGTTTTTCCTAGAACTCAAGCAGCACTATATGTCTAGCTTGTCCCAGGAATTATTCCTTCTGCAGAGATACTGATATGGTGTTTTTCCTTTCCAGATACTGGGCACTAGCAGTGCCAACTATGCTATAGTGACAATTGTGTTAGCACTTGCATTTTATCTGGGATTGAACTTTATGGTCACACCTCCTCCAACGTCATTCAATACGATGTTTGGTAAGTTTTACACTACACACAGAATCTAGTATCAACATGTAGTTGAATATATGAAATCATTTAAAAGTAATGATATTGGTGTATTTTAGCAATGTTATCCTAGTCACATAAATCTTGTGCTAAATCTTGTGCTCTGTGGGCAGTGGAGTCATTTTCTAATTTGTCCTTTTCCTTCCTTTTTTTTTTGTTTTGAGGGTGCTCTTTAGTACTTTCCGGATTGCATAAAACTTTAACACAGTTCTTGATTTTCATTGGAACCATCATAGTGTCTCAGATGGCACTAATCACAACTTTTTGAATCATCTTGGTTTTAATGGAGTTGAAATTTTTATCAAGAACATAATCAATTCATAATATATAATTTGAATTATTCTACTGATTGAAATGGGATTCCTAGGATTGTTGGACCCCAAGATGTTATATTAAAAAGATCACAAGGTATCAAGCTGAACTGATTTCTTATTAAATTGTAAACTAATAGATTGGAATGGTTTTCCATTGCAAAATTGTCCACTGATTTCTTGTTCTTACGTTTGTTTTTTTGGCTTTTACTAGCCCACTCTGGAACTTTTCATATGTTACACAAACGTGAATCTTGGTGTTCCTGTAACAGCATCAATAGTTCAACAAGTCTTGAATCAACCTCCCTCATGGATATCTTTACTGATATGTATATGTGATTCTATTTCCTCCATTTTTCTTTGCAGATCAATACAGTAGAGAGCGTCCAACTTTTATAAATCTAGTGCATGGAGAGGAGCGACCCATCGACCCAATCTCTGATATAGGCATCGACCATATAAATGAACTCATGTTCAACGCAAGATTAGGGGATCACCTTTATAGCTGCTAATCTTTGCTGGTTCGATCGCTTGCATCACCCCATGTTTCACAGATGCAGACCAGTTGCTTGACCTGGTTCGAGTGTCCAACTTGGGTGAGGTCGTCAATGGATGATGTTGAAGGGGAGGGCTTGCATGATGCCGGGAGGGTATCACTTGGGGAGCTTGTGGCTGCATTCTCAGGCGGTCTCAGGAAGAAGGAGCATTTTGAGAATTTGGATGAGATGGTGGAGAGGTACTTCCCGGTGGATATTTACACACACAATCTATTGATGAGGTTGCTCTGTATGGAAGGCAGAATGGATGATGCTTGTGATCTATTCAATAGGATGTGGAGGAAAGGATATCAGCCCAATCGATGGAGTTATGATGTAATTGTGCATGGATTCAGTAAGCTGAATAGGAAGGAGGAGGCTTGAATGTGGATAGAGGAAATGCACAAGAAGGGTTTTGTGCCAAGTTGGAGCACGGTAGATCATTATATGAATTATTTCGAACAGAGAAGGATGATTTGGTATTAGTCTTGTGGCTTTCTTGGATAGAAGCCTACCCAAAACCTTTGGGAAATCTCCTATGTTGATGGTTGATGAGGTTTTCTATACATGCTCCCATTGAGCCATTAATTTGCACATTACATGATCGTACTCATGATAATTGGCAGAGCAGGTTATTCCCTCCTATTCCTCTTTTTAACTCGCTGCACTGCTTATTTTCAGTTATTTATTTATTGTATTCAGTCATCTGCTTCTTCTCTGTGTATAACATACTATGTTGTTGATTTACTATTTTTTTTCCCTACATTCTTCTTCCAATTAGCCAGCTTGATTGTTTTTTTTCTCTGTCGTAGCAGAACAAAATTAATATGCTTTCATAAAAAAATTATGCTTTATTTTTCTATGATGATGGCTGTTTCCAATAAAGCTTCCAATAATGCCATCTTGCAAATTTACTTATGATCCTTTGCTACAGATACATAACAATAGCCTGCTCTTGGTGGAGAAGACTTTTCTACAACTAAGGTGATAGCCTAAGGGTGTGTTTGGTTGACAAGTGGGATTGGGATTCAGTGAATCCTGGGATTCTAAATCCAGGTGGATTAGGATTGTGAATCATGCCAACCTGTTTGGTAAGGAACATGATTGAGAAAACAGGATTGTGATTCTCAATCTCGATCATGTGTTTGGTAATGCATGGATTACAATATAAAAAATATATATTTCTAAAAATACCCTATATATATATTAGATGTATTAAATATATATACATATATATATATATATTAAAATATATATTTTATAACAAATTTTCTATTATATATATATATATAATTTAGTTATGATATTATAGCAAATTAGTTATGAATTTATAATAAATCACATGAAACTTATATATATATATTAAAATATATATTTTATAACTAATTTTTTATGACACACACACACACATATTATATATATAAAAAATTTAGTTATGATATCATAACAAATTAGTTATGATAGTAATATATATATATATATATATATATATATATATATATTTTAATATTAAATATATTATGTTATATATATATTAAAGAAGATTGGGATTGGGGTAAAAATGTCTAAAATATTTTTTTTTTCAATCCACTTGGATTGGGATTGGGGGAATACCACCTCTTAAGGGGGATTCCCAATCCCCATAATCAAGGATTCCCAATCCCCCTCTCTCAATCCCAATCTCCCTTTTAAAATTTATCCAAACAACTTATTGACCTGGATTGGGATTCTCAATCACAATCCAGGCACTCAATACTCCTATCCAAACACACCCTAAGATTGTTTTTAACAATTGGAATGATCTGTACAACTGTCAGATTATCCATTGCGACACCGAAATTGTTGTTCACTTCAAAAAGATTCGTTCAGTTGAGTAATCTGTCTCTGGGACAAAAGCTTGAATGCTGTATTCCTACGTTTATTAAAAATGAATCGAAGACAGAAGGTTGTCTATTTCATCTAAACAGTATGCAATAGTTCCAAGGAAAGAAGAAGAAACTTGAACTGAATTAGGAACAATTGACTTTTTTTTTATGTCAACCAGTATGCTAGGCATAGGTTTTGCATAGTCAGAGTTGTTATATATAGTGATGTGCCTACTGATTTCAACGATCACAGCCAGTTAATACTATTTTTTTCTTGCTAATATTACTTATTAATTGGACTTCATCATCACAGTACACACCCAATGAATATTTTCTCAGGTTTAAAATAAGATGCTTACATTTTTTTTTCACTGTCATGTCAACCTCCATAATAAACAACTGGCAGATGGTTTTATCAATTGAATTCTGCATGCAATGCGATTAATATCACTCTTATGCTTGCTCGCACCCCCGAACCACAAAGTTTAGCTTGGCTTTCTGGTTCTCCCTTAGCAGGGCAATAAGGTTACATCAATCATCCTGCTTTAGCAATTTAACTTATTTTGAATAACGGTGATTGTTGTTATTTCCATGGGTAACTGGTTTGACAAGGCCACCACTCTCGGACAACTGCATATGTACATTAGGAGTGATTTTGTAGAACTTTACAACTTGAATCACGACTTGCTTGATGACCGCATGCATTACATTGTAGATGGAGTTCCTTTTTCATGTTTTTTATGTATATGTGAACAACTCCTTCCTTTCTTTCTCTCGTTTCAGTTAGTGGAATCACTGACACATTAATTTTTTAGACATCATTCATATCGTTCCCATATGATTTTTCAGGAAAAAAACATCTTTTGCTTCAAAATCAATGCCTGCAGCAGCAAATACATCGGGGTTGGAAACTCAGCTTCCTTCCACTTTCTTGATCAAGTGTGCAAATTTTCCCCATCTTACCCCTCCTGTTCCAGGATTTCATGAAATGATTAATGGAGCTTGGAGGCAATACTACCCCGACTTGGAGTTTTGGTTGGCTTATGTCTAGTTTCTGACACCACATCATCCTTTAAACTGGAAAGATTTGTTAGAACTATTAATGCAGAGTTTTGCTTAATATTATGGTGCAACATGATGTAATTTGGTGTTGTCCATGTTCTAAACCAAAAGAAAAAGATTATGTTCAGTGCTGTACAATATTTAAGCAAATAATGAAATTTTGATTTGATTTTTTCCCCATAGATTTTTCTGTCAATGAAGAGTATCGTTTACATGAAAAATCCATATGGTTTTTATCAGTCCTTTTAAGGCTTCAGCTTGTCCAATTATTATCTATGAAACATCTGGTTCGACTCCATTGATGGCATTGTTAGCATCTCCCTCTCAGTTATTCTTCTTTCAGTTCTATTGCTCAATGCAAGGGGAGGCATGCAGGTCTATCATCTGTTCGGGGATAGCACACCGAGGTACTAAATATCCTCTCTGTTTTGCCTTTGTGGGGTATAATTTTGTTGGATTCGTTTTAATTCATTTTGATACTGCATTGGTTTGTGTTGAAACAGTACAGACTTGTGATAAGGTTGTGCGGGAATGTTTGAGAAAGCTGACCTCACATGTATGTTTTCTATCACTACTGCTATTTTCTTTTCCCCCTTCTTCCTGTAATGGGTTTTGTAAAAAAAATTGAACCTCTTTTTTGTGTGTGTTTTGTAGGACAAAATTCGATCGTGATGGTTGTAATATCTCTTTGATTTCAGATTTTGTTTAAGCATGGCATGAAAAAGAATTGAAGGCCATATTCTATGGCCTTTGTGTTATATCATACAGGTCAATCTCTCATAGATCTTTTACATATGAGAATGAGGTTCACACAAAGTGAACTGGTGCATGTAGACAGAAATGCACATAAAAGAACCTCTGCAGGCATTATTTGACTCTTTAAAATATTAAAATATTTTAATACCTATGTAACTATGTGTTACTTTCTGCAGGAAAGTAAATGTAAAATTTGCAGGAATTGGGATTAAAATTTTTTTTTATCATGCTTCGCAATCAGTTTTCAAAGGTGATTGTTTATGGCTTTATGCTATTGAATTTATGCATCTTCCATCTCAGACCTCAGTAAATGTTTTTGCTTCTTAAAACATGTAAAATTCATATTATTGCCCCTATTATTGGTTTTAAGAATTTGAACTCAACAGCTTGACTAATCATTATATTTTTAGTTAGGAAACTTTCACTTAAATTTTTAGTGAAATTTGAATATAAAGTTTGAATAAGGGACGAAGATGGTCCGAGTTAACAACATCTTTTCCATCACTTAAACTAATAATAGTAAATATTGTTCTTTTATGACATTATTTATTGGCATACAAGTAATATATATTTAATTTCTTTCTTTATGCATCAAGAAATCTTGAGCTTGAGATTAGGGGTTTGTATACCCACCCCACAGAGTCAGAACACCACCCAGTTTAAAAAGAACAAGCAAATTTGTCTTCTGAAATAAAGAAAAACTCAGTCCTTCTCGTCTCCTTCCTCGGCGTACCTTTCCTTGAATCTCTCCCGCAACCCAAACGCTGCCACCCCTCCGACGTCCCCTTCTCTTCCCCACCATCCATCCTCTCCTCCACCCTACTCTTCAAAACCTCTGCCACCCTCACTGCGCTTTTCCCATCTCAGAGGAGGGGACGGCAAGGTCAGAGGGCGACATCGCGACGGTGGCGGAGGAACGGAGGGTTAGAGTTTAGTCGAGGGAGGTGAAGGGGAGGTGAGGGCGGAGTAGAGATAGGTGAGGTTGGTGAGAGGGACTTCTGGGTGTTGATTTCTTCGAAGGAAAGGCGGACGTTGTCGGAGATGGTGATGGTGGAACTGTGGAAGGAAGAAGGGATGAAAAATCTGGTGGAGGAGGGGGGGTGGGGTTCAGGGTTTGTGTCAATTGTGTGTGATATATGTAGGGGGTGGGTTTGCGGTTCATAAGTTTGAATGGGGTGGATCTTATAAAGGGGTGGGATTGGAAATAAACGGGTTTAAAATAACCGTCCCCTTGGTTTTTTCCATTTTCAAGGAGCAATGTTTGTAAATAAATTAATCTTACTAGATTTGGTGTACGCGCTTTGCGCGTAGTACCGAGTTATGTAGAAATTATGCTAATAAAATAAATGTAAAAAAAAATTAAAGTTCAGATCTCCCAAGAAATTACAAATAACCCTACTAGTTAGATGTACGCGCATTCACGTGTAATTGAATTATATAATCTATTTTATATAAGCTATTTTATATTATAATTGAAAGATAAACAAGAGTCCATATTATTATAAACAATTCTTCTAAAACAAAAACAATATTTAATAATTGGAGTTCTATTATGTATATTTTATATTTTTGAAATAAAAAATATATTATTATATTTCAGTATACACTTATTTTTCATATAACAATTCATTTTACAATTTGAAATACACCCTCATATACCTCTTTATTCATTTAATAGCCATTTTACGATGTGTATACCTTCGTAGGTGAGATATATACCTTGTTAATTTTTTGAATGTACGTGCACCCACCTGCGCATCATTGAATTATATAAGCTACTTTATATTATAATTGAAAGATAAACAAGAGTCCATATTATTATAAGCAAATTCTTCTCAATCAAACAAAAACAATGTTTGATAACTGGGATTTTATTATGTACATTGTATATTTTTGAAATAAAAAATATATTATTGTATTTCAGCATATACTTATTTTTCATACACCCTCATATACCTCTTTAATCATTTAATAATCATCTTCCAATGTATATATCTCCTTAGGTGAGATATATACCTTGTTAATTTTCATCTTCCGATGCATATATCTCAGTATGTGAGATATATACCTTGTTAATTTTCATCTTCCGATGCATATATCTCCTTAGGTGAGATACATACCTTGTTAATTTTTTTTAACATTTACTAAAAATAAGTATATTAAATTTGAAATGGTGCAATGTTTACTATTTAAAAAAAATTAAAACATATGATAATTGCATTTGGGGTTGTATTTGGGACTGTACCTAACATTAAGTGAATATCTACTCAAAATTATATAAAAAATAAAACCAAAAAAATATTTATTCATTCTCTTTCAAGGACATTATTTTTAGAAAATTTTAGACTAAATTATTTTTACCAACCAAAATTCAGACAACAAAAAAAGAATCCACTATTACCTTCAACCAGAGTATGCACAATCGACCATATAATCAAATTTTCGACCACTACCCATTAAAAAGAAATCAATTACCGAACCCCCTAAAAACAATCTAATCAATAAAAAAAACACTGCAAAAAAAAATTGAAAAAATAATTATTTTCACATCTAAAGAAAAATGGATACATATAGATCCAAAATATTAAAAAAAGAACAAATTTCAAATTCAAACGCAAGGCATCCATCAGTAATTTTATGGGTTCAAATGGGTCTGAATTCATTTGTAATTTTTGTTTTTATTAATGTGATTAAAATATTTATATTTTATAGTTTTGTGGGTATCTTAATGGTGTGAAAAATCATTGGATGAAATTTCATGAAATTTGAAGTCTAAGAAGTCTGAGATTAGGGACCTGCTTATAAATCTTGGAATGTGGATCAGGGACTTATTTGTAACACAAATAGGGTCTAGTTGTGAAACTGGTAGAACCTAGGGATGGATCTGCAGAAAGCCCAGTAAAAGACAAAATTAGCCTTATTTTATAAGGGACATGGTTATAAATATGAGAGACTTGTTCATAATACATATGGGGGTCGTTTTGTTAAACTTAGAGAATTTTATAGGGAGCCTGTCATAAATATGAAGAAACTAGGGGTCGATCTGCAATATGATGAATATTTATGTTCATAGATGATTAATATTTTGTGAATATTATGTTTGATTAACCCTAGTAAAAAAAATAGTATATAAAAAAACTCTACAATGTGTTAAAAATGCAAAAAATCTTGTATAAATGACAATTTTACCCTTCCAAATAGGGTTTTATAATATATCTAGAGAAGGTAAAATCGTCATGTTTATAGGATTTTTCACATTTTTAACACATTGTAGTAGTTTTTTTTAGTATATTGTGTTTTTAATCAAGGTTAACCAAATGAAATATTCACAAGATATTTATAATCTATTAACGAAAATTTTATTCAGGAGGTTATGTGGATTTATTAGATGTTTTCAGGGGTCATATGGATTTCAAGAAAAGTCAGGGGGTTATATGAATTTCAGTTAGATTTCAAGAGGTTGTATGGATTTTTCCCTATATTTAAATGTGTACTCAAATTTAAAAATAAGTCAGAGTTAAAGATCTCTTTAACCATTTAACCATACTAAATCAACCCTAAACTCAAATTTTTACCAATTTTCAATGGCTACCTTTTTGTTTTCTAACACCTTTTTACATATCTTCTTGCATTTTTTTTCCAGATAAAACATGTATTTATCAAACCAATTGTATATGCATTAAAGATTTCTTATAGTTAATTAGGATTTCAAGAGGGACTGGGGGGATATTGACTCTGTGTATCACTATCATAGCAGACATTTATGGTCGATATGATAACTCTCATTCAAAATGAAAATTCTTTATTATCAAATATTCAATTTGGATAGTTTACATGAAAGAAAAAATTTAGTTTAAAAGAATTACAAATGAACGCATGAATGAATGATTCTGAATGAAATTTTTGTTGTTTCACCGGAATGAGGAAGAAGGGCAGCTCTATCCCCACCATGCAGCTTGTTGTCCCCCCCAACTAGAAAAAATTAACAAAAATAATTTGTTTGATTTTGTAATCCACTATCCCCACCTCCCCTCCCAACCAATCGAAAAATTTAGAAAGACCATCCCCACCACCTGAAATCACTAAGGTGAGGATAATCGATACATGTGTTCTGGAAGTTATTCGATAACCCTGAAGTCGAATATATGTACTGGTGGACGACAACAGATCGGTCAACCTGGGGGGTCAAGGGCGATGTGAGGCCCGTCGAACAAACCATTAGGTAGCATGTGTGATGGATGGAGTTCGACAGTCCTACTGTCAAACATATGTACTGGAGGACGACAACAGTCCAGTCGACTTGAGGGATTTATGGTGACGGAAGACCCGTCGAACGTTTATAGTGTAGTGATATATGACTTTAACTGTGAACATTCAAAATGTTTTAAACCATCATACTAATTATGCTTACCAATTCAATGCTTATATTTTTTTTTTATTGAAGTGGAGACTAAATCCCAAGACTAACAAAGTGTGAATGATTTAAAACATTTTGAATTTTCATGTTTGAATGAATGAATGAATTGGTAAGCATAATTAGTATGAATGATTTAAAACATTTTGAATGTTCACAGTTAAAGTTATAGACCACTATACTGTAAACGTTCGACGGGTCTTCCGTTGCCATAAATCCCTCAAGTCGACTGGTCTGTTGTCGTTCTCCAGTACATATGTTCGACAGTAGGACTGTCGAACTCGATCCATAACACAGGCTGTCTAATGGTTTGTTCGACGGGCCTCCCGTCGCCCATGACCCCTCAGGTCGACAGGCCAGTTGTCGTCCACCAGTACATCTATTCGACTTCAGGGTTGTTGAATAACTTCCAGAACATATACATCAATTATTCTCACCTTAGTGATTTCAGGTGGTGGGGATGACCTTTCTAAATGTTTCGGTTGATGGAGAGAGGAGGTAGGGATAGTGGATTACAAAACCAAATAAATTAATTTTGTTAATTTTTTCTGATTGGGGGATCAGCATTTAGATTGGTGGACCTAGACCTGCCCGAGAAAGAATACCAAACGGGTCTTAGTCTCTTATCTCTCCCTCTCATTTTCTTGTTTATCTACCTCTCATTTTCTTCTTTATCTATGTTGTTTCTCTCTCTATTTAAGATTTCCACATGTTTCATTTCCTTTCTTTACAACGTCGATTCCTTCGTAGCTCGAATATCTTTTGACCACCTAATCAAACTAATTCATTAATCAATTCACATTTAAATAATTCAATTATGTGGTCTGTTCAAATGCTTATAAGCATGTGAATCATGAGATATTCTTAATTCTAGATGGTCCTAGTTATTACATCATTTTGTTCTGATTCGAATTTTTCTCTTTTGACCAAAGTTTTTTTTTATACGACAGATGGGTCGAGGGAGGTAAATTTTCTTTTTGACAAGTGATAAATCTTAAGTCTATGTTTGGATAGTGAAATTGAGTTATTCTGCATAGATAACTATGTCAGTATAGATAACAAATCTACATGAATAAGAGATTTTCTGTTTGGTTGTGTTTTTTTTTAATTCTCATTGGAAACGTAAGAATAAAAGTTGAATTGTTTGGTTGATAAAGAATAAAATATAAATAAAGTGTAAAAAAGTTGATTTGAAATGTGGACCCTTTATTGTATAAGATGTGTTGATATGTAATTTGATGTGATAAGATATAAAAAATTGATTTGACATGTGGACCTATGAGAATAGATAAAGTCAGTATAGCTTATCCTAGGGATTACTTAGAATTGTTATACTCTCTTATACTCGTTTAAACTGGCTTAGTTATACTCTGCAAACAAACAACTATTTTCCTTATCCATTCTTATACAACATTTATACTACCTTTATACCCGCCTATTCCACTTCCCAAATGGAGCATAAAAAAATGATATGCGCAGTTTAAAAAAAAATGATATGCGCAGTTTAAAACGCAGTATATTTTTTTATTAAAAAAATATATATTTTTTTAATAAAAAAATACATTTTTTATTGAAATATACACAGTTACATATAATAAAAAATATATTAAATATTAAATTATATTAATATATTTTCTTATGTTAAAAAAATATTAATTTTTATCTTATTTATCATGATTGAACTCCGAATATTATGACAGTGCAATGTTCAATTTTAAAAGTGAGATTATAAATCAGACTATCCCATAATCTTTTTCTAATTTTATAGCAGGACAGGGACCTGCAAGTTGAATTGTCACAAAGAAAGCACACATGTCCTTTATTGTGGGGCCTTATGCTTTCCCAAACCAATCACATCAGTCAGTCACCTACCATTGAACTATTGTTTCTTCGGAAAAATCCATATAACCCCCTATAAACAGGCTGAAATCTATATAACCCTCTGACCTTTCTTAAAATCTATATAGCTCTCTAAAAACAACTAGTAAATCCAAATAACCCCCTGAATAAAATTTATATTTACAGATAATAAATATTGTGACTATTATGTTTGATTAATCCTGATAGGAAACACAACATACCAAAAAAATCTATAAGATTTTGAAAATGTAAAAATTCTTTTATAAATGATGATTTTCTTGATAGAGTTTTATAATATATTCAGAGGATTAAATCGTTATTTTCATATGATTTTTTTGCATTTTTAACACACTATAACGGTTTTTTAGTATATCGTATTTTTAATCAGGGTTAACCAAATAAAATATGCGCATAATATTCATCATTTATTAAGAAAAATTTTATTCAGGAAATTATTTGGATTTATTTGGTGTTTTCAGGGGTTTATATGGATTTTAAGAAAAGTCAGGGGGTTATATGGATTTCAGTCAGATTTCAGGGGGTTATATGGATTTTTCCCTTGTTTCTATTTCTTCTATGTATTCTTTTAACCTCCGAAAAACAGCTAATACTAAAAAAAAACACCCTCATATTTCTAATTTATTCTAATTTTACACTCATTTAGGGTTTTTTTTTTAAGTATTGGTTGTTTTTAGAGAGTTAAAATAGCACATTTATTAATAATGGTTTAGATAACGAAATATGTTTAAAATATTCTAACTCTGTTAAAGAATTTTTAATCGTATAGAGTTATTTACATTTATGGTGTGTTTACATAGTAATACATAGATATCTATTACTTATTTATTAAAAGGATTATGTGACCCAGTATTTTCATTTCTCATTTTATCCTTTAAATAATTGATCAATTACTAATGTATCTATTAATTTAAATTTTAAAATATATAATAGATAACTACATGTTAGATATACATGGATTACAAGTATTTTCATTTCCCTTTTTATCCTTTAATAATTTATTTAATTACTAAATTTTAAATTATTCAATGATATAGTCTTATCTAATAAGATTTATGATCAGTAATTTAAATTTTTTTGCAATTTTAAATTATTTAATGATACAGTCTCATCTAATAAGATTATTTAAAAAATTTAAATTTTCAATTATTCAATAATACAATGTTATCTCATAAGATTATTTAAATTTTTAAAATTTTAAATTATTCAATGATATAGTCTTATTTAATAAGATTATGATTACTAAATAAATTTATTTAAATTTTAAAATTATTAAATGATATCTAATCTAATAAGATTATGATTTAATTAATTAATAATAATAATCTAGTACTTCTATTATCTATTTCTATTACTTATTAAAAGGATTATGTGATCCAATATTTTCATTTCCCAATTTATCATTTAATAAATTATTTAATTACTAATAGTAGTAAATTTACTTAAATTTTAAAATTATTCATTGATACAATCTAATCTATCTAATAAGATTGTTATGATATATTAGGATATGAAAATATAGGTTTGACATAAACTTATTTATTTTTTAAGATTAATTTATGGATCAAAATTATCCCTTGATTTTCTCAAAATAAAGTTTTTTTCCAAAATAAAACAAGTATCTTCCTTTTTATGTTTTTTAAATTATTATGATCTTTTTTTTATGAAGAGATATTTTTTTATCTTTTTATTATTATGACCTTTCATTTTATTGTATTTTTTTATTTTTTTCAGATGAAAGAATTGGAGTATGTAGTTCATGAAGAGAAGTACTACTTAATAAAAAAAATGAAGGTAAAAAAAATAAAAAAATAAAATTATTTTTTGTGTTTTGTTTATAATATTATTGAATATTTTTATGTGGGTGCTGATTATTAATTATTTTATTTTTAAATAATTTTTCAATGAATAATTTTGTTCGATTATGCTACATGGAAAACCCATAACTATTAATATGTATTTCATTTTAATTTATTTGAATTATGTTTTAGGATTTCATAAAGATAAAAGTTCTTTAATCATCTTTTTTATGTTTTTATTATTATGATCTTTTATTTTATTGTATTTTTTTAGTTGAAGGGATTGAAGAATGTTCATGAAGAGAAGTACCACTTTGATAAGAAATAAAGATAAAAAGAAAAACAATTTTTTTTTTTTTTTGTGTTTTGTTTATAATATTATTTGAATATTTTTATGTGGGTGTTGATTATTAATTATTTTATTTTAAATAATTTTTAATGAATAATTTTGTTCGGTTATGCTACAATGAAAAACTCATAACTATTATTATGTGTTTTGTTTTAATTTATTTGAATTATGTTTTAGAATTGCATAAAGATAAAAGTGTTTTAATCATTTGATCAATGTATATAGGAGTTATATACTTGATGAATTAATTCGTGCCTATAGGAGTTCTATGCTTCAAAACATAAATGGGTGTAAGTGTGTATATGTGTGTTTTGTTATTTTATGTTTTTCTTTTAATTGCATGACTTATTTTATTCCAAGTGTTTCGATAATTTTCAACTAATTAATATATGTTATTACATGAGATCATCTTTTATTTTTGAAGCCCCCGTTTGGGAAACGGAATAAGCGGGTATAAGGATAGTATAAGGGTGGTATAAGAATTGATAAGTAAAATGATTGTTTGTTTGCAGAGTATAACTTGGTATTACTAAGCCAATTTAAACGAATATAAGAGAGTATAATAATTCTAAGTAACCCCTAGGATAAGTTATACTCACTTTATCTATTCTCATGGTCCCACATGTCAAATCAACTTTTTATATCTTATCACATCAAATCACCTATCAACACCTCTTATACATCAAAGGGCCAACATGTAAAATCAATTTTTTTGCACTTTATTTATATTTTATTCTTTATTAACCAAACAACTCAACCTTTATTCTTACGTTTTCCAATAAGAATAAAAAAAAACAACCAAACAGAAAATCTCTTCTTCATGTAGATTTGTTATCTATACTAGCATAGTTATTTATCCAGAATAACTCAATTTCGCTATCCAAACGGGGACAAAGATTACAACATTTCTATGACAGATTTTTGTTTTCAAGCAAATATTCTTCGCCCACATATCAGTATATTAGTTTTTATTTTTATTTTCATTTAATTAATTTTTTTAATAAACTTAATTTAAATGATCCGTACAGATTTGGAGCAAACATCAACATTGTTATGTATTAGTTTGATTTACTTTTTCAGTTATCTAATCTAATAAGATAATCTGATATCAATTTAATTTAAATTTTAAAATTATTCAATAATACATAAGATTTGAATAATATTATTTGCTAGATATCTATGTTATTTTAAATTGATAGATGCACTAACTTTTTATTAGTATTAATATTGATAAGTCTTTATTTATTATATTAGTGATTGAATTTATTAGTATTTGATATAATAAATCAGTGTGTCCAATGTTTTTCTTCTTTTAATGAAAACTTGTGATTGATATTTCATTTATTATATATACGCATGTTATTATCTTTGTACATATTAAATAAAATAGATAATATTTTACATTGTTTTTATAAATGCATTATATATAGATGTTTTATATAAATTTTTGTAATATCATTATTTTTTATTTATATATATTTTTATGAATGTTATACCACGTGCTTTGACACGTGTATGAAGACTAGTATTAATATTATAAGGGTTATATGGATATAAAAAAGATTACAGGTATCAAAATCGTATTGATCATGACCCATGTGATTATTAAAATTGTTCGATTAAATGTATTTAATGACCCATATTGCACTTCTACTACAAAGTCACGTGGAGCGCGTTTTCCAAAAGAGGTCTTTCAATTCAGTCTAATCAACTCTTTTTCTTTTTTTTTTGAAGGTTAGTCTAGTCAACTCACATAAGTCATAAACAATACACACTTGTTGGTTTTTTTTTTTTTTTTGAAAAGGCCAGACAGCTTACATCGTATTAATATCTGTTGGCTTCTGAGATAAAGAAAAGAAATGATGTTGATAAACAAAATAACTTGAAAATGCGAGTGCGATCAAACAATATTGATTGTTATATACCAATAATAATAATAATATTGATTGTTAACAACATGGATGTCATTTGAGAAATTAAGTGGGGAATAAAAAAGGGATTGAATTTCACCTTTCCAGTAAACAAATTTTTTTCCAGCACCAACTAGGAAACAACATGGAAGCCTTTTGAGAAAAAGGGATTAACCTTTCTTTAACATTTTTTTTTTGAGAAACGGTAGGCGTCTGCCTTAATTTTATTCAAAGAAAGGCAACTTTCAAAGAAAATATAATTTTTTTTAACATTGTTATACGCAGTTCGCACGAACCATTCATATATTTTTCCAGTTATCAAGTATATATTTTATTACGTGAGGTATATATATCATTAAAAGAATTTACTTTTGCTAAATATAGATCTATTTAATTCATTATAAAACAATATACATTTTTCATCATCGTATCTCATTAGATAAAATATGTTATTTTTAAAAATTTAAAACATGTGTGGAGTGTATTTGAAACTGTCCTTAATTAACTTATTCTATTTTTTGTTTTTCGGGTGGATATCTTGTTAAATATTTATTTTTCAATTAAACAATTAATGGAGGTGGATCTCTATCCAGTGAGGTATATATCATCTTAAGTGAGGTATGTTAGTTATAAAAAATTGCACTGCTGCAAATGGACCTATTTCAATTCGAAATATAAAAAATTGCATGTGTAATGCATGGGTGGGGATGATTTAATATTTTTTTTGCATTTGGCTCCTCAAAAAAAATTATTGTTAATATATCCTTTTTGAAATTTTATTTCCACCCATATAAAGGTTCAAATTTTAAATGAATGCCCTTTTGAGGGTTATTTTACACAATATTTTTTAAAAGATTTTACTGGTATACCTTTCAAATGATATTTGTGCACAATTTAAACCCTTTTGAGTTTTGAGGGTTATATATATGTAAAAACCCTAATTCAAGAAGTGTGTTTAAAATTCAAAAATGTTACGTGCAATACCATTTACATCCGGTTAACAGGCATACATTTGATTATTTTTGAAATATATGCTTATATAATAAAGTATATTAATCTTTAATAGAAATGAAGTATATACTCATATGAAATAAATGCATAAATTTTATTTATATTTTCTGTAATAGTGTAATATGTATTGCATTAACTGATGTTATATATTACATTAGACATGACAAATGTAAATTGGGTTACAAAGACTGAGTGTATTAGCGTTCATTGAGATTTGGAGTCGCAAGTTTTTTTAAAAAAAAAGTGTGAAAAGTTTTTTTTTATAGAAATATTGGTATATGGTTTTGAGGGGTTGAAAAATAAATAATTTGGATATTTTGGTGTTTTTTTATATTAATTTTTAACAATTATTATATTGAGTCTCTCAGATTTTTTGAAGTGAGGTTTAAAATTCTCTTTCTAAAATATAAACTTAAAGAATATCTTTATATGTTTTTATGATATGATTTTTTTTTCATATTCATTTTTTCAATTTTTGAAGCTTTATTTTTTGTTCAATTAGTTGTGATGAGAATAATGATATTTCAATAATTTTTTTTAAATGTTCTATAAATTATTTTAGATGACCAAATATAGGAAAAGAAGTATAAAAAAAAATCTTTAAATCTAAATCATTATTACTTCAAAGACTTGATCATTATATATTTAACTGTCTTAATTTTGTCTTTAACTTATCATATATCTATAATTATTCTTTTTATCTTCCTCTGTCTCTTGACCCTCCGCCCCCTTGCTCTAATTCCTAGCTCCGCCCTTGTATATAGCGATATATATTTTCATTAGAATATATACTTCATTAAAAGAGGATTACTAATTTTTAAAATAAGATTACATTTGGGGTTGTACCTAACAATAACCATATTTATTTACAGTCTTTCGCACAATCGCATTTCACTTATGTTTTGTTAGACAAAACATGTAGACTTTACTTGTTTACATGTGTATATAGAGTTCATTGAAGTATATGCATCATTCTATGAAATACATGTCTCGTCTCATTTTAAAAATCAAAACACATGCTTGGAGCTGAATGTGAAACTATCCCTTATTTTAATAAGGACATTGTTACACAATCTCATTTGCAACACTACAATCTACACACAGTTTCAAGTGACTCAAACAAGATATATGCATTTTTAAATGAAGCATGTAATTTTCACTTCTTCAATAAATGTGTGTTATATGTACAATTCATACAAATATGTATTTCATTTGTATGAAAATAAAATACATGAAGTATACGCATTTAAAAAAAATTAAAATATGTGTGAGCTATATGTAAGATTGCACTCTTGAAAATTTCCTTATCTTTTTAAAAAGGCACTAATACTTGCAATCGCTATGTCACTAATATAATGCATACTCTATTATCTTAATATATATATTTCTTATAAAAAAATATATATACATATACATATTTTATTAATTTTGTTGCGTACTAAAAAAAATCAAAATACACGTACTATACTATAACCCGGGGGTGGCATAGACACTGTTTGGATAGACAATACGTTTCCATGAAATAAATTTCCATCAATCTTTTTAATTGTTCTGATCCTCATGATGATGTGAAAAATTTTCATTGATTGGGGTGACATGATTTTTTTAATATATTGGTTCATGTGGCATCCTATGACTGGAGTATCATAAGAATGGGGGTTTGGATTGTGACTGACTGGGTTCGGATCGCTTGTGATTCCCCGCAGGAGAGTTTCCTGTAGCAGCCTATAGATAAGCGTCACGTGTAAAGCAAAAAAATATATGTAAACCAAAAACAAAATTCATTCCCAAAATACCTCAACATCTTCCAACGAATTTGAAATTATTCTCTGACCCTCCTTTAATTTTTCCCATTCTTTCTTCTCTCCTTTCCCACTGGCCCAGCTGCAAACAAATTAATAAAAAAAAAATTATTTTCAAACATGTGTTTCAATATCGAGTATGCCCATGATAAAATTTTATGTAAAAAAAATGTTCCATTTTGGATTCGTGCAAAAGAAAAATCCCACATTTAATTTGTTGGATCAAACACCCAATATATATACTTTATTGCAAAAAAAAAAAAAAAAAAAAAATTCATTCAATATATATGATTATATATTTCATATTTTATAAAGAATGTCCATTCAGCTCAGCCGAAAGGACAACGGCAGGAATGTGTGGATATATATATATATATATATATATATATATATATATATATATATATATATATTGCCTACGACGAAGCGGCAAGTGCGGATTTAACGAGGGCCGTCCGATCTGGTGGATTTAAATTCAACGGTGGGGATTAAAAAATCGACGAGAGAGGGAACCGGTTGGGCAGGTTTCATTTCCCTCTTCACCTCGACCAATTTTTGGGTTTCTCCCTCTTCAGCCCCCTAAAACACAAAACAAAACAAATTTTTTTGGGTTTCTCCCTCTTCACCAAGCCCAACCGTCCTTGGCCTTCGCTGCAGTCCTCCCCCGCGAACCCCTGTGATCGCCTTCATCGACCCCTGCAAACCAGCGGCACCCCCAAACATCATCTCCACCACCTGAAGCTGTACGAGCTTCTCTTCGACCACGCCCAACCGTCCTCAACCACGCCCTGCCGTCCTCCCCTGCGATCGCCTTCATCGATCCCTGCAAACCAACAGCACCCCCTCCCTCGTCTCCACCACCTGTGGCGGTACGAGCCTCTCTCTCTCTCTCTCTCTCTCTCAAAAATTGGTATTTCTTTGTTGAAATGATGCATTTGATGATGAATCTAGAGTTTGTTCTTTTATTCATTATTGGTATTCAAATCTAGGGTTTGTTCTCTCTTTTTTTAGATTTGTAATTTTTTTATTCATTATTGGTATCAAATCTAGGGTTTGTTCTTTATTTTTTTTCAGATTTGTAAGTTTTTTTTATCCATTATTGGTATCAAATTTAGGGTTTGTTCTTTATTTTTATTTTCCAGATTTGTATGTTTTTTTATTCATTATTGGTATCAAATCTAAGGTTTGTTCTTTTTTTTCCTTCAGATTTTTAATTTTTTTTAATCATTATTGGTATCAAATATGTGTTCTTGTTCACTTGCCATTGTGTGACTGTTTTACTTGGTGGTTTTTTTTAATCATGGTGATTAATTTGGGGGTCGGGGTTGTTTCTTTGTATAGGGTAGCTTGGGGGCATTCTGTTGGGTTAGTTGTGTGTATTACAGGGGGTGGGAGATGCCTTATCTCCCCCTTTTTCTTTTTCTAGAGGTTTTGATATATGTACCTGTGCTTGGTTTGGAGCTCTTCTCTAGTAATTAAGTGCATGTGGTGTGCTCTCATCTTTTTTTAAAAAAAAGTGTGACAATCATATCTGTAAAAAAAAAAACACTGCTGTAATTTTAGTGAAAACTGCAACTGCCTGTAGTTCAGCTGGCAAGACTTTTTCCTCTTGAAGAATTTAAGAGTTTGATATGTCTGTGTTTTTAATCTTCTGAATTCATAAGAGATGTAATGTAGAGCTAGAGAAGATTTTGAATAAATCAACATATCTCTATAATACAGAGCACTACATATTTCTTTCTTCTGCAAGAATTATAGTCTATAACCTTATTTTATATCAAATCAACAATGTGAAAATGTCAGATCAGATTTCCAAAATGTTGAAATGTGACTTCTGATATCTGTTGTATTAGATAATATTTAAACACTGTTTTTAACACTCTAATCCATACATGTGTACCTAGACTACCAGTTGTATCTAGGACATAACTACATCTTATCAAACTTGCATCTTTACCTCTCCTCTTATCATGGAAAGGCTGTACATTAGGAAAAGGTTTAACCAAAATGTGGATAACTTGACAAAATTAGCTGGTCATCTTATATTAAAAAGAAAAATACTCTGTGGTCCTTGAGGGGTTTAGGTGACCAACAGTTTTTGAAACATGGAAAGTCCATCAATTTTTTAATTTATATAAAGTGGAGAGTTTCCATCCCTGTTGTTTGAAGGGTTGCAACAATTATTTTATTGCATCTTGATGAAGTAATTTATCAACAGTATATCAGTTTCTACATCAATTAAATCATCATTAGATCTCAAGCTTTGTATGTTTGTATGTTTATTGCATTTTTTTTCAAGATTTGTATGTTTTTTATTCATATTTTGGATTAGGTGACCAACAGTTTTTCAAACATGGAGTATATTCAGCCATTCCACAACTATAAGTACTGAGGGCACCAAATAATAAATCTGTAGTCAAAAGCCTGTCTAGTTGCACTAATTCAAGAAGAAGAAAAAGAGTGTGATGATGTTTCATTCCTGATCTTTGGATGAACCTTCTTTCAAACCTAAAATAGTACTTTATTGGGGTATAGAGAGGATGAAACAGAGGCCTGGGGGCCTTTTCTGTTTCATTCAAACATTTGAGCTAAAAGTATTGGATTACGTGATGTCTCATTCAAACCTTTTCTGTTTCATTCTATGCTGCAGGGGGGGCATGTGATACATGTTGTCTTTCATAGTCTTCGTCTTCATTACATACATACATAACAAGTGCCAAACTTGTCCTCCACCTGTTAATGTGAATAAGGGTTCTTTTTTAAAAAACATGATCTGGTAATATTTTATCTAAGTCAATAAAAAAATGATAATTCATCCTTCCAAACACCATCCAACTTTATTGGGGCATAGCGAGGATGCAACAGAGGCCTGGGGGCCTTTTCTGTTTCATTCAAACCTTGTGGCTACGTTTTGGATTAAGTGATGTGCTTTGTGTTTTTGTAAATGATAGCTATGTTCAGCTCCTCTTATTAATACATGATAGGTTACCTTATTTGTTTTTTGTGCCACTAAATGATGTTGCTTCAATCTTCAATTGTGTAGATGGAACATTCGAATATGGCGTCCTCTGATGGACCTACATCTACAAAAAATGTTATTGTGAGAAGAACGTGGTTTTAAAACAATCACGAACTGAATCTAATCCAGGGAGATGGTTTTGGGCTTGTCCAATTTGAAAGGTATGTATTGGTCTTTATTATTCCATTTTCAGTAGCACATTTTTTTATTTCATTTGTTGATTAATGTCTATTTCCAACTAGTCCAAGAACGATATCAACGGATGCAAATATTTTGAATGGCAAACTGAGAGTGCTGGTAGCTCTAGAGGACAACAGTATACTCCAATCGAGGAATCACCCTCCAAGCTATAGAGGAGAGGCTAACTAAAGATGAAGCTCGGCAAGAACGTGTGAGAGAGCTAGAGCAAGTAATTGAAGCTCTAGTGGAGAGGCTAACAGAAGTTCAAGTAGTACAAGAACGTGCACAAGAGTTACAACACCGGAATCATTTTTTCGTGAAGATCTTTTTTGTCATATTCATGTTGTTCGCGGTATTTGTAGGTTCAAAGTTAAGTGTATCATAAATACTAGCTTTAATGCTTGTAGGATCTTTATTTATTATTTTGGGATGTGTATTCCAGTCTATATCTCCTCGTGATATTGCAAAAACTGCTTTTTTTTATGTTGATGTCTTCAAATATAGTAAAAACTGCTTTTTTTTCTTCCTTATTTTAGTATAAAAACTTAAAAGATATCCAAACAATTTGAAAATGCACACCAGATTTCTGGGCTATGCAAGAAAAAGAAGAAACTCCAATACTTAAGGTTCAAGTGGAATTTTAATAATTTCAACAGTATAATAAATCTAGAGCAATGTAATAAAGTCATATAATATAGAGAGGCGGAGAGAGAAGTATAGAGGGGCCAATGATCGACAGCGCAAAAGTATACTAAAAAGTTGATCAGCACAGGAGAAGATATTAGTTTGTGGTATGTATGATATTGGTGGCTGCTATTAGGAAGATAGTTTCAAATGAATAAAAGGGGCTCGTCTATTAGATAGACTGCCGGTGTTCCAATTCACTTGTTGGAAGCAGCATGGGTGTTAGAAGGCATGAAGTTGGCAGTTCAGACCAAAATAATGTGTTGGGGTTGACATGAAGTTGGCAGTTCAGACCAAAATAATGTGTTGGGGTTGACATGAAGTTGGCAGTTCAGACCAAAATAATGTGTTGGGGTTGAAACTGACTCAATGTTAGTCAATAGATGGACAAGAGCTGAATGTCGGGTCCCATGAGAATCCCGCGCTCTTACCCAAAATGTGGTGAAGCTGCTGCAATAGTTACAGAACTGGACAATCAATCATAGTGTAAGAGAACTCAATTGCCTAGCAGACTTTTTGGCAAGTCACAGAACAAGACTGGGACACAGTGTTCCACACCATGGGAGAATTGCCACAATAATTTTTAAAAAACTGAAATATAATGAAGTCCTTGCCTTCTCTGTATCATTCCCAAAAAAAACCATCAAGTTATACATATTAAAAAAATTGAGTCAATCTTCAAACATTACATCCATCAAGTTGAAGTCCTTGCCTTCTCTGTATCATTCCCAAAAAAAAAAAAAAAATTGAAGTCTTTACCATCACCACATATGGAACACCTGAAATATAGTGAACAAAAATTGAGTCAATCTTCAACCATTACATCCATCAAGTTGAAGTCCTTGCCTTCTCTGTATCGTTCCCAAAAAAAAAAAAAGTTGAAGTCTTTCCTATCACCACATATGGAACACCTGAAATATAGTGAACAAGCAATGTGAATTTTTTTCATGAACCCTACTGACTAAAAATGGGATAATTATATCATGCTCACCTGTTCATATTTTTCTGATCTCCAAAATACCAAATTATGCACTTTTGCTAAACCACAAAACCCTAAGTACATGTTGTACAACACACAAAAAACTTGATCTGTAGCCAAGAAAAAAAATCAGGACAACTCTGACAGGACAACTCTGACACAAGTTGGATGGTGTTTGGAAGGATGAATTATCATTTTTTTATTGACTTAGATAAAATATTACCAGATCATGTTTTTTAAAAAGGAACCCTTATTCACATTAACAGGTGGAGGACAAGTTTGGCACTTGTTATGTATGTATGTAATGAAGACGAAGACTATGAAAGACAACATGTATCACATGCCCCCCTGCAGCATAGAATGAAACAGAAAAGGTTTGAATGAGACATCACTTAATCCAATACTTTTAGCTCAAATGTTTGAATGAAACAGAAAAGGCCCCAGGCCTCTGTTTCATCCTCTCTATACCCCAATAAAGTACTATTTTAGGTTTGAAAGAAGGTTCATCCAAAGATCAGGAATGAAACATCATCACACTCTTTTTCTTCTTCTTGAATTAGTGCAACTAGACAGGCTTTTGACTACAGATTTATTATTTGGTGCCCTCAGTACTTATAGTTGTGGAATGGCTGAATATACTCCATGTTTGAAAAACTGTTGGTCACCTAATCCAAAATATGAATAAAAAACATACAAATCTTGAAAAAAAATGCAATAAACATACAAACATACAAAGCTTGAGATCTAATGATGATTTAATTGATGTAGAAACTGATATACTGTTGATAAATTACTTCATCAAGATGCAATAAAATAATTGTTGCAACCCCTTCAAACAACAGGGATGGAAACTCTCCACTTTATATAAATTAAAAAATTGATGGACTTTCCATGTTTCAAAAACTGTTGGTCACCTAAACCCCTCAAGGACCACAGAGTATTTTTCTTTTTAATATAAGATGACCAGCTAATTTTGTCAAGTTATCCACATTTTGGTTAAACCTTTTCCTAATGTACAGCCTTTGCATGATAAGAGGAGAGGTAAAGATGCAAGTTTGATAAGATGTAGTTATGTCCTAGATACAACTGGTAGTCTAGGTACACATGTATGGATTAGAGTGTTAAAAACAGTGTTTAAATATTATCTAATACAACAGATATCAGAAGTCACATTTCAACATTTTGGAAATCTAATCTGACATTTTCACATTGTTGATTTGATATAAAATAAGGTTATAGACTATAATTCTTGCAGAAGAAAGAAATATGTAGTGCTCTGTATTATAGAGATATGTTGATTTATTCAAAATCTTCTCTAGCTCTACATTACATCTCTTATGAATTCAGAAGATTAAAAACACAGACATATCAAACTCTTAAATTCTTCAAGAGGAAAAAGTCTTGCCAGCTGAACTACAGGCAGTTGCAGTTTTCACTAAAATTACAGCAGTGTTTTTTTTTTTTACAGATATGATTGTCACACTTTTTTTTAAAAAAAAGATGAGAGCACACCACATGCACTTAATTACTAGAGAAGAGCTCCAAACCAAGCACAGGTACATATATCAAAACCTCTAGAAAAAGAAAAAGGGGGAGATAAGGCATCTCCCACCCCCTGTAATACACACAACTAACCCAACAGAATGCCCCCAAGCTACCCTATACAAAGAAACAACCCCGACCCCCAAATTAATCACCATGATTAAAAAAAACCACCAAGTAAAACAGTCACACAATGGCAAGTGAACAAGAACACATATTTGATACCAATAATGATTAAAAAAAATTAAAAATCTGAAGGAAAAAAAAGAACAAACCTTAGATTTGATACCAATAATGAATAAAAAAACATACAAATCTGGAAAATAAAAATAAAGAACAAACCCTAATTTGATACCAATAATGGATAAAAAAAACTTACAAATCTGAAAAAAAATAAAGAACAAACCCTAGATTTGATACCAATAATGAATAAAAAAATTACAAATCTAAAAAAAAGAGAGAACAAACCCTAGATTTGAATACCAATAATGAATAAAAGAACAAACTCTAGATTCATCATCAAATGCATCATTTCAACAAAGAAATACCAATTTTTGAGAGAGAGAGAGAGAGAGAGAGAGAGGCTCGTACCGCCACAGGTGGTGGAGACGAGGGAGGGGGTGCTGTTGGTTTGCAGGGGTCGATGAAGGCGATCGCAGGGGAGGACGACAGGGCGTGGTTGAGGACGGTTGGGCGTGGTCGAAGAGAAGCTCGTACAGCTTCAGGTGGTGGAGATGATGTTTGGGGGTGCCGCTGGTTTGCAGGGGTCGATGAAGGCGATCACAGGGGTTCGCGGGGGAGGACTGCAGCGAAGGCCAAGGACGGTTGGGCTTGGTGAAGAGGGAGAAACCCAAAAAAATTTGTTTTGTTTTGTGTTTTAGGGGGCTGAAGAGGGAGAAACCCAAAAATTGGTCGAGGTGAAGAGGGAAATGAAACCTGCCCAACCGGTTCCCTCTCTCGTCGATTTTTTAATCCCCACCGTTGAATTTAAATCCACCAGATCGGACGGCCCTCGTTAAATCCGCACTTGCCACTTCGTCGTAGGCAATCGTGCCTATATATATATATATATATATATATATATATATATATATATATATGGGTGATCACGGGCCGTCGATCACGGGTCCATCACATCAGACGGTCGGGTGCGATTCACGTCGATCGTTGGATGCGATGGACCTGCGATCGAACGGCTCACGTCGCGGCCGCACCCGCCGTTCACCGCACCTAATCGCTCGCGTGTATATATATATATATATATATATATATATATATATATATATATATAGACACACACTTTTGGTTTTGTTTTTTTTAAAATGAAACACTGTAGGATTTGATCCATTGATATGTTTCAAAATGGTGATAAGTGTTTGTCGATTTAATCAAAGTTTGGTTAAAAAAAAAAGAGTATACTTTAAAAAAATTAAAAAGTGTGGACATTGATCTGGCTGAGGATTATAATTCCCAAGGGAATATTGATTTCATAGTCTCAGTTTGGTAGTACAAGGCATTGATATGAGCGCAAAGATATTCAATCCATTTTATAGTTCCATGCATACACTATAACAACATAATGTATAATGTCTATGTAACAATTTTATTGGTTTAACACATGGATTCTCCATGTTAAAAACACAGATGATCCCATCAGGGCAGTGGGTCATGCATGGTTGAGAATAAAGTTCACTATGACAAAATGAAAGGTTGCTTGGTTATATTCATGTCATGCATATCAAATTTATCTTATTTTTATACCACGTACACCTATCATGTTTGCTTCTTACCAGAAGAGTTGATTGATCCTGTTAAAATTTCCAGAGCTGAAAGAAAAATCTTACCCTAAAAATTATTTGTAAGTTAAAACTCTTGCTTTGTACATGTACCAGACAAGAGCGGGGCGGAGTTACGTGGAGACAAGCAGGGGCAGCTTCCCTAACTGCCGAATCCGGATCTAGTACGACTGGCTTCGATTAGTCATGTTAATATCGAAATGCACAACTTACACATCGAACTACACAGTCGATGAATCGAACTATACACAATTAATTGTTGGGTATATGTGTAACTCTCATATTGGATACTGATGGTTCTATACTGACCAAATCCAGGTTTGACTAGATCTAATAGAAGAGTGACATCTGTACCCAAAATTTAGATGTGCAGTCTGATTCATAAGCTGTGTAATTCGATTAATAGGATGTGCAGTTCAATTTGGACCCCCAATTGCCCATGGCCCATTCATACTTTAAAGCCAAATGATGTGTATATTTGGTTTAGCATAAAAAAAAACCATTGGATGGATTAAGTTATTAGCTATAAAAAAACAATGGTTTTATAAAAGTTAAGGGGGCTAACATTAAGTATTTTTAATTGTCAATTAAATTTTAATTTGGCATGGATATTTAGTAGTACATAATATTTCATGTTTAGTGTTTACCCTTACTTGATTTTCTATTTAATTGATATTCTTTAATGTTCTTTAAATTTTCTCTTTTATGTTTTGTTATATCTCTTTTATGTTTAATCATATAAGGATATAGTTTTGAGTAGATAAAATTGAATGAATTTGATTTGTCTTTCATAGTTATTACCATATATCATGATTTATTATATTTAATTAGGATTTAATATTATTGTTATATGGTATCATCATGGTGAACAAACATGTTTTTTCTCTTAATTAAGCTCGTTATTACCATCCTTCTCTTTATTCGCAGAACAACATGGATTAGATTTTTTAAGCATATAAGTTATATAATCATTTCACTTACTATTTTGGTAAAAAAAAAATATGTAAAAGTCAGAACAATCTCACTTAAATAATATCAAGCAAAAGAAAATCATATTTAAATAATCACAAGTTTACATATTTCTTCCTTTAAAAATTTGTGATCAAAATTCGTCCCACCAAAATAAATTTCTAACTCTGCCATTGTGAAAAAGTGTTGTTATACAATCTAATTTCTAGCCCTAATTCCAGTCCCCAATAATTCATTAATATCGTCACACACAACAAAATATATATATACCTTAATATAAAAATGGACCCACAACAAGATATATACCATAATATAAAAATGGATCCATATATGTAAGAACTATAAAGTAACATTTCCAAGGCAATGCACTTCTAGGCTACACAAACTTATCATAACTTGCGTACATTTGTGATAAGCATATTATTTGCATATTTAAGCCCTTTAATTTAGTTTTCTATTTTCAAATTTTATGTGTAATAATTATTAATATTTAGAATTTATATGTTATTACAAGTAATAGAGATAAATGATGATTGTCAATAAAAGATATTCAATAAAGTATTTAAAAATATGAAGGAGAATCAAGAGGATTCTAGAAGATCCAAAATTATGCTAGAAAAAGAGTTGGTGAAGAGAGAATTAAGAATCAAAATCCGATCAAATATTCTTCAAATCAATGTTGAAATGTTCCACTGATTTGACCATAACTTTTGCATCAAGTATCATATTTCAGTCCAAAATATGGTGTTGGAAAGATATTTTCAAGTCTACAAATCAATATTTCATAAATATTTTACAATTCCACCATATTAGGGGTCAAAAATTCATCTGAAGATTCTGTAAAAAATCAATGACGGGAATGCAAACTTTTACCTGATAAACTTGTCAAATATTCATATAAGAAAGGTTGATGGCCAATCTTGACTATCCAATTCAATGTAAATCAATGGTTGAGATTCAAGGCTGGAGGCTATAAAAGGAAAACATATGAAGCCAAGAAAGGGAAATCAAATAAGGAGGCACAAGGGACAACCAAAGGAGAAGAAAGAGTCAAGAGTTTGGCTTTGTTTTTGTTTTTCTTTTCATCTCACATCTTTGAATGCTTGTATTCATTTAGATCTGAATTTTTATATTAGATTTTGTGTTTTTATTTTCAAATTTTTATATATAATATGGTTTCTTTTAATTTTTTTTTATTTCGTGTGATCAGGTCTAGTTAAATCTTTAATTAGGGTTGAGATGAAATCATGGAATACTAGTTTATGATTTTATATAGATCTGAATTCTTCATATTGTTTTCTTTATTGAGTATTAATCTCTCCTTCAATTCTCTTTTGAAACATTTTATGTAAATTTCTTATTACCTTTTTCAAAAATCTCTTGTATTTGATTTGATAAAATATGTATTGATTGAGTTCTATGATATTTTATGCTCTTTTTAACATGTTGAATATTGAGTTGGTAGATTTTATAAAGGGAAGGGAGATAGATTATTATATTGAATTTTCATAAATCAAGGTTTTTAATAAAAAATCATTTTCAAAGATCTCTTATTTAGGGTTTGATAGGGTATGCTTGATTAACTATTTTGATATCTTATTCTCTTCCTAATGTGTGAATATTGAGATGATTGTTTTGATTTTAAATATGATTTTATGAAATAATTAATATGATTTTAAATAATTATTTTTCGATTGGTATTTGATTAACATCAATATTGATTGAGCTATATGATGAAGTTTCATATTTGAATATAACCCTTAAACTGGTATTGCATGGTGGATTCTAAAACCCTAGTTATCTTTTTATATTAATATTCGCTTTTAAAAAATAATATTAAAAAAACTTCATCGATCTTTCTTTCTATTTCGATTAGTTAAATCAATTAATAATTTAATTTGAACAATTTTATGTGGGTTCGATCCGTATTTGCTAGATCTATACTACTGTAATAATCCGTGCACTTGCGGTAATTAATAATAACTTAAAAAATTCAATCAATTTGTGACGGTGTGTTCTTTCACTTTCAACAAGGCTATTCACATGGAATCATATTTATGTGATGGCATTGCCTTAACCTTTCAGTCCAGACTTGTCAACTTATCAAGCAATTATTGTAAGAAATTCAATCATACACTGAATATTCCAAGCAATATATAGACTGTAGAGGGAAAGTACTCATAGGAACATTTGACTGCAGGAAAAAAAAATTGATGAAAAAATGATCTAATAAGTAAAATTTAGACTAATTATTTGGTGACAAACTGATATGGATCAATTTAAAAGTGATTGTATATATATCAAGAAACAATAGGATTGACATGTCATATATACCAATTGATCAATTTTTGAAAAAATAGATATTGCTATGGTATTTTTTATTTTTGAAATCATAGTGCAATTTTGAAGTGAGAGAGAAAGATAGATAACAAAGAAAGAAAAAAAAAATGAAGTCTAGAACACCGTCAGCCTCCATGTTTGTAAGCGAGCTCTAACCGAATAGGCCATGTCAATGTTCCTTCATCACTCCTCTATGTAAGGATCTTCACCTCTCTCGCCTCCGCAATGCCCCATCATCCCTCATCTCATAGGTATGTCCAAAACATCTTGAAAATGTTCGAGGTCTCGAGGGGCTAGCTAAACATGTGCGTTCAAGTCGATCTAATGGAGTGTTCAAATATCTTTTGGAACCTAAGGTCAGATATATTTTGAATACATATGTACAAGATCTGGATATGATAACTCATTTTGTAAGGGAGGCTGTTGCCTCCAATCTTTTTGTTTGTCCAAACTAAGAGATATATAATACTTGGACCTTGTTTGGCCTTTCACCAAAAAAAAAAAAAAAACCACATCTTGAAAATATTCTACCAATATATATGAGCGCCTTTATAGATTGCCTTGTTACGAGTTCTTCAAATCGCCCATGTTCATGCTGGAATTATTAGTGCCTCTAAAGATTGCTGGTTAGGTGATGCGCAATTCAGCCAAATATGGAGACCGAGAATTTCATTTAAGATCAAATTTTTTGTTAGATATAATCATATAGAGTTCATAATTTATATGGTTTGGTTGACAATTCATATTTCAAGAGCTATTTTCTGGTCTTAATTACAGTTTACATGTGTTTTGAATTTTTTTAAAATAGTATACATCATCTAATAAGGTACATTCTTTTATAAAAAAGAAGCATATACTCCAATGAATTGCATGAATGTATTTATAAAAAATTCTATTGAAATATATACATCATTAAAAAAATTCTAATGATGTATACATTCTCGTGTTTTTCTTTCTTTCTTTCTTTCCTCTGTTTGTTCTCTATGTTTCTTTATTTGATATTTCAACTATATGCTCCCCTTTCTTTTTGGAATGATTTGATTTGAATGTTTTTTTGCCACTAATCAAATAGAATATTAATCAATTAACATTAAATAATTCACTTATGTGGTCTTTATCAAATGCTTATAAAACATGTGAAACTCAAGTACTCTAGATAGCTCTAGGTAATCATTTTGTCAGGATTTGATTCTTCTATTGATCAAAATTGAATTTTTCAAAGACAGCTAGGATTTGAGGAGTTAAATTTTCTTCTTGATTAGTGGTTTGTGTTAATTAAAATTTAAGGTACAAAAGAGTGCTTGCAAGTGGATTTGTTAGAAAGAAAGAATCCTCATGTCCTTGTGGACCTCAATGCTTTGTACCAGCCAAACACATCATTCACAATCCACACATAAATTAATGATACTCCAATTATAAGGTGCCACGTGGATCCATATCCCTTTTAACCAAATCAAATGTTTCCATCCCAAAAAAATTAAAAAAATACTTCACTAGTAACATCATTTTCGGAGTTTCATATGCATGGTTAGCCCTAGACAAAAGCGATAAGGAAATTGTCTAGGGCCCCACCCTAAAAACTACATATTGATGGAATAAATTAAATGAAAGGTAAGATATATCGGTTGCTGATGAATTAATTTATTTCAAGACACATTTTTTTTCATAATCAAAGTCTAAAATTTCTACCCCCCTTGAATCTCTCTAACAATCCTACACTATATCATTCCCTCTCTACTCCCTTCAATTTATGAATTAATAACTTTTTCATTCCATTAAAATTAATAACTTTTTTTGCTTTTAAATTACCATAAAATAAAATAATGTGTATCTATTTTTTAGTATTATTATAACTAAAATAAAATGATGTATAAGATTAAACAAATTAGATTTTTTTAAAATATTCATGAGATCCCACTTTAAAAATTCGCTTAAGGCCCAATAGAAAACATCAATTCTCAAGACTAACCATGTTCATATGATTTGACTATTTAAATATAAATTTTATTTAACAAAACATGTATTTTCATAAAAATAAAACGTATAGCTTTTTTTTAAATAAAAGATAGTCCATTTATTTCTTGAAGTAAAATAAAAGATAGTCCATTTATTTCTTGAAGTAAAATTATAAACGTTTAAAGTGAAAGTAAATAGAGGGGGGGGGGGGGAGATAGATGTAAAGTGAAAGTAAATTATAAACGTTAAGTTTAAAAAAAATGTAAAACTCAACTTGAATAAAAACATAAAATACTACAAAATGTAAAACTCAACTTGAATAAAAACATAAAATACTACCCACTTGTAAAAGTATGTAATTAATGCATACATGCAACTCCATTAAAAATTCTATTGAGAAAACAAATAAAAACTTATGTTTACTGAAAAGGTTACTATATTTATATATTGAACTGAAGTCTCATTCTCGTGTCACACACGCATTCCTTTTGTGATTTCTCCCTTAATTTTAGGGTTAAAGACATCTAAGTCCCTACAAACATGAAAAACTCATATAAGTTTCTACTAAAAATAGTACAAACGTACAAGTCCCAGAAAACTCATAAAAACTCAATTATCATCCCTGAATTAAATTTCCATCCAAACTTAACAGAATATTCACAGAATATTCCATCACATATAATTATGTAGACATTGAAGTCCCTATACATAGTCATAAATACAAATTAGTCCCTGCAAAAGACAAAATTGTCCCTGAAAAACTTTTACATTAAATTGTATATTACATTGAATTATGTTTCAAGGATTATATTATTTGTCTTTATGATTGTTTATAAAGAATGTAATGTCTACATAATTAAATGTAAAAATCATTCATGGGCATTTTTATCTTTTACGGGGACTAATTTGTATTTATGATTGTTTATACGGACTATAATGTCTATCCAATTAAATGTAAAAGTCTTTTAGGGGCAATTTTATCTTTTGCAGAAGATAATTTGCCTTTAAGATTGTTTATAAGCACTGCAATATATACACATAATTTAAGGTAAAAGTTTTTCAGGGACAATTTATCTTTTATATGGATTAATTTTTCTTTATGACTATTCATAAGAACTTCAATGTCTACACAATTATATCTTATGGAATATTCCGTTAAGTTTGGATGAAAATTTAACTCAGGGATGATAATTGGATTTTTGTGAGTTTTCAGGAACTTGTACATCTGTCCCATTTTAGTAGGGACTTATATGAGTTTTCTTATGTTTGTAGGGACTTAGATAAGTTTAACCCTTAATTTTAAGGGAGAATCCAAAGAACACCTTGTAAACTGTCCGAAATCCAAATAACCCCCTGAAGTTTTGTGAAGTCCATATAAATTAGGTCTGTCAATGGGTTGCGGGTCGGCCGGACCCGACCCAAACCTGACCTAAAAAAATGCGCAAATACCCGTAGTTGTGGTAAATGAGTCGAATGAGCCGAGCTTTGACCTGTTTAGGCTCATCTCGTTTAGTATCAGGCTCGGCTCGGCTCGGCTCGGGACCAAACTTCATTTCCTGTTCAAACTCGGCTCGTTGGGCTCGTGAAAACTTGGTTGAAGCTCGACTTGGCTCGTTTGTTAAACAAGCAAAGCCGAAGCTTGAATCAAGGCTCAGCTTGGGCTCGTTTAGCTAAAAAAAAACTTTGTTTAGAAGTTGAGAAGTTACATTTCACAAATCACAACACCTTATTCATGTGAAAGTAACATAAGCTTGAGCTTGGGCTCTGCTTTTTCTGTTAAGTAAACGAGCTCGTCTAGGCCCGGCTCGTTTACAAACTGAACTTTAAAAATTGTTCAAGCTTGGTTCGTTTGTCTAATCGAACAAGCCTGAAATGAGCTTTAATGGAGCCGAGCCCTGGCTGCTCAGCTTGTTTACCAGCCTTAAATACCCAACCCGAAGGATTCAACAATCGAAACGAGTTGGGTCTGGGTCCACCCCGACCTGATGATGTGGACCCGATAGATCCAACAGAACCAACTCAAATACTATGTGATTTTTTTATTTATGATTCAACTCCACACCCATGATCCAACCCAATATTAATTAAATACTAAATAAATATTTAAAATTTTAAGCATTTGAAATATTTTTACAACCTTTGACTTCATATAAAAGCATAATAATCCAAATCGTATTCCAAATGTTTTCTCATAAAACATTAAAAAATCAATATAGTGTAAAACTATTTATAATACACTACCCGTTTGGTTCATGTTATTCTGGGATGGAATTTGATTACATGTGAGATTACTAGGAAAGTGTATAAAATACAGTGTTTGGTTGGTGGTAATCTTGATGGTAACTATGTGTCCCACTGGAATTAAGATCCATCCATGTGGAAAAATACGGTGGAATCAGATTTCCACCCTTTGTAGTGATAATCTCAAATTCCACCAGGAATCTTAAATTAGATTACTATTATACCTTTTACAAATTAATGAAATTACTATGTTTAACTCTTTTAAAATAAATAGCATCTTCTTCTTTTTTTCTTCCCACCACCCATATAATGGGTTTATATAGTCATTTTAATTTTTGAACTCAAAAAATTTGTTATAATTTTTATATATGTTGTGGAAATTTTTAACTATGTATTATATATTAATTTATGTTATTAAATTTAGTTTTTATTTTTGTAGATGGGTTTAAATATTATTATAATTGGTATAATATGTGGTGTGGGTTTAGGTCTAAAGCAATACTTTCACATCCGTAACTAATAAAATTGGTTATTTAGTTTTTAGGGAAGTTCATATATTCAACTGATTTAGAAAAATTATTATATGTTGAATTACATAATTGGTTATTTTTTTTATTTGCATTCATTAAATATTTATAAAAAATTTACTCTTTTTTTATTATTGTAATATGGTTAAAGAAATAAACTTTGCAAGTATATATATATATTATATATATATATATATATATATATAGTAAGAGTATTTTAGACATTTAAATCAAATTCCTTATCATTACACTTGAAAATGATTCATTGGAGAAATCTACTAGCGAACCAAATAGTCTAATGAAATCAAGATTCCTGGTGAAATAATTTCTTATAAACTGAAACCTGATAAAGTAATTCCACCTAAAAAAATGACATGAACCAAACGGAGCCTAGAGTCTATAAAAAAATGAAGTCATTGTAGGCCCTTCAGAAGTTTCTCGATCTCTCTTTGTTTGACCTAGGTCTGTTAATAGGTCGACCCAAGACCCGATATAGACCAGATCCAAAGGAGCCGAAAATCAAATGGGTCGGGTCTGGGTCAACCTTAACCCGACCCAACTCGGACCCGTCTCGCTGACAGGCCTACATATAATACTTGAAAACACTATGTAAATCCAAATAACCTCCTGAGTTAAACTTCTATTGACATATGAGAAATATATTCTGTTTGGTTAACCCTGACTGAAAACATAGTATAGAAAATCATTTACAATTTGTTAAAGATGAGAAAAATCATCTATAAAAGACAATTTTATCCCTCCAAATAGATTATAAAACCTTATCTAAACGAGTAAAATTGTCATTTAAAGATGATTTTTCATATTTTTAACACATTATAAAGGGGTTTTGATATACTGTGTTTTCAGTCAAAGTTAATTAAATAAAATATTCATATAATATTCATAATCTGTTAGCGAAAATTTAACTTAGAAAATTATTTAGATTTACATATGTGTTTTCAAGAGGTTATGTGGACTTCAGGAAAAGTCAATGAAATATGGATTTCGAACAGGTTACCCAGGGGCGGAGCCATGTAGGGACAAGGGGTACTTTTTTTTTTTGTGAAAATGATACATCTAGTCTTTTTTCCAGTCCTAAATTCAGTCTACAAATGTTTTGAATTTTTTAAAATTAGTATAGCTAATCTAATGAGGTATATGTTTTTATAAAAAAAATGAAGTGTGTACTATAATGAATTGCATGAATGCATTTATAGAAAATGTGAAAAAAAGTTATCGAAGCATCTTCCTCATTAAAGTGAGTATATGCTTTGATAATTTTCTATCGACGCATATAAGACCGGAAGTGGGGTGAAATAAAAATATTGTGTATCAACATTTTTTTTTATAGTAAACAAACAAGAACAATTGAGAATCTGAGTTTAATATGGATATATTTATTGAATTATAATAAAAATTCTTGGGAAAATAAACTCAAATATTGTTAAAAAAACTTTTTATTTTGTTTAAGTCTCTCAAATTTTTTAATATATCAAAACATCCTTAAGTGGTGATTATATTTTTTCTAAATTCTTTAATATCTTTTTTTATCGTTTACCCCGTGAAATATTTTTTACACACGATTATACACTCCGTGTATGTTATTCACTCGTACATTGTTATTCATTCTCTTTATTTTATATATCAACCCTTATTATGCATCTTATTTATACTATTAAGGGTCGGTTTAATAATTCTAGTTGCGAATAAGAATTCTGCTTTTCAAATAATCCAATTCAAGTAGATTTTGTGTTAATTGTTATATTTAGGAATAAACACATGAATGAATGATTCTAAATACAATTTTCCTAAGTAGTATGATAAATTTTTATGAATGTCTCTGTTTAAAATTAATTTTATATCAAAGCCATATACATAAATAATGATTTTTTTTGTACTTCGTGTAAAGCCCCCCCTTAGAGAAAATCCTGGCTCCGCCACTGAGGTTACCTATATGGATATTTGTCTATTTCGCTAATATTAATTAAAAATATTTCCATGTTTCCTTGTGAGTGCAACAATAGACAGTCAAAATTGTTAGGTTTGCTTATGTCATTTACATCTTCATCAATAATAATTCAAATATTTAAGAAGCGTTTACTGCTTATGATTTTGATTATTCTGATGGACACCTTGAGAACGCGCTACACGTGATACTTTTTGGGGTCAAAGATGAGGAACTAAATTTCATATTAGATTCGAGAAGACCTAACCCTATCCCAGTAATCTCTGTTTGTATTTTTATATTATTATTTTATTTTAGGTTTTTTACATGCATACTATAAAAAAAATATGTTATTTATTTTTATAACACTATAAATAGCATATTTATTTTTATATCATTAGAATTTTTCTTAATGAAAAATGTTCTCCTTGTTTATTCTTTTTAACCAAAATGAAACTTAACTATAATTAATTCTTAACAAAGAAGTAAAAATAATAAAAAATAAATTTAACATAATATTTTTTGTAATGTAAATAATTAAATATAAGAAAATAATTAATCTTTTATTATTTCCAAATCAACTATGAGCCATTTAACATTATTCCCTTCTTTCCTTTTCTGCCAATCAAGATCCCTATTTTTTTTTAAATATGTCATATGTTTTATAAGTTCTATTAATATAAGTATTAATAATTACTACATATTTGCTAATGAATAGTTTATATGCTTAATTTTTAAGTTTTTTAATTTTAGATGAAATTTATCATTTTCATAGTAAAATTAATATTTTTTATTTTATAAATATTGTTTTTGGGAAGGTAAAATAAATATATGCATAATAAAAAAGGGTAATTTGGTAATCTCTCCCAAACTTTAACGATTTTAATAGAAATTGGGATGGATGTTAGCTAAGATGATAAATATGCATAATTTCTACATATTTCAATGATATAAAAATAAATAGGTATTTGGAGTGATATAAAAATAAATAGCATGTTTTGGTATATGCATGAAAAAAAACCTCCTTTTTTTTTTTTTTTTAATATGTCGCTGTAAGCTCCATCTATTCTATTGTGATATATTGCCCACAATAAGGTTCCCTAACTTACTTTATGGCATCAGAAAAATCAACCTGTAAATTGCCCAATGAGGTTCCCTAACTTACTTTATGGCATCAGAAAAATCAACCTCCATTTAATTGTCACGCTTGACTATTGTCCATCAACAACAACCCTATGATTATCACCCATTACTCACATCGTGGCTCACATTGTTGTCCATAGTCAATGAACATCCCTCATAAATAGCAGTGCAATTTTGGTCGGTTAAAAAAGACAATATTTTTTTTGTTTGCTTTGAGTATGAATTGAAAAAATAATAAATCGATCTATTTTAGTTCAAACTTAATTTTATTTTTAAAAAAATTGAACTAACCGAACCAAATTAAATTTAAACACATAATTATTCATAATTAATCCATAAATTAGGGTATTTTTGCATTTATACCACTTAAAAAAATGTTATTTATTTTATACCATTACAAAAATCCTAAAAACTATATTGTTGTTATACCATTAATACACTAGTTTATACTATCAATCATAACCCTAAAAATAAAACTCTAACCAATCCAAATTGATAGGAAGGAAAAATAATAATTAGGTATATATGTTTATCTTTAACAGTTTGGTTCGGTTTAGTTCGGGTTAATCAAACAATATCAGTTTTGGTTCGGTTACGAGATTTGGTTTGGTGGATTAGATGTGATTATAACTTGATTCAATTTGGATTTGCAAAAAACGGAATCAAACCTACTGAATTGCACCCCTACCCATAAATAAAAGAAATAAAGAAGAAATTAATTGTGCAATCAACTTAGATCTCAAAATTAAGAAAATTTGAATTTTCCTTATCAATGAGACAATCCCAAAAATATGGAGGAAATATCCCACTTTTATTTGAATACAACTACTATAAATAGAGGGGGGGGGGGGGGGGGGGGGAAGAGGTATTTACATGGACACACTGATAACAGAAAAAATGCTTATTTTCCGGAATCAGTTTATTAAGTGCTGAATGGACTTCAGAAGTTTTGTATTTTTTTTATAGGTCCTTCCTCTTCCAGCCGATCAGAGAAAAAAGTCTTTTTTTATAGGTCCTTCCTCATGAACATTATTAGTCGTAGACGTAGTCCTTGATTTAAAAAAAAAAAGTCTGCATATCAGACTGACTAACAATTCTCTATTCATACCTGAATATCATATGTTAAATAATAAAAAATAAATAATCATGCCTAGAGAATTTATTAATAATATAAAAAATACAATTAAATATAGAAGGACTTTGCAAGGACAAAGATTTAATCATTTAATTAACCGGAATTGAAACAACATCATGATGATATATATTAATTATTAGTTAACAATTAACATAATTCATTAAATAAAAAAATTTTAGAAAATAATTAAAAATTATAAAATCAATTTTGACAAATGACAATTGATTTTTATAGTTAAGAATCGATTCAAGCAACACGTGATTGATTGATATAATTTTAAATTTTAAATCAACTTTTATTTATGAGAAAATGATAAAAAAAAATCTTTTAAAAATTTGAAATACTCAAATCAGTCACTTTTTAAAATTATACATAAAAAAATCTTATTTTATAATTTTAGAAACACAAAAGACTAATTTACACTTATGCAATTAGATCCTTAATATATTCCGTACCTCCTTAATTTTGTTAATGTATTTAACACATTTTCATATAGATCAACTTTTTTTTATTCTAATTTTTTTGTGGTTAGTTGGATTTTGTGAAATATATATCAGTATAATTTGAATTTTTTATGATGAACTCCAATAAATATTAATGCTTCTTTAAAAAAATAGATTTGTATTAATGTTGTCTTAAAAATATGTGAATAGCAAAAAAAAAATGTAAATTAGGATTTAGAATATTACAATATTATTTGTTGCATTGAGGCACAACACAGATTTAGATTACATATTATGATTATACACAATGAAAAATGATAAACAACATCATGTAAGATATATATAAGAAACACACAATATGATATATAATAACAAAACCTCTAAAAGAATTGATTTTAGTCATCTATAGAGATATTGTTGTTTTGTAAGAAAAATATGTTTTTGATGTAGAATAGCCTAAGAGGGTTAGAGGGATGCTAAAGATTTAATTACATATAGGTATATTTATCTTTTGTATTTCTAAAATGGTAAAATAAAACTTTTTTATGTATAATTTTAAAAACAATAATGATTTATAGACCCCAATTTCACATGCCCCAAATAGGTCCTATGAGGTGGCAATTGGACATTACCTATTATACCATTTATTTGATAACCACCTCAAGATTTTATTCCGAAAATCGTAGAGTATCATTAATTCTTGTATTTCTTCACCATTGCATCACGGAGAATTATAAATTTTGAAGTTCTTATTCATGCAACAGATCTGAAATTCAACTTTTTATATGAATTTGGAAGACATGGAATCCTTTTTATTATTATTATTATTTGATTTGGGGAGAGATCCATCGCCAAACTCTAATGCGGTCATGAATTTCACCTCGATGAGGCATTCTTTTCAACAATATTGTCTCCTCGCTTTTCATTTTTTACTTAGTTTGGGCCTCCGACGATGGGCACTTATTATAAAGATCAAATTTTTGTATTTTTATATTTCATAATTGGAATTGTATGTTTTATTTCTGAATGAATTACATGATCACGTGAGTGTTCAATTATCTAATTTTTTTTATGTATTTAATATCATTTTTCATGGTTTCATTTGTTTTTCATGTATTGAATATCATTTTCCAAAGTTTGATTTATTTTTGTCTCAATATCTAAATGTAACATTTGATATTGTTGCATTTTTTAAAGGGTAGTTTGTTTGATAAAATTGCTACAATGTTGACAATGTAAATTGTCATTTTGTAAATCTGTGTTATTTTTGTTACATTCGTAAATGCAATAGTCAACCGCATGCATGTATTGATTTATATTTGTTACATTCATAAATGTAACAGTCAACTACATGTAAATTTTTTGACAAAAAAAATAAATGTAATAATCAACTAATTTTTTAAATCTGTGTTATTTTTGTTACATTCGTAAATGTAACAATAGCCATTTGAAGGATTTTGACAAAAAAAATAATTTAGGTAAGTTTTGGTGTAATTTTAAGTAAGATCTGGGTGTAATTGAAATTGAAATTTGAGTTACTAGATAAGGATTTCAAAATTCAAATTTTGAAATACATAAATTTTGGTGTAAATATGTAAAATTTGTAACTCATTATAGAAAAAAGGGGGATTTGGGTTAATGGGAGAGATTTTTAATGAAGGTCAGATTTGTATTTTGCCCTTTTATCTTTTTTGAAAAGTCAACAAGCCAACCAATGAGATGATGACACCTTATGGGGCTTGTGAGTGGGGCTTATATTTTGGGGCCTAGGTATCATGACTCTTTTAAAAAGAGTCATGAGTATTTCTACCTTTTAAGATATTTTTTTATCATTTTCTCTTTATTTATTATTGAGTTTTGGCTGCATTGTTTTTAAATGGTTTAACACCCAATCAAATATCTTGTCGACGTACTACAATGTATAATAATGTTTAAAAACCAAAATAATGTTTAAAAACCAAATATCATGTTAAAGGTGGCCTATATTTAATTGTTGTGTTAATGAACCGTAGCATCATCATTATACAATAAATAAATAAATTATTATTAATAATTAAAAAAATTATAAGAAATATGAAACATTATAATACCACATGATAACATGGTTTTTATATGATAAAATCTATGTTTTATCATATATAATATTTTAAAACGGGGAAAATCCAAATAACCCCTATAAACTGCTTAAAATTCATATAACCCTAAAACATTTTCTAAAGTTATATAACCCACTGAATACACTTATGTAAATTTAAATAGCCTCTTAAGTTAATTTTCATTGACAGATTAAAATTATTATACGAATATTCTGTCTTGTTAAGCCTGTTTGAAAACATAAGATATCAAATATCGCTCTAATGTGTTGAAAATCAGTAAAATTATTTGTAAATAATAATTTATCCATTTAGATAGAGTTTTATAATATATTTGAAAGGGAAAAGTCGTCATGTACAGAAGATATTCTGAATTTTTAACAAATTATAGAAGATTTTTAGTATACTGTATTTTCAGTCAAGATCAACAAAATAAAAAATTAACAGAATATTTCTCATATGTCAACGAAAGTTTAATTGAAAAGTTTATTTAAATTTATATAAGTGTTTTTGAAGGGTTTATTGATTTTAAGAAAAGTTAAGGGGTTATATGGATTTCACACAGTTTACATGGACTATTGATTTTTTCGGGATGCACGTTGGGTGCGCATATCATTAAAATTTAAAAACATGGATCCCTTCCATGGCTGCATGATAAAGTGACCGCCGTTAAACGATTTTCGTTTTCTCACACGCGCTAACTGAATGAAGGGTAGGGGACCGACCACTGACGATGGAGGGGCAGTGTCGTCAATGAAGAAAATATTGAACGTGGGATTGAAGTCTACGTAGCCGAGTCGGAAACCACATGGTTCAGATTGGTCTGGTCTTTCTCGCCCGTTAAATGTAACCGAATCTACGTGTGGGTCCCACATCGCCATGTTGGTAAACAACATTCGAATAACTCTTTTTTTTTAAAAAAAAATTAAATAAATAAAAGAAAAAGTAAGTTGGATCGCTTTGCACGTGCGTACGTGCATGAGCTGTTTCACCGTCCAAGCTAGGACAAGAAAACTTGCAATGCCCATCCGGAAATGATTGGTTGATTGAAATAATGAATAAGTATATCCGAAATAAGTAAATATTGGAGAGAGTCATACTGAAATCGAATAATTGAAGTCTGAAATGCACATCGGGTCAAGTCTCTTGAGGATTGTACAAGTTTGAGAAAGGGAGCCCCAACCTCCCGAGGCCTATGCACACCTCGCTCGAGGTGTGATGTCTTAATCCGGGGACATAATCTTTATCTATAAATAGAGGGACATCTCTCTGGACCCACACATATTACATAATCACTTGGATTCCTAAATTTTTAGTCAGACCAAAACTAATGAAAGTCACGGGACACATCTCCTCATTTTTTGTGTGTAAAATGTAAATTGAGATACAGCCGGGTCAACCCGGACTCAAATCGGTTTGATTAGCGTCCACACATAAAACGTTTTCCGTCCATTCCTTCCGTACATCTCTGGTCCTATATAACCACCCAATGAAGGCCTCCATTTTTATTCCCCACAATAGAGAGAAAGAAAGAGAGAGAGAGAAAGAGACAACAAGAGGTTCCTTTAGAGACCAAACACAGCCTCATAAGCCTCATCTCCTCCTCTCAATCTCTCTCTCTCTTTCTCTTCCTCTGAAGCTCTCTCAATCCATTCAACCCCTCTAATGGCGAACATGGTCTCCTCCGAATGCGGACTTAGACCCCTCCCTTGCCTCCCCATCCGACCCAAACTCACCCACCTCACCCAAACCCACCAAAGACTCAATCTTGGCCGTCCATCCACCTCCCTCGCCCTCCTCCGCCGCCACCACCGGACGGTCACCCGTGTGAGCGCCCCGTTGCGGTATGTCACGGTGGAAGAGGGAGAACACGAGGAGGGGAAGAAGACCCAATTGAAGGATTTGAGATTCAATGAGGGAGAGACAGAGTCAGAGGAGGAGAGGTTCGATCCGGGTGCGCCGCCGCCGTTCGGGCTGGCGGAGATTAGGGCGGCGATACCGAAGCATTGCTGGGTGAAGGACCCGTGGAGGTCGATGAGCTATGTGTTCAGAGACGTCGCCATCGTAGCCGGGTTGGCGGCGGGCGCGGCATATCTGAACAATTGGTTGGTGTGGCCGCTCTATTGGGTCGCTCAGGGTACCATGTTTTGGGCACTCTTTGTTCTTGGCCATGACTGGTATGTGTGTCCTCCATTGCTTTCTCAAGATTGGGTTTTGTGTATTTGTTTTGTTTTTGGATTTCAATCCATATGTTGTATTGTTTGAATTTATGTTGATTCATCTGTTTTTGATGGGGATGTAGTGGGCATGGGAGCTTCTCAAGCAACCCAAATCTCAACAGTGTTGTTGGGCATCTCTTGCATTCATCCATACTTGTTCCTTATCATGGCTGGTTCGTTGTTGTTCCTCTTCTCCCTTTGTTTGCTATAATTAATTCAATTAGGCGTTCATTTATGCAAGTTATCATCAATGAAGGATGGATCTTGGGTTTGTTATGCTTAAGAAGTTAATGATTTGGAAATGTAGGAGAATTAGCCACAGAACCCATCATCAGAACCACGGGCACGTTGAGAAGGACGAGTCGTGGCACCCTGTTAGTATTTCCTGCCTTTCATCTTTTTAACGTTTTCGATATGCTCATTGATTCAATTTTGATCTTCTTGCAGTTGCCCGAGAGGATTTACAACAACTTGGACTTCTTGACCAAGAAAATGCGATTTACAGTGCCTTTCCCCATGTTTGCGTTTCCTTTCTATCTGGTGAGTTTGGCTTTGGAGCTAATCATGAATTTTGTTTTATCATCTTAAATCAGCTAAATTTTTTTTTTGGGGGGGCTTGATTTATACAGTGGAGTAGGAGTCCTGGGAAGAAGGGTTCACATTACCATCCAGACAGTGACTTATTTGTTCCGAATGAGAAGAAAGATGTGATCACATCAACCGTTTGCTGGTCAGCGATGGCAGCCTTGCTTGCTGGACTGACTTATGTGATGGGTCCTCTTCAGATGATTAAACTATACTTTGTTCCTTATTGGGTGGGTTGTTTGGCTTTCTGTTCCCTCTTTTGCTCAGTGATTTTCTTCTTCTTCTTCTTCTTCTTCTTTTACCAGTCTTATTTTGTTTTAGGAGTGTTTTCTTCTTCAGATTGTGTGTTTACTGACTATTATTGGAACATCAGATATTCGTCATGTGGTTAGATCTTGTCACATACTTGCACCATCATGGGCACAAGGAGAAGCTTCCATGGTACCGTGGCAAGGTGAGCATTTGATTTTCTTTTGCGGGTGCTCATTAAAGTAATTGCTATTATACTTCCTGAAAAATTATAAAATATGGAAATTGAAGCTGTCGATATGAGAAGAATGCAAAAATTGCACCATTATACTTTCTTAATTTCTTTATATTATTCTTTTCCAATGCATTTCCTACGCCCCCATTTGGATACAGAATAAGACTTATTCTTGGGTACACAGTTATTCCAGCATAAGTGAGTATAAATGAGGATAAAATGATTTTGTGTTTGGTTGTGTTTTGAATTATTTTCGTTGGGAAATGTAATAATAAAAATTTTGTTGTTCGAGTAAAATGTGAATGACGGGTGGATGATTTATAAAAGGTGAAAAAATAATGATAATTGATTTGACATGTGATTTATTAGAGGTGATGACAGTTGATTTTTGACAGGGGTCCACATATTTTTTGGGTGGAATAACATGGAATAACTTTAATTCCAGGGGTTGATTGAAATCCATATACTACTCTATACCAGTTTATTCCGATATAGTTTATCCCTGGATGCATCCAAACAACAAAAAACACATTCTTTTTTATTCTCACTTATTCCTTGGGCTATTCCATATCCAAACGGGGGCTAATATGGAAGAACATGTAAAATTGGGTGACCAGAGAGGTCCTTTTTTTCTTGGTTAATAAGCATTATATAATGTCATTTTGTTAGTTATGTGTGAAGTCTTATTTGAAATTGAAATTGTACAGGAGTGGAGCTATCTACGTGGAGGGTTGACGACACTTGATCGTGACTATGGGTTGATCAACAATATCCACCACGACATTGGAACTCATGTTATACATCACCTGTTTCCGCAGATACCACACTACAACTTAATAGAAGCCGTAAGTAACATCTTAAGAATTCCATCTTGTTTACCTTCATTCTGAATCAAAACATATGGATATTTCTAAAATGATTATCATGTGTTAATTGTTATAATGATCGGAACATTTGGTCATTCAGACAAAGGCAGCTAAGCCTGTGCTTGACAAATACTACCGAGAGCCACAGAAATCTGGTCCTCTGCCATTTCACCTATTCGGAGATCTAGTAAGGAGCCTGAGAAATGATCATTATGTTAAAGACACGGGAGACATTTTGTATTATCAGACCGACGCCCAATTGCTCGGCGGCTCAAAGAAGAAGTCCAGCTGAACTTTGCAAATTCTTCAAAGGAACATGACTAGGTCACTGATCATCCTCTTCTTTAACATTCAGTAATTGTTAAATCCACAATTGCTTTATTCTGAGGGGCTTCCTTTTGATACCCGGTCATTCTTTTATATACTTGATGGAGGGCAAATAATGCCATGGAAGACAGACTAAAGCATCTTTTTGGAGGTATCTTCAACAAAATTTAATATAGATATTAGAGTGTTAGGGAAGGGATATTGCAAATTTGTGTTTCATGTATACTTATTCTTGACATAAACTCCATTTTTTTATTAGTCCAATGAAAGCTTGCAATATGAGGAATATAAATACTCTGCTGTTTGGTAACTGTTTTATTTCTTTTTTCCTTGGTGAAAATTTGAGTAACGCATTAGGTATCTACCAGTTTTTAATTGCAAGAGTGACAGAAGTTAAAATGGTCTACCATGCAATTTGGGAACTTGGACCACCAAGTGATGCAGAATTTATTGGGGAGAGCTCAACCACTCAATTTTGAGCTTGTATGCTTTTCTTTGTGGTCTTGTTCATGAGATGATGATATGGGCTGATATTGATGTTGTGGTAATACGTGAGGGACTGATGCTTCATTTGTTTTTTCTGCGTGGAAGGTCTAAAAACCATCTCTCTTTAGTTCCAACCACATCTATACAGGTCATGTAAACCATGCTTTTCTTCTTCAATAAATCATTCCACTGGTCCTACTCAAAGATCATGTTAACCTTCTTGAAAAAGAAAAAGAAAAAGAAAATCTCACCACCCTTTTATAGGATGATGAGTTGCTTTCATTGTTTCTCACATGTGCAGTGGTGGCCTACAATTGACCCACCATACAAATCCTGCCTACATGAATCATTTGCTTTAGCTAGTGGCCATTCAATTGAGTGGTCTTTCATTGCTTCTTCACTGGATAAAAATATCATTCTTGCATTTATCAAATTAAGCACATCAAATTCAGGTTCATATCCTTCTGTTTGAGTGGTGTGTGATGCCTGTGGATGCCGACAGGTTTGTCTGCAAGTAGAAAGAACGAGACATCAAAATCAGCCTTGTTGGACTTACATTAGCTGTCTAAACATTTTGTTAACACAATTTTTATTCCAACCTCAATTCCAGTTCCAGTCTCATATATATTGATAGAAAATTATTAGTGTATATACTCACTTTAGCAACATATATACTTCAATAAAAAAAATTCACATTTTTTGTAAATGCATTTATGCAATTCATTAGAGTATATGTTTCCTTTTTTATATTAGGTATACTATTTTAAATATTCAAAACACTTGTAGACTGAATTTAAGGCTTCAAAATGAACCAGATGTATTATCCTCGGTGATATGGTCTCTCTTTTTTTCTTTTTTTGGCCGGGGGGTGGGGTAGAATAGCTTATGAAACCATTTTAGAGATTGGTAGTGCCTTAATGAACACAAGTAAAGGGGGAGCAAGGGCCCGTCTATCCCCACCAAACAATTTTCCAATCCCACCGATCAAAAAAAAAAAAAAAACGGTGTTTGTCTGTTCCCACCGATTCCGTTCGACCGAATCCGGTCGCCATTTCAAGTTTTGGGCGACCGTAATGGGTCGTCATTTCAGGTTTTGGGCGACCGGAATAGGTCGAACAAGGTTCAGAATTATATCTACTTATTTTTTGTAAACAAATTAATTTTTAGATTTATCCATCATATTCTACATTTATTCTTTCATCCAAACAACAACTAAGGGATTAAAAAAAATGTAAGTAGATATACTTTCAATTAATTCAAATTTTTATAGAAAAATATCTTATTAGACAAATATATATCATTTTTAAGTTTCGTTTGAATTCATAGTTAAGATGAATTTTTGTTTGAAAACAAAAAAAACATATCAGTTGATTCAAACACATTTTATATTTGACTTTTGAAATTTGTCTGTAACCTATGTAAAAAAAATTGTTCTTATATTCTACATTTAAGAATAATGATTTATTCTCCCTACATTACAACTCAGACTTGGAGTGATATGAAAGATTCAAGGAGGATACACGTCGTGAGATTATGTTTTCAAAAAAAAAAATTATAAATTTTATTACAAATCCTGTTCGACCAGTTTCGGTCGCGCGAAACCTGAAATGGCGACCAAATCCGGTCGCGCGAAACCTGAAATGACGACCAAATCCGGTCGAACGGGTCGAATTGGTGGGGATAGCAAAACACCGGTTTTTTTTTTTTTTTTTTATTGCTTGGTGGGGTAAAAAAATACGTGGGTGGGGTTAGACGGGCCCGGGGGAGCAATCCTATTGTCCAAACATAAAAAGAGAATTTATGCAATGAAGCAAACTACAAAATGTCTTTATTTAGTATTAGCTGTTGTTTTTAGGAGCCATCTTTAGATCCAACTTTATATAGAGAAGTAATATACCCAAAAAATAGAAAAATCCTTTATATAGAGCAGTAGCTATTGGGTAGCTATTGGTCGCAGAGGATTCAACTAAAGATAGCATTAAGAAACGAGGACCGGATCCAGTCAGGTTTGAATCTGGTCAGTTCAGTTAGTACTGAACTGCACACTCTTTCAACTGAACTGTACAATGTATAAATCAAACTGCACAACCAATTGTTGGGTATAAATTTCCCTCTCTTATTGAATCCAATCAGCTATTGGAGAAAATATGAAATTATAAGTATCATCAGTATCCAATAGGAGAGTAAAATATATACCCAACAATTGATTGTACAGTTTGATTTATACATTGTGCAGCTCAATTAAAATGATGTGCAGTTCAGTACTGACTGAACTGATGGGATCCAGTCCTAAGAAACGGGTTCAAAAATGAGCTTTTCACTGAAGCATGTTTTTGAAATTAGCTTTCAAGGAGTATGATTTTATTAAGTTCCTGAAAAGCACTCCTTTTTTTATCCCTGTTAAGGTAGTGTTTGGAATGTGAGTATATTGGTATCAGAGCCAATGAAGACTAAAACGAAATTGAAAACTAATATACAATCCTTCTAGGATATAAGATGGAAGTTCTCATGCGAGTTTAGGAATGAGTTTTTTTCACTTAAAGTTGCCTTAGAAATTAGTTTCTTGAAGATTTGTTTTTTGTTTTTTTAATACAATTTATAAAATGAAGATGTTTGTTTTGTTGTTTTCTTCGAAGGCTTCGGGTCCGTTTGGTTGCACGATTTGATCGGATTCTGTTTTTTGAAAAGCTAAAATCCCAAAATCGTGCAGCCAGACGGGGCGGATTCCGATGGAATCAAAAGCTGGATTCCTTTTAATTTTTCTCTCGAAATCCGTGTTTTTAAAAGTTTAAAAACTGCGATTTTTTGTTAGAATCAATTTTTTGAATTGAAAAGCAACTTTCTCTACCAAACATTAAACTTCTTTTAAATATTGATTCCTGAATTAAAAAAAAAATCCCAAAAAAATCAAGGTCTAAAATCATCTTAAAAAATAGCTTTCTTCTAAAAGTTACTTTTCAATCTGTGTTTTCAAACGAAGCTTTCCTGTTGAATTTGACTCTTGGAAAAGCGAAACTGTTCAAACGCTACCTAAAAGCTGTTTTTTTATATTCAAAAGCTGCAACCGCTTAAAAACACATTGAAACTAAATATTGATAACAAGAAGTTTATTTTTGGCTTTTTGAAAAACATTTTTTTTGTACTAAAAACTAAAACAAAATTTTCAATTAGTCAAGTTTTTTTATCTGTTTGTAAACACATTTGCAATTTTTTATTTTTGTAAAATCCAAAGCCACTTGAAACGTGTTTTCAAACAATGCCTAAGTTTGTTTTTTATAAAAGCATAATTATTCAAACAAGTTTTCAAAAGCTACCTAAACGTACATTGACTACATTGACTTTGATGGTAAAACTCATAATACTAGCCCTTTTTTCATAATCCTCCATTTTAATTTTGGGGAGTTATATACCCACCTCATACAATTAGAAAATCAGCACATGATTAATCATTTTTATGCACCTGAAACCAAAGGAAAACCACCTCTACCGACCACACCCCATTTTGAACCAAGCCCACCCCCTGTACTGTTCGACAAACGTAGTGTTGACCAATGCTACATACGTCACACTTCTAGTGTCAAACTGAAGGGTTACACAAATATTTTTTTATTATAATATCGACACATGTATTGTCGATAAATGTTTAATATGTCGCTAAGCAGAATGTCGATACTAGCAGATTATTGAAAAATAAAAAGAGTTATGCTTTTCAAACTAACATCTTCTTTTTGTTTTTTTTTGTGTTATGTTTTGTACTTTGAAATCCTCGTTGATAAATGATTTTGATTCATTTTCTAATTATTAGTTTGATTTTTCAATAATCTGCTAGTATCGATATTCCGCTTGATAACATATTTTACACATATCAACAATACATGTGTCGATATTATAACAAAAATATATATTTGTGGAACTCTTTATTTCGACACCAGAAATGTCGACGTATGTAATATTGGTCGATACTACGTTTGTCGAACAGTACAGGAGTGGGCTTGGTTCAAAATGAGGTGTGGTCAGTAGGGGTGGTTTTACATAATAGTATTTAGTCGGGGTGGTTTTATAGGTTATAAAAAATTGGTTGGGTGGCTTTCTAATTGGGGTGGTTTTCCACTAAACAGGGGTTTAAATAACCGTCCCCTTTTATTTTTACACAAGACATTGAACAAAATTTGTTCTCTTTTAATAGATGCAACTGAGCTAAGACTGTCAACAGACCGGATACGGAGCGGATATGGTCATATCCGTATCCGTATCCAAAATTTTTTTTTATATCCGTATCCGTATCCGTATCCGACGGATATTTAAAAAGTGTATCCGTATCCGTATCCGAAATTTCGGATACGGATTCAGATAATTATCCGAAATATCCGAAATAAATAAATAAATAATTAAATATAAAATTTTTTATTTAAAGTTTAAAAATTGACTTAAAATTAAAAATTCACAAACACAAGTCCTAACTTTACAACTATTAGAAAGAATAAATAAATAATTAAACATAACAAATTTTCATTTAAAGTTCAAAAATTGACTTAAAATTAAAAATTCACAAACACAAGTCCTAACTTTACAACTATTAGAAAGAATGTGAGCCACTTGATCAAAATCCAATGGTAGATATTAAATACTTATATTAATATTTTTTTAATGCCATCGGATACGGATATTTTTCGGATCGGATAGGGGTATATCCGTATCCGATCCGAAAATTTTCGGATACGGATTATTTTTTCGGATACGGATACGGATTTTTCGGATATCAGATATTTTCTGCATTTTCGGATACGAATTCAGATCGAATGCGGATATTTTTTCGGATAATTGACAGACTTAAACTGAGCATGAAAAGGTTCTATTATCAAACATAAATACCACACATATGTATGAAAAGGTGCAAAACAAGGTGAAGAATTGCAGCTCTGAACTCTGAACTCAGCATGGAAGGATGATGCATCTACCCAAAGTCATTTTATTTTATAACAGAAAGGGACATGCAATAATTTCAAGCATGTGTATACATCAGCAACTTAAAATAATCCTGAAACAAATTCATTGATCAATCAAGAGGTACACTTAGAACAGCAAGTTCATGTCCAATCAAACGAAAATTCATCTCCATGAGGTAGATCATGAGTCTCTTTCTCTGATTCTATTCATTTTTGGGGCCTGTAACTGTATAACTTGGTCATCTGCAGAATTTCTTTGCTTCTGAAAGTAATCCAAACACTTTGATTAAGGTCCCCTCATTAGTCATATATTGTAACACCTGTGAATTTTATCTTATTTATATATTTGATTTAAATATATAAATAAGATATTTAAATTAAAATTAGTGTATTTTGTGTGCTTTTAAGTTTTGGCCCATTTAATGTATCATTATGAGCCCATTTCAATTTACAATTTTAAATACTAATTGTTATGTTGAAATTTTTATATATTTTTTTCTTTTTAGGATCTTCAAGATCTTAAATGGTTACAATCTCATTAACATTGGATCTTAAAAGATTAAGTTTTGAGGTTTTATTGTTATTGATTTTGAGGGACTCAGTTTTGAATCGTGAATTTATTGTAATATGCGTCAGGGACCTATTTGTAATTCGGATAGGAATCTATTTATAATTTGGATAGGGACCTCTATGTAAATATAAATAATATGGGGGTCGTTTTGTTATTTTCGTTAGGTTTAGATATTAGATTTATGGGTGAGATAGGTTGGCGTGAGAGAAAAAAAAAACATTGTGGCCGTGTGTATTCGGCAGAGAGAGAGAGAGAGAGAGAGAGAGGGGTTATGATTTTTGTTGTGGGCTTCATTCTCTGGACCTAGGGTCCATTCGAGGCGAGTAGGCCTATCGATTTATTTCGTGTGAACTTTTGCTTTATAACGTTGAATTCCATATGCCAATCATATTTGTGTGATATTATGTGTTATCCATGCATTTATATTTTGATAAATTTGCATGATTTAGATATTTTCTTCATATTGATCAAATTGCATTTTTGTTGAATGAAGTTGCATGTTAATTCCTTCATCATGTTATTAAAATAGCATGAATTATGTTATTCATGTTTCAATAATTAACATAATACATTGTCTGATGCATATGCTTTCGAAATAATATTTGGATTAAAGATTTTCATTTCGAGACTTTTGAAAAAATTTAGGACTAGTGAAGACAACCTAGTCGTAGGAGATTTTATCAAGATGCATATCATGATATATTTTCTGGATTAAATCCCCCCGTAGTATTTCGCCTTTGGGGAGGAAGGTCTAGGACTCGAAGAGTCCCAAGATCGGTGAGGGGTGTGGTGAAGCATTCCTTACAGCGGCGGATTCCTTTGTTTGGAGTCTGCAGCAACCGGGGCATCCTGTGCTGGTGTTATCGAAGTGATGGCAGCGGCGACCCATCAGCGTCTTCTAGATCCGACGTCTCCTCGAGGGAGCTTTTTGAGCGATTTAGTCGCTTGGGGCTTGGCACACTTGTTTTGGGGAACAGTTCTTCCGATTGAGAACCCTACCCGGTTATATCATTTAAGCTGCATGATTTCTATGACGTGGACAAAGGATTGGGTCACGTGATTGCATTAAAATATATTTTTTATTAAGCTCATGAATTTAAATTAATTTATTAAAGAAAATTCTTGTTTTTAATATTATTATTATTATATATATAAATATATGATTTTATCATTTGACTCTCATGATTTTTCTGATGTGGGCCAAGGATTGGGCCACGTGTATATTAAAATATATTTTTTTAAAAGTTCATGATTTTAAATTGATTTAATAAAATAAAAGATTTATTAAATGAAGTTAATTTTCATAAAACCTTATTTTTATATGTAACTGTCATATGAGGTAATTTGTCAGTGGGCTTATTCATTGAGTTAATTGCTCACCCTATTCGATATGGGTTGGTTGTTTCATAACCAGATATTGCGTATTTTGAGGATTAAGATGAAGTTTGAAATTTTCGCATCTTTCAGAAATTTCTTCGACGTAGCGGTTCGAGGATAAATTATAGTTGCGATCAACTATTTAGGTTTATGTAGTTTAGATGGCTCTCACATGGGTGGTTTAGTATGTCTTTTCATTCTAGTATTTTGTTTATGTCAAACTCTGATATTTTGTAAGACCGTTAGTGGTTTGTAACTTTTGGATATTGTTTTTTTATGTTTTATCACTTCCAATTTTTATTATATTAGTATTATTTTAAAAAAAAGGCTGTAAATTTTTGCATCTTTCAGAAATTGCTCTGAGGTAGCAGTTCGAGAGTAAATTATAGTTACGACTGACTATTTATGTTTGTTTAGTTTAGATGGCTCCTACATGGGTAGTTTGTTATGTATTTTCTTTTTAGTATCTTGTCTTCGCAAAAACTATGATATATTGTAAAGTCATTGATGATTTAAAACCATTTGTATTATTTATTTTATTATTATCGGTTTTATTATATTTATGTTATATTGATATCATATAAAAAAAAGGAGCTGCAAAATTGTGACGCATGGCCCAGGCCCAAGAGTCCCAAGAGGCCCATGGATTGGGTGAGGGTGAGGGTGTTTAGTCTCACATCACCTAATGGGAGGAGATAGTCTGTGCTTATATGTGAGCACATCTTTTACACACCAAAACGCGTTTTAAACCCGTGAGCCCATTAGGGGCAAAGCGGATAATTTCTTGCTGTGTAAGCCTGGGGCGTTACAATTGGTATCAGAGCCTGTCCATTACACGATGGTGGGTGTGGGTGGCCCCAGACGAGGACGTGTGGCCTATTAGGGGGGGTGATTGTGACGCCTGGCCCAGGCCCAAGAGTCCCAAGAGGCCCATGAATTGGGTGAGGGTGAGGGTGTTTAGTCCCACATCGCCTAATGGGAGGAGATAGTTTGTGCTTATATGTGAGCACAGCTCTTACACACCAAGACGCGTTTTAAACCCGTGAGCCCATTAGGGGCAAAGCGGACAATTTCTTGTTGTGTAAGCCTGGGGCGTTACATATATGGACCTTTTTCATATGTTCAAAATATTATCTTTCGAGCGTGTTACACTTTGTCCTAACAGTTCATATACCTCCATGGTCGTGCAACGAGGTATATATCTTCTTAGGTGAGGTACATACCTTTTTAAAAAAATTTACATTTATTAAAAATAAGTCCATTCAATTCGTTGTTGAGTGATATATACTTTTCATCAAAACATATATATCAAAACCAAAACATGTACTTACTGTCCCCAACATTATTCTATCTTTCAGAGTAACTCTGTGTCCCATGTATGATGTGCATTTTAAACATAACATACTTATGTATTTTAGTTCCACAGGCGTTGTTATACTCACACTTTTATAGTCATCCATGCAGATGTCATGTCATCGAACATTGTATATACTATATTATGTCATTATATATACTCTAATATCATGTTCAATTTTATAAAAATTCAACACGTGCATTTGAGAATGATTGAGCAGAACATTTTCTAGTTCCACCCATAAATTTTGAAATCGGAGAATTAGAGATCACTGTTAGTGAAGCAGAAACTCATTGAATGGTGTGGATGCAGTTTCTCTCGACTGCTCATTGAACTGATCAAATAGGTTTTCAAAACTACTGAGTTATAACATTGACATGTTTCACACCCTTTGTACTTGACACCTTTGAATCTAGATAACGAACAATGTTAACTCTCTTACAATGTTTCATGTTATTTCTCTTGGTCCTCTGCTGCTACCAAACTCTTGATTGAGGAATATCCATTTTTTCACATGAGTTATTATTGGAAAAGTTTACATCCAGTCATTCTTATGATCACTTTTAACATATTTCAATTTTTTTTTGAAGTATGTAAATATCTAGTGAAATATATGCTTCACAAAAATAAAGAAAATATTTTTGCATTTTCATAATATAATATAGGATAATGTTATCAGATTCTATATTTGTACCAGTTTTTAATACAATCGATTTCAAGTCATAGCATAGGCACAAGCCTACGTTAGTCAACACAATTTTTAATTAAACAGACATCATAAGAGCCAACTAATTAAGTCACTCCATTGAACAGTGGAAATGTACCCACACACCATTTGCTTAATAATACCAACAAAAAAAAAAAAAAAAAACACATATAAATTTAATTTGAACATCACAAATTCCATAAATATCGACGGTCAACCTGTCAACATTCCTGTATAATAATCGACAATTGGTATGTCGACCTTTATTTAATAAATTCGACAGTCACTTTATCCACCTTTCTTTACAATCTTCGACAGTCTCTTTGTCAACTTTTTTTTACAAACATTGACAACAATTTTGTCAACATTCTTTTATAACTTTTGACAGTTGGTCTATCGATCTGGAAGGGATTGTTCGATCTTTGTAGTGTCAAACCGAATATTTTTTTAAAAGAAAACTTGAGACACATTTGACCATATTCAACATTCAATGTAGGCCTGTTAATGGGTCGTGGGTCGACCCGGACCCGACCCGATAAAAGGCGTAAATACCTGACCTGAAGGACCCGACAATCAAAACGGGTCGGGTTTGGGTCCATCCCGACCTGATCTTATACCCATTGGACTCGATTGACCCAACCCAAATATTATGTGATTTTTTTTATTTATGATTCAACCTAGCACTCATGATTCAATCAAACATTTATAACTAAATATTGAATAATCATTTAAAATTTTAAACATTTGAAATATTTTTACAACCTTTTGGCTTCACGTAAAAGTATAATAATCAAAACTGTATTTCAAATGTGTCTTCATAAAACATTTAAAAATCAAAATATTGAAGAACTATTTATAATACGCTAGATTCTATTAAAAAGAATAAAAAATGAAGCTATTGTAGGTCCTTGAAAAGTTCTTCAACCTCTCTTTGTCTGGTTGGACTTGTTAATGGGTCGACCCGACCTGACCCGAGACCTGATATGGACCTGACCTGAAGGACCCGACAATCAAACGGGACCCAGACCCGTTGACCGACCTAATGTATATCAAAATATCAACACATTTACATCACATTCAACATTCAATGAACATTACAATCACCACATGACTACTAATAAAAATACTTGAACCAGAAAAGCAACAACCAATTCTTTCAACCTCTTTGCATTTGCATGTAAAGCTATTGCGGAAAATCAAAACCAGCATACTCTAATCTAAAACAAAAATCCCACGTTAAATATATATATTTTTTAAAACTCCATATATCTCAAAATCCTCACTCCTTGAGTTTTGCTATAATCTTACAACTAAATAACCATACCCATTACCCAATTCTCACAAAGCCATAAACAATTGATGATTTTACTTTACATTTAATGTTGAATGTGGTCAAATGTGTCTTAAATTTTCTTTTGAAAAAATATTTAGTTCGACATTGTTAAGGTTGAAGGTTGTAAAAGAAAGTTGACAGAGATTCTGTCGAAGATTGTAAAAGAAGGTTGACAGAGTTGCTGTCGAAGTCTTTAAAAAAAAAGTTGATAGGAAAACTTTCGAATGTTGTAAAGGAAGATTGATATGGTGATTGTCGAAATTGTTAAATAAAGGTTGACATACCTATTGTCCATTGTTTTAAAGAAAGGTTGACATACCTATTGTCCATTGTTTTAAAGAAAGGTTGACATGTTGACTGTCGAATGGTTGGTGGAATCAGTGATGTTCAAATTAAATTTATAAATTATTTTTTTGTTGGTGTTATTAGACAAATTGTTGGTGGCAGTAGACGTGCCCATGTAGTAATACTAGAGGTATAAAGCGGGTCATGCAGGTGTCGGCCTGGCTCTAATGAAAATGGGCTAATGGGCTAGCAAGCTATGCCGGATTGACCTGTTAATTTTGACAGGCCGTGCCGTGCTGTGTCTAACCTGCCGGGCCAACCCATGATTTTTTAAAAAAATATTATTTTATTTTAAACTTTATTTTTTTAATATTATACACTTAAAAATATATAAATGTATTATATAAACATATACACACACACACTAATTTCTCTATTTAATTTTAAAATTGGGACAACTATTTGTAATGTATCTCGATTATTTTTTATATCAAACAAGAATAAATTATTCCCCTATTCATTTATTTCTATAATTATTTTTTATCTAATCACTTATCATCTTGTTAGACCGGATACAAGTTCACTCATTAATTTGCCCTCTTCTTTTTCTCATTCAAAACCACACAGTTTTCCTCTAGTTTTAAGCTACCCTCTCAATTTATCTTGGAATTCAACATCATTATCAAGCCTTGTCATCTGATGTCGATGCATAAAAATATCAAATTCGAGACATAAATACAGCTATGACTATTCGGTGTACCTTAACTTCCAAATCTAATTTCCTCTTTATAGTGTGAATAAATTTGCAACCACAAAGACTAATTGAGTGATACATAGTACGTTAACATTCAATGAGTGGCACGTGGTCCATTCTGCAACAAGTAAGATTGATGACCTCATGAGTTCCCAAAGTTGTCAATAAATATGAAAAACAACGTTAAAAAGCCACGCCTAGGTTACGGCAAATTTAAATAGAATCATAATAGCTAATATCAATTCACAAGTGAAAAAAACGTGCAAAATAAATAAAATGAATTTAAGGGACATTACTTCCAAATATTGTTTAATCTTTTATTTTTATGATATATCTCTCAAACTTTTTAACTCCTACATTAGCATCTATGATTTTTTTTTTCTCTAGGTCTTCTTCCCAAATGTCATTCTTTATGTGCATATTATGTAATAATTTACATGTATGTGAAACAGCTTGATAGGTCTTGGGTTTACTAAGTTTTACATTAATAATGCACATATCCATCTGTAAAGTCTTAACCTTGACTATATACATATCTATCTGTAAAGTCAATCATTGGGGGTCCCTCCGATATATATATATATATATATATATATATATATATATATATATATATATATATATATATATATATATATATATGGTCGCGATTACGTGCGGTGTGCGGTCGGTGCGGTTTACGACGTGGGCCGTTCGATCGCGGGTCCATCGCATCCAACGGTCGACGTGAATCGCACCCGACCGTCCGATGCGATGGACCCGTGATCGACGGCCCGTGATCGCGCACCGCACCGACCGTAAACCGCATGTAATCGGCTCCCATATATATATATATATATATATATATATATATATATATATATATATAAACTGAGTTTTCAGATTTAGCGATTAAGTTTTTTAAAGTAGTATGACTTTTAATTTAATCAAAATGCACCATGCATTTATTTTTCCATTTATCTCCTACCAACCCACCACCTAACCAAATCCAACACAATGCTTAAGCAAATCCAATCGAATGGTTTAATTTTATTTTTGCACAACGACCCCACATATAGCAGGATGCTTGGAGACAGAAGATTGGATACCATCCTAATATTTAAATATTCTTTTATTTTATCCCAAGTCTCTGTTCTCATAATGCTCTTTTTTTTCCCTTAAGAAATTTTTTTTTTGGTACATTGACATCTTCTTAGACAATTTACATTGTCGTATTTTTAGGGAATAAGTCAAAAGAACCTTGACTATATACATATGCTTCGTGTTTATTCTTTACATTATTTATACAAAGATCAAAACTCTTAATGAACTGTTGCAAAATTTGACGAATGACATTGTCTTTCATCATTCTCGTGTGCCTCATGATCCTTTCATGCTGAGTGTATTTTGCCCAAGCTTCTGACACTTGCACCGCATCGCAAGACACCTTCGAAAATACACCTTCGTGTTTTTTATTTTTAAGTTCACATAAACCATATAATTTAGTGATCGATCTCTCAATTCTTCATATTTTGGTTTTAGTCCCCAAATTTAAAGGATATATTCCTTTTAAGTCCATCGGAGGGACCTATTCCTAAATTATTTGATTTTTTTTAGTCCCTCTCAGGATCTAAAAAGAAACATATCCTTTAATTCTGGAGACTAAAACCAAAATACGAAGAAGTGAAGGATCAATAACTAAATCCTATGGTTTATGGGGACTTAAAAATAAAAAAACCCTTTATTCTAATGTTTATTCTCTTGTCACACTAATTAAGAAGTTGTGCAAGACATGTACCAAAAAAAAAAAAAAAACCCGCATGTCCTGCGTCTTCTAGATTCTACATTCCAATGTAGCCAGGCTATTCACATGACCAACAAGGTCACCATGTACATAAGGTAACATAATTTTTAAGCAGCGAGGATACACTTCTTTTTCTTTCAATATTTTTTTTACCCCCAATTTCAGTCCCACATGCGTCAGAAAGAAGAAAAAAACACAAGACCATATATTCACATTAACAAAGTATATGCTTCGATAAAAACTTTTCATGTTTTTTCATAAATGCATCCATATAATTTGTTAAAACATATACGTTATTTTTTTTTATTATAAAAGCTAATATCTCATGAGATGAAGTATACTATTTTAAAAAAATTCAAAATACGTGTAGACTAAAATTGAAGCTGAAAAAAAGATTGTACACTTGCACGTAACATTATCCATTTTTAAAACCATCTCTATGAATGTGCCAAATGTGTGAAGAAGAAGAGCATGTCTGCTAAGCAACCACTGAACCACCAACCCACGTATCATAGCATACCTGTGCAGAGTGAAACTTTAAAGTTCCATGGCCTAATAGTGAAAAAAACATTTTCTCCTGGGGGCTTCGGTTTTGAAATATCAAGATACAGATAAAAAATTTGTTAACAACTTTGTAGAGTATTAGTTCTAGTGGATTATGATCCACAATTTATTGTGTACACATGTTGGTCTATTATGTCGTTTGGATTCGTGTTTGAACCGATTTTGCTGGTCAAACACTAAACGCAAATTCAAATGGTTTTTCTAAATGCTGTGTTTCTCGCGTTTTTCGTGCCTAAAAATCTGCTGAAATAAAACATTTTGAAAATAAAAATATTAGATTCAATCTTTTTTACAGTCAAAGACACAGACCACACATGTTTTTATTTTTTTTTAAAGAGCAAATATTGTTCAATGATGTGCATGTTTTGATATATAAAAAAGTGTATATATATAGCTTCATTGGATTTCTAGCTGTGCATATAAGACTATATTTCGGATTGTAAAAATGACCGAGTGTAATAATGACCTTTAAAAAACTAGTTAAATTTTTCAACATCTCTTTTTTTTCCACCACGCCTCCAAATAGTATGTAAGACTCTCCAAATACTGTTATTTAAACGGACATTAGTTCCAAATATTTTTTAATAATTTATTTTTATTAAGATCTCTCAACTTTTTAACTCTTACATTAGCATCTATGATTTTTTTTCTAGGTCTTCTTCCCAAATGTCATTCTTACTTGCATATTATGTAATAATGTACATGAATGTGAATGACAAAATACAGATTTAACAACTTACATAGACGCATAACAATGGATATGATTAACATAAGAAGTATGAGATTTTAGATTTAGCAATTAACTATTTTAAGCTTTTTTAAATTAGTATGACTTTTAATTTAATAAATGCACCATGCATTTTTTTTCTTCTTTCATTTATCTCCTACCAACCCACCACCAAACCAAATCCAATCAAATGGTTTAATTTTATTTTTAATGCTTCAAATCAAATGAACCGAAATCGGTTAGTATTGAAGTTATTTTTAATTTTGAAATCTATTCACTTTATGCTTTTATTTTTTAAATAAATTCAAATATGAATTAAAGTAGAAAAAACGAGCATAATGACACATAACACAGTATCATCATGCACAACGATCCCACATATAGCAGGATATGCTTGGAGACGGAATTAAGATTGGATACCATCCTAACATTTAAATATTCTTTTGTTTTATCCTAAACACTTTTAAAAAATAAGATTTTAAATAAAGTGATTTAAATAAACTTAATTCCTAGGAAACATATTTTTTACTTTAAAAAAAATATTTTGTATTAAAAACTGTAAGTAACTTTTTAATTAAGTCTACTTTTTGGGATGCATTTGATATTATGTTTGTGATTTTAGTTTCCAAACGCCCCCAAGTCTCAGTTCTCGTAATGTTTTTTCCCCTTTAAAAATCTTTATTGTTGGCTAGTTTGGCAAGTGTGAGATTTGATGATTTATTATAAAAAGCCATTCAATTTTGTCACTATTCACATTGATTAAAATTAACACAAAAAGTGAGAATAAATGTTATTTTAACTTTAAAATGAAACATAAAATCATTATTTTTATTTTAAAATCAAGACAACTATTCAAATTTTATTCTGATGATGCTTCTTTTTTTAACAAACATAATAAGTTGTTTTCCTCTACTTATTACTCTACCCCAATATTTTTAAAAAAAATTGATACCTTATGGTTATACTTATTTTCTTATTCCCCGTTTGGATAGTGGAATTGAGTTATTCTAGATAGATAACTATACTAGTATAGATAACAAATTTACATGAATAAGAGATTTTCTGTTTGGTAGTGCTTTTTTTATTCTCATTGAAAAACGTAAGAATAAAGGTTGAGTTGTTTGGTTGATAAAGAATAAAATATATATAAAGTGTAAAAACGTTGATTTGACATGTGTGCTCTTTGATGTATAAGAGGTGTTGATAGGTGATTTGATGTGATAAGGTATAAAAAGTTGATTTAACATGTGGGTCCATGGAAATAGATAAAGTGAGTATAACATATCCTAGGGGTTACTTAGAATTGTTATACTCTCTTATACTCGTTTAAACTGGCTTAGTAATACCAAGTTATACCCTGCATACAAACATTCATTTTTCATATTCATTCTTATACCACCTTTATACTACTCTTATACTCATTTATTCCGTTACCCAAACGGGGGTTATGGTATATGAGAAGAAGAAGAAGAAGAAGAAAATAGATATAGCGATAAGGTACAAAAACTTTTTTATATAAAAAAAGTATAGGGATAGAGTGATAAGTGGAGGAAAACAACTAATCTATGTATGTTATAAGAAAAACATAATTAGAATAAAATTTGGATAGTAGCCATAGCATAGTAGTTTATGGCTTACTTGTGTTAAGAGTAAATTTTTATTCGAATCTTGACGCTGACGTACCCACTTGTTTATTGACAAAAATTCAAAAACAATTTTCTGTAGGACCGGGGTAAACAGGAAATCTTCTTAGGTCCCCAGCAATGTTTTAAAACCCGACCCAACCGGGTCAGTTGAATTGGTTAAACATTTACCTACTTTGAATTTAGGTTTGATTTATTCTTAAAATCCATTGATATAAAAAAAGCCGGTAAAACTCAATCAATCCACCGATTGAACCGATGATTTTTTTGATCTGGCACGAGTTGATTAAATCGATCGGTTCTTTCTTCATAGAAATTGTTATGAATTACTAGATAGAATATGAAATCTAATAAAAATTTTATATTTTATATACTAAAATCTTTTATGATGTTAATAAAAATTATATGCAAAGTTTTTCTAAATTATTTCATATTTTTATCTAGTGTTGATAATATATTATATTGTAATTATATCACGGTTCAAATCCGGTTAACACGACAGTTGAGCCAGTGACCCTTAATCCAGTGATTTTTCTGGTTCATTGAATAGTTCGATTTTTAAAACATTGGTATTTGACCATAACACAATGTTTCAGGGCTTACCTGTGTTAAGGGTAGATTTTAGGTTCGAGTTTTAATGCTGATTTACTCACATGCTTATTGACATAGATTTCAAAGAATTTTCTGTAGAATCAGAGCAAACAAAAAACTTTCCCAGTTTTTCCATAAAGTTAGCCACGGGAGGTCCCTCGGATGTGAAAAAAAAAATTATCTTCTTATTCTAATGTTTGTTCACTTGTCAAACTAATTAAGAAGTTGTGCAAGATATCCATCATTCAATAAAATTGTCCTGCGTGTCGACTAGGTTCTACATGCCAATAAAATCTAATAATTTTTAAAAAGTGATGATACAATTTGTTTTTTTTTTAAGCTCTAATTTCAGTTCTATATGTGTCAAAAAGAAAAACATCAGACCATATATTCACATTAACAAAATATATGCTTCAATAGAAATTTTTTACATTATAAATGCATATATACAATTCATTGAAACATATACTTTATTTATTTATTTTTATAAAAGCTTACATCATTAGATGAGTAGACTATTTTTAAAAAACTCAAAATACGTGTAGATTTGAATTAAGACTGAAAAAGAAATTGTACATTTACACGTAACATTTAATATTTTTAAAACCATCTCACACTCAAACCATCTCTCTGAGTGTGACAAATGTGTAAAGAGCATGTGTACTAAAAGCAACTGCTGAACCACCAACCAAGCATCATAAAAGTTACGTGGCCTAATAGTGAATGGGCATTTTCTCATTTCGAATTTGAAATATCTAGATACAAATAAAAAAAAAAGTTAGTAATTTTATAGAGTATTAGTTCTAATGGATTTTGATCCACAATTTATCGTGGACACATGCTGGTCTATTGTACTATTTGGATCCGTGTTTGGCCAAATTCTACTGTTCAAACGCCAAACGCAAATTCAAATAGTTTTTCCTAAATGTTGTGTTTCTCGCGTTTCTTGTGTCTAAAAATCAGTTGAAATGATGCCTTTAAAAAAAATGTTATATTCAATCTTTTTTACAATTCAACATCCACACCACACATGTTTTCATTTTTTTTTAAATGACAAATATCGTTTAATGATGTACATGCTTTGATAAAAAGTGTATGTAACTCCATTTCAAATAAAAAGAACATATTTTTAATAAGTGTAAAAAAAAATTTAACGATGTATAGCTTCATTGGATTTTTAACAATGGATATAAGACTCCATTTTGGACTATAAAAATGACCGAGTATAATAACGCTCTTTATAAAATTAGTTAGATTTTTCAAAATCTCTTTTCCTCCACCACCACCACGCTTCCAAATAGTATTTAAAACTCTCTAGTAACACGGAGTCCAGATTCTATCAGGTCTGGTACTATCAAGACTATTAATATTGAACAACACAACATATAAATCGAACTACATAGGGAATGATACTATATCGAACAATTGATTGTGCGATTCGATTCATAGACTGTGTAGTTTGATTAATAGGATGTACAGTTTGATACTAATGGTAACCCGCATGATTTGATCCGGACCCTATAACACTGTATGGTAAGAATTGTATTCCCACTTACAAGACCTTTGGATTAAAAAATTTTTTTTTTTTACTGAAGTCGAACAAAAGAAAATACAAAATGTGTTACATTCCATTTTGGGGGGGGGGGGGGGGGGGGGGGGGGGGGGAGGAATTAGAAAATACTAAACCACAGAGGGGGTTATACTAAAAAAACACATTCCATTTTAAAAAGGGGGGAGAAAAGAGCATGGATTTGAGCGCCGCCCCCATTGAAGCTCATTCACCACCAAAATCCAAAAGGATGAACATGAGCTCCAATGGCGGCCAATACAGAGTCAAAGACCCAGACTTCAACCCCGGCGCGCCTCCTCCGTTCGGCCTGGCCGAGATACGGGCGGCGATACCGAAGCACTGCTGGGTGAAGGACCCATGGAGATCCATGTCCTACGTCATCCGTGACGTCACCGCCGTCGCAGCCTTGGCCGCCGTAGCTGCCTATCTGAACAACTGGGTCGTTTGGTTTCTCTATTGGGTCTGTCAGGGAACCATGTTTTGGGCGCTCTTTGTTCTTGGCCATGACTGGTGGGCCTCAAAAAATCACTTTTTTGAAACTGTTCTATTGCTAAAAATCATGTTTTGATTGTTCTGTTTTTGTGGGTGGCAGTGGTCATGGGAGCTTCTCAAACAACCCAACTCTGAATACTGTGGTTGGGCATTTCTTGCATTCATTCATACTTGTTCCTTATAATGGCTGGTTTGTAGTTTACTCTGTCACTCACTCTCTCTTTATGTATGTTATTATGTCTTTATAATGGTGAAATTTTGAATCTTGACAATGTAGGAGGATTAGTCATAGAACCCATCACCAGAACCACGGGCACGTCGAAAACGACGAGTCCTGGCACCCGGTTAGTACTTCTCTTTTGAAGTTTTTATCATAATTCAATGTCTTTATGTGGATTTCATCGATTTTCGAGGCTTCGTGCAGTTGCCGGAGAGGATTTACAATAATATGGGATCATTTACCAAGAAAGTCCGGTTCACCGTGCCCTTTCCCATGCTCGCATTCCCAGTCTATCTGGTAAGTCTCGATTCAACAAAGTCTAATTTTTTTTAGCACATCAAATTGTAATCTTGAATTAAGTGGTGATTTTGGGGGGATACAGTGGAGGAGGAGTCCGGGGAAGAAGGGTTCGCATTTCCATCCGGAGAGTGACTTGTTCGTTCCTCGTGAGAAGAACGCGGTGATCACGTCCACTGTCTGCTGGTCTGCCATGGCAGCCTTGCTTGCTGGACTGGTTTGTGTGATGGGCCCTGTTCAGATGCTTAAATTATACTTTATTCCTTACTCGGTAGGTTCTTTAGCCTCTCTTTGTTCATGTTCTTCATCTTCACCAGCCATTCTTTGCTAAATTTACCTTGTTTTGAATTAAACACTAGATATTTGTGATGTGGTTGGATTGTGTCACATACTTGCATCACCATGGTCATGAGGACAAGCTGCCTTGGTACCGCGGCAAGGTGTGCCTTTAATTCTTCAAATTACAAGCAGAAATCGCATTAATGTATAGTACTAATCAAATTTTGCTACACAGGAATGGAATTATCTACGTGGGGCGTTGACGACGCTTGATCGTGACTATGGATGGATCAATAACGTCCACCACGACATTGGAACACATGTTATACATCACTTGTTTCCTCAGATACCACACTACAACTTAAGGGAAGCTGTAAGTAACAACTCATTGTTTCAATTTCTTGTTGGTATAACATGTATTTCAATTGAAGCATAATATGTGCGTAAACACATTGGCCTTTCAGACAAAGGCAGCTAGGCCAGTGCTTGACAAATACTACAGGGAGCCTCAGAGATCAGGACCACTGCCATTTCACCTATTTGGAGATCTGATGAGGAGTATGAGATATGACCATTATGTTGATGACAATGGAGATGTGTTGTATTATCAGACTGACCCACAATTGTTTGGTGGTTCTGCAAAGAAGTTCATCTGAACTTTAGTGAATGCTTTGAGGGGACTCAGACTCTTCATTTTCAATTGAATCCTAATAGTGATATACAACGTGGGGCTTTGTTTTGGCCCTCATAGTTTGATTGGGGGAATGCCTTTGATGAGAAGTATCAGAGGATTATTTGTATTCCATTAAGCTGGAAAGAAAAAAAAAAATTAGATACCCCTGTTTCTTATGTCTTTTTGTATCTTTGCTTTGTTCTGCTCTGACTAACTATTGGTAGATATACACTTTTAGGGCCCGTTTGGGGTGTGACATAAGATTATTTAGATAACAATCCATGCTGAATAAGTAAATTTTTGTTTGGTTGTCTTTTCTGTTATTTTCATTGGAAAACGTAAAATTGATCTTTTTGTTGTTTGGTTCACCTTGAATAAAATAAGGATAAGTGGTAAATAAGAGATGAATAAGAGTTTATGACTTTTTAAATGACAATTATACCCCTGTATAAATTATTTGTGTTTGGAAATAAGTATAAGAGATATGAGTGTGATATGATAGATGTGACAGTTTTTGGAATGTGTGCAGAGAGTGTTAGGTGAGATAAATGTTTTAAAATGACAGATAAGAGTATTTTTATCCATTGACATAGATAAGCTCTGATAAACAATTCCACCATTTTCTTAGAATAGTTATCAGGCTTTATCCTAGCTTATTCAGACATAACTATCAAGGTTTATTCTTGTCAAACAAACAGCTGTTTGGGGCTTATTCTACTGTATTCTCCCCTATCCACCCTTTATTCTTCACCCCAAACGGGGGGTTAGGGTGGTCTATAATTTATTTATACAAATAGATTAAGATATCCTTTTTATGTCAATTTATAAACATATCTCATTAATACTCTTATACATAGATCCTAAAACATGTCACATCTGTCATAGCTCTCATAAACACAAACAACTAATATTACAATAGAATTGTCATTTAAAAAGTTATAAATTTTTATTTACTCTCATCTTTACTCATCTCGTATCTTCAACGTAAATGAGACAGTTAAAAGATGACTAATACATTTACAAATAAGAACAACAAAATAGGCAATAAACCAAAACACTTTTGTTCTGTAAAGATTGTTGTTTGTTATGTGTAGCTGTCTATGGTGAATAGCTTTATGGTAGTTCTCAAGGGAGCATTAAGTTTACCCAGAAGGCCCAGAAATGCATAACTTCTGAGATTGTATGCATTTCTTTTGCATAAAGTTCCAACAGTCTCAATTTTAACCATAATATTCACTCTAAATGCATATATCTTCTAAATAAAAGTACATTAATACCATATACATTAATTGGAAGGTATATCATATATGGTTTAGATTTAGGTCACATACTCTCATTTGTGTGATGACCCAACATATTGATAATGTGATGATTTGAGTGAGGGACATTCTCCCATGATTTTTATTTCTTCATGAAAGTTTTTAAAACATCTCTTATGACTTGATCCAACCATACCCAGACAACCCATGCAGAATTGCAAACCCATCTTGTCCCCCCTCACTAAATCACTCAAATGGTAGACTCCTACTCAAACCATGTTAGCCACTTCGATAAATTTCAACCCTCTATGTGATGATCACTTGCTTTCATGAGCTGCTTGTGTTTATAATTTAACCAGTAACATTTCTTGCTGTGTTATTCAGAGAATTGCAGCACTGTCATCTGTAAAGTGGAGCCTGTCACCTGAATGGCCTGTCTTTGTTTTGTCTCCTCCATCACTCAAGCTTTGATGGTTCTTATGTTAGTTCTTTGAACAAGGGTTTTCAAAATCACTGAAATGAAGAACACCATGTGAGCTGCTTTATTAAAAATAAAAATAAAAAGGACTTTGGGATTTGGGTGTATAAAGAGCATCCAAAGACAAGATAATTTCATTTCCCAACATGAACAGAGGGACCATAACTTTATATAGAGCATAGCATGTTGGGACGGATGCAGCTCAAATTGTGAAATTATTAATAATAAAAATAATAAATAATAATAATACAGAGCATAGCAACTATAATAAACTCATATGAACCATTAATCTATCAAGATGTATACGAAAACTAACTAATTTCCACTTTTTTAATGCATGCTTAACGCAAAGCAACTCTTTATATATATATATATATATATATATATATATATATAAATTACAAATAGCTCTTTATACAAGTAAAATTTAAGAAAATGCCTTGTCAAAAAAATATTTAGAATATAATGAACTTTAGATAGTAAATGACAACTCCTCTTTGAAAATCGGTCCCTATGTGGAAATTTCACGTAGATACATTAAAAAATTCAACCCTTGAAAATACTTGTTATGAATTATAAAGTCTCATTATATATATTAAAAAAATATATCTTTACAAATGGTATGCATTTCATGTGCACTAATCCATAAATAAAAGTAAGACATTTGGATGAAAATAAAGAGAAACCCCAAAACGCAAACATTAAAGAAAAAGAAAAAGCAGAAGGAAAAGAAAAAGTGAAGAAGGTGTGCGTGCGCGGGCGCGTGTGTATTGTGTAATAATTTTATAACTTACATAGGATTACATATCAGACCCTTGTTTGGTTAGAGAATAAGGTCTGAAAAAAGTGAGAATTAATTGGAATAATTTCAAAATGAGTGTTTGGAAGACTGTAATAAATGTACAATTGTATACTAAAAATAACTGATATAAAATAATACATAATTTTCAATCAATTTTTAAAATTAAGTTATTTCACTCCACATCTATTAATTGGTTCAGAATCTATGTTTCTCTGGTGCAATATGGTTATCTTTCAGAGTTTAATGGGTTGTTAAAACAATCTAGGAAAAAATATCTCTGACCAGTGCAGTGTTGTGTGTGTTTAAAATATTTACCAAGTTTTTAAAGTTTTATACTTTCTCATTGTCAGCCACTTTAATGACAAGTTTCACGTGCGTCACGTGATTTCTGTACCAAATGTTATGAACCTTTCAAAATGAGATCTTCAGAATAATCTGGTGTGTGTGTTTTTTACAATTTGTTATTTAATATAACACTAGTATCAGACCTACCCACTTTACCATGATTTTATGTATTTGTACTTTCTTAGTCTGTTGGTGTCACGTGCAAACATGTCAAATTATATTAATTTCCATTTGAAATTGTGGGGGGGGGGGGACCAAGGTGGTCCTTGTTTCATAATCTTGTGTCTCAATCTTTATTCTGATAAATAATGTTTGTGTAAGGGTGTTTTTGTGCGTAAATTTAAAGAAAAAATAAAAAACAGTTTAGGGAATTTGAATCAAAGAAAAATGAGTGAAAATTAAAATATTTTCATTTTAACCAAGTTTCATAATATTTATGTATGTGGTGGAAAGTGATAAAATCATTTTTCATAATTTATCTCAAATTCTTACTTTTCACATTTATTAATAAAACAAAATAGAGAAAGGGAAAGTGATGAAATTTTTATTTTTTTATTTGTTACAAACACTATATTTTTATATGTTTAAAAAAAATTTATTTTTCAGATGGCACAAACATGTCCCCAATGAAAAATAAGATCTTGAGAGCTGTTTAAACATGAAATCTAATTGAGCTTATTTTTTTGTCATAGAAAGGCCCTCAAAGGGCTACAAATTAAGTCCAACTTTTTTAACTATTTTGGTCACCATGGGCCAAAATATGAGGTATTTATTTCGTTAAATAAATATACATTTTATCATTTAAATGAATATATGCATCTACTATTTTGCAACATTGATGGTGCCTCAAAGGGCAACCCAAGGCCCTCCGGGAGCGGGTGGTCTCAATGAGCTCTTTCTTATTGGTTTTATATGTAAAATCAAATGCAATACAAACATGTTTGCTGAATTTTATGCCCTTTATTGGGGGCTGAAGGACTGGTTCGAATCTCATCATCACTTTAATGGCCCTATGTGAATTGAATCTGATTCCCTATGTCGACATCAACTTGGTGTGAGAACTTACCATCTATAGACAAGGACGCGTCATTCCTCCCGAGTCTTTAGGATGCCAGCCAAGCTACAGTAACCCTCTTTTGAATTTTAAAATATTTCCTTAATACACCTCTAATCAGTTATGTAAATCCCTATGATCAAGGGATTGAATATTTGTGTATATCACCATAAATACAACCTCTATGCACATGCAATTGTGTGTGCACGTATTGTCTATTTTTCTCCATCCACTTTGTTCTTACATGGTATTAAGAGCTAAGGTTCAGTAAATTTTTATTTTTTTTTTGCTTCTCATCTCCATTCGAAGCTGCTATGTCTTCTTCCTGTTCATGCAAATGACGGATCCATCCACTGTTGCTAGTGCTGGGCGTTCCTCCCTACCAACAGTGAAAGTCATTCTGCAGGAGGTTGCTAAATTATTGGAGACGAACTACTTGCTCTGGAAGGCGCAAGCCCTCCCTGTACTTCGTTGCCATCGTCTTCTCGGGTTTGTCACCGGCGATATCAAATGTTGTGAAGGTTATGAAGACCATGATGACGATATTGCTTGGACACGGCTTGATCAGATGGTCCTTGCTTAGATCAATAGCTCTGTTTTGGAGAAGGTGTTACCATAAGTGATAACTTCGCCCACTGCGGCTGTTGCATGGAGTCGTCTTGAGACTTTGTATGGGCTACAGACTCATGCATGCATCCACCATTTGAAGGTCGAGTTGCGCTCGTTGAAGAAGGGCGCTCTCACTATTTCTGAATATGTTCAGAAAGCCAAGAACTTGGCGATGTCGCTAGCTAGTGTCAGCAAGCCCGTTGAGGATGAGGATCTTATTATCTCACTGACAGAAGGACCCGGACCTGATTATAGTCCTCTAATTGCCTCCCTTCATATTTCTCGTGCTGATATCTCATTAGAAGAGGCGATTGCTCACATCTCTGACTTCGAGTTTCGTCTACAACGAGAGCATTCTCTCCCGGATATTCCCTCCGCCTTGTATTCTGTTAAATCTAGTGGCACGAATGGTCGTGATCGCAGTGACTACGGTGGTGGATATCGTGGACAGCAGTCCCACAATCATGGTGGTCATGGTGGTGGCCACGTTGTGATTAACCACTTTATCAAGGTGGCTCCTCCAAGCAAGGCCAAGGCTGGGCTCCGGTTGGTCATGCACGAGGCTGTGGGTGGCATGGCGGTCACGGTGGCTATGCTCTGTATCCTTGAAATTCTGATGCTGATGATGCCGCAATTACTTGCCACAAATGCGGGGTTCCTCACCATATTGCTCCTAATTGTCGTGCCCTAGCCAAAATTAAGAAAGCGTTCGCTACGATGCAACTCAATGATTCCAATGATTCTGATTGGTATTTAGACATGAGAGCCACCAATCATGTTACTACCAATGCCTCTCCGCTTGAAGGTATATCCCCTTATTCTGGTCTTGATAAAATCATGGTTGGTGATGGTGTTACTCTATCTATTTCTCATACTGGTTCTTTATCTATTCCTTATACGTGGCTATCTCTTCGTGATGTGCTTCTTGTGCCCTCTATTAAGAACAATTTAATTAGTATGCGAAAATTTCTTCCAGATAATGCTTGCTATTGTATTCTCTATGATTGGGGTTTTCTTGTAAAGACTTGGTGACGAACAAGACATTGCTTAAAGGGCCTTGTAAGGGCAATCTCTATCCACTTCGGCTGCGTGGTGGCTCTGTCTCATAACCTGTAGGATTTTTTTTGAATAAAGTACACTGCGACATTTGACATGCTAGATTGGGACATCCTTATCATCATGTATTGAAAAGTTTGTATCCCCTTTTAAATTGCACAAAGAGAGCTACTAAGAAGATTTGTGCTAGTTGCAAATTAGGGAAAGCATCAAGTCTACATTTTGATAGACGTGAAACTTATTCTCCTATTTTATTGCATACATTACATATGGATGTGTGGGGCCCTGCTCCTGTTATTTCTCTTGATGGATATCGTTTTTATTTAATTGTGGTTGATAAGTGCTCGCAATTTTTATGGTATTTTCCTCTTAAGCGTAAATCTGATGTAACAGACATATTACCAGTATTTTTTACTCTCGTCGAGAAACAGTTTTCCATTTCAATCAAGATTGTTCAATTAGATGGCGGTGGTGAATTCACATGTGGTGCGCTTAAAACTCTCTTTAATGCTAAGGGAATTATTCATCAACTTTCTTGCCTGGTACACCTTAACAAAATGGCATCGTTGAGAGAAAACATCGTCATATTGTTGAAACTAGCCTTACAATGATGGCGCATGCATTTTTGCCTAAATATTTATGGAATTATGTATTTGCTGTAGCCATCTTTCTAATTAACAGATTGACCACTTGGTCTCTTCAAGGACTCACCCTTTCAAGTTCTCAATGGCCATGCTCCTCATTATACCATCTTGAGAGTTCTAGGATGTGCTTGTGTAACACCCCAGGCTTACACAGCAAGAAATTGTCCGCTTTGCCCCTAATGGGCTCACGGGTTTAAAACGCGTCTTGGTGTGTAAGAGCTGTGCTCACATATAAGCACAGACTATCTCCTCCCATTAGGCGATGTTGGACCCTCACCCAATCCACGGGCCTCTTGGGACTCTTGGGCCTGGGCCAGGCATCACAATCACCCCCCTAATAGGCCACACGTCCTCGTGTGGGGCCACCCACACCCACCATCGCGTAATGGTCAGGCTCTGATACTAATTGTAACGCCCCAGGCTTACACAACAAGAAATTGTCCACTTTGCCCCTAATGGGCTCACGGGTTTAAAACGCGTCTTGATGTGTAAGAGCTGTGCTCACATATAAGCACAGACTATCTCCTCCCATTAGACGATGTGGGACTAAACACTCTCACCCTCACCCAATCCATGGGCCTCTTGGGACTCTTGGGCATGGGCCAGGCATCACAGCTTGCTTTCCTTATTTGAAGTCATTTGAACGAACTAAATTGACCTTCAAATCTGCTCGTTGTGTTTTTCTTGGGTATAGCTGCAGTCACAAATGATACTTGTGCTTGGACCCCAATCATGGAAAAATTTATGTGTCCCGTCATGTACAATTTGATGAGGAGCCCTTGCCCTTTGCCGTTGCCTCCACAACTGCTACTCCTACTGTTAGCCAGGCAGAAGAATTTCAACTCCGCTCTATTCCAAAGTTTTCGCCATCATCTATTGTGCACACTCCGTCCTCTAGCCCGACTGCTCCCTCTTCGGACCAACAACCTCACTCTCACATCTCATCGGCAGCCATCGTCTCGCCACTTGCTCAGCCTATTGCTCATACTAATACCTTCAGTGCCCCGATCATCTCTACTCATCCTATGGTTACAGAAACAAGGGACGGGACCCGAAAGCCCGGGTTAGTGCCACTAAACATCCTATGCCTATGGCTCTCATGACGCTTGATTCTCTTTCTGTAGAGCCACGCACATACAGCAGGCCTCAAAAGACCCACATTGGGTTCAAGCTATGCATGATGGATATGTCGCCCTTCTCCGAAATAAGACTTGAAAGTTGGTGCCTCGACAACCCAATATGAACGTTGTTGGCTGTAAGTGGGTATTCAAAATCAAACAACTGGCAGATGGGTCTATTGAACGCTACAAAGCTCGTCTTGTGGCCAAGGGGTTTAATAAAAAAGTAGGTATTGCTTTTCATGAGACATTTAGTCCAGTGGTCAAACTGGTTCTATTCGCCTTATTTTATCTCTGTATGGATTGGCCACTTAAACAGTTGGATGTTAAAAATGATTTCCTTCATGGTGAGCTTGAAGAAGAGGTTTATTTGGAGCATCTCCCAGGATTTATTCATTCTGTCTTTCCTCATCATGTTTATCGCTTGCAGAAAGCTCTATATGGGCTTAAGCAAGCTCCACGGGCCTGGTATAATAAGTTTACCACTCACCTTAAAAATTCAGGTTTTCAACCGTGTGTTTATGATACTTCTCTTTTTATCTGGTGCATGGGAGATTTAATTATTTTATTATTGATGTATGTGAAAGATATTTTCTGACTGGCAATAGTTCTCGAGCATTGCACAATATCATGAGGCACTTGTCTGTGACATTTGATATGAAGGACTTAGGGGGTCTTCATTATTTCCTGGTCATGCAAGTTGACCGTACAACCACTTCACTCACTTTATGTCAGACGCGTTATGCAATACAGTTGCTTGACAGATTTGGTCTTACTGGTGTTAAACCAGTCACTACAACTTTAACTGTCGGATGCCAGTTGTCCCTTGTGGATGGTGAACCCCTTGCCAATCCATCTGAGTATCGACAAATGGTGGGCTCTTTACAATATCTTACTTTAACTAGGCTTGATCTTGCCTTTGCAGTAAATCATGTGTGCCAATTTATGCATAAGCCTTGTTCCAATCATCTTGCTGCTGTCAAGCGTATTTTTAGATACATGAAGGGTACTCTCTATGAAGGGCTTACATTTTTTAAGTCTCCCACTTTATCATTGCAAGCTTTCTCTGATGCAGATTGGGCTGGTTGTCCTGATAGTTGTCTCTCTACTTCTGGATATGCTGTTTATGTAGGAGCAAACCTTGTTTCATGGAGGGCTCATAAGCAATCTACAGTGTCTCGTTCGAGCACTGAAGTGGAATATCGGGCTTTGACATCTACAGTTGTTGAGATTTTGTGGTTTCTCAATCTCCTAGCTGAACATAGCTTTAAGTCGAAGGGGCTACCATCTATTGCGTGTGACAACATATCTACCATCAACTTATTCAAAAATCCTGTTTTACACAATCGCTCCAAACATATTGACATTGATACCCATTTTATCAGGGAGCACGTTGCACGTGGGCATGTCCAGCTTTGTCATATTCCTGGGACTCATCAGGTGGCTGATATTTTCACTAAATCTCTCCCTGGTCCTCGATTTCAATTTTCTCAAGAACAAGCTTCATGTTCGTGGTTATCCTCCATGAACTTGAGGGGGGATGTGAGAACTTACCATCTATAGACGAGGACACGTCATTCCTCCAGAGTCTTTAGGATGTCAGCCAAGCTACAGCAACCCTCTTTTGAATTTTAAAATATTTCCTTAATACACCTCTAATCAGTTATGTAAATCCCTATGATCAAGGGATTGAATATTTGTGTATTTCACCATAAATACAACCTCTATGCACATGCAATTGTGTGTGCGTGTATTGTTTATTTTCCTCCATCCACTTTGTTCTTACACTTGGGCTAGAATTAAGCATCTTATCCATCACATCCAATCTAAGCTTAAATTATTATCCCTTTGGCATATTTCCCATATCTTTTTTTGAGAAAAATATAATAATTTTCTATTCCCATTATAAGAAAGAACATAGCAGAGTGAGATGAGAAGAGTAGAAGAATAAGAAAGTATAACAATAATAAAAAGAAAATGCATACACTCATGGTGCCAAGTACTGTAGTCTGTATCAACCCAATAGTACCCGCCGATGGTAGGTAGAAAAGACTTTGACCTTTTCCCCGTAGGACTCAACTATTCAGTGATACGGAATGCAATTTCGTTTATGTAAATGTTTGAGACCCCGCACATGCAAGTGCCCCAATTTCTGATGCTTTGGATCATCGTCTCTCACAAGTTCTCGAAATTGAAGGTTCTTTTCTCGAAGATAACATATCTCCCATGCTCCCACCGAAATAACCGAGAGCCACGCCCGCTCCGCTTTGAGAGAGGGAAATAGGGTGGCTGACAAACTTGCCAACCTTGGTCTTCTTGAACTCGCCGAAGCTGTATGGAACTCACCCCTAGCCGGCCCCCATTGTTCCATTCTTAAATGATGATGCTAATGAAGTACCCCAGTTTAGGTTTTTCAAAAGCTCTTCATACTTTTCACCTTGCATTCATTGGCATCCATTTGCTTTTGGTTGACTCTTTTGCATGGCATCATGTGTTTGTCCTGGATTGTGGGGTAAGAGATGTGGTTCTCACTTCTCACCTCTCACCTCTCTCAAGGAGAACATGGTACCCCCTTCCATGATTGGTGCTATTTGGTGCTTCTTTAATTCTCTTGGCAGGTTTTTACAATTAATAGTCACAATGGAGTTCACTTGATGTATTTTTGTTTTCCCTTGTGTATTTGGTTCTCATAGGCTATCAGGGATATATACAGGCTTTAATGGGCACTTTGGGCCCAAGTGTATCTTGCTCTTTCTTGGTAATTAATCTCTCTTTATATCAATAAAAATTTAATCTTACATAGCAAAAAAAAAATCATTATAATATATATATATATTTGAAATGTACATACTTCACAAAATAAAGTATATAACTTTTAAAAATGTCAAAACATATAGTTTTTTTCCAGCTCTAATTACAGTCTCATATGAGTTGATAGAAAATCATTGGAACATATATTTACTAACAAAGTATATATTTCGATAAAAAATTTCATAATTTATACATTCATACAATTTATTGGAGTATATGTTTCATATTTTTATAAATGCATATACCTTATTAGATGAAGTATACTATTTTAAAAAAAAATAAAATACGTGTAGACTCGAATTTGAGCTCTTATACGTAATATTAATTTTGATACAAAATCATACTTTTCAAATTGGTTTTCAAATAGGCCCATTAAGAAAAAATGAGAAGAGCGCCAATATATTTAGTCCATTTTTGCAGCCCCATACATTATGATGACATAGTATATATTACACTATCATAGTGCATGAGATTCTATCATAGTGTATGGTACAAAAAGTTTTGTCATACTTTCAACGTGAAAAAAAAATACATTAATTTATCTCAGTATATATTTCATTTCATTTAACCGCATATGCTTCAATACGAGAGTACATGATTTAACAAAAAAAAATGGTGTGAACTATAATTGAGACTGTAAAAGAAGTTGATGTGTCATTATTTTCCAACTGAGAAAGACTAGTTCCGGGGAGTAGGCATGTCAACGGGTCGGGTCCAGACCCGGGCCCGACCCGATTACATATGTAATATACCCGATCCGATTTGGACCCGACCCGATTTAGACCCGATCCGATGGACCCGAACATACAAACGGGTCGGGTCCGGGTCCACCCCGCCCCGGCCCGTTGGACCCGAGACCCGACAGTTTTATTAATATACACTCATATATTACAAGAATATTAGTATTAGTTGACCCATAATTTTATTTTTTATTTATCAAGTTACAAGTATAAGTGTTTATTGTTTACTTTGTGACACAAATAACTATGAGATCTCCCTTTTAATTTATTGTTATATTATTTAGACTTATGTTTACTTTGAATGTTGTTTAGTAATTCATTAACTTCTTTTGAATTGTACAAAAGTATGTTCAAAAATAATATTAGAATATCAGTTTAGAAAGTTCAATAATAATTAATGCTTTATTACAAATTTTTTCTAATAGAATGATAAGACAAACAAATTCATAAGTTTTAAATTTTTTTGTTTTTATTAACTTTCCTCGGGTCGGGTCCGGACCCGACCCGACCCGAGACTAGATGGGTCCGGGTCCGGGTCTGGGTCCACATGTTCAGGACCAGCCGGGTTCTGTCACGGGTCAGGTCTGGGTTCACCCGACCCGGACTCGACCTGTTGACAGACCTACCAGGGAGGCACAAGAAACAACATGTAGGAACTAAATCCAGGCCCAATGGCCCCATAAGCCCATCTCGGGAAAAGGTGATAGTGGGCCCTCGCAAAACTAAGGAAAGAGCATTGGAGACCAGTTTGGATCTCCTGTGCCCTATGGTAGCCACTTATTTGTTGTCATGTAAGGAGTATAAGCATATTAAAAAAATAAATATAATTTTTTTTATAGTAAGTGTCTATTAACAAAAAGAAACAAAAATTTGCAGTGCCTACGTGTTCCATTACTACTTGCTGCCATAAAGTACCTCTACAGTTTTACTTTACCAAAGGGGATCCGAACTCGTTGTTGCCCCTTTTGTATTTAAAAAAATGATCCATTAGTTAGCTGTACACTCAACGTTAGAACGATATTTAATGCACTATCACATCGTATAAAAATTAATAAAAAAAACTTAAAAAAATATATTATTGTACTTTAGTGTATACTTTATCTTTAATAACAATATGTACTTTAATAGATGAATGTATATTTTTGTAAAACAACCGGTGAGGAGGACGGGACGAACTGAACATATCATTTTTCAAAGGAAAAAAAAGAAAAATGTTACACGGATCCCCATTTCCAATCCCTGATGCATTCCTCACTTTTTTAATTTATAAAAAATATTATATATCATCTAATAATACATGAACTTTTGTTTTAAAAAATGTATATATACTTAATTAAATGTATAAATTCATCCATAGAATGTGTAAAAAAATTCTAACAATGCAGGGCTATAAATAGGAGCTATAATATGGGCTAGGTGTAACATCGCTCATCCCAACAACAAAGCAACAAATTAAAAACAAAAAGTGTACAATGCAATTTGAGTGTTGATATCTAGTCCATTTGCACCCTCGTCTGCAACATGGTGGTGGTCCCAACAGTCAACTATCACTCCACTTAAGTAGTGCATATTCAAAAAATTATTTATTTAAAAAAAAAAAATAGGTACAAATTTTCCTTCATATATAATTTATTTTCATAATAGTATATGTTTTTGTAGATGGGTATATACTTTAAAAAAAAAGCAAAACCATTGGGACTGTAGAGATGTAAGATAAGGCTACAAAAGAGAGAAATTTTCCATGCAATTTTGGGTGACTCAATGGGCCTAAGTCCACGTTATTCTCATCTCAATTTGGTAATCAAATCCATTCTCTCTTTCAAGGCTGACAAATGAAATTTGAAGTCTTCATCATTGTTTTAAGTCCAAAAAGTGGACTTGTTATTGATCACAGTGATCCGAAACATATTCCAGAGGTGTAAATAGAGGCATCATTTTCATTAAAACTAATAAAAATTGTTACATACAATGCTATGTTTCAGCCCTAATTCTAGTCCTTTTCAACTTTTCCTCTTCCAAACCATTTACAACCTTTCTGGACTGGATTTTATGGGCTTTTGATCCACTGATTGTTCCAGGGCCCGTGTGGTCCAAAGTTTGTGGAAAATGATACGTATAGCCGTCAATGCAGCCCTAATTTTAATTCACACTGGTTTTTTTTTTAATTTATACTCTTTCATTAAAGTATATGAAAAAAAATCATACTCTCTCATTGAAGTATATGTAGTTATATAAAATGAAGTATATACTGAAATGTATTAATGTATTTTTTTTTACGTGACAAAAATGATAAAAAATTTTATGTCATACATTTTGATAAAACCGCATATATTATGATTAAGTCTGTCAATTATCCGAAAAAATATCCGTATCCGATCCGAATCCATATCCGAAAATGCAGAAAATATCTGATATCCAAAAATCTGTATCCGTATCCGAACCAAATTATCCGTATCCGAAACTTTTATGATCGGATCGGATCGGATATAGCTTATATTCGATCCGAACAATATCCGTATCCGAACTGTTATTTTATTTATATCTATTAGAATTAGTTTCAATCATTCGATGAAAATCCAATGGCTCATGATATAACCATGTTGGATATTTGTTTAACAATATTATGATTTATGTTTTTATGTCTTTGGTGGATACCTATTTAACTTTATTAGGACTTAAGATTTTATAAATTTTTTATATTTTAATCTGGGTTGGATATTTCGGATATTATCCGAATTAGTATTCGGATTTTTGGATCGGATACGGATATGTATTTTAGAATATCTGTCGGATATCGGATACGAATATTTTTTTCGGATATCCAATTCGGATACGAATACGGATATGGGAATATCCGATCCGTATCCGTCCGATTGACATGCCTAATTATGATAGTGCAGTATATACTATGTTATTATACTGTATAAGACTACAAAATGGGCTACAAAACACATTGTGTATCTCAAGTTTTTATTATTAATAAACAGTTGTTTGTCCCATCCTATGTTAGAGACATATAAGTAGGTCTGCCAATGGGTCGTGGGTCGACTCAGACCCAATCTGAACCCGACCAGATAAATGGCATAAAATATCAGACCCGAAGGATCCGAGACCCGATATGGATCCGACTCGAAGGACCCGATCATATAAATGGGGTAGGTCTGGGTCTACCCCGACCCGATCCCATGGACCCGTTGGACCCGATAACAAGTAATAAATAGAAAAATGCTATACTGAGTTACATTCACCAATCAAAACTCAGACTTCACATGTAATAACTAATATCCACTGCCCAACCCAAGCCAACTGAAATATGCACTACCCAACCTTTTTTTTTATGACCCAACCCAAATATCCACCGCCCACTGAAGCCCACCAATCCACCATATAAATATCCATTTAACCCACCCAAACCCAAATGACCCATGCCCACTATATCCCCACCCAAATCTAAAACCCTAACAAAACATTACGTTCGGCCTCCTCTGATCCTCTCTTTCTCGACACCGCAACAAAGAAACCCTAACAAATCCTAACATTACATTCGGCCTCCTCTCTCTCAAGTCTCAACCGCGACGCTGATCTGAGCCATTCTCCCTCTCTCAAGTCTCGACCCCCGATACCCGATGCATGCCATCTCCATCTCTTGAGTCTCATTCTCCCTCTCTCGAGTCTAGACCCGACACAGGCCATCTCCCCCCAATGCCGTTTGTCTGCCGCATCCCATATACCCAATTGGATTATTATATTCATCCATGCCTTTATAGATGACCGACCTACATTTTTTTTTCTTGCTTCCATCTCTTGTTCTGGATTTAGTGCATTGTTTTTATTTTAATCCGATTTGATTTTTTTTATTCATTTATGTCTTTATAGATGGTCGAACTACACTATTTTTTCTTGCTTTGATATCTTCCTCTGGATTTACTGCAGTGTTCCTGGGTCAACCCGGACCATCCTGGACTCGATCCGTTGACATGCCTACTTATAACCCCCAATATGACCGTTGAACTAATTATTATTGGATTTTTATCAAATTTCATATACCTCTGTTTTTCAACATTAAACAATTTTTCATGCACTTTATTATTATTGTATAAATATATGCTCGACTGAGGGACTTATAGAACTGATTGCATGAATGAATGGTATCAGCACCCATGCATTTATATCCAAGGTTCCGTTGATACTCATACAAGGGGGGGCGCAAATTTAAAAAAAAATAACTCATTTATTCTTAAAGTATAATAATACATTTAGTCTATTAGGAAAAGTAAAATAATACATTTAGCCTCACATGCAATCTCATCTACAATTCCCAACTGTTTTTATTTTTTAAGTATATTAAAATGGTACATTTAGCATTGTGTGCATGTAATCTCACGTGCAATTCTCAACTATTATGAATTTTTTTTCCTTAAAATATATGTTTTAAATAATTAACTACACATTATTGTAAAATGTAAAATATATACTTAGATAAATCAATATATATATATATTTTAAAAAAATAAAAATAAAAAACAAATATAAATTTTCATCTACCGTATTATTGGAGTGTGTGGACAGCTAGAAAATCGCTTTTAAACGGTAAATAAGGCTGCAAAGCCTTTGAATGTTTCATTGCCCCAAAATAATGGACTAGTTTGGGCACGAATTTGTCCTCAAACCTGCCTAACCAGGTCCGAACAATGCCTAACCATATGAATGTCCTTTATCAATGTTTAATAAATTATACTAAATCAGATATTCATAATTCTAAAAAATTCCCAAAAAGGATGACAGAACAAAGCCGTCCTCTACTTCTTTATTTAATTAACAACGTAATATATGTCCTCAATAAATGCCAACGACCAAAGCACCTGTAAAAGCAGTGCTGTCCAAACAATATTTATAATTTTTTTAGTATAAAATAATCACCATTGCATATCATGATGACACATCTAATTATTAGATTATAAAGAACCACCTAACACTAACACTAGGCCCGTTTGTTTTGAGTATAAGTCCGTGGATAACTCCGGATAAGAATATTAATATGTTTATACCCCCCGTTTGGGGTGAAGAATAAAGGGTGAATAGGAGAGAATATAGTAGAATAAGCCCCAAACAGCTGTTTGTTTGACAAGAATAAACCTTGATAGTTATGTCTGGATAAGCTAGGATAAGGCCTGATAACTATTCTAAGAAAATGGTGGAATTGCTTATCAGGGCTTATCTATGCCAATGGATAAAAATACCCTTATCTGTCATTTCAAAATATTTATCTCACCTAACACTCTCTGCACACATTTCAAAAACTGTCACATCTATCATATCACACTCATATCTCTTATATTTATTCTCAAACACAAATAATTTATGCAGGGGTATAATTGTCATTTAAAAAGTCATAAACTCTTATCCATCTCTTATCTAACACTTATTTTTATTTTATTCAAGGTGAACCAAACAACAAAAATATCAATTTTACGTTTCCCAATGAGAATAACAGAAAAAACAACCAAACAAAAATTTACTTATTCAGCATGGATTGTTATCTATCCCAGTATAACTATCAAGGGCAAATAATCTTATGTCTCACCCCAAACGGGCCCATAAAGTATATCAGAATAAACTGGTATATGGATTTCAATCAAACCCTAGAATTAAAGTTATCATAGATTATTTCACCCAAAGAATATGTGGGTCCACTGTCAAATCAACTGTCATCATCTCTTTAAATCACCGTTGGAGAAATATCATCTCTTGAGTAAGATTCTCAATCCTCCTAATCAACGATTCGTAATCCCACTCTCTCATTCTCAATTCCCCTTTTAATATTGGGTTAAAGGCATCCAAGTCCTCGTAAAAATGGATAATCCCATGTAAGTCCTTATTAAAGTTGGGACAGACGTACAAGTCCTTGAAAACTTACAAAAACCCATATACATCCCTGGTTTCAACAAAAATTAATCTTAACACAATCTACCATACTTAACTTTAACATATAACCATGAAATGATCAAATTATTCTTAAATTTTTAACCATTTTCAATCACTACCTCAATGGAAATGAAGAAACATAAAAAATCTTACAAGGAGAATATGATCTTTGCATGGATTAATTTGTTTTTATGATTATTTTGGGAGACTATAATGTATATATAATTACATTGTGATAAAATATTCTGTTAAATTTGAATGAAATTTTAATCAGATGATGATAATTAGGTTTTGTGAGATTTCAGAGACATATGTGTCTGCCCCAACTTTCACAAGTACTTATTTGGGATTATCTATGTTTGTGGGGATGTAAATGTCTTTAACCCTTTAATATTTATCTAAATAACTTATTGACTTAGATTGAGATTCTCAATCACAATCCATATACTCAATACTCTTATCCAAACAACCATTTAGATAGCGATAAAAAAATACTTCAGATAGAAATCGAATTGGAAGACATAATCCCAAAACTTCATTTTTTTTAACTTATAAATATTGTTGAGAATGATTATGTTGAGATGCATATAATGATTTGAGCGAGAGAGACAGCAGAGTTAGGTCGAATGGCATTAATGTGGTGCTTTTCTCAGGATGATGATCAAGTCCACCAAAGTGAATCAATTTCTACTTTGTCTTGCCATATTAACTGAATTATCATATAGTAGTTAATAGAATTCCTACATGACACATTTGACTATCGACTAATGGTTTTGTTTAGATAAATTTAGTATAATGGTGTCACATGTCATTAATACTTTATATATTTAAGATTAATGGACCACAATCAAAGAAAAATGATCAAATAACAAAAGAAACTTTATCAATTCTACAATTCAAACTCAAGTACAATCACAAAGTGATATCATTCCTATGGGAAAAAAAATTACACTAAATTAATCAGAAATACTTGATCGACATCTAGATCTAACACAGGTAACAAGGGATACCAGGTTGACCTCCACCAATCATTGAGAACTCTCACAAGAGGATATGATGCTTGAAAGGAATTGAAATGAATCTTTGATTTTTTATGTTTGTTTGACTATTTCGGGTTTAAAAAAAAAATTCACATGTACCTTTTTTGAATTTTTTTTATTTAGCCAAGCTATTCTTTGCAGATGTTATTTATAGATTCTCAATGTTCCCTCATATTTTTGTATTTGAGAACTTAAAAATAGAAAGGGGGGCGCTGGGGGGAAATATAAAAAACAAAGGGTAAGATAGATTCTGATGTTTTATGTGTGTTTGGATTATGATATTTTATGTGTGCTTGATGATTGAATTTCTTAAACTTGTTCCCTCATGCCTATTTGATTTTGAGGGTTCAAAAAAATATTCATTAGGTATCTTTTGATTTTTTTTTTATATTTAGACAAGTTGTTCCTTATGATTTTTGCATATAATATTTATAGATTCTCTTCTTCCCTCGTATTTTTTGTGATTGAGAAACCAAAATTGTGTGTGTGTGGGTGGGGGGGGGGGGGGGGGGGGGGGGTCACAGACAAAGGGTAAGCTAGATTATGATATATTATGTGTTTGATGAAGTGAATTTTTTTTTCAAAGATGAACTTGTTCCCTGTTGTCTCAATGATCGGTTAGAAGCTTAAAATTGTAATTTTTGTATTCACCATATTATATAAACATGTTAAAATTAAACAGACTAATAAGCACATTTTTTTCAATACTTATAGTTGAGAATTTGGAAAAGGAAATATTTACTGATTAAAAAATCATATTATTTTCTCGTTATGTTTTTATGTTGATTTTTCAGAGATGGTTCGATGTAAAAGATTCATAATTTTAGAAAATGAATAACAAGCAAACATAAAAGACCCCGTAGCTTCTAAATAATCAAACAAAAAAAAATAAAATAAAAGATTCACTTTAAATATATCTTTCAATAGATGAATAACCCCTCCTCTTTGGCCTTCAACAAACCATTGTTTGTCTTTTTTTTCAACTCACGTCTACCTAGTTGTTGTTATTTTATTTTATTTTTATTTTGTTGTTTTGCTTCTTTAAAGAACAAAAGGTCGAGTGTACTGTCGACCCCCGTATTTTTTTTCATATCCTTTAGCATTTTGTGGATGAAAATACCCTTAAAATTTTTTTTAGAAAAACTACGGGGTTGTTTGGCTAGAGGAATAGGGAAGAAATAGGTGGGAATAGAGGAGAATAAGGAAAAAAAAAAGTATTTGGGTAGAGGGAATAAAAATGTATAGTTATGTAGAATTAGATGAGAACAAACTGATATTTGTATTCCAAGTCTCTCATGGAATTGTGTTATTCCTCCACTGGTATAAGGAGACCCACATATCAAATCAGATGTCATCACATCAAATCACTTGTCATCACCTCTTATACATCAATGGGGCCCACATGTTAAGTCAACTTTTTATACTTTATTCGCATTTAATTCCTCATCAACCAAACACTCCAACTTTTATTATTACATTTCCTAACGAGAACAACTAAAAACACAATCAAACATAAAATCATTTATTCTATAGATAAAGTCAACAATTTCTAGAATAGATATAAACCCTAAAATAACTTATACCCCTATCCAAACGGACCCATAAGTGTTAATTGCTAAGAATGTTCCAAGCAAAATCGAGACATCCTTAGCGGATTTTTTTTCCAAACTCTCACATGTTTGAGTTGATGGGGGTGTGGCTCTTCTACAAAGAATAACTTTAAATATACCTTTCAATAGATGAATAGCCCTTCCCTTGTGGCCATCAAACTCCTTTTTGATTTTTTACCCTTTTTTTTAACTCACATGTCTACCTACGGTTTGTCTTTCTTCCTTTCTTTTTTTATTCTTCTTTTAGGGTCTGTTTGGGGTGTGACATAAGATTATTTGTCCTTGATAGCTATACTGGGATAGATAACAATCCATGCTGAATAAGTAAATTTTTGTTTGGTTGTCTTTTATGTTATTCTCATTGGGAAACGTAAAATTGATGTTTTTGTTGTTTGGTTCACCTTGAATAAAATAAGGATAAGTGATAGATAAGAGATGGATAAGAGTTTATGACTTTTTAAATGACAATTATACCCCTGCATAAATTATTTGTGTTTCGGAATAAGTATAAGAGATATGAGTGTGATATGATAGATGTGACAGTTTTTGGAATGTGTGCAGAGAGTGTTAGGTGAGATAAATATTTTAAAATGACAGATAAGGATACTTTTATCCATAGGCATAGATAAGCCCTGATAAGCAATTCCACCATTTTCTTAGAATAGTTATCAGACCTTATCCTAGCTTATCCAGACATAACTATCAAAGTTTATTCTTGTCAAACAAATAGCTGTTTAGAGCTTATTCTACTGTATTCTCTCCTATCCGCCCTTTATTCTTCACCCCAAACGGGGGGTTAAGGAACAGAATGTGTAAAGTAAGAGGAGATGAAGCTGTGAAGATCGAGTAGACTGTGGACCCAATATTTTTTTTAATGCCTTTAGTATTTCAATTTTAGCATGATTTAATGAGAATTAAAACCATTCATTCAAGCGTCTAATTAAAATTCAAATGTCCTTATATCCCCAGACAAATCTAATGTCTCCAATAAGCATGGCCCCAGCTTTTCATAAAACCAAACTTTTCATTGGTGAGTCCAAATTAAAATTGTTTTTTAAACTGCATTTTCAAAAAGAATTGTTTGCCAGTAAGGGTACAGCTCCTAGATGATGTAGAATTATTTAGAGCAAGGATGAGTGATTTTTCACATAAATCTTGAGAGCATTTTTATTTAAAATGGTTTTATGTCAACTATGTGACATTCTTTAATTAGTCAAAGCATAGATGATATGTGTTTATCACACGGATGATCTAGACTCCCTCCCCTGCCATCATTGTATTAATTAGAATGATGAATGCTTTAGTGTAACGTTGTTGTGCATAGCGGAAGAAAAAATATAATAAATATCGAGATTGAAGAAAATACAAATAATAAGAAGAACACAGATTTAGTGGTTCGGTCTAAGCCTACATTCATGGGGCTGCAAAATAGTATAACATCCACTAATGGAGTTGAGAATTACATATACATTCAAACTTATATGCAAACCTGCATTAGAGTCTCTTCCTAACTATCTCACTCAACCTCCACTCACCCTCTAAATACAAATGTACAAACCAAGCCTAATTTCAAAGTCTCTCTATATGAGATTTTATACAAACAAATTATAATAAACAATTCCCTAAAATATCTCAATAAATCTTATCGCAAAAATATATAGACTTTTTTCAAATAATAATGATTTAGTCAATTAGGTGTCCACCCTAAATGACTTAATCCTGACCATTCAAAATTTTGGTATACCGGATCTGAGACATTTTTTCAACAATCTTCACCTTGGCTCATATCCGATGAATCCGGAATTCCTCAAACCCTTAAGATTTTCCTTGATGTCTTCACCTCGTTCCGTGTCATCCTTGAAGCAAGATCAAGTAAATAGTGTACCATGCAAATGCAAATGTCAATGCAAATTCAAAATGCAAACTCCACTTTATACCAAATGGTTTTCACCAACACGAGTCTTCACATGCAAATGACTCGATCTGCAAATTCCAAATTACAGGGATTTCAGAAACTACTTCCTCCGGACCTCTGCTACCGCCAAATGCAAATGTGAGTCTCTGACTCCAAATTACAGAGATTTTAGGAATTATTCCTCCGGACCTCTGCCACCACCAAATGTCGAATCCGTAGGCCTGGGCTGCCTTTTCATGAATCGACCGCTGAATCAAACATCACGCAGAACTAAATCAATGTCTTGAATCAATAGTCACGTCTCTGAAAATCTGACTTGACCTCCACCTCAAAAATAGAACACTCATAAAACCGATGTATGTGCTCCATGCGCCTTGCACATATGCATGTGTGTCACCACGACCCTCTGCGCACCTATGCCTCATTTACATGTCACTCGTGTATCATAAACTTACACGTCTGTCTTGAACAATCTCGGTTGAAAAACCTTTAAAACAAATCAAATTAAAAAAAAAAGACCAAAACCATACACGTATCTCAGTGTTTGCAAACTGAACCATCTCCAAAAATTCAAATTCCATGCAAATTCATATAAATATTCATATAAATCCCACGCAATCAGGAAAGCTTATCCCACGGCCACAATCTTCCTTTTTTATTTTTTTTAGAAACCATCATTGTCCATTCAATGCCTTCATGCAAATCCCATATGATCAAGGAATATTCATTCAAATATAATCCAATGCCTTCATGCAAATCCCATATGATCAAGGAATATTCATTCAAATATCATTCAATGCCTTCATGCAAATCCCATGTAATAAGGGATTACAAATCCCACTTTCCCACGGTCACAAGTTTCAAAAATTTTTTTTTTTTTTTTTGGTTTTGATGAACATATCCCATCTTAATTCATTATCTCCACCGAGAACGCCATAAACAAATCCCATGCATAATGATCTGTAAATAAATTCCATGCAACAAATCCATGCAAACAAAAATAAAATTTCATACCAAGACAGACAAGGAATATGCCCTACTTCTTTCTTCTTCTTCTTCTTCTGTTTCTTTTTTTTTCTTTCTTTCTTTGCAAATCCGATCCGATGCTGATGTTGCCATTGTTCATACTTCTTCATATCATAATTCTTTAGATCTCGTTCCCCTAGGTCGAATCTGGAGCTCTGATACCACTTATTGTGTATAGCGGAAACAAAAATATAACAAATATCGATATTGAAGAAAACACAAATAATAAGAAGAACACAGATTTACGTTTTTCGGCCCAAACCTACATCAACGGGCTGCTTGCAAACCTCCATTAAAGTCTCTTCCTAACTATCTCACTCAACCTCTAAATACAAATGTGCAAGTCAAACCTAATTTCAAATCTCTCTACATGAGATTTTATACAAACAAATCATAATAAACAAATCCTTAAATCTCTTAATAAATCTCATCACAAAAATAGACTTTTTTCAAATAATGATTTAGTCAATTTAAGTGCCCACCCTAAATGACTTAATCCTGGCCATTCAAAATTTTGGTACACCAGACATTTTTTCAACAAACGTAACACCAATTATACTTTTATCAATCTGTCACTATTGTGAGATGCCTTGCACAAATCTAATCTCAATGACCTGTAGAGAGTGGGGGGGAATTTTTATAAGGGTTTTAATATTTTATATCCTTATTTGTGTAGATTTTTCTTAATAGGATTAGAAGATATTAAATTTTTTGTATAGGTTTGTTTTGAGAGAAAGGAAAGTGATTGTGGAGAAAGATGCTGAAAGAAATATATCATCCTTTAATAATGACTTACTAATAGTGAATCGATTGCTTCTCTCTTTTGTGGCAGTAAGATTGAATTCTAGGCGGCGTCGCTCCGTGATAGAATGAGATGCAGCTATGATAAACACCCCTCCTAAAGAAAGAACTAAACAAAACTTTGATTATGCAGCATCTGGATATTCAGCTACAGCAGGTGTAGGGTTCTAGTGTCATCTGAACATTCAGCAACAGCAGTTACAGGTTCTGTTAACAATTTCAGATTGTTCTTAAACACTTGTCTATGTGCTCTCCATAAGACAAAAAAAAGGCTGTTTGGAGGGATTTTTGCATAATATGATATATACATTTCTATTGTATATTGTACTTACACTTGTCTTTGTGCTCTCCATAGGTCGATGAATTTTTGCATAATATAATTATGATATATATACATTTCACTGGAGTTCATACTGTCATGTTTTATTAAAATACATGTTTTAACATTAAAGCACGTGGGGGACTCTAGGAAAGACTACACATATAATTGTCGCTAACATTATAAAAAAAAAATGGTGGACACCCCACAATTTCAATTTGCACATGAAGAGCTATGTTTGAATGATCAGAAACAGCGTTAATGTTTTAATATAAAATATTTAATAAGCTTATCTGTGATCCTTGGCTTTGATGGGGGGACCCATGATGAATTTGGATGCTTTTGTTGATGTTGCTTTCTTACCAAACAAGACCCACTTCCAAGAAGAATCAGTCTCAGACATTGGTGGGTGGTATTTGCTATTCAAGGTTTTGAGGAACAGAGCACCTGCAGATGCATGAGATCAGCATGGAATTTGAGGACCCTTGATGGTGATACCAACACTGTTTAGCAAATTGGCAGTTGAATTCAAAATCAGAACTATAAAATGTAATTTGACACGTCATAGTCTAGATAGGGCTTTGAACATTCAATCCAAGATTGAAAGACAGAGACCAATAGTATACTATTATATATTGATGTGCGCAGATGATTATTGGCGCTACACAGGGTCGGACGGGGATCAGTATAAAAGGGCATCACATATTTTTTATTCGGTTCTAGGATTTTTATCTTCGGTGTGACCATTGTAAAAATCTCATTGATAGTGAATTGATCTCTCGTGTGCTCCATGGACGTAGGCAAGCCTTGCCGAACCACGTAAATTTTTGTGCATTTGATTTCGATTTGTTTGTTTATTCCTTTGATTGATTGCATCTTAAGATCCAAAATTTGTAACATAAACAACTTACCAAAAAACAAGACCAATAGTAAATTGTTCCCACAGTTTTTGAATGACAAGATACACTAAATTTAGGGTTGCAACTTTGGTCAGGTTCAACCTAAACCCGACGGGTTGAACCAGATTTTATGTGGGTTGGGTTCTAAAAACTAGGTTCATGTTCGGATTGATAAATTTGAGTTGTCTACTATAAGTTTGGGTTGGCATCATATACAACCCGACCCAACCCAAACATGTAGTATACACCTATATGATATTCTAAATGGGTCATGGGCCATTGACACTTGATTTTTTAATCTAAATTTTTACCGTTCGATCACAATTTAATTTTTTTGGTGGACTTAAATTGTTTTAGTGGGTGATTAAAATTTATAAAATATGTGTTTTTTTTTTTTGTTAAAAAATATACCATTTATTTTGGAATTTATTTTGAGTTAGGATTGAAAATCGGGTTTCCCAGTTGGTTCGAGTTACCACGATTTGGGGAAGGATTAGAGTCGTTGGGTTGAAATTCGAATTGGGTCGGGTTAAGATTGAGCACCTTAAACTTCGAGTTAAGATCAATCCCAACCCAACCCGTCTGTGCTGCAGCCCTAACTAAAATAACAATTAAAATGAGTTCCTTAATGGGTTCAACAAGATAGGCTGATTTACGTCTTTAATTTGTTTGTTTTTTTTTTGAAATAGGTAAAAATGCATATAACACTCTCTAAGATTGTGAATATCTATATCCACCCTCATTTTTCTAAAAATCCTTATAACCCCTTGAATTTTATTCTGGTTAAGCATCTACCACCTTGAGTTAAATTGCCATCTATTTTTTAAAAATATTCCCATAATATTCTCTGCTACGACTTGAAAATACATATTTGTATAACCACTTGACATTTTAAAAAAAATTAAAAAGATCATTGCAAATGACAACGATATCCTTGCTTACATAAAACCATCAAATCAGAGTCTTTCTTCCTCCAATGGTCCTATTTTAGACGGTTGGGACTTTTGAAGACTACAGAGGAGAGGATTCAACTTGTTTCGATGAAAAAAAATATTGGTTTGGTTGAAAGAGAAAGGTGGTTTGAGATAAAATAGACAAGATAATATAATAATTTAACAATAAGCGATTAGCTTAACTACACCTCAATTTCAAACTGTTAATGATAGGGGGTAGATCAATTAAAACCATAAAATGGGTTATATGAATTTTCGTAAAAATGTGGGTCGATATGGATATTCACAAATATGTGCACATATAGGAATATCAGCTCTTTCTTTCTTAATTTTCTATCATTTATCCTTTTGATCTTAAGTCTTCCTTCCCCTTGATCTAAAATTTAGAAGTCTCTATCTGATTAGGACATACTTCGGTCTATTCAGTTGGTATCGAACTGCATAGCCAATTGTTGGTTGCAAGTGTCATTATTCTATTAGATAGTAATTGTTACGCCCCGAGGCGACCGTCCCCGAAGCGTTACCAATCGAACAATAATCAAAAGGATCAAATAAGATAACAAGGTTACAGGGAAGTGGTAGCCAATAAAAAGAAATGATGCGGAAGTATAATATATAATTAAGTCTGTAAATCAAAAATATTATTACAGACTCGAATACACAATTACCGTCCTGTGAGAGCCCAAGTCTAGTCCCAATACAACAATATGTGCGACACGCACAATTATTAATACATACACAAAAAAATAGAATTGCTGATAGCCCCACACTTGCCAACCGAAAGCTGAGACACGCCACGCACGAACTACGCTAGAGGGATGCTCCACCTCCACGCCCCACTGTCCCTGGTGGAAAACAACACACGAGGGGTGAGCTACAAGCTCAGTGAGTAGCAAGAATCCAACTCAAGAATAATAATATAACACTAACATATTTTCCTTTCAAGGAAAGATATGGAAGGGAGAACACCGACATATATAAATGTCACGTAGAGTCGTGACCACACATCACCCTCACCCTCACCCCGAAGGGGGAAAACTGTAACAGAAACTAATACCAAGCTACAAAGATTCTCCACATCTAGATAAATACATATCAATCCCTTGCATCATCTGGTAGCCCTCGCCCGGGTAATCCTCATCCTAAGGGTCATCCATGGTCAGTACTCAAGCCTCCTACGATGGTGGCATCATACTATGGGCATTCCCCACGATATGGATTCACCCATGGTCGGTACTCAAGCCTCGTATGTTAGTGACATCATACTCTGAGCATTCCCGACGATATGGCATCACCCGTGGTCGGTACTCCTAGCCTCGTATGATAGTCACATCAAACTCTAGGCATTCCCAACGATATGCATTTATCCGTGATCGGTACTTAAGCCTCGTATGGTAGTGACATCATACTCTAGGCATTCCCGACAATACGGCATCACCCGTGGTCGGTACTTTAAGTCTCGTATGATAGTCACATCATACTCTTGGCAATCCTAACGATATTATGGAACAATGCAGGACAGACTCAACCCCGGGTAGCTTCGACGCACGATGATGTAGGGAAACAGTACTCCACGTTCGCAATATCATCCGGTAGCCCTCTCCCAGGTAGCCCTCTCCATTACAGCCTTCCGGTGGCACGGTGGCACCACGTAGGGTAGCTCCAACGCTGGGTAGCTTCGACGCACGATGATATAGAGAAACAGTACTCCACCCTTGTAATATCATCCGGTAGCCCTCTCCCAGGTAGCCCTCTCCATGACAGCCTTCCGGTGGCACGGTGGCACCACGCATGGTAGCTCCAACGCTGGGTAGCTTCGACGCACGATGATACAGAGACACAGTACTCCACGCTTGTAATATCATCCGGTAGCCCTCTCCCAGGTAGCCCTCTCCCTGGCAGCCTTCCGGTGGCACGGTGGCACCACGCAGGGTAGCTCCAACGCTGGGTAGCTTTGACGCACGATGATATAGAGAAACAGTACTCCACGCTTGTAATATCATCCGGTAGCCCTCTCCCAGGTAGCCCTCTCCCTGGCAGCCTTCCGGTGACACGGTTGCACCACGCAGGGTAGCTCCAACGCTGGGTAGCTTCGACGCACGATGATATAGAGAAACAGTACTCTACGCTTGTAATATCATCCGGTAGCCCTCTCCCAGGTAGCCCTCTCCCTGGCAGCCTTCCGGTGGCACGGTGGCACCATGCAGGGTAGCTCCAACGCTGGGTAGCTTCGACGCGCGATGATATATGGAGGGGTACACCATGCTCGCAAGACGATCCTCCCGAATCAACTACTATCATCTAGCAATTACCAATTGATATACAGAATTCTCTTGAATTCCCGCACAGATGCATCACTTGGATGCAGGGGAAAGAAGCTAAATACTCGCACTCAATTATGACAAGACATGATCATGAAGGCGGGTCATGCACACGCCTAACACAGGTAGGCCTAACATACCATTTTCATAGCTATCGGGTAACAAATACCGAGTAGCTTCTACGCACGACGATATAGGGAAACAGTACTCCACGCTCGCAATATCATCCGATAGCCCTCTCCCAGGTAGCCCTCTCCCTGACGGCCTTCTGGTGGCACGGTGGCACCACGCAGGGTAGCTCCAACACTGGGTAGCTTCGACGCACGATGATATAAGGAGAGGGTACTCCCTGCTCGCATGACGATCCTCCTGGATCAACTACTATCATCTAACTAATACCATTGCTAATGAATTCTTATGAATTCCCACACGGATGCATCTCTCGACGTGGGAAATAAGTCCTTGCACTCAATCAGGATAGGACATGATCCTAAGGCTGTCATACACGCGTCTAACACAGATAGGCCTGACATTCTATCATCATAGCTATCAGATAACAAACATCAATACAACAATGAATTCTCATGAATTTCCATAGAGTTGCATCACTTGGATGCAGGTAAGATAGCTACTATATTTACCCATTAAAACAAGTATGCTCCTGATAAACAATAGATCATAGATATACATGTCCACACAATTAAACATACACACAATTATCACATGAGAGTTCCTATCACAACAAGAGTGCATAGACCACATGTCCAAGGAACCTAGCATTCAAGAATTAACCACACTAAGCATCTACCAACACGAAGGCAATACTACGAAATGACACCTTTAGCATAACATACCCAACATTCCATGCTATATATATAAAAGCTACAAAGTGATAATAGCAATATTATTTGAAAATCAATAATGAGTATAACTATAAAACCCCATGGGTACGCGACGCACAATCACATGCATCGAGCGCTTCCCAAAAGGGGTGGATCGAACTACTCACCAAAAACCCATTCATTGCGAGTTCCGCCAACGAAAGCAAAAGATGGGGAGGAGAAGGGAAGGTGTTGGGCTCACAATGACACCACACACACACCCACCATCTCCTTCACAGCACACCTTCTACTTGGCTGGACCAAAAGGGGAGGACAAAACAGGGGATTAGCTAGAGGAGGAGAGGAAGGAGAAACCATTAATACATCACACACATCTCACCTTGATCAACTTCTTCTTCAAGCACAACCCCTTCCAAACACTCCTTCATCTTCTCCCTCACTTAGGCAAATCCACAAACACTTGGTGGGCAGACCCCCACAAAGGGCTGGACCATGTGAGGGAGCTTGAGAGAGATGGAGAAAGGAAGAATCAACAACAACAACCAACAACCACCATCCAAACATACCTTCTTGGACTCCTTTGTGTGCTCCTTCATCTCCATCACCTCCACTTTCTCCACCCAAAACACACACAAGAGGAGGGGCTGCAACAGCTCAAAAAGAGCCCAAACAGAGGCTGAAGTCGTGCATTTTTGGGGGGTTAAATAAGCAAAGGTCGAGTAAATGACCAAGTCATCCTCGGACTTAAAACCTCTGCGCAACCTTCACTTAAACGGCCATAACTTCCTCAATACAGCTCGGAATTGCGTGATTCCAGTGGCATTGGAAAGATAAGAAGATTATCTACAGCTTTCATGTTTACACCCAGATCAAATAACCTCTCCAGCTATTCCGAACTCTAGGCTAAACATCTTACAGGGCTGCTGCCTGGATTTCTTAACTTCGGGGTATACTCAGAAAATTACCCATAACTTTTAATATACGAATCCAGTTGTTCCAATTCCACTTCTATATGGAAGCTATCTCAAAACTGAACATCTCATAATAAAATCGGATTTTTAGCTTTTCATCTTGAATTTTAACAAAACCAAATCCAAATACCAACTCAAAACTGCATAATTCCAAAAACGTCAGAATGCGACGAAAATTTATAGGTAGGCCAATGCCAGTACCAGGAGAATAGATATGTAGTTAGATTTTGAAATTGAATGCCCAAATTATAAGAATAAATACAATCCAACATTTAACAGCCAAAAAGTGACACAGACATAACAGTAATGCTACTAACTAAATCATGCTTGACTGAATCTAATAGAAGAGTGACACTTGTATCTAACATTTTGTTGTTTAACTCGATATAAACCATACCGGACTTAACGAAGTCAATCCTGATTGGATCGGACTAAAAATTTAGGGGACAAAAAATAAAATATTGTATCTATTCAATTGTCTTTTACAATCCACATTAACTAAATTATATGAGATTATGGTCATGTCATTTTCTGAAGTTCATAATATCTTTGAGGGAAAATTTCATTAAAAAAATTTTATAGGTTGCATTTTGATGTGCAGTTGAAATGCGAGGATTCTTAAAATCACGTGTTTAAAATATAGTTTTTGAATAGCATTATTTTGTTAACTTCTCATTTTTCAACCTGAAAAAACAAAAGGAAGATTGAAAAACTAAAATATGAAAATACATTAAATCTACCCATCTAAAATCCAAAGGGGCCTTAGATTTTCTTATAATCCCACCAATTTGATAGTTATGTGATCCCACCAAACTTTTATGGGTAAAATGCATGAGGACCCTTTGAAGTTTTTGAAACCAACAGAAACACTATCTGAAATTCAAAAATATGTATTTACATCCCATATCATTAGATTTTACATTCAAATGAAACAAAAATACTTTGAAATTACTATTTTACCATTAAATTAATTTTCTAAATATCTCAAAAGTAGTCAGTGAATTAACTTTGGATATGCTTTGTGAATATTAATAATAAAATAATTAATTTTTCAATTACATCTGAATGAAAATTTTTGTGAGAATTAACTAGCGCAATAGTTAGTTAAAATGTGAAAACATGATAATAATTTAATAAAAAGTATAAAACTGTAATTTTGTCTCATCTGAATGAAAAATCTAACGCTAGTGGTGAAGTGCATATTTTTTAACTTCAGGAGGTGTTTTTGGAGGTTTTAAAATACCGGTGGGCAGGTAGATACGTCTTTTGTGCTGCTCCTGTCTTGGACAATTACTTGGTCGCATCCTTTTTTTTTCCTTTGTCGATTTTGTTTCTTTTTTTATCCCATCTTTGCTTTATCTAATTTCAGACATTGTATTATGATACTTTTAATAAAATCGTGATAGCATTATTTACCTCACCGCCTCAAAAAAAAGAAAAATCATCTCAATTTTTTTTTTGGTCATCTCAATTTTTAATCAAGTGACATCCACATTTAATTTCAGGGTGCATTTGGAAGTATAATTGTAAAATTGATTTTTTGCAAACGGAGGGTGTTAAAACTGATTCTGTAAAAAACTGCTCCCACAACTTTTGGACAACACATCTTTTGAATATTATTTATCTAAAATCTATCTATAGAAAGCTACTCAAAATTTTCTATTTGATTATACGAGTGTAAAATACAGTTTTCTATAAACACAAAAGTTATTCATGTAACTAAAAGTGTAAAAACAATATCATAATCCTCCTGAATGAATGCGAATTTTCGTCCACCGTTTGAGTACACCTGGAAACTTTTCCCTTCCCAAAAAGACAAACCCCCTCTTCTTTGTTTGTTGAATGGGGTTATACTCCAAATGGGTCCCACTTTATTTTGGCTTTATTAGAAGGTAGGACGGCATGATTTCATTTTGACTTGGCATCCCCACCGGCCACCCATTAAAGGTTGTGGTAGTGGTGGGGGTGGGATCAATATTCTTTGCTTGCCACACACGTTAATAAGGACATCACACCTCATTTTATCTATACATTATCATATGGGTTCATTCATCATCAATTTATTAATTAAACCACCTTGCTATCCTATTTCATTTTGGTATTATTGCTCTGATTAATGTCTAAATCATTGTTTTCAAACGTTGATTCGAAGAATATCAATGATGATGCATGACTATATATAGAATAAGTTACTAGGTATAAAAATACGAGAATGATATGTTCGTATACATCGGGTTTTTTTTATATATATACATTGATTTATTGAAATACATATTATTATAAAAAATAAATATACGGAGATATATTAATTTATTTTTCTTTAAAGACATAAAAATTTCATACATTGCAATTGTGTATATCGCACAATTATTATGTATAGGTAGTTATGGGACCGCTTCTAAACTGTAGTCGAGAATGCAAAATGAATTGAGCGTATCAACAATATAAAAAAAAGATATGAATAATATAACAATCTCGCATGTGATTGTACCTGTGTTCTTATATGTTTTTATTATTTTTAAGTGTATTTTATATAATAAGATGTATTTTATAATTTCGTATAAATAAAACATATATATTCAAATAAAAGGCATGAATCAATGTATATATAAAATTTTACATGTTTTGTATAATGATGCATATTTGGGGTTATAAGACTGACTACACCTCAATTGCAAATCAGGATTGCATGTAATAGTACTTTAAAAATATTATGTTTTTCCTTTTATTCTATAGGGTCTACTTTGATAACATCCAAAAAAAGTGGCATATTTAAAATAATTTTTAAAAATAATTTATTCATAAAAGAAAAGGTTGTTCTCAACCAGTTTTTTTCATAAAAATTATTCTACATATGCTTTTTCTAAATACAATTTTTTTTGAAAGGGTATGAAAAAGAAAAAACTGAGAAGTGGAAGATCTTGTTAGCTCACTCTTGGGAGATATACAAAAACAAAAGTGAAATGTCAAAATCCTCCAAATAATACAAAATAAACATTATCTAACAAATGATTTTATATAATCAGACTTACTTTATATAATCAGACTTACTTTAACACACATGATTTGAGATGCGGGGGCCACAGTATTTGAGAGAGCCCTGAAGCAAGCACTTGTTGCCTGAAAGCAACAGGTGAGAGTCTCATTGGACCAAATCCGCATCACATCACTTTCATGATGTTTACATGAATGAACACAAAACTTTATGATATATATTCATGCATCTCCACCATTTCCACGAAAGTCATAGTCGGGATCCAGAAAGAAATGTCCATTAAAAAACAAAAACAACAATAAAGAAAGAAAAAGAAGGCCACAATAAAAGAAGAGACTAATAAATTACTAGTGGGCTGTCGATTGATTATGCGTTGATACCAAAACACTGGATGCCTACCTTCGGTACTCACTATTCAATTGTTATATCAATTATAACTTATGAATCAAATTATACAATCAATTATTGATTACAGTGTCAGCCTTTGTATAATTTAATTATTAGACTGTGGAGTTTGATTAATTGACAGTGCAGTTCCATACTAATAGTATCAGGCCTGACTAGATCCGGACTTAATACTCAGGCGCTTCATAAAATTAATATACAACAATTATATGTTATTTATCTTGTTAAGTTTTTTTTATTTTGAATGATCAGACATCCAACACTTAAAATATCCTAAATGCTGGTGGGTTTTGTAAGCGGGACAATGTACGTTTTGGATGATTTCTTTTGACTTTTGATTTTTAAAATTTTGATTGATGTGTGTTTAAAATCAACAAAAAAAAATTTCAGAGGAACTTGTTTTGTAATCTAAATAGCTCCGATTGAATCTTTTAATAATAAAAAAACTTGGAGAATCAAACTGGTGCAACAACTCCATTGTCAGTTCAGGTGCCCCCAGCCAGCATTCAAACAAAAATTCAATTTTTATTCAGACACTCAAATCTTTATTTTTGCATCCATGCAACTATAGATAACAACAAACAAGTTACTTCCCCAAGATTCGATTTAATTCACACCACATAACACACAAAAATGAACCCACAAAGATCAAAAGCAGGTAATGAAATATCATGAACAATTGAAAGATGAAGGTATTCACTTGATCAAAGTAGAAACTATATTGCTTTGAGATCCAATAGATCACAAAATTGGTCCATAAGCAACAGACCAATATACAATTATACATGCATCTCCACAATATAAGAATTTGTCTCTACCCCTAAAAAACCACTCTATAGATTATACACTGAATCAAAGGAATCAATAGTAAATCAAGACAGACCACCTTCGCATCCCTTCGGGTGCATCTCTTACGAATAACAAATATCAATAAAAAAATGAAGACAATTATAACCCACCCAAGTTAGCCTTTTTTTTAATACCAAACACAGAACTTCAAGCGACCATCTGCTCCTGCTCGATGTAATACTGATCAATCCAAGGCGAAGAGAAATCGTTCCCTCCACCTTCCTTCACCAGAGACTGAACCCATGAAAAATCGGGCTCCTCCGTCACCGGAGCCGTCGCGGGCGGAAGACCCAAAGAACTCTTCGGCGGGCTCCCGTTACGGAACGCGAAAGACGCCGACTTTCTCAGCTTGTTCAGGTCCTCTCCGCCTTGTTGGGTCATCCCCCAATCAAGCTTCCCGTCCAGCGACCCCCAATCGGAGAAATCATTGCCTTTCAATGGTGAACCAGTCCCTCCGAGCCCAGACATCCTATTTACACCCGTACCCACACTGCGATCGCAGAAGCTGAGACTCCTCTGTTTCGCGAAAGCGGACGCCCTCGAATTCATGATCGCCGCCGCCACCGACTGGTCCATCCCTCCAAAACCCCCCGCCGTCGAAGCCCTCGCGGGCGAGGAAGGCAAGCTCCCGTACATGTTGTTGTTGTTGGAGTTGAAGCTGTTCTGCCTCAGCTTCATCGCCTGCAAACCCGAAACCACCGCCGGGTCTACCGACGCGCCGCTGAACATGTCCTCAAGGTTCCTCGGCTTCACCCCCATCATCTCCAATTCAAAGTCGATGTCCCTCGCGCTCAGCGCCGCCTTCAGCCGGCTCAGCGGCAACTGCAGCGTCGGCGGCGGGACGACGTTCCCCCAACCCGAAACACCCGGCGAGGCGTTGCCCGACGAAGGCGACATCGGAGGCGTGAAAGGCGAGGCCGACCCGGAGAGCCCCCGCGGGGAGGTGATCGACGCGCGGAGCTCCTCAGGCTTGTGCGCGAAGAAGCAGACGCGGCGGGCGCAGGCGGACTCGTCCTTGCAGAGGCGGGTGCGGTACTGGGAGGGGTGGAGCCAGCACTCGAACACGCCATGCGCGTACTCGCACGAGTCCGCGCGCGCGCAAGACCCGGTCTTTCGGTACTCTGGGCAGGGCACGCACGAGTACTGGTAGCGGCGCGGGTCGCGCCTCCGCGCGTTCTCGCCCGGGTGTGCGTACGGGCACTCGGTCCAGTCGTGCGAGTAGGCGCGACTGCAGGGCTTCACTTTGAAGCTGTACATGCGGAACTCGTCGGTGCCGTAGATCCCCGTCTTTATGTCCGGGAGAGTCAGGTCCACCGGGTACTCCTTCTTCGCCTCCACCGCCACCGTCGATGAAGCGACGGGCGTCACCAACGTCTCTGATTTCAGAAGAGACTCCAGGGCTTTCACAGAGGCCGCGTTGTACGGGGTCCTCGCGATGACGTCACCGGGGCGGTTGCCGGAAGAGTCCACCGCGTCGACGTCAGCGGAGGCGTCGACGAGAAGGGACGCGGCCTCGGCGGCAGAGGGGGATCCACCGGCGGCAGCGAGGTGGAGAGCGGTGGCGCCGTCGGATCCGCAACGGCGGTTGACGACGGCGGAGGAGGAGAGGATGTAACGGACGACGGAGAGGCTGCCGTAGAGGGCGGCGATCATGAGAGGGCTGCGGATCTCGAAGCGCATGCGCCTGGATCCGAGGGTGCGGCCGTACCAGGTAGAGGGCTCGTCGAGGTTGAGACCGTCCGATTCGACGGCGCGCTTGAAGCCGAGGAGATCGTCGGCCGCCGCGAGTTCCAGCAAGATCGAACCGTTGATTGGATGGTCCTTCTTCTGATCGTGGCCGTCCATCGAAAAACCGGGAGGTGGGTACATCGATTTCCTCTTGGCGTTGTCAGTACCACCACCACACATGTTGTTCTTCTCTTCCCCTCTGTATATCATGAATAATGCCTGAAACCACCCTGTGAAAAACAAATATAAAAAGAACGAATAGTACCGTTTTGTAATAGAGGAGGTGTTCTTGATGAAGATGAGGAGAGGACGTTTTGGGTTTATATAGACACAGATTTGTTTTTTTGAGGCGGTCAAAAATATAAAATATAAAATATAAAAAGAGAGAGAGAGACGAAGTTGCCTCAAATGAAAGTTTGATTGAGGGTGTAATGAAATTCGAATTGGCGAAGAACGGACTAGTCAAAGGAGTGGTGCGGGTGGTGACCGACACGTGGCGGTTGATGTTGACGTGGGTGGACCAATCCCCGTTCACGCGGATTGCTGTTGCGAATTGCTGACGTGGCGGGGATTTTTTTTTCGCGTGGGAAGATAAGTTTTGGATTATTATTATTGGATTGATTAATTAATTAATGATTGATCGGGTCTTTGTTTTTGAATTAATAATAAAATAATGAACGGTCGGATGAGGGGAATGGACGGTGATGAGCGCTTCTAGTACCGATAAATGTATTCAATGGATTTGATACGGTTACAGCTATGGTTTTCAGTCACGTGACCCGCACGTGTTATTAAAGGAAGGCAAGCATAAAATATGTTTGTTTACAAGGAATAAATGGGTACAGTCATGCCAAAATAGATGAGAATATGTTGATATTTGTATTCCAAGTGTAGGAGGGCAATTCCGAACAAGACAGAAAGTGGAGAATAACCCGGATAAAGCCCATCTCGCGATTAACATGAAGCCAGCCCAAAAAGAGAGGCAGACCCACTAGCCAGACCTTGAGGTCAGACCCATCTGGCGATACCCAAAGGAGGTAACCTCGCCCGACGAGATTATGGGCCCGGCGAACCCGGAAGCAGAAGATAAGGACAAACGAGAGTAGGTCAAGTCGGGGGAACCGTATGCCCGATCACGGCGTGACCACGACAACAATGCCCGACCAGAGATACACAGTCATCTGGTGAAGTCATACGAAGGGACAAGGTTGTAGCGACCTATTCGGGCCAGGGCACGTCGGTGCCCGAGTTGAGTAACAAACCAGATATGGATCCCTCCTTTGTCTTCTTCAAGACAGTTAGCGAAGGGAATATTCTCTGACGACAAAAAGGACGATGCGTCAGGGAAACCGTTATAGGTTAATGATGATCCCTAGACGCCACGTGTCCCGAATCCGTAGGCCTAGCAGGAAGTACCATATCACGCTATGGACACTCCTCGAGGTCCCGATCGGCACGCCCCGACCCACTATAAAAGGGAGGTTACCCCTCCCTCCTCAGGTACGGAATACACTCTTCCCTCTCGCTTCAGTCAGAAAAAATGTCTAAATTCCTTTGAGAAGGTGGATCACTGACTTGAGCGTCGGAGGGGCGTTAGCCGGCACCACACTGGTGTGAGTGACAGGTGCTTGGAAGTCGGAGACGACGAGGAGCACTCCGTTCCGATCAAGGCGAGGAGTATCGACGAAGGAAGGAGTTCAGGCTCAAACCATTTCTCCGGACCCATCTCAGAAGCCCGGATCAACGAAGATCCGGCCCAGGAAGGGATACTCGAAAATCCACCTCCACATTTTGGCGCCGTCTGTGGGACTCGAGCGAAAAGCCGTCCCGATAAACTCACCGGAGAAGATGGTGGCAACTAGGACTCGTTCAACGATCCTCGAACGCGACATGGAAGGGGAACGCGTAACTCCAGATGACCCTCCCCCAGCCAAAGGCAAGGCGCCGATCGGATCATCGTCACAAGACCCGACCCCAGAAGCTGGGCGGGACCTTGCAAAGGAGCTCGAACTGATGAGCCAGCGCCATCAGCATCTGGAAAGCTTGGTGGAGCAGATCCTGAAGCGTAAAGAAACGGCACCACCGCCGCCCCCGCCAGAAGCACGGGATCGGCCGAACTCGGTCAGAGTTGGTGAGGAGCCGCGGGACCATGATCGCCAGAGTAGACGGCCAAACGCGCGAAGCCATGAATCAATCTACTCGTCGGGCGAAGGACACCGCCAGGGGGTAGGCGGGATCCATCTGACGTTCCCCTTGAAGGGAATTACGCGAGGATGAATCCCAGTGAGCAACGAGACCATTCACCTCATCGGGAACAACGAAGAAAGCGAGCCAACACTCACCGGACTGGAGGACAAGGACGTCATTTAAGCCCCAGCCGTTATTCGGTGTCTTCGGATGACGACTGCGGACAAAGGCGTCGGGAACATACAAAGAAGACACACAGGAGTGGAATGACCAGCACCCGAGATCGGGAGTTTATCTCGAGAGCACTGAAGGGATTTGAATCACCCTTCGTTCATCACATCCTACACAGCATACCCCCCCGGAGGTTCGTCCAGCCAAAGTTCCGACTTTATAACGGAACGACCGACCCCTTTGATCATGTGTTGGGCTTTCGACACGCGATGGCACTCTACGAGCAGCACGATGAGCTCATGTGCCGCATGTTCCCCTCTAGTCTCGAAGGGGCGGCTCTCAGCTGGTTCCACCAGCTCCCCGGTGGATCAATCCACAACTTTGAAGAACTTGGGACTCTATTCGCGGAGCACTTCATCTGCAGCCGAAAACAACAGAAGGATTTGGGAGACCTAATGAAGATCCAGATGCGACCCGGGGAGTCAATTCGGGGATTTGTAGATCGGTTCCGTCTCCTCATGTTTGAGGTAGATCGGTGTGACTCGAATGCCGCGATAATGGCATTTCGAAACGGGTTGCCGCCGAAGCATGACTTGCGCAACTCTCTGGTAAAGAAAGTTCCGGAGACCCTTAGCGAGCTCATGTGCAGGGCAGAGAAGTACGCCAAGGTCGAGGACGAGGCGACCACTTCGCGGACCCAGGCCGTCGCCACAGTTTCAAAGAATCCCGAACCAAGGGAAGACAAGGCGCGGAAGTCACGCGCCGAACAGAGAAATAACCCGACAGCCAATGAGGTCCGGGAGAAGACTTACACAAAGTTCAACTTACCTCTCGTACAGATTCTAGAAAAAATCAAACACGCTCCATTCTTCCAGTGGGCACCCCCCATGAAGAGCGATCCAGCCGCCCGCGACAAAGGGCTCAAGTGTGACTACCACCGGGACTTCGGTCACCAGACCGAAGGCTGCCGGACGCTGAAAGGTTTCTTGGAGTCCCTGGTTCGCAAAGGCAAGCTCCGGGAGTTCATTGTGCCGAAGGAGGAGAAGAAGCAGGAAAGACATGTGGTGGCTGTTGGGCCCTCGCAGGTGGCAGGAGTGATCGACACGATATGTGGAGGACTGCCACGATTATCGGACACCAAGTCGTTTGCAAGGACAGCTAAGCGCGGTTCTCAGCATCTGGAGATTCTGCAGATCGACCAGGAGGCGGTGCTAGCCCCTAAGAAAGCAAAGGCGGATGATCCAGGGGTGATCTCATTTTCCGATGAGGATCTCGCCGGGTTAATTATCCCTCACAGCGACGCTTTAGTCATCACGTTGCGGATTGCGAATTTTGATGTTAAGCGTATACTCATCGATACCGGAAGCTCTGCGGACATCCTATTCATGCAGCCGTATCACAAAATGGGGTTGAAATCATCAAGCTTGGAGCCGATGAGGGAGCCGTTGATAGCTTTCAACGGCAGCCAAGCAGTCCCTTCTGGGCGAATAACCTTACCAGTACGGGCGGGAGACGAGACGGTCCTGACAGAGTTTATTGTCATGGACCTTCGGTCGCCTTACAACGCGATTATGGGACGCACATGGCTAGGGGCGATGAAGGCCATTCCGTCCACTTACCATCAAAAACTGCGTTTCCCTTCCGCCCGAGGAATTATGCAGATACAAGGTGACCAAGTTGCTGCGAGAAGATGCTACGCTTTAGCAACGTCCGGGAAGGCCCATACCGAGGAGCAGGCCGGGGAGGCAGGCGATATTCACCCGAAACGATAGCAATTACTGAAGGATCGGGTAAGAGCCGATGAGGCCCGACCCGATCCTGCTCAAAGGGTCGTAGAGGATTTGGAAAAAATAGTTATCGACCCACAGAATCCGGAACGGTATTTTCTTATCGGAACCACGCTGAAACCGGCTGAGAGGATGGAAATGATCGAGTTACTCCGCGCGTATAGAGATGTGTTTGCTTGGACGCCTTCGGAGATGCCGGGCATTAGCCCCGAGGTGATATCCCACCGATTGCACATTTCCCCAATGGTTCGCCCGGTCAAACAGAAACAGCGACGAGTGGCGCCCGTCCATGCTGAGGCCATTAAAGAAGAGGTGGAAAAGTTATTGGCGGCCGGTTTTATCCGGGAGATTCGGTATCCAGAATGGATAGCCAACACGGTGGTCGTACCGAAAAAGAACCAGAAGTGGCGCGTCTGCGTCGACTTCACGGACCTGAACAGCGCCTGTCCGAAAGACAGCTTCCCACTTCCAAAAATAGACCAGCTGGTTGATGCCTCATCGGGCAACGAGTTGATGAGCTTCATGGACGCATATTCAGGGTATCACCAGATACCAATGTATGAGCACGACGTCGACAAGACGGCTTTCATCACTCCGATGGGAACCTATTGCTACAAGGTGATGCCCTTCGGACTGAAAAACGCAGGGGCAACTTATCAGAGATTGGTCACTAAGATGTTCGAACATCAAATCGGCAGGACAGTGGAAGTTTACATCGACGATATGCTAGTGCGAAGCAGCAAGCGAGAAGATCACCTCGGGCACCTGAAGGCGGCATTCGAAGTACTTCGGAGTTATCGCATGAAGCTTAACGCGGTAAAATGCTCCTTCGGAGTGGAGTCAGGGAAATTTCTTGGTTTTCTCACCACGCATCGGGGCATAGAGGCCAATCCCGACCAGATCAAAGCTATACTCGAAATGGACCCACCGAGGAATCGGAAGGAGGTTCAGAAGCTGACTGGGAGACTGGCCGCCTTAAACCGGTTCATCTCCAAAGCCACCGAGAGAAACCTCCCCTTTTTTAAATTGTTAAGAAAGACCGAGGAATTCAATTGGACCCCCGAGTGCCAACAAGCTTTTGAAGAATTAAAGCAATACCTGTCATCGCCTCCGCTTCTAATGAAGCCCAACCCCGATGAGCCCCTCTACCTTTACTTGGCAGCCTCAGCTCATGCAGTCAGTTCCGCCATCATAAAGGAGCATGAAGGGGTGCAGAGGCCTGTTTATTACATCAGCAAATCTCTTTGTGGGCCGGAATCCAGGTACTTGTATCTAGAAAAGGTGGTCTACGCCCTGCTTGTCTCATCTCGAAAACTCCGCCATTACTTCGTGGCCCATACGGTCAATGTCGTGACCGACTACCCTCTGAAACCCATCTTGAAAAGGGCCAACATCACAGGGCGAATGTTGAAGTGGGCAATAGAACTCTCCCCTTTTGATCTGCATTATATACCAAGGAACGCCATCAAGGGGCAAGTCGTCGCTGACATTTTGGCCGATCTAACCCCGCACTCAGGAGAAGTCTTAGTGATGGAAACCCGAGAGGAGGAGCCGGACCTGAGATGGACCCTGAATGTCGACGGAGCTTCCAATCGAAGAGGCGCGGGCGCAGGGCTAGTTCTAAAGAACAGTGATGGACTCTTGTTCGAACACGCTATCAAACTGGGCTTCAGAGCATCTAACAATGAAGCAGAGTATGAGGCACTCGTGGCAGGACTGGAACTCGCAACTCACTTGGGGGCACGAGTCATTGATGTTTACAGTGATTCACAGCTGGTTGTGTTCCAAAGCACGGGCGAATACGAGACCAGGGACGACAGGATGGTGTTATACCAGCAGAAGGTGCAGTCGCTGCTCTCTCAATTCAAGTCTATAAAGGTGCATCAGATAGAAAGAGAGCTTAACACCCAAGCCGATGCGCTGGCAACCCTGGCATCGTCCCTCAGCGGGAAGCCGGCGAGAAGTATCCATATCGACTACCTAAAATCCCCCAGCATCGAACGAGTCGGCGAGATTCTGACGATAGCCTGCGTGGATGATTCGCCTAATTGGATGACCGACATCAAGAGATACCTTTCAGAAGGAGCCCTGCCAGAGAACAAGCTCGAAGCAAGGAAACTTAGGCAAAGGGCGGCCAGATATTGGATGTCATCCATGGGGATCCTTTACAAAAGGAGCTTTCAGGGCCCCTACCTCAGGTGCATTGGACCCCGGGAGGCACAACGGGTCCTCAACACGCTTCATTCGGGTCTTTGCGGTGGGCATATCGGTTCTCGCTCGCTGGCCCTACGGGCGGTGTCTATTGGTTATTTCTGGCCAAGTATGAAGAGAGACTCGGCAGAATTGGTTCGAAAGTGCGAAAACTGCCAGCGGTTTGGGAACCTCATTCACCAACCAGCCACGGATATGGTTCCTATTAAAAGCCCATGGCCATTCGCGCAATGGGGTCTAGACATTGTTGGACCCCTGCCCATGGCGCCCCGGCAAAAACGCTTTCTGCTAGTGGCCACCGATTACTTCACCAAATGGGTGGAGGCAGTACCCCTGGCGAGAATCAGAGACGTCGAGGTCAGGTCGTTCCTCTGGAAAGACATAATATGCCGATTTGGAGTTCCGCAAGCCATCATTTCAGACAACGGCAAACAGTTCGACAGCAAACTGATAAAGAATTTCTGCGAAGAATTGAAAATACAGCACCACTTTTCTACCCCACGCTATCCCCAGAGCAACGGGCAAGCAGAGATCACAAATCGGACAATCCTGGACGGTCTGAAGAAGAGGCTAGGTAGCGCGAAAAGCAAATGGGTCGACGAACTACCATCGGTCCTATGGGCTTACCGGACAACCTCAAGAAGGTCCACCGGCGAAACTCCCTTCACACTAGCGTTCGGGATCGAAGCCGTTTTGCCAGTTGAAACTGAAATGCCTACTCATCGAACCGAGAATTTCGATCGGGCAGCGAACGATGAACAATTGATGCAAGACCTCGAGCTCCGGGATGAAGGGAGGGAAATCGCAGCTATCAGGAACGCGGATTACCAGAACCAAATATCCAGATATTATAATCGGCGGGTGTCAAACAGGAACTTCAGAATAGGAGACTTGGTCCTCAGAGAAGTCTTTCCAGAAACAAAAAACAAAAACCACGGCAAGCTGAGTCCAAATTGGGAAGGCCCTTTTAAAGTTATCAGAATCGGACCGAATGGGGCCTACCACCTAGAAACAATGGACGGGCTTGAGATTCCTCGTCCCTGGAATGTAATCATTTGAAGAAGTATTATCATTAAATACAAAGGCAAAATCCTCTTTTCTTCTTCGAGTCCTTTGAGTGCATGCCAACACAACGGGAAAGCCGCGCTCAACGGGCTGAGTCTGATCGGGGTCGCTTTTAGCACTCGACTCGATTCAGCCCTCGCAGCCGCGCAACTAGCCGAATGGCACCCTAAGCCGCGCTCAACGGGCTGAGTCTGATCGGGGTCGCTTTTAGCACTCGACTCGATTCAGCCCTCGCAGCCGCGCAACTAGCCGAATGGCACCCTAAGCCGCGCTCAACGGGCTGAGTCTGATCGGGGTCGCTTTTAGCACTCGACTCGATTCAGCCCTCGCAGCCGCGCAACTAGCCGAATGGCACCCTAAGCCGCGCTCAACGGGCTGAGTCTGATCGGGGTCGCTTTTAGCACTCGACTCGATTCAGCCCTCGCAGCCGCGCAACTAGCCGAATGGCACCCTAAGCCGCGCTCAACGGGCTGAGTCTGATTGGGGTCGCTTTTAGCACTCGACTCGATTCAGCCCTCGCAGCCGTGCAACTAGCCGAATGGCACCCTAAGCCGCGCTCAACGGGCTGAGTCTGATCGGGGTCGCTTTTAGCACTCGACTCGATTCAGCCCTCGCAGCCGCGCAACTAGCAGAATGGCACCCTAAGCCGCGCTCAACGGGCTGAGTCTGATCGGGGTCGCTTTTAGCACTCGACTCGATTCAGCCCTCGCAGCCGCGCAACTAGCCGAATGGCACCCTAAGCCGCGCTCAACGGGCAGAGTCTGATCGGGGTCGCTTTTAGCACTCGACTCGATTCAGCCCTCGCAGCCGCGCAACTAACCAAATGGCACCCTAAGCCGCGCTCATTGGGCTCAATTCTATCGATGTCGCTGTCAGCATTCGACTCAGTTCGGTCCTCATAACCGCGCGTCTAGCTGGATAATACCAGGGAATCATACCCGACTAAGTGCAAATTCGGTTCAACCCAAGCATTCGTATAACAGAGGGGACATCAGAACTAAACCTGTATATCTACCCCTATACGATTAAACGTATCGACTACTTCGGACTAGGCCATAATAGGCAGGATTGAAACGCGAAAGCATCGTAGCACACCACAAGCGTTTAATTCATAAAAAAATATATATATATATAATAAAGCGGTCCAAAATCCGTCACGATACAATGAGACGTTAAAAAGAAAAACAAAACATCAAGGACAACCAGCTATCGCCGTCCAGCGCGGCACTACAGCAAGTCAAGGCATCACTAATTTTCCCGGGTAGCGCGAGTTGGCGAGGTACGGTGAATCATGGGAGCGCAGTCTTCCAAATCCTCCGAAGGATCCTCCAGGCCGTGAGCCGATGCCACCGGGGTTTTCTCCATACAAACCGGGGTCGGTAAGGCATCACTTTCCAAACGCCAGCTCTCCGGTCCGGCAACAGCCTCAGGAGGTTCGCTCCTCACCCCTGCAACACTGGCAGGTGACGGCTTTTGTGCAGACAGATTATCTCGTCAACCAGGGGATGGAAAATCATCAACATCTATTATGTCGGTTAAATCACAGCCGAGATAACTGGTTACCTGTTCAAGGATCCCGTCACGATCGGGAAGTGCGATAGAGCCCGCGGGGGCATCTTCGGCGTCCTCGGGCATAGGATCAGGGTCGGATGGGCTCGAAGTTCGGATGACTCGATCAGCGCCAGGAGCGGGGGCCCCCTCCCGGCTGTCCTGGAAACCCCTTCGGTACCCCTGATCGTAAGCTTCAAAAGCGGCCTCCCTGGACTTCTCCTCGATCGGATCCAGGCGGTCCTTCACGGTCTGAAGGACGTTGATCTCAAAGTCCAACGCGACTTCTCTCCTGTGCCGCTCGAACTCTGATGCGGCTGGGCCCTTTCAACTCGTTCTTTGTCTAGCGCCAGGGACAGCTCGAGGCATTCCTTCTTAAGTCGCTGATGGCTCGGGAATGTTCCTCCTCCGCAGCTTTCAGGATGGCTTCGGCCTTTTGTCGGGCGAGCCGCTCTTCTTCGCATGCCCGATGAGCCCGGGCAACGTCCGCCACAACCTGCTCGTAGGATGGGCCAACTGCACCCGCGTAAACGCCAAGCTGCGACAGAGAGAATGATGGATAAGAATGAATACTGATGATATAAGCACAAACTCAAACGCAGATATGAATATCACCTGGTAAGCTAAGCTCTGCAGAATGGAGCCAATCTCTGGAATAGAGACGGCACCGGCCAGGGTCTTGTCCTTCTCCAGTACAACTGAACGGGCAAGGCCGATTGCTACATCTCGATCCTTCAGACCAGAATCGGTAGTATGAACGGGCCGAGACATAGCCCGGGGAGCAGGAACGAAAGGACGAGACCCTGGGTCCCTAGCGGCAAACGACGAGGGGTGACGGTCGGACGACCAAAGCAGCATCCTTCCCTTTATGGGCCAGGACGCCAGCTGAGGACGGCCTCGGTTGCGGAGACGAAGAAATCAGGCTGACCATAGCTACCTTGCTTCTTTTGGAAGGGGCGGCGGGAACCTGCGACACTGAGGGAAGTCGCTTCCTTTCGGAGCTAGGGAGCTGGCCGATTCTCCCAGACTGAGCGTCCACCTCAGCCCGAAGAGCCGCCAGCCGGGCCAGCTTCTCCTCGCTAGAAGGGGTTTTCGACCCTACTACAGGGTCAATGCCCGACCTGTCTGAGAAGGAAGGGGCAACACGAGGGTCCACCGTCATAGACCTCCCCTCCTTCGCAACACCAGTCTCTGCAGAATCTCCCTCTTCAGCAGAGTCCTTCTTATCCCAAGGACGAGAACCGGAAGCGCTGGAGCCCAACCTATCCTCAGGACGGGCGTCAGTCGAGGACATCCCGAGCTGGGGGCGGGTACCCTTTTTCTCCAAAATTGTCACCGACTTCCCGGCCGAATGAGAGCCAGATTTTCCCCCCGATCTGGGACTCCCCCTTTGGCTTCTCCGTGAGCGAGAGCCATGCCGGGCGCCGGCCGATGAGCCTTCGGTCACCATTGGGTCACCAAAGCCGAGCTTGTAAAGCGGCTGCAGCTCTTCTTCGGAGTCTCCTTTGGACGCGGAAGGATGAATCTCTTGCGCAACCGGGGATACGACCTGAGGCGGCGAGCGAGGCGGATCCTCAAAGACGTCTCTCAAGCGCGGTCCCAACCGACGAGTGCTGCCAGGATTCGGATTGTCCCAACCCAAAAGCTTGAAGAAAGCCCGGTCGCTTATGCGGAAAGCAGCACGCACATGCTCCAACTTCACGGAATTCTCGGAAGGACGGGAGTTCGCGCCAGGAGCTGGAAGCCAAGCAAAAAGGATCAGTAAAAGTAAAATCAGACATTCGAGAGCAAGTAATGAAGAAAATGGCAGCCCGACCTATCGCGCCTATTAAGATGGAGCGAGGCACCTTCCAGATATCTTCAGGGGCATCGCCGAATTCCCAGCTTCCGGACAGGATTATCAGCCTGCTTTCGGCCCAGCCCTTGTCAGAATCTGGAAGCTCATCTACGAGCTTCTGCCTAGAGTCCCTAGCCCTAAAATGGTAGCCCCTACCGGACTTCGAAGCTCGTAGAGGTGCATGATTTAAGGAATCCCTAAATCTAGGTCATAGTCCCTATTTATGACGACGAAGCACATCAAGACTCGGAAGAAGTTGGGATTGCACTGGGTAGGGTGAAGCTCGTACGTCGATAGAAACCTCCTGACGAGGGGAGGAAAGGGCAGCGTTAAGCCACCCCTCGCAATCTGAGAGGGGTATACATACATGCTCGAATGGTTTAGGCGGTCTAACGGAATGGGGAAGTGATCGTAAGGCGACCATTCCATCCCCACCGATTCGGGGATATCGAACATACCCCTAAGACCGGCCAATGACTTTAGGATGGACATCCTTAAAAGAGAGGAATGAATGTAATAAGAAGAAAGAACGACAGAGAAGAGCTCCCCTAATACCTGAACCCTAGAGCGGATGCGGGAAACCGGGTGCAAAGGCCGGAGAGGGAGTAAGAAGAGAAGAAGTAATGAAGACCTTATTTTAAAGATAGGGGACCCGACAGAACGGCGGCGCGTCCTTTCAACTGGCTAGAGCACGACGAGTGGCCTTGGGAAGAAACGCTAATCATGGAAGACAATTCGAACATCTTAAATATCCCGCCCAAAAAGGGCCACGTGTAAAGTGTGGTCAGACTTCTGACATTCGAGGATACGCGCAATCGCTAACCCAGGTCCCACGTGGCCACTAAAATAGGATCACTCATCCAACCTGGCAAATCAGACGGCCACTAAAACAAGACTACTGACGATTTTAGTGAAGTGCGAAAAAGAAAGGGACAGAGCGGGGGCTAAATGGGTAAAATCACCTAGAACGGGGAGAAGCATCGCCCGATTACCTTTAAGATGCCTGGTCACATCGGATAACCATTTAAAATAGCTCGGGCGTTCAAACAGTAGCATGCAGAAGTCAATACGTATGAAAATAACGAGAAGCAAAAGAGCAAATCAAAGCAGTCATTCATCATCCACAAACAAATCAATAAGTTCAAATTTTGATGAAATGTCAACCTCGGGACGCAGCCCGGAAGCAATGCCCGGCGCACACCGGAAAGGTGTTTAAAAAAAAAAAAAAAAAAACCGGGGGGGGGGGGGGGTTTCGGCGCCAACTTCACCCCTGACGCCCTGGAGGGAACGAGGAAGGAGTTGAACGAACAGGAGAATCCGGGTCCCTCTCCGAAAAACGACCACACTTCCTCTCGAAGAGGGAGAGCTGGTACATTTCCTTCAGCTGGGACTCTGAAGGAAGGGGCACTCCGTCCTGCCTAGCCAGGAAGCCGGTGCTAAAGCCGGCACAGAAATCCCTGAAGCGTTCATTCTCTTCCTCCTCGATTAGCCGCTTCATCTTTTCCACTTCCCTGCACACCGCACTGACGTGGCCACACGCCACGAGGCTAGCCTTGCGAGGAAGGGCCGGGGGCATGGAAAATCCTCCCATAGCCTCAACTCGGGAAGGGCTAACGCAGTACACATACTGCGGTACCCGAGACGGGGATATGGAGGAAGCAAATGAAGCCCGAGGGTCCCTCCCGGTCGTAGGAGATGACGGAGATACAGCGGGCCCCCCTTCGCGAGCCGAGTGATTCGAGGGAACTCCGGAGGACGGGTGAGGCGAAACTGGTCTAGGCAGGAGAGGATCCTCACCAGCTGACTTTTGCACATTATCAGCATGAGCCTCCGAAGGCGGGACAGTGAAGGACCGAACGTTGCCCGATCTCTCCTCCTCTATCCCTCCCGCACGAACAGGGGCAAGACCGACGTGGACGGTTGGGGTGTGGTCAATGAGGACCGAACGGGGGACAGCGAGTCGCCTACTTCGAAGGGAACCTCTTCGGCAACCTCGTCATCCTCGGAGACATCGATGGGACGACTGTAAGGCACGGCTGACCTAACTGCAACCCTGCGCCGGTGGCTTGACCGTCTCAACGCCCCCCAGAAGACGGGCCGGGGGCACCCACCAGAAGGGAAAGCGGATGAAAGACGACGACCGGCACGGGTTAGCCGAGGAAGAAAGTGTGACGGAACTCGAAGAAACCGTGCCCAGCAGAACCCTCCAGCTCCGGCCTTCAAAAGCCAGAGCCCGTTCTATATCCTCTGATCGGAGGATCTCTGCAGAGGGGCACGCATTCAAAAACGACGCACCTGGAACAAGTACGAGAAAATCATAAGCAAGGGATCACATTTTCTAATACGACAGAATAGTAATACAAACTGCATCCAACGTTGGGGCGAAGGAACTCACGCAAACCCTGAAATGGGCTTCTCATCCTGGTAGGGATGCGGAAGGGGCAGTTCACTGGAAACCAGGCGCCGCGGACCCGGAGGACCTTCGAGCGCCAATCGTAGATGAAGTCTTGGGCGTCCAGAATCAGCGTCCCAGTACCCGGCCTCCGAGCGAGGTAGTAGGTGGAGCCACCACCCGTCAGGGGTTTCAGGATGTAAAAGCTCCTCACCTCATTCAGCCCAAGGTCGATGTCAAGGGCGCGATTGAGGGCGGAGACAGCCGCCAGAATGCGGAAGGCGCTCGGGACCAGCTGGAGGGGGTGAAGGTCATAAAAGCTTAGGAATTCCACTATCAGCATAGATAGCGGAAAAAGGATCCTCCCGGCCTCTACTTGGCCGGAGTAGACCCAGAACGACGACGGGTCAGGCGGAGGGGGGATCTCACCCCGGTATTCTTCGTTCGTCACGGCCCCGGAAACTTGCGCCATTAAAGCAGAAGAAAAAGAGAGAAAAGGACACATGAACGTTTGAGGATCCGGTGAGAGGTTTGATTCAGTAACACGCGCGGAGGGAGAGGTGTGAATAGTCCGGGTATACATTAAGGATCCGGTTCGAGGTAGCCCGAACACCGCGACGATTCAAAAAAAGAAATGAAGCGGCAAAAGGCAAAGGCACGGAAACGCGCGCTTAAATGACATTTATGAGGGAAGCGTACGGACGAGATACAGGTGGCACAGAGAAGAAGCAGGCAGAGCCGTACGGCACGACACAGACCAACCAGGAAGAAACTTACGAGATACTCCACTTCCGCTGAAAAGGCTGCCATGCTATCCTAGGTCAGTTCTTTTGAACTCACAAAAGCCCTTGAGAGCCCAAAAGAAGGGGGCATTTGTAGGAGGGCAATTCCGAACAAGACAGAAAGTGAGGAATAACCCGGATAAAGCCCATCTCGCGATTAACATGAAGCCAGCCCAAAAAGAGAGGCAGGCCCACTAGCCAGACCCTGAGGTCAGACCCATCTGGCGATACCCAAAGGAGGTAACCTCACCCGACGAGATTATGGGCCCGGCGAACCCGGACGCAGAAGATAAGGACAAACGAGAGTAGGTCAGGTCGGGCGAACCGTATGCCCGACCACGGCGTGACCACGACAACAACGCCCGACCAGAGATACACAGTCATCTGGTGAAGTCATACGAAGGGACAAGGTTGTAGCGACCTATTCGGGCCAGGGCACGTCGGTGCCCGAGTTGAGTAACAAACCAGATATGCATCCCTCCTTTGTCTTCTTCAAGACAGTTAGCGAAGGGAATATTCTCTGACGACAAAAAGGACGATGCGTCAGGGAAACCGTTATAGGTTAATGATGATCCCTAGACACCACGTGTCCCGAATCCGTAGGCCTAGCAGGAAGTACCATATCACGCTATGGACACTCCTCGAGGTCCCGATCGGCACGCCCCGACCCACTATAAAAGGGAGGTTACCCCTCCCTCCTCAGGTACGGAATACACTCTTCCCTCTCGCTTCAGTCAGAAAAAATGTCTAAATTCCTTTGAGAAGGTGGATCACTGACTTGAGCGTCGGAGGGGCGTTAGCCGGCACCACACTGGTGTGAGTGACAGGTGCTTGGAAGTCGGAGACGACGAGGAGCACTCCGTTCCGATCAAGGCGAGGAGTATCGACGAAGGAAGGAGTTCAGGCTCAAACCATTTCTCCGGACCCATCTCAGAAGCCCGGATCAACGAAGATCCGGCCCAGGAAGGGATACTCGAAAATCCACATCCACACCAAGTCTCATGAATTGTGTTTTTGCTCGCGATCTATTTCACTGGTATAAAGGATTCTAATGTCAAATCAACTGTTATCACACTTATAAATCAGAGAATCCACATATCAAATCATTTTTTCAACTTTTACAAGTCATTATTCACATCTTATTCATTTTTTATCAATAACTTATTCATTATCAACTAAACAACAAAAAGTTTAGTATTATATTTCCCATTGAAAATAACTACAAACATAATCAAACAAAAAATGATTTATTCTTTGTTTATATTGAAACAGTTATCTATCATGGAATAACTTCTTGTCTTATCCAAATGAGGGCTTATTGGTGATGTATTTTTATTGAAAATTAAAATATATATTTTAATAAAATATATGAACTCATTTATAAATTTTATTAAATTTTTTTTATCATGATACATATCTCATACATAAAGTGCATGTGGTTAATGATATATATGGGGTTATAAATGGGGTTGTAAAATGGAGTGCGCATAATAATGCTCTTTGAAAAATGGGATGAGTGTAGCAGTGTTCTTTTAGAAAAGGAAAATGTTACACGCAATCATTTTACAGTCCAAAGCGTAGACCCAATGTTTTTATGTTTTTAAAAAACATGTAGTGAAATATATATGTTTTTAAAAAATGTGAAGTATATACTACTTTAATTAATTAAATGATATCATTTATGTAAAATGTAAAATTTTCAACAAGGCATATACCTCGATGTAGTGCGTGGAAGGAGACTAACAAGATATATAGGCTGCATTTGAGATTGTAAAAAAAATGAGCGTAAAAAATGTACATAATGCATAATTTTTCTTGGTTTTTGTGATATAGTATATACTAAGAAGTTTGAGATCATAAAAAAACACTCTTACAAACACTTACGTAGATGTTACATAACAATATACAGATGATGGATAAAAGTTACATGATTTAACGTATATAGATGCATAACAATGTATATGCCGAACTTAATAATGTATAGAGACGCATAACACTTTATGAGTTAACAATGTCTACAGAGTTATAATAATGTACATCATGAGATAGACATCGTGAAAAGGAAATGGAATGGAGACCAGATCCAGTCAGGACTAGATTTGGTCAGTTCGGTCAGTACCGAATTGGACGATGTGAAAATCGAACTGCACCACTTATAAATCAAACTACACAATTAATTGTTGGGTATATATTTCACTCTCTTATTGGATTCAATTAACTATTGGATGAAATAAGAATTTCTAAGTATCATCAGTATCCAATAGAAGTGTGAAATATATATCAAACAATCGGTTGTGCAGTTCGATTTATATGTGGTGCAGTTCAATTTTAATGTCGTTCAATTCGGTACTGACTGGATCCGGTATCAATGAAATGACCTAGAAAAAATATAACTACTCAAAAATCAAAAGAGCTTAAGAAAATAAGGTACACCAAAAAAATTAAAAAACTTAATTAAATAAGGGACTGAAAAGGCACTTTGAATTATTTTCCACTTTTTCTATAGTGGACCTCCTAATAATTTCAAATCCAATAAGAAGCACGTGGTCAACTATTGGCCTATGATTAGGGCTGGTAAACGAACCAAGCCGCTCGGGCTCGGCTCAGGCTCGATTCGGTTTAAGCTCGTTTCTCGTTCAGGTAGATAAATAAGCGAGCTTGAACAAGTTTAAAAGCTCAGTTAGGCTCGGGACCTAGATCGGGTTTCATTTTGTGTTCAAATTCGACTCGTTTATGTTATTAAAACTTAGTTGAAGCTTGGCTAAACTCCTTTATAAAATCAGAACATTAAATTAATACAAAGTTATGCTCGTTTAAGCTCATGAACTTGGTTCATTTAGGCTAAAATTTTCTTTTCAATCCCTAAAAACCCTAAATGAAAAAGAACGTTGGGCTCGTGAGCTCGGCTCGACTCGTTTACAAATGAGTCGAGCTTGAACATGTCAAAGCTCGGCTCGTTTACCACCCCTACCTATGATTGAAGGTTTTGGAACATCCAAAAAGTGTTAATGCGTTGTGTTTTTGTAGCATATTATTTGAAGGAAAAACTAATGTTGTGGGATGATGGAGCCGGGATCATATATTATGAATTAATATTTTATTGGTTTATTTATATGAAATAAATCAATTTTTAATTTTTTAGAAAATGTGGACATTTTTATTTCAAAAAATCAAAATATACAATGTCCGAATGAAGTTACAGGAAAAGAAAAATAAGAAAGCAAAGAAAATACAAGAACATGATGGATGACCATCATCGACACTCCAAAAATAATAGAGTTGGGTAAATAAGAAATGAATTTTAATTAAAAAATTGTACATTGAAAGGTTAGTTTCGAGGGTAAATGATCTTAAGTAGAATTAGTTTAAAAAATTAATTTTTTGTTAGTGAAATCATTTTTTGACGAAGTTTATTAGATATCTTAGATTTTCACTAACGTATAGTTGATTTTAAATTTGAATTTTTGAAATGATTTTTCAAATATCAATAGCAAGTGTTAAAAAATCAATTTTGTTATAAATCATAAAGAAATAAAATTCAACATACCAACCACCACTTGTTATTTTTTGTATTTACTATCTTGTTAATAATCATACAATGAATACAATGCAGGCCTATATTTATAGGCAACAAAAGATAATAACAAAATAAGATTTGGGAGACTTGGTTTTACCAATCCTTTAGGATAAAGATAAGTGGTTACAAAGTCAAAGAGGTATCCATAGTTGTCATCCATATTAATAACATTTTACAACACTCCTCCTTTGATAATCATCAACCATTATACTAAGGTAATTGCCTTGTTAAAACCTTGTTTGGAAAAAAACCCATTGAAAAAAAACCAAAGCGAAGAAAAACGAGTATAATTACTTGATCTTAGTAATGTTAGATGGGTTTAATACTGCCTCATTAAAACCTTGCTAGGAAAACCTAGTAGGGCAAAATCTAGACGAAGGAAAACGAGTACAGTATGCAAAATATGTCAATGGTCGAATATAGTCATCTTTATTAGTTACTCCCCCTGATTTTGGTAATTCTCGGACTGTCTGTTGATTAAGTCGACGAATGACAATTTCACGCACAAATGGATGAAGTAGTGATCAATGTCTGCTTTGTAGATCTCCACAAGATGACGACATCGTTATAATATATACATAACACGTATGTGATCGATCTTTGTGAGGATCAGAAAGATAACATGTATCTGCACAACTGACTAGATGCAAATTATTAGATTTATCATTTGAATAAAATAATCTCAAATTAGTAGTTCCACGTAGGTATCTAATAATATGCTTGATACCATTTTAATGTCTGCGAGTTAGTGCAGAACTGATTGAATATTTTAAGTTATTATTAATTACCGCAAGTGCACGGATCATTACAGTAGTATAGATCTAGCAAATACGGATCGAACCCACAGAGAATTGTTCAAATCAGAAAATTAATTGATTTAACTAATCGAACTAGAAAGAAAGATTGATGAAGTTTTTTTTATTATGTTTTTTTAAAAGCTAATATGAACATAAAAAGATAACTAGGGTTTTAGAATCAGCCATGCAATACCACTGTAAGGATTATATTCTAATATGAAACTTCATCATATAACTCAATCGATATTTATATTAATCAAATATCAATCAGAAAATAAATATTTAAAATCATATTGTTTCATAAAATCATATTTAAAATCAAATCAATCATCTCAACATTCACACATTAGGAAGAGAATAAGATATCAAAATAGTTAATAAAGCATACCCTATCAAACCCTAAACAAAAGATCCTTGAAGATGATTCTACGATTAAAAAAACTTTGATTTATGAAAACTCAATATAATGATTCCCTTTATAAAATCTACCAACTCAATATTCAACTTGTTAAGAAGAGCAAAGATATTAGAGAACTCAATCAAAGTTATTTTATCAAATCAAATACAACATATTTTTAAAGAAAGTAACAAGAAATTCACATAAAAAGTTTCAAAAGAGAATTGAAGGGGAGATTGATACTCAATAAAGCAAACAACATGAAGAATTGAGATCTAAATATAAAATCCTAAACTAGCATTGCATGGTTTCATCTTCAACCCTAGTTGAAGATTTAGCTAGACATGATCAAACGAAATAAAAGAAAAATAAAGAAAACCATATTATATAAAAAATTCTGAAAATAAAAACACAAAAATTAATAAAAATTCAGATCTAAATGACTACAAGCATATGAAAAGAAAAACAAACAGAAAATTCTTGAATTTTTCTCCTTTGGTTGTCCGTTTGCCTCCTTGTTTGATTCCTCTTTTTTGGTTTCATATGCGTTCATTTTATAGCCTTTAGACTTGAATTTCAACCATTGATTTGCAATAAATGAGATGGTCAAGATTGACCATCGACCTTCCTGATATGCATCTTTGACAGATTTAGCAGGTAAAAACTTTTATTCCCGTCATTGATTTTCTGCAGAATCTTCAGATGAATATTTGACCTCTAATATGGTGGAATTGCTAAATATTCATGAAATATTAATTTGTAGATCTTGAAAATATATTTTCAATGCCATATTTTATGCCAAAATACGATACTTGAGACAAAAGTTATGGATAACACAGTGGGATGGTTTCAACATTGATTTGAAGAATGTTTGATTGGAATTTGATTTTTTATTATTTCTTCACCAAATCTTTTTCCAGCATAATTTCAGATATTCTAGAGTACTCTTGATTCTCATTCATATCAATGTTTTATAGAGTATCTTGCATTGACAATCATCATTTTTCTCAATTACCTATAATAATATATAAATTTTAAATATTAGTCATTATTACACATAAAATTAGGAATAGAAAACTAAATTAAGGGGTTTAAATATGAAAATAATATGCTTCGAGAACTATATCTCATCTCTGAGCCAAGTATAACAGTGCACATGTAGCACTCAAATATGGTACTTCTAAACCAAGAACGACCAGGGGTGTACTTAGAGAATGTGTTTTATCTTCTGGACCAAGATCTGTCAGTCTAGATAATATTTAGTTTTTTCAAGGTCTGTCATTTCGAATTCGGAATTCATTCATAAGATATTCTGCAATTTTGTTGAGCTCTTCAGGAGTCCGAATTGAATTTATATTGTCAACATAAACTTCCAAAATAGCAAATCTCTTACTGGATTTATTTATAGAGACACATGGGCAAATGAGATTATTTTCATATCCTATTTTTATCAAATATTCATTAAGTACAATGAACATCTTGACTTTATTAAGTACAACTCTTTGATTTTGCTTCAGGCAATTTATATCTTTCAGGGATTTTCATATAAATATCAGCATCTAAATTCCCAAATAAATAAGCTATTATAACGGCAATTACTCTCATATCGAGTTTTTTTAGAAACTTTGAGATTTTCTAGGTAATGGAATGTTATTGTATCCATGACTGATGAATATGTTTCTTGATAGTCAAATCCTAAGTTTCTGTAAGAAACCTTGTTCCACAAGACGTGTCTTATAATTAACAGTTTTATTTTCTCATTTCGCTTTCTTACAAACACTCATCTGTAACTTTAATAGTTAACATCTTTTGGGCTGTACTATAGGTCTGAATACATCACATTTTTCAAGAGAACTCAATTCTGCTTAAATAACATCTTTCCACTTTGGTCAATAATTTCTTTTGTCGACATTCATTTATGTTATGTGATTCATTGTCATCATCGCCCTTTAAAATTTCTGTACTACTTCGTATGATAAATATGCCATCGATGATCATTTATTTACGATTACATATTTCTCTTATATGCATATAAAATATAGAGATCTCAATATTATTTAGTACCTTTTGCTCTTCAAGATTATGTGTAGTCACTTCAGGGACTGGTTTCTCTTTAGGGACATTATACTTTTCTGTAATTTTACTCTTATGGAGTTTTAGATAAAGTGGATTTATTGTTCATAATATCTTTTGGAGCATTATATATAACTTCTTCTGAAACATTATTAGAACATGATTTTTCATTTGATCTCCACTTTTGGAGAGTTGAATCTATTGAACCAACAGGTCTGTCACGCTTCTGACATGCATCAGGAATTTAATTTTCTATATCCTTCATACTTCTTTTTACAATGAGTGGTACGGGGGTCTAGATGAGACAAAGTGTAAGTATTCCACAATAATTCTCATCGTTCTTCAGGAACGGATCGTACTTCAGGTATATTTTTCCCTCCCCCTAATGACGGGAATATTGTCTCATTAAAATGATAACCCAAAAACATAATACCTATAATTAGATGAAAGAATCTTCTGGTTCTTTAATAGGTATGCAATTGAATTTTTAATTGTTTGAGGCATCATTATGTAATTCATGATCATATGATGTTTGCTCTTCTCGAGCTTACAAACAATTTTGTAATATTCAAGATATAATATTAAAACTTTCATACTTTATTCTACTAAAGATGTGAGAAGAATAAGATAAATCTAGAAATGTAAATTTCATTTCATATAACAAAGAAAAATAAAGACATAAATATAAAATTGACAAATGTTTAATCGTACATCAGGTACATAATCAATCAGAAGTTTAAGCGTACTTGAGGTATGTAACCAATTTAAAGATTTGGAAGTACTTCGAGTACGTGACTAAAATTTATATGTTCTGAAATACCACATAGATGACAATAATTTTCATTTGCATTTTAGGAGTTTGTTATGCAAACTTTTCCCTTACTTTCATTCAATAGCATTCCACTTCTGGTGGTTTCTGATAACTTGTCATCTCTACGATTGTTGTGGTTTTATTAACCAGGATTTAACCCTTGAACATGATCATGTTCACAACTTAAAATAAAATAAAATTCATTTGTTTCAGGCAAAGATACTAGAATCAGTGTATCAGGTTTCATGATTTTTATTATTATTATTATCAAAGTTCATTGTTCAACAGTGAGAAGACATGAAAATTGATAATAATGAAAATATTGCTCCCGATATTGCTACTACTGGAGCATAATGGTCGATGGACCTTTGTCAACGATGCATTTATTTTTAAATCATCTTCATTATAATGGTAAAGCTAGCTAATCATAATTTTTAAATGTTTCTACTGGGGTACTTGAATCTTTCTTTTTTTCAGATCCTTCAGGGACCCAAAAATATTACAACTTTTGTATGTTCCTATGGACATGAGTAGTCATGATTTTTGTATAATCCTTCATGGATTAAAAATTACATGGTCCTTTAGGGACACTTTTACATGATCCTTCAACGATTCATGTAATCATAATTTTTGTATGGTCTTACAGGGACACATGACTTTATAACACCAGATACACATGACTATATAACACCACGTGGAACTTACATAAATTTATTATTTAGTAAATATATATATATATATATATATATATATATATATATATATATATATATATATATATATATAGTCGGATGATAATATGCGGGACGTGCGGTCGTGCGGGAACGACGTCGTTTGTCCGATCGCGGGTCCATCGCATCCAACGGTCGAGATGAATCGCCCCCGACCGTCCGATGCGATGGACCCGCGATGGACCCGTGATCGACGGCCCGTGGTCGTTCGCGCACGACCGCACGTCGCGCACCGTATCATTCCTCTATATATATATATATATATATATATATATATATATATATATATATATATATATGAATTTCATCAAATTTGATATAACAATGACCCACTGGTGTTATGCAATATAGGCCTTGAATGAATGTAGCACAATTAAAGCAGTAGATTTAAGGTATAAGAAATATAGCTTGAGGAATATGGGAACCTCAAATCAATTTCTACTAAATCATGGAAAAATATAATACTTGCTTAATTAGATAATTCATCATGGCTAATATATCATCCTTATCATGCATGTAGAGATAATACAAATGTAACCAAGTTATATCAATTTAACAAATCTTTTAGGAACATAAAAGTCTCCAGAGAAACAATATGAATAAGAGCACAAGTTAATTACATGAAAATCATGGAGATTTATTGATTTATATTTACTACTATATACAATGAAAATCGGATATATACAGCTTGAACCTTATCCAATCTTCATTAGTGATCTCCACCGAGAGTCTCATGCAACAAATCTATAGCTTTAAAATAAATAATTAAATATAAATATAAAAATAAATAGATAGTGTAGAGGGTTTTTCTAGTGAAAGTTTTAGGCTTCCAACACTACAGGTAATGTAGAGAAATTATTTGTTACTTCATTGCCATGCTAATAATGATGTTCATTTCAATAAAACTTTCAATCCATCAAAATGAAATTTAAAAAATATATGCATGATTACAATCCATAAAATTACATCACTGTCATCCTCAATATCATCCATACATATTTGCCATTTGACTATACTTGTGCATGGGCCTTTATAAAAAAAAACAGATTATATGATATGGAAATCATATTTGCATGCATATATATCAAATCTTCATTATCAAAACACTATAGGCTAAAACTAATACATCCTATGGGATTAATATATATGTGAGGCATTTTCATCTTCAATCGAAATAAATGAAAACAAACCCATAAAATCATCTATAACAATTCTATTTGAAAAATATCTATCATTAATTAATTTCTGTATTTCGGATAAACATCATTCACATACATTAATGAATTTATACAAAACAAATCCAAATAAATTAAATCCAAAAATTTGAACATCAAAACCCACAAATCTATTAAGACCCATTAAACATTAACTTAAGATCCATTTAATATCTAAAATTTATCAAATAACTTATCTATAACATTAAACTTGATCACCAAGATAAATATTTGTATTTTAGAAAACTGTATTGAAATATTTTAAAATTCATAACTTTCTAACTGTAACTCCGAATAAATCGATTTTTGATTCGTTAGAAAAATTATTTCAAAATTTATTTCTGTTTGTGAAATACATTTTACACATAAATGAATCCGTCATGGTAAAAAATGTGATTTAATGCCCAGTTATACATCGTGCTGATAACGTTTTATAAACTTAAGCAAAAGAATAAGATTAAATATACCAACCAAAAGAGAAATATAAGAGAGAGAAGAAGGAAGAGTTCTTTTTGTATTTTCTATCTTCTTAATTGATGAATATAGCATACTACTGTTCATTGCATGAATATATAATCATAACACACAGATATATGTATCCTATTTAATTCACTATTTGAATCCGTATGATGGAAAGTGAGCCCACTATGCGAATTATCCAAATTGCCTATATTGTATTTGTAATATTTTAATATGAGAAATCATATTTATTTGAATTATTAGGTTTATCCCTTTATACAAATTTGTTCAGATATAAGCATCTACATGTTAACTGAATATATACATTCTCATATTATTTAAAAAATTTATGTCAATACATACTGATATACTGATATTATCCTCTTGAGTACATAACTTGGATGGATGACTCATGAGTATTCATGTGACTTATATATATAATATTTAATTGATAACCAAAGAAAATAATAAAATGTCTTTCCGCAATGTATGGATATAGACTGACATGACAAAGTAGATTTTGTAAGAATTTTTACTTATAAGATGGAAGAATCTTCCACATTTTATTAATCATAATAAAATCCAACACCTTAATAATAAGCAAAATATGGTATACATCAATAATATTCACCATTTTGAAAGTCCTTGCTTGACTTCTTTCTTTTTCATATATTAGTTAAATGTACGCGCAAAGGCGCATTTGCGTGCATTTGGAAGTCATTGTAAATCAATGAACGAATCCAAGTGTTTTCGCAATTCCATCACTCTCCCAGGCATGCAAATTGAAATACATTAGAATAAAACAAGAAATTTTTCAAAAACTTTGAAATTTATCACATAAATAGTTCTCCTATAACTTGAAGAATACTTGAATAATCATCATTGTGCCAACAACAGTTGTGACAAGAGCATCTCGGGGTTCCCCTAGTGAAGTTAACTTAACAAGTATTATCAAAGTCTAACTTGAGAACAAAAAATTGAAGCATTATTACAATACCTCGAATGTGAAAGCCTGATAGACAAGTAGCATCTAGGGAAACAAACTATAGACCAAACAAAGTCTAATTCCTTGGACCAGAGACTTGTGTGATCATATACTTCTCTCAAAAACTATGGGGGGGAGAGGGGGGTGTATGGTAACTTGGTAAGATTTGTCTTTCTTTAAAAAGAGGTTTTAGTTTTTGTTATCCTGTTTAAAACTCATTCCTTTAAAGCGCCATATGTTAACCATTGACAATCTTGATATATTTATGCTCTCGTAATACAGTAAAAACAATTACCAAATCTGCTATCAACAATTTCATGAATAACATGAGTGCAAAGAACAGCAAAAAATCGCACTCAAGACTTGCATAAACCAGGGATTATCATAGATCAATTCCAAAAACACATGAACACTCACCTGGACACCCTAATGGACAACGTCATAACAGAAGAGACCTACAACCACATAGAAAAAGAGTACTTATTTTCACATTTAAAGAAACAGTGGTACATATAGATCTAAAATCAATCCAAAATAAAAAAGCAGAACAAATTTCAAATTCAAAAGCAAGGTTTCCATCAATGACTTTATGAGATCAAATGGGTCCGATTTCATTTGTAATTTTAATATTTATTAAATAAGACTAAAATATTTATTTTATAATTTTATGAGTATCTTAATGGTTTGAAGAACCATTAGATGAAATATCATGAAATTTAAAATCTGGGAAGTTATATTTTGAAACCATTTGAAAATGAACATGTTGCAAGGGACCTGATTATAAATTTAGAAATCTGAACCATGGACCTATTTGTAACACCGATAGAGGTCTAGTTGTGAAACTTATAGAACCTGGGAGCCGATCTACAAATAGCCCTTTAGAAAATGACAAAGATTGACCGATTTTTTTGTCCTCATTATAACACTTTATAAGTGTATAGATGATCAAAATGAATGTCTTTATGGATATGACAAATACATCAAGGGACAACCATACTACAATTACTTTGAAGGTAGGACCATTATATGTCAAGAATATCGTTCAAGATCTTCTCTAGAAAAGTATAATGTTTTTGGGAAAAATCCATATAACCCCCTAAAATCTTGCCTAAATCCATATAACCCCCTGCAATCTTCATATATCCATATAACCCCCTGTAAACATACCCGAAATCCATATAACCCCCTCCGTCCGCCTTCCGTCAGCCGAGTTAACGGCGAAATTGAAAAAAATCCATATAACCCCCTGTAATCTGACCTAAATCCATATAACCCCCTGCAATCTTCATATATCCATATAACCCCCTGCAATCTTCATATATCCATATAACCCCTTGTAATCTTGGAAAATTCATATAACCCCATGTAATCTAAAAAAAATATTTTTAAAAATTCAAAAATAAAATTAAAAAATATAAATATAAAAAAAATTCCTCTTGCCATTTTTAAAATTTTAAAAATATTTGTTTTAAAAAACTATCACATCTATCATATTACACACACATCTCTCATATTTATTCCTAAACACAAATAATTTATGCAGGGGTATAGTTGTCATTTAAAAAGCCATAAACTCTTATTCATCTCTTATTTACCATTTATCCTTATTTTTTTCAAGGCGAATCAAAAAATAAAAATATCAATTGTACGTTTTCTAATGAGAATAATAGAAAATACAACAAAATAAAGATTTACAATCCATTAAATGTTAATGCATGTAAATGTTAATTTACTCTACTATTAATGTTATAACCAGTACCCCGACACATTAATAGTAGAGTAAATTAACATTTACATGCATTAACATTTACATGCATTGTAAATCTTTATTTTGTTGTATTTTCTATTATTCTCATTAGAAAACGTAAAATTAATATTTTTATTTTTTGATTCACCTTGAAAAAAATAAGGATAAATGGTAAATAAGAGATGAATAAGAGTTTATGGCTTTTTAAATGACAACTATACCCCTGCATAAATTATTTGTGTTTAGGAATAAATATGAGAGATGTGTGTGTAATATGATAGATGTGATAGTTTTTTAAAACAAATATTTTTAAAATTTTAAAAATGGCAAGAGGAATTTTTTTTATATTTATATTTTTGAATTTTATTTTTGAATTTTTAAAAAGATTTTTTTAAGATTACATGGGGTTATATGGATTTTTCCAAGATTACAGGGGGTTATATGGATATATGAAGATTGCAGGGGGTTATATGGATATATGAAGATTGCAAGGGGTTATATGGATTTAGGTCAGATTACAGGGAGTTATATGGATTTTTTTTCAATTTCGCCGTTAACTCGGCTGACGGAAGGCGGACGGAGAGGGTTATATGGATTTCGGGTATGTTTACAGGGGGTTACATGGATATATGAAGATTGTAGGGGGTTATATGTATTTAGGCAAGATTTCAGGGGGTTATATGGATTTTTCCCAATGTTTTTTCATCCACGATTTCATGCACGACTATCTGATGATGTCATTCTCACAAGCTTAATATAAAAAATAGTTATATTCAGCAAATAATGAATTAAATATGATGTGAACATGATACACGCATATGCATAGGTTCCAAGACTATATAAAGGACTATAACCACTCACCTCCATTTCAGACAAATAAACTCACCAAATATGCTAAGCAAGACCCATGCCCCTGAAGATGATCATATATACAAAACAGATCAGTGGATTGCACTAAAAGAACAAAATAAATCTAACATACATGTGGAATTAGATTAATTTTAGGCATGAGTGGTTATTAAAATATTTAAAAAATTGATAGATCTGAAGTATAAAACATATAGATCTCAAACTAATTATCAAAACACATAAAAATTGTTAATCATATCATATTAATGAATGAAATATAATGAAGTAACCTCAAATCTCAATCCTTAAGCATGATATATCTATAAACCCATCCCAACAACATGTAATATTTATGAAAACACCTTCAAAAACATCCTTGAATCATCGGTATAACATCAAAATTTGTAAACAATCGAAATCAAGTCAAAATCATTGAAAATCATGTGCAAAACTACATAAAAACACATAGTTACGAACCACCTTAGGTTGTACCCCTCTATTGGTGATAATCTATGATAAAAAAAAAAAAAAATTAAAACTATATAACATGTAAAAATTAATGATATAGAGACCCACTGTGATCACTTTAGTTTTTTTTTGTTTCAAAAACACTAAAAAATCCTTCGATATAAGGTAAGTCCTTCAATCATTTAACACAACCAAACCCCCCACCCACCACTCATTCCTTTTTATCCTCCCACTTATCACTTCCAAACCAAAATGTTTGGCCATGGGTGAAGCTTGTTGTAGAGCTAATACGATCTAGTGACTAAAATGACAATCTTCTCTATCTTAGAGCATTTTCAATCATGCTCCATAAATACCTCCTCTAATTTGTGGAGCATGACACAAATTATATTATAATTTGTGGAGCATGGCGAGTTAGAGAATCTTGGTTGGAATGCTTCCAATTATGATATCTGAATGACTACTATAATAATATTTTATTAATGTCTATTACAACTTTTCATATTTTTTAATTTTTTATGGGACCTACCATATGAGAAAAAAATATGTGTGTGTGTGTGTTTTAATGTGGCCTCCATATTTGGGAGCTCTCAGGTAGTTCCCCAACTGGTGAGCGTCGTCCCTGCTCCTTCACTCGAATTGGCGAGGGTTAGGGAGTCCGTTGGGGAGGATTCCCCCCCCCCCCCCCTCACTCCTCTAATTTGGTGAAGGCGGCCAACAAATCCTCCCCCCCCCCCCCCCCGGGAGATAATGCTCATTTAAAATGGATAACAATAATTACATGTAACAAATGCAGCTTTTTTAACAAGATGCTAATGACCATTTTAATTATAGTAATAAAGTATCCTAAAGCATCTGAAATCGGTATGTCTTCGGTTTAAAAAATTTATTGTAAATTCTGCACCTCCAACAATCATCAATTCCTCGGCTAAAAATTTAGCTAAAGGTTGAGAAGTTAGCTTACATTTACATAAAACAAAAGCAAATGAGCAGTGAATTATAATGAAGAACAAACACAAATCTATGCGACTGGATCAAATGGGCTTTTGTTTTTATAAATGAAGAATAGGTCTACTTCTATGTATTATTTTTCTCCTTTTTATAGTGTCTCTGTGTCTATACCTAAGCAAATATATATTATTAATATTGGGCATTACTAAACCAACTTTATTTTTAACCTAATTTCTCTTAGAATTATATATACTTTCAACATTAAGGGCTTATTATTCGCTTAAGTCCTCCAACTCCTAAGGTTAATGCGTCACTGTGGAAGGTATATGATATCCATATAACTTTATTTAAAAGATGAGAGTTGTTATAAATAGTCTCACTTACAAACCCTCCTGTAGTTTCATACATGTCCTACAAGATATCTACCTCATTAAATGAATCATATAATTTTTTATTTTTTTTATGATTATGTTCATATAATTTATTGAAGTATATGTCACTTTTTAATAATGTACATGTTTTATTACATAAAGTATACACCTTAAAGAAATTAAAGTGTGTGAGCATTATTAGTGAGTTAGGTTGCATGCAAGATTGTTCCTGACATTTTTAAAAGGATATATATATATACATGCATATTTAGGGCAAGAAATAGAGTCAAAGCCAATTTGGTAACTTTAGTTCAAAAGAATTTTTTTCCCTATAATCCAATGATGGTATAATTCATGGAAGGAAATTTTTTTCTTAAAATGCCCATAAATGAATACAGAAATGTAAGATTTCAAACACGCTTTTTCTTAGTGTTCCAAAAGAATGAGAATGAATGTCAAATTGACTTTGAATATGAGCCATTAGAACATTAACCCCAATATAAACCAATTAGCACAGTCAAATTAGTTATTTCACTCAATCATGTATTGGTAAATTGGTCAATGTAGATGCTTTAAGGTGAATAACGTCTATTGAGGGTTTTAAAAAAAATGATTTCATCATTTTTTGTTTTTTTTTATGGATAATTTTACATCCAGTGTCATTTCCAGCCTCCATTCCAGTCTATATGTGTTTTAAATTTTTTAAAAATAGTATACATCATCTAATGATGTACATGTTTTTATAAAAAATGAAGTATATACTCCAATGAATTGCATTGATGAATGTATAGAAAATTTAAAAAATTCATTCGAAACATATGTCTTGTTAACGTAAGTATATGCGTTGTTAATTTTCTATCAACTCACATAAGACTGGAATTGAGGTTGAAATTGGATTTGAGTGTAACAGTGTCCTTTTTTTAAGGATCTAAAGTCAATATAAGAAAAATATCTAAGGGATCTAAAATCCCCAAAATCTGGAATATAGATACTCCTCCAGTTTTTTTTTTTGTTTTGTTTTAAAAAAAAGGAATTCATCCACGCATTCTAAAAATAATATTTCATTCACATTTCTAAACACATCCTCATTTGGATAGAGAATTAAATTATTATGAGCTTTAAGATTATTCTAGTATAAATAAGAATAAAACGGTTTTATATGTGGTTGTGTTTTGAATTATTCTTGTTGGAAAACGTAATAATAAAGATTTTGTTGTTTGGATAAAATGTAAATACCCATAAAAAAAATTATCTCTTTTTTTGTAAAGGCTTGTTCATTTGTAAAGAAAATGATCTTATACAAATACAACATTTTGATTATCCATAAAAAATTGTGAATAAGGTGTAAATAAATATTTATAAAAGGTGAAAAAATGATGATGGTTGATTTGACAGTTGATTTATACGAAGTTGTGACAGGTGATTTGACAATGGACACACATATTCTTTTGTATTGAATAAATTGGAATAACTTAATTTCAGGGATTGATTGTAATCCATATGTCATTTTATACCATTTTATTCTAACATTAAGATTCTCATTTATTCCAGCTATCTAGACAACTTTAAACCCATTATTCACATTATACTCATTTATTCCACATTCTATTCCCAATCCAAACATGGGATTCCGAACAAAGAAAATTCAAAATGACATTGGATTAATAAGGATTTTTTTATTAGGTGAAACTTTCTGAAATCATGATCCAGGTATAATGTATACCGACACACACTGTCTGTACGTGGAATCTTTTTAAGAAAGCATTAATCCAAATGTAAGAGTCAAGTTGTTTATATATAATTCACAGCAAAGAAAACACTAAAACAGTTTTTCTATGAGTTAACATCAGAGCCCACATATGTTGACATTAAGGAAATAATGACACACCAAGTTTGATTCCAGTCTCAAACATGTTTAACATATTTTAAACAAAAAGCAAAAGACAAAATCAATTTTGGATATCCCATTGCCCATAGCATACTTTCACCTTGGATCTGTACAACTCCAAATATTTGAAAATATCAAAACGTGAGTTAATTTTTTGAAAGTATGATTGTCCAATGAAATGCATTACATATTTTAATATAAAAAATAATAAATATATATTTTTATTACGATAAGCGTTGGGATTCAACCCATGATCCGATCGCAGATGTTATTAAGCTATGGATCCAAAGTTTCAAAGTTTCTGGCGAAAGCGGAGGTGGTCTTGTTTAGAGATGGGGTAATGCGAATCATGGAGTGAGCTCGGGATGTAAAGGTCGGTTTTCTCATCCCACGTTAGAAGCCTCTTCTAATCGGGAGAGAGTCGTCACGTTTGTCTTTTGTCGTCCTATTTTTGTGGTTTTATCCTATGTTTTATATTCGTCTTCTGTTCTCCCCTAGTTCAGGGTTTTTAATTCGAAATTCAGAAATGGAATCGGGTAGCAAACACCTAACTATTTTCAAAAAAAAAAAAAAAGTTTCAAAGTTTCAATGAGTGGATTGAAATATATATTTGAATAAATTAAATAACATTTATATTTAGAGTGTATTCGTGCATAATAGAAAGTGAAAGAAAATAAGAAAAAATGAAAATTTTCTAGAGTTTGTATCAAATAAGGAAAAAAATTCATCACTTTTCCTCTTCTATTTTATTTTATTATAAAAGTAAAAAAAGAAAAATGTTTTATTTTCCATCAATTTCCATTTGACCCATATTTCATCATTTTCTTTCATTTTATTCCCTTTAAGAGTGTGTACAAATACATTCTTATATATATTATATATATATATATAATATTATTATAGTATATAACCACATTACTTAATTTAAATTTAATCTAAATTGTATTGGATGAGACTGTAGAGGGTTGAACATATCATTTTCCTCTATATCAGTATCATTTGAAAGAATCCCCACTTTTTTAAAGCGTGTCCCCTCCCCCATTTCAAATGGCTCAGATTGGAAAATTCAACAAAATCACTTTCACTCACACTAGAGAGAGAGAGAGAGACAGTGTTGCAAAAGTCTCAACCATTCATTACATCGAACTCTTCAAAGGTTCTTTAAAACTGTACTGTTGTATACACGTCCGACAATCTCCACCGAAAACAACAGACCAAACTCATCAGTTAAAGAAAACACGTGTTCCAACAATCCCTCCTCCTCATCAGTAGTAGTTCATCAGTGACCTCCATTAGAAGGTTTTCAAGAATCATGGACCCCAGTTCGATCTCCAGATCCTCCGACCGTCCCATCTCCTGCCCCCAATTCAACATCTTCACCTCTTCAGTGACCATCCCACAGACCATCCCCCACAGCCCCACCTTGTCTTCTCTCTCGGCATGAACCGAACTCCGGTGCACGGTCGCTGGCGGACAGTCCACTGGGTCCCCGAATTTCTTCTTCGGGGAACCCGCTCTTCCTTCTGTAACCATAACAATTTCAATAAATATTTCAAAATTTCAACACGTACATGTTCGTCGAGCTCTTGTTTGAATAGCGACGTAAGCTATTTTAAGATAGATAACTATTCTAATATAAGAAAAATAAATCATTTTTTTTAAGTTGAATTTTTAATTATTCTCATTTAAAAATATAATAAAAAAGTTTTGCTGTTTGGTGATAATGAAGAATGAGGTGTGAATAAAGATTTATAAAAGATAAAATAAAATTAATTTGATATGTTAGTTTCCTTAATTTAATAGATATGATAACAAGTGATTTGACATGTGGATCCTTTTATACCAGTGAAATAGATTGAATAAAATAACACAATTATAGATGGTCTAAAATACTAATACCAACTTGCTCTCACATATTATGGCATAGTTATACACCCTTTTATTTCTTGGAAATAAACAGTTTTTTAGTCTAAATTCTTCTTTATTCAAACAAGGCCTATTGAATTACAAAGTACGAATGTATCGTTAACACATTCTTTTTGTTGAATGAATTACGAAATATATAATCAAATGAATTGAATGTATTGAATCAGAGGTTTGTGAATTACCCGAAACGCGAATCTCGAGCTCAATGAGTTCCTCGCTATCTGATTCGATCAACTGCTCGAGAACGGACACCGGACTCGAATTCTCCGAACAATTCTTCACCAATTCGATCCTCCTCTTCCTCCTCTTCTTCCTCCTCCTCCTCCTCTCGAATCTAGCCTCCTTCGCTCTCCCTCCGCCGTCTCTCCTCTTCATCTTCTCTTGGTCCCTCTTCGAATCATCCTTCGCTTTCTCTTCAACCTTTTCGAAGCTCAAGAGCAAGAACTCGTCGTTCTCCCTCCGAAGGTACGTCGGGACCTCGCGAAACGAAGCGGAGGAGGCGAATTGGGAGGAGGGGACGAGGAGGAGCGCGTGCCAATCGACGGAATTGGCGGAGCGGCTCCTGCGGCCGAGGCGGGGAGGGGAGAGAGGGGAGTAGACCGGCATCGGATCGAGGCCCATGAGCCTCGCGACGATGTTGGGAGCGGCGGAGACCGGAGAAGAGGGGGATCCTTTATCATCATCAACCGTTTGGTCTTTGTGGGTTGTTGTTGTTGTTGGTGTTGGGTCGGTTTTGATGGGTTTTTTTTTGTTGTTGTTGTTGGTGGTGGTGCCGCAGAGGACGCGGCGGAGGACGGCGGAGAGGCAGCCTTTGGGGTTGGGGGGGGAGGGGTTTGGGTTGGGAGGGGGAGAGGAGGGAGAGACCTTCATTTTTGTTGTTGTTGTTGTTGATGTTTGAAGAAAACAAAAACAGAGGAAAAAAGTGAGGTGTTTTTGAATGGGAGGAGAGGGAGTTTTTGAGGATTTGTGTACGGTAAAGGTGAGTGTCGGTTGAGCGGGACTTTTGTTTTGAATGAGGACTTTTATTTTGTTTTGTTTTGTTAATTTTTGTGCTAATCAGTGGTACAAAAAGTCATGTTGTAGGACAATGACTGCAACTTTGGAAAACATATTTTTCTTTCCACTGTGGGGGCGTACCGACGTGGATGAGGACTTTTTATGCTTTGGTTCTTTGAATTTTTTATGAAAACGGGGTAATTTTTATTTCAAATATAATAATGTCTGAAATAGATAAGGGAACATAGATTTTAGTACATAAATAATGAAAAACAGAAAAAGGGAAGCCTGAACCTAATCCTACTTGAAAGGAACGAAAAGAACCCAGTGTTTAGTTTGGTAGGTAAAGTTTATACCCAAGTAAAGCTATTGAGACCCCTCGCTTACATGTCGAGCACCCTCCAACCGTCCTCTTCGAAATGGATACATTGCGCGCCTGTCAATTCTTTCTTCCAATCCCGGATGCATTGATGCATCAGTTCCCATAAGTTCTTAAAATAGAAGATGCTAGGCTTCCCTTAAAAATCACTTTATTTCGGATGCGCCAAATGGCCCACTCCGCAGCCGGAAAGGACAGTGCTACATTTCCCATGAATCTGTGAGCGCCCCTCCTCCTTATGCACATTTAGGTCTCCCAGAAGTCTCCCATCGACTAGATGTGGAAGCTTTTCTTGTGGATGATCTCCAAACAAATCCAAATCTTTGTTGTACTAAGGTTCTTTGAATTTTAAAAGAGAGTTGTTACACGCAGCCCGCAGGAACAATTCTACAGATGGTTCATATATCTTGGTAGTTATTTATTGAGATATATATGCTTTTTAACATGATCGTTAGTAATTTTTCATGTTTTCAATCCAATGGTCTGATAATTGTGAGAGCATGTATTTTTACCTTGCACATTATCACTGAGGGGGTAGGGTACGTGCAAAAAGTTAGAGCGGCTCAATATTTTTTTTCTCCTAATTTTACATAAACAAGTATCTCTTATTTATATTGATTGTCAGCTGATTCTGTGTTGATTTCCTCATTAATTATTTGGATTCAAGTAGATCGGTCATGAGAATTTTTAGGTTAATCTGTTGTTCAAGTCCAAGGATTCTTTAGGATACATTGAGATACCGAGATCGAACTTGTTAAGGAAGGATGCCTCACTTTGCAAATCTAATGACCTCTATATATATATTGTGTATAAAAATGCTTGAGAATTTAATAAAATTCAGATGCAATTGATTCCCTTTTTTTTCCATGTATAATAATTCCATTAAGTTACCCCATCAAGAGTTAATATTTCCCAACCATACGAAATCCAATCCACCTGCAAAAATTTATCAAACTGATCACCATCAAATGCTGCAGATATGACATCACATCATTGAATCTCACTTTTTGACTTGTGGTGTTGGAGAAGACAATTTGGACCAAACTGTTTTTCCCCCACTGCAAGTCAGTAAAAAAGTGTACTCAGCCAGCAAAGATTGAATACACTCTGAAGAGGTGGTTGGTGTGAAAACATGAATCCTGAGAGAGGGTTTTGGAGGAGCAGTTTTTAGTTTTTCCAGGTCAATTATATTGTTTTGAGTCCTTCTCATCACACTATAATTGTGTATACACATGAATGAGATACTTTTTCAGTGTCAGTTGTTTTTCTTTGTTTTAATGTGTCAGTAGTGGGAAACGGTTTTAAAGGCTACAGCCGAAGTTGCTGACTTTGGATTGGTGGATGTGTTCAATTGGTTGAACGTGGATTTTGAATATTTTTGTTTTTTATTTGAAAAATATTAGATTCAGTTATTTTTAGTCATACATGTTTTTTTGTTTTTTTTAAATAGTAAACATCTACATCGCACTATTTTGAATTGTAAGAAAAATTTAACGAAGTATGTACATTATTAATGATTTATATCATTTATTAAATTTCTAACGAGGTATATAAGACTGTATTTTAAACTGTAAAAAAACTTGAGTGTAGCAACACCCTTCTTGTTTTTGTTACTTTGAATGGAGGGCAGAAATTGGAGTGGGTTGGATTGGATCAGATTAATCATGATCCAATACAACGGAAGCTAACTGAAACTTAATCCCTCGTCCTTCAAAAATGAGGAGGTCCACCCAAACCCACTTCATCAAGTTTTTAGTTTGGATTCAAGTTCGGATTTGGTTCAAGTGATTTGTGTTGGCTTTGAATTTACTTCAAAATTATGTTATTTTAGACAATTGCAATTCCTAATGGTCAGCCTTAGGGGATAAGAAAGATAAATAAGAGTTGATGATGGAGAAATAATATGATACAAATAAATTGAACAATTCACATTTTATTTTTCAAAATAGATGATTCAAATTAGTCAGAACATTTAAATTTACTACTCATCATTTTGATTTCGGGTTGAATTCAGGAAGTGGAGGACCTTTCAACCCAAATCTAATCTAAGTTGATTGTGAGTTGAACCAAAATGTTACAGTTCATTCAAAGTCCATCCAAGAGTCAGGTTTCAGGTCGGATAGGGTTCAATATATTGCATCCCTATTTGAAAGCAACTCATCAGATGTTATTCCTCATAAAAATAGATATCTTCCACTAATATATTATTTCAAATGAATTTTAGGTAAATAAAGAGAACTATTCAATTTTTTTCTCACAAATTATTAATTGTACAAGGGACATGTGATAATTATCCGGAAATGTCGCTGCAAGAGAATGATCAATTATAGTAGTAAAATTTAAACATGCAAAATCAGATGCATGTAATTTATAAAATGTAAATATCTCTCATGTACCGAACCACCTTTTCACGTAAGAGTCTTAGGTTTCTAATCTTGTCCCTCTCGATATGAGAAGATTTGAAGTGTGAACAGTGGCGAATGAAACAAAAAATAAAAATTAAAGATGTTTTTTAAAAATGATGATTGATATTAGGAACGATTGAGATACAAAAAAAAAAAAAAGCAAAAATTTATGTTTTTCAAGATGTCCTGGACGGGGGACGTCGAGAAGTGGCGTCCGTACCTCCATGGCTAGCTGTGGGATACGGATTTTGAAGGAAGTGTGGAGGTTGCTGAAAAAGGAGAGTCAAGAGAGGTCTTTGTTTTATGTGGTGGGGAGCAGGGGTATTGCCCTAATGTGATTGTATTTATCAACACACAATTTTTAACAATCTTATTAAATAAACCGGATGCCTTGTGATTTGTATTTAAGGTGCTGACGTATATCTTATATTTTCTTTATATGTTAGAGTATCAACAAATCATTTATTTATTTTATTTGGTGTTGAACTGTTGGGTTATGGTGGTATTTGGGAGGGTCTCACTCTCTTTCCATCATCTTCATTGGTAAAATAAATATTTGATTGATATTGAGAGCTTGTATGAATTTTTATTATGAATTTACAAAGAATTCATCTTTATAAAAAAGAGGGGAGGGGGTTCCTTGATTTTCTGATCTTCTAGATACATAAAAAGTGGGCTATTACTGTTGCTGTTGAGTTGTGGAGCTCATGACCATACTATAGGCCTTAATAAAAATATTTTAGAAAAAAAAGGGGGGTGTCCCATGCCCCTGGTCCAAGGTGGCTCCGCCTTGTAAACATAAGTAAAAATTACCATTACAACAAGATACATACTAACAACTAACAAAAGCAACAGAATACTTGGTCTGAGCTAGGACCAATAGGTATAGGCATGTTTAATGTGAATTTAATTTTATCCGAATACTAAAAATAACATAAGAATTTACCAAAAGTTTTTTTAGAAAATGACCTTTTGACTATGGATTGCAAGTTAACCTTTTTTTTTTAACCTTCCATTCAAATTTTACATTTTCAAAATAAAACATGTTTGATTCTACATTTTGAAGTAAAAAGTTCAATCCCTTTAATTTTTCAAATTTGCTTAACCTTTAACAAATCTATTAACCAATAATTTTAAATAAAAAAAATTAGGGTTTCCAAATAGAGAAAAATAATTTTCAGGTGGGCCTCCTCTCATGTGATGGAACTTTTCTGATGGGCCTACTCTGATGAACCAGTTCGGGTAACTATGGGTCCTCTCTAGTGGACCTTCTCTGGTGGGCTGCTTCTTCACTGGATGACCCAAATTCCAATAAAAAATAGCTGTTGGACCAAAAATAGAACGAAAAAATAGCTCAGATACACACAGTCTATTTTGCAGTCCGTTTTGCAGCCTCATACACTATGATAACATAGTATATACTGCACTATCATAGTGTATAAAGTTCTATCTTAGTATATGATCCAATTTTTTTTCACAATGAAAAAAAATACACTATATCTCATTATATACTTTATTTCATATAACAACATGCACTTTAAATGGTGAGTGTATGATTTTTTTTAAAAAAAATGAGATGAACTGCAATGGGGGCTAAGTGTATCTTTTTTCCAAAAAAAATTTAGGGAAAATGATATATTCAGAGCCTCTTGTGCATCCTCAATTGCAGTTCATGTCGATTTTCTCTATTTAAAAAATCATACGCTCTTTTAATTGAAGTACATGTGTAACGTCTCAGGCTTACACAGCAAGAAATTGTTCGCTTTGTTCCTAAATGGACTCACGGGTTTAAAACGTGTCTTGGTGTGTAAGAGTTGTGCTCATATATAAGCACAAACTATCTCCTCCTATTAGGCGATGTGAGACTAAACACCCTCACTCTTACCCAATCCATGGGCCTCTTGGGACTCTTGGGCCTGGGCTAGACATCACAATCACCCCCCTAATAGGCCACACGTCCTCGTGTGGGGCCACCCACACCACAATCGCCTAATAGACAGGCTCTGATATCAATTGTGTCGCCCCAGACTTACACAACAAGAAATTATCCGCTTTGTCCCTAAATGGACTCACGGGTTTAAAACGCGTTTTGGTGTGTAAGAGTTGTGCTCACATATAAGCATAAATTATCTCCTCCCATTAGGCAATGTGGGACTAAACACCATCACTCTCACCCAATCTGGGTCTCTTGGGACTCTTGGGCCTGGGCCAGGCATCACAACATGCTGATTTATGAAATGAAGTATATATTAAGATACATTAGTGTATTTTTTTGCGTTAAAAAAATTATGTTATACACTATGATAGAACGTCATAAACTATGATAGCATAATACTACATCATCATAGTATATGAGACTGTAAAACAAACTACAGAACAGACTGAATATATCATCGCTCAAAATTTAATGATGGGTCCTTGGCAATTGGCCATATCCATGCTATACTACTACATGTATGAGTGTTTTTACTTCCAATTATCCAAACGAGTTCTTGTACGGATGGTTAGACAGACACAAGCAAATTGTAGGGAAAGATGAACTTTGCTACACAGACCCTAGCATATAGGCCCCTCCCACAGACCCTTGATGTGTCAACATTTTATTGGATGTGTAGTTGCTTTTTAAAAAATGTAAAAAAGCTAAATACTAAAATACCCCTAATTAATACCCACTCTCTTTCCACGTTTTTCTCTTTTTTTCTATTTTTTTCCATTAGCATTTATTGGTTTTCAAATATCAAATTTGAATTGAAAATATCAGTGAAAAAAACCTTTTTGTATAAAATGTCGAGGAAGACTTATTATATCATTAAAGAATCGATTTGAAGCAAAGCATTTCATCCGAAGATTCTTCTACAGCCAAAAAATGGGTACGGAATCTTCTTTTGGTATTTCACAAAATGTGTCTGTTGTATTTGATGACGGTGTTGATTACATGAATTTTTTATAAGGATTTTTTTGAATATTAACAAAAGTAAAATTTTTTTTTTACAGAAATATGAAATGTATGATTAAATTTTTTTTATATTTGTTATTGAAATATAGTTGACAAAATTAGATGAGTGTTTTCGGATTTCATGAGCAACATGTATTTTGATTTTTCTTAAGAGTACTGATATGCATAATATGACCTTGTAGTAAATGTAACTAACTATAAGTTGTTACTGGTGTCTATAAATGTTCAGCAAATGTAACTAACTATTACAGTTAACTGGAAAATATAATTTTATTTGAAATATAACTAACTATTATTAGAAAGAATTTAACTAACTAGTGAAAGAATTATGTTTATTGAGTTGTATAATGAAAATGACATCCTAAATGTAACTTGATTGACAATGTGACATTATCCTCTAATTTTGTTCAGTTTGTGGATATCTATCTCATGATTTATATTTCTTAATCATTACGTGTTTGTTGTTGTTGCTGTTAAGCAAATGTAACTAACTTATATATTATGTAACTATTTTATGTTACAAATAAAATATCTTTGTATTCATTTGTATCTAACTATTCAAAAATGGGATTCCAACACTTGGAGCAAATGCTTCTGCACATCTTCTTCTGTATCAAATGTCATTCCAACACTTGTAACAAATGCTTCTACACATTGCTTCTCAACTTCAATAATGAAATCTTTTGCGCATTGTCATCCGTCGAAAATGTAACCAATTCCTTAGTATTTCCTAGATTGAAAATGCAAATAATTATCAAATAAAATTAATGTACTGTCATAATCATAGAAATCAGATAGACATAAAAATTTAAAAACGAATAATAAACTCATAGTTCCACTAAAGATCATATTAAGAGTCGTTCATATTTTGAATGCAGCTTTGTTTTACAAAAATGTTTCTCTAAAAGTTAATTACATTGTCAATGTAACTAGTTTTATTTACATTAAAAAACATTTAATTAGATAGCAACATTTTAAAAAAAGGGTATCCAAAATAAAAAATAACCAAAGAGAAAAGACCAAAAAAGAGATATATATGTAACTGACATTCAACAAATTAAACAACAGATGTTTCGTGTTCAAAAACACATTTAACATAAAAAAAAACATAATTAACATATAAAACTGATAAAATTCAAATAATTGAAAAAAAACAAAAAAATGCACTAAACCTGAATCGGTTATGAATTGACGATTTAAAAGTTAAAATTCAAAAAAGGGAAAAAACATAATTTAATGCCCCAGCGTGATTTCTCGTAATTAATTACCATTCCTTTTTTTCTAACCGCCCCATTCATTACGGTTAACACTAACAAAATATTCTAAGGGTATTTATGGTATTTCAAACCATGTCATGTCATAGTGCTTATGAGGGCCTACGAATTGGGGTTTGTCAATCATTTTCATAAAAGATTCATTTAATCTATTTGATTTTTGTTGCCCTCCCATTTACCAACATTTGCGTAACTGTTTTACCTTGTAGTTGCTTATTCTTTTAAGTCCCCGTTTGAGTAGAGGAATTGAGTTTTTTCTTAAAATAAAGTTGAGGAATTGAGTTTTCAAAATAGATAACAAGTATAGATAAAGAATATAAGTGATTTTTTGTTTGGTTAGATTTTTAGTTATTCTTATTGAAAAACGTAATAATGAATTTTTATTGTGTGGTTGACCAAGAATAAATTGTGGATAGATAATGAATCAAATGTATTTTTTACATTATTACCCCCACATGCATTTGATTATATCTAATAAATATTATATACACATCTTATTAAAAAATCATAAGTGATGCTTCTGTAGAAAGATTAATAAAATTATACATATCTTATTAAGTTATACACATGCTTCAGTGGTGAAAGTGGAGGTGATTGACATGGGTGGTTTCAGTGCCCATAGGGGATCCCTATGGTTGCGGCGGTCTGGATGGTGGGGCTAGTGTGGGTGGATAGAGACCTGGACATGGTGTGTTGATGCCCATGAGGGTGCTTGTGGTGGTGGTGGTGGTGGCGGTCTAAGTGGTGCTGTAGTGGATGGATGAAGACCTAGATATGGTGGTGATTTTGGTTCACATGGAGGTGCTGATGGTGGTGGCGGTCTAAGTGGTGGTGCTGGTGTGGTGGACATGGAGGAGGTGGAGGAGTCATTGGTGGATCTGGGAGGGGTAGGAGTGGTTTGAAAAAGTTGTCTGAGTTGCAGGGAGGGTTGGAGGGAGCTATGTACACAAGGGCAGGGAGGGGAAAAAGGGTTGACGGGACTGGTGGGGCCCACATATGTAGGTGGAATGGATAAGTTGGAATAACCAATTCCAGGGGGAGGAGGTATACTAATACCACTCTATATATATCAATTTATACTAGATAATCAATTCTCATTTATTCTTGGTTACCAAACACCATTTTTCCACTACCTCTGCTTATACCAACCTATGCCTCCCCTATACCGCAATCCGAATGGGGGTTTTAGGGGTGGAGGGGGGGGGGGGGGGGGGGGGGGTAAATCCTCTGATTGATTGAAAAAAATCACATGTTCAATTTAAATATGTTACGCCCCGGAACAGCCCTCCCGGGACCATAACAATCCTACAACATCATGACTCATACATAAGAGGTCAACATTGACCCCTGACAATAATGAAACGATAATCGCATAAGTAACAAGGAGACATGAAAGCAAAAGTAACAAAAAATAATAATGCGGAAGCGTAAAATATAATTAAGTCTGTAAATCAAAAACATAATTACAGACTCGAATACACCATTACCATCCTGTGAGAGCCCAAGTCTAGTCCAAATACAACCACATGTGCGACACGCACAATTACTAATACATACACAAAAATAGGATTGCTGACAGCCCCGCACTTGCCAACTGAAAGTTGAGACACTCCACGTACGAAATACGCTAAAAGGATGCTCCAGCTCCACGCCCCACTGTCCCTGGTGGAAAACAACACATGAGGGGTGAGCTACAAGCTTAGTGAGTGGCAAGATCCAACTCAAGAATAATAATATAACACTAACACATTTTCCTTTCAAGGAAAGATATGGATGGAAAAACACCGACAGATATAAATGTCACATAGAGACATGACCACACATCACCCTCACCCTCACCCCAAAAGGAGGGAAACTGTTGGGACTTTTGGGGAACAACTAATCCATAACACTAACGAGTTGTAACACAAACTAATACCACGCTACTATGATTCTCCACATCTAGATAAATACATACCAATCCCTCGTGTCATCCGGTAGCCCTCTCCCGGGTAATCCTCATCCTAATGGCCATCCATGGTCAGTACTCAAGCCTCGTACGATGGTAGCATCATAATCTGGGCATTCCCAACGATACGGATTCACCCATGGTCGGTACTCAAGCCTCTTATGTTAGTGACATCATACTCTGGGCATTCCCGACGATACGGCATCACCCGTGGTCGGTACTCCTAGCCTCGTATGATAGTCACATCATACTCTGGACATTCCTAATGATATGGATTTACCTGTAGTCGGTACTTAAGCCTCGTATGGTAGTGACATCATACTCTGGGCATTCCCGACGATACGGCATCACCCGTGGTCGGTGCTCTAAGCCTCGTATGGTAGTCACATCATACTCTGGGCATTCCTAACGATATTGTGGCACAATGCAGGACAGATTCAACACCGGGTAGCTTTGACGCACGATGATGTAGGGAAACAGTACTCCTCGTTCGCAATATCATCCGGTAGCCCTCTCCCTGGCGGCCTTCCGGTGGCACGGTGGCACCACACAGGGTAACTCCAACGTTGGGTAGCTTCGACGCACGATGATATAGGGAGGAAGCACTTCATGCTCGCAATACGATCGCACGATGATGTTGGAAGATAGTGCTCCACGCTCACAATATCATCCGGTAGCCCTCTTCCATGTAGCCCTCTCCCTTACGGCCTTCCGGTGGCACGGTGGCACCACGTGCAGGGTAGCTTCGACGCTGGATAGCTTCGACACGCACGATGATATGGGGAGGGGGTACTCCATGCTCGCAAGATGATCCTCCTGGATCAACTACTATCATCTAACAATTACCAATTGATATACAAAATTCTCTTGAATTCCCGCACAGATGCATCACTTGGATGCAGGGGAAAGAAGCTAAACACTTCGCACTCAATTATGACAAGACATGATCATAAAGACGGGTCATGCACACGCCTAACACAGGTAGGCCTAACATACTATTGTCATAGCTATCGGGTAACAAACACCGAGTAGCTTCCACGCACGACGATGTAGGGAAACAGTACTCCACGCTCGCAATATCATCTGGTAGCCCTCTCCCAGTAGCCCTCTCCCTGACGGCCTTCCGGTGGCACGGTGGCACCACGCAGGGTAGCTCCAACACTGGGTAGCTTCGACGCACGATGATATGGGGAGGGGATACTCCATGCTCGCAAGACGATCCTCCTGGATCAACTACTATCATCTAACTAATACCATTGCTAATGAATTCTTATGAATTCCCACACGGATGCATCTCTCGGCGCGGGGAATAAGTCCTTGCACTCAATCAGGATAGGACATGATCCTAAAGGCTGTCATACACGCGTCTAACACAGATAGGCCTAACATTCTATCATCATAGCTATCAGATAACAAACATCAATACAATAATGAATTCTCATGAATTCCCATAGAGTTGCATCACTCGGATGCAGGCAAGATAGCTACTACATTTGCCCATTAAAACAAGTATGCTCCTGACAACAACAGATCATAGATATACCTATCACAGATAATGCCAAACAATTAAACATACACACAATTATCACATGAGAGTTCCTATCACAACAAGAGTGCATAGACCACATGTCCAAGGAACCTAGCATTCAAGAATTAACCACACTAAGCATCTACCAACACGAAGGCAATACTACGAAAGGACACCTATAGTATAACATACCCAACATTCCATGCAATATATATAAAAGCTACAAAGTGATAATAGCAATATTATTTGAAAATCAATAATGAGTATAGCTATAGAACCCCATGGGTACGCGATGCACAATCACATGCATCGAGCGCTTCCCAAAAGGGGTGGATCGAACCACTCACCAAAAACCCAATCATTGCGAGTTCCGCCAACGAAAGCTGTAAAACACAACCAATGATTATCAAATCAAACATGAAGTTTCCTGGCACCTATATATATAAGCCTACTTCATGAAGACACCAACTCTTAGTATTGCACACAACATGAACATTAACTTATTGAAGAAATCAAGAAAAACTGCTACATCTGCAGCAATTACCCCTATTTGTTTGATCTCCACAGCTCCAAATACTCATCCCAAAATTCTAAAATAAATCACGCACATACTTCTGATATGTTGGGATCATAATCCGTGTAGACATCAAATCCTGATTTAATTTTGAAATGCCCGAAATAAATTATTTTCAGAAACAGGTCTATTTCTACGCGAATCTGGACAGGCCATGAACATCAGGCTATAACTTTCAATACAGGTAACCAAATGACACCAAATTTGATATATAGCATCTAGACATATTGATGATCAAATCACATGAAGACATAACCTTCATAACATGCCTCTAAACATTAATTTCATATGGATCTTCACAAGACAGAAAATCTGATTTAATACAACACAAAACCCCCACCATTAATGCATAAACACAAACATCTCATGTGCAATAGCAATTACTCATAACACCCTCTCAACAGCACCCACATTCAATTGCACATACACTAACAACAATATAAACACAAATACATACATTGGCATAAAGAAAAGGGAAGAGAGTACCTCTTGGAGGAGGAGGAGGATTTCACAAGCAAAAACACAAATAACCTTCCCTTCTTTGCTGGCTGGACAGATCACAAGAGGGAGAAAATTAAAAGAGGGCTTAAAAGAGAGAGAGACCAAGCTAATCAAATAGGCTCACACACATGAACATGCACTTTCACCCTCTCTTCCACTTCTTCTCTTCCTCTGCATTGGCTTTTCTCCTCTTCTTTGGCACTCCATTTTATTTTTCCTTGAAAATGAGTTTCTCCCACTCTCTCTCACAACAAACAACACACATACATTCAGTCATGATTTTTCAGCACAAATGGACACACAAACAACACCAATTAAAGATGAAATACTAAGGAAGAACTTGGATTTCACTCACCTCCATTTGAGCCAACACCAAACCTCCTCTTCCCTTGGCTTCTCTTCACCCAAACCCCCTTGAAGCAGCCATGACAACCCCAATTCACAGCAGCAGCAAAGAAAAGAGAGAGCTTGACAGCCAACAAAGAAAAAAAAAAAAAGAAACGAATAGAAAAACAGGGGATTCATCAAATCCAATTCAATCTCTTCCTCTCCTCCCCTCTCTCTCTCTCTCTCCCTCTCACTCTCAAACTCACATTGCTGGAACCCCCCAAAAATACAAGTCGAAACCCTCTTTTTATTCCCCCAAAATAACACACATTTAGTGGGGTAGAAATGACAAAACCGTCCCTCACCAGAAATTCTGGACGGATTCCACTAAAACAGTCATAACTTCTACAATATAGCTCCGAATTGCACAATTCAAATTCCGTTGGAAAGTTAAGACGATTATCTACAATTTTCATGTTTATAACCAGATCAAATAACCTCTCCAGCTATTTCGAAATCTCGGCTAAACATCTTACAGGGCTGCTGCCTGGATTTCTCATCTTCGGGGTATACTTGGATAAATACCCATAACTTTTGATACACGAATCCAGTTGATCCAATTCCACTTCTGTATGGAAGCTACCTCAAAACTGAACATCTCATGATAATATCGAATTTTTACCTCTTCATCTTGGATATTAATAAAATCAAATCTGAATACCAAATCAAAACTACATAATTCCAAAAACGTCAGAATGCGACGAAAATTTATAGGTAGGCCAATGCCAGTACCAGGAGAACAGATATGCAGTCAGATTTTGAAACTGAATACCCAAACTATAAAAATAAATACAACACAATATTTAACAGTCAAAAAGTGACACAGACTTAACAAAATATAATAATGGGTAAGAGAATTAAGTGATAATTAATTCTTATACCAACCTATGCTTCCTCTATACCACAATCCAAACGGGGGTTGGGGTGTAAATCCTCCTGATTGATTGAAAAAAATCACATGTTCAATTTAAATATAACAATGGGTAAGAGAATTAAGTGATAATTAAAATAAGAGAATCTCACAAATCTAGTTTATACAATGGTGTGTAAAACTTGTGCGCGCACATCTTCAGTGCAGCTCATCATCATCCTCTTCATCACAACGGCATTAGTGTCTTTTTTTTTATTATCTTTCATTGATATCAAAGCTTTGTTCACCGTTGCCCACCTCTCCCAAGTTCCGCTAAGGTTGCCGATTCACCCCAAGATTGATTCCACAGAGAGCATCACAAAAATTTGGAATCTATTTTACGTAGCATTTGCATCCGTGATGCGACGGATTCCTTGGCAGGCAACACCTTATAGCGCCATCGCAGATCCAAACACTTTTCTCATATCCTTGATGGGGAAGAGAAAATGACGTTAATAGATCATTTTTGTCTATGGTAGAGAAGCTGAGAAACAATGTTTCTCTACCGCAGGTGTCTGCACCTCGATCCCAAACAACTTTTTCTCCCTCATTAAACTCATTCCCACATTTTCTGAAAAACATATTAACCTATTCAATCCATTTCAAAAAACTTAATTTTTTCAAAATAAAAAAAAGAAATCATTCATTACATTCGTGAAAACAAAACCAAAATTCAAATCCTCTAAGGTTTCTTAAAAAGAAACTGAAAAACAAAATCATTTAAATAACATACAGGCAAGAGAATGCTGATGGCCTTACACTAGTAGAACCAAAAGACTTGACGCTGTAACAACTACTGGAATCCCACCTTGCGGGGCTCCTCCTTCAAGATCAACACAACCCTTGGTGGAGAAATAACGCACGAGGGGTGAACTACAAGCTTAGTGAATGGTAAGAATCCAAGTACCACATCCATAACACATCATTAATACAATAACAGTTCCAACCAAGACATGGAATAAAATCTAAATATTGAAATGTCATGCAATGACATGCCCTCACCCTCGCCCATAGGGATGATAAGGGACTTTTGGGAGGAAATTATCTCATCTAGGCCCTTCAATTTTCGGTAGCTCTCTCTTGGGTAACCTCTACTCTGGCCCGCCTTCCATGATCGATACATCTGCCTATATGGGTATCACAATATGCATCGGTGGACATCTACAAATGGTGGTAGCTCACAGGACAGCTTCAACGCCGGACAGCTTCAATATGGAGCCAATGAAGGGGAGAATATTCCACGATCGTAACATGAACCTTACGGATCCTCCACTATTGATAAGCCATTACCGATACGTTATCGAATTGTCATGAATTCCCATAAAGTTGAATCCTTCAGATGCGGGGGGGTTAATTATATTCTCAAACTAAGTAATGTCAGCATGACCCTAAAGGAGGTTCCTACACACTCCTATAACTGATAGGCAAGGTTTATTATTCAAGTATTTAGTTTTATCATTCCATAATTATATCAAGGCTAAGCATGGAATCATACATACTTAATGTTAAATAGCATAACACATATTCAACTAATCATAGAATAAATTCGATACATGAACCACCTATTGCATACTATATTTTATACTAAAAGATATATAAGATACAATATCATGTTAGCTCTATTATTTATGTATGTATTATGGTGGAAAAACAAGTATTAGGTGCAATATAAGTTGTCTATGCAAAATACAAATCATGTTAGAGTACACATTATCTAGCATGGTAAGTCATAATATTAATAATACGTCTATTTATACAAATATTATATAGCTAAGGTACTCTAAGAATACACGGAGCACAGCTACGTGCATTACACGCTTCCTAAGTGGGTGGATCGAACCGCTCACAGTTACCCGGAGCGTCATGAGTCCAATCAACGAGATCTGCAAGAAAAAGACATCAAGATGGGTAAATAACACTACAAATTTAACTTAATTTAAACCTAGATTGACCAACACAACAAAGCACACGCACGCACGCAATGCCCATGTGCACGCACTACCCATACATGTTCCCCCACGCCCCCACGCGCCCAAACCCTCCCACGCGTGCACTTGCCCTCCTACACGACTCAATCCCTCCTCCAGCCCCTCAAATGCACAAAAACTCAAACACCCCCTATGCATACCCTCCACAACACCCAAACACACATGAAAAACATAAAATGAGAGAGAGAAGCTCACCTAGAAAGAGGGGAAATGAGGATAGATAGTGTGAAGACCCACAAGCACACAATATACACTCCACTTCCACTCATCACCATCATTACCACCTCACCTTCACTTTTTTTTGTTGTTCAACAAACATAAGAGGGAGGGAGAGAGATTAGAGAGGGTGCTTGGAGAGACAAGGATAGGTCAAGCCACACAAGGCTCACAAACATTACACATGTAACGTTTCTGTATTTTTAGCCTTATATATTTATTTTAAATATATAATGAAAATTTAAAATTTAAAATTTAATTATTTCATTTTTTAGATTTGACGGTGGGCCCAAATGGGTCTAATTTGATTTATAATTATAATAATTATAAATTGATGTTGAAATATTTATTTTATATATTTTTAGAGATCTTTATAGTCTCAAAATACTTTAGTTGAAATTTTATGAGATTCGGAGGTCGGAAAATTAGATTTTTAGGCTTAAGTTTCAAGTTATTGGGCCCAGGAATCTAGTTACGAATTCAGAAAACCTTTTAATAGCCTTTAGGGATCCATTTGTAAATCAAATAGGGACCTGGTTGTAAACCAGGAACACTTAAGGGGTCGTTCCGTAATTTTTGTAAAACCCGCATGTTTGCTTCCAATTTTCATGTGATGACCTAACCCTAGACGGAGATGGTGGGTGGTGTAACTGGATCTAAGATAAGATATCATTCTCTATTGATTTTGTTGTTTAATATTTCAATTTATTTTTAGTTAGGAGATGATTGTGTCATGGGGGAGAAGGTTGATGGATTAGGGTTATAGTTGATCAGGGGCGAATCCAAGACAATGTTTTGAGGTGGGCTACATTAATTATTAATGCAGAAGTTTTTTTTTGTTTTATTTGATATAAATATTTTATATATCAAAAATTTGATATTCAAAGACATATATTTGTGAAATTTTTTTTATTAAAATTGAATACTTTGGTTTTTTAAGAATTTAAATGAGATTTGAACTCATTTTACATCATGTATGTAACAAAATTTATATTTGAAACTATCAATTATTTTTTAGTTGCATATAACGTAGTGTATTACTGCGTATCATAGTGTATGGAATAAAAAAATCATTTTTTTCACAATGAAAAAAATACACTAGTGTATCTCAGTATATACATCATTTTATATAATAGCATATATTTGAATAGGAGGATGCATAATTTTTTAAAAAGGAAAAACGACGTGGACTACAAATGTGGTTGGACATATCATTTTTTTTTGCCTCAATTCCAGTCTCATATGCGTCGATAGAAAATCACTGAAGCATAAACTCACATTAATGAGGTATGTTTTGATAGAAATTTTTCACATTTTTTATAAATGCATTTATTCAATTTATTAGAATATATGTTTCATTTTTTTAATATAAAAACACATATCTCATTGGATGAGGTATATACTATTTTTTAAAAATTCAAAAATACGTGTAAAGTAACATTATCTTAATATATATCATAAATAACAAAAAAATAAAATAAAATCTGGGCTGGGCCAACATTTAGGTCCGCCTATGTGGTTGATTGATTTTAATTGGATGATTATTTGATTATATTTAAATGGATCTTGAAGTATTATCTGAAGATCAAATTAGATTTATGCTTCTGGTGATTTTAATGGTTATTTTCAGGCTGATTATATACTTGCACGTTAAATCATGTTTTTGGACCTTGAAGTGCTCGTTTTTGGAAAAAACGTATTTCATAAGCATAAATAGATTTTGAAAAGATCTTTCCAACGAATTATGAATCGTACAATTCAGAGTTCCGGGTAGAAAGTTATGAGTTTTGAAAGATTTCTATACAGTTTCTTAGAATTTAAATATTTAGCTTGATGACTAAGTTTGATAAATTTTAGAGATTAAAGAGATCTCAAATGGATGTTTGATGAATCTAATTTGATTTGTAGGTTTTGATGATTTTGTTGATCTTGGTGACTTAAATTGGATCTTCAATCGATAATGTAGTTTAGTGTGATCAATGAGTATTAATAGGAAATTATCGTTATTTGAATGTAAATTGGTTGAGTTATGTTATTTGGATCATTGGAGTTGTAGTAGAGCCTTATTGGATTTGTCTAAATATTTATTCTTGGAATCGATTATGTGGGCCTTATGAAATAAATGGATACTGATTATCGAATCATTGTCACTATATGTAAATTTTAAATGAAGAGATAGCCATGTAAAAGATATGTGAATATTTTTTGAGCTAATATAATTATCTCAATCTATGTGTAACATGATCATTGATGAATTTTGAAAATGTGGGTTAACAATTGTCAAAAAATCATTTCTGCAATTAAAAAAGGGATTTTTAGTTTTAAGTCCTCAGAAACTATCGAATTTAGCGATCAATCCCTCACTTCTTCATATTTTGGTTTTAATCCCTGCATTTAAATGATAATTTAGGAATAGGTCCCTCGGAGGGACTTATTTCTAAATTATTAAATTTGTTTTTAGTCCCTAGGAGGGACCTATTTCTAAATTAGCATTTAAATACAGAGACTAAAACTAAAATATGAAGAAGTGAGGGATCGATCGCTAAAATCGATAGTTTCCGGGGACTTAAAACTAAAAATCCCTTAAAAAAAACATGCGTCCGTCTACCCTTCCAGACCCGCATCATAAGGCCACCACACTTTGACCATCCAACCATCGAAACAGCGAACCATCTCGAAACCCCACATAAAACAACCTCATCATCAAATCCCAACCGTCCATACGTCCCAACCCCCACTTCCTCGGTCGCCTTTTCTCTTCCCCCATCACGGCAGCAGCAGAAGAAAAAAAAAAAACCCAGATCAAGAAACCATGGCCGTCCGTCGCCTCTCCTCTTCTTCCCTCCTTACCTCCCCCTCCAAATCCCCCCTCCTCCCCCTCCTCCGCCGCCCCTTCTCCTCCTCCTCCGATGATGACAAGACCGTCCTCACCGTCGAAACCAGCGTCCCCTTCACCGGCCACCGCATCGACCCCCCCTCCCGCTCCGTCGAAACCACCCCGAAAGAGCTCCTCGGCTTCTTCCGCGACATGTCCATGATGCGCCGCATGGAGATCGCCGCCGACTCCCTCTACAAGGCCAAGCTCATCCGCGGCTTCTGCCATCTCTACGACGGCCAGGAGGCCGTCGCCGTCGGCATGGAGTCCGCCATCACCAAGAAGGACTGCATCATCACCGCCTACCGCGACCACTGCATCTACCTCGGCCGGGGCGGGACCCTCCTCGAGGCGTTCGCCGAGCTCATGGGGCGGACGGCGGGGTGTTCTAAAGGGAAGGGGGGGTCGATGCACTTCTACAAGAAGGACAGCGGGTTCTTCGGGGGGCACGGGATCGTTGGAGCCCAAGTGCCACTCGGTTGCGGCCTTGCTTTCGCCCAAAAGTACAATAAAGAGGACACAGTGACGTTTGCGATGTACGGCGATGGTGCGGCCAACCAGGGGCAGCTGTTTGAGGCGCTGAACATGTCGGCGCTGTGGGATCTGCCCGCGATCCTCGTTTGCGAGAACAACCATTGTGAGTTTTGGGGATTGGATTGTTTTGATTGTGTGATTTGGGTTTTTTTTTTTGTTGGTTTAATGGTTTGTGATTTTGGTGTAGATGGGATGGGGACGGCTGAGTGGAGGGCGGCGAAGAGTCCAGCGTATTACAAGAGGGGCGATTATGTTCCTGGTTTAAAGGTGAGGACTTGTACTTCGAAATTAGTGGATTTGGGATTTTTGCAACTAATGATGGGGCATAGTGTGAGATGTTCTTCAATGGAAATGATGCCTTTCTAGTTTTGCTAGGATTTTCCGGGGCTTGATCTGGTGATTTGTTTTTGTTTACATTGCTTTCTATTGTTATGAATAAAACATGGAGCGCTTGTAGTTTTGTTCTTCGTGTAGTGGGATGTATAGTAAAAGTTGAATGGGTTATGTTGGATCATCTTTGCAAGTCTATGTGAATTTCTGCGTTAGTTTGTTGGAGAATGTGTCTCTAATATGGATATTAGTGTGGTCTCTTCCATGGACCTATTAGATTACTTATCATTTGTTTGTGATGGTATAGACACCCAAGTTGGACTTTGTTAGGACTTAGGAACGTTAGCCTTTTGTCCGGTTGGACTTTGTTTGAGATGTAGTCAATGTTCTTGTTTGGTAAGTACATGTACTCAATTTTCTTGTAGACTGAAATATATAATATGTGAAAACATTATGACTGGTTGTAAAACTGGGTAACATGTGTTTATTTAGCAAAGCCCTCATATGTGATGCAATGATGATTGGTTCACTTATATCTTAACTGTGAATTACATGTTGGCTGGTGGTACAAAATGATAGAATAGAAACAAGTGAGCTGTAGCATCTGTACAAGGCACTCTGATGCAATGTTTTGGGGTTCTTCAATTATGTTTGAGATCTCTCTGGACTTATAATGAGAAAATTCTATTGCCAGTGTTTTTATTTTAGTTGTTGGGTCAAGTTTGTGGTACCTAACATGTTACTATCCTTGAGGAGCATGTTAGCAATCACCGTAAATTGCCAAGGATGGTAAGTGGTCTGTGAGGTACTTCAGCCACTTCACAAGGTTCTGAGACAATTCTTGAGAGAAAAGTTATTTTCTTTGGTAAGTTTTGTATTAATTACCAGAAGAATGATATACAAAGTTACATGAGCAGTTATAAATCAGGACATAGGATACACCCAAGAGTGTGACCTCCCAATCCCAGGCATCCTTATTCCATCTCTCTATTCACATTACCAGACTGTAACAGCAAAAGGTAGCAGGAGCATGTTTATTATTGTGTTCTTTCTCTCCTTTTGATCACTCCCCTTTGGTCCTCATGAACCATTTGTTTAAATTCTGGTGGCAATTCTTCCATGGAGGAGAACACTGTTACTTGGATGTGGCTATAGTTTGATTATGGTTATCTTGTTAGCCTTAGATTCATATATAGAACAGTCCATGTCGGGCCTCCGATCACAGTTGGATGGAAACTGTGCAAAGTGGTCTTGGCGGGAGTTTTTAAGGATTTGATGATATATGGTTATCCAAGGTTTGGGACTTGAAGTTTACAATTCAACCTGGTGTTTTATCTTCTGATGTGACTATCAAAATTGGCTAAAACTTTAATGAGAGACTTTCTGTGATGCTGATGAAGCTCTTTGCAAAATTTGGTGGCTAATACAATTCATTTGGTTGTATGTGTAATTAAAAAGTTCCAGCTCTTGGTTGTATTATATCAATTACAAGGACCTCTAATAATTCTCAAAGAATTCTAAACTATATTAATTTTGATGATCATTGAGGTCCAAGAGAAAAGGGTTTGCATGTTTTTTAATGGGCAGTAGTAGAGAGAAATTTGTGTGAACTGGAATCCCATCATATCTTTCTTCTCCTGGCATCTTGTTCTATGGGCTTGTATGTTTTAATGCATCTTTTGTATATATTTTGACAGGTTGATGGAATGGATGCTTTTGCTGTAAAGCAGGCATGCAAATTTGCTAAGGAATATGCTCTGAAGAATGGACCAATTGTAAGTAGATTTATCAAGGGTTTGAAGTTAATCATCATTTGATCAAATTTATGCTGCCATACGTGTTTATATTAGTGTCGGCGATGTGAAGTCCTTCAATTTCTGTTTTTTTTTTTTTATTTTTAAAATTTGACTTCTGATTGTTTCTTTTGAATTAGAATAGTATTCTTTCTCCAATTTAGTTAATTTAGAGTATCAATCCAACTTCGAATGAATATTTTTAAAGCTTTTTCTCTAAGCCTTTTTTCTTAATAAAATGGGTTCAATGTCCACTAAATGCTATTCATATGGTCAACATCCAGAACAAGAGGAGACATATCTCCTCAGGCAACTAAAATATAAAAAGTAACAATTTAATCAAGTAAAATATAAAAAATCAACATCCACTCCCTCTCTTTCCTCTCATTTTCCCCCCCGAATCAAACTTCCATTTCTTCCCCCCTTTCATTCTCCTTTTTTTAACCCCCAAAATCAAACCACTCTCCTCTTCCTTCTTAAATCAGACTCAGGCCGCACCACTCCCCCTCTGGCACGACACACCCTAGCCGGGTCACTCCCCCCACTCCGTGAAGGTCTGATGTTTGTTTGCCTTTTGTATGCCTTTTGTAATTTAATAACAAATTAAGACTTTTTTATGCATTTTTGTAATTTAATAACAGATTACATACACCTTATCCATTATCCATTTGAGTTTTTGTTAAATAGTTTCAAACATCTTTTTCCGTACATCCAATAGCTTGATATCCTCTGGAATCTAACCCCATTAATGTATGAATCAGTCAACATTTGTTACTTCTTTATGTGATCCCAGAAGATGTGTTTTTTGAGGAGCATACAACACATGTGCATGACCTTCAGCAATACCGTGCACCTTCTATATTTCATTATCCTTCATGAAGATTATCTTAGCCTTGCATCCTAGTCTTCTATGTCCTCAAATTTGTTTTTTTATCGATATTGCTATTGTTCATTGAATTTCTAAATCCTTCTTTTGAACATACAAATTCTCTCGAATATAGTTCATTTGATCTCTCATTATTCTGGTACTTTGTAGAGGATTTTTGAAACTAAAGCACACCATTTTGGCATAATTCATATAAAATTTTTCTGCCTCTTCATGAGAGTCAACAGACATCCCAATAACTGGTTTAAACTGATCATCAACATCCGGAATCCAAATTCCATCATCATTACAATATATTGTTTTTACATTTTCACCCTCAACTCCTTCAACATTGAATATTTTAACTGGATTATAAAAACAAACATAACAACATCAAATTTAATAAACAGATTTAAGGACATCCTATATGTTGTAATGATCATCATATTGTTCAATTTATCATGAACTATTGTTATTGAATTACAAAAATGCATAAGAGAACCCTAATTTGTTATTAAATTACAAAAGGCACAAAAGACTTGACGAGAGAAACCAAAACAAACATTAGACCTTGATGGAGTGACCCGGCTGGGGTGTGTTATGTTGGAGGGGGGAGTGGTGCGGCCGGGGTGTGTCGTGCCGCAGGGGGAGTGGTGCTGCCTGGGTCTGATTTGGGGAGGGAGAAGAGAGTGAAATGAAAGGGGTAAAAAAAGGAGAATGAAAGGGGGGAAGAAGTGAAAGTTTGATTTGGGGGAAAAAACTGAGAGTGAAATGGGGATGAAATCGGGAGGGGGGAGAATAAAATGAGAGGAGAGAGAGGGAGTGGATGGGTTTTGGGGGGTAGGTCTCGTGACCTGTTTGGGAACCAGTAGATCCGGTTTCATTTTTATTTTTATTTTGAAGAACCATCAAGAGCCGCCCAATCGTGGGATCAACGATCAGACGACTCCAATCAAGAGCCGCACGATGGGGTGCACGGCCGCACCCCATCGTTTCTATATATATCATTGAGTTTATGTTGGCACTCACATTTTTGGCACTCACATTTTTGTGGGTATCACTCTTAAGTCTCTAATATTAGTTGATGACTTGATGTAGCTCATATTCCAGAGGGTTTGCCCTCCCTCATGAACCAAATGATAAGACGAAACGACACTTGAAGAGAGGAATGGGAAGGCGAGAGTAGAGATATCTACTAACAATATGAACTCAAACAAAAGGATTGCATGCCATACTAAACAACCAATATCAAAGCTGCTCTTCCTTACACTCCATGGTGACTTTTATAGGACTCAAAGCAAAATATATATTATATAATTATAACAATATATCCAATGTAATAAATACATGTTTTGTAAAGTTTGATCCTCCGTCAAGAACCGGATGATAGAGGGAAAAGGAACCTGAAGGGAGGAAGATAAAAACTAAGGAATAGAGGTCTATTAACAATATGATTTCAGACAAAAGTATTGTTGGATGTACCAAACAACCAATATCAAATACAAATTAAATCATCCTTTCCTTCTACCATAATAATCTTTATCACGCTAACAATCCAATATAATCCTAACAAACTAACTACTCTAACAACCCAATATAATCATAACCTAACATTGCCAACTTTCTATTTATGACCATAAAATTGATGAGGGGTCTTTTTGTGCATTGGTCCATCCATACACGCAAGGATGACCCCTTTCTCTTTCCATGAGTTCTTAATTGGCTGCAATAATCTTTCGATGTGGCCCTCTCTCTTTGAAGCAACATGGTCAATCGGAGGCACATAATCACTAATTTTTATGTTGGCAGCAAACGTGTATGAGCTGATATAATAAAGTTTTCTTGCTAGATGAAAGGGTAAGCCAGCTGAGTAGAACATCCTAGCCATCTCATGAAATTGTTTAGGAGCTCCAATGTTGTCAATTGCTGTATTTCCTTGTGCCGTTTTTATTTTCAATGCCTTCTTGCCTTGATGATTTAATCCCCAATACCCTATGCTTGTACTTGAACTGGCATTTGAAGTTGAAGATGACAAAGTTACTCGTTTTGCCAGAGGGTTCTTCACCACCATCTCAACTTCTTCCACGATCTTTTGTATTTCATTCACATGCTAGATATCATCTTAGGACATATTTTGATCCCTTGACAGGTGACCCTAAGTGAGCCTTCACTCTTGAATATGAACTCTTGAAGCTTGTGGGGCAATAGTTGCATCAAAATCCCTAATTGCTATTCCTCTTCCACTTTTTCCTTCTCTAGTGTCATATTTCTAATGTTGTATTGTCTTGAACTACGAATGGGGGTTGTTAGTACCACCAGTCACCACCAACTCAACTTCTGCCACGATCTTTTGTATTTCATTCAGATGCTAGATGTCATCTTAGGACATATTTTGATCCCTTGACAGGTGACCCTAAGTGAGCCTTCACCTTGAATATGAACTCTTGAAGCTTGTGTGACAATAGATGCATCAAAATCCCTAATTTCTATTCATCCTCCACTTTTTCCTTCTCTAGTTACATATTTCTAATAAGTTGTATTCGTCTGGAACTACAGATGGGGGGTTGTTAGACTGTTAGTACCACCAGTCTTGGAGCTCAAACTTTCAACGCTCATTTTCTCATGATATTGGAAATGGATATAAAAAAATAATAAGTAGAACATCAAACAAGGTATGAATGGAGGTTCAAAACATGGGCTTGTGAAACTTTAAAAAAAAATGAAAGATAGGTCTGATTCATATTAAAATGGCGCTCCTCAAATAAAAGGTGACAGGGATCTCCAATTATAAAAGAAAGAGAACCTTAAAAGCCCAAAGGAGCTACTACCTCACCGTCATAGAATGACAATAACCCTCTCTAAAAAGGCCCCGTGATAAATAAGGCATCATTTTTTCCTAGGATCACTGATACCCAAGCTCGAAGAGATACTGTAATTATTGCCCAAACATTTTTCTCGTATGGTCTTTTCCTTAAAAAAAAGAACCACTCGGCCCATCAACCATGGAGCATTCTGGGACCACGATTACGCTTTTTAAATGGCCCAAAGAAGTATGCTTCTCTTGTCCTGCTTGACTGACCAAAGAAGTAAGCCTCGCCTCGTCGCTGAATGCACCCCATTTAGTGCCACTTCTCTTTCAGCCCTCTGATCTAACGAAGCTTCTGGATGTTGCTCCACCACTAGCTGTTCACCCTTGAGCAGATTCCACTTCATTTGTTTGTTCGGAGACTTGCCGGACTTTAACAAACTATATTTGGTGGAACTGAATTAGAACTCGGATGGGAAGAATCAAGCTTATTCTTGAACATAAAGATTGAGTTATGTTCTGATCAAACATTGTTTGACAAATAGGGCAAAAAGTCTACTATGAGATGCGTCTTTATTTTGGGTGGAGTTGTTTTTTTAAATAAACGGTTGGCCATCCACCAGTTGTACTAAAAACTCAAGAGCTACTTAGCTAGAAGGTGGATAGAACCGAAGCAAAAAAATGCAAGCATAAACAGAAATATAAACAGCAAGAACAAGGGGAGCCGGCATAATAGACGAGCTGTCTACACCACAAGTCCGCGACAAAACAACTCGAAAACAAAATTACTTCTCAATAACTAATCTTCCCCTCACAAAATGAACACTGGCATCCCCTGCACAATAGGTATCTCAATCCGATATCAATTTCCCAAATGTTTTCGAAGCGAAAGAGGGGCCCCTTGAATACAATTTGGTTCGTAGCGAGCCAAATAGCCCACATTACTGCTGGGTGAGAATTTGCGAGATCTTAACCTTTTTTTTGTCACCTTTCCTCTTGAGGCGTCTCCCACCCTCCCACAATTGGTCAAGGGAGGTGAAGTCGTATTTAAGGACCAATACCTCCTAAGGAGTCTCCAAATGAGTTTTACTGGCAAACAATGACAAAAGAGATGCACGGTGGATTCGGCCTGCAATTCACACAGGACACAATCCGGAGACCATCAAGTTCTGTACACTTTGATTAGGAATCTCACTTGATATATAAGCCATAGGAAAACATGAACTTTGAGTGGGACCTTGATGCCCCAAGTCTCCTGCTTTTGGACTCTTCTCAAACATGACACCCCCCCCGGAAGCCCTCTGAAGGATGCGACACCCACCTCACCACATACCATCTGACTTCCCCATGTCGACCCAGACTTGCTGCAGGAAAGCCAGCAGGGAAATTAGCCCCTTGACGCCTTGCCCTAGAGGTTCCTTCTCTTTGCCATCTCCTTTTGACCACCCCCATCAGAAGATTTTCAGAATTATCGAATCCGGCCCATCTACGGCCACAACAAAAATTATTGGGAAACTCTCCCTCAGAGGGTGCTCACACTATACAGAAAGCCAATACCAAACTCGATCACCTCTACCGGAATTCCATGTAATAGACTTCGAGAAACCCTCTATCAAACACACCTATATCTCTCCTCAACTTTTCAAATACTTTAAAAATCTGTTTTTGAAAATATTTGAAATATGATCAATGAACAAATGCATTAGATATACTTCAAAAACATCTTAAATACAATCTGAACTCGTTTAAAACTTTAAATCAATTTATAGAAAACAAGTTTGTTAATCAAGATCGAAACGTAATTTTAAAACAATGCAAACTTAATGTCTTAACCTAGAGATTTACATAAAGAGAATCAATTTTTTCTGATTGATGAATGTGAGTCTTCATCGTTCTTTGATCTTCTCTTTGACTGACTGAAATGACTCAACAATCACATTGACTATTAGATTTGTTTTGTTGCGGAATTTGCCAACATACAAACATAAAATGGGACTAATAGGTCGCATATGTATCATGTACCCATGCCGTATCCATCATACGACTGATGTGTCTGAAATTTAGAAAATTATTTTTGAATTTTGGACACGCACGGGACACGTCTGACACGTGTCGAATGCATGTCATGTCATGTCGTGTGTCCAATGCATGTAGGATACGAGCACGACATGTTGTCCGTGCTTCCTAGCTTATAGTATGGTTGACTTCTGGACATTTTCAGTAGTTCTTTGTTCTAAATAGTAAATACTGAAGTTTAGTTATCTGAATCCCGGTACATGAAAATTTGGCTCTATGTTCATCTTGGATATCTTATACGCATCAGTTAGATTTTTAAACTTTGTTATTTCCACTATTGTTTTTGAGAAATTTATTATTTCCACTATTGAATCTACTAAACAATCCCACTCCAAGCTACACAGGCATCCTTTTATGGTCCTTACAAATTATTATCTGTGATTCAGAAAGAATGTGCGGAGTGCTATACCTCTCCCTTGACTGTTGATGAATGCTAGTAACCATTTGTTCTATATACTGCTATATTCCTACTGCAGTTTTCTATGAAAATATATTAGTCATAATTCTATCCAGCTTCAGTTTAAAATAAGTGTCTCAGAAGCAGTTGTTTTCTGTTCCTTCTCTAGAATATCAACTTATTGAGTTATTGTGTTTTGACTTGGGAGAATGAATTTCCACTGACATTTCCTTTTCCTTTGGTTGCTGGTTGTCAGATTCTTGAGATGGACACATACAGGTATCATGGTCACTCCATGTCAGATCCTGGCAGTAGCTATCGAACTCGTGATGAGATTTCTGGTGTTAGACAGGTCTGTAGGTTTCTAACATTTCTTAAGCTAAATGGAGGACATGAAAGTTTTTTTCAAGCATACATCTGAAGGATTTACAAATTGTCTCTGTTGTAGGAGAGGGATCCGATTGAAAGGATCAGAAAATTGGTATTGTCACATGAGCTGGCTACTGCTGCTGAGCTAAAGGTAATACCACACTTCATATCAATTTTTTTTTTAATTTTAGAGTAAATGACTTGTGTGAGGTTTTTGGGGGGAAGGATTTTGGTTGATGAGTAGATGTGATGTGGTATATCCTTGTTGGGGTATTCACTACGGTAGATATCTCTTCTTCCACAGCTTACCTCATTTTTTGGCTTTTTTGAGCGTTATGTTGCTTATACTTCTGTATTGGGCATTTTCTTCTCTTTAATAAAATTGAGGTAGGATGCCTACCATTTTCTCAAAAAAAAAAAAAATGACTTGGAATGGTAAGGAGAATATGCTTCCTACAACCCATCATAGGATAAAAAGAATATCAAAATTTGGAAGAAATTTACCCACTCAAATTTTCACATCCAAATAATATCTGTTACATAATTATCTCCACATCTGCCAATCTCAAGTATATCCACTTCGGATGACTCGTGCAACTGTAATTCTTCAATCATTTCCTTAAGAGCATACTTCACAAGGAAGTAATTACCTGGACTTTTCTAAGGGTCCGTTTGGAAACACAGATTGAAAAGTAACTTTTGGAATAAAGCTGTTTTTTAAGATGATTTTAGACCTTGACTTTTTTAGGATGATTTTTTTTTAATTCAGGAATCAATATTTGAAAGGAGTTTAATGTTTGGTAGAGAAAATTGTTTTTCAATTTAAAAAATCGATTCCGACCGAAAATCGCAGTTTCTGAGCTTTTTAAAACACAGATTTCGAGAGAGAAATTAAAAGGAATCCAGCTTTTGATTCCGCCGGAATCCGTCCCGTTTGGTTGCACGATTTTGGGATTTTAGCTTTTCAAAAAGCGGAATTCGTCCCAAACACGCAACCAAACTGAGCCGAAGGCTAACTGGTGTTGGCCTTTTGAGAATTTATTTTGAAAATTTTCCGCATCACAGAATGGGTTTACTTCTGTATTTTTCAGTTCAGCTTGCAAATATATTCATATCAACAAGCAAGATGGGCATGCATTTGTACATTCATTTTTCATCTAACACATTAAAAATTTAATTTGTGACAATTTGTGCAGGAGATCGAGAAATTGGTCAGAAAGGAAGTTGATGAGGCCATTGCACAAGCAAAGGTAATTGCTGCCATTTCTCCTCATTTCTAAGTAATTTGGAGAACTCGTTTTAGTGCAATATTAATTTATATATCCTCACTGCCTTCTTTTGATCATTAACAGGAGAGCCCTATGCCAGATCCTTCTGAACTTTTCACAAACGTGTATGTGAAAGGTTATGGAGTGGAGGTAAATGATTTGTTCATGAGCCTATTAACACCTTTTTTGTGTGTTTTTCCCTCCTTTGCAAATACATACCCTAATCAAATCTCATTTTCATTAATATAACCCGTTTTCCCACCTCTTTTTTAAAATAAACATATAATATTATGGTACGAAGAACAATTTATTTCCAAATCGACAAACAATCAGACTGATTGATGTTTCTTTTTTCCCCAGTCATATGGTGCAGATAGGAAGGAGTTGAAGTCTATTCTTCCATGAAGAAAACTAGGGATGCCTTCTGGATAATCAATCTTGTGTTTTTTTGGGAAATAAAGGTAGTTGGGGGTTATTCTGGTTACTTCTTGGTCTCAACCTTTGTACTCTGTATAGAAAACTGAGATTTTTCTCTGCACCCTCCATTTTTTTTTCTTTCTCAATTTACTTTTTGAAGCCAAGGCATAATGTTTCCCCCCTACCCAACTGCATTTTTTGGCATCACTGTGATGCAATATTTCTTCAATGCAGTGAGAATGTGACATTTGCTGGGATGGATTTATTCTGGTTGGGATAAATCCGTCCTGCCAAACTCTATTTTTATTTGCTTGTTTACCATTATATAGATTTTTTTTTGGGTATATGTCCGTTTCACATGCATTATATGTATTTTGGGTGCATCATAATTAAACAGAACAAAATGAAGATATGCATGATGGTAGTAATCAAAGTCTTCAATGTCCATAGGGATATAATATTCTTTTATCCTTTTGCTAGTAAACTAAGCCCAGTTGCTTAAACTTTTATATTTATGCAGCTACTCAGTCCAACCAAACAGGTCATAAGTCTTCAGTGCATAATAGATTTATAACGAATGTAACTAACTTTAAAAAAAAATTGTTTAAAATCACAAAAGTATAAAACATATAAAATTCATATACATTTGTAATGTAACTGAATTTTAAGAAAAAAAACAAAAACTATTTAAAATCACATAAAAAATAAAAAATATAATGCATATAAATTTACAGTATGAATCTAAATTTCAAGGAAAAAAACATAAATTGCTTAAATGAGTGTACATGATTTATTTCATATTAAATCATATTATCTAAAAAGAAAGAATATAAAAAAAAATTGAATCATATCAAACACCAAATAAAAAAAAAACACTAGTGGCTGAAAAAAACTCTAAAGAAAATTTTTGATATGCAAAAGGGGGGCTATACACTATACACGATTACATAAATTGAAAAAAAACGTCATTGTGAAAAAAAAATATCGGAGGGATCACTTACATAAACAGATTGTGAAAAAAAAAAAAAAACATGGGGATCATGTTTCAATATGTTGTTTCATGTTTACCAATTGAACGAGTTTTTTTTTTTTTTTTTTTTTAAAAAAAAAGAACGAAGGATCTCATAATATTGTAATCGTCTCCATCATTAACAGGATCAATTATTAAAAAAAAAAAGCAAAAGAGGTCCCTAAGGGTAAAAAAGACATGACAAATGTGCTACCTCATGGGGCTTCTATGAGGCCTAAAATTTATTATTGTTTGATTTTTTGACCTTTTATACGGAAATGAAGTGCTAATTGGCTTTCCCAAAATTCGGTTTGCATTTGAAAGTTGCAAGTTAATTAAAAACTACGGAACACATTTTTATAAATAAATGTTTAAAAGTTTATTTTTTCATAATATGTGAAGAGACATCTTCATACAGACTTTTAAGAAAAAGCTAATTCTCAAACCTATATTCAAAAGCTCAGTAAATTTTAATTCTAAAATACTTAATAATTACATATATTTACTAATTATGAGCTAAAATTACTGTGCATAAAAAAAAAAACTCAAACTAAAATTTTCAACGACATTACATTGTTAAACTATAAAATATAAATAAAAAAATACACAGTTTTTACATGTATAACAACACTAACGTGTTTTTATTTTTTTTATTTACTTTTTTTTATTTGTGTGTATTGTATTAAGTTTTGTTATTTTACACTTTTTGTCAATTTTTATATGAAATGTGTATTGCTTAGATTACTTTTTGGACTTTCTCATTACATAACTGACTTATTGAAAGCCCTAGGCTGGTGGTTTAAAGACACTGGCGTCCTTTGACCAAAATAAAAAAAAAAACTCATTTCCTTTAGATTACCTAATAAAATCTTTTTAATATTATTTTAATATAACTAGACATTTATTTTACATAATATTAATTTCATCATATCTGGTCTACCTTTTTCTATTTTATGATTCTACTTTTAATTGGTACTCAGATTTTTTTCACCTTTTAAATTCAATTATCTATTTTTACATTCTTGTTTACCTCAATTTTATTTTTTCACTTTTAATACTCATGTCAATGTATACAGTATGCCTCTATATTTGTTTTTTTTTTTGAAAAATAGGTAAATATTGCTACCCCGATTTCATTAAAGATTTTGAAGTACAACACTGAAGAAGGATGAGATGAAATAGAGAAGAACGAAACAAGCTAGTAAATGAACATAAGAAAAAAAAAAGAAAAAAAAAGGGGATAATTCTCGGCAGTGAGTCCGGTTAGAGATATTTAACCGGGCTTGACACCGAGACAAATACCCCGTTAAGCCTCGATCCTCAAGCGCCCGTTATCGAAGTGCACCTCCCTCGCGCCCGCCATGCACCGACACCAATCCCGCACGCATTCACAAAACAACTCCCACATATTCTCCCAATATATTCTCGCACTCCTAAATAGAGTTGTATTTCGTGAGAGCCGAATCGCCCAAGTACTTGCCGGGACGATTGATTGCGAGATGTGGGCTGCCGCCTTGCCCGTGTTGGGGTGATGGAGGTCCTTTCCGGCTGCCCAGAGCTCCTCCAACGAATGAAAATTCAGGGACAGCCCGGTAGCATTCCCGATTATTGACCACAAGCGACGAGCAATCCGACACTGGCAGAATAAGTGTTGCGTCATCTCCGGTTCCTCCAAGCAAAGAATGCATGTGGTTGAGGTCGTCGGATTCCATTTGGCCCTATATACCAACGTCACCACCCTGTTGTGGTAAAGAAGCCATAAAAATATTTTGATCTTCTGAGGGATTTTGGGCTTCCAGATTTGTGGCAACATCTCGGCGAATCGGGGAAGAACCCGCTCGATCACGACACCACCATTTGTACGCATATTTAACGGAGAAACGCCCTGATGCATGCGGTTTCCATATTAATCGATCTTCTGTATCTGTATTTAGCTCTAAAGAACCCATCCTTTCCAACACCAAAGCATATTGGTTGCTCTCTGCGTTCGATAATCGAGCGCGAGACAGCTCCAAACATCGTAGATCTGCATCCCCAGTTGGTTTGGAAAAATTCCGCCAGCGTCACTTCTTTTTTGAGCGCGATTTGGTGAAGGTCCAGACATTGAGTGCACAACTCGGCTTCCCCTGACCAGCAGTCCTGGCAAAATGCCTCCATATTTGTTAAGTAGTTAATCTCCCATCATAAATTTTTTATAATTTTATATACTAAATGGTCATCTCTCTTGGTAAAAAGAGATAAATTTAGCTATTACTTAATAGACTTTTCAATGTAAATGAACGTCCATCATTTTTTTAATTTTGCTTTAATCAGTATAATGTGACATGACTTTGCAAAAACTAAAATCGATTTTCTTGCTACATCTTCTCTACATATTATGACCCCCATAGTCCATACACCTCATGTGGCGGCCCGTGTCCTAAAATGCCGACACGAGCGCGTCACGTGCCTAAAAACCCACCATAATTTTTTTTTTTAAACCAAAACATTGAAATATCCACCCTATATAATCACATATGATAATAACCCTGGGATAATAGATAATCAACAAGATATGTATAATCACCTATATCACAACACACCCAGGAAAGTTTAAGCAGTCAACAGAGCAGCTAACACACCTCATATACAGTCATCCATATATACAGAGCATTTAACATAGACATGGTTCGCTAGACCAGCCTCTACTAAAATAATCATATACAGATTCAAGACATCAAACTATACACATCTCTATATACCTATCACCAGCTGGACGTGGCACCAAAAGAAGACTAAGCCAACGTCCACCAACCCCGCCTCTAATCTACAAAATAAGATAAAATAGAATGGAATGAGCGAAAGATGTTCAGTAAGTAACCCAGACATTCCACGCATAAGGAAAACAAGAATGACATCCAAAGTCAAGCTCAGTAATCTCAATAAACACCAGGTCAAAGTATAATGACAAATGAAACCACTGTATGATCATCAGCGAAGAACAATAACATCACTAATATATAAAAATAGAATGAATAGCTCAAACTAACACCTCACAATTGATAAAGCCAATGAATATCATCAAGATGCATCACAATGGACTGAATCATATATTCTGAAATTAAATCACTGATGGCCCTGAAAATGTCACAGTGCTACAAGAATGATAAGGGAATCACAATTCTGGCCCCCAAATGTCCAAAGCGTAGAATTGACCATCTGCACGACCTCACCATCTTGGCCCCTATGTCCAAGATATCCACAATACCTCGCGTGTGGCCCTCGAAACGTCCACCGCGGATTCACTACATGGCTCTCGGAACGTCCAAGCACGGCAGGGTATTCTCAAATCCCCCTCGCTAGACCGTACGCACTTATGTGCACTAGGGAGGCAAACCTCAACCCTCACTGTAAGGTCTATGGTCATCCAACTCCAAGTACACAAGAGGTAATCTAGAAGCAACGATGCCAATCACACTACAAGGCTTCATAGTCAAACAACACGAGCATATAGATCATAGGTTCATGGCAAGATACTCAGATGGATACATATCATGATCAAAGGAAGACTCACGATACTAACAAGTCAATTATAAGCTTACGAGATATAATTGAGAAAACTAATATGGAATCCAACAAAAAATAACTCCAAGATACAAAGAGACCAATTATAAGAATATTTTAGAATCTCTAACAACCACAGTCTAACAACAATGAAGGAATATGTCTCAATAATAGACCATTTAAATGCAGTACTCACAATCAAAATCATATGGATTATCAAATACAATTGAATAACCTCAACACTAATAAAGTGTGGAATGGAATGGAATGAGTAAGTGTCGAATCAACAATACCACGTGAACGGAATGGAACAAATAATGGAATGGAATGAAACAAGCAAATATCGATTGGGTTACTTACAACAATACAACGTGGAATGAAATGGAACAGGTAAAAGTCAATTGGGTTACTTACCTCACAATTTACAATCCCAAGTTGGACTCACCCTATTCCAGCTCCTAAACCACGCAGACAGGAAACCACTGATAAAATTATATTCTCAATCATATACTAAAATATAATCCTAATAATGAAGAAATCCTCAGTTTCCCCAAAACAAATAAATATCCCCACTACAATCCCCAAAATGATACTGTAAAATCAACCATCAAATACCTATTTATCTAGCTCCAAAAACATAATCATATTCCAGCCCCAAATCACAAATTTGATTCAAAACTGAAATAAAACAACCCTAGACGAAGAATAACAATGAAAAGAACAAGAATCTTTACCCAGTGTATCGCGAAAAATACTCTACGAAGCTTTTCCCAATTTTTTCTAATCTTCCCTTGATTTTCCCCTTTTTTTCTCCCCGAAATGAGTCTCGGTGACTCTCTCTCCATACATATAAACCCAACACACCCTCCACCGACTCACCAAAAATTATTTAAAACTTTAGATTGCTCCAAATTACCAACATGCCCTTCCACTAAAATCTGCGCCGCCTCGACTCAAACAGCCATATCTTTCGTAGGGAAATCCACTTCACATGAAACAATTTTTGTTGGAAAGATAACGAAAATATCTTTAACTTCTATGTTTGAGCCAAGATCAGACCTCCAACTATATTTAAAATAACGACGAATAGAAGACCTCGCGATTTATTCTTCTAGGGACATAAATGGTAAAACAGCCATAACTTTTCTAATATAACTCCAAATAATGTCAAACTAATTTTATATAAAGGTAACTAAAAAATGTTTAGCACGAATCCAAAATATGCCTTGAAAGTGCTTTTCAAAAATTAAACCAAATGTACTACTTTAGGGAGAATAAAGACCAAAAACCCAATAACATAAAATTATCTTCTCCTGCAAACCAAACACGTAAATATTAGCATAAACCAGCATAAGAGGGTCCCGGCTATTACACCTCATATCCTTCATTAGCTTTCCTATCAATATCATTTAAGCTCTCTTTGGTAAATATTTGTAGTTCTCTATAGATTTTTTCTATCCATTTGTAAAACACACAATATGAACTCACCTTCTAACCATCATGTTGGCAAGTCCCATTCCTTTCTTGTACATGGTCTAACATTTGACACGCCTCATCCAATACAACCAGTCAATTATGAAATTTTGTTGGAATGTTTAATCTAGTTGATGTGTTTATTAATCATTGTGTTGATCTCCTATTTGAGTAAAGAATAAATGGGAAATATAGTTGAATAAGCTCAACTTATTTGTTTACAAGAAATAAGGGGGCATAGGTATATTAGAATATATATAACAATAAAACGGAATTAATATTTTAGTTGATTGTATTATTCTGCATATTTTATTTCACTTATGTAAAATGATTCACGTGTCAAATCATTTATCATTATCTCTTATAAGTAATCTAAGGTCCCGTTTGGATATGAGTTTAAGTATATTTTATGTTCGAAAAGCTAAAATTTCTCAAATTCAGATCCAAACACATTTTCAACGTTTAGCTTTTCAAACCACCATCTTTTTTTTTAAACAAAAAAATGTTACGATTGAAAAGTTAATAGAACAACATTTTTTAAAAGCTGAGTTTGAAACACAAGATTTTAAAAATTTTAACATTTCAATCTTTTACATTCCAACGCAACCTAAGATACTTTTAAATGTCAATACAAAAATTATTCTAAATTATTCTTCCTTAGTTGAATAATCACATATGACATATTAATGTCCAGGACAACATCACAAGCATCAATCACATCGAGTATATATGCACTAAATTCAAATCTCAACCACTACACGGCTCACACCAAAAACAAAAAACCCTCCAATCATGGATTCTAGCATTAGCTTCACATTCTCTCCCACTACCACATAAAATGCTACGCTTATAAAATAATGGACTTGATAGATAGCAATTTCACTTAACCTACCGAATATAATTTAAGAAAAATTCAAAACGACTAGACATTACATAGGGCTGCACAAAAGATTAGATATATCATTTTTTGTAGAATAATGGACACATATTTTAATTTTTTAAAAATAGTTAAATCTAGGTATATCAGTATATGTATTGATAGAAAATATATATTGCTCTAATATGAATGGAATGAATCCATTTTTAACAAATATAAAAAATTTAATGAGATGTATATCTCATTTAAGAGGTATATACGTTATGGAGGTATATGAACTGTCCATGAGACTTTCTGCATAGACACGCAGTGCGTTACGATGCTCTTTTACTTTTTTTTTTAAAAAAAATCGGTGCCCCCAGTATTTGATTCCTCGACCTCCTTATTGTATGAAGGGTGCTAATCGGTTTACCTAGTATTATTTATAGTTCCGATGTTCAATCTAAAATTGTGAAATGACTATTTAACCTCAGATGTTCAAAACTAAATTTTTGTTCTAAATCCTTAATAATTGCATATTTTTACTAATTATGAACTAAAAATTAGTGTGCACATCAAATAAAACTCAAAATATTTTTTAAACGACATTACATTGTTAAATTATAAAATACAAATAAAAAATACACAATTGTTATATATTTAGCAACACTAACAGCGCTTTTTATATCTGTGTATTGTTTTAAGTTTTATTATTTTATACTTTTTGCCAATATTTATATGGATTGTGCTTTGCTTAATTTACTTTTTGGACTTTCTCATCACAAAATTAACTTTTCTTAAAAGCCAACTCATTCCCTTTGGAATAAAATCTCATTATTATTTTAATATAACTAGACATTTATCATACATTATATTTTTTTGGTAATATTTTACTTAATATTAGTTTCATCATATGTGGTCTACCTTTTTCAATTTTATGATTCTATTTTTAAATAGTATTAAATTTTTTCACCTATTAAGTTCCATTATCTAGTTTTTACATGCTTGTTTTCCTCAATTTTATTTTTCACTTTTTAATACCCATGTCAATATTGCATACCTTCAATATTTGTGAAATGGTTAATCTCTCAATTATAAATTTTTTATAATTTTATATATTACTGGTTCTCTCTCGCGGTCAAAATAGATATATTTAGCTATTATTTAATCTACTTTTCAAAGTAAATTGACATCCATCATTTTTTCATAATACTTTAATTATTATAATGTCACATATAACTTTGTAAACTAAAATCGATTTTCTTACTTCATTCTTCTCTACATATTATGACCTTCATACATCTCTTCATGTCGTCCATTAGCTTTCCTATCATTATCATTTAAGTCCTCTTTGGTAATTATTTTTAATTCTTAATAGATTTTCTCTATCCACTTGTAAAACACACAATATGAACTCACCTTCAATTCTAACCATCATGTTGGCAAGTTCCATTCCTTTCTTGTACATTGTCTTACATTTTAAGAACATTTGACACGCCACTTAGGCTCATCCAATACCAACCAGTCAATAATCAAATTCTGTGGAGTATCTAATGGATGTATTTTTTTCAATCAAGAACCCCAATACTCCAATAGCCCATAATGGATTATGGGAACCCACTAAACCAGTCTAATGGGGCCATGCACACATATTTTAGGGTTCGTTTGTGATGCAGCGCGAAGATCACGCTCTTCTGCTAATTTGATCGAAGATATGAATTCGCAGGCTTCAGCGACCTGTTGATTCTTCAAGAAGAATACCAGAGACGTTGGTTTCAAAGAGATAACAAAATACAATAGAGAAAATAAATAAACTCTAATGATAATAATATGCATAATCGGTTTACATACTTATTTATAGAAGAGAATCTTTAACAGATTAGGATCTAAACTATGATCCTAACAGATTATGTAAATCTGTAAAATAACAATTACATCCTTATTTAATCATAACTAATATTCAAATTCGAATTCAAATCAATATTTGAAATTCAAATATAAATATAGTAAAATCTTAACAAATGCATAAAATCCTAACAAACTCAAAACTGTCAAAAATAGTAAAAATAACTTTCCTACTGCCGATTTGACCCCCAAAAGGCCAAGACGATCTCAGAACGCTCCAAAAATTGGCGTAGTAGCATAGCGACTACTCTTGTAATGGTGCTCCCGATCGATTAAGATGTCTTCTCTTTTTTTAGTTTATCTGATCTCGTCTGTCCATATAATGTGTGGCCATGATATCTGCATCAGTTTGAAAATATGTTTGAAAAATAAAATTTTGAATAAAGTGTCTTAAATAGACTTGATTACTAGAAAACGCATTTTCTGCACTTTTAAAAAAAACTAGCATTTTGTAGTAAAAATTGCAAGTAATTTTTTAATTAAACCTACTTTTTAGAATGCGTTTGACAACATTTTTCAGTTTTCTGCTTAATTAAAAGCAGAATCACTTTATTTAAGTGCTCCAAACGCCCCCTTAGTCTTGGTTCAATAAGTTTTGATCTAGGTCCTTGGTTTGGTAAAAGGATAAATTGTGGGATAAGAGAATAATTGTAAAGATCTAAGTAGGGGGACGACAACTTATCCCGTTTGATATATAAAATAATTGTAAAGATCTAGGTCCTTGGTTTGGTAAAAGGATAAATTGTGGGATAAGAGAATAATTGTAAAGATCTAAGTAGGGGGATGACAACTTATCCCGTTTGATATATAAAATAATCAAAATAAGTGTAAGCAGTTGTCTCAATTTTGAAATAAAAATGAGAATTTTTTGTTTTACCTAAAGGCTATAATAACATCTATCCTCACTTCTTATTCTAATTTTTGACAAATGCGAATAAGGATAAAATTGATAGATTTTTTAATTGTTTACCAAACCAGCCTTTAAGGTAGATGGATCGTTTACCCATGTGCCTAAAATACTTTATCATTGTGTTAAGCTCCTATTGAATTAAGCCCCGTTTGGATAACGGAATTAAGTTATTTCTGGATAGATAACTATGCCAGTATAGATAACAAATCTACATGAATAAGAGATTTTCTGTTTGGTTGTGTTTTTTTATTCTCATTGAAAAACATAAAAATAAAGGTTGAGTTGTTTGGTTGATAAAAAAATATAAATAAAGTGAAAAAAAGTTGATTTGACATGTGAGTCATTTGATGTATAAGAGGTGTTGATAGGTGATTTGATGTGATAAGATTTAAAAAGTTGATTTGACATGTGAGCCCATGAGAATAGATAAAGTGAGTATAGCTTATCCTAGGGAGTTACTTAGAATTGTTATACTCTCTTATACTCGTTTAAACTGGACTTAGTAATACCAAGTTATACTCTGCAAATAAACAACAATTTTCCTTATCCATTCTTATACCACTCTTATACTACCTTTATACCCGCTTATTCCGTTTCCCAAACGGAGGCTAAAAGAATAAACGTGAAATATGAATGAATAAGTTCAAAATGCATGTATGTTTATAAGAAATAATTGTTTATATGTAAATTAGAATATATATACACACACGCATAAAGGCAGATATTTCATACCCCTAAAATTATGTTATTTCACATATTTTATTACACTGGTATATAAAAAGTTCATCACTTGGGAAGCTCATGATATTATAAAACGCTTAGGTTAATCCACCATTATGCATGGAAAATATCTTCCCTTCCATGTAAATACACGAGCGCCGCAGATATTGATATATTATTCTTCCTTCACCAATGGATAGTTAGATCACATATGTATGACAGATCAATGTCCAGAACCAAACATCACAAGCATCACATCCAGTATGCATAAAATTCAAATTTCAACCACTACACGGTTCACACACAACAAAAAGCCCTTCCACATCATGGATTCTAGCATAGCTTTATATTCTCTCCTTCTATAGTGATTGGTCTCCCACTCCCACCTAATCAACACCTCAATAGTGCAACTTATTGCTCTCCTAGATCATGCTGCAATAGCTGCATGACTCCTCCCTTTCACTTGTCTTTTCTCTCCCTGTCTCCCCTCTTGTACGCCCTCCATTTCACTTTGTTTTTTTTTCTCCCCACTCTTGTAGGTCAGGGGATGATCACAAATCTCTTGTGATGTCTTCTGACTTTTCCTCTACCGCTTCTGTTTTAATCCCTCTGGAATCTATTGTAACTATTTTTTTATAGTTATAAAATATTATCATTATTTCAAAAAGAATAAAAAATAGTGCAACTTATTACTAGAGTCCAAGACCTCAATAGTTTAATTTAAAGTGTAGTTTACTCTTTACTGTGTCCATTTCTTTTGAACATCCACTTTCCTTCATATTTAATGCGTGAGCGTTAATACACTTAGTTCATTTTATATATATTTTGTTATTGAAGTATATAATGTGATAGCACAGTATATATTTAATTAAAACATTATATGAAATTTTATTTTTTATTTTTATTTTTATTTTTGGTTTTTCAAAGAGAAAAAATATAGTAGTTTACTTAAGTATGTGATTTACTTTTGATAACAATATATATATATATATATATATATATATATATATATATATATATATATATATATATTCCAAAATGGTGAGCGCGGATGAGAGTGCTAACATGACTGAGCATATCATTTTCCTTAATATGCGTAATTTTATTTCACAATTAATGAATCGTGTTTTCTAAAATATATAATCTAGTGATTTTGTATGTTCACTTTCATTAAGAAATATAATAAAACATACACCACACATAATTGCAATTTGAAAATGCAAATAAAGGGTGTGTCGACGGATTATATTATATATGCACAACTCTGATTGTAACATCAAACACGTAATCAAATATATGATTTAAAACTCACAAACAAAAATGAAAGAATGTTAAACTCAACCCTCTTTTCAACTCCAAAATAGACACGTATTGTTTTCTTTTTTCTTTCTTTAAAAAGTAATACACCTCATCTATGAGATATCTATTTTTGTAAAAAATAAAATATATGTTTTAATGGATTGTATATATTCACTGATAAAATGTGTAAATGTTTTCCATAGCTAATCTTATTGCATGAGGATATAAATGGATTGTAACATGATTGATTTCTAACAGCACTGTATATGGTTTAATGAATTTTATCATCTCATTTAAAAAATAAAAATGAGCTCTGTTAAACACAATTATTTTTCAGCCTCAATTTTAATTCTCATTATTGCTATATACTCACATATATGTATATATATATGTGTGTGTGTATATATGTGTGTGTGTGTGTGTGTGTGTATATATATATATATATATATTCAATTTTTTAAAATATTTTTTATAAATTGATCCATACAATTAATGAGCGTATATACTTATTTTCATATTAAAAAAAATTATAATAAAAAAAATACATGTGTGGCTGAGCGTATATATTCAATTTTTTAAAATATTTTTTATAAATTGATCCATACAATTAATGAGCGTATATACTTATTTTCATATTAAAAAAATTATAATAAAAAAAATCAAAACATGTGTGGCTAGTATATATATATATATATATATTCAATTTTTTAAAATATTTTTTATAAATTGATCCATACAATTAATGAGCGTATATACTTATTTTCATATTAAAAAAAATTATAATAAAAAAAATCAAAACATGTGTGGCTAGAAAAGAAATGCGAAACATTTTAAAAAGGATAAAGTTAGGGACATTTCCAAATGCAGTCCCGCTGATAGTTCGCATATGTTTTAATTTTTTTTAAATAATAAATCTCGTCTAATAATACATACGCTTAGACGAAAAATGTATACCACTCCATTTCAAATTGAATAGACATATTATTAGGCTAACGATAAATTTTTTTGAATGCTTGTGTAACATCATAATAGATAGGTAATGAGCCTAACCAAACGTTTGTTTGAAGTGAATGAATGGCAAGACTTTTGTTATCAATACACACATTGGAAAAAAAAAGGAAATTAATTACGGTCCCAAGTATACCCTTTTTTATTATATTTAAGTCCCTAATAGTTTTAGAGTTTTCTTTGGATCCTATTCCAGCTTTTCATTATTTCTGTGGGAGGTGAAAAAGTCCTCCTCCTTGAATAGGTCAGACTTGAGAACATCCAGGCTTAGTTTTGGTAGATCCGTGAAGAGACGACGACGGTGGAAGAGGCGACGACGGTGGAGCGATTTATGGATGTTTGTCTGGACTGAACATGATATAAATCAGGCTGCCTACGTATCCTTTTTGAGGGATCAAGCCATACATGGTTCCTTTTTTGGCGAGAACCTCCGACGATGAAGCTTAATCTCCATTAAAATGAGATTTCAAGCTTGTATATAGGATTATCTTTTTTGGGAAAGAAGAAGAAGTCTCTCTCCTCCCTACCCTCCCTAGTGAATGAAATACCCTTATATTTATAGTGAGAAAGAGTGTGTTTATTTTCATGGAGGTTACAATTTCTAAGTCCCCGGGGTTAACTGCCATTACATGCCCCATTTAAACTATCAAAAATACCTTCAGCAGTACACTGTTATGTACTCCCTGTACATTGCATCATCGATACACTATTATGTATTCCATGTGCTTTGTTAATCATCCTCAGTACATTGTTATAGAATATATGTATACTATTTACCCCGAGACCCAGAAAGGGCTGAGGGTATTTTAGGTAGGTTAGACAGAACATGTAACGGAGGCTAACCACAGGGACCTAAAAATAATAAAAAACAAGAATAAGTACCTAAAGAAAACTCTTGTCAGGGACTTAATAATAATGAGGGAGTGGAAGGACAAAATTAATTTACTAAAAAAAAAAAAAACTGCAAAATAGGAACTGCATGACATTTTACAGTGTGTATGAAGCTGACAAAAAGCTGACCTGCCAGTCCTCCACTCCTCTTATTTACCCGCCATTTTTTTCCCAACTCACACGCATCCCCCATTCATCACTCACTCCAATTCGAGCTAGGGTTTTCGTTCCGTAGAAACCCTAGACAGATAAAGATAACACCTTTCTCACCACACACTCACATCCTACAATGGGGAACTGTTGCCTCTCCCCAACCGCGGTCGTCAGAGAGGACGTCAAGCCCTCCTCTTTCCCCGCCGTCTCCGTCCTCCACCACCAGATCGACATCCCCTCGAAGAACCCCCTTCCGCCGAAGACGGTCCTCGCCGGAGCCGCACTATCGAGGTTCGGGAGCATCGGCGACTTGTACGTGCTGCACCGCGAGCTCGGGCGCGGTCAGTACGGTGTGACGTACCTCTGCGTCGAGCGCGCGACGAACGAGTTGCTCGCGTGCAAGTCGATCTCGAAGCGGAAGCTGAGGACGGCGACGGACGTGGCGGACGTGCGGAAGGAGGTGGCGATCATGCGCCACCTCCCCGAGAGCCTGAGCATCGTCTCGCTGAAGGACGCGTGCGAGGACGAGCGGGACCTGCACCTCGTGATGGAGCTCTGCGAGGGAGGGGAGCTCTTTGATCGGATCGTGTCGCGGGGGCACTATACGGAGCGGGCGGCGGCCGGGGTCGCGAGGACCGTCACGGAGGTCGTGCAGCTTTGTCATGGGTACGGGGTCATACACCGGGACCTCAAGCCGGAGAATTTGTTGTTCGCGAACCTTAAGGAGAACTCGCCGCTCAAGGTGATTGACTTCTGGCTGTCCATTTTCTTCAAGCCCGGTGAGTAAATGCCCCATACATATGTTCTTTGTTTGTGTTGGGAATAAATTCACGGAAGCCATCAACAAACCTGAGATCAAAAGAGAACACCATCACACGAAGAACACAAGATATGCATGGGTCAGCCTAGTCCTATATCCACTGGGAATCAGAAAATCCACTGTAATAATTAAGATACAAAAACATTAAGAGACTTATGAACTCTCTCGTGGAATTTCCCTCTCTTAGAACCCTCACAACCTCTCCCTTTGGATCTCTACATTGTTATCTCATGCCAAGTCTTGCCATGGAATCGTAGAGGGTATTTATAGAGATAAATCTCTAACTTCCTCCCCAAGTGATCTCCTAACAAACAAATATTGTTCTCTTGATTTTAGGAGATTAAAATATTAATTAAAATTAAATCTTAATTAATCTACCAATTAGGTGTCCACCCCAACATGATTTCATGATGGCCGTCCAATGTGATACACCGGATCGAGACATGACCCAACAATTTGTCTATTTGAATTGTCTTTGTTTGGGTGTCATTTGGATTCCGTAGGTAATTAATTGAGCTGATTTTTGAATATTATTTCAGCAGTATAACATTTGTTTGGAGCAGTGGTATTGTCAGATGATCTGAGAGAACTTATTGTTGACACATCTGTCTCATTCCTCAAAGTTTCTGAAACATCACCCATTTGCACTCCCTAGTCTCCTTCATATCTCCTGATTGAAACTACATTATACAAACAAGCCATTGGTGTCTCCACTTCAGAGTTGCCCAGTCCACTGATGGTCTAATTGTTGTCTTTTTTTTGGAGAAGAAAGATGGGAACAATTTTATTTGAAAATGCCCCTGAACAAAGGAGACGAGAGATCTCCATACAAAATTAGTAAAATAGAAAATGAAAAAGAACAATGAAGGGGAGACCTTTGAATCAACACCTCCGACTCGTCACCTCCCGAACCAATGGTTTCCCATAAATGATGATGGATTATCAACCAAAAAAATATAGTCACTCAATCTCTTAGGATCGAGCAAATGGCCGCCTATGCTTTCTCCAAGTAAAAGACTAAAATCTCTCTTGTTGGAACACACATTGATTACGAATGAGCCAAATACTCTAACATACCGCATGTGACATGAACCAATGGTTGGCAAGTCTAATTGTTGTCTTACATAATTTAATTTTTTGTTTGTTTTTTGGTATTGACTTAACACACATCACTCTGGAGTCAGTCCACCGCATCATCGTACGAGCTCTAGCCTAACAAAATCATTTCATCTATCTTTACATCCCCATGTAGCATTTTATGTAGGCATTTGATAGCATCTCATGGCTATGTTTTCATTATTGTTCCTTTGAACTTAGTTGATTGTCCTTTTGGGGTGTTTGGGGTTGCATCTTTGTTAGAGACCTCCTCTACTGATTGATGTATATACATGCGGTCGCACATGTGTTTTTTTGTCTATCTTTTGGTTTGTTTCCCTGCTTTGGGTTTTCATTCTCCTATTATTAATAATATGGGTATGAAAGCCTACCATTTTCCTAAAAAAAAAACGTTTTCATTATTACTGTTGGAAGAACAAAGATTCTGGATCCATGGATGTATTTTGTTTTAGTCTGTTAATCTCTTCTTTAATATGGTTATAAGTAATTTAATGTGTAACCTACGAATTTTAAAACATCAAAACTTTTCATTGCTAGTATTAACACAAGACTTGACTATGCTATGTGTTAGCACCTTTATGTCTAAATGTTGTTTTAATTATAGGTGAAAGATTCTCTGAAATTGTTGGAAGTCCATACTACATGGCTCCAGAAGTTCTTAAGCGAAACTATGGGCCAGAAATAGATATATGGAGTGCTGGAGTCATTCTTTACATTTTGCTATGCGGTGTTCCTCCATTTTGGGCAGGTAATGTTTCTGTCTCATTATTCTGACATTTATGTTAATTGGTTTTTGCGCTTCATCCCCATATGGTAGGAGATTGTGGATAACTGCATAGGTGAGAAATGACGCTACAAGAAATTCTTAATTCCAGCTTTAAATAGGTTTTGTCATGACCACTCTTTTTAGTGCAATTCCTAGGGTTTTGAATATTAGAAAAGCAGGGAGACGGTACCCCTTGCATGTAGTGTATCTGTGGGACCCTTTTTACTTTTCTTGCTTTCCATTACTTCACATGACATCATTGTGTTTATAGTGTTTTGAAATGTTTCACTGATTTAGAATTTGAGATTCTTATCTTTTAATATTTCCTTGATATGAATAAATCACACTCTACCTGTAACAAGTTAGTGGTATTGATATGCAGAATCTGAACAGGGGATTGCACGAGCAGTCCTCCGTGGACTTGTTAATTTTAAAGGAGACCCTTGGCCAAACATTTCAGAAAATGCTAAGGACTTGATTCGCCGGATGTTGGAGCCTGATCCAAAACTCAGATTAACTGCCAAACAAGTTCTGGGTAATTTTTCCATTCCATCTGCACATCAGGTCACCTACTAGATCATATCTATAAATTTATTTGCATAACCCATATAAAGATGAAAATGGGATCCTGGTTATAACATATATTTCATTTTTTTATCACATCAACTTGTCTCATTTTTCATTTCCTAGTTTTAAAAGCAGTATTCTGGTGATTTTTTCTTGTTAGCTTATGACATTTTCACATTTCACCAGCTTGCGTCCACATGGAATTTATCCAACATTATTTGTTGAATCTTTTGATTGACATTTCTCAGCCCTTCACCAACTTGGGTCCACTTAGAATTGTGCAAATGATGACATTCACGCATTTTAGCTTTCTGGTTGAAATATATTAGGCACAATTTTAGGATTAACGTTTGAGATAATTTGGCATTTTTGATGTTTATGTTGATTGCTATTGTTTCCTATCTATGTTTTTGAGAGAAATATGTATTACCGAAATTACTTTTTTTCTTTGAAGAATGTAATGGCAAGTCGGAGATATCAATATATTCACTGAGTAAATGAGGACTTTTTAGAAACCAATTGACTAGTAGACTTTTGATGACCTTATTATATACAAGCTTCACCAAGAACAGTGTTGAGGCTCTTGAAAATAATTTGCACGCATAGCAGAAATGTAAGCAAAAGTTGGCAAGTTCTCCCACCTCTCTCTCTCTTTCAAAATCCAAAAAAGGAAAAAGAAAAAGAAAAAAGAAATTGGTGAATTGACAAGCCTGGACCCCCGCCCCTGACATCAAATATCACTTCTCTATTACCAAAACTTCCTCAAACTAAACCTTCGATGCTCGGCTTATTCGACTCATGTAATTTATTGTTTAATGAAATAAACATGCTAGAAGGAAACTAAAACTAATGGATTTTATCTAGACACGTAGTATAAATCTTATTTCCTTGACATGGATACTTGGAACTATCACACTTGTATTATGTAGAATTGTATATACTGCCACAAAAAGGGAGAAAACCAATAATACAAGTTAAAGGCATACCTTTTTAGTAAATGATCAATTTTCTTTGTTTTGTTTTGTTTTTTTTTTTTGAGCAAAGGATATTGGCCATTCACTGGTTGAATAACAAGAAATACATAGCCGAAAAGGAAACACTAGAAAGACAAAGGAAAGCAAAGAAAAAAATACAAAGGAGTTGACAAAAAGGTCACTCTCCATAACATAGAGTATGATGGGTTGCCCCTGAATCACAATTCTACCCTACTCAAAGCGAACACTAGAAGCCCCAGGACAATGTTGACCCCAGTCCGAAACAAATCTCTCCACCGTCTTCCACACCTTTATAAAGCAAATTATGCCACCATTAAAAAGCGCATGGTTCCTCTCTAACTACAAAGCCCAAGCCGCCACTTGACTAAGAATTTACCAAATCAAAATTACCACATGGTAAATGATAAATAAGAATTTTCCACATGGTAAAAGATCAAAGTTATATTGATAAGATAAAAAAATACAGAGTATATACAGTGAATAGAATTCCCATAATAGTACTAGGGAGGTAAATCAATAAGGATCTAACTAGATGAATCTCCCAGCGATCCTTTAAGAAGAGCCAATCATAGTCATTCATATGTGCAAAACACGTGGACAAAAGGAAACCCTTGAAGATAACCTCAACACATACAGAAGCAACTAACCAGTGCCTCTGCTATAGAACCCAACCCTGAAGATAAAGGCATATATGATGTCGATGTGATACCAAATAGAAGGAAAACGACCTGAGAACTTAAAAAGTATCATACCAAACCATTTCAAGTGCACCACGATGGAAATGGATTATCTGATTTCTCAGCTATCAACCTACTGTGTGTTGTCATTCAGTAACCTAACATGCAGTAAGCCAGGCCTAGATACTTTCCAAGGCCAAAATAATGTTTTAAGGATTCACCCCAAGTTTAACTAGAAATTAAGCAATGTTCTTGTGCAGGCTTGTAATATGCTGATTGGCATAAATCACATGATTTTTGTACTCCATTTCTTAGCAAATCAACTTCTAAACGAAAGTTTTAGCTTGCCATTGTGGGGACATCCAAATTAGTCCTGCAAGTTTTTTTTTTCTTTTTATTTAATATTCTCAATAAGAATCTCGAGGATATTAAATTTGATATAACTAAAGCAGAATATACCTTTAGTTGATGAGAAGATCCCCAAATAGGATAGTTTGACTTATTGTTGATGGATGAGCCCACATGAACCAGTTTGGCTTTAATAAATAACTGTGTCAGACAAATCAAGTTGAAGATATGGAAAAGGAAAGGGGTCACTCCTTTGTATGTGATAAGATATGACCGATCACCGATATTGTACTATAATGGATTGTATCAAGCTGTATTGCTCCAATATGGGTCAATACATCGTTTATTAGATATCATGCTGTATTGGCTTGTATCAGGCAGTATATCTCCAATATGGATCAACACATGCTAATGTGCTGTGATACCTGCAATCTTTTGAAAGGACAAGATACCTGTCATTGTATTCTGCTAATAAACTGAAATGATACGTATTAATATTTTATGATATAATGATATATGCTGATGCTTTCTCCCTTGTTCATCCAATTCATGAAATCATTTTATGATGTTAAGTAGCCCAGTCAGAATTCCAGCTTACTAATCACTTCAATGCAGGAAATCATTCTATAATACTAAGTAGCCAAGGTCAAAATTCCAGCCTGCTAACCATTTTTAAGTATCTCCAATCTTCTAAAATTCAAATAAATTTGGCAATGATCACATTAAATCTTTGAAAAGGAGGCACTTGGCACTTGCATTGCAATTCTTAAATGTGCAGATCCATTGTTACCTGTAAGTTTGTGGTATTTGTTTTGTGTCAATATATGGAAGTATGTTAAGTTAACTAGTGAAATTCCAACTATATATGTTTTTTCTATTGATAGTTTTTGTGCTGATTGCAGAGCATCCTTGGCTCCAAAATGCTAAGAAAGCGCCCAATGTTCCACTTGGAGATGTTGTCAAGATGAGGCTTAAGAAGTTCTCAATGATGAGTCGGTTTAAAAGGATAGCTTTGAGGGTCGGTTAACAATCTATTTCTTCTATATGTTCTTTATTGGATTCTTCAATAAAATATCTGAACAAGATATCTGCCAACAGGTTATTTCTGATCGTTTATCCATCGACGAAACAGAGGACATTAAAGAAACATTCAAGATGCTCGACACAGATAATGATGGTGTGGTTTCCTATGCTGATTTGAAAAATGGACTAAAAAAACTTGGTTCCATACTTGTAGATTCAGAAGTGCAAACAATTATTGAAGCTGTAAGTTATATTCAAAATCTTCTGCTTCTAAATACCTCTGTACAGTAGTTCATTTATGCACAATTCAGTATATATTTAGGTGGGTTGATTTTCATATCTTGTGAGGCAAGATGCTAGTTAACTATGGCATTCTTGACTCGAACGCCCCAGCCACAGCCTTGAATGCTGCCTTTGTTGGGAATTTACTGGGCTGTGGCTGAGTTCTTGCCTCAAATTTCACATGCATATGTGTGGTCTGAACCTTCCAGAGCCCTGACATGTACACGTTGTTGTGTGTAGATATTTAAATCTATAAATGTGTATGGAGCATATGACATGTATTTTCTTAGAATACTTTTATAATATGCAGAGACTTGGGGGGGGGGGGGGGGTGGGGGAGGTGGGTAAGATCTATATTTGTTTGTCTCCAAATTAAATCCCATCAACTTTTAGATCTCTATATTTAGATTCCTCTTGCATCGAACTTGAAACCATGCAGATCAATAAATATTAAAACATGCAGGAATCAAAGCACACAAACAAGCCACACCACAATTACAAGAGATTTGTATACATGGAAACCCAACTGGGAAAATCCATGGGACCTTGTCCAGAAGTATGTCACTATGAGACTCAAGAGAACTTTGAACCCCGCTACAATGAAATACAATTATCTTTTTTCATATCTAAAGGCCGCACACATCCATGGTAGAAAGGTATATTCTCCTTCCAAATCCTCCCCTGCTGAAGCAAGATTATGGCCTTTCCATGGCTGATGGCCATGGACTTTTTGGCCATATCTACCTAAACACAAACATAATCATGTATGCAGGTACAAAATCCCTATGAGCTGTGATTTAGCTTTGGGTTAGTCGGGTAAGGAATCTATATAGATTGGTATTTCGTTTTGAAAGAAAGTGGACACTGGCCTTAGTTAATATATCTTTTTTTTTTTTGTGTGGTGCTGCGCATGCTTGTGTGTGTGTGATCGATACTATTCCATCTAGCACTGGGCTCAGAGTTTTAGGTGATGCATCACAGAAGGGTCTTGGTCGAGTGTCGATGCAGCATGGTGATGTAGTTGCTTCTTCTCCCAAGCATTTGAATCATTGCTCAAAGCTATCCCACCATTCAATTGAGTTTTTAGGGTCGTTCTTGTGCAAGAAGATGCTTTTGATTGGCTCAACAAGCTGTTCAGCATATCTTTTGATTTCAGCCTTGCCATCATCTTCTCCGAACATGACATGCGTTGTACCTTAAGGTTTCAATAGTCTTTGATAGGAACTTGGCATAAGTTGCATGTCATCACTGTTATTCATTTCCAGTTAGAACAGTCGGAAAGGAGGGTCCACAGCCTACAGTAACAACTGACTATAAGATAATTACTGATGAATCTTAGATGGATCTGTCTTGTGTGATCTTGTTATAACTTAAGTTACTGAAAGTTGTTCTGAAACAGAATCCTATTTCATAGGTATAATCTTACTTGGAAGTTGTAACAGGTAGATACAAATTCTAAGGGAACGCTTGACTATGGGGAATTTGTTGCAGCCTCCCTGTTCCTGCAAAGGGTGGCCAATGATGAGCATCTTCGCATGGCTTTTTCTTATTTTGACAAGGATGGAAATGGATTTATCGAGCCACAAGAGCTGACAGATGCCCTTGTTGAAGATGGTGCTTCCCATAGTGCTGATGTTTCATATGACATCTTCCAAGAAATAGACAATGACAAGGTGATATGTCCAGCATCTGGCAATAATAATCTCACTACCACCTTTTTCTTCATGTCTCACATTTTCCCCCGAATTTTTAATGCAGAATGGGCGCATTAGCTTCGATGAATTTGTGGCAATGATGAAAACGGGAACGGATTGGAGAAAGGCTTCTCGACATTACTCGAGAGGGAGGTTTAACAGTCTCAACATCAGATTGATGAAGGATGGAACTTTGAACCTCGTGCCCCAGTGAAAAAAACATCATTGAAATAGAGTGAGGTTTTAACAGTCCCGCCATTTGACGAGGAAGGTTGGATTACTGAACATGAGTTAAGCATCATTGTAAATATGTTGTTTTTTAGGTCGACATTTGATTTGGTGTCCCCCTTTTGATCAGCTTGCCCTGTAATTAATCTTTATGTTGTTGTGATCTGTAAATAATATTGTATGCTCAGTTGCTCACCATGGGGAGATGCCTTTGATGCTAATCTTACTCATAACTGTTGTCAGATGCTGATATGGGTTTCCATGAAAATTGGATTTTACTCAAAGTGATGTCCCTCAGGATTTAATGATTGAATTTTGTAATTCTTGTTTTTTCGTTTTTTGGTTCTCTGTTTTTTTCCCCATATTATAGTTGAATGGTCGAACCAACTACCCGAAGAAATTTCCAAGAATAGAAAAAGTATTTAGGGCCCGTTTGGGGTGTGACATAAGGTTATTCATCCTTGATAGCTATACTGGAAATAGATAACAATCCATGCTGAATAGATAAATTTGTGTTTAATTGTTTTTCTGTTATTCTAATTGGGAAACGTAAAATTGATCTTTTGTTGTTTGATTCACATTGAATAAAGTAAGGATACGTGGTAGATAAGAGATGAATAAGAGTTTATAACTTTTTAAATGACAATTATACCCTTGCATAAATTATTGCATAAATTATTTGTGTTTGGGAATAAATATGAGAGGTGTGTGTGATATGATGGATGTGATAATTTTTGGAATGTGTGCAGAGTGTTAGGTAAGATAAATTTTTTAAAATGACAGATAAGGGTATTTTTATCCATTGGTATACATAAGCCCTTATAAGCAATTTTAACATTTTCTGAGAATAGTTATCAGGCCTTATTCTAGTTTATCTAGACATAACTATCAAGGTTTATTCTTGTCAAACAAACAGCTGTTTGGAGACTATTATACTGGATTCTCCCCTATCCAGTGTTTATTCTTCACGCCAAATGGGAGGGTTAGGGTAAGGATTCAAAATTGCCAATTAAAATCGAAATCAGTAAAGATTAATCTAGATAAAAAAATTATCATTTTATATGTTATATATCAAATTGTGAACCTTCGAATATATAAAATTCGATGAATATTAGCGAATATATAAAATTAAGTTAAATTGATTAATTCCATTTAAAAAATAATTATTCTTAAAATCAATTAATTAATCAAAGAGACTTAAAATATCCTCTTCTAAGTTTAATATTGATCAAGTCAGGTTCAAAAGAACGATGGAGGGAGACGAATTTTCTTTCTAAGTGATGAAGCTGTTTTGACAGTTTTTTTTTTTTTTTTTTTTTTTAATATAAGAGGGATCTCAGGTAGCTAACCTTTCGACCAAACTGTGTAGGCTATCTCCCCCTGTGTGCGCTGATCCCTTATAAATTTTTTTAATTTTTGCCAATATACAGAGGGTAAATCAAGTCTCTAACAGGTTTGGCACAACATAATCACATTGAAAAAGATGGTTCACCAAAACATTTACAGTAATGTCAAAGCCTGTTTAATGAAGCGACACATGTTTAGTTGATTTCAAATCATAGAAGATTCAATTGCTCATGTTTTACAATATTATCTTCCTTTTTTTTTCTTCCTTTGAGAACTTAATTTCTCTCCTATCTATCTATCTATATATATTTGACCCCTATATATAGCCTCGTGTTACTAAAAACACATGGCATTTTAAACATGTCACAATATAATTTGTTAGGTCGACCAATGACAACTATTTTGAACAATTGTTGATGTGTCCCTCTCTCTATCTCCCTGTCTTTCAAAAAGACATCAAATTATGAAGGTGTACAAACAAGTGATCACATGTTATGTTTTTTTTTTTTTTCAACAGTAAGTTATATTGGAAATATTAGGATCTGATGTTGGTTTTCAACTTTTATTTGTTGAATGAATCTCTGTGTAAATGCAACCTTTCTAGGAGTTTGAATTTGATGTACTTGAGAGCTGGAAGATATGGTGTTGAAAACTTACTTAAAATGAATATAATGTTTTTGTTGTGCTAATTAAATATGTTCAGGTTTTGATTAGAAAAACTTTTTGACTTGACTGAGAATTATTAGACCTCCAATTAGAGGCTTCAATTCATGATTAGACCACAGTTTCGTTCAATATGATTTGCAGTGTATTATTTTGATTACTTTCTGTTAGTGTTATTCTACACATCTTATGATATATTTTTAATTTGAGAAAAATCAAGACAACTCCCTTGAAATTTGCCAAAATCACAAAAAATCATCGTATTTATCAATAATGCGAATGACAAATCCAAGTATTCAGTTGTTTTTGATCTACAATATTCTCCATGGACTGAGCTACATGACCTAGACTTTTCATTTATTCCCACATTTGTTATCACATAAATACTCCAACAAACCAATATAAATTTTGAAACTAACATGGCACACCCCCTTTATGAAGAGGGGATGGCTCTAACCTCACGAAAACCAAAAAATATTTTCTTTTAATAAAATCTTATTATCTTGCTATAGTGTTCAATAGTAATATAGAAACATTACCATCAATGTATTAGACCAGGTGGTAACAGCGACTGGTATGAACTATTTGGCTCACATGTAACCATGTGGTATTCCATGAATCTTGCGTTTACGTTGAGAACATGTGGGAGTCGACTGTCTCCTTCATCTGCGAATGAGAACGATTCATTACAGGGGCATGGGGCATTTCAATGACAGGTGAGACTATTGAGATCATGACTTAGCAGATGGCAGTGTCAGCTTGGGACCAGACATCTATCTCTCTCTCATTTATAAACCTTCGAATATATCAAATTTGTTGAATATTAGCGAATATATCAAATTAATTAAATCGATTAATTCCATTTAAGAAATAATTATTCTTAAAATCAATTAATTAATCAAAGATATTTAAAATGTCGTCTTCTAAGTTGATGAAGTTAAAAAGAACAATGGAGGAAGACGAATTTTCCTTTTAAGTGATGAAGCTATTTTGACAATTTTTGTTTTTTTTTTATATATGAGGGATCTCTCGTAGCTAACATTTCGATCGAGCTAGGTAGGTTATCTCCGCCTGTGTGTCTTAATACCATATAAACTTTTTTAATTTTTATCAACACACAGGAGGATAAATCAGGTTTCTGACGGGTTTTGCACAACATAATCACACACTGAAAAAGATGGTTCACCAAAACATTTACACTAATGGCGAAACCTGTTTAAAGAAGCGACACAATATGTTTAGTTGATTTCAAATCATAGAAAATAAGATTCAATTGCACATGTTTTACAGTATTATTTGACCCCTATATATAGCCTCGGGTTACTAAAAACACGAGGCTATATATTTGTTGAATGAATCTATGTGTAAATGCAATCTTTCTAGGAGTCTGAATTTGATGTACTTGAGAGCTGGAAGATATGGTGTTGAAAACTTACTTGAAATGAATATAATGTTTTTGTTATGCTAATTAAATATGTCCAGGTTTTGATTAGATGAACTTTTTGACTTGACTAAGAATGATTAGACCTCCAATTAGAGGCTTCAATTCATGATTAGACCACAGTTGCGTTCAATATGATCTGTAGTGTATTATTTTGATTTCTTTCTGTTAGAGTTATTATATACATCTTGCGATATATTTAATTTAAAAAAATCGAAACAACTCCCTTGAAATTTGTCATCGTATTAAATATCAATAATCCGAATGACAAATCCAGGTATTCATTTGTTTTTGATCTACATGACTTAGGCTTTTCATTGACTCGTACATTTGTTATCACATAAATACACCAACAAACTAATATAAATTTTGGGACTAACATGATACCCCACCTTTATGAAGAGGTGATGGCTCTAAGCACACGATGAACATCACGAAAACCAAAAAATATATTTTTTGATAAAATATTATTATCTTGCTCTAGTGTTCAATGCTAGTGTAGCAACATTAGCATCAATGTTTTAGGGTCCGTTTGGATGCACGATTTAGGATGATTTTGCTTTTTGAAAAGTTAAAATCTCAAAATCGTGCAGCCAAACGGGTTGGATTCTGGCGGAATTAAAAACTGGATTCCTTTTAATTTCTCTCTCGAAATCCGTGTTTTAAAAAGCTCACAAACTGTGATTTTCGGTCGGAATCAATTTTTTGAAATGAAAAACAACTTTCTCTACCAAACATTAAACCCCTTTCAAATATTGATTCCTAAATTAAAAAAAAGCATATAAAAAAAGTCAAGTTCTAAAATCATCTTAAAAAGCAGCTTTATTATAAAATCTATTTTTCAATATGTGTTTTCAAACGGAGCCGACTAGGACGCTAACACGCTTAGTCATTTCCGCGGTCATTTTTGCATTCCAACAAAGTATATGAAATTTCTAATCGAATATATATATATATATAGTTGGATGATAATATGCGGTCGGTGCGGTCGTGTGGATCCGACGTGCGTCGTCTGATCGCGGGTCCATCGCATCCAACGGTCGATGTGAATCGCACCTAACCGTCTGATGCGATGGAACCGCGATGGACCCGTGGTCGACGCCGCACGACGGCACCGGCCGCATAATATCATTCCTCTATATATATATATATATATATGAAAATTATTACGTGCGGCGAACAGCAGGTGCGGCTGCGACGTGAGCCGTTTGATCGCGGGTCCATCGCATCCAACGGTCGACGTGAATCGGACCCGACCGTCCGATGCGATGGACCCTTGATTGACGGCCCGTAGTCGCTGCCACACCCGCCGTTCGCCACACGCAATAACTCCCCATATATATATATAGGGAAGTGTTTGCGTGCGGCGAACGGCGGGTGCGGCAGCGACTACGGGCCGTCGATCATGGGTCCATCACGTCGACCGTCGGATGCGATGGACCCGCGATCGAACGGCCCACGTCGCGGCCGCACCTGCCGTTCGCCGCACGCAATAATTTTCATATATATATATACACACGCTCGCGATTAGGTGCGGCGAACGGCAGGTGCGGCCGTGACGTGGGCCGTCCGATCGCGGGTCCATCGCATCCAGCGGTCGACGTGAATCGCATCCTGCCGTCCGATGTGATGAACCCGTGATCGCTGCCGCACCCGCCGTTCGCCGCACCTAATCAGTTCCCTATATATATATATATGGAAATGAAACGGTGCAGGTCGTGCGGATGTGCGGCGTCGACCACGGGCCGTCGATCACGGGTCCATCGCGGGTCCATCGCATCGGACGGTCGGGGGCGATTCATCTCGACCGTTGGATGCGATGGACCCGCGATCGGACGACTCACGTCGGATCCGCACGACTACACGACCCGCATATTATCACTCGCGTATATATATATATAGTTAAGAGAGTATATGTTCGATTAAGAAAAATACATGAATACATGCATTCAATTCATTGGAGTCTTACTGCAAAATTTGAAATATTTTTTTATGAATGTATGTATTTTATTAGGCAAATACATATTCGAGTGTTGTTACGCAGTTTTTTTTCAACCCCAATTCCAGTTCTATATGCGTCGATAGAAATTTACCACATATACTAACATTAATTAGATATATGCATGCTTCAATAGAAATTTTTTATATTTTCTATAAATGCATTCATGTAATTTATTAAAGTATATATTTTATTTTTTATAAAAACATATATCTCATTAAATAATGTATACTATTTTTTAAAAATTCAAAACACGTGTACTTTGAAATTGAGATAGAAAAAAGAGGTCACCGTAACATTATCCTATTCTTTAATTAAAAACAAACTGAGAATGTAAAAATGACCTCGATGTCTCTAGCATTTTCTTTAATTCTAATAAATACATATATATCTTTAAGTCCACACGCGCGCACACTCCCAAATAATCCAAACTCAATTTCTTCACATGAATTATCAGATCATTATTATATTATATTATAATTACATACATCAATATCTGATCACTGTTTGCTGAATTGTTTACCATAGTATAAGGCCATTTGGCAGTTAGTATGGTCCCTAGCTCCAAAAGCCATTTCCAAGTTAGGATTGAAGGAAAAAAAAAACATAATTGGTGGGGGAGAAAATTGACCTATCTAGCTAGCTAGCTAAGAAGTGGTTGAACAAGAATGGTAAGACAGCAGTGAAAAAACTGAATTTGTCTTGTGCCAGATTGATGCACCATATCTTTTGTTGAATGGTCATCCCACGTTTTTGACATTTAATTTAACAATCAATATTTTATTATATTAATTGCACGTTTGTTTTGAAATATGATCCGGTCATTAATTGCATCCCCAGCATTTTATATTGGATTTTTCATTTCTGACCTTAGCCATCTGTCATAAATTAAAATGTAGGGGTATATAAATCATGATATTTTGAAAATTAATTAAAATAAATATAACACCTTGTCCACAATCAAAACATCCAACTAACAATTCAAGTCAATGGTGTAAGAAGCAAGGATTATCTTCAATGCACATATTAATTATATATCTCACAATATAATGAAGTGTAGGTAAAAGAGAGGTCATATTTTATTTTCTAGTTAAAATTTATACTACTAATAGAAAAAAAACTCGAACACCGGACCCCTCGAATGAGAAGGATATTCTTCTGCTAATGTGCCAATAATTTATTAGATAAACTCATTGTAGGTGAATGTGGATGCACATGTATAGTTAAAATAAATAAAGGAAATGATCATTAAGTATTTATTTGGTTAGTAGTTCAACTATAATTTTTAGATTATACAAACGTAACTTTCTGATGATCAATGTGATTTTTTTGAAGTCAGTATAAGAGTTTTTTTTTCTCCTAATGTTCATCCATAACTTTACATCTTAAGCCTTAAGAAATTAATTTATTAATTCCTATGATTCCCAATTTTTTGTCTTTGATGTGTTCATATTCCAAGTGCTGGTGCTTTGCATCCAAATACCAACTATATCTTCATTGCAGTTGTTCAAGCTTTATAATGTGAATATCTTCAAATAATTGACCTTATAGAATGCATGCATGCATGCAGATATTACAACATGCATGCATGGTCCTCCTAAACCTACCAGTCAATATTATTCAGTCCTGAATTGAATGCTTGCATGGTTTCACATATCAATCACTTGTAAATTATATGTATATATACACACACGCCAAATAATTCGATATCTCTCTCAAGTACAACTGCATGGAAAAAAGATCATGACCACATGCATTACAATGAACAATCTGACATGCATATATATATGTTTTATTGGTTTTGGATTGAGTTGAGGGAGCGGGGAGACTTAATTAACACATATATATCCACAGACAAACATATAATGTGGGGGTGGTGTATCACACATACATAAATTAAGGAAATTAATAAATGGTGTTTGTGTTCATGTGGACTACTTCAATGTCTCCCCAAGTAATTTCCCTTTGAGGCCCTTCTTCCTTATGGAGAGGCGATACTCATCGTACGTCATCGGTTGATACAGCGCGGGCCTCTCCGGTGTCACGAGCTCATCGAACGGTCCCAATGGGATGTCGCTCCTCGGGTTGTAGAAGAAGGCGAGCGAGACGCGGTCCTGCGAAGAATTCACTAACACCCTGTGTTCCACACTCTTGTAGATTCCATTGCTTAGAATCTATAACAACAAGAGAGATATATATATCTTAGGTTCATTTGTCTAGGTTCTATTTGAATTCAGATCTTCTGTGTGAATGCATGCATGTGGTATTTTATGTAAGTAAAATTTAAAATTGGTGCATATTGGTAGAAAGTGGTCTTTGGTTGATATACAGAGTTTTCTTGTGTTTCTCTCACACAGAAGATTTGATCTCATACATACTTGTGTGAAAGTAAAGGTAACCATAAATTGCCGCACATGCATGCAACTATATATGGATGATGTGACCATGCATATGGTAGTTTTAAATATTAAATTTAGAAATTGCATTGATTTTACAATTTATTTTAAGATTTAACATCTTCCCTATTCTCCTAATATTTTACCGTTCTTTCTATTATACCAATTTTTTTGTGATAGTCAATCAAGACTATGACATATATCATCATTTTATTGGATCATAAACATATATTTTAACATGATATCTTTTTGAAGATAATGTAATTTTTGAAAATAATTTTTAACCAGCTTTTCATATAATATATCATGATATCTTCAAAACCAAAGTCAAAACAAATTTTAATGAATAATTTTTTATCTTACAATATGTTAAATGAAATTATTATTAAGATCAAGAATAAAGTTATTTATCTAGTAGTGAAAGTACATCATCTCAATATGATGGTGTAATAACTCTATATGAGTTAAGCAATATGCAAGTATAGATAAAAACAAGCAGAAAATCTGAATCCGATCAATAGTACTGTATAAGATCAACATAATAATGTTATTTTGTCTTGACCTGAAAATATTTTTAGCATTAGGTATATATCTATTCAATAGAAGCATTTTTTATGTTATCAATCAACCAAAGAGCAGAAATATGAAATATCAAAGAGCAGAAATATGAAATATGATCATCTCTGTAAGAAAAAACAATAGTTTCTTATGTAAAATAAAAAAAAGGGAGAAAATTGTCCCTACAAATGAAAAATGTTAACCGTTGATCAAAATGAAAACAAAGCCTCATCAATGAAAGTAATTTATTTCATGATACGTAAGACTCATAGAAAGTAACTTAAAAAGATTTTTTTTATTAAAAACTAGAGTACTCAAAAGAGATATTTTTTGGTTTTAGAAAAACTGATTTTCATAAATGATAATTTTCAATATATTCAATCCTAGTACATCATTGTCAGACATTCAATGTTGATTTTAAAACATCAAATTTGATTGAACAACAAAACATGTTCACATGGGGTTTTTTTAATAAGACAAAACATAAGCCACAAAAACAATTACCATAAACCCCCGCACGCGCTGGCGTGATGGACGCCCACTCTTTTGCGGGAGGTCATTGATTGGACACTTGTCTGGCTTAAATTTGATCAGTACCATCAACATTAAATTGCATAGTCTATGAATCGAATTATACATCATATGAATCAAACTGCACAGTCAACTGTTGGGCATATATGTCACTAAACTATTGGATATTGACGGTACTGACTAAACCTAAGCCTAATTGGATCTAATAAGAGAGTAACACCTATAACCATTAATTAACTGTACAATTTGATTTATAGAATGTATAATACATGCGATTCATAGACTGTGCAGTTTCATACTGACCAAATCTGTATTTGACTGGATCCAGACTCCTTTAGGGACAGGTGTAGCCCTTTGGGTCAATTGTTCAAAGTCTAATAACATGTACTCTGTTCTGAACACAAAGTCGTTCCACTTATATATATAAAAAAAAACAATAAAAATATCAACCACGAAACCCAACAGTATATATCGAAAAATTGTGTGGTTGAAACTTGAAAAACTTGGAACTGTGTGACATGATAACATCTCTTGAAAGAGAATTTCCAAATAAGGAAATTAAAGAGAAATCATTTATAGCTGTGTGGATCCAAACAAAAGAGCCAAATGAAGGACTGGCGTGCAAAAAACAAGAAAAAACCAGCCCTAATGGAGCCAAAAATCAAATCAAACACTTGTTTCTTCTTCTTCTACATTAATTTTGGTCGGGCCCATCATATGATCAACTGCTCATCCATGCAAATCGCAAACTTACCTGACCATATAATATCTATTTAGTTCTACACATTCTTTGTGATTTAAATAAAAAAAGCTTTAATTATCAACTCCAACATCGGAGTTTTTGCGCGCGCGTGTGTATATATATTGATACTAATGGTATACACTTACTTTCTCATATTAAATGTACACTTACTCTACCAAACAGAATATATGGAGAATATTTGTCATACGCGAATATTGTGACTATGATACAAGATGGATGGAGAAGAGATCGAAAAACAAGAGTTCTTCTTTCTTCTCTACATTCATGCATGAATGTTTATATTTAGCATACTTTGTTGGCATAGAGAAAGAGAGAGAGAGAGAAAGATGACCTGGATTTGGTCGGCGATGTTGACGATGAAGGAATCGGGGGTGGGTTTGACGGAGATCCACTCGTCGCTCTTATGAACCTGGAGGCCTTCGACGTGATCGTCGACGTAGAGGAGGGTGAAGCCGCCAGGGTCCGAGTGAGGGGAGAGACCTAAAGTGAGCTCAGGCTGTGGGCATTTGGGGTAGTAGTTCACTCTGAGGCACGCCCCTATGTCCTCCCCTCCAAAAGCCTTCTGCAGCTCCTCCTCCCCCAACCCAAGGTTCAATGACAATACCTTCATCAGGAATCCACACAGCTTCAACAATTGCTTGCTGTACTCTTCAGTTATTTCCCTGCAGCCATACATCCAATATAATTATCATGCAATTAAGAATATTAAGATATTATGAGAGGAATATATCGTTGATTCAGGTTATCCTGCTTGATTGAGATTCATGATATTATTTGTTACGCGTCGATATGTAATTGAAGACTGATGAAACATGATAGAATTACTCAGGTGAAAAGCCACCATCACATGCGCCCTAATTAATTACATTGTCCTTTTTAATTCATAATTATTAACCATAGACAGAGAATATTCATAGTGGGGGAGGGAAAAGTCTGAATTAGTGCAATCAATCCCACCATATGAAGGAATACAAAGACAACTGTCACGTTGCATGACAAAAACACGAGAAACATGAAATGCATGAGAATGGGTCAGATCCAAACACTAGTTGGCCAACGCGTATGTAATCTTTAAATCTCATCACCTGATGTATTAAATCATTGTGATTGAGATATCTTGTCATTAACTTCTATCATCAAATACTAATGAAATACATATTAACTTTTGATATGCTTATTCACAAACAAATCAGATTATATAACTAGCATTGAACCTAACCCGTTCCTGAAATGCATGGCATATGTAAAGGAGAGTCATGTGTATATATACATACCTGCAAGAGGAAGGAAGCTTGGGCCACTTGTGAGGGTTCTTCAATCTCTCAGGGAGGACATGGAGGAAGAAGTAGTCCCCCCAGTCGAGGATGGCCCCCTTCTCGACGCCGAGGCGGCTGCCAAACCCCTCGTAAGTGGCCGGGGAGTTGGCATACCTCCTCTTCTCCTCTATAGGCTGGTAGAAGAACTCCCTCCACACACCCCTAGCCAACCTCATCAGGTCAGGGTCCACGCCATGGTTCACCACCTTGAAGAACCCCCACTCCCGGCACGCGCCGCCGATGGTCCTCATCGTCTCATCGTCTAGGCCTCTCTTAAGCCCGGCCAGGTCTATGGTTGGGATGGTGAGGTTGTTGTTGTTGTTGTTAATGGTGGTGGGTCTTTGTGAGGGGGGCCTGACATACCTCTCTTGTACATAGGGGAGGCTTGAGAGGGTCTGAACAGACACAACAGGCTCTGGCCAGTTGTTAAGGCAATTCATTAGGGCTATTGTTGTTGTGGTGAGGGGGGTTATTATGGAAATATTCTTATGAAAACATGTATTGGTGTGGCTATGTATTTATAGATAACGTGAATGGAAGATAACGATGAGAGAGGGATATTTATTATAAAGTTTATTAGGGATGAAGAAATATTAAAGAAAACGTGATAATCGTGATGATTTTTTTGTTATGTTTGAGGGGGGGTTCCAATAGAAGACAAGCCGACAAGGGGTGGGGCCTTCGTAAGTGCATTATATGGTCCACGTGGTACGAAAAAGTTTTGTTGAATTTTTCACTAGTGCCATGTTTTTATAATAATGAATATATGTGTAACTTATAAAAAATGTTTATCATTAGCTTTGGTCAATCTTTTTTTCTATTGTGAAATACTAACTATATACAACCCGTGTGAAAGTTTATGTTTACTTGTGAATGTGGTGGCAAACTGTATTTATACTTACACAAGGAGAGATAATTAGAGGGTAATTCTAATTTCAGAGACACATATAATCTCCATGTTAATCGATCTGGGTTAGTCAATAATAGTGTGAATGCATGATATTTTAATAAATTTTAATAAAATTGAGGGTTATATTGAAATTTTTTTTACTTGAATAGGTGACACTGTTTCATCGATTCACAACTTCACATGGAAAACATGTGTATTTTTCACGGGTGTTCAAGATCGGGTTACCTACAACGCTGGGTATGTTCTTTTCCTACCAGCCTATAATTCAATATTTAGGGTATGTTATTAGACTTTAAAGAAAAATAAAAATATTATTATGAGTATTTTTTTTTTGTCATCTAGATTCAAGGGACGACCTGAATTAGATTACGAGGGATTATATATACTAATCCTGGAGTAGGCATCTTCTTTTAATATAAACACATGCATATGTCAGTTTAGGGAAACGTCATGTATGATGTATGATAGTCGTAAATGATTTTTTTTTTCTTTTCAAATGATGATCATGCCAAAAAATATATATGTTAGTGTATATATAATATTTTAAAGGGAATGAAATACAGATTGACCGTTTATAATGTACAGAAAACTTTCCATGGATATGCCATTTTTTTGGAAAAAGGAAGAGGCAGCATAGGTAAATATATGCTTATTTAAAAGGAGATATTGTTTTATATATCAAACTTTGATAAACTTGACCAAGATATTTCTAATACGTGGTCATCTTCTAATCATCATACAATTATGGTGCATGTATGAAAAAAATCATAAGAGAGAAAGGGGGAGATCATGTGAAAAAAAAAAAAAGATTCATGGGGATATATGTGATTTCATAGAGTGATTTTTTTTAATCGTATGATTAAAATCTATTTAATCGGCTACTGATGAGAGGGTACCGCACTTTAGTGAAGGAGGAATGATGACCACATCTTATATATCTTTTGAGGATAGCCTTAACCTGAAATTGCAGAAGCAAAAAAGGATAGTTATACTACAGAAGCAAAAAGGGATAGGGACATGTGGAGCTGAGGTTCTCTCTTTTTGTTGTTCACACACACACATGAAATTTCTATGAGGCCCACCCATCTAAAATCGCCAAATGCTGTTGCAACTTTTTTAGTATGTAATAATGACGTACATCAGGAGGATAATAGATCATGCTTTTCCTATTTTAATACCACTCATTAATTTCTATCTCAATATAATTCGAGTGTGTGTAAGTTGTGCATATACTAAAATTGTACAGTAAGTCATCTCAACAAAGACACACAAATCAAAATCTAAATATGGCTAGCAATTTTGCATGGGTATGCTAATAAAATTTTAAAAAACAATAAAACAGAGAATTACAATCTAATTCCCATGTAATTGAATAGAAGCATTCATTTATAGGGTACGTTACATTGTTCGTGCAATAATCATAGAGATACGATCACCAAGCTCTGTACATTCTCTTGTAAGTGAATAGGGCCCCTCATGTATAGGGTTGTTTGTATGTTTATCATAGAAATACGATCACCAAGTTTTGAACATATCATCAGTGAGAGATTTTTTTTTGGGTAGGTAAATGCTACAAGGTAAAGCTCGGCTCATCAGGGTGCGAGCTATGAGGAACTTACTATGAATATTTGGATTCTTTCAAATTTCTCAATCAGGAAGAAGAAATTAAGGTGGTTGGAAGCAGAACTTTGAACAATAAAGCAGATGATGAAGGGATTTTTTTATTTTTTTTATTTTTGCTTGGTAAATGAATTCTATTGCTGTAGAGAAAGATGATGAGGGAAGTTCTTTGTGGAAAATATGTTTTTAGTTAAGGGAGGAGAAGGTTATTTAATCATGTTGTGTTTTTAGATCTGTTAAACTTTTCGGAACACAATGTACATATATGCATATAATTAGTTGGAGTCCATTGGGGAAAATAAATGTTGCATCAGACAAAGTTTCCAAATCCAATTGAATGAGGGTTTTCGATCTCATGTATAAGAATGATCTAACAAATCTCAACAAATACACAATGTGACTCAATACACACATGGAAACAATTTCAAATAATTTTTTTCAAATGTTGGACTTAATTAACTTTTAAAAGAGCTAGAACAATACAATAAAGAAGGATGATGTTAACTACACGTGTATTGAAGTTTTTAAAAATAATATACCTCATCAAATGAGGTATATGTTTTTATGAAAAATGAAATATATACTCCAATAAATTATATATTGATGTATTTAGGAAAAATATGAAATTTTTTTTATCAAAGCATATATATTGTTAATGTAAGTATATGCTCCGGTAATTTTTTATTGACGTGTATGGAACTGAAAAAAAACTGTGTATAAACAACACCCAAGAAAGAAACATGTTAGACATTTTTTTTTATCGTTAAAGAGACATCGATACAACAGTTATTTTATAGTCTCCACCTTCTCTAAACTATTATATACTAGGTGAGCAAATTGCAACAACATTATGTGTTTAATTCATACATACCAGTATATATTTATGTTTTGTAAACATATATATGTACTTAATTAATTCACAAATGTATACTTATAAAATAATTTAAAACGTGTTGGTGTCATTTTAAAAAATCATTTCACACTACACTCTCACATATCTCAAAAACATATTACATTTAATATTATATCACACACTTGTTCTCAAACACAAATAATTTATTTGTGTAGTGGCATATTTGTTATTTAAAAAACCATAAACTTTTTTATCCATGCCACCCTTAGTTTAGTTTGGTAGAACGCGGGTCTCCAAAACCGGATGTCGTAGGTTCAAATCCTACAAAGCGTGATTCTACTCTTCTTATGTTGAATCCGAATACAATAACTTAATTACGTTGAACTGCAATCTGAATTGACCCCCTCCGCAGAGGAGATATAAGAATATATTTCTGTGTGCCACTTGTGCTATTCTCATATGATCCAAGGTGAATTAAACAAATAAAAATTTATTTAATTACATGAATTGTTATCTATTCTTGTATAACTATCAAGAAAGAATATAATACCCTTATGTCACGACCCAATTGGGATTGGGTCTATGCCCATGTGGATATTTATTCGTAATGCCCTTTCAAGAGAACATGCATGTTGCCCTTATCCAAAATAATAATAATAATAATAATAATAATAATAAATAAATATGGCCGACAGTCATGGCTGCTGGGCATATGATTGGGGAGAATTTTTGCGGCGTAACCTGTCATGTATATTTTGCGGCGGAAGCTGTCATGTGGGACTCTCTTTTTTACTCCGATCCCACTCAATTAAAGATTGAACAAGTCTAGCTTTATATTCTTATGTTCTTCATATTCGTTTATCTTGAATTCCATTTTTTCACATGTTAATTGCCCAGACTTTGGAGCATCTTTGTTGGAAAATAGAAGACGTGGAAGATTTAGCATTTCACATGAAAGAAATGGAATATAAGTATCCATAAGTACTCCAATAAAACACAACTCAATGCATTTACATTTTTTTTCCTCTTTCTTTCTTTGTTTAAAATTGAAGAAACATAGTTTGACATTATATTCTACTCAAAAAAGTATTAGACATGTGCATTGTCTAGGGTGGCTTTTGATGATGCAGTCGTGGGTACGAGTATTCAATCAATGTTTGTCCAATAATCCTTCATTTTAGACCCAATGCATATGAAGAAATAAATACGTCATAAATTGATAAAATCAGCATCTATAATTAATTCACCCAAAGAAGAAGAAAGACGCATAAGGATAAAAAGTATGTACGGTTAATAGATTTAATCCATGAATTAAATTGTTCTAATATTAAATACTCATACAAAATATGAAAAATCTGATGGAGTCCTTTCGATAATAAAAATGTCGTTGCCTTTTTTAGAAATTCTCCTGCTATCATATATACTCACTGTTGGTAGTGGTGGAGCTAGAATTTTTATAAAGGAGGAGTCTAATATGACTTATGTAAATATATTATAAAGTTATATCAATATATATATATATATATATATATATATATATATATATATAATATATATATATATATATGGAAATGATACGGTGCGGGACGTGCGGTCGTGCGCGAACGACCACGGGCCGTCGATCACGGGTCCATCGCGGGTCCATCGCATCGGACGGTCGGGGGCGATTCATCTCGACCGTTGGATGCGATGGACCTGCGATCGGACGAACGACGTCGTTCCCGCACGACCGCACGCCCCGCATATTATCATCGACCTATATATATATATATATATATATATATATATATAATTTCAATAACATAGATTAAAAAATAAATATGTACAAAATCTCTGAAATTATGATATATAGATTAACATCATTAAGAATAAGAAACTAAATAATATTTTTCATTCAAATTTAAATTGATAAATAGTTTACCGATTGTCCCCAAACTTAATCTTACTGCATATTCCTTCTTCAAATCTAAAGCTTAAGGTAAGGAATCCCTATAAATAACAAATATTATATTTGATTATTTTAGATATTTACACAAATATTGTAAACTTTAAATAAATCAATCAAAATGATAATAAGGTAAAAAATAAAAAATTTATACCTTCGAAGTATTGATGGAGGGGTAATGATTGACGATTCCCGATCGTGTGATGGTTAATGGAATAAAAAAAAAAGATTTTTTTAAAAGATGAAAATTGATATTAAGAACAGTTAAATACAAAAGAAAAAAAATAAAAAGTCAAAAATTTATTTTTTTCAATATACCTGGACGAGATGCCGAGGAGTGGGATCCCGATTCATAACCGTGTCGACTATGTCTTCATTGGGTTTATTTTCTTTGATTTTTGTGGAGATGAGGGGGATAATTAATTATTAAAGAACGGGTGATTGAAGGGTGGGGATAATTAATTATTAAAGAACGGGTGATTGAAGGGCATACGTGGATGGTGGACATATTAACGTGAATCATGGCTATGAATATTTTATTTTTTTATTGCCTAATTTTGCATGATCGGTGGACTATTGCCATTTGTTCATTAGTTGTTGCTGCTGTTATATGGGTTATGGAATGAAATTTAAAAAAAAAAACCCAAGAGTATTAGATAAAAAAAAAGGAAAAATAGATATAACTCCTTAAAAATTTATGAAAATTAGACAATGTCCCTTCAAAATCAATAAATTCACTTACTGTTAACCATAAATAATATGGTTAGTACTGTATTACAGTAATTTATCAAATAAATTTAAAAGGGTGTTAGAGTAATTTATCATGTATGGTTTGAGTGAATCGAAGATCTAGTTAGTTTCAGTTATGGTAGGGATTAAAATAATATTATCATATAAGATAGGGGCCCGAGATGATTTATTGATTTTATGGGGATTTTTTTTCTGAATTTCATAAGTTTCGAGAGAGCTATATGATTTTTCAAAAATAAAGGGTGTGGGATTAGTTGGGGTGACGATAATGACTGAAACGATATTTTTCTAATAACATAAAAAGCTATGACGATTTTTTAATTTTACATATACTAAAACCGAATTAGGTAACTTTTCAGAGAGCGCTATTTCAGTTTTTCTCTATTTTAAATTGTGATTGTTGATTTAAGTTGATTAGGATTTTGATGGTTAATTGAGAGTAATCATCAATATAATGAGATCAATTTAATAGTTTTCTTTTGTTTCATATGTTTTTAAAATAGACCAATCACATCGCACTGTTTTAAATATCCTCCCTGTAAATAGATTTTCTTTGGATTATAAAATTCATTCAAGTTTAAAATTATATCTTGCGATTTTCAAACAGCCAACAATTATACAACCAAACAGCTGAAAAACTGAAGTAGCTTCCTGCAGATGGATTGCAGGTAAAAAACTACGTTTTTCAAAAGCTAGAGGACAGCTTCCTGCATAATCAATTTTAAAACTCAACATTTACAAAAAATCAGTTTTGCAATCGGACAATCAAACACATCCTATGCCAGTAACGCATTAGAGCATCTGATTTCGTAGGAAAAGAAAACCCTAAACTAACCTAGCCAACATAACCAAAATTAAAAGACCTTCACCACCAGCAGCTACCATTATATTACAGGGAAAAATCCATACCACCCCTGAAATCTGACTGAAATCCATAAAACCCCCTGACTTTTCTTAAAATTCATATAACCCCTTGAAAACACCTAGTAAATCCAAATTACCCCCCTGAACAAAAATTTTGTTAATAGATGATGAATATTTTGCACATATTTCATTTAGTTAACCCTGATCGAAAACATGATATACTAAAAAACCACTACAATAGGTTAAAAATGCAAAAAATCCTATGAAAAAGATGATTTTACCCTCTGGATTATTATAAAACTATATCCGAAAAGGTAAAATCGTTATTTATAGAAAATTTTCTGCATTTTTAACATGTTGTATGTTTTTTTTATATACTGTGTTTTCTATCATGGTTAACCAAACATAATATTCACAAAATATTAATCATCTGTAAGTATAAATTTTTTCAGAAGATTATTTCGATTTATTAAAGTGTTTTTAAGGGGTTATAAGGATTTTAAGAAAAATGACGAGGTTATATGAATTTCAGTCAATTTACAGTGGGTTATATGGATTTTTTTCAATATTATATTATATTGTACGACCACGAACATCAGTGGCCCCCAAAACTATGAACAGTACTGCTACAGAGAGCACCATCGCTTGCTGTATGTAAGCCAACCACCATCTTAATTTCATCACCCATACAGTGTTAATTTCACAAGTATCCTGATCGACCTCAACATATACATACCATACATTCATAGATAGATAAATAGATAGATAAGAGAGAGAGAGAGAGAGAGAGAGAGAGAGTGTGTGTGTGTGGTTGATAGCCCCTCCAACAAACCACATCCACCCTTTAAGTGAGTGGGTGGTTGTAGTTGGAGTTGGAAAATGATATGTCCACCCTCCGTTGCAATCTCAATTGCGCTCTTCCATTGAAGTGGCGGGTGTGAGTGGGTGATTGCGGTTGGATTTTTTTTTTAAATACACTTAATGTTACGTACCCATATTTCGATGTCTCATGACACGATATTCTCATCTGATTTGACGCAACGTGTCAACGTCACATTACGTAAAAAGTTTGTATAATTTTTATTACAAAAATATACTTTTTTAAAAATGTAGAAAATGGGCTTTCAAAATATCGAGTTTATTTAAACTACATTATTTAAAATCATGCTTTTCCAATGTGTTTTCAACCGAATTGATGATGAAATCTTTTTTTTATAATTCTTGTAAAACAATTGATTTTGTTTTATCATACATTAAAAATCAGTCATACACCAATGACACTTCAAAATGATATCGGTAGATCAATTAAATTATGTAATTATATATCAAGGCACGTAACAAGTAGACTGTATGCATGATTTATCAAAAATAACTTTTGAAATCTTTTTAATGTAAAAATACTCACTCACTTGATGTGGCGTGAAGGGCATCAGAAGATAATTTAATGTCACATTTAGATATGTATTTGAACAGATTCTGCATTTAAAAAATTAAAAATCCTCAAATGTCTATTCATATGATTAGTTTAATAATTATTTATTAAATTGTGATTAATTAATTAGGAAAAAAAAGGCAAAAGTGGGATTTCAGATTTCAAAAGTTGTTTCAGTTTTGACAAAAAATACATAGCTTCCCACCTTATAGTGCATTTTGAAGGTAAGCTATAAAAAAAAATTCTCATGTTTTATGCCAATTTGACATCTAATCATTCAAAATTAAAAACGAGCGGGTAATTACATATATATTTACAATATTCTTTACGGCACCGTTTGGGAAGCGGAATAGGCGGGAATAATGGTAGTATAAGGGTGGTATAAGAATGGATAAGGAAAATGGTTGTTTGTTTGCAGAGTATAACTTGGTATTACTAAGCCAGTTTAAACGAGTATAAGAGAATATAACAATTCTAAGCAACCCCTAGGATAAGCTATACTCACTTTATCTATTCCCATGAGCCCACATGTCAAATCAACTTTTTACACATCATCACATCAAATCACCTATCAACACCTCTTATACATCAAATGTCAAATCAACTTTTTTTATGTTTTATTTATATTTTATTATTTATCAAACAAACAACTCAACCATTATTCTTACGTTTTCCAATGAGAATAAAAAAAATACAACCAAACAGAAAATCTTTTATTCTTGTAGATTTGTTATCTATACTGGCATAGTTATCTATCCAGAATAACTCAATTCCACTATCCAAACGGGGAATACAAGGTTATCGATGTGAATTAGATTTTATAGCCTTTGCATCTTCTACCAAGTACCAATATATATTACAAGAATCTTGATTCCTTAAATAATAGTTTTTTCAAAATCAATCTTCAAAGAACTCGTTCAAATATATTATTTCGGTCTTCCAATTAAGTTCCAATCATGTTTTCAAAATGACAGCTTTAGAAAAAGAAAAAGAAAAGGAATATCAAAACTATAATGATTAAAAGATGGAACACCCCAAAATTTTCATTGAATGGAACTAATTCATATTTTAAACGATATATCATGTATGAATTTTCATGAATATACAAAGTAGGGCTACAACTCGGACAGATTAAATCCAACTCGATTAGTGAGTCAATCCGAATTGGTCACTCCGAATCCGATTTGATTAATCCAACCTATATAAAAATTGAATTCAACCCGTCAAGTTTGAGTTTAACCCAATCATTGCAGTCATAATACAAAACTTTGAAACTAGTTCCGTTGCATGGGAATCATATGCATAGAGTGTAAATTATGTTACTACAGTATGATCGATGTGTGAGGGAGATCCGTGTACCAACTTTTAGTGTGACCATGATGAGTATTTAATGTTAATAATTAATGAGCCCCCCTCAATAATTCTTTTTTATTTTATTTTTTTTAGCGTAGTTACACGCCTTTTTCTCTCTGCGGCCCCAAATAATTAAAGTCACATGTTTCCTTGTTAGTCACCGTGAATGCAAGGCCAGTTTTTTATTATGCAAGTTAGATAATTGTTTAAGCCCCTCGTATGTATAAAGACTATTAAATTATTATTTTTTAATTATGTCTATATATTAATCAATAATAGCTTAACACATTACAAAAAAAATATTATTTTTAAAAAAATTTAATAGTAATTTTGATATGGTTAAAAAATAACTAATAAAAAATTAATAACATTTTATGATACCTAAAAAATAGGTAAATTTTTTTTTACATAACCAATAGGATTTAAAGGTTTTTTAACTCCAAAAAAATGGGAATGTGAAATGGCAATACCTAAAGAGGTGCCTCTTCGTACTCTTTTTTTATTCTTTTTACTTTATTTCTTCTTTATTTTTAAAATAAAAATATTTTTCTCACTATTTTTTTTATATAAAAAAAATCTCCTGTACTTTTTGTTTGTTATGGACCATAAAATTGAACAACAACAGGGTTCTCTTATATTTGAATATGGAAACTTAATTATTAATTTTGGTTCCCAAGAAGCTGGAAGAATGATTTTCAAGTAAAAAACTCATATTTTCAAAATTAAAATAAAATATATAATAACTAAAAATTAAAAATTATATTTAAAATTATTGCCATAAGCCTTATAATATTTCAAGCCGGCTCTGCTTGAACATGCAGAGGTTGCTCCCCTTTTATGTCATAGGGAAAAACAAAATTAACATAAAGATGAAGGAGGGGCGTTAAAAGTTGAGAAGAGTAATGTTGTTTTTTTTCAATATAATTTTTTTCTATTGAGTTTTTCACATGTATTGAGCCCGTTAAAGAAAAATTTTTAGGGAGTTTTCAAATGTGTTAAGTAATAATCCCATATATAAGGACTCTTTTGGAGGTCCTCCAAATAATAAAAAAAAACTACCAAATTATTTTTAACAGATATTTAGGAAAAAAAATTATGCATGCACGCTTCATTGATATGTTATAATCTAAATGGATCTCATAGGATTTCTCTGTGTCATATTGGCATACCAGAAAGGATCCCAACACCCAAAAACCTATTGCCAATTTGATTTTAAATAAAAATAAGAATAAATAAATCTATATATATAAATGTAAACACAAGAAGAAAAATGACTTTTATTGTGATGGCTTATATCCATCGCCATTGACATTTAGCGACGGCCAATAACCATCGCCATCACCTTTGATGGTGTCCGCAAAAGTCTTAGGACAGACATGTCGGAGACATGTCGGAGCGGCCTGCACTTTGAGGACTGTCGGACCACGGAGACGGAGATGGAGATGCGGTTCTGCGATGGTGGTAATTGTCCGGTGATTAGAGGTGGCGAGAACAAAGAGGATCCGGTGTCATCATGTCGCGGCGCAAAGAGGGGTTAACACACATTGATTAGGGTTTTCATTTTGGGGTTATTTGGCGCTAAGAGAAGGCCTTGGTCGTCCGTTTGGCCGATTAGGGTTTCACAGAGCCGATCCCTTTTTGTGTTTCTTCGTCAGAGTTGACGAAGAGAGGGGTGAGGAGAGAGAGAGAGCAACTCGATTTCGACCTTATATACTACTCGTAATTTGGAATAAGTTCCAGGGGTACAGGGGTCATTTTACATCGGCGTAAAATATGCGATTGGCGACTGCGGATTAATAAGTGCCGGGTTTCAGCTGAAAAAATTCGAGGGTATTTATCTGAACGAGGAAAGATAAGCTCTTATATTGGGCTGTCAACCAAACGCCAAAATTGAGAAAAAAATGCTTATTTACCGGATTAATCATAATAAGTGCTGAAAACGTGGTAACCCAAACACCCCCTTGGGACGGACTAAGTTCGTCACTGTTTTTGAGTTAGATATAATGATTTTTTATTTGAATGATTTAAAATGTTTTGGATTGCTAAAACTTAGGCACTCAAAGAGTTAATTCGCATGTATATATGATGGATCACTCTTTTCAATTTTCTTCACAATGAATTAAATCATAATTTTGTTATGAAACCTACTAAAGTTTGACGTCGATTCTTTTAGTAGGTCGGTAACTTCAATATCATTCATTATTTGGATTCTTTTAAAAAATATATATTTGTTATCTGAATCCACCGGATTACAATTATTAACTTTAATTTTTTTTATTTATTGTTAATCAAGATTTGTATTGCTATATGAAAAAGAAAATTTGTACAAAAATATCCAAAAAACTTTACAAAATGGAGTTCAATTAGAAGATCATTAGTTCACAGGAGGGAAGCCCGAACCAATTGTCGACCTGCATCCCCATAAACTAAGATCATTAACATTAAATTATTGCAATAGATTACTTATTGTTATTGTAATTTGATAGTTGATTTCTCTGTACAATTTCTCATTATATTCTACTAGAGCAAGCCTAGGAAATACTGGCTAATAAGACTTAATTACATCATTAATTATTTCCGCTTGCACTTGGGCCATTTGGAGAGTGAGGAACAAGAAGGTTTTCAAGGCTTCACGTTTATATTTCGATAATATTTGGGAGATGGCTCGGTATTCAATTATTAAGTGGGGAACTTGTCTAAGAGGGGACTCCGGCCAAGGAAGACCAGTTTTGTATCATGGGGTAACGTCTGAACCATGTAGGGGTGGAGGTTTTGTATGTAGAAGTCTTTTCTATAGCAAACTCTCCGACTCTTGCGAACGGCCTTCTCTCGTGGTTTTTCTTTCTATTGTAATGATTTTTTGCTTTCTCTATTTCCTCTCACCCTCATTTAGATAGTGTCTATTTTAATTATGATTGAAATAAATGCTAGTTATAATTTCGCTAAAAAAAAGACATACGTCATAGAAATATTGGATGATGACTATATGATTGAAACATATACTAGTTATAATTTCGCACAAAAAAGACATACATCATATAAATATTGGATGATGACTATTTATGATGGTTACTTTTATTTGGATTACTTTAGACTTCTAAAATGTAACAGTTTGTTCCACATGCATGCATGAGAAGTGTATTCTGGCTATTAATATCTGTGAATGCACGTGTCAGTGTGCACGCACACACGAAGTCGCCTTTGGCCAAGATAAAAATGTAGGCTCTCCAAATCTATTCAAAGAGAAGTACTGTCAATTGTAGAAAGGGAGGTGGAAACGGCAAATATATATTTGACTCGTGCAAGGGAGGGAGAATGGAAGAGAAAACATACTTGACTTGAATATCTTTGATGTGAATATGTTTTTTTTTTTTTCATGATAAGGTATGCTAGAGCCTTTTCAATAAAAACAAGAGCCCAATACAAAGATAAGGTATTAGTTGAGGGGGCAATCCAACTATCGAGACCATACAAGCAGAATTTTAAAATAAACTTAGCAGAAGAGATTTATGCAATAAACTTAGCAGAAGAGATTTCTGCCAACCCCATATCAAACAGTTAAGGGCTAGCCATAAAACATCTCAAGCTTTCCCCTGACAAGAAGGATCTTCACGCCAATGCAAGCTCGACCCCAAGCTTTGATAAAGAACACTGCCGATTCCCAAACATTTTTTTGGTACACCCTAGTGTTGCGAAAAACCCAACTGTTATGAGCTAACCAGAGTGTCTATAGTACCCCTGGGACCAAAGATTGTGAAACCTTTGCACGAGGACTTCTATCCCCCGAGGATTTCATCATTTTACTGGCTTCCCAGAGCCCCTGTAATGACTAGGTCTGCAAGTCGAAGTCCGTCGCAGTCTGAAGAAGAGCCCAAAGACGCAGGACTACATGACAATTGACAAAGAGATGCTCCGGAGTCTCCTTGGCAGACTCGCACATGGGGCATAGAATGTCATGCTGCTTTGATCACTTAGCTCTATATGTTTTAGTGAGTAATTTACCTTGAAAAATCAACCAGACGAACATGTTAAATATATGGTTTAAGACTTTGGGGTGTACGTGTTTGTGCATTCAAGAAAATGAAGATAAATGAAATTTTTATATTGATCATTCAAAAAACTAGTGTTTATGTTAAATAAAGCTAAAAAAAATAAAATTAAAAACTTTAATTTATTTTCTCTTACCCTATATTTTTCTTATTGGGGAAGTATTATAGGAAAAAAAAAATAACCTCCCCTGCCCATAAAAACAATATGAGTTAAATGAAGGAATATATATTTAGTCAAAGATAAAATTATTTACTGGATTCTTTCACTTTTTCCATTTTCCATCAAAGATACTTTTTCCATTTTCCATTAAAGATTGTGCTCAAACACATTCTTCATATGTTCATATATATCTAAAATCAGATCACTCTTAATTCTTTGGGTCATTCATGTGTGAACATGTGGTCTTTTGGTCCAACACTCTTGGGACTTGACATGAAAAGTTTTCTTGTAGCAGCCAGCCATACGAAGCTGCATGTCATTCATAAAAAGAAATTAATTAAACATATTATACACATTTCTTTCTCAAAAGCACTTTTTATGATTGTAATTCTGCAAGTCGGGACAATGGAACCAATGCTAGTGTTTCAAGGATTAATGGAATTGAATGCTTTTAAACAGACTTCTTCTGCTCCGATAAAAACCGCGGATACACTAGGGATTTATGAAATACAGCCTTCAAGATACAATGGTGCTAACTCGTAATAGAAAAGATGGGAGGATTAATGGTTGTTATTCTGTTCATTTAGATCTAAGGGGCTCATTTTATAGGAAAAATAGTGCCTCTTGGTGCAAAAGACACACCCCTTCATGAATGGAGAGTTACAATAACCATCCAATTGGTGGTCCACCATTTTCATGCGATCGTGTGGTCCAGATGCTCCACCATATGATGCATCCCTCCAATGGCACCCCTTGATAAGAAAATGCTCCAACTCCTATCAACCATTCACATGTGCTCCTCTAAAATATCCACGCATGTCCACCCCGCATCAAAGGTCCACCATAGAGTGTCCACCAAAAGGGCTTCACTAGAGTACAATGAGCTTATTTTATAAATCCTCAAAACATTTTCTAAATAACCGATGTGGGATTAAAAGAATATGACCACTTTTCATTCATGTTTAACACCAACCTAAGAAATAGGGGAAAAAAGACAGTTTGGTATCTGTCCACCCAAAAACCTGTTGGTCAATTTGGAAGAATATTTCAAGTCCCACCTAATGCATCTAAAGATAAGTAGCTCATGAAAAATGATTGGGATTTTTGTGTATATACTCATGTTATATTTCAATTTTGTCAAACTATAATGAATGAATTTCCATCTAGAATGAATGAATTGTCAAGCACAATAAATTTAGTACATCTAGTTTTTATTTCCAATAATGTTATTTAGGCCCCAACTCATAGGCCCCATTACAGGTTCCATGAGGTGACAATAAATCTTTACCCATTATGCCTTTTAGATGATATCTACCTAAAATTGTGTGGGACAGTTTTGATGCCCTATGATTGTGGAATGAAATCAATTATGAAAATCCAGCTTGTTTTCACCATTAATTCAATTTGAAAATAACGCAGCAAAACCAATCGATTAATGAGTTCCGCCCCTATTTTTTTTTAAGAACACGTGGGATCAGATCCTCTGCTTTTTCACCATTAATTGATTATGATAATCGATCAGGAATTTTAACCAAAGTATGAATATCGGATTCGATTTTGTTTATTATAGAACACATGGGAGCAAATCGAAAATTATACTTTTGAGGTTTTGGAAGGCACGAAAGCTTTTTTTTTCCGATTTGGATCACATCAATGTCTATCCAATCAGGTTGGACATTATTGGATTTATAATCGAATTGTGTTTTATTTTTTATTATAAATGCTTAAACAAGAATATTTTTCATGGATTGAATGTCATTTTTCACAGTTTTGATTTGTTTGTATCAATATCTAAATTTAACACTAGATACTGTTACATTTTATATGTGGTTATCTGAATTGATGATACTATTACATTTTATATGTGGTTGTTTGAATTGATGATACTGCTACATTCTTGACAACGTAAGTAGTCATTTTTTAACAGTGTTGTTTTTGTTACATTTGTAAATGTAACAGTCAATCGCATACACATAATGATTTGTATGTGCTACAGTTGTAAATGTAACAGTCAATCGGATACATGTAAGGATTAATATTTGTTACATTCTTAAATGTAACAATCAACTACATGTGTATTGTTATAATGTTACATTTTTTCATTACAATCCAATGTTACATTTTCTACGGAGGAGTCTGCTACATTTTCATTGGATGAGATTTACAATACATTGATTCTTTGCACGATGCTCTGAAGAACTTTACAACTGAGAGTGCTAATTGTAGTTCTGCATGTGAAGAAACATTTCCAGAAAGAAATGTGCACTCTCCTAAAAAGGTTTGGAGTAAAGGGCGACCACCGTTGAAAAGGAAGGCAACTAAAGTTTATAAACCAAAGTCCAAATACGCGAAGAATTATGAAAATAATGTTATGAATGCTGCAGAAGTGATTTAGATATGGCCCAATTTTATTTTTGTGATATAGGAACTTGTTTCAATTTTGTGTTGGAATTCATTGTGTTTATTGTGATTAACAAACATGGTTTTACTGTGTTACATTCGAGTATGATGTAATAGTTTTATCAAATGTAACAGTGTTTAACAGTTGTTAATGGTTACTTTGTTTTTTGTTACATTCAAGATGCGTGGTCTGTGTGACATTGAATTTGTGTGTATTGTGTTACATTACAGTGAAAATGTGTATACTGTGTTACATCCAAGAAGTGTGTATTACTTTCTGTAAAACCTGATACACTTAAGTAAATGTAACATTACTGCATGGCTGTTACATTTCAAAAAAATTTAATTACACTTCTATTTTTCATATAGAATTGGCAAAAACATAAAGACATCAATTGTCAAGATGCATTGTAAATAATTTGTGGTCCTCTTCTGTGTATGTCCGCTTCTTTCTGCATTGTTTGTATACATAAGTCTTGTCTAATAAAGCTTTGAACATGTTTCAAAATGGTGTTGTCTTGAACATCTTCACATGTTTTCGTTTAAGTTTGAACTTTGAAAATGTCTGATAAAACCTCTATAGGGAAGATCTGAAATGCGGCTGACTCTTTTTTCCTTTCCTTTGTGTTGTTTTTTTATGATTTTTGTGTTCCTGTAAAAAATTTTAAAACGTGAATGTATATTGTCTACAAAACACATATTTCTGCTACATTTATGCAAAATTATTACAATCTGGTAGATATAATGATATGCAAAACTGTTACAATCTGTTAGATATAATGATATGCAAAACTGTTACAATCTGTTAGATATAATGATATGCAAAACTATTACAATCTATTAAATATAATGTGTTGTTTCATTTATGCAATGTTATAAATATTGATATAATCGATATATCGATTTGGGGTCAAATCGAAATATTGATCGGTCGATTTTTTTTTTTTGAAAAAAAATGGAAAAAATTGAAAAAACAGCAAAAAAAAAAAGATAAAAATTTGTAAAAAATAATGAAAATAAATAAGAATAATTTGATATGAAGATATTAATAATTTTACAATGGTTTTGGTGTGAAATAAAAATGCATAACTAATTAACTACAACATAAAACTATAAAAGTGAGGAAACTTTGTTTAAATAGATGATTTATTACTTTGGTTACAAAATCCCCATCTTGGATTCTACCTAATAGTATGTCATTTGTAAAAGATGTAAATATATATATTCAATGAGTTATTTTATTTTTTTATTATAATAAATACTCAAATAAATTGATTCATTCATATTTATGAATTTATCCCATAAGTTGTGTTTTTTTTTAAATATATATATATTCTAATGGAAAAAATGGAAAATAACTGAAAAAGTAGAAAATTGTGAAAAATAATGAAAATGAATCAGAATAATTTCATTAATTTGATATGAAGATATTAATAATTTTACAATGGTTTTGGGGTGAATAAAAATGCATAACTCATTAACTACAACATAAAAATATAACACTGAAGAAATTTGATTTAAATAGATGATCCATTGTATTGGTTACAAAATCCACTTCTTGGATTACATCGATGCTGGGTATCGATCCCCCAACCCCTCGCATGCTAAACGAGAACTCTACTATCTGAGATACATAACCATGCTGTGTTAAATTTGTACTTTATATATAATATATCGTCACTCGACTTGACTGACTAAAAAAATGATATATCATCGATATATCGGCGGTTTTCGATTAACCGATGATATATCGTCAATATATCGCTGACGTCAGCGGGATTTCAATATTTGCTCCCGAAACCGCCGATAAATCACGATTTGGTTGCCGCGATCGATATATCGACCGATATATTGATCACGATTTTAAATCATGCATTTATTACATTCATATGACTGTCCTTTTAACATGTTACATTGATACAGCAATGTAACATTATCACAAGACTGTTACATTCACATATATAAGCTACATGTTTTTATGACTTTTTTATTTTTGAAAAAATTTAAACATGAATGTCAACACTCAAATTAGAACAGTCATATTTCTGCTACATTTATGCAATACTGTTACATTCTTATCATCAATGTAACCTGTGGGTTCATACATATATTATTTTTTGTTACATTCACATAACTATATCAGAATATGATTAAATGTAACATATGAAGCACATATATGTATGTTTCATGTATGAAATACTGCTACATTCTAATACAGGTTCAATCACCGAAATGTAACATATGAAACTAAATGTTACATTCATGATTAAATTTCACGAATGTTTTTTTTACTGTTACATTCACATAAATGTAACAAAATGACATATTTAAGCAACACACTTTGCAGTAATTGAAAAATAAATCAGTTGTTTAATGTAACTATTATATTTTTGGAGTGGAGAAACTAAGAATGTCTCATTCTTCAGAACCGTGACAAAAAAATTAAATCGTCGAAAAGGGAAAAAAAACAGAAAGGGAAGGAACAAATTAAAAAAACACTTACTTCTCGTTGTCATTGGTGTAATTTGTGCAAAGAATCGTTGGATTGAAACGAGTTGCATCTGACGAAGAGATTTTCGGAATGCAAAGGAAAAAATCGTCTGCGCTGATTGTCTCGACAGGGGTTTTCGTCGAAAGGATTCGGGGTTTATTTTTCCCTAGTTTTCATTTGATGGAACGATTTTTTTTTAAAGTTTGTTTTGGCTCACCGAGACAATTGGAATGAACATTTAATCCACGAGAATCCGGGTTTATTTGATTCGCGCGTTCAAAAATGAGGCGTTTTATATGGGGGTATTTTTTATTTTATCTTTTTTACCCTTTTTGATGATACCTCATGGAGCTTATAAATGGGACATATGAGTTGGGACCTCGGTATCATCACTTTTTTATTTCAATTTTATCAAACTAGAATGAATGAATTTCCATCTAGAATGAATGAAATCTCAAGCACACTAAATTTATCAATGAGTCGCACAAAATGATCGTCTCATAATCACGACATTAGTCCCATTTGAAATCAATTGTTAAAACGATTTTTAACCGATGAATTTCGTCATGTTTTTATTTCAGATTTTAGTTTTCATTTTCAAATTTTAACAAAATAATATTTATGAAAATTCTGATTGAGTGTAACTTTTATGAAAATAGCTAGTTGATTTATAAAAAAAAAGTTGATTTTAAATAAAAATTTCAATTGGAATTTTATAATCGACTAAACTTCTGTAAAATCAGTTTATTTGATAATCGATTTTAAATGAGTATTTTAAAACTTCATATTTTGGTTACAAATTTTATGTACTCAAAATTAAATATTTTTTAAAAGAAATTGGTTGAGATTATGCTTTAAAAAATTGATTCCAAATAGGACATAGGTCTTCTGACCACTACAATCCGGATAATTAATGTTTTCTCACATTGTGATCAAAAGTTTGAAAGTAATTTCTTGAATCAATTTAGTCCACCAATCAACACTGCAAAATATGCCCTTCCCATTCACATGCGCAATGTGATGGTGGATATATATCATCACTGTGGGGATCATAGTGCACTTAATTTATTCATCTAGTTTAAAGTAAACTCATTATACAAAATATTTTTATAAAATATTGCGATAATAAAATAGTTGTTGGTGTAGCTAGAACAATTTTGCTAGTCCAAAAGGTGAGATAATTTTCAAAAGAGAGAACCAAATTTATTTTTTTTGGTAATATTTTTTTCTATTGACTCCAACCCAGAATCCTAGGTGAAAAGGCGGTACCTCTATCAGTTTGTCAAGAGTGGCTAGGTAAGAGAAACCAAATGTGATGAACGTGTAGTAATAATGGATCATTGTTTATATTAGAGATTGGTGTGGTAATTGCTTTGAGAACTAAACCATGACCTCTATAATTTGTTCCTTCCTTTTACTTATATTATTGTAATACTGCGTTCTTTTGAATTTTTATCAATGGATAGTTATTAATCTAACTCAGAAATAATGAATTTTTAATAAAATTTTTAGCTACTCCAACCTTCTATATAAAATAGAACATAATAACGAATTGAAGTTATAGTAAAAAAGAATATGGAATAAAATTAAAATTTATGTGTTGACAGTAGTAAAATCACTACTACAATTTTTATATTGATCTCAGTTTAAAACTGTGATAAAATATTTTTAATCACATTGTTAAAACCTAATCAACGATCATAATTTTTTCAAACATGATATTTTAATAGATAAAAGATCACTTTGATCACAAAAATATGATTATATTTTTTTAAAACTGAGATCAAATCAACCGTGATCAATGTAAAAATTTGTACTAGTGAATGTCACCCCACTAGGATCTTTTAATATTTGTTTGGCTCAATAGTAGAGTGGTAAAAAAGGGACACTTCTCCCGGCCGGTAGAAGACCTCAGACAATTTTGAAGAATTGTAATCACTCCCAAACACATGGGGGAAGATTAGCATATAGTTAATTATTTATTTATTTTGTTTGGTAAGATTTGACATTTCTATTATTAAAGATTTACAGAGAAGAGCAGAAGAAAAATAAAGTTAGGGAATAAAGAACTCCCCAACGACGCATCACAAAATAAAAAGGGATAAATTATAAGGGCCGAGAGAGAGTTGCCAATGAAATTCAAGATCTCCTTATCTGGGCAGGGGATACCAAACTTGTCCTCAGCAAGCAGAGAGCACAATTCAATAGTTAAATTTGATGTCTCAAAAATAATAATCATAACCAAAGTGGATTGTCAAGAAACTAAGTGGTCTGCCACATTGTTTCCCTCCCTATACACATACACATGAGTGACTCTCCATATTTATTATTTTTTGTGAATCATTATTGACACACATGATTTCTAATAAAGCTGTCCAACACTAGTTACACTCAAAAGAGTGATGCATGACAATGCTAGACTACCAGTTGAGATGGTGACCATGAATAAAAGTGGCTAAGCCTTAGCCAATGGATTTGTAATAAACTTGGTTGCCACTAGGAATCCCAGCAAGGTGCGCATAAACAAAATAAAAATTGCGGCACGTTTCCATTAAGGATCACTTTGCTCAACTTTGGAGGAGGTGAGGGTGGGTGAGTACTGTTCATCATATCAAATCCATCATTAAAAAGGAATGGCTATGGATGAAAGAGTTGTTATATGTGCAGTTCCTCTCCCACAATTTGTGTGACGTGGTGTGATTTTAGTAGTAGAATTGACAAGTTCAATAAGGATTTTTTATTTTAGGTGTGTTGGGAATTGGGATAAAGTTAAAGCTTAGGTTATAATGGGAGGATATATATTCTTGATGCTAGAACATGTGGGCATTAGAGTACTTGGAGAATCTCATTTTTCAGGTAGCTAGCTATCTATGTGCCTCGAAAAACTATGGTACAAGGGAATTAATGTTATAGTCCTCATATGGGTCCTGCTATAATCTCATCTGTCATGGATAGCTTTATTGAGATAAAAAACAATTGGAGCAATGTAAAAATTTGTATATTTGATTGCATGTTTTGTCATCCTTGGTGAGAAAAAAATTAAAAAATAAAAATCATATAGTAGTTAATCGATTTACTTGAACATGTTGAAAATAAGAGATCAATAAAGGTTTAAAATTTTGAGGTCCACTTGGCTAGTGGTATTTATAGTGAATGATATAAATATAGTATGAAGCTGAAATTGTATATTTTTGTTATAATAAAACCATTTTTTACCATCAAAATTTTTTGATAGTCACTTTAAAAAAATGATTATCATTTATATTAATTATTTCTTCAATCATTGGTATAGATAAGTAAGTAAATAATTTTACATAAAATATTAGATGATGATCAAGTTGAAATAATTAAATGAATTACAGGTTTAGTGGAGCAACATAATTCAAGAATCTGTAATGTCTTACAAGTATTTTTCCTTCACAAGCAATCTGCAAAATTTGTGCATTCACATCAAATATTATAGTATAGTGATCGTTTTATACGAATTGAAATCATGTACACTGAATACTCAGCTTTTTTGTAATTAAAATGACTAACTGTGATTCTCAATTTAGATTAGCAATGAGAGTGGGTGGTGATGCCAGTCTTTTGACCTAGCGTTAGATAGGAAGTATACATAATTGTATTATATTGTTTGTATCACTATAAATTCAAAAAGAAACATTTATTATTTTTATCTTGTAAGTCATTATATGAATAATTTTTTAAACGTACAGTACTATAACCTCTTTTTTTTTTTTGTAATTTTAGATCATGATAATAAACTACAAACTGGTTTATCAGAATGGCACAACGATTATATTGTACATTGTTGAACTCTCTAATGTTTTTATTGTTAGTAATGCCAATAAACTAAACTTGGTCTTGCAGACATTATGACAAAGGCATGATATGCGTGAAGATATGTGCTCTCTGGAAGGAAAAAAAAAAACATTGTTGCATGTAATTTACATCTCCATGCCATCATTTTTTTTCACTAACAAAATATATACGCATTTCACTGAGATGAAGCATGTGATTTTTTGTATTTATGCAATGATATATACAATTCATTAAAATAAAATTTTAGTTTTATTACGATCATGCTCATTTCATGAGATATACATTTTCTAAAAATCAAAATAAATAAAGAATGTAAAAAAGATTGCATATAAAATTATCCCTAAGATTATTTATCTACGACATAAAGTTACAGTTTGAATAAAATTAATGCATGAATAAAAATTTCAAAGACACAAAGTCGAGTCTTATTAGAGTCGGAAGGACAAGAAAAAATGGGTTGTGCTGGAACATGTGACAAACATATATTAAAGGTTTTCTATATATGATCTATGGCTGGACATACTTTCCCTTGTCATGTGGACATATTAGCTTCAAATATTTACCTGAGGACCCGTTTGGATGCACATTTGCAATGTGACGATTCTTATTTTTATGTGTTTCAAACATGGGGTGAATTACATTGAAAAAGTACACTTTTGTTGCAATGTACACTTTTTATTAAAGCATATACCTCATTAGATGGTGTTTACTATTTTTAAAAAAATAAAAATATGTATGGTCTGAATTTTTGTTAATAAAAATGACCGAGTCTTAACATTTTTCATAATGTTTTAGTGTATGGATTACTCTTGTAAGGTTAAAGGCTTTGTATGTGAATAATCTATAGGGTCAGTCACTGCTTGAGAAAAAGAAAGTCAGATCGTCTGTGATTAACTATAAGGAACAACAACCATGTAGCAGTCAATGAAAATGTATCACGTAAAAATAAATGCATTGTAAGCCCTCCAACAAAAAGATTTTCACTCTACATTCATTATACATTTTCTTTGGCCGCTACAAAGTTAATTGTTTCCTTTAGTTAACCAGAGACGATATCATCACTAGAATGAGAGATAATTATCAAGATATTTCTAGTGGAAGACTAGAAAGAGAGTGGAAGAGAAAGAAAGAAGGGCCAGGCGGGATATGCAATAATACCTGCATTTACTTATAGGTAGGGTTTAGATAACAAAACTAGGCTTGAAAAATATTTTTCAAAACTGACCTAAAAATAACTGATCATCTGGACATACCATCTAGATTGTCTGGAGCATGGATCTCAGAATCATATTCGGATTTGATGGGATGCGTAAATATGACACATCAGAACAAAATATTGAAAGATATTTTATGCCATTTATACACTTTGATCGTTCAGAGAGAAGTTCATGAACGTGATTATTCGAAGAATTTTCGTAGAACTGGGACAAACAAGTAGATGTAACTTTCCAGCTTAACTGTAAAGTTAGCTACGGAAGGTCCCTAGACGATCAGCTGTTTAAACAATACATCAAACTTTTAAAACTCATTTTAAATATGTTCAAAACGCATCAAATTACTCCTTTATGAAAATTCCTAGAAAATTTATGGAAACTTGTTTTAAAAACAATGATTGATTTGATAAATACAACTTCAAACATCATGCAATATCTTAATCAAAATCATGCAATTATCTTTTTACAAAATAAAGTATGTACATGAGTGAAATGAGTTGAATACACTACCTCATAAAAAAAAGGAAAATATTAGTTCCAATCTTACTTGTAGTATGCACATGTTTTAAATTTAAAAAAAAAAACAGTAATGTCTAACAAATATTAGCATCACACACCACCACCCTAAATGAGTGCTACTACACCCATTTTTTTTTCAGTTCAAAATACAGTCTTATATATCACGTTAGAAATCCAGTGAAGTATATATATCTCGTTAAATGTTATATATACCACATTAAAAAATTTCTTACACTTACTAAAAATGAGTTCATTCAACTCAAAATGGAGCGATATACACTTTTTATTAAAGCATATACATTATTAGATGATGTTTATTATTTTTAATAAAATGAAAACATGTAAGGTTTGAGTTTTGGTCGGTGAATATGACCCGAGGTTAACATTTTTCTAAATTCATTTGTTATAGTGTGGGCCACATGACCTATAAGGCCTGACCCATCTTCTTGACCCATAGGTCGAGGAGGGTCAGGCCCTTCTTGCATGTGGAAATTGTCAAAGCCCTCAATCTACATTTGGCCGCGCTTCAAAAAGAGGTTAAGAATTTGAACTCTCGTTCCACAGTTTTCAGCCCAAATTTTAGTAGTTTTGGTCTCATACCTGGATAGTGTCATGTAATAACATTAATAAGTTATATACTTTATTAAAATTATTTTATATTTATATAGATTTATGCATTTCATTGGAGTATATATAAAAACATATATCTCGTTAGATGAGATATACCATTTTAAAAAACAATTAAAACATGTGTAAACTAGAATTGGAGCTGAAAGACGAACTATAACATTTTCTTTGGAATTTTTTCTATGAAATTTACATATCATTGATGTGCATTCTAATATTCTGCAACACACAAGGCCAGCAAATGTATGATACATCTTATGTAATCAAAGTCTAAACAAAGTTTTATTAACAAAGTTTCATAATATTTATACATTCAACTTTTACAAATAAAACAATCACATTTGCTTCCATATCTGTGCAATTTCGTTTAACTACTAATAAATCTTTAAGAGGCATAGAATGTTGGATACCATAGGTAGCTCAATCACTTCACATGGCCACGGTGGCACAGTTTCAGAACCTGAGATCGGTACCGCTCTTCAAAAATAGATTTTCAAACAGTTTCTGCTCATCAAAATCCAGCATATCTGATGGACCTTCAGAGCATGGTTGGAGGAATCCATTGGGGACCTTCTGCCGCTTGTAAGCTTGATGAACTTCTGCGGTTGTGTCATGCATGTTAAGCAAGGAAGACGTAATCACTTCAGGTTGTCCAGTAAATCTGACTTCGGAGTCGAAACCATAGTGTGTTGAATTTGGTTCTGATTCGGAATATGAAGGTAGCGAATTAGAACTATGAGACTTGATACCATTGACAAGATTCTTATGCTCCTCTGTCATTTTCTCTAAGAATATCCTTTGGGCTTCGATTCTGGACTTCAATTGACTTTGTACCTGTCACAAGTAATTACTCTAATTTACACAAACAGACTCAAAGCTGCAATGTCTGCATTGTGTCATAACAGAAAAACTATGAGATTCTAGAGTTATATCAACCAGAGAAGTACAGCATATGATAAATGAAGGGACCATGCACTTGTTTAGAGATGTCAGGTCTTATCATAATCTAATGTTTATATAGATGTCACATTCCAATAAAGCGGAGTGAAGAAATTATTCCACTAGTATTGTGATAAAGTAGAGTAAACCTGATCATTATCATAATCCAACCTTTCGACCTTCAGTTTAGCTGAGAAATTCGCTCCTTAGTGCAACAAGCAATAGACATGTTGGACTTTAGATAAAGATCCAAATCAAGGCATCCATGAATGCGTTCAATCCAGTTAAGATACACATTTAGAGATGATAGGTTAGTGGGTGGTTACCAGAGATTACAACTGTTCACAGCCATCTCCTTTCTTTAGAAGAAAATAAAAACGGATTTTTTGTGGTGTGTGAAACTGAGATCTCTATCTATAATCCTCTCTTCTTTACCTACCATCGTTGGAGATAAAATCAATTATATTTGAATTTATGATTTAAATTCATCATTGTAGCATAAATCCAATGTGAGAGTTTGTTCTTTAAAGGAGAAACCACAAAAGCACATGAAGCATCATGTCTATCAAGTCCCTGGTTCACTTTTTTATTTATACGAGGTCATCAGAAATCTAAATTCAGTTCTTCATATTTAATCTTGCAACACGTAACAGTACCCTCAAATAAACAACCGACCAAGCCTACCTGTATTGAATACCAATTATACATATTTTGTGGTGGCAGTAAAATATGTAAAGTGTAATTCAATAAAAACAATACAAAGGGAGAAAATACGGGCAAGTGTTTTGAGGAAAAAGCTGAGGAAAATGGAAATAGTTGAAACACAAAAGAGCAATGATATCCCCACATAGCAAAAAAAGTTTGCCTCACAACAACCTGTCTGACCAGGTTTGGTGGACGAGGACAAGGACGTGTTGGCAGGATTGGCAAGAGCGACACGAGTTTTGGTGGACGAGGGTGCGTTGAGGGTAATGGATTAGGTGTGACCAGGTAGAGAGGCCTTCTCTACCAGGTACTCGTGCGTGTGTGTCGTGTTTTGTATGTTTTTACTTTTTTGCTTCTAGTCCTCTCATCCCCCATTCAAACACGGTCTGTTTTGTTAAAATTTCGAAATAGATATGCCCACATTCCATTAAAAAAAACAACCTGTCTGACAGCTAATCAGCATCTGTAACTAAGCAAGAAGATCAGATATAGATATATCATCCGTCTAAGAGAGTCTGATTAGATTACCGATGACCTCTTCATCTACATCTCATGGGGGCTGATACACTTAGTCATCCCAGCACTCCTTTTTGCAGTCCCCACTTTTTCCTAACCTATTATATACTACGTTAGGTACTATATAGTAGTTTAAGGAAATGCAAAAATGCATTTATTTAATTCATTCAAGAGCATACTTTATTTTTCGTATATGTACTTCATTAGACAAGTGTCTACCTTTCAAAAAAAAAATTCAAAACATGTTGGGGCTGCATAAGTGAAAGCAGGAATGATCATACTAACATTTTTTTATTTTTCTACATCTCATTAAGAGCTCCTGTTCAACAAACCATGTCACTAAAATAACCAGATTTGTGTGTGCTATCGAAGATGTGTGTGTTGGACGACGCTATTTGCCTCTTAGATGCATTTTTTCCGGTGAGCCACCAAAATTTATTCCCAAGTGGACCTATGATAAGTAAAAAAAATAAAAAATGACAACATGGAAGGCAATCGCCCTCATTCTATTAAATCAGCGTGAAAGCCCAAGATAACATGCAAAACCGAAGACTAAAAGAAAACAGAAAATAAACAACAAAGCAAATACATGCAAAGAAAGAAGGTCCCTGAAGAAGGGACTGAAGGAGAAGGACCCATCAGACTACTCTGTGATGAGTAAAATACTAAAATTCAAGCAAACTTAAATGCAGATTTCCAAGCACAATGCAATACTCCATCATTCAGATGAAAAAACTAATATAATTTTTAGATCAAGATTACTAACATCCATTAGGATCATGGATCATAAGATTTTTACAGTAATGGTGCACACATTTATGGGTACTTATGGTAGGTCAGCTCTAATTCAAGATTATTGTTTGGATTTGAAACACACTATAAGTATCTTTAAGTGAGACAGATCTTCTTCCATATAATTTAGAACTTGGAAGTTTGACATAGACATTGTACCCAAAAAGGTCAGACAACAATTTAGGTATCCTATGCATTTTCCAAAGGTCTCAACCAACTCCTATGCGGGTTTTAGATCTAGGGCTGGTAAACGAACCAAGCCGCTCGGGCTCGGCTCGGGGTCGACTCGGTTTAAGCTCGTTCAGGCTCGTTCAATTAGACAAATGAACGAGCTTGAACAATTTTTAAAGCTCGGTTAGGCTCGGGACCTAGATCGAACTTCATTTTGTGTTCAAATTTGACTCGTTTGTGTTATAAAAAAAACTTAATTAAAGTTTAACTAAACTCATTTGTAAAATCAGAACATTAAATCAATACAAAGTTATGCTCATTTGACTATTTAGGTTAAAATTTTATTTTCAACCGTTAAAAACCCTAAAATGAAGAAGAACGCTAGGCTCGTTGAGGCTCGTGAGCTCGGTTCGGCTCAGCTCGACTCGTTTATAAACGAGCTGAGCTTGAACATGTCAAAGCTCGGCTCGTTCGGCTCGTTTACCACCAGCTGGGTACTAGGTGGCTGTTATGTTACCAAACTGCTACAAGTCAGTATTATATCTCATTAATTAGCTGTCTAGCCAAATACTTTTTATGTAGAAACTCACAGTTTTGAAAGGTAAAGCAGCCTTCCAAATCTACCATGCTCCATTAAGATTGAGAATTCAAGGTCAAAAGAAGATAAAAGTTTACAGATACATAAAAGTCAATAAGTAAAAATTGAAGAAAGAAAACCAACTGTGTTTCTTTTTTAGTTGTCCTTCATCCTCTATTCAACTATTCCCCTCTGTTTCTTCTCTCCATCTACCATCCTCACTCTAAGCTTGTTGACAGTTGCGCTTTACCAAAGTTATAACTCAAAGCTATAACTCTGACGCCACTCCCAGGGCTCGCTCTAATGGAATCCAATGACACCTAGGGACAAGACTTCTACTATGACCAGAGTGACTTTCCCACTAACGCAGAAAGACAGGAAGTCTTGGGCTGTGGCTAGGCCTAACCGACCGTCACGGCCCAATTCTCGGATACAAATAATAAGCGCTGGAATCAATAAAGTTTGGTTGGACTAAACTACTTTTTCATAAAAATTAATGATTATGTTGAATAACAGACCTTATGAACATTCATAAGATATGCATGCATTGAGGTGATTATATGAGAACACAAGGATTAACTATACCGGACAAACAGGCAGAACCATTAAAGAAGAGTCTGGCATCTCTGCAGAGACATTACAGGCTCATACCAATAGTAACTTGGAAATACTTCCCTGGTTAGTAGCATTTGATTCTTAAAACCTAAAGCATGGAAAATTTTGCCAGTTAGGTCCAAAAAGAAAAGGAGCATGTCCTAGTAGATGATGGAAGATTGATTTTTTGGTGACTTGGGAGTTTTTTTTTTTTTTTGGGAACTTGGACTAGATGGAGTTGACCAGGTGAATATCAGAAACACACCTGAGATTGATCCAACTTTAGTCTTTGTACTTCCTTTTGCATTCGCAATGCTTCATTTATCTGAGCACCACTGCAAGAACAATTAAACATTATCATGACCAAGTGAAAAATTATGGACCAGGAAAATATTTATTAATAATATTGTATTCAGTTGAAATGACTGACTTTTGATGGTGCATGGGTAATTGTAATGACACATATATTGACTTCAGAAACCCTATATATGATCAAACATTAATCCCAAAACAGGTGTGGCACATATGGAGGCCGATTTAATTACATCACGTAGTCTACTTTGTATTATAACACATCATTATATCATTACCAACGTTCTTTGAAAACTCATGATCGGCTTGGTGAAGCTTATTATTGACATGCTCCTGCCCAAGGTCATTCCCACTAGAAATTTTTTACAAGAAAAATTCTTAACCTGGCAGAGAGGTGCCTTTGAACATTTAAGATACTGTGGATCACATAAATGGAAACAAAAATTTTACAATCTAAAAACAATATTTCTGATTGTTAACACTGATGGCTACACAGAAAGGACTAAATATGATACAATAGATCTGTCAGCAACCAACCAAAATTTTGGTAATACATTCCACCATGTCTTATTTTGGTAATACATTCCACCATGAAAGTAACCCAACAGAATTGATGGGGCTTGGACCCATAGCTCAGTGGTTGACAAGATAATTGCAAACAAGAGGTCATGGGTTTGATCCCCGTGTTTACCTACCAAAAACTGACAGATACTTTGGCTATCTATCTCTTTTGATGGATACTCAGTGTCTCCGTCCCTCAGAATACTCATTCTTCTTTTCTTTATTCCTTTTATTGTAGGTCCTTTTATCAATGAAACCGACACACAGAATATTTATTCGTCGGGTGGTTATATGTTCCTTCCTCAAGGGATCACTCATTGAATGCATGTGCATAATTACGAATGTTTGTGGATTTGCATCACTGACTCGTGTGTGTCAGTTAATATATGAATTTGGAAGGGACATGCAGGCTAGATAGGAAGTGTGCAAATATGGCACATACAAACTCTTTATATAAGGGGAGTGCAGTCTTTTTAGGCATAAACACATGCAAGAACATTGTCGGAAGAGGCACATGAGATGGAGAACTTAGAATCAACGAATCTTATTTTGTTTATGCAGAGGGAATGTTTATGAGCCTCATAATTATTATTTTTTTACATTTGAGCCATGGCTTTGCAAATTAAAATAATGAAAGGAGAAAGAAGGCCACAAAATATGGAAGAAAACATTTAAAACCAGCAAGTATATCTAGGACTGGGGGCGCTATTGTGTGGGGGCGCAGTTTGTATCTGTGTCCCGGGGGGGGCCTAGTTGTTCAGGGCTAACTTAGTTTATTTATGTTTTGTCTGATGTTCCTGCTGTAGAATCCTCTTCTATGTCGGAGCATCGTCATTTTGTTTTGTTATTTTGTACTCCCATTTGGGCCCTTTCTCTCTTAGTAATTAGTAATATGAGAGCACCAGCCTACCACTTTCTTTCAAAAAAAAAAAAAGTTCAAATGACTCCTTAAATTACTGAATACAACTTTACAGTATTAGTGAATACAAAGAATTCCAAGCTGGTTTCGAAGTTCAACAATATTTTAAGCCAATTAGACAAGAATATCCATTTTTCAGCCACAAATAATATAGCCATGCTGATGATAATAGATAATTAATTATTTTTAAATAAAAGTAAAATTGAATATAAATAGAGATTGGATTAGCTAACAATGTGATACTCACGATATCACAGCGAAATTAGGCAAAATCTCTGAAATCTTCCTATTGTCAGGCTTTCCTCCTGTATAAACAGTGAGAAATGAACGATCAGACCATAGTCAATCCCTTACACCAATAAGAAAGTACAAGGGAAATAACATGGACATACTATGAAAAGATTCCGGAATGAACATTGCCATCCTGTATTTCTGGAGAATAAAAATTGATTAAAAATCAAAGGAAAAAAACGACAATTTTTAATTGCTCAAGTAACATGTAGAAACAAAAGGAAAAGAATCACACGGTACCTGCAGATGGCTTTTGACATGACCGATTGTTAGACTTGGCCACGACATAGCCTTTAAGATTCCTTTAGGAGTTGCCCTAAATATTATGAGAAGAATTCAAAATTTATTGAACTTAAATTAGCCTGCAAAAAAAAACTAAAACAATACTTGGATAAGATCAGAAAAAAATTAAAGATTAAATAGGAACACCTTTTTTGTGTGATATGTTCAAAGTGCAATGTCAATGTAGCTTAAATTCTTCTACAAGGGCCAAGATTTAAAGCAAAGAAATGCATTGACATTATTCTACAAAGAATGACTATATATGCAAGATTGCACCAAGAAAACAGTTTATAATTATAAGTCATACTAATAGATCAGGGAATTCAGAGGTACAGAAATCCCAGAGAGGGAAAGAACATCAAAAGATCAATTAGGCATATTGCATTCATAATCAAACATAAATCCCATTTCTTACAATCATGATTTCTGCACAATTTAAAGAGATGAATTTAACAGTGTTCGTTGTTTTTATTTATTTATTTATTTATTTATTGCTATTGGAGGTATCCTAAATCCTTCGAGGCAAGGACTAATCCTCCGGGTGTCCGCACCAACTCACTCGAAAGTTTCCCTACAAATACTTGGGTAAGTCGAGGGTGGGAAACGAACATGCGCCAATGGGGAGAAACTCATGGTGCTATCCAACTCACCAAGACCCTAGTGGCTAATATTCATTGATTTGATAATAAGTAATTGGTATTGAACTTTCAAGTGAAGCAAGAATAGTCTTACTGCTAAATATACGTGAGGGGATGAAAACTAGTGTCAATTCTTACTACCAAGATAAGAGGCGTGACGGGACAGAAAGAGATGACATTAGAAGTTGGAAAATGGTGACTACAAAATTTTATTGTAGAGACTGCAAAGCTTAAATTTACAGATTATAGATTATAACTTATAAATTATAACTTTTTTGATACGCAATGACAAGTTTGTTATAGCTGTTGAAAAGCAGAGAATAAGCAATTGTGGATCTTTGTTTAAATAAGCTTTAAAACAACTTTTTGCATTGTAATTGTCAAAAATACCCCTTTTGAATATAGAAGTTAAATTTAATTTATGTTAGATAACATAATGTGGTTTTACTTAAAATTAGTGAATTCATGGATTCCACGTTAATTAAAAAATACAACTTGCGAGACAACACAAAACTTGATCTCTATTAATAAAAAACACAACTGAAATATTCTAGCTACAATCCAAATTTTACCCAGAAAAAAATGACAATCCAAAATATTAATTTTACCTTGAGTTATCTCAAATCTCTCCCTCTCTATTTCTCACCACCCCCCCCCCCCCCCCCGCCCATCTCTCTAAGCTCAATTTTTTTTTCACAATTCACATCTCGTTTCCCAATACTAATTCAATTTTTTTTACATTACCCGTAGTATTTTTGGAAGATGAGAGGAATATTAAGAGGAGACAAAAAGACATGTCCTTAGTAAATAGTTTTTTTTTTAATAATTCAAAAGTTATAATCTTAAAAACACCCCTAACCCAACTTAGAGATTATGACTTTTTAAAGTTGTTTTTAACTTAAATAAATTCTAATAAGTTTAAACAAACATGCAACAACTATTTATTTTAAGTTAAAAGTTATAATTTGTAGCTTATAAATTTTAACAAACATGTACATTGCCATATATACTCTTGTCTAAAGGTGCCAAATACAACATATTTCTGAAATGTGCTTCCTAAGAACACTATATCATTTAAAAAAAAAAACTACTTCAAAAATATAGTTAGGATTCAGTAGAGAAATTAAATCAGTAGCAGTTAATTTTAATTGTGCATGGTATTCATAATTAACTAAATAGACCGTGGAAATTCATTCAAGAGGCAATCAATTGAGGACTCGTATTCTATTCATATAGACTGTAATGTCAACCATCTAGAATGATCATACTTTAATCTGTAGAAAGAGATGACGATTATCTGTTATGGTTGTAGCTAGAGTTATGGACCAGGCTGTTGTGATCAGCAGATATTAAAAATCAATACATTATCTCTGAATAGAAAAGAAGCAAATCATTTGAATCAACAAAGGTGAAACAAAACTCACTATCAGCACCACCAAGCTGCTTCACTGCAGCTTCAAACCGATCGCGTAGTTCTGGGGTCCAGCGCAATCTATGCTTCCCTGACATGTTTTCATCCTCTGAGGCTTGCTTTTGACCACTATATTGAGCCATGCTTCCGAATACTATATTTTATTTATAAGTATTTCCATAGAATTTTCCTTAAATATGCCACATCTTTATATGTTTCTCCTGTAAAGATTGATTTGAAATGAAATTTATTTTCATAATTGCAAGAGTACATGAATTGATAAACAGAATATTAAAGAGAATTCACTACCAAAGAGATATGTTGTGAATGCTGAAGTATTGAAAAATCAAAGAGTAGTTCATGTTGCAAAATGGAACGGAAAAACCATTATAAGTTAAACAGAAGTTTAAAAGAAATTGATCGGGCAATAATATTAAAATCAACAAAGCATGTTTTATCATGATGAACTAATATCAGTTTTATACGCACTGCGATACCACAATTCATTTTAAAATCTATTTAACATAAATTGGAATCTATGTTAATCACGGAATTAAATACAGCCTGCTATTGGGAATGAAGAACCAGATGATGACCAAATTATTAGTGACTTTTTAGAAAATAAAATTGTTTTCATTTGTTTTATTACATTCTTAAATTTAGGTTAAGACCTCTCCCTATGGTCAAACTAAGTATACAATATGTTTGGCTAATGAACTTATTGAACTTCATGTGCAATTACATAAAAATTTCACAGTGCGCCCTGTATATATACACGCAAACATATTGCATATATGTGTGTGTATACATGCCAAACATTTCAGAATGGGAAAATGATATATACACCAGTTTTCTTTTTTAAAAAATATATATATACACTCGCCTATTGAAACGCATACTGTTATACGAATTAAAGTATACATTGAGATGCACTAATATACATTTTTCTTTAAAAAAATAAAACAAAAATTACAGCCTCATACACTGCAATATCGATATCGAGGCTGCAAAACCGACTGAGTGTATCAGCGCGCTCTTCACAATGTATAAATAACGATGATCAAGCTCATAGTCCCCAATAGACAGAAAATAATAACAAAAACAAACAAATCTATAAAAATAAATCTCAACCAGAAATCTCATAATAACAAAGAACCATCTGTTTGAGACAAAAACACAACATGTAACGTGGGTAAACAGCAGTACCTTCTATGACTCTGTTTTTGCGAAGAATGATCGATCACAAGTCGTGTAACATTGGTTAAAGCATTGTAGGAGCCCTCTTCGATGAATCCGAAGAGATGCCACAAAATGGCTGCAAGTGAGGGGGATTCTTGCATGGCTTCTTCTGAACCTGAGAGAGTGATCGCATTTGACCAAACTCTCTCTCTCTCTTTCTCTATTTCTTCGTTTTTCTTGTCGTGGAACTGTCTCTCACATCAGACAAACGCACGACATTTCCTAAAACTGAATTGAAATCATTGCACGTCGACATTGTTGACATTCTCCCCTCCATAGACGATGATGGCGAGGGCCTTTTTTTTTAGGGTTTTATATAATACGACGAATTCGAGGGGACTGAGACGAAAGAAATCAGGATATGCTCCGCCGTGGACGCTAGTGCGTCTGTTGGTAATTGTTGATTATTTATTTTTATTTTGGGAAATTTTTTTTAAAATCCTTACGACCCTTTAAAGCACGCGTGTAAATTCAAATAGTCACTTTAAAATAAATTTAAATTTACAAATTTGAATTATTATGTAAATATTATGTTGTTAATCCTGCATGAAAATATATAATAAAAAAAATTCAATGTATTAAAAATGTAAAAAATCATCTGTAAATGACGATTTTATATCTCTAGATAGGGTTTTATAATATATCTGAGGGGGTAAAATCAGTTACAGAGAGTTTTCTGCATTTTAAACAATTTGTATGGTTTTTTTGGTATACTGTGTTCCTAGTCAGGGTTAACAAAATGGAATATTCACATAATAATGTTAATCTGTCAACGAAAGTTTAACTCATGGATTATTTATATTTACATAGTATTTTCAAGGGATTACATAGACTTTAGGAAAAATCAGGGGGTTATATAGATTTCAAGCAGTTTATAAGGGGTTATTTGGATTTTTCCCTTTTTTTTTCATGTCTCATTCGAATTTTTTACAACCTCAAATATATTTTTTTTTCATGTATACTTTCTTAAATGAAGTATATACTTTATTATTTTATTTTACATTTTGCCAATACGAGTCCATTCCACTGAAAATGGATTGATCTAACATTATCTTTTAAAAACTTTTCCACGAAAATATAGTTTTTTTAAAGAAGGTTTAATATTCACAATCAGAAGGGCATTGTTCCATACTTTTCATATAGGGCCTGAGGAGAAGTGCAATATAATGGTCATTCTGAATGTCTCTGTGTCTGCTTTTTTGGGGGGCATATGCTTTCTTTTAGCAGTCTTTCTGACTGCTTTGATCTGTGCTTTCCCGAGCCAATCTATCCACACAGATGCCTTCTTGGAACAGAGAGAATGCAATCTGCATTCCCTTTGGACATAGTGCAAAACCTGAAGTAGTCATTAAGCATCTGAACTGAACACTGTGATACACATTGCCTCAACTTGTTCCAATGGCCTCTGCTTCAGCCATGAAAGGGACCATCCATGGCCAGCCTTCAAAGCCAGTTGTTACGACTGTTATGATATATAGTTGAACACTCCTACCAAAATAAGTTTTTTGAGATAGATAATTATTCTAGTACAGATAAAAAATATATCATTTTGTGTTTTGTTATGTTTTTTATTCTCGCTTAAAATATTAATAATGAAATTTTTGTTGTTTGTTTGGACATGAATAAATTAGGATAAAATAATGTATAAAATGTGAATAAAGATTTATAAAAAGTGAAAAAATTATTTCAAAATGTGAATACTTTGATTTATAAAAGGTGATGACAAGTTATTAGACATGTCGGTCCCTTTTATACCAATGGTATAGATCGGTTGAAATAACACAATTTTCAGTTCAGACCTTAAATAGCAATACAAACTTATTTTCACTTATTCATGCATAATTATACTCATCTATTCCTTACAAACAAACAGGTTTTTGGGCTTAATTCACCATACTCCTCTCTACTCCCCTTATACCATGCGATGGCGACGGATCAACTGAGATGATTAAAAAAATTTAATAAGTTACGGGAACAACTATATCAAAAAAGGGAAAAAGAAAAAGCTTAAGCAAGAACTCCTTCAAAGTTATTTCTACAAATGATTAGGAATTTAACATACAACAGAACAACAAGAATGATAAACTCCATCAATGAAACATAAACAAGTGTTTGATATTCTAATAATACAACTGTTCTAGCTAGGGTGAACTTCACACCAGGTAAATAAATACCTAATCATATGCCCCAGTCTCTAAAAAAAGGATTTAGAGACAAATGTCAGCTTAGGCAACTGAACATATAATTTACTTCCACTTAAAAGTTACTGCCTGCTTTTCTTCATGCTGCAATTAGGGCATTTGTACTGCTTTATGCTCTCAGCTTTGGCTGGCGTTATCTTCACGCACTTGCCATGGAACCACCTTTCACATATGTCACAACCAATCCAGAACTCTTCCGCACTGTAACTACCGCCACAAGTCCCACAGAGGGTTTCACTATGTTCATCCTCATCTTCAACGTATCCATCATCAACAGGTTTTGAATTGCTTTTTACCTGCCCATCGCTTGATCTCTGAAGGGACAAGAAGGGAGGGGGGGTTACAGTAACATACAAAACTTGCAGAAAAACAATAGATGATTTCTTGTTTTGATGATATATCTCACCTTTGTTGAGACTTTGGATTTACTTCCACTATCCACGATAGGCTTGTCTTTTACAGGCTTCTTTTGTGTCACTACTTCATAAACTGTAGGCAGATCATTAATCATGCCAAACAGACGCTTCCTGTGGAGTGGAAGATGAGATAGCTCATAAACAACTTGCAATTCCAGCAATAGTACTCAAGAGTATTGGCACATTCAGCTAGCAGGGTACGAATGCAGTGAACATGTGCTCTTGTGCTTGGATTGTGCGCAATAGTCAAGCTACATAAACATCAGCCAGCCACCTCATGTTCATTTACATCATCGCAAGGGTGCCCAGCCAATTGATGAGTGCAAAAACCCAATGATGCAAAGTTGAGGATCACTGGTCGTCATATTTTAAAAAACGTCGCATTTGATTGATATGAATTAGCATATGATTTCATGGTCTTCAATCACATAGATTTTTTTTCTTTTTTCTTTTTACAGAAAAATGGCAGAACATCCACAAAATTCGATAAAATTTGGTAAAATAATGGAGGAACAAGTTGTCTCCCCAAAACACAAAAGACCACGCCCTTAGACCAAGGTAACAGAACATATTTCCCACCCTAGTACAGCATAAAAGCACATCTCATTCTATAATAGATATCCCATTTCTGCAGACTCAGCAATCTAGCCCTCAAATTATACACCTTCTTTAATAACCCAAAAAAATTCCCCAATAAATTAGCATGTTTCCCAGGGAATACCTCATTTCTCGTTAGCCAAAAGATCCAACACACTGCAGGATCATTTGGTAAAGCAGACACCCCTTCTACACTAGTTGCCCTGTTTATCAAGTTCAGTAAACAATTCCCACATCTATTGAAATTTTTTTAAAAAAAAGGAAACTCTTGGTCCCTTGGGATTTAAATTTCAAAGTTTGTGGAGCTATGCATTTTGACTCAAAAATTTTTTTGAAGCTTAACGGTAAGCGATTACCCTGAAATTATATAAATGAGAGAGAATGCCCAAATGGGAAATACAAGTAATAAAAGCTACACAACGCCCAGCTTGACCCATTCAGTGTAGAAGAGATCTCCATGACGAATGCCATCGAGCTACACCCACAAAACAAAGGCTACATTTGTAACACATAACTCCCTCCCACAATATTAACCGCCCTTGCCCCGGCATAGAAATGAGCCCAATCCACCACGCATCTCAGCACACTCTCACAAATATTCTCAACTTACGGAGTCCTCCCACGCAACACAGCTTGGTTCCTCGACAGCCAAGTAGACCGAACGACCGCCGGAATGAAAGATTTGAGTCATCTTCGCGCGAATGCTCCTGTCACTCGGGGTACGCAGCTTCCTACCCACCAACCAAATAGATCATTTTGACTGAAAATTTTTATCAAGGCAAATATTTCAAAAATAGGCCCAATGTCTTTTTTGTGTTTCAAAGTTCCAGGAGAAAAGTTCAGAATCAGCTCTAGTCCAGAGGTGTGATATGTTCGATTTACATGTGCAGCTGGATTCCAGGGAAAAGCTAAAGATGATTAACTTATTGTTATTGTATATAGCCAATTGGTTCAAATCATCAAGGCAGTGACCACCAAGGCATGGAATATAATATTAAATTCTGTAGGTAGCACTGTCCCCCATATCTCTATCTACATGCTCAATAATTCCCTCTTCCTCCCATCTACTTTCAAGCAAATGCCTTATTTTCCTGTTCATTTAAGATTTGTTTTCAAAAAAAATTCTCCACATAATATCCTCATGCGTCACATCACCTCCACCCTTTAAACATCCCAGAAGTTGTTTGACTTTGCAACACTTTCAGAATCCAAATTCCATTCCAAATTCTATCTATATTCGTTCTATATTGAAAGAAATAACGGTAACTTTACTGCAGTTCTATCCTAACAAACCTTTCTAGAGCCCTTTGTCAACCAATCCCACATTTCACACAGAAATATATCGATTTTGAAGATCAGAGACTCAGAGTGCAATAAATATAATATACATTCAAGGACTAGAAGAATAGCATGCAATGATTACATTAAAACTCTATTAAAAAAATTTATACCGTAAAATAACTATAACAAATGTAAACCACTGACACTTTCTGGTATTTATTTATAAACAATATTAAATTTATTTTATCAATTATCAACCACTGAAGTTTCATTAAACATAAGCCTCCACTGCATGAACCATGAAATGTAATTTTGAGGGAAGCTAGTGCATTACGATAATCAAGTATTGTATAACACACTCCTAGAGTAGCCATCATTTTAGTTTCAAATAACATAATGTGAGAGGATCCCTATGAATCATCATTCCAATAACCCCATCCCCATTACCTATATCCAGTTGACACAACCAAGTTGCATTGAACAAGATTTTTATGTGTAACATGATTTCTTTGGCCTCTACCTCTTTACACGGCCAAGTGGAATGGACAAATTAAATTGTAAACGCTAACAGACCATCCTGGGAAGTTTTCATTAAAACCAATCCTGTTAATCCATGTAATATTTTCCAATGACTCACGGCAAATATGTAATTCAGCATGTACATTCTAATATATACACTGTCAATTTTTTTTTGATGTGACTGCCCTAGATAATTAGGAAGATGGTGAATAAATGAATAAATCTCCGACTTCAGACCAATCTGCCTGGCAAATGGGAGATATAAGACAATATGCAAGGTCGGCTAATAAGCTAAAATCAGTCATGGGCTTGCTATTAAGGAAGGCCAGTCCACATTCACCCTAGGAACATCCTTGCAGGTTGGATTTCTAGTTGTACAAGAATACATCACTGTAGCACACAAAGATAAGCAAAACTGGATTTCCATATGGCTATAACAATGTTCATTGGGGTTTTTTCACCATCTGTTGAGTTGTCACTGGTTCGAGCAAAAATAAATTAAGATGATTTGGGAGTGGTTGGCATCAATGAGTTGTCACCAGTTCGAGCAAAAATAAATTAAGATGATTTGGGAGTGATTAGCATCAACAAAATCATTGGTGCTTGTGAATGGGAAATCGTTCACAAGCACCAAGTTCCTAATATTTCATATTTCCAAATCGTTCACAAATTCATCATTTTAAGTCATGCATTTTCCCATCTCATTTCAAATCCATGTATTTCTTTTCATTTGGTATCTTTGAGTAGTTTCTCTAGGCAACATACCTTGAATAGGCATATAGATATATCTTTTGAGTCATGGCTCATAAACAATTACTTCATCGGTGTCTTAAACCAGAGATTGGTAAGGCTCCATATTCTTTGAGTAATGACAAAACAATAATCTTTAATTGAGAGGCCCCGTGAAATGATGATTAGACCTACTCATAAATTACAGAAAAGGGCATTCCTTTATTTTAACACATTGAAACTGCCTTAAGGATCCCATTTCCAGTGTCAACAATTCAAAAGGATTATTGGACACAGTTCAAACAATGCAAGTGTGAAACATAAGCAAAGACATGTAAGCGGTGTACATACAAAATGCAGCATATAATGACATAATAAGAAATGAATACCAATATCAGTGTCTGCACAAATGAAACATTTAACAAGGCTCCGATACCTCATTGTCGAATAGAATATGAAAAGAGTGAAATATTTCGGATGTTGGTTGCATGCGGCATTATATATGTCCAGATTGATTTAAGAAATCTAGAAGATGGCAAATATAGTTTATTCAGGGCCATTCAGGCCTAGAGTTAACTAGTGGTGATCTAAACGAAGTTTGCAATTTTTAACATCTGCAAATAGAAAATAATTAACATATTGATTTTTTAGTGGGCGGTCATTATATGACCTGAAGCTGACAGAATGATGTGTGATGGGTCATTTATCCTAAGACACAAACATCAGTATCAGCAAAGACAAAATATGGGGGACCTTACAAAAATATGATATGAAGGGGCTGTCATTCTCAAAGTAAAAACATCTATGAAGCATATCCAATTAAAATCATATTATATTCTTTCAATAAATTACATAGATTACCTAGTAAGCATATGATGCTTACACAAGGGTCAGGCATCTAACATAGACCAAATACAAATATCTGTGTGCATCATTCAATATAATTTTGAAACATGGAATTATTGCCATTTTTTAATCTTTTTTCCTGATAAAAGGTAGGTCAATATATCATCAGCAGATGAACATATACCCCTCGAACAAGAGGAGATGAGGGAGCTAATCTGGTTGTCTTAGCCTGGTTCAGAAAAATAAAGTTCACTGCAATGTTAATTCTTCATAGGGAAAGAATGTTTATGCGAGGACAACAAATAAGACTTTTTTTGAAGGAAAATTAGGAGGAATCTTAGTAGAAAAGATGCCCCCTTAAAAAATGGAGATGAGGGATCTCCTTACAAAATTTCAGGAGGGCGAGAAAAAGAGTAAAGGAAAAGGAAAAATAAGGGTAGAGTTGAACAACTGCAACATTACTTGCAAACTTTGTGCCTTGGATGTTGAAACAAGGGATCATCTTTTCGTCACATGCCCCTTTAGGGCTGGATTGGCAATGGGATAAGTGATGGAATAAAGGGTAAGGACAACTTATTTCGTTTGGTATAAAAAATAATTATGATAAAATGCGGTGCCCCGATTTTGAAATAAAAATAGGGATTTTTTGTTCCACCTAAAGGTTAGAATAACATTTATCCCCAATTTTGACAAATGTAAATAAAAACAAAATTGATAAACTTTTTACACACAAAAATTAAGACAACTTATCATCAAAACTTTAACCCCTTGCCATACTAGCCCTTAGCAAGAGGATAAGTGATGGGGTAGGGGAAATTATGGAGATAAATGATGGGGATGACAACTTATCACGTTTGATATAAAAAAATAATTGGGATAAGGTGCGTACAGTTCTCCTGATTTTAAAATGAAAATGTGGATTTTTTTGTTCCATGAAAAGGCTGGAATAATATTTATCTCCGCATTTTGTCCCAATTTTAACAAATGTGAATATGGACAAAATTTATGGATTTTTTATCCCCTAAAATTAAAACAACTTATCCTCAAAACTTTAACCCCTTGCCAAACTAGCCCTTAATGTACAGATTTGGGGGAAGGTGGGTGAGGCTCTCGATTCATCTTACTCTTTCCAAAATCTTGAAAGAATGTGGAAGTGATTTCAGAAAAAACGCAAATACAGTGATCGTAGCAATCTTGCCAAGTTTCAATGGTTGGTTCCACAAGAGGTGTGTTGGTATCTTTGACTCACTCATAATGACAGTCTTCCAATACAAGATATTACATTGGCGGTCATTTCATTTCTTAGAGTGTGGGTAACAATTATTTTGGAGGTGAAAACACCTTCCTCAATTAGCGGGAATCTTTGGTCCGGGAGGTGAATCTTGAGTATTGGTGTTGGGGTCCTCTGCTTCCTTGACATCTCTCTTTCCTCTCACTTCTAACATAAGGAGATCCCTCATCTCCTTCTGTCCAGGGGTTTCTATTAAAAAGATACTCCTATATCTCTTCTTAAAAAAAAAAAAAAGGAAACTCCGTCAATATTGCCACCGACTTTTGACCACTCAAACCAATTGCCCATAATGATTATTGGAGAAAAGAAAAATTGGAGAAACCCCATCAAAATTATCCTTGATTATTTTACCTCCAAATCCAAAGATTATCCGTGATTGTTGATGGAGTGTCTCCTTACAAAATAGGGGAAAGGACCACAAATAAGACTTTATAATAAAAAATTTTGTTGTCTAAATGATGAATGATCCCAAGCTAACTTAGCATCCTACATGAGTGTCCAGTTCCAGATTTGCTTTGGAGCCAATAAATTACGCTTAGACTTTGGAGAAGCCAGAATGAGTCATGATTCGCAGTTAGTCCCAATACACGAGTTTATTCCGTTGTGTTACATAAAATGGTTGGGCTCTATTTTCCACTGCCTGACAATTTCATTAGAGATGAATATGCCCTTTATCAAACATTCATTTTCATTTTTATCTAAATAAATCCAATGTCAGGAGTTCAAGAATTTCTCCGTCATTGAAAGTAAGTTAAGAACATGATAGAATTTCCTAGACATGAATTGGACTTGACCGGAGATTTCATGACAGGCCCCTCACCCTGCTCTAAATATGCCAAAAATTTGGTATCATATATAGTGTCAAAGTCAACCAGTTGAAAAAAACATCAATCTCACATTAAACCCATCATACTCATTCAACGCGTGCTCTATATGTTCATCTCTCAAAGGAAGCACATCTATGTTGAGAACACTTGAGTGGCTATTACAATTTCTTTATGGACTTGGACAAGGGTGCTTCTTGATGTAAAAGGTAGGCATAACACCATCTTATAAATAATCCAGGCGAAATGCCCAAAGCATACAATGCATAGTTAAAAATATCGATCGATATATCGATATATCGATCGATATTTTTATTCGCTATTTATTGGTGATTTCGTGAGTAAATATCGAAATCCCGCTGACGTCATGCTGACGTAAGCGATATATCGACGATATATCGTCGATATATCGAAAAACCGTTGATATATCAACGATATATCGTTTTTTTTTTTTTTTGAGTCAGTCGGGCCTAGAAACGATATATTATATATATAAACTACAAATCAAACAAAGTGGCAATGTTGCTCAGATGGTAGAGCTCTTCTTTAACATGCAAAAGATCCCTATACCTGGTATTTTCATTTGTTTTTTTCTCATTAGAATATATATTTTTTTTAAAAAAAAACACATAACTTATGATATAAATTCATAAATGTTTGAGTCAATTTATTTGAGTATTTATTAAAATAAAATAACTCAATGAATATATATATTTACATCTTTTAAACATATCATTAAATGAAACTCAAAAATGAGATTTTGTAACTAATGTAATAGATCATCTGTTTAAATAAAATTTTCTCACTTTTATATTTTTATGTTGTAGTTAATTAGTTATACATTTTTATTTCATATCAAACCATTGTAAAATTATTAATATCTTCATATCAAATTATTCTTATTCATTTTCATTACTTTTCTCAATTTTCTACTTTTTTTTTTGCTGTTTTTTCAGTTATTTTCCATTCCTTTTCCATTAGAATATATATATTTTTTTAAAAAAAAACACATAACTTATGGGATAAATTCATAAATATGAATGAGTCAATTTATTTGAGTATTTATTTTATAAACAATGCAATGGATTATCTATTTAAATAAAAAAAAATTCAGTTTTATAGTTTTATGTTGTAATTAATTAGATATGTATTTTTTTTCAAACCAAAAACATTGTAAATTATTAATATCTTCATATCAAATTATTCTTATTTATTTTTCATTATTTTTTTATATTTTTTTTGCTGTTTTTTCAATTTTTTTTTCCAAAAAAAAAACAAAAAACGGACGATCGATATGGTAAAGGAGGGGTTCATCTTACATGAACTAAAACTAGAAGTGATCGCATGTACAGAGGCAAAAGTCATGAATAATCAAGCGACAAGGCTATCGCTTCTGAAAGAGGCTAATATATCCCACAAATCAAATTATTTACTGCAGATGGAAGAACCAATAAAGATTAAAATTTAACTTTTTTGACCTATAAACTTCAAGACTAATTGAAGGTGTTATGCTTTTCCTACACTCAGCTCCTATGTTCCTATCCTACCGTGTTGCTAGCACTGATAGCCTGGTATGACTTGGCCTATGCTTAAAGATATGCATAAATATATCATTATCTATCATATTTCTCTTATAATTGAAAGCAGATTATATTAAACATTGAACCACCCAGCAAATCAAACCAGTTGCTCAAATATGTATAAAAATGGATGGCAACAAATGAACTGTATGAAACTGAAACTCGTAACATAGCAATGATTGAGTAAGAAACGAACTTCTCGAATAGAAAACCAAAATTGACAACAAATCTTTCATGATTTTTTGAGAGAGTAGCACCGAATGAGTGCAATCTCCATGCATAGCTAAAACAAATATAGCGAGAGAACAAGGACCAACTAAAAACAAAAAAAATGAAAACAGTTTTCTTGTGAGTTATACAAATTCTTCCCGACTTCCAACTCGTGCAGAATTTAATAAATTATACAAAAATCTATTTAAAAGGGAAATTATCATTCATATTACCTCTCATAAATTTTATAGATACAAGGGTTAATCAAATCCATATTAGAATTGATTTTTTTCTTCAAGTAAAATGTGAAACTTCAACAAACAACATATCAGCATGGGCAGGATGCTAATCTTTTAACCCCCCGTTTGGGGTGTGACATAGAGTTATGCGCTCTTGATAGCTATACAGGGATAGATAACAATTCATGGAAAAAAAATTATTTGGTTACATTTTCTGTTATTCTCATTCGAAAACGTAAAAGTGACATTTTTGTTGTTTGGTTCACCTTGAATAAATTGAGAATAAGCGGTGGATAAGAGATGGATAAGAGATGAAGACTTTTTAAATTACAACTATACCTTGCATCAATTGTTTGTGTTTGAGAATAAGTGTGAAAGATGTGTGTATGATATGATAGATGTGATATATTTTAAAGATGTGTGTGAAAATGTTAGGTGAGATAATTTTTTAGAAAATGCCACATAAGGGTATTTTTATCCATTGACATAGATAAATCTTGATAAGCAATTCCAACACCCCCCTAAAATAGTTATCGGATCGGATATATTCCCAACTTATCCAAATATAACTACTGCAGTTTATTCTCCCAAAACAAACAGTTTTTTTTCCTTATTCTCCTCTATGCCCCCTTATTCTTTGTTTATTCTTCACCCCAAATGAGGGGTTAAGAGAGAGCATACTAAACACTCATATTTAACAACTACTCACTGACATGTAGTACAGTAATATATGGTTCAGACAACCAGCCACCCATATCTTTTCTGCAAAAAAGGTGGTTATGCACCTCTTTTCAAGTCTATAAACAATCTCAAGGAGAATAAATGTGAACTTTTTATCAAACTGATTCATGCTCACATCTTTATTACTATATCTCTGTTCGTAGGAGTGTGTGTTAGGCTTGTTTAGTCCTTTTTATTAAATACATTTCCATACAAATCCATTAAGATATTCTATAGAACACTCCACTCCACTCCACTCTTAACATGCCCTGTTCCTCATGTCATCTCCAATTTCAATTGCAAGTGATCATATGACCTTGATATGAAACCATCCAAATTAAATTGATGACCCCATACTATCCAAATGATGGGCCTAGTAATCAAATTTATGCAAGCATGGTCAACAATGGATATGTTTCCTCAAATAAAGTTGTACATATAAGATACATAAACAAGAATGGATCTTTCACATGGTATCTATCAACCTATGAAGAGGATACAATTAGTCTAAAAAACATAATTCTATGAAAAAAAGTGTCAATTTTTGCCACTCTGTTTTGTACTGCGTGTGATCACATCAAGACATTTCCCATCCATTCTAACCCTCCTAAAATGAAATTTTCACAAAGTCAACTACAAAACAATAAAAATTGAGTTTAAACTACAAGACCCAACATTCATCCAAACCAAATCAACATAAGCAGAAAAGAGAAAGCACAAACAAGCTCAAAAAGAAACAAAAAACCATAGCCTACCTGTCATTGCGGTTGAAACGGGCACCGAGATAGAACGCAACAGAGAGCAGCCAAGAATCACTGTGGACGGCGACAAGGGACAGCCAGTCCTTGCGGTCCATCCCATCCCTGGCGAAGTTTATCCCCAGCGCGGGCTCCGGAAGCTCCGGCGGCACCTCCTCAGCCGGCAGAGTCACCTCCCACGTGTCATTCGGGTGCCCATACAAACACAAATTCTCCTTCTCTACATTTCCACACGCGCACAAAAAAAACTCTAAAAACAACAACAAAAACAGATCACAAGATCACAACAAAAACCGATCCATTACCTGGATCACAGAGGGAGTAGAATTCGTTGACATCTGAAAAGGAAAAACAAAAGATCAATCAATCGATCAACAAAGAAGTCGAGATCGAGTTTCTAGGGTTCGGAAAAGTGAGGGGTTACTGACCGAGAGTGAGGGCGCGGACGATGCCGGACCTGCGGCCGCTGTAGTCTTTGAAGATCTCCTCGACGGAGCGGGCGCTGGAGGAGATCGACGACATTTCCATAGCTTCACAGAGAGAGAGAAAGGTGAGACCTTTTAGGGATCTAAAGATGAAAGAGAGAGAGAGATCGGAAGAGGAGGAGGTGGAGAAGAATAGGGGTACGGAAGTGAAGCGAGCATGAGTTTTGGACCAATAAATAAAAAGACAAAAAGAGACTGGTTCGAAGCGAGGGACAAAGATCAGAAGAGATCGGGGAGGGACTTCTTATTTATTATTCTTTTATTATTTTTATTTTATGTTTTATTTTATTGGGAATGGATGGTTGGAGATCACTGTGTCAGACTTCGTGTGGTGAGTGTCAATCAATCTGAGCCGTTCAGTATGATGGACGTTGTTGTTTCAACGGAATATTCGAATGGATCCTGTGAAACTGTTTTTTAAATATTGAGATTACCTGATTATTATTTATTTTTATTTTTATTAAATTCGTTGGAGTAGATGCAGGTGCGCAGGATATCTGGATACATATCTAATGATCCTGACCCGAAAAAAAAAAGGGGGAAAAAAATGCAGTTGATTCATGTAATGGTACGGGTTAGTCGATTCAGACTTTGATGAATTTATGTGGTCATTATTTAAGTGATAGACGTTGGTTTGGCAATAGAATAAATAAGAGGATAAGTAGTAATTATGCCCCCGTTTGGATTAAGAAATTGAGTTATTCTGTACATATAACTATAAAAATGATTTTTGGGCCCCAATTGATAGACCCCATCCTAAGCTCCATGAGGTGGCAAGTGTGAATTTCCTATGTTACCCCCCTTAATTAATTTATGCATTCCTTCCATAACCGGTCCACTAATTACGGGGTTAGTTATGATTTTGTGTTTGTTCCATAACCGGTCCACTAATTATGGGATTAGTTACGATTTGGAGATCACTTTCCTTCTGAAATATACAAATTCAATTGCACATTCAAGAAAATAAAAAATCATGAGTTTCATTTGTTCTTATTCTAAATCTGTCGCAACGAAAACAAGCATCAAAATTTTCTTTCATTCACATTTGATGGGCGGAGAAGAGAATATGTCAACATTTTTTTTTGTGCGATCTGTTTGTGGTGCAAACATTCAGGTTAGGCCAATCGGAACCCTCAAATATTGACGATTTATAATTTTTAGATCCAGTTTATCTGGTGAAAATGAAAACAAACATTGAAATCGTTTTTTTTTTTCAGTTTGATCGGTTGAGAATATAAGAGTTACACGATTGTGGTGTAAATAATGGCAATCCATTCAGGTTAGACTGTTTCGATCCCAATAATTCAAATTGATCTGATTTTTTAACTGTTCCTTTAAATCATCATATTTTTTTTATTCAGGTTTTAATTTAAATTAAGATACATTTAGTGTATCTGAATTCTGATACATTCTTGTATTTTACGTATGATCTGTATAATCATCTTTTTAGTGGTGTGTATATGTACATTTATTTACATTTTTTAGTGGTGTGTAGATGTACATTTATAGCTTTGAATGATCAGTATTCAATTAATTAGATTCAATATTCGGTAGTATCGAATGTGTAGATGTTAATTCCAATTATATATACATATGTATCTTGATGTTGTTTCCAGCTCAATTTGAAGTTTGATTTATTATTTATATGGATTTGATTAATGCCTATTTGATTAATATTTAATTGCTTATTTGTCGTATGTATATAAAGGCTTGAAGGACTTTTCATTGAAAATTTATGTATGTTCTGCTAATTAGCTTGTGTTCCATTAAATTGTTTGTTTGGTAAGATACAGTATTGTATCTTAATTATATAACATATGACAACTTTTCAAATTTTTCAGCAGGCATTGATGACGATTGTATGGATGACACATGTGAAAACTCAATTCATTTGGAAGACATTCATGATGCATATGATCTGGAAATTAGTTTGATGAATGAACTGTCTGATTTGGCTTATCAGCAAAATGTAGATGAGATTGTAGCATGTGCAGAACAGTCTATTCCATTTATTGGGATGTGATTTCATTATGAAGATGAGGTGCAGAAGTTTTATAATAATTTTGCTCACAAGATTGAATTTGGAATTGTCAAGATTCATGAGAAAAAGATGAAAATGGGAGGCAAGTGTTTTTTTTCTCTTGCTTGCTATAGAAATGGGAAGCATGTGTCATCTAGAAAGAATACCTTTAATGCTCGATCTTCGATCAAGACTGGTTGTGGTGCCAGGATAAACATCAGTGTAAAATATAAACAAGTGTTTTTTTATATCAAAAGTGGTTTTAGATCATAACCATCATTTAAGCCCCTTTAAATCTCGCCATTTTGCATGTCACAGGTTGCATAATGGCTTTTTGATTTGCTTCATTGTATAACACATTTGATGTTAATGTGTTCTGTGAATATGTTTTTCACTATTTTTACAAAATGTTTAATGTTTGACTTTATGTTTTCATGTATTAATCTCATTTTATATACACATCATAGTTTCATATTCAAATCATTCTTTCATTGTCAAGTAATACAGGTTTTCAGATACAGTCTTCAAATTCAGATACAATACATATTTAGGTAATAAGCTTGTACTTAACATGTGAAAGATATAGTCAATTTGATATGATTCAATTGAATTAAGATACATTTAAATAAAAAAGACCAGATTTTGATAAGTATAGAAAACAAGCTACCTTACCATTACCAGATACAGCTCACATATTCATCACATTGGAAGTTACAATTCATCATGACAGATGTGTAAAAAGATTTTAGATACAGAATATAATTTCAGATACAGCTGAACTGAAATTATGTGTGGTTAAACATGAAGTCTATATATTTCATAAACACATCTACCAAAAAAGTTTCAGATACACAGTACAAAATCTAGATACAACGCAATTATACGATATATGTTGTTAAAACACAGAATCATTACCGATCAATTGTTTATCTAACATCAACAGTACATTGAACATAATACTTCATAATCAAACATTTACAAAGAATTCATCAAGGTTTGATCTAAATTGTTTTTCATTTATAAACTCCATTCTTTCGCTGGTCAATCTTCCATGTACATCTGCCTGACCATGTGATCTTTGTTTGTATGCATAATGTGCGCCCTTATTGGTCTACACTGCTTCCTATCCATCATATATGTGGTCACTTGCTCGTTTGCAACATGTTGTTCATTATATTCATGATGATTGGCCTACAATCCATTCTGCAATAAATTTATTTTTATTAGAGATACAAATAATAATCTGAATTTTGGACTTTTATATTGATTGACACTTACAACATTCAATTTTGCTACGGTGCGTCTGCTATTGATATGATTTCACCATCTAGTTACATTGGGTATCAGACTCATGTATGTAGAAGACAGGTACACTAAATTCATTTAGAGACTGTGGGTGCCCCATGTTTATCTTATTCATTGTCATATTTTCAGATACAATAAATAAATTAAGCTTAAAGATAAAAATACATTCCATATACACTAATTTGTCTATATAGCATAAAGATAAAAATACATTTCAAATACACTAATTTGTTTGGATATCACACTCATGTATCTAATTGACAAGCTTTGTTTATATAGGAAAAAAAATTAAAAATACATCTGAGATACACTAATTGTTCGGATATCAGATTCATGTATCTGAAAGTTAGATTTGTTTGGATTGCTAAATAATAGGAATTAATTCCAGGTACATCATCTATTTGGTTTTCAGATTCATGTATGTGAAATACTGATTTGTTTAAATAGCAAAAAAAATTCACGTAAACTAATTTGTTTGGATTTCAGATTCATTTCAGATTTTAGATTTATGTTTCTGGAATTGCGTCGTCTCATATTTGAATATGTAAATCAGATATTTCTTGTATAAGAAGTGCAACAAATCCATCCAATCGATATGTTTTCAAAGCAAAAAAGAAAAAAAAAAGAAAGAAGAAATCTAACATTTATTCTTCGTCATTGTCGGCGATTAGTTTGGGGATGAGAACGGACGATATTGTCTATTGATAACCGATTTTTCTTTTTTCTTTTTTTGGTGTGTTCATATGTTTTCGCCCAATTCGGAAACCCTAACATTTTAATTTTTTCGAAATATGTTTAGCCGGGGAAGACAACTGCAGTTCTTTTGATTGCGTGATTTTTGAGATTTTGAAAATGAGGATTAATGACGGTATTAATTGGAGCGATTTCTGGGATTTGAAAACAAGGATTAATGACCGTATTAATTGGAGCGATTTCTAGGATTTTTTAAATTTCTCAAGAGAGTATTCTAGTCATTGTCTTTTTTATGGTTGGAAAAAGTCAAACAGGAAACCAATAGGATTGTGCCACCTAATGGGGCTTACCAATGGGGCTTAATTTATGGGGCCCGAGTAGCAGTTCCCATATAACTATACCAATATAAATAATAATTCTACAGAAATAAAAGATTTTCTATTTTGTTATGTTTTTTTTATTCTCATTGGAAAAATGTAAAAAAAATGGTGGAGTTGTTTGGTTGATAAAAAATAAAATATAAATAAAGTATAAAAATGTTGATTTGACATGTGGGCCCATGAGAATAGATAAACTGAGTATAGCTCATCCTAGGAGTTATTTAAAATTGTTATACTCTCTTATATTCGTTTAAACTGGTTTAGTAATACCAAGTTATACTGTGCAAACAAACAACCATTTTCCATATTCATTCTTATATCACCCTTATCCGAACTTAATCCATTACCCAAAGGGTCCTATGGGAATAAGTGAGTGGGAGGACAATTATCCCGTTTGTTATAAAAAATAATTGGGATAAATTGTAGACAATTATCCTAATTTTGAAATAAAAATTGGGATATTTTGTTCCACCTAAGTCCTAGTTTGGCATGGGGATAAATGGTTGGGATAAAGAAAAAATTAGATTAAATCACATGTTTTCCCATACGGTATAAAAAAGGGGATAAAGTGTGGACAACCACATTTTGAGAGAAAAATTAGGGATAGTTTGTTCTGAGTAAAAGGTGGAATAGACTTTGTCTTAATTTTTTATCTATATTTTGTAAAATTGGGATAACATTTATGACTTCTCTTTCCAAAAAAAAAAAATGTGTTCCACTAAACAACATTAATGCTCAATTAATAGGAATGATAGATTTGGTATTTTTTAAAAAATTGAAGTTATCTCATATTTGATCCAAATTCAAGATTGAAGATAAGAACACAAAAAATGAGAATAATAAAAAAACATTAACAAATGTAAATCTAGATAAAAATAGTAGAATTTTTATCCTCATAAAGTAGGCTAAGTTATCCTAAAAATTAATCCATTTACCAAACTAAGCTTAAAGGTTGGGATAGCATTTATTCTCACTTTTTAACTCAATTTTGACAAATGCAAATATGAACAAAATTAATGAATTTTTTATCCCTTAAAATTAGGACAACTTATCCGAAGAATTTTAACCTCTTACCAAACTACCTCATAAACTTTGTGGACTTTTACATACTTCTGCAAACTTTTGTAGACTCTTGTAGAGATGAATTTTCACATAATTCTGGAGAATTTCAAAGACATTGCCAGATTTTTACAGATGGATTTTCATAGACTTTTGTATACTTTTGTATACTTTTACAGACTTTCATAGATGGATTTTCAAACTTTTGCAGATTTGCATAGATGGACTTTCAGACTTTTGCAGACTTCATTGACTTTCACTACGAACATTATTTTATTCTACCCTAAAATAAGAAAAATCGAGTACTCTATCTATTTTTTTGTGAAACTAAACTTGCATTATGGTTTATCCATAAACTTCGGTGCTATTGTATTTATTGTTTTCAATATTTTATTAAAATTATGATAATAATCCATTTAGACCAGTCAAAAGTCTTATGAGTTTGACAATATCAAAAATTTTGCCCAACTATCAATAGAAAAATAATAAACATCTCTTCGACACAAATCATTATGGTGTAAATGTAACATTTCGGTATTTTTTAGCATTATATATTTATTTTAAATATATAATGAAAAATTTTAATTGAATTTTTAATATTTCATTTTTCATATTTGACGGTGGGTCCAAATGGGTCCAATTTGATTTATAATTATGATAATTATAAATTGATGTTGAAATAATTATTTTATATTTTTTGGAGATCTTTATAGTCTCAAGATACTTTGGTTGAAATTTGGTGAAATTCGGAGTTCAAAAAATTTAATTTTGAGGTGTAAGTGTCAAATTATTGGGCCCAGAGATCTAGTTACGAATCCAGAATACCTTTTAGTAGCTTTCAGGGACCTTTCTGTAAATCGGATAGGGATCTGTTTATAAATTAGATAGAGACCTCATTGTAAACCGGGAATACTTAAGGGGTCATTTTGTAATTTTGATAAACCCTTTTAAATAACATGTTTGGGTTAGGGTTTTCATCCAAATCTCAAAAAGTATGAAGGGTGGTGATGACCTAACCCTAGATAAAATGGTGGATGGTGTGACCGGATCTAAGGTGAGATATCATTCCCTATTGATTTTGTTATTTAGGGTTTCAATTTTTTTTTGTTAGGATATGACTATGTCGATCAATTATTTTGGGAAGAAGTTTGATGGATTAGGGCTAGGGTTTGATAGATTTTAATTGGTTGATTATTTGATTTGATTTCAATGGATCTCAAAGGAATTATTAAGATGAAATTAGATTTATTGGTTTTGGGGATTAAATGGCTATTTTCGGATAAATTATATATATGGACATTAAATCGAGTTTTTGACTATGATAAATTCGTTTCTGGAAAAACTGTATTTCACAAACGGAAATACGTTTTGAAAAGATCTTTCCAACAGATCATGAATCGACCAATTCAGAGTTACGGGTAGAAAGTTATGATTTTTAAAATATTTCTATGTTGTTTCTTAGAATTCAATATTTAACTTCATGACCAAGTTTGATGAATTTTAGATATTAAAGAGATCCCAAATGGATGTTTGATGAGTATAATTTGATTTGTGGGTTTTGATGATTTATTGATCTTGATGACTCAAATTGGATCTTAAATCGATAATTTGATTTATTGTGATTAATAAATATTAAGCGGATATTATTGTTATTTTGATGTAAATTGATTTGGATTGAGTTATTCGATCATTGGAATTATAGTTGAGCTTTATTGTATTTTTATAAATATTTATTCGAGTATTGATCGATTATATGAGTCTTATGGAATAAATGGATACTGATTTTTAGATCATTTTGAGTATATGAATATTTTAATATTTATTCAAAGTTGGGATTTTCATTAGGACTTTGAAGTGAGTTATTGATCGTAGGTCTATAAGATATAGGCTCTTAAGATTATTGAGTGTAGTGTTGTTGTAAGTTGGTTGTCAGTTGTTTGAGTTGTGATTGATTGTTTTTTATTTATTATTGTATAATTGTTATGCTAGGTTATCCATGTGCGAGTGTGTAGCGTTCATGCACATGCATCGATTTGTATTGCGTAGACTGGAGGTGAGTGGATTTTTCTATATTATTTAAAAATCATAATATATGTATACATTTGACATCATGTTATTTTATGATTATGAAATCTATCTTGTACGAAGCGTATGAGCATGTTATCGTCATATAGGTTGATATTTTGGATATATCATATGCATTGAAAATTATGGGATTTATGAAAAATTGTCGCATGCTGTATACTTGAAAGAATAAATTATTTTGATTGTGTTGAAAAATTGTTGCATGTTGTATACTTGAAGAATAAGTAGTTTTTATTGTGCATGCATTAAATTTTTTATTGTGCATGCATTAAATCGTCTAGGTGACTTAGTCTAGGTGGCTGCGGTCTAACTTTTGACCCAGGTTTATGTGGCTATGTCTACGTGGTCCGATTTCCAAAGTGAAATCTATGTGGCTAGGTGTCGTAGGAAGCGGGCATGCATGTCCGTTGCATTCTTATACATCATGTATTTTGAATACATGATAAGATTCTTTATGACATCATATTTTATTTGAAAGAGAAATGTTATTATATCCTTGTATGTTTTAAATGGCTTTTTTATAATAAGATTTTCATTATATTACAATTTTTCTATAGACACTTTAATTGATTATTTTAAAGTTATATTATTGGGATACTCGTGTTCATTCACTGAGCGCGTGGTAGCTCATCCCTCTCTTTTCTCAACTTTTCAGATTAGTTGTTGATGGTTGTCGATCTCGTTAAGGCATTGGAGGTTGAAGCTCGTATAATGATTTTCGGAGCACTAGACTCGTGTAGAAGGTGTTGATCATTTCTTTGACATGTAGAGCACCCATATGTGTGATAGTATGATGATATTTATAATACAGTTGATCCCGATGTATATCCAGTAATTGAGAATTTGTTTTGGATTTTATCCTGGATAATTGATGAATAAAATATGGTAAGGTATTGATGTATAATTATGGTGATGTATTGTTATGTTTCTGAATAATATATATATATATATATATAGGGAACTGATACGGTGCGGTCGGTGCGGTCGTGCGGCGTCGACCACGGGCCATCGATCACGGGTCCATCGCGGGTCCATCGCATCAGACGGTCGGGGGCGATTCATCTCGACCGTTGGATGCGATGGACCCGCGATCGGACGACTCACGTCGGATCCGCACGACCCGCATATATATATATATATATATATATATATATATATATATATATATATAGTACTTTGAGATTTTGAGGAATTAAGCTAACGCAACCGAATTTCACGCTTCAAAACGGAATCGTGGATTCAGGGGCGTTACAGTTAAACTGATTTTTATAGTGTAAATTGTTGTTTATAAACTCTAAACTGGTATTCATTGTGTGAGTGAATGACTGTAGGGATTTTAGGTATTTTGAGAAACAATGAACATAATTAAAACCGACGGAATTATAAATAAATGAAGACAAACATGTGGAGTCAATTTTTTAAAAAAAGATAGAAGAATTCAGTTTCATGTGCAATTATCCAAAAGTGCATATGGCTCCAACTCTTGTTTATTGATAGCGAAAGCACCTATGACCCATAGAAAAAAAGTTGATAAGTGGACCCATCGACCCGGATCCAACCCGGATAGAACTAATATCAATGAATCCAACTCATTGATATGCCTATTCTTAATGCTACGCATGCATTGACATTTGAATGAGATAGGCATTATAAGGATTGGACAAGGAATTCATTGATTAGTAAAGTTGTATATCAAAATGGAGTTTTGTAAAAAAGAATAAGATATTCACCATACTAGAGAAAGTCCATGAGAATCCCACATCTTTAGGTGAGATTTTAAAATGACTTTTCCTTTGTATTTATCTCTCCAAGTCCACAAAAAACCATGACTAATAAAAGTTTTCACAAATTCTTGTTGAAGCCGAATAACAACATGACATTTTGTCCACGATGAGGAGTTTTAATTGAATAATGCTTGACTTTTTTTATCCAGAAAATGAAATCTCAATCAAATAATGCTTGATTTTTTGTCAACGAATTAATGTCCTGATTGAATAACTCAGAATTTAAAAATCTATAGACATGAACTTTTTTCTATGAAAATCCTAATGACAACCCCCCCCCCCCCCTGAGTGATATAAAACAGGTCTTTTATAAATTGACCTGACTGAATAAATCAAATTTAATGTTCAATATCATTATCTTGATTCAAGAATTATATGATTAAAACTTTCTCGAAATATGTCTTTGTCGAAGGCTTGGTAAATGAGGGTGAAGGCCTTCTTATCCTTCTTTCTTGAGTCTTCCAAGTTATTCCTTTGAGCTTGGGATAAAGTGGTTTCATCTTGTGGATCTTTCTAACCCTTCTCCACAATCTCTCATGTGTCTTGTGAGCCAAACAAGGCCTTCATCCTTATGCTACAATAGTTATAGTTGTCTTTATTGAGTTGAGGAACTTGGAATGAAATCATCCCACTAGTCATTCTCCCCAAGAAATAAACCTCATGCTCCAATATCATTTTGCGGAAAGAGGGATTACAAATTAGTGTGGATAGTAGATTTTTATATAAGGGAATTTGGTGAAAGAGAGAATATCTGGGAAAGAGAAAACTTGTATTTCATTTGAACTTTTAATTTTTAGCTTGTTAAAAAATGACTTGAGATGGACTGTGATGGCCCATGCCCAAAAACATCGGCACATGCAGGCCACCTAAGCTCTGATACCAATGTGACAGCCTGCACCCAAAAATACCAATACGTGCACATCAGCTAATTCAAAAGCTTTGTTGTGCAACTCTGATACAACATTTAATTAACCATATATAATCAACTATATCACAACACGTCCAGAAAAGTTTAAGCGGTCAACAGAGCACCTAACATTCCTTGAATACAATAATCCATATATACAGAGCATATAGAGCATTATAACATAGGCACAGTTTGGTAGATCGGCCTCTACAAAAATAATCCTATACATATCCATAACATTAAAATAAACGTCCAAAAGCGTAGGATTGACCATCTACATGACCCCATCTCAACCCCCCGCCGTTCAAGATGTACACAACATATACCTCGTGCGTGGCCCTCGAAACGTTCACCGTGGAAAACACTGTTTGGCCCCCCACCATCTAGGCATGGTAGGGTATTAACCTGCCCCCCTACATGACCCATATGTACTCATGCATGCTCATGGGAAGCTAATTATCAACCCAAAGGTTGGGTCTATGGTCATCTAACTCCAAGCACACAAAAGGTAATATAAGAAACAGATATTTCAAGCACATCACAAGGCTCCATGGTCGGATAGCACAACCATACTAATTATAGGAACATATCAAACAATTAAGACACTCTCAAGAGATAATTGAAATAAGGAAGAATCTTGCATCTCGACAACAGAATGATAATAATGATAAAAAGGAAACATTTCCAATAATGAAAATTTTGAGAAATAACTAGACCAAGGATACAATTATTCAGAATCTCGAACAATCACAGGATAACAACAATGAAGAAGCACATCTCAACAATAGGTCATTCAAATGTAGTAATCACAATACAAATCATTTGGGTTCTCAAATTCAACTAAAATAGCCTCATACGACAATAAAGCATGGAATGGAATGAAACAAACAAATATCAGGTCACTTCTAGCCAGTATACAACCCCAAGATGAATTCACCCTAATCCAGCTCCTATACCATGTTGAGATGAACCCACTGATAAAAATATAATATCAATCACATACCAAACCATACCCCATTGATCAAGCAATTCTCAAATCCCCAAGACAAACATGATATCTCAACTATAAACTCTAAATTAATACAATCTAAACAACCCTTTAATTCTAGTTATTCACCCCCAAAAACATATTTATATTTCAGCCCCAAATCACAAATTTGATTCAAAACTGAAATAGAACAATCATATATGAAGAATAACAATGAAAAAAGCGAGAATCTTTACCCAATGCTACATGGAAATTATTTCACGAAGATTTCCCCAATTTTTCCTAATTTCCCCCCTTTTCCATTGAAATCCTACTCTTGGGCGACTCCCTTCACTGAATATACAGCCAGCCTCCACCGACTCACCCATTTCAATCAAATGTGACTTTGAAATCCAACCAAAATTACTAGAATGCCCTCCACTAAAAATCTGCGCAGCCTCCACTCAAATTGTCATATCTTCTCATTGGAAACTCCACTTTAAATGATACAATTTCTGTTAGAAAGCTGATAAAAATATCTATAGCTTCTATGTTTAGATCAGAAGAAACTTCCAGCTATGCTAAAAACGACGATGAATGGGAGACACCGCGTTTCCTTCTTCAAGGGGTAATAATGATAAAACAGTCATAACTTTTTTAATATAGCTCCAAATAATGTCAAACTAATTTTATATGAAAGGTAACTCAAAAAATGAATACTTCATATGTTTAGCTCGAATCCCGCATATGTCTTGAAGGTGCTTTCTGAAAATTAAACTGAATACACGATTTCATGAGAATAAAGATCACAAGCCCAATTTAGAATAAATGCTATCCTACAATTCAAGCACTTAATTATTAGCATAATCCAGCATAAGAGGATTCGGGTTATTACATGAAAATTATTTATGTGTCACAGAAGCCTCCAAAATCCACATTCCAACACTTCCATGAACTTTTTCGATTTGAGATATACATAGACTACTTATAAAATATTACAAAAAAACTCTAGATACTTAGATATTTTTAGATACATTATTACTCTAGACACTTTAGATATTTCTAGATACACCAACATTCTAAACACTGATATTTGTAGTTATTACTTCTATAAGGAATCATATGAATTTTTACTTCAAGTTTACCTTCCAACAAATCAGATATCATCCATTTCCATCAATTTAGTTTCGCAACCATATGCAAACAGGTGATGTAATTATGCACCTGACGTCTTTGTGTCTTTGTGTGGTAGAAACATACGTATTCCTATCCCCTTCTCAGATCCATTAGTGTCTTGCCCATTGAGACCAAAACACCTTGGCTTGGCGTTCCCATAGTAACTCGAGTAGTTGCTAATTTTACATTCAAGTGATCATCCCGCTAGCAAAATGTGTGCATTTTGTCTAAAGCATACAATCAATTTTGTGGTGTGCATCCTTGAGCTATACAATGATGTGGTCCACTCAATGTCAATTCTAAAAATGACACATCAGAAATGACACATTAGCTGTAGATTGTGGAGTTTGTTTTAAATTTGGGCCAATGGAGAAGCATATTACCTGGGTTGCCCAAACAATCTGATAGAAGTGAGGATTTTTGAATAAAAGTCAACTCGAAACGAAATGGCTTTAGTTTACTGAGATATTGTGTAACAATGTCTAGAAGCGAAGGTGAATGGTTCGACACCACACGGGGTAATGTCATAGCCATAGCTGAAGGAAAAACTGTTATCCAATCCAGTGTCGCACAAGCGCAATCCAAATATTCCCAAACACGAGCCCCACCAGTCATGTTATTACACTAGGTGTATTTTGTTCTCTCTAAGGAATTGACTAAAGTTGATTTGTATCAACCTAATGCCTAAACTGATGGATGGCAGGAGTTACATGAAAGCTCATCCCACTACGTTTATCATCTTCCCAAAGGATAACATTAAAATCCCCAACAACCATAATGGAACGCCAGTCTCGATCACCTACCCTGTTTGTTTAATGTTTGTTATATGATATTAATAAAGTTGGAACAACCCCCCCCCCCCCCCCCCCCCCCCCCCCCCCACACACAAAGGGTATTATTTTTGTATACTTACTCTCATAGAATTTAATTTTATCAAAATACATTTGTTAAAATCCTCAATACAAAAATGTCATTGGAGACTTTTAAATTGGTGCATACGTATCCCTGCATCATATGCTATTACAAATTTTAGCTAAATCATGGTTACCTGAGAAACTAGACAAAGGCATTGACTCTTTCACCCTTATCTCAATCAAGAATATTAGAGGGTCGTCGCCAACCCAAATATTCATTTTTTTCCTCAAAATAGGGAAATGACCACTCCTTTTCTTCTTTCCTCATTCTCCAATAATTTATCCAACCCTCTTAAAAATTTCCTTCCTCATATTGATAACTCATTAATTTTGCATGGGCAATTTTAGAATTGTATTGTCATCTAAACTTTGAATGAGTCAAAGAATCATAAAATTGGTCCCACGCTATAGAGAAATTTTTTCGCTCCTCTCTTTTATAAAATTATTGAAACGTGATTAGAATGCTCTATTTGATAGGAATCTCTATATTTAGGGAAGGGGCCAATTTTTTTCCACGGGTTGAAGATGCTGTTGGACCTTAACTACTTTACACCTAGAGCAAATTCAAGCCAACTCTCCATTTTTTCTCTACATTTAAAGAAAAACAACCCTCCCCATTTTTCTTTCCTTATATTAAGTGGTAATTCCAATCTTACTCCATATTCTTTCCTCTCTTCAAAGCCAAAAGATATAAATACTCATTGAAACATTAAAACTTTTAAACAATTATCAATAATTATTTTAAAATTGTTATTGCTCTTGGATTTGTCCACCAATGTGAGCAACAGTAAAAGTGTGATCTGATATAATCGACGAGTATTGCGATTGTGTCATCTAATCTGAAGAAAAGCCCGATGAATATTGATCGTTGATATTGTAATACACATCTCTTCAATGATCCATTGAAAAAAGTTTAACAGAGAAATAAAAAAATTGTGTGGTTTGAATAGCTGTTACATAAAAGAAAAAAAAGGTTTGAACTCTTGTTGTTTTTATAAATGAAAAAAGGTTAAAAAAAGGGAAAAAATCATATTACCCCCTATAGTTTGGCTTAAATCCATATAACCCCCCTGTAATTTTCATAAATTCATATAACCCCCTGTACTCTATATCCATAAAACCCCCTCTGTCCGCCTTCCGTCCATCTGGTTAACAGGGCAGGGGGTTATATGGATTTATGACATATTACAGGGGGTTATATGGATTTTTCTCTTTTTTTATTTTCTTTACATGTGGTTTAAAAATTGAGTTGTTTAACATTTATTTTTGAATTTTTTTTTAAGATACCATGCACTTTTAATTTTAATAATAGAAAATGGGTTATTCAAATCATAAACACATACAAGATCACCCACCAAAGAGATAGAAGTAAAATAGATATATACTTTTATCTCTTGATATTTAAAAAAAAACCCAAAACTACTCCTCCACGTACAGTTTATCCCCAACAAAACACATTCAGGACACCAATACAAGAGGTGTCCTAAGATTTAATAAAAAACATAATTCATCCTCATGACATTTTTGAAATTTTGTTAGTTGATGTTACACACTTTTTGTTACAAAATTCATTCTTTTTTACTTCTATTTCTTTGGTGAGTGATCTTATATATGTTTATGATTTGAATAACCTTTTTTCTTTTATTAAAATTAAAGGTACATGGTACCTTTAAAAAAATTTCAAAAGTAAATGTTAAACAGCTCAATTTTATAGAATAAAAAATAAAAAAAAAGAGAAAAATCCAACCCCCTGTAATCTGTCATAAATCCATATAACTCCTTGCCCCGTTAATTAGACGGACGGAAGGCAAACAGAGGGGGTTTTATGGATATAGAGGGGTGATTATAGGGGGTTATATGGATTTATGAAAATTACAAGGGGTTATACGGATTTAGGCCGGATTATAGGGGGTTACATGAATTTTTCCCAAAAAAAAAATGGATAGAAAACTTTATGGAAAAACACACCCAACAGTTACAAACATCTATTTTTTTAAACTTAAACATGACTTTCAAAGGACAAATATGTCATTGAAGTGGTGGGACCCTCTTTGAGAGGTTTGTTGGCGACCCCCACACTTGGAGAGGGAAATCCATGTTCCCTGTTTAAGGGGGGATTTTCTGGAGGGGGTTAGAGTTGATGTCCATTACATCCTCCTAAAAATTTAGCGAAGGAGCCCAATTAAAGAGGGTTTTAGAGGTGCTCTTACATTTTACGAAATTTTGTTTTTTTCTTTCTCCCCTCAAAACACCTGTGAAACCGATTTGGGATCACAGAATCTCATTTTCCACAGGAGGTCATGAAGTTGATGTTTAAAACATATGAAGCGGTACTTTGTCATATCCTTATTCACGATAATTGGAAGTCAACTACAAGGGCACCTTTGCACCGACTTTAAAATTTTAGGAGTAATTTGTACTCTAGTTCACTATAAGTGTAAAAGAGCACTGATATACTCAATCTCTTTTTGCAGCCTCGTCTGCAATTCAAAGCGATTCCCTGACTGTGTATAAATTACGATAGTGCAGTATAAGCTATTATAGTAAATACTGTATTATCAAAGTTTATGAATTTTTTTTCCAATTTTTCAAAGAAAAATACAGTAGTGTATTACAGTATATACTTCATTTTCATAACAATATGTATTTTACTGAGGAGTGTGCTTTTTTTAATAAGAGAAAACCAATGAAGGTTACAGGCTGGCGCTGAACACATTATTTTTTTATTGGAAAAACTAATCTCATGAGTATGGGCATAAAATATGTATAGCATATTCACATGCAAAGGGAAGCCTCTGCAATGGAAGAAAGCTTGATTCAAATTCAAATTATCCATACCTTTCAAATACATTCCAAACAAAACAATTGATTACTGCTCAATTAAAACTGTCACTATACAGCAAAAGTTACAACAAAATATCAAATGTTTTTTAATAATGGGATAGCTAAACAATCTCTACAATAGAAACTAAACTCAACCCTCATGATTCAACTTGCTCAGAAATGACATGAAGACTATAACAGCAGAAATAAATAGGATTGACAGGCATAACCTTGTAAAACCCAAAAGAGAAAAATAATATGGGACTAACAGAACTACAATCATTTATACACACTATATACTACATTCTACATATAATTACATGATATTATTGGACTTATCAATTCAATGTAATTCTTGCAGGAAGACGGATGCCAAGCGCATGCTCTTCCATAATTGTGTCCTCACGATGGACAAGCTTCAGGACAGTGTGGGCCGAGATGTTATACCTCTGTCGAGCCTCCGAGAAGCTCCTAACAAGAACTTGCTTAACCCAGTTATCTGGAGCTCCTGTATCATCCGATAACCAAGTGGCTGCTAAGATGTGATCCATAACTTTCGAGTCGATCTCAAGCATTCCCTGAGATCCAACTGCACTTCGAAAGCAATCACTGATTTTCATCAACAATTTATTTGCAAGGGCATCAAAATTGAAACGACTGAAGACCACAGTTTCATCAACCAAATCAAAGAACTCTTCCAGCCAAGCCTCAGAACTGTCGGAGGAGCAGTCAGTGTCATCGTTGCTAAAATCCGCATCATTCATTTCCATCTCTTCTACTGGCAGATTCAAATCAAGGCAAACATTTGATGCCTTGTGAGCTCGCTTGGACGTCTCCAATGATCCACACTGCTCTTTGTGATCATAAGCGCGGTTCAGTTTCCTTTTGTTCAAGAATACAGGTTTGGTTGCTGAAGTAACTTTTACATTTGAACCACTGCTCCTGGCCTCAGAACTGCTTCCAACTAAAATCTGCATTTGCCATTCCCGCGCTTCCAGAATGCGTTCCTCAGAGAAAGTAACACATTCATTCCTTGGTAAAGAAGCTTTGCTTTTAATTTCCCTTGCTGTTGCAATGAACATCGCATTGTTGACGCTGATTTCTCTTCCATGGGAGTCCGAGATCTTACCCGTTCTGATGGCCTGAGATAAGCTATTCTGGACCAACAAATCAGCCTTGTCAACATTTTCAAGGAAGACAATTGACAGTGGTTTCCTGCTTATCTCACTAGCAATATGATCAACAACCGTCTTCCCTCTGAATTTTTCATCGTACCCATTCATCCCTTGACGGTCAAATATTTTATTCGAGCATGCAAGCCCTTCTTGGAGACTGAAGTCCACGCAGATGAAATTTTCTTTGCTGCCAAAAATCAATTCAGCAAGAGCTACAGCTATCTTCTTCTTTCCTACCCTGTCAGGACCAAGAAAACTAAGCCACACATCACCCTTCATGCTTGCTCCAAGACGCCTTTCCTTTCCTGTTCTGCAACGGACTACAGTCTGGCTAATAGCACATATAGCCTCCTCTTGCCGGCCAACCTTTTCCATGAGGCTCCTGCATAGTTCTTTAAAATCACTGGAATTAAACTTGTCATACATATCAGCAGAACCAGTAACTTGCTTATCCACAGGAGCACTTGTACCCTTCAAATTTGGGGGTGTCCATGTAGATGAATACATATTAGCCACGACAGGATTAGAATAAACTGCCTTTGAGAAAGATTGATTTAGAGCCATTGAGGTATTTCCGCATCGCACAGTGACAATGGATGGCGAGCAAACGGAAAATTCCAGTCGCTCTTTTTGAGATTCCAGAGTTTGTTTTTTCTCAGCCTTCAAAGGTGGTGCAGGAACAGTCCCCAATACCAAATCCGTCGACACAGAAGCCAGAGAACATTGTGATGTGTGATCATCGGGCATGCTTGCAGCGGATAGAGAGGGTGAGTGAGATTTTCCACTTGCTTGCATATGTTCACTTTTTGAAAGTTCCCCCTGTGGTTTAGACAAAAGCCCCCCCTTGTTAGAATCATAGTCTACTGATAATGACAGGTCTTGATCTGAAGAATTCTTATGCAAATCCACAGCTGAGGGGTGGTATAAATTTCCACACCCAATTTGGTTTGGGGATGTATTGCAATTATTGTTCATTTGATCGGAGGTCCTCCCTTTGTCCACAACAATTGGAAGGCAGACAATTCGGGGAGAAACTTCAACTCCCACTCGATATGCATCGGCACCAAGCATAGGGTTGTTACGGTGAAGATGCTGGCATATATCATTCCACTTCTTTTGCAGACTCAGAAGTTTAGCATTCAATATTGCTCCATCCTCTTTGGCCTGCACTGAAGAGATTGAAGAGGATTTTTACAAAACACATGGCAATGGAATTTCATAAACTAGGCATAATAAAGAAAGTATAAACTTCAAAGCTGATCAAACTTGACCAAAATCTACCATCAGATGCTTACGAGATTCTTTCATAAAAAATGGTTTCTTCATCCTACCCATCACATTAAGTGTACATTACTATGGTCAGCATTGCAATATACTTCTAGACATACATTTTCTGGCTCTCAATAGACTCCATATATTGTGTAATGACATAGATGGGCCAGATACATCCAGTCAAACGAGATTCTGCATCCATATTGAATGACAGAGGAATCCATTCATTAGGGAAAATGGGGTCTTCTCATATGTGAGTTTTTCCCAGTCAACACATACAATGCAACATCAAAAAAAGATGCAAGCTGACAACATCCTTAACTCTACTACTCAGTTTCAATAATTTTAGTTGAAATGAAGAATATATACATAAATTCAACAAAAACACACCTTTTCAACATCCAATCCATTGCATGTGCCGACTGCCTCCACCACTTGAAGATACGAGGGATAGGTCATATAGTTCTGATTAGCGATTGAATTACACCCCTTCAATAAAGCAGCAGCTTCTTGCTCATATTTCTCATTGCAAAGGAAGCAACGAAATACAGAATGATGAGTACCAATCAATGGATTATTCATTTCAGGTGCTGTTGCAGAGAAGCCCCCAAATGGTGCAAATGACTCAGTCAAGCTGTAAGCAAATAACGAAAAATTTGTGAGGCAGAGATGGTAAATATTTTCAGATAAATGACATGGTCAAATAAGAAAATAATGCTAATGTGAAGTGATTCATAAAAAAAATCCAAACTGGAAAACTAATATCCATATTCATGGTTGCCATCTCAGCAGATACTTGGCTTGAGTTATTAATTGTCAAGGCATAGGCTGGGATGTGAAAAATAAGATGCGACAATACTTTAATGTTCAGATCTAGTGGTCAAGATATCAGGCTTTATAGGTTGACATGCCGCCCTTGTTACATGTTACTACATTTCAAATGTATTTTGTCTTCGTTAGATATTGGATTTCGAGATATCAGCCAATAAAACAAGATTTTCAGCAGATCTGTCTATCTGGTCAAATGAGATAAACCAACCAACACTAGTTTCTTGGATAGCAGAACAGAATACAACTGATATATCAGTCAGTATTGTTCTTGCTACCATGCTGATATGATAACGATGCCATAGACTTCAAAGCCTAACAATATTTTTCATTAATTGTCTAATCGACTTAGCAAAAAATGACTGTTACAAAAAGATTGAGTAGCCCAAAATGCATCCTCTCATGAAATTTAATAATATACACAAATATAATAACATGATTGTGGAGCTCATACAAAAAATTTCTGTCCAACAAACACTAGAATATTACATTGAGATGATGTTTAAATGTCAGGCTTAAAAAGGAAGCAGCCAGACATTCAAGGGAATTATTAAAAAGCAAAACAGAGAAATGTGCTAAAATAACATGATGAAATTCATTTAGTCCATGCACATGTACCCACTATTAACAAATCCACACTGTTCCACTTTGTGGCCCTGTAACCTCAAATTCTACACGCTGGCACTGTATTTAAATTTAATTGCATGCCACAGAGAGCCAAACAGCAACATTAGAAACTTCTCTCAACTTGCACTATCCCATCCATTGATAATTCCCCCATTCAGTCAATCTCCATGGCTAGTCCTCTGTCTTGATCCGCCTAATTGTATTTTCAATTTTCATGATCATGTTCAAATCATATTGAACCAATCTTTTACTTGACCCAGCAAATCCTGTGTTTCTCCTTTCTATTATTGGCTAGTCAATAATATATGGAGAAGAATAATCTGTCCAATGTCCAAGAAGGATGCAATTTAAGTACCAGTTGACCTGGACCTCTCAGTGGATGCCATCAAATTTAGATTTTGGTTCATTTTCTATAGTCAAATTGGAATATTAAGCTTAGCTTATCCATCCTCTCACATTAAAATCAGCAGAATATCACCAAGGATGGATAAAAGGATATACTGGAATGAATTTGCATATATATGATTATAGTTCTATACAATCTAAGATATATTATGTTGTGGGGGGGTGGAATAGACTATCAAAAGATTCAAAAAGATCATTAGCAACAACTTTGGATCTTCACCAAAATATTAGGGAAGTATCTTGGCTCAAATTTAAGGGTATACCAATATAAATTTCATGAAAGCTCTGAAAAATAATGTAAAATGTGCATATAGAAGGGAACCAATATGTGGACAACATAGTGTGAGCATCAACCTATACACTCCAGACAAAAATCGTGCAGTATTATTTGTGTACTCAAACATCATCCTCCATTGCATAGGCATCAAAAGATACAACGTCAGTTCATGACAAAATTAGTACACAACGATATCGTCTATGTCATGTGCAAATTGCAAAACCACAAAATGATATAAGTTAATAGAATTAGAGAAGGAAAAGTTAAAAATATATATATTAAAAAGGAAAAAAACAAATAATGTGAAAAAATCTTCATTAAACAATTTCAAAAGTCACGGTTCAAAATCACCAATAATAATGAAATGGAACAAAAGAATCAATCTATAAACAAGTGCAACTTGAAGCTTAAAATATATACAACAATCCAAAAAATGAAGGTCCCACAGCAATATATGTCTTGTAGATTGTGCTTGTGTATGATATAGCATGCTTTGGGATCTTTATTCAGAGTGGTCTGAAAGAATTTTTTTTATAATAATAATAATAAAAAAAAATTCTGAAGTAAAACTAATGAAAATTCTTGAATTCAGCATCATTCCTATCAGATCCAATCAAAAGTTAAATTGAGCAAGGCCAATCCTGATTCTCAGAACACTTGCATGATCGAATCAAATTTTTTTTGTCCCTTTTAAGTTCAAACAAATTACAAAAGAACATGTTAGATTAACAGATTCAATTAGAAATAATAGTCCTGTTTCCTCCTCAAGAAAGATCTAAGTGATTAAAACAATTTTTTAAATTTTTTTTCCAATCTATCTATAGAAAACAAGAAAAAAGCGCCCTGTGGCAGTGAAAATGCCCAACAGGGTCATTGAAAAAGTTTTTATGCAATGATTCCAGGTCACACAAACAGAGAATCATAATACCAACAGCAGAATTCAGAAACAAAAGAGAAAAACATGACAAAACTGAATAAGCGCGGTCAGCATAAGTTTCATCTTATCCAAGATAAGCAACAAGATCATCCAGCAATTTCACATTATTTTCATCATCAACTGATGTGTGAGAAGATTTCCAGGTTCCCCCATGGTTTATAGTAGCTGCTCTGCATGCTGTCCACATCCTCAACAAAGTAAAATAGATTAACAAGTAAAACCACTTTCCAGCATGCCTTCAAAACACCATGTGAATCTAAATGACATTTCCATGTGCAAAAGATACAGAAGCAAATAAACTATTGCAAAAAACAAAACCTCAAACCTTTCAAAATATATAAAAAAAAACTCCTGCTTGTGAGATTCACTTAGATATAGCAAGGCCAAAAGAACCAGAAATAAAATATGAAACAAATTAAGACATGATGCATGTTCATACATAAACACTGAGAATGTCAGTCTCAAAAGATCCATCAATACAATTGAAACCACACAAATAAACAACAGACCTGTGGAGTCTTGGGTACACCCCGCCCGCGGCGGGGCGTAGAGAAGTGATGGGCAGAAGCTGAAGGTCCCAATCCTTGTTCACCGAAGGGAACCTCGACAAGAACTTCATATACGTCTCGTAACTCGCTACGTGCCCCATCAACCACACCCTCCCCCGGTGCCTCCCCAACATCCCCGTCACTCCAGCCACAACGCGCTCCGCAGCCGCCACTGCCTCCCCCTCGTGGAGGAACCCCTTCAGGTCCCCGACGCACACGACCACCCCCGGTCCCGCTCCACCCTCCAACAACCCTTCCGCCTCTTCGATCCTCGCATCGCCCCCGTCGCCGCCGTCTCCGATTTCGGATTCCGAGACGTCGACGAACTCGACCCCCGCGAGCGCTGGCGGCAGCAAGTCCCACCTCCGCCTCCCGACGCAACCTGCGAAGTCCCTTGCGGAGTCCGCCGCGCACACCCCGACGAGGACGGGCCCCCGGCCGCCGACGAGCACCTCCCCGATCCGCCTGCAGTTCCCGTCGGCCTCGAGCGCGCCAGCCGCGTCGGTGAGGTTACATAGGAAGATCGGGGGGATCCGTCCTCCGGCGGCTCCGCCGGCGCCGGATCTGAGCGTGAGCAACGCCGGCGGAGGGAGCGGCGGGGGAGGGCGGAGGATGGCGTACTTGATGTCGCAGCTGCGGAATCCGGCCTCGGAGAAGACGCGGCTGATGACGGGGTCGTCGAGGATGGAGAGCACGAGCTGCTGGAGCTCGACTCTGACGCCGGAGAGGGAAGAGGAAGAAGAAGAAGAGGAGGAGGTGGGGGAGGGGGAGGGGGGAGGAGGAAGTGGTGGTGGTGGAAGGGGTCGGGGTGGCGGCGCTGGTTGGCTTGGGAGCGTTTGATGGCGGCCATGAGAGAGTTGGAGACGGGAGGGGGGGAGGAGGAGGAGGGGTCGTCGGTGGCGGTGGAGGAGGAGTTGGAGGAGGAGGAGGAGGGGAGGCGGTCGAGGGCGACGGAAAAGCAGAGGTCGAGGGCCTTCAAGTGGAGGCGGGGGGAGTAGGAGGGGGAGGGGGTGCGGGAGAGGGCGTCGCGGAGGAGGGTCGAAGAGGAGGAGGAGGATAGGAGGGGATAGACGACGTGGAGGGAGGTCGTCTGGGAGTGGGAGCGGCGGCGGGCGGCGGAGACGGCGTCGTCGAGGGCGCGGACGGAGTCGGCGGCGAGGCACTGCCGAGCCACGCTGACCGGCGTCGGCATCGTAAGTAGGTTTTTTTATGGGCTTTTACAAGGAAGTTGGGGGAAGGAAGAATTGAATAATAATGGTTGGTTATAATAAGGTTTTGGATTGTTGGTTTTTGTTATTTTTAATTGGGTTGGGAGGGTTGGGGATTTGAAAAAATATTATGAGTTGAGAGGGGGAGGGAGGGATTTTTATTGGTGGTCAGGGGAGGAAGTTTTGAGGGTTTATTTTATTTTTTATTTTATTTTTTGTGGGAGAGGGGAGTGGGGGTGCTGTGGGTCCAGATTCTTGTGTTTCTTTTTAGTTTTTTTTTTTAATGTGTTTTTGGGTCTTTGTTGATGTTGCGTAACATTTTCGATGCATAGTCAAAGCTTCATGCATTTTGATAGCGTAGTATATTATCACATCATATTCTTTTTTCAATCATTGTTGACGGTACATATAATTTTCCGTAAATAGCGCTGATAAATCATCATAGTACATAAATTAAAAAAAAATTTTTTTATAGAAAACATAAAAGGCACTAGTGTATGTTTTTTTTAGAAAAATGATACTGGTGGATCTGCCACTTCTTTGATTAATAAAAATAGTACATTTCCTCAACACAACTAAGATAGAAGGCAACATAAACAATTGGAAGAGTGCATAGGAGAAAAACCATGCTTAGGAGGTCTAAGCACAACTCTCTCCCCCAAGCCTCTCACTATACGATACGCAATACGTTCCTTTCCAGTCGTACCTCCCTAGCCCCTGCACAAAAACATCCCCACGCTGATATATTCCGTCTGACGCAGTCCCAGATGCCCTCCTCCGATACCGACGACCCCACAAAGATTCTGTCGTTTGCGTCCGAGCCAAATAGCCCACATAACCGCCGGGATCAAAGACTGCATGACCTTACTTTGAATGCTCCTATCCCCTCTCCGCGACAGTCCACGTCCCATAGCCCAGATTTGATCAAGGGACGTTGGGGCCAGGCCGCGCCCCAAAGACCGCCCGAGTCGTCTCCAAACTTGTTGCGCCATTTGACATTCGCAGAACAGATGGGCTACCGTTTCGACTCCATCCGCACATAGGACGCAAGTGACGGGATCACCAGGATGCCAAATTGCTCGATAGGTCCTCGTAAGCAAACGCTCGTTATATGCCAACCAAAGGAAGAACCTCACCTTCAAAGGTATTTTGCACCCCCAAATTTGAGGAGCTTTTTTGGCCACTCCCCTATTGAAGGGCGGTCTCGAACCCACCATGCATACGCTGAATGCACCGAGAACCCGTCCGTACTAATCCACATAGGGGCATCCTCCTTTGTCTCGTCAACCCTGAAGTTTGCCAATACACAAAATAATTGTGTATATTGTAAAAACTCCTCGTCCTCGAGTCTGCACCGGAGCTGGAATATCCACCCCTCCCCAAAGGTTGATTGGTCCAGAATTCCTTCACTGTTCCCACTTTATTGCACGCCACCTCGAAGAGCTCGGGATATATCTCCTGCAGCGGACCTGTGCCGCACCAATGGTACGACCAGAACCGGATTTGATCCCCTCTCCCAAGACTCCAGCGAACTGCCGAAATGATAGGGCCCCCTAGTCGGGAAATGTTTTTCCAAACTTGCGAAGAACATGAACTAGGCTGTGGGAGTTGTAGATATCGTTGTCTTCTTCTTTGCAGACCACCCGCTACCACCCGTTTCCATATAGATTGACCACCCGAAATAAACTTCCACACCCATTTTGCCAAGAGTGCTCTGTTAAACACCTCGAGATCAATTATCCCAAGCCCCCCCCCCCTTGGCTTTGCTAGCACATACCATCGCCCAGCACACAAGATGCGCTCGTCGAGGGCTAGGACCCGACCCACTCCATAAAAATCGGCGTCGCAATGTGTCCAGGCGGTGAAGTATCGTTCTTGGTAGCTTAAAGAGAGAGAGCATAAATACTGGCAAGCTGGATAGAACTGCTTTTAAAAGAACAAGACGACCACCCGCGCTGAGTAACCTTCCAGCCCATCCCTCCAGCCTCTTTTCGAACCGATGCACGAGCGGAGCCCAGTCCCTTGTCGATATGGAGCGGAGGCTGAGCGGCATCCCCAAGTAACGCGTGGGGAATACATCCAACGGGCAGGAGAGTTGTTGTGCAAGATGCCCCAGTTCCTCCTCCACCATATTGATACCAAAGAGGGTGCTTTTTCTGTGGTTGATCTGAAGCCCGGAAAGCCACCCAAAGATCGACACCACGAACATCGCACCAAGAATAAACCGAGGTTCCCCATGACTTAGTAACATGGTATCATCAGCGTAAAGGATGTGAGAAATGGATGAATCGGCTCTCCCGCAAGTCAGCCCTCGAACCCACCCATCATCTTTTGCCTTTGCCAGCATCCGGCTGAGTACATTGGAAACGATGATAAATAGAAATGGAGACAAGGGGTCCCCCTGTCTAAGTCCTCGCCTGATCGGGAAGAAACCACAAGGTGTCCCATTAATTAGCACCGAGGCCGACGCCGTTGTTAAACAATCAAATATCATGCACACCCATCTCTGTCCAAACCCATGATTAATCAGCTGTTGGCGTAGAAACGACCACTTTACTTGATCGTAAGCTTTTTGGAAGTCTAGTTTGAGGAGAACTCCCTTCCTACACAGCCTATGAGTCTCGGAAATGGCCTCTTGAACCGCCAGAAATCCTTCTTGAAGGGACCTTCCAGGCACGAATGCAATTTGGTTGTTCTCGATCAACCCCCCTATCACATCCTTCAACCGATTAGCCAAGACCTTGGAGATAAGCTTGTAGCTAGTATTAATCAGACTAATGGGTCAGAAGTCCAATATCTCCTCCGCCCCAGGCTTCTTCGGGATGAGGGCCAAGAACGTCGCATTGATGCAGTCAACTCCTTACACTCCCGAGTGGAACTCCGCGAACATGGACATGACATCGGGTTTAACTAGCTCCCAAAACTCTTGGAAGAAACGGGTACTAAACCCATCCGGCCCTGGTGCCTTGTCCCCCATCGAATCAAACACTGCACTCCTGATTTCTAACTCGGAGAAATGACTCTCAAGTCGCACCCTCTCCTCGTCAGAAAGCTGTGGGAGATCCACATCAGTCCACCCCACCGGTTTGCCTCGAGGAGCACCAGCCATTCTTCGGAAATGGGAGACGAGAGCATCTTGAATTGCTGGTTCATCTGTGATCCGGGAGCCCCCAACTATCAGGGATTCAATCTTATTCGAACGTCGTCGTTGGTTCGCCACTTTATGGAAGAAAGAGGTGTTGTTGTCACCTTCTTTAAGCCATATTGCACGAGACCGAAGCCGCCATTCCTCCTCTTCCAACCCAAGAATCCGGAGCATTTCCCCCTTGAGGGAGTTTCTAGTGTTGCGGTCCAACTCCCCCAGCAGCCCGCACTCTTCCAAAGCATCAAGCAGAGAGATTTCGACCGCAATATTATTTTTCCTTTCATTACACCTCTTCTTGGTATATACATTATTTTATATAACACCATGTGTTTCAATAAAAGAATATAATTTTTTTTTTTTTAAAAAAAGGTGTGAAGTGAAAAATGGGAATGCACAGAGGGCTGAACAAATCATTTTCTGGTGCAGTAAGAGAGAGATGAAAATGTGTTTACAGCGGCTTTGTTTAGGTTTTCTGAGTGTTGATTAAATTAGAAAGTGCAACAACACCTTAGGTGTGTATCAAAGGATATGGTCATGGGTGACTCTATCTGCCCCCATTGAATCTATATGCACGCCCACGTCACTCATCACCTGATCTCCATCATCGTTCAATCTTACTCGCCGCCCGGTGTCGTGAGAAGGGGTGAAAAGTGTCTTTTACCTCCTCAGAGGTAGTTTGGACACTTGCAGGGGTCTCGAACAATTTGTTTACAATCTCAGGGGGTTATACAAATATGCTAATTCCGTTATTTGCTTATTCCAACTTTAGAATGGCCGATATGAATATCCAGCATTTTTCAAGGGTTGGATGCATTTAATCCTTCCTATATTTTTTTTGACACATGGTTCTTTTTGTAATTTTATTAAAGGGTCTTTCGATCATGTATACTGTATACAAATATATATGTTTTGACTCGGCCTGTCTGACTACGTCTACGTAGACAAACTTCTATGTGGGTATGTCTATATGGTTAGATTCGAGAAGTAGGACTTAAGTCTTTGGATACGTGCACATGATTGAGCCTTCAAAAAAAAGTGTGCTCCACGAGCTGAGTGACAGTGGAACAAATGAATGCATGGTCATGTTAGCATAAAATATATAGTTATACACTTGCATTGGCTGCATATCCCTAACTGAAATGTTCTACCATGTTTTGGTGACCTCGATTTTTAAGTGTGATGGGAACAATTTTAATAAGCATGTGTTTCACCCAAATTTTGTATGTGTTTGATCCTAGCTATTTTTTAGGGATTTTTAGTTTTAAGTTTATGTAACATGTTTATTTGGGGATCAATTCTTCATTTCTTTATATTTCTTTTTAAATTCCCAACATCAACCGCCTATTTCGTTTTTAGTTCATTCGTCAAACATCCGTCCATGTACCGTTAATAAGGAAAGACATTTAAAGTCGAGGACATAAAATGAAATATAAAATAGGAAGAGACTGATCACCAAATAACATATGGTTTACATGGACCTAATTAACGGTATATGGGCGGACATTTGGCAGATGGGTTAAAAGAAATAGGCGGTTGAAGTTCATGATTTAAAAAAAATGAAGAAGAGAGATATTGATCCCTAAATAGGTATGTTCTAAAACTAAAAACCCTATTTTTTATGGTTATTAACCTATGCTTTGATTCTATTATTATTATCTTGTTACAATATGGATGAATGATTGAATTTCTAGGTTCATCAGACAATGCACCAAATTTCAAACCTGACAATGTAGTAATTGGTTTTGGGACATTACATAACCAATATTCTGCCATTGAATTCTAGTTAATGACATTGTCATGATCTCCTTCTCAAGACATGGACACATTGTGCTACATGCTTTAAGGTCATATTTTCACAATCATTAGTCATCCCCTTAGATTTTTGTTCTTCTTTTGTTTATGTTTCCTTGTATATTCCTTGTTGGCTCAAAACATTCTTTAACTCAAGTTTTTAACTTAGCCGTGCTACAATTCAAAGTTAATATTTGAACCTTGTCAAACTTTTCACCTTGAATCTTGCATTTTAACTTTTAACAACTTTTAATAACATTTTGAAAAAGAACAAAAACAAAAGAAAAAAAAACCTTAAGAATAGAGTGATCATAGATGGTTTACCCCATATTTAAGTAAATTAAAGAAATCATAGATCTAATCAAAAGAGTATTTGATCTACACAAAAGATATTTCTAAGATAAAGAGCATCTAAGCTCTGATGAAATTTGTTGGTATGGATTTACATGTTTCGACCATTTATCAGCATCAACAAGATATGATCATCAATTTTATTGAGAAATAATTTATTTCAAGTAATGTTACATTTAGTTATGATCATATAATGGAAATATAACTGAAGCTGAGAGAGGATGATTTTCTCTTCTTCTCGATTGGCCGGATTCAAGCTCGATCCGGTCTTGGTGAAGGTCCATCTGTGAAGAGATGACGATGAAGATCCGTGATTGATCGAAATATGAAATTTTGTCTGAATTGAAATATTCTTCATCTGTCAAGGAAAAATTAACTCAGGAGCTATTTAGATTTACATAGATATTTTCATGGAGTAATATGAATTTCAAGCAATTTCCAAATGATATTTGGATTTTTTTCCTTTAAAAAAACATGAGAGTGGTTTAACATGCTAAAAAAATTACAATTTATCTCAAAAAAATAAATAAAATAATTTGGGTTTGTATAGATAAGGGAGGGCTAATTAGTTTGTGCGTCTGTTAGTGAGGGACCACGAGTCGATGTGGACGTGTAAAAGGTGTTCTCTTTTATTTGGCAATGCCAGCTCGACTGATATGTTTGTCATTGTTTTATTTTATTTATTTATGCCTTCTTTTTTCTTTTCTGTTTTTCTATTGTTACTTTTTTAGCATCTCATGAGGTTTGGAGGCTTCCAGGTATTATTTGTACCTTTCTCAGGACCTGCTCTTTTTTTGTTTTTTTTTTTGTTTATAAGCTCTTGTTCAAAAGAACAGAGCAGAAGGTATTAACATCCAAACAAAACATAACATTAACACCACTAGCTACAACCAGTCAACCAGCGACTGCCGAAGTGATTCCATGCATGTGGAAAGAAATCGGCGAATGAAAGGGTCCCTAGCGGCGATCGAGCAGCGCATATCCTGTGATACCCGAGCATGTTTGGCTAGTGCATCAACCACCTGAAGATACTGCCGAGGTGTAATTTTGAAAGTTACATTAACAGCGATCCGATCCTGTTGCTGCCATCGAGTGACTAAATCTCGCAAATGTAAAGGACCAGGGCCTGGATCTGTTAATAAAATAACTGCATTAGTAGAGTCTGTACAGACAATAACATTCTGATATCCCAACCAGGCAGCAGCTTGAATGCCATCTAAAATGGCTCTACACTCCACCTCCAACGGTGATAACGAATGCCACCAATCACATCCGGCCGCGACCACGCGAAAAGGAGAATCTTGTATAAGGATATATGCCCACCCTGCCGCTTTGGTGAATGGTGAAACACTCCCATCAGAAAGTAGGATGATTGCCTGACTGTTATATGGTCGGATAAGGGAAATAGTATCATCAAAATACTGCTGTGGTGGTGGCAAAAGCTGAGCTTGGCTCTATAAAGTCTCATGTGTAACGGCTCTGATACGATAAGTCAGTAATTGCAGCGGTTCTTCTAGATTACCATGAATTTTGTTATTTCGACTTCGCCAAATCTGCCATAACCCAAAAGCAAAGATAGCTTGTTTCCTCTTGCGCTGAGCCCCTACTCATTTTAAGGTAAGGCTTTGTTTCCTCGTATTAGACCATGAACTTATATGCATATATATCAAGCTAGTTAACCATGTCTGTCAACTGTCAATCCATAAGCTATATATGCTGTTCAGTTGAGTTTGGTGAAAATGATGGGCAAACGAAAATTCATAACAGATATAAAAACCTGGTTGGTTACTGGATAGGATAAAGATATTTAACCTGTTTGTTTGGTTAAACACGTGATTTATTTATTCATTTTTTTATTATTAAGTACTGTCCACTAAATGTTTTGTCAATGGTGTTCCAGATTCAGCCATCCGATCCGATGCACCCAACTCCTCTCCGTCCCACTCAACACCACCCCAATTACATAGGAGGCGGTTATTTCAACCCCACCAACTCCTCTACCCACCCCTTTTTTTTTTCTTTTTTGTGTGATCCTAACCCACCCCTCCCCCTCCCACCACCACCACCACCTCCCCCTCCTCCCTCCGCCGCCTCCGAGACCCCTGCCTCGCCCGTGCCCACCGCGCCTTCGAGACCCCCGCTCGCCCACCACGCCCGACGCTGACGCCTCCGAAACCGCCGACCTCTTCGAACGCATGAAGCTCTGGCGTCACAGTCAACTCATTCATCCTCGTCGCCGCCCTCGGAGGCGTCGCCGTCGGGCGTGGTGGGGGTCTCGGAGGCGGCGGAGGGCAAGGTGGGCGTGGGCGAGGCGGGGGTCTCGAACGCGGCGGAGGGAGGAGGGGGAGGTGGTGGTGGTGGGAGGGGGAGGGGTGGGTTAGGATCACAAAAAAAAGGTGGATGGAGGAGTTGGTGGGGTTGAAATAACCGCCCCCAATTACATATTCTCATTATGTTCTTCGTTCATCAGTCCAAACATTTTGGTTGAAAACCAAATTTGGCTTGTGAAAAGTGGCTTTTAATAAAAAAAAATTTACTTGAAAACCCAATTACAAGTTCTCAAATTTTACTTATAGTTCCAGTTTAATTACGTAAAGGGTGTAATTAATCTTTTTTTTTTGTATACGCCTTGCAATCCTAGGGTTTGATCCTTTTTAGTATTTCATGAATCTTTATATTATATAAATCTGTTGAAACTATAAGCAAGGGGATAAATGTTGGGATAAGGGGTAATTATGAAGATAAGTGAGTGAGAGGATAGTTTATCAACGTTGGTATAAAATATAAACTGGATAAATTGTGAAAAATTGTCCCAATTTTGAAATAAAAATGAGGATTTTTTTTTGTGATATCGGAGGAATCCTTCGTGGCTGATCTTACGGTTAAGCTGGGAAGACTACATCTGTCTGTTTGCCGCAGTCCCACGAAAAATTCTTTTGAATAATCACTAATAAACAGGTGGGCAAGTCTGCTCTAAGACTCAAACCCAAGATCCACCCTTAACATAGGTAAACCCTAAACTGTTGTGCTATGACCACTGGGGACTAAAATGAGGATATTTTGTTCCACTTAAAGGTTGGGATATCATTTATCCCCACTTTTTATCTCAAAATTAGGACAACTTATTATCAAAACCTTAACCCCTTGCCAAACTAGCTCTAAATAAGTTTCAATGACTTTACATTTTGTCCTTGAATTATTGTAAAGAGTGTAAGTAGTTTTTTTTTTTGGCACATCCCTTGTAATTTTAGGTTTTTGGAAAAAAAAATGTAAAGACTATAGTTGAAGTCGCCCCTCTGGAGTGAATTTCTGACTCCGCCACTGAATATTTATAAGTTGTGATTTAATTTCATTAAGGTGAGCTCACATTAATCTCATTATCATGCACGTTTAATTATAAGTGTATTAAAGTGAGTATCCATATGTAATTTTTATCATTACTATGGGCACATACGAAATTAAGTTAGCTATACAAATTTTGGGGTCTTACTCCAAACCCTAATTTCTCTTTTTCATAATCATTATCATTGTGAAGATCTACCAACATATGCTTCTCCTTTGTTCTTTAATCCACATGAGATTTAGGGTTTGGGAGTTTTATTGAAATTCCAAACATAATCCAGCTATGATATGATCTTATGGAATCAACTATAATTCTTATCATATTTTTTTTGTGTCTAAATGGAATAACTTTTTTTTTTCCGTCTTAGTTAAGCGTCATTGTTTAAAATCTTTTAATTGTAAATTTTATTGTCAAACTATTGAACTATGGCTCAAATTCCCAATTTATGAACGTACTTATCCTACTTTCTAAATCCATGGCACAAAAGTCTGTAGAATGATTAGCCATATATGGTGGATGACGAAAGATTCTGATTCAAAGATAAACACGTAACATGTTGTAGGGTTCACACAGCAATATATGTTTATTTTAAACCAACTTTTAATATAACTATTTTAATTCAATCTCCAACACGTATGGATATCCCATGTGCACGTCACACTATTTTCATGTGTAAATTATGAGTTAGGATCTGGTCATGTATACGTAACATCAATAATGAATTACATTGTCAATTAATCGAACTACATACATAATTTATGAATTGAATACAATCAATTATTGAGTATAATGTCATTTTTTATACAGTTCGAATAATAAATTATGTAGTTCGATTAATTGGTTGTGCAATTCGATACTAATAATACTGATGGTATCAGACTTGACTGGATCCGGACTCAAAAATTAATTGACTCGAGTCCATGTGCAATTACAATATATCCTCATATGTTTTTAAAAATAATTATATTGTAATGTAAAATTTAACCCATTAGTCATGAACAATTATTTACATATTTTTTTCTATATGAACTTGTCATCCTCTTATGTTTTTTTATAAAAATTCTAAAGTACAAATTTAACTGATTAATCATGAACAATTACTTAAATTTTTTTGTCTGTATGAATGGAAAATAGGAACTTAATTAAGGGTCCCTGTGGTCACCCATTTATTATTTTTAGATCCCTAAAATTTTTAAGTTTTTTAAGGTTTTTAAAGCGGTGAAAAATTATTTTTAGGTCTCTCCAGCAAGTTGCTTTTAAAAATACAAAAAATGCCCGCCACACAATTATTTTGTTACATTTTTAATAATGTCCAGTACATTGTTAAATATCTCAAGTACATTGTTAACACATCACACTACATTGTTAACATTTGCACAAAATGCTCTCCGTCCAATTGTTTCAGTACATTGCAAGCATTCCGTACACTGTTAAGTATCTAAAGTATATTGTTAGCACTCTCCAGTACATTGTTAACCTTCACATAATTGGACAATGACATTTTCAACATTTTTCTATGTCTTAGAGACCTAAAAAAACTTAAAAATTTTCAAAGACCTAAAAATAATATATGGGTGATTACATTACGCCTAACTAATATAAAATGTATTTCAAATATCATGCAAAAAAAAATTACTAAAACCTTTGATAAAAAATAATTATATACATTTTATTTATCCGTGGTGAGCATGGATTGCGTCCTTGGCTAGATATCAAATCTAACAAAAATAGACAGAATCCATTGATGTTATTGTTTGGTATGCTTTGTTTGCCTTTTTTTGTCCTATTCGAACAGTGTCTTTAGCAGTAGACTCTTCCCTTTCCAAACATGACAAAATTTGCATCATTGCTGCAAGTCTCTCTCAGTCACTGATTCACTTATTCTCCATAGATAAGCATCACTAAAAATCTGTTTCATTGTTCAGCTGTATCTGTGAATAGGGAATGGAAAAACCTCAGTGGTTATTCAGATTAAAGCTGGATTAGTTATGGATAAATATATGGGGAAAGTTAGAAGAGGTTTATGTATTCAGTGTTTTATTTCATTTTTAGCATTCATTTTAGTAGTCAGTTTCTAGCTTTGATAAGGAATAAGTTAGTTTCTGTTTTGCTGCATTTTTAGTTATTCTCAGTAAGAAACGTAATAATGATTTTTATTATTTGGTTAATCATGATAAATTGTAGATAAAAAATAAAATATTCAGCATTTTATTTCATTTTTAGCATTCGTTTCAGTAGTTAGTTTCTAGCTTTGATAAAGAATAAGTCAATTTCTGTTAGTTACGATTTTAATTATTCTCATTGGGAAACTTAATAATGAAGTTTTTATTGTTTGGTTGATCAGGAATAAATTGTAGATAAAAAGATGAATAAGATGTAAATAAAATTTATAAAATGTGAAAAATTGATTCGACATAAGGGTCCCTTTATTCATTAGAGTCGTAAACATGTTATTTGACACATGGACTCCTTTTATACCGGTTGAATAAATTGGATTGAATAACACAACAAGGAGGACCTATAATATCGATACTAGTTTATTCTCACATATTTTATCATAACAAACAATTTTTTGGGCTTACTCTCTCATATTCCTCTCCTCTTCCGCTACCTGTATATGGGCTTACTGGCTTAATGGCTACCTGTAAATCAAAAAATATTTTTATTCATCATTTTTTTATATTGAGTGGTTATATAAATTCATGAAATTTATACATTATGGGATGTCCAATAACTAATCTGCAATTTGCTTAGTGTGGGGGGAATCTTCCATAATAATTTATTTTCCATCATTGTGTTCCCTAAAGTACGTATTTTCCTAATAATTATCCATATATCTTTATAAATGAATAAAATAAATCAATAAGCATAGCTTTTAATTTATACTCAATCCATCTAAAAAATATCGATTTCTCAGTTAAAGTCTAATTGAAGTATTCCACATGGTCCCTGGGCATAGGTGACCAAGGCGGTCACCTAGGGCATGCGGAGGGGCCCAAATCTCTCTAAAAAAAAAAGTCATCCATTTTTCTTTTTCAAATTTTTATATTCTTTTTTTTAATTTTTTATATATTTTCTTAACTCTCTTCTAGAAAACTAGTGTTCTCCTAATTTATTGAGATTTTTTAATCTTATTTATCTTTCATTTACAAAAAAAAAAAACATACAATGTCAATTTTTTTCTCTGTTTTTATTTATTGTTTGTATTTTCAAACACATGTATTATTTTTATGTTTTTTTAATTATTTATTGTATTAGAATTTTTCTAGTTAAGGGTAATTATGTAAAAATATTAAAACTTAAATTTCAACTTATTCAAAACTTTTTTCTTGATATTAATCATTGTGTTAATTCAAGAGTTCCATTATAACCTCAGGGCCGACCCTGGTATTCTATTGATTTTTTTTTTTTTTCCTTTTTTTTATACGAGAGTCTTAATGAGCTTTAAAGTTCTTACCATACAATGATCAAAATACCACAAAAACCAGTTAGAAACTTTGCAATATATTTTATTTATATATTTATTTTCATATTGGGTTTGACAGCCATTTTAATGTGAGTGGATTAAGATTCTTCGGATGTGGGCTCAAATGATGATAAAAAATAAAATAAAATAAACTTTTTTTTTGGCTGGGTAAAATAAAATAAACTTGCTATGTAGAAGGTCCCTTTATTCTTCACTTGAAAAAGAAAATCCTCTTTTTAAACCGGAGAAACAGACACTTTGCATATGGCTGAACCTATCAATAATAAATAAAAATTATATATAGGTTATTTGAAAAACATTAATCCCATCAATCCATTCGATAGTCTTCCTATCGAGCGTTAATTATAGAAAACAATCGACAATCGCCATGACAATCCATGTTAAAAAATTTCAAAAGTTGTATTGTCATTTACTGTTTTGCACACTTGACATCGACCTGAGATGTGTATGTTGATACTTAATCAATCGAGTGGATAACATGAAAATGAACACTTTGATGATTCACAATCCCTCTATTTTTCAATTTTTTTAGTCTAATTTTTCATGAAAAGCTAATAAATTCTCTTCATTTAAGCCTTTTTTTGTCCGAAAAATCAAAATCCACTTGTTAAGAATTTTTTTCATAAATATCTTTCTATGTGAGCAGATCTCTGTTTTGATTTCTTTGTTTTGGAGGGTGTTTCTATCACTTCTCATTTCACATAAAAAAACCCATTCACAACTCCCGCTCCCCCTCAATCACTCACCAAATTAAAACACTTAGATAAACAAAAAATTTCTATCAAAAGAGAGAGACCCATAATAAATAAATAAAAGAAACCTCAATTTTGAGATTCAGAGTGAGATATGCATCCGATCGTCTCTCAAATACATAAAACAATTAAATAAAAAAACTCCCAAAGAGAGAATTTTGGACCATTGGGTGTGGAGATCGAACGATGGGCAAAGGAGGTGACTACGTCCCCAATGATCCAAAATTCCCCCTTTGGGAGTAATCGAAAACCCTAAATTTTGGAGAGACGATTGGATGCAAATCACTATAAATATCAAAATTGGAGTTTCTTTTATTTATTTATTTATTATGGGTCTCTCTCTTTTGACAGAAAGTTTGATTTTTCTAGGTGTTTTAAAGTGATTGAAGAGTTGTGAATGGTTTTTTCAACGTGAAATGAGAAGTGATAGAAATGTTAGAATAAAGGAAAAGAGAATTCTTGTTATTGTATTAGAGGAGTCAAAGACTCTATTTATAGATACACAAAGGAAACCCTAAATATCAGAAAAGGAAACTAGGAAAACTAGGAAACTAATAATATCACAATAATGATAATAAAGACATAATATTCTCCTAATAATTATTCTTTAACACCCCCTCTCAAACTCTAAAGGGTAGAAACCTTAGAGTTTGCACAAAAATGAGATGGTGGTGGAAGCTAGTGACAACGATGGGCGGCCGGTGGTGATTGGCGCGGACGGACGCATCTCTTCGCTCCCGCTCTTTGAGTCAGTCAGAGTTGCTCCCGCTCGTTGAGTCAGTCGGAGTCGCTCCCGCTCTTCTTGAGTCAGTCGGAGTCGCTCCCGCTCGTTGAGTCAGTCGAAGTCGCTCCCGCTCTTTGAGTCAGTCGGAGTCGCTTGGATGGCGCGTGTAGCGCAGACAGGCAGCGGAGACGGCGCGCAGACGACAGTACCACAAGCAAAGAAGAAGAAAACACGACGCAAACGGCGACGCGGACGGCACGTACAAGAGACGTGCAGACATAGAAGAAGAAAAAAAAACGATTGAAGCCTTTATGCAACACTGCAAACGCTAATGGCGACGCGTAACGAACAACGGAGATAAAAAAAAAAAAAACACAAACAGCAGAAGAAAATATGTGTATCAAAAGTCCTCCCCCGCTCCGATTGAACACTCCTCAATCGGAGCGGGGAAGAAGAAGAAAAAACTTTTGTGGATCTAAGCTTTTAGGGTGGCTCTGATACCATGTTAGAATAAAGGAAAAGAGAATTCTTGTTATTGTATTAGAGGAGTCAAAGACTCTATTTATAGATACACAAAGGAAACCCTAAATATCAGAAAAGGAAACTAGGAAAACTAGGAAACTAATAATATCACAATAATGATAATAAAGACATAATATTCTCCTAATAATTATTCTTTAACAAGAAAGACCCTCTAAAACAAAGAAGCCAAAACATAGACTCTGCTCACCTAAAAAGATATTTATGAAAAAAAAGTTTCTTAAAAAGTGGGGTTTGATTTTTCTGACCAAAAAATGGCCTAAATGAAGAGAAGTTATTAGTTTTTCATGGAAAATTGGACTCAAAAAAATAAAAAAATAGAGTGATTATGAATTGTCAAAGTATTTATTTTTATGTATATATTCAACAAATTTAGTGTCGACATACACATCCCAAGTCGATAGACCCATTGTTGAATGTTCTAAACAGTGAATGATAATACAACTATTGAAGTTTTTAAACATGGATTAATGAAGAGATTGTTGATTATTTTCTATAACGCGCGACAGAGAGACCGTCAAATAGATTAGTGGGATTAGTGATTTTAGTGATTTTCAAAGAAACGTGTATTACAGATTTTTAAAAAAAATTTTTTATTGGTCTAACAATGTGTGTGGTGGGGACAGACCCGCCCTCCACACAGAGATGAGCACATGGTGGGATGGACAAAATGACAAAATCAAGTTTACATCACAATAGTTTACTAGACTCAGGTAAATAGTCTACCATTCAAATTATTAGTGGAACTTATGCTTCCTCTTTAAAGGTGAAGCAATTTTTTTTTTTTTTGATATAGTGCAGCAATGGTTTTGTTACCAAAAAATTATGGAAGAAAAATAATATGTTCAGTTCTACGTGTAATCCCATCAACAGATCTCATCATTTTAAAAAAATATATATATACACTGGCTAATTAAAATACATGCATTTATAAAAAGTAAAATATACACTCATGATCTATTTATATATGTCATGGAACCACTGGGTTTGGAAAAGATAAAGCGTGTTAAAGAATTATTGTTTTCAGAGTTTCCTATACGCGAGATAATTTGGCTTGTGGATGTGGTGTGGGCAGTACAATGTAGATGCCAAAAAAGCATTTGGATCAGTAGTGACATTTTGCAAGAATTTTACTATGGAATCTGCCCCACCACGGATCCAAGCATGACTTCAAAAACACTAGTGTTTTTTATTTAAAAAAATAAATTTTAAATTTTCATACATTACGAGAGCACAGTGTGAGTGAGAAACCGCTTCTGGAATACAAAGTGTATCAACGCTCCAATATTAAATGATATAGTTGGACCTAGGTCTTAACCTATGCTATGTTGCTACACAAATAGAGGGCTAATATATAATAAAAATTTTAAATTAATATAAATCACATTTAATGGTGCAGATGATAGTTACTCAAGCAAGTAACAACAAAAGAGAATCTGTTCACTAGAAAGTATGATATCACTCCCTATGTGTTGTTATTTTTTAATGGAATTTTTAGTTTTAAGTCCCTATAAACATGTCTATTTAAGGATCAATCCCTTCCTTCTTCATATTTTTTTAAATCCCCAAATTCAATCGTGTATTTTATTTTTAGTCCCTCCGTCAAACGTCCGTCCATATACTATTAGTTTGTAAAATGTGATTTTTATTTTTAAGCCCTTGTAAATTATGTTGTACAGTAATCAATCACTCCTTTCTTCATATTTCATTTTAAGTCCTCAACTTTAAATGTTTTTTTCTTATTAGTCTCTGGATAAAATGTTTGTATGATTTTGTAAGTATTTTGATATTTGAAACTTTTATACAAAATGTTTGGTGAAATATCCAAATGGAAAAGTATTTTGATATTAATTTTCTAGATCACATATCTTCAACTTCATATGTAGAAGAAGAATGATTACATAAGCAAATTTTGAGAATTTTTTCATTATGAAATTTTGATTTGAATGATATTTTCTTGGTTGAAAATTGTGAAATATTAAATTAGATATTTTGAGTGTTTTTGAATTTTAAATTTAAAAATTTAAATGCTAGGAAATAATTTGTTGCAATAGTAAAAAATTTATCTTGCATGGTTCTAAACTTTTTAAGTCCTCAACTTCAAACGGTTTTTTCATTATTAGTTAAGCCTGTCAATTATCTGAAAATAATTTGAATCTGATCTGATTTCGTATTAAAACAATCAGAAATATCTGATATTCGAAGATCAGGAGTACGTATATGGATATCAATGTATCTGATCTAAAAAATATTTGTATCTGACATATATTATAAAAATGTATATTTATATTATATATTACCCATATTGTTATCTTTTATATTTAATCATAATGATTATATATTATAATACTATTGAATTTTCAATGTATGATATCTAAAAAATAGAATAAGCCTTAAAATTTGAATTTTAATTTTCATCTCTCTAAAATGTCAGTTGATTATCCAAATTAATGTTAATATTTAAACATGTCAGTTATCCAAAAAATATCTGTATCCGATCCATATCCGAAGGGATCCGAATCTGAAAATTAATATCGGTATTCCAATCCAAAAGTTAGGATATAGATATTGACATATTTGATCTGTATCCATCCAATTGAAATGCTTATCATTAGTCCCTACATAAAATATTTGCATATTTGGGACTAATGGATAGTCAAAATTTCTAATCTACTCATCCAATTTTTTTAATGGCATTTAAAATTTTAAATTCAAAATTATAAACAAACTCAAGATATCTAATTTAATATTTCACAATTTTAAACAAAGAAAAATCATATAAATCAAAATTCAATAATAAAAAAATTCTTCAAAATTTGCTTGTATAATCAATCCTAATTAAACAGCTAAGACTATAAGAGCATGTAATATCGGATTGGGTGGATGCACGTGTTGAATAACACTGAAAATGTAATGCCCCCGTACCCATTATCCTTAATTAAGGCATATGATACGGTGCGTTACGTAAATCACAATTTCCAAAATACGATAGATAATTCAATACTTTAAAATCTCATAAGTTTAAAACATAAACTAACCACGAGATCTCAGTAATTCATTCTTAAAGCGAATGACTACACACGAGTACTTTATTTGCTAAAAATAAAACATCCCCTGATTTTGCTGATAAAGCTAAGGACGTCAACTACATGCCAAGAAGAAGGCTTATTCAAACACCTATGATGCAACGGAATAAACGAGAACTAAATCGCCAACGCCCACCACGAACGACGATCGCCAGCGGCTACTCTGAAAGGTTAGGAAAAGAGGGGTGAGCTACCACACATTCAGTGAATGGACCTTAGCGTCCCAATAATAATAATAATAATAATAATAATAATAATAATAATAATAATAATAATAATAAAACCTTCATAATAAATTCCAAATATTTGAACCAACAGAATATAGTTTTCACAAATATAGCGATAAAACGGAATACATCTCTTTAGAGGAATAACCACAATCTCATACTGTCTACATGATGCGTATGATGCAACGGACACGCATGCCCGTATGACACGCAGTCGAAAAGTGTTCCATCTAGAGCTTGGTCACGTAGACCAGTCGTCACGCAGACGGGTGTCACGCAGACACGGTCCCACTAGACTGAGTCAAGCAGACCAACGTCACGTAAACGAATGATATGCATGCAAGATAACCTCCACAATTTACATGTTTGCATGCAAGAATAGCATAATATCCAATATACAGTTCATACGTAAAATAACGTATTCAAATATGATGTCATGCTCATGTGATTCCATACTCAAGATAATAATTGTATTCATAACATAGGCATGATGCGAATATGATAGATATAGTTAGTTTTTCAAAAGCTACATGGAGACTAAACCCACTCACTTCCGGTCCAACGATTCGCAAACCAAATGAATTGATCAATTTACATAAAACCCATATGGAAATCCGATGTACCCACAGCTCCTACAGGACCGTCACTGACCTACCCGACGGATCTCGTAGGGACCGTCCGAAGCAAAACCTGACGACTCCTACTGGGGCCATTGCTTATCAAACCGACCTCTGGGAGCCGTCCCCAAATATGCCTGACGGCTCCTACAGGAGCCGTCCCGAGACAAAACACAAAACCCTCATTTATTTTTATAAAAACTCCTTAAAACATTTACCATTGAAAACAAATCAAGAATCATTTTAAAACATTTGTTAAACCGAAAGGGATCGACAATCGAAATTAAGTCATACATATGAAAAATCCGATTAAAACCAATAAAAAATCTATTGAAATCTCTTCAAAAACCCTAAGTCTATCATATGTGTAAATACAAACATGGATCTACTTAGAACCTCAAAAATCACGAAAACATATCACCGATTTAGATCTAAGCATATAAGGTTTTAAAACAACGCTTAAAGGATCAACAACATGATTCTACTTAAAACGAATAAATCTAACAAGATATATATACACTTAAACATATTCCTTTTTACATTAAGGGCATATAAAACATTTAAAATCATTGTCACACCATTGATATAACACCAGGACCGAAATCATGCAAGATCATCAAAGACTTCGAAGAAAACCACTTTTTCTTTAGTTGAAAAACCTTAAAACACAATCATATGAAAATAACAACCAAAGGGACTCACTATTATTCAAAAACTCTTTATAAACCCAAGAAATAATCACAAAAGCCTTAGATCGAACTCTTCCCGGGCTCCTCAACCAAAGTGGTCGAAAACAAGAAGAAAACAATATTTAGGGTTTTTGGTTTCCATGTAAGAGAAATGAAAAAAAGAGATTAATAGCCCCACACGCACAGGGGACAAATTTTGCGATACCATCAAGCCAATTAATGCCAATCAATTCGTTTGTTCCTTCCAAAAATGGACCGAATTCGAAATTCAAAAATCCTCAGATCGACGGCTCTTATTGAGTCCGTCGCTCACATACCCGACGGATCCTCTAGGATCCATCTCCTAATCACCCGACGGCTATAAATATGAAAATAGTGTATGTTTACCTGGACTTAAAACTAAAAAAACATTTTTTTTAATTAGTTTATTTTCTTCAAGTGAAATCTATAGTACTTCCAACACACATATATATATATATATAGTCGACCGATTAGGTGCGGCGAACGTCAGGTGCGGCCGCGACGTGGGTCGTTCGATCACGGATATATCGCATCCAACGGTCGACGTGAATCGCACCCGACCGTCCGATGCGATGGACCCGTGATCGACGGATCGTGATCGCTGCCGCACCTGCCGTTCACCGCACCTAATCGGTTCCCATATAGTCGACCGATTAGGTGCGGCGAACGACGGGTGCGGCAGTGATCACGGGTCTATCGCATCGGACGGTCGGGTGTGATTCACGTCGACCGTTGGATGAGATGGAGCCGCGATTGGACGGCCCACGTCGCGGCCGCACCTGCCGTTCGCCGCACCTAATCGCTCGGATATATATATATATATATATATATACACACACACACACACACACACACACACGAGCGCGATGAGGTGCGGCGGCCGCACGGTGCGGCAGCCGTCCGATCGCGGGTCCATCGCATCCAACGGTTGACGTGAATCGCACCCGACCATCCGATGCGATGGACCCGTGATCGACGGCCCGTGATCGATGCTGCACCGTGCGTCCGCCGCACCTAATCGCGTCCCTATATATATATATATATATATATATATAGTCGCGATTACGTGCGGTGTGCGGTCGGTGCGGTTTACGACGTGGGCCGTCCGATCGCGGGTCCATTGCATCCAACGGTCGACGTGAATCGCACCCGACCGTTCGATGCAATGGACCCGTGATCGACGGCCCGTGATCGCGCACCGCACCGACCGTAAACCGCACGTAATCGGCTCCCTATATATATATATATATATATATATATATATATATATATATATATATATATATATATATATATATATATATATACGGGGGCACCGATTAGATGCGGCGAACGCCGCAGGTGCGTCCGCGACGTGGGCCGTTCGATCGCGGGTCCATCGAATCCAACGGTCGACGTGAATCGCACGTCGACCGTCCGATGCGATGGACCCGTGATCGACGGCCCACGATCAACGCCGCACCTGCCGTTCGCCGCACCTAATCAGCCCTATATATATATATATATATATATATATATATATATATAAAGACCAACATGAAGATGGAGACAGGGTTTTTGTCATTGAGAAAAGAATAGATATGCGCATGCGTTTTAACAGACAAAAACCAGTATCCACTCAAAGCAAATGGGGGCCTCGATCTCTAGTTGAACAGGGGATGAACAGTTTTTCCTTCCCTTTCCCCACCTACAGTTGTATGAAAAGTTTGGATTTGATATGGTGGAGGAGAGAATAAGAACACCCAGCCACCACTCACCACCACCATCACCATCACCACATACACATCTATCACACTTTTGGCATTTCAAAAGCTTTTGAATTGAAACCCACCTCCCACCAACACACTTTTCTTTTATAAGACCCACCATTTCATAATGTTTATTATTATCATCATCATCATTTTTAATTTATTTATTTTTCATATATCCTCCCCACGTATTTTAAAAACCTCCTGCATAATTAAAAAATATAAGAAAATCCCCCAGCTCCAGTTTAGGTTAGAGAGACAGAAAATGGTGTTCTTTTTGTGATACATTTATATTTTATACAAAATACAATTATTTTACATGCATATTTTTATATAATATATACACAAATTGGTATTGTATAAAATTTGTCTATATAATATTGTTTGATGTGTACGTATATATTGTATAAAATTACTTATATATAGTGGTTGCATGGATCTATTGTTGTGTCTATGCATTAAGCATGTCAATTATCTAAAAATATTTACATCGGCTTTAAAATTGTATCCAAAAGATAAAATGTTATCTGATGTTAAAATATCTAGAATGATTTAAAAGCATGTACTTGAGGGTATTCACTCCAAAAGTTATATGAACATATGTTATATAAAATTATATATTTTTATATTTTATATTTCTTAAATCAGATCATCTTATATAATTGATAATAATCCTAAAAAAATTTAGTTTTCGGATTCCCTTTGTATGAGAGGGAAGAGAAGCCTAGGATTTCTGGTTAACATACCCTAATTTTTTATTTATTCATGTATATCATCTTTTCTAATATGTGCTTTGATTCTCTCAATTGATGTTCATATTTAAACATGTCATAAAAAATATTCATGTTTACTCAGAACCCAAAAAGGAAATATTAATATTAATATCATTATTTGACAACTTAAAATATTGAATATCATTATTTCACTGAAAAGCTTGGTTTGCATGTATCATTATTGTCTTTTACATGTACATATTAATATTAGATGTTTTTCAAGTAATGAAAGGGATTGTTTTTCAAAAAAATAAAAAACTCACCAAAGCAAATCAACCAAAAAAAGAAAAAGAAAAAAAGAAGAAGCAGAATATAAAAAGGGAAGTGAACGGTTGATGTTTGTCTTCTTGTCTGGTTTTCTCTATCACTTTCTATCCCTCTTTACAGTGGCAGGGAAAGAAGGAGAGAGAAAACTTGTGCTTGAGGGCAATAGCATCTCAAGGAGCTAGGGTCATGTTGAAGCCTCACCATTATTGGGGACAAAGAGGCACTGTTAGCTTTTGAGTGAAGGTGAAGTGGGGGTTCCACTTAAAAAGGACATCCCAAAAGCATATATTTGAAAAGAACTCCTATTTGTGTCAACAACATGTGCATTACATGTGAACACTGTTGCATATAGTGAATGAGTGCTTGGGATTCACTCCACAATTATGTTATATATCTCTACTACTCGATCATTGAGTGTGTTTAATGAGAGAAAGCCACTGTCGGTAGAGACAACCTTAACATATACGCATATACATTGATGTATACGTATGGGGTACTATAACTCAATCAAGCTAAGGGTCCTTTTGGATCCACTCAAATGCGGTGATTTTTAAAAGAGTCATGTTACACCCCACTATTTATATCTCATTGACAAGCCCTACATATCTTTCCCTCATTAATTGTTTGTTTATCTTTCAAAAAAGTTTAAAAAGTCAAAGTATAATATTACCTTCATTTAAAGCCCACGTTTTCCTCCCTCACTAAATCCTTTCCCACCTTTTCTGAAAAACATTTGGAGAAACCTATTTTTTTCAAAATCAATTCAATCCATTTCGGGGAACCTAGTTTTTTTTCAAAACCCATTCAAAATAAATAAAAAGAAAAAACCACTCATTCCATCTGTGAAAACTAAAACCGAAATTCAAATTCTTTAGGGTTTCCAAAAAACAAAACTGAAAAATGAAATCATTCAAAAAACTGAATCTCATTTCGTCAAAAAATACCGAAAAAGATTGAATCTCATTTAATATTGGCTATCTTGCCTAATTTTTTTTTTTTGCGATATCTCATTCAACTAGAAAACGATGGCGACAAGGAGTAAACAATGTTTTTATTTTTATTTATTTTTGAAATGTAACCGACTAAGATCAAACAAAAAATGAATTGACTTAATCTTAGATTCACTTAGATCGGATAAAAAAAGTCAGTTACATTTTGAAATGCAACTAATTTACATAATATAATACATTAAAAGTCAGTTAAATTTTAAAATATGACTGACATTTGAAAGTATAATGCATAAAAGGTTCAAATTAGTTTAAAATGTAACTGACTTTTGAAAATATTACAAATAAGGTCAAATTAGTTTGCAATGAAACTCATTTTGAATGTTATACACATTTAACTCTATTAATCTGAACTTCACCCAAAATTGAAATATTTAAACAAATATAGATGATTTATTTCAGATTATTTTAAAAAAAAACACGTCAATAAAAATAAATTAACATCAAACACGAGATTCAACAAAAAATAAATATAGAAAACGGGTGATTAGAAATCAATTGCAATAACAAATCATTCAATTGTGATTTCCGATTAGATCAGAGGTTGAAAGGTCATTCAAAAAATAAATCAATGGTTGAAAAATCTCAAAAGCAAAATTCCGATCTGCTTTGTTCTTTCAAAAAATAATAGTGTTAAAAAAAATTATTGATTATTATAGATATTAACAATTGAATTGTGATAACCAAGAAAAAAGGGGCATTGGAAAATCCATTGCTTGCATGGTTCCATATGAGGAATCTTAGCTGTCCCATAATTGTGGTGAGTAGTTATCGAAAATTGCTTGAAGGGCATATTAAGCATTACATATATGTCACGTCATGAAGCCTATATGATAGGGCCTGCGATAATTATTGTTTTCAAAATTCATGCATCCATCTTTTGAAAAACGTATTTTTTTTAACTTTTCAATCGCTGGGTTTTTTACCTAGTGTAAGCAATGGGCGGGATTTGAGTAACCAGTCATGGAAATGTGTTTTAAGTCAATGTTAGCTTTTCAAACACATAAATGGCCTAATCGCCAATCCAAATGGACTTTAAGATGAACGCTTTGACTAGAAAAAATTTATTTTTTCTTGTTATAAAAAATCTAGATATAAAATACGAAGTATGGACAATCATTTTAATTTTGAATCGAACATTATATAATAAGTAACGCTTTCTTTAATTTTTTATATAATAAGTAGTAATGCTTTCTTTAATTTTTTAGTTCAACAGATATGAACTAAATAATAGACTTTTTATCTTATCCCACTATCAAACTAGACCTTAGAATGTTGAGACTCGATCAAGCATTTATTAAGCCAAACTCGACCCATGTGTTCTGAAAATAATATTTCTAAGTTTTAACTTTTGGTTTCAAATTTATGTTTTTATGTGTTAAAAGTAAACAAAATGACTTCCACGAAAAAAAGTTGTTGATTGAGATTTATCAATTATGAAAAAGCTGACTGAGAGCAACTTTCACGAAAATCATTTTGGAAAATCATCTAAACACGGTTTTACTATAACTAAACCTAATGTTTTTTAGTTGATTAATTAATAAAATTAATTAAGCTCAATATCATGTTAATTAATTTGAGCTCGACTGGATAACAAATCAAACAAGCGCTTTAAAGCTGAACCCCAACTGCAAGGGTGGCACCACATTCCATACATAATGTGGTGAGATAATATTTAAAAAAAATAAATTATTACGGTCACCCTTTCAAATTATAGCAACCCAACTCACCAGTTGATCATATTTTACCCATATTTTATATTTAAAATTCCCAATTTGTAAGAGTTTATATATTGTAAATCATTCATCTCCTTTCTTTAATGATTTATTTTTTATTAATGCAAGTTATTATTTTATTTTCAAAAGAAAAATTTATGTTTTTTATAAATACATTATAAGAGTAAAATTTTAAAAAAAATTTGTATAATTTTTTTTCTTCTAAATAACCTCATCTATAAAAATAAAAAATCATGGAACCGCCACTGTCCAGCTGTACAAGCATGCATTATTTAAGCGTGATGAAAAAGACTGAATAGAAGAAAGGATGAGCTGATGAGAGGAGCCTGTCTTTTGAGAATCTGCTTCTTCTGATAGAAGAACTGATGGAAACATCTATATATGTCTTTTGGGCGATCGAAACGCCTCTCAAAGCCTGTTTGAGAGGGCACTCTCTAACTGGGACCACTTGTTATTTTATTTTAATTTATTTGCACATAGAAAGGGAACCTGTTTAAATATAACGGAGATATTTGTTCAGATTCCCTCTCCTCCGTTGACATAAGACTATATATAATTGTTCTCTCCTTTCTTCACTCCTAGCTTTCTTCTTTGGTGATATCTTTTGGGATGAGAAGGACCAGTGATGAAGCCCTTTTATGGCATCATCAGTACTGGTGGGGAGTTATTAGGGGGAGGTCTTAAGTGCCCAATGATGTCACATTCTTTTCTACTTTGTTTTGTTCACATTTCTTTTTTGAATGCCCTTTTCTTATTTTGTTTTTTTGTGATTATTCTTTGCTTGTAGACTTTGTATTATGGTCAAGAAGGAATCATAGCTTATAAAGTAATTTAAGGCTGCTTTTTTTTAAAGTTTAGACATAATTCAAACTCTGTTTTTAAACGCACTCAACTGTTACTTTTGAAAAAAATGGATATTTTTTTTAAAAAAAATCTAATAGAAGTATAGTTTTGAAAAATTATTTTCAAAAGCTATTTATCAAATCTTTTGAATACCCTCTTATTAATGTTTTAATGTGATGTTACCAAGTTAAACTAGATGTTGACCTGTTTGTACCACATTAAAAAATACAACAAAGATATTTTTTATTTATGGAATTATTAATAATATATATTATTACTTTAGTGCGATGTGACAACATTATTTAGTGAAACCGTTGGATATACAAAATTCCTCATGAACCCTATGTTGACTTCAATTGTGAATTAAGCCATATATTCAATGAATTTATCCTAGCCACTAGTCACAAATTTATAACATAATAATTCATAAATAATTAAAAAATTTGTGACCCCATTCAGCTTAATATCTGATTATATTTGTGGTCAATTAATGATAATATATTAGGGACAGCACAGAATAAATAAAACCCCTGATTATTTAAGATGTACATTTAAATCTTAATAATCACACATTTTTTTCAGCATATATGCCTCCAAGTTATATGTCAATTATTTTATTTTTACAAAATTACTGAACTTTTGATCAATTTTACACACACACTACCGAAGACGATGATTATGCGATGCCGCGCAGTGCTTGGTGCTCCCATGATCCGCACCATATCACTACTATATATATATATATATATATTCCAAAATTTCAAATTTATCCCTCTAAAAATTATTCCTGAATGCTTGTGTCATCAGTATATCAGCATAAAACCTGGCATGGAATAAAATCTTATGTTACCAGGTTTGATCCCCCTAATGCGCATAATGTAACGAAGCATATTCGATGTGAACCGAAAATGAAAAGAAAAACCACTTCTCTACCAAATGAGAATTATATTGTCAGGGCCCCCATCTCTCTCTGTCTCTCTCTCTCCCTCTCTAGATGGTTAAAAGTGAGATGGACAGATTGAAAGACAAGTTAGGAAAGGTTATGTCCATGTGTGGGGGACCTCATGCACTAGCTGATGAAGTTGGCCAAATGGGTGATGGTCCACCCCTCTCTCACTAATGGAGAGCAGCAGTTGTAGCAGCAAAAAAAAAGAAGATTCAATTTTGAGTGGCCTTGAACATATATTCAACCTTCCACTCTCTCAGACATTTGACACTGATGGTGGGGAGGAGGAGAAACCACCTTTTCACTAGAAAGTCCCCCTATTAATTTCATGCCTCCCCCAACATGTGATTTTTTTTTCTTTTTGTGGTTGCATTTCTGGTTTTGTGTTTTTGTGGTGGCTCTATAGGTCAAAGGGGTGTCTGTGTGTATGGAGCACTTTTAACCTACCCTGCCAAATCTTTCAAAACACCAGTATTGAAAGCCACTTATAAATAGCTTCCCTTCTTTTTCTTTCATTGTACAGTCACACTGTGTTCCCCTCTTATTGGGAAGTGTCTTTTTGGGTAGGCCATGTTGTCATGGTATGTGCATAAAACATGCGTAGTACAGAAGATCTGACCTCATATCCTAGTACAAAAATTGACAATATGTTTAATGAAGATGCTTATGATAATGTATCCTCTAACTAGAAATGTGAGACTGATGTAGGAGGTCATGTTATGTACATTATTAATCACTGATTGAGCCACTGCACCCATTTTGACCCATTACTATACTTAGGGTTGCATTTTGACCCATTACTATACTTAGGGTTGGTACATTAAAATAGCTGATGTAGTTTGTGTGTTGTTACATTTGTGTCAAATTAGGAGTCAAGGGCCATCTTACAAAAAAAATTAGTCATAATATGTGTCATGTGGTCTCAAGCTTTCTGAGTTTCCACTTGTTGGATTTTATGTCATCTTATTTTCTACTTTTTAGATATCAATGAAGAGCTACACTAGAGGAATTATCACATAGTTGAAATAGTGTTTGCCACTATGAATCCTGATTGTGCACTACTACGATGTATTCTCACATGTAATGGTAATTCTCTAATTCTTGTGTTATCTATGTGCGCATTGCGGTAATGTGCCTAAGTTATATATAATTCTTTGTGAGTTAGGATTTCTCGAACCATAGAGAGACAAGAGTGAGATAATTCAGGAAAATACATAAAGATTATATATATGTCCTCTCTGTAAGCAATTTTTTGTTGAACTCTGTTTTTCTTTATTCTCTACTTCGATTGGTGGGCCTATTTCTTTTCAACAGGATCCTCTTGCCAGACCTATCACCCACTTTCCAGGCCCTCCAAGCAAACATATCAGAATAGTGCATGAAACTGTGTTGTGAATCAAAAGACTATTTATAATGATCTTGAGGCATCTAACCATAAATCATGCCGGATTCTCAATATGCATTGTTTGGTTTTGTGAATGTAAAATCACATCTGTTTCTTTTCTGAGCACAATCTCAGTGTGATCAACTGTTATGTCCACTAAATGTTGGACTCAATGATACAAATAATTTCTGATGAGATACGGCAATGCTATCAAATCTTTTGTAGGTGCATAGGTTTTTCATCTATGTTTCAAATGATTATTATACACTTGTCTGTATGTGTGTTTTATGTTTTTTTTTTATCAAGTGATTGGTTGGTATTGGTGTATATAAATGACATTGTATTTAATACTGAAATTGAATATCCTGTATCATTTTATTATTTTTATGTAGGGGCTAAGAAAATTAATAAAGCAAATTTTAAGTCATGAGTGATGCATGACCAGGCTTTCCATTTATTTCACATGTTTTGGTGACTCAAACTTCATGGGTTATGAAGCATTGTATTGATTTTTTTCTTCTCTTTTACAAATATATAGATGTATAGTCTATCAGGATGGCAATGAAATCATTATATGTACTGTGCAGATAATACATCATATGTGGGAGGTTCACGTAGGAGAATAAACAAGCTAGAAGAATATATCTTTTATTCGCTTCCTTTTATATTTTGATATCTTGATAACTGTTTCCATTGGAAATCTTTACTAAAAATCTCACAAAATATTTCTTTCTGCACATCAGTATGGACTAGACTAAAAATTAAAAAAACTATGGCCCATGTGGATAAGAAGACAACTCAAATCAAGATCTATCTATCTATATATATATATATATATATATATATATATATATATATATATATATATATATATATACTGATATACACATATAATATTCAGAACTATTTTTGTATGTTTGTGTTTTTTTTTTCTTTCTTGGTATGCCCTCCCTCTCAAAGAGGGCATTGTATGTTTGTATTGGACCACAAATTATTGCATCAAAATCCTATGGATTATAAACCACCTTTTTATAAACAGCCATGGGAGTTTCAAACTGGCACCTCAAAAGTGAATATATATAACTTGAAAAAAAGAAAAGAAAAAAAGAAACACAATGAATGATTTGTTCAACCGATGAAATAAATGGTTGTTATTGAACCTCTTTACAAGGTTGGTAGAAGTAACCTTCTTTATTGAGGGTCCATGGGATTCAGTTGATAGGAGATGATTTAATGACAAATAAATAAATGTTTGTCTATCATATATAAGTATAGGGTGAATAAGTGTCCATTACGGGCTACACTACCAATACAAGATGGATTATTTCATCAGATCTTGAGTGTAGGAGTTGACTCGGTCAATGGCCTATGTCATGTTCCACATGATCTAATTTTGAGGCATGTGGCTAGATGAAGAGATCGCAAACGATCTCATGCGAGTCACGAGAAGTTAGGGAATACATAATGTGGTGGGTTCCCATTGCTCCTTACAGCTTAAAAATAGTGCACACTCTCATGCAAACAATTCTTCAATGACTTCTTCCTCCTGTCTGGTAATACATCAATGAGGATGGGATGTCACATACTCTCTTAGAGTTTTTTCGGTTCTTCAATTATGTCTTGAAACTAATGAAGTTTAGACTTTAGATAGCATGCCTGCATCCTGACTAATGAGAGTTTAGTGGATGTGATATATGGCTCACCATGCATTTTGGCTCACATGAATTATTGATTTTCCTGTCAATCCACTCGCAAAAAAATCTTCTGTCCATGTTGGGAAATTATTTTGATAATTGGCAATCAAACAAGGTTTCAAGTTCTTGTTTTTTCAAAACTAATTCTAAGATCAAGGATGTCAAGAAAATTCAATGGATGGAAGGGCATTTGGCTTTACAAAGTACATAGATTCAAAGGAAAGAACAGCACAAACTTCACTAAAGGAATCCAGCTCAATATGAGACATTGATTATGGCATATGCCACTCATGTATCCCTACAAGGCCAATAGATGTTTTCTTTGGAAGCACACTCAAACAAGTGCTCATTCTGCAGCCCATCAGGCCATCACCATGTGACATGAACCCCCACCCCTCCAAGGGTCCACCATCCACTGCTGTGTCTCACTCAATATTGCAATCTCACTCAATATTGCAACCTTATTGGGATACCATTGGTTTTTGTTTCCATAACAAGGGAGAACAATATATATATTGGGCTGTTGCTAGGCTAGGGTTGTGAATGATTGTGTTTGGCCTGTTACAGTGGCCTATTTGTTTGTGCTAAGGCCATGATAAACTAGAGATCATGTGTATTAATGAACTTTGATTTGATCCTTCATTGTAGATGACACATTGAGTTTCTCTCCCTCTTTATGTGGATGTCGACAGCCAAAAATCTGTGGATGCCCCCATTTAAGGCCATATAGATAATTCATTTCCTCTTATTTTTCTACCACTTTACACCTCTTCAACACTTAAATGTAGTTAAAAGACTACTATATACTGTAATCTTATATAATATTAAATATATATACAATGAGTTGCTTAAATTGCATAAGGTGGTTAACTTCATGTATAAAAAAATTCAATTTATTGGTGGCCCATTTGAATATAACTGTCCCACTGAACTAATTTAGATACATCAATAACCTACATACTCATTGGCTTTAATAACATATATGTAAAAAGGAAATTTGTTTCACATCTGCTGATTCCAATGACCCATATGGATGTGATTCTAAAACATATTACTTACATATGGGTCACCATATGCTCATATTCATTAAGTGATGACTTAACTAGTTACCAAACAGATGGTGATTACATAAATCAATGAAGAACACATCAAATCTCTCCAAATAGGATTAGAACCTACGACCAATCATTTAACAATCAACTACTATTTCATTTTATTTCTTATGTATCCCAATTCCATTCATTTATGATTGGTTTATAACTTCAAAATAAAAAATCCCATTGGTGTGATTGACATAAGTAAAAAAAATAAGAGAATCACTGGAGGGTGAGTTTGTAGGTTGCCTTTTTTTTTGTAGTTAAAAGGAAAATAATACATTCAATCCGCCAACCATTTTGATTCATCTTAAAGAATATACTCATATAATGAAATGCATACTAATACCATAAAAAAATTAAGTTTTCATACATCGTACTTGAATATATACTACACTAGTGGAATGTATAAACGGCTGTGGGATCACTAGAGGGGTGCTAAAAAAAGACTTTGAGTTTATCAACACTATGGTTGAAAAGGAAATCAAAGTTGCCATCTTCTAGTACATAAATAATTTTTGGATGGTCTCCTTTACATTTGATCAGGCCTTTTTTATGTATTTAGTTTTGTATAATAAGTGATTTTGACCTGGACAACCTTTTTTCTGTATATTTTGAACATTTTATTGTGTAAAGTTTAAAAGACATTGAATTAATATTTCAGTTCTACAATTCTGAAGGCAAACAAATTATCTTCATAGGTCCATCACCTACTTTTGCAATGACACCATGTTTTTCTAAGATAAGATATTCTCAACTGTGACAACTATGCCAATGGGCATCTCATGAACCCTGGAAACAAAAGTCCTAACTTCAAGTTGCATTTATTGAGAAACCCAAGCATGGAATCACCAAATGATATGCATAATTCAAAACTACTGATAACAGAACCTCCAAAATCTCTGTTAAAACAACCCAATCGAAAAGGAGTTTCCGGCCAAAAAGCATGAATGTAAAGCATACCTAGTACTTTAAGATCACCAGCCCAAAAAAACAAAGACCAAACAAACACCTCGGACATTGAAACCTGCTCGCGTGGTTCCCACAGAGGGGGTGAAACACAGGCTCAATACGTCAATGGAGCAAGGATGTCAAGCTGAGGTCCAAGCTGTGCTTCAGCAGTCTTTTCGGCCTTCACCCTTAGCTTGGCAAGCTGCTTCTTCCTCTCGTAAGAGATCTGAGCCTTCTGCTTCCTCTTCTCCTCAAGCTCCTGTTTGGATAGAATGATAGCAATTAAAATGCCACATTCATTTTAAAATAGAAATGGGAGATGATAATTTCATTTTAATATCAAATATCGAACTCCTCTATGCCAGGTTGAAAAAATTGATAAAAATCTACCTAGAAACTACAGCAATACTGAAGCATTAGACTGAATTCTGCGAGTTTGTATCAAACTTAATGGATCAGCAAGTCTTTTTTTCTTTAAAGGCAAAAGGGTGCCCCCACCAACACCTTGTCAAGGGGTGGGATTTGGAACCCAATAATCCAGTTTGGAGGTGGATTAGCCAATCAAATTAAGCACTTACATATCCATTAATTGTAACACAAAAAGTAATCATACAAGCAATAATTGATTTTACCATGAATGGAAATCATGGTTATCAAATTTATAAGACAAGTATTTTTTCTTTTTAAGGAAAAGGAGTATTTAAAGGCAAGGTTAAAAGTCAAGGAAAATAAGGCTGAAGTATTTGAATAGCAACAGCATCACTATTAAAAATCTATTTTCATCAGAAAATCTATTTTCATAAGAAAGAAAAGTCTATGGAAAACACCACAACAATTCATTATGAGTCCTCAACACCATATAATGGATAATTGCATTATTGTGATATTACGTGTTATAGGACCAAATTTAATGGGAAAACGAGTACTACCACAACTAGACTGGATATGCCATTTAATAGAAAGAAAAAAAAAACCAAATAACAACATTTTCTTTCCAAAAAAAAAAACACACACACACGTATGCATACATGCTCAAAGTTTAGAAGAATCACATATCTACACAAAAGTGTACTAGGTTTGTGGTGTGGTGCTCATGTCCACAAAAAAAAGCTATGTATCATTATATTGTAAAGACGTATATCAAAACCAGAGATCTGTAAAGATAAAGGTCACTGCCTAGAAGAAACAAAATCCAATAGCAGGTAATATGTAAAGGAAAATAGTTGAGGGACAAGGAACAGGTATGTTATTTTGAGAAACAAAGACTGCAATTCTTATGTGAAGGTGGGAGCAACACCTGAAATTTATCAATTGTCAAATGAATACTCCAAAATCAGATGGGAGATGAGGCATCTAGATGAAAAGAAATAAAAAAAGAAAAGAAAAGGAAACACAATAACAGGGCCATCCACAAGATAGTATTGCCCAGAATAATGACCCTATACCCTACTGAATAGCAAAAGATCTATCCCCGTTAAGAGTCAGCAACCACATTGCTTTGCCCAAGCTTGCAAGAAAAAATACCAGGACATTGTAAATAGAGAAAGAGTTTTATAAATCGTGATGCCAAAGATGGCCAATGAGAATGTGAAATACATGTTCTAACTTCTAACACAACTGAAAATTCAAGATGGGGTAGGGAACAACATGTAAAGCCATCTATGAGCTGAGAATGTAGCATTTTATGCCTCCCCACCTGCATTGACTGATAAAGTAAGCGGTCCAATGGAAGATATCGTCGTGCAGTTGAATAATAAGGATTTCATTTTCACCCCTCTGCGTACTTCTCAGGCAGAGTAATAAAATGTTTGTGTGCTTGATTTACATTTTCCAAAACATTTAAGCCTAGTTTGGTAAAGGGATAAATATTTAGGATAAGTTAACCTAATTTATGAGGATAAAAAGATCATTATTTTTATCCATATTTACATTTGGTAAAGCATTTTATTATCTCCATTTTTTTGTGTTCTTATCATTAACTTTGCATTTGGATCATATAATGTAAAATATGGGATAACTTCAAAAAAAATTAAAAATATCAAGTTTACCCTTTCTATTAAAGAGGCATTAATATTGTTGATTTTGGTTTTATGAAGTTTTTTGTTTTTTTTTTTTGAAAGGGCGGTCATAAATATTGTCCATGTTTTACAAAATGGGGATAAAACATATTCCACTTTTTACCTAGAACAAAATATCTCCACTTTTTCTCTCAAAATACGGACAATTGTCCATGCTTTATCTTTTTTTTTTCTTATGTTATATGGGATAACATGTGATTTAACTCAATTAGTTCTTTATCCCAATGCCAAACCAGGCCTTAGAGACTTAGGGGGCATGTAAATAAGGTGGAAGGCGACACGTTATCTAAAAGGATATTTGAGGGCCTAAATGATTACTATACCCATTTCAAAAGGGTTTCACCACTTAATGGGTGATGACAGTTTCTGATACATGCTTTAAAGGTTGATGCGGTATCATATAATAACACATCACCTCAGAAAAATTTCAAGAAGGTTGAGGTGAGTTTGGAAGTGTGCATTTGATCACTCTAGGTAGTTCAAGGTGAAGTGGAGCATTCTCAAAGACAATCTATGTGGATTTGAGTTTCCACTAGATCAAAAATTGCAGGCAATTTTAAATTAATCTGCCGAATATTGATCACTGAATATATAGTCAGGTGATGGAATATGCTAGCCCCATACTTGCCCCACCTCCCACTTCTATCCATTATTGACTCCAAATCTCACTTGTCCCTTTATTTTTTAATGGCTTCGGTCTACTTTTTTATGTTCCTCTTTTTCTTCTTGTGATCATAGATATCTAATCTGCTTTTATTTTGGAGTTTATTCTATAATGATATTTTTTTAGGAATAGGTAGACCAGCTACTGCAATTCATCAAGTCAAAATACAAACATAACACCAAACCTCTAACTACTCTATAATGATATGATGATGGTAAACTTCCACTCTAAAAAAAAGAATAAAGTAAATTCCTACAGTGGGCATACCACCACTTTCCTATCTAACGAAAACCATATAATATGTAAGGCAAAGATGCTAAATCATTCATGTGGCATTTCACAAATTAAGAGAAGAAGCATTCAGCAATAAGTGAACAAAGTAAATGGTTAAGAAAAAAGTACACAACAACAAGAAATATCATTTGGAAATAATTAAAATAGATAGACCCAATATTTGATCACTCATGATACCCATCTAGAAGACAGCATAGAAAACCAATTCACTCTATTTTTCATAAACTTAAAGAATTTTGTAAAATTACAGTAATCGAAAAGAAATTCTATAGAGTATCATATTAATAAAAACCCCCGAAAAGAAGGAGATGAGGGATCTCCTTACATGGAAAAGGAAAATAAAGTGAAGTTACAAAGCTCGGGTACAACCTCATACAATGCTAACCTCAAATTCTCTCACCCGGGACACTATAAGCTAAAGGGGAAGAAACCATATTATCCCCAAAAAAGAACACAAACCGGAACACCTCACCCTATCCAATCATTGCCCATTATCAAAGAAAGTGACGACTCCTCCAATATGATAAAGACCCAATCTTTGAGCATGGAAGAAATTGACGCCCAAACATTCTCCCAATATAGCCTTTTGTTTTGAAATGCTTCTTTCGTGAGATCCATAAATTCCAACAAATCGCATGAGGGACCAACCATTGAAACTCTGCTAGATTGCTTCCATCACCCCGCTTCTTCGATTACGAAATCACCACCACATTCCTTCTAGATCAATGAAAGTGAGTCAGAAGCCGTTCCCACTTTCTCCCAAATTTTGGTGCTAAAAGAACAACTAAAGAATAAATGATCTCTTGTTTCCGCCTCCTCACCGCATAGCCCACACAATGTCTCCATCATTAGACCACTTTGCTCGGTTGACTTTAGTAAGGATATTGTCATTGGAGAGCAACCACATAAACCCCTTGCTTTTCAATGGTGTGAGGGCGCCCAAATGATGAATCCAAAACAAGAAGAAATAAGAAGGGGGAGGGGCTTCTTGTTAAGCTCCCAATACAATGAGCGCATGGAAAAACCTAACCTAGGAGAAAATTTCCAAACAACCGAGTCTTCCTCCTCCAAGTTCAACACAACCTCATGAAGAGAAGCAAGAAGGGAAGTTAATTCTTCCACCCCAATGTCATTAAGATCACGACAGAGCCTAGGCAACCAAATAATGGAATTCTCCCTGCAAGTGAAGGAATCTCGAACGAGATCATCTTCATCCAACATCGCCTTAAAAGATTCAGATAACAAAAGAATCTCGACACCATTGCCGGAGATGAGTTGGGTCTCCTCCTTAACCTCCTCAACCACTTCCATGATATCCTTCCAAACCTTTGATAAAACTGACATATGATGTGGGTGAAGAGACAGTCTTGTGCACCCCGAATAATATTTTTCGCGCACCACTCTAGTCCACAAAGCCTCCGGATCGGCTATCATCCTCCATATCCATTTGCCCAATAGCGCCTTGTCCATATTGTGGAGGTCGAGAACACCCATTCCCCCATCTTTTTTGGATCTACAAATGAGATCCCAATTGGCGAGATGAACTTTGTTGCTACCTTCATTGGCCTCATTCCAAAGGAATCTCCACTTAATCTTCTCCATCTTTCCGAGTACACATGGAACTTTGAAGATGGAAAAATAATATAGAGGAACACTTGTAAGCACCGCTTTAAGGAACACCAAACGGCCTCCCAAACTAAGAAGGCGGCCCCTCCAATCAATGCCTAGATATGCGGTATGCGGTTTGTATGAGGCAGGGGTACCGCATAGAGTCTATGCGGTATGCGTCTCGTGTGGCCACATAGCATTTGAAATTAGTTTTTCAGGAAACATACTTTTGTTAAATTCCTTAAACCTGGGTAATCAAATCTTAAGCAAAAGATTTTTTAATAAAAGTATGCTTCCTGAAAAGCTAATTTCAAAAGCTCCTCTAAGTAAAAGTACTCCACAAACTCATTTCCAAAGCTAATTTTTTTTTAAGGTAGATATCCAGCCCCAAAATATTATTAAAGCGAATGCCAATTACAAAGCATATTAGTGTTTGAAATTAGCTTTTCAGGAAACATACTTTTGTTAATTTCCTTAAATTTGGAGAATCAAATCTTAAGCAAAAGAAATTTAACAAAAGTATGCTTCCTGAAAAGCTAATTTCAAAAGCTCCTTTAAATGAAAATATTTCACAAACTCATTTCTAAAGCTAATTTTTTTTAGAGGTAGATATCGTGCCCCAAAATATTATTGAAGCGAATGCCAATTACAAAGCATATTAGCATTTGAAATTAGCTTTTCAGGAAGCATACTTTTGTTAAATTCCTTAAAACTGGAAAGTCAATCTTAAGCAAAAGAAATTGAATAAAAGTATGCTTCCTGAAAAGCTAATTTGAAAAGCTCCTTTAAGTGAAAGTATTTCACAAACTCATTTCCATAACTAATTTTTTTTTTTTAATGTTGACATCCTACCCCAAAATATTATTAAAGTGAATGCCAATTACAAAGCACACAAGCAAAACAAGCACTAAAACCCCCACACTAACCACCCGGGCGGAAACAAACGTAGTAGAAGAGGTATCTACCACCCAAAGCTACTTTAAAACAATGCATTATGTAAAAAAAACTCTTTTTATATTACTTCCATTCTTTCAACACCTAACTAACAAAATACACAATCAACCAAATTTACCAAAAGAGACCACTCGTTTCAAGGACACAAAAACAAAAAACAAACAGCAACAACCAAATTTAATCGATCATTTACCTTAACAGTGTCGTAATAACCCCATCCAACCTCCTTGGAAAGCCTCCCCAACAAACAGTACTTGTGACCCGCCTGGAGCCTCAAAACCCTAAATCCCCACGGAATCCACAATTAGAAACCGATTAAAAAAAAACCAAAAACAAAAAAAAATTCAAACCAAGGATTCAAGAATCTGACTTGAGAGCATCAGGGATGACCATCCTCTTGATCTTGTCATATGGCGGCGGCACCCCCTCGTACGCCTTCAGCCTCGCCAACGCCGCGGCCCCCCTCTTAGTCTTGTGCGGGATCATCCTTCAAACAAACAACGAACCGCACATCGTCAATCAAACGGTCCACAGATCAAAGGATCACCGAAGTGACAACACTGTTTGAAAAACTTACCCGCGGATGGTGCGCCAGAGGATCTTGGCTGGGGCGCGGAAGTGGATGGGGCCATGGGAGGGCTTGGTGTTCATGCGTTTGCGGAGGAACCGCAAATACTTCATCTTCTGGCGAACCAGACCGCCGGAGAGGCAGAGCTCCTCGCACCGGACCACCACCACCTTCTGCCCGTTGAGGAGCTCCTTCGCCACGATCGACGCGAGCCGGCCCAGCATGTGGTGACGCGCGTCCACCACCACCCTCCGCGCGCAGATCCCCGACCCGGACACCATTGTCGCTGCTGCTGCTGCTCCGAATCAGGTTGAGAGACAGAAATGCCGATTAGGGTTTTTTTATCGTCTGTCGCACGTGTTTTTTAGGGTTTCGTTTTAGCACTATCAGCGTGTGTTCACTGTAGTGCGGTGTTCCGGCGGAACAAGTTGGACTTGGCAGATCAGGTGGCCATGCTGGATCCGTGAAGGCGTACACCTGATGAACTAGGGGCGCTGTTACACTAAAATACAATAAAAATCTAGTGAAGCACATGACGAGAAATATACATTTGACAAAAAAAAATACATTTACTAAAAATGTATTCATTCAATTCTGTTATAAAATAAAAGAGAAACATATTGAAACACAAAACAAACACAAGATAATTTGGGGCACAAGAGGGATAGAGAAAATATTTCAAGAACTTCTCATTTCATTTCCATGCCTTTGATGTTTGATAAATCATCTATTTATAGGGATTACAACCATAATATCTCATTCATGTATTTACAATATACATGAATTTACAATTAATATCACACACTAATGTATACATGCACCAAGAGGTCATCCACAATTACATGCACATATAATTACATGCACATTCATATGCATGTATGTACAACTCCTCTATATGCATGTATTTATAACACTCCCCCTTGGATGACCTTTACACAAGAATATGCCTCGTTAAAACCATGCTAAGAAAAACCCTGTGGGATAAAAACTTAGCGAAGGAAAAAGAGTACAATATTCTAATATATGTTTTTGTACTGCCTCATTAAAACCTTGTCAGAAAAACCCAGTGGAAAAAACCTGGTCGAAGGAAAAAGAGTACAATACACAAATATTTGAAATAAATTACTCCCCCTGTTTTAGCATAAAGATCTTCGAGTCGACGCATTCAAATATTTTGCTTCAGTTTCTTGAACATCGCGGTAGGTAATGCTTTGGTGAATAGATCTTTGATGAAGCCTTCTTTAAGCCATGCTATACATGTAATATTATCTTCATTAAAATGTTGAATTATATTTAACCATTAGAAAATGATTTTAAATAAAATAAACCCACATTTGTTATTTTTACAAAAAAATATGTTTTTCGCAATACCAAAGTCTTCATGTAAAATAAAACTTAGCCAATCAGGTAACTAAAAATATAATGTCAAATTCAATACCTTGTGTGAAATATAATAAATCACTTATTGCACTTACACTATTGCACTAAGATATGTTATTTCAAAACCAAGAAGATTCTTTTGGATAAAAATTAGCCCTTATTTGGATCAAACGACCTGATATTTATAAAAGAACTTAATGAATGAATAAAGTGCTTCAAAACATTACTGACTATACTTGTTTGATGGACAAGAGCCCTTATTGCTCTAGCCCATATAAAGATCCTTGTAAATTGCTAAAATACATGCTTCAGGATGATTTATTTGCTTCAGACATTTTAAATCCATCAAAGATCATATATATATCACTATATTTTTTTCCCATATAAGTATGCTTTATCTGCATATCTAGGCCTTCTGAGACTATCAAAGTAATAAAACAAAATATGATTGCATCATTTACAAGAGAATATGTCTCTTCATTAGATACCAGGTTACCGTGAGAAACCTTTTCCACAAGACATGTTTCATATCTCAAATTTTCATTTTTGTCATTAGGCATTCATACAAATACTTATTTGTATCATGTATACTTTACATCTTCGCGTGTTTGGACTACAAGTCCAAATACTTCACGTTTCGCTAGTGAATTTAATTCAGCCAGTATTGCCTCTTTTTAATTTGCTCAATCATTTCTACGTCTATATTCTTCGACGTTTTACAGTTTAGGATCCTCATAATATCAAGAGCAACATCATATGAATATACATTGTCGACAATGATTTTATTATATCTCATCTTTCTTCTTTATGATTTAATGAGAACTCATATTTACGTTTGCCTCCTCAGGGGCTACCTCTTCTGGGGTTACATATTTAATTGAAAGATGAGATTGATCAATTTGCTTTTGTTGCTTGTATTGAGGTCTCTTTGTGAGCACTACTCTCTTTATTTACATTTTCTTATGCCTTTCTCTTTTTGCATCGATCGATCGGCCATATTTCTGGCATTCCTTATATTCATTATGTGAATGTGATTCTCAATTATCATCTTTAATGATTTCAATAGCTACTGTAAATGAAAATATATCATCGATTATCACTTGTTTGCGATCCCACAAATCTTTGTATTTATTTGAATAATGAATTTTTTTTTCATTATCATGTATTTGTCCTTCGGGGACATGTCTCTTCAGGGACATGTATTTCTTCTAGGATTTTATCTTCTGCAGAATTTAATAATGTGGATCTTACAAGTGCTTCGGGCTCTTCTAGAGCATATTATTTTTTCTTATTCGAAAAGCTGATCTTTTGAATCTATAAGTCTGTCACACTTCAAGCGTGCCTTTGTTGATTCACTAGCCAATGCAATGATAGTTTTTTTTCAATTGGAACATCAATTTGAGCTACAGTATTTACACCTTAAATATGTGATCTTCTCATTTTTGTTGTATCAATAATTGCATCTGGTAACTGATACACAATTCTCTAAAGATGAGTGATCATTTGTACTTCAATATCACATTGAGAAGTGTATCAAAATGAGACAAAAAACTTTTCACGAAATTTTCCGTCGTTCTACCAATGATGGATTTTCTCCCCCTAACGACAGGAATATTATCTCATTATAATAATAGAACACAAATCATGTGGTAAAAACATCATTATCACTCAATGAAAGAAACTTCAGGTTCTTTGTAATTGAATATTCAACTGTTTGAAGCATCATTATGTACCTCATGGTCATATAATATTTGCTCTTCAGGAGCCTTTAATCAAATTTAGTACTAGAAATAATACTAACATTTGAATTAACTAATATTAAACTCAAAATAATAGGATAAATATAAAAATAAGAAAATGCATTTCAGATAACAAAAATAAAAAATAAAAATAAAAATATATGAATGATAAAAGTCCGATCGTACATTAGGTACGTGACCATGTTTTTTTTTTTTAAGCATCACATAAATAACAATCATTTTCCTTATGCTAGGGATTTGTTCTACAAATATTTTCCCTTTGATTATGCTTTTTTCAATAGCAATCCACTTCCAGTGATTTCAGGTTTGAGATGTTCTACAGACTCTATGATTGTTGTGCTTTCAATTAAATAAATCATGATATCATCATTATTGACCACAACTTCCATGGCGAAAATAAAATAAAATGCATTTGCTTCAGGCAATGATGCTACCAATGAGTTGGGTTACATGATTTTCTTCAAATCATTGTTCAACAAAGAGAATATATAAAATTGATGCTCTCAATATTGCTATAACTGGAGCGTATTTGAGGCTTAATGGCCTGTGAACCTTTGTCAATGAGGTTAATATTTAAATCCTCTTAATAATGATGGTGAAAGCCAATCATAATTTCCTCTTTATTATGATGGTGAAAGCTAATCATAATATACATGTTCCTACTAGGATACATGAATCTTTTTTTTTTTTTGCTTTTTTTTTTCTTTTTTTTTTATGGTCTTACAAGTATACAAGCATCCATGAATTGTATATATCCTCCAGAGATAATAAAATTTTATAAAAATTTCGTAACTTGTGTAGTCCTATAGGGACCCAAATAACCATAAATTTTATATAATCCTTCAAAGAATAAAACTGTATATAGTCCTTCAGGGACACTTATTAGTCATATATCTCACATGATCCTTAAGGGATTCATGTTATTTGAATTTTTGTATGGTTAGTCCTGTAGGGACATATCTTTCACATGATCCTTCAAGGATCCATGTTATCATACTTCTTTTTTTTTATGGTTCTTAAAATGATCCAAAAAAAAATTCTTTTGTATGATCTTACAGGACACTTTGAATCATAATTTTTTTTTTGCATGATCTTTCAATGATGCATATAATAATTTTTTTCTTATTTCACAATCCTTCAAGGATAAAATAAATTGCATGGTCTGACAAAGACACATGATAACTATAGTCCTTTAGGGACATTGTTTTTTTTTTTTTGTAACATCAAAATGAAACTTTACATCATATATGTAAATAGGGAATTATAAAAATGATAATTAAACTCTCGTTATAGGGACATCATGTAGAATTTATGTAACTCGGCAAAAGTACAGTAACTTGGAGTACATATTTATATTAATTGATAAAAATCAAGATTGATGCACAAAATTTAATAATAAAAAAATTAAACTGCAAATTGTAATTATTTGAATGATTTCGACCAAATACACGTTTATTCTATCATTGCATCATGAAAGTACGAATTCCTATATATGTAGCACATTTTTCTATCCAGCATATTAAAGCATCATACAACTATGCATTTGGATAATTCCACCACATAAAAAAAACGGACATAGGATGAATAATTAAATTTTTTTAGATGTAACCGAGTTCATATAAGATTTAAAATTCATAAAATAGTATTGTCCTACAGGACACATGAATTTATAACATCACAATGGATCAACTATCAAGAAAAGATAATCCTTGTTGAAATATCAAATGTAACAAGTTCGAATTTCATCAAATTAAATATGAAAACTATATAACATTAACACATCTATTTTCACCAAATAATAACAAAATTAAAAAAAAACCACTATTGCTATAATGAAATTGTTCTCAGCTTTTCAACCATGATACTAGATATAATATACTTACACAATGCAACAAAGTATCACATGAATGAAAAAAAACATGAAATCCCTCTTCTTTTTTCTTTAATGCAGCAAAGAGAAAATTAAGGGAGCATATCATAATAACTTTCATAAGAAAAAAAAACTTTATCTACCACATGTTTATTCAACATAAATGCTATACGGATTTAGGTGCTAATAAGATAAAAATGTATGCAGCAAGCAATCATAATTTAGAAATTCAAGCATAAAAAAAGCTTTTATATATTATATTTTATTACAACATCAATGTAGAATCTCTTAAAAACAATTGTACTCATCAAAGAAATGAAAATCATTATAGCAATTGCATAATCCAAAGCATAAAAAAAAATTGTCATCTAACATAAAAAAAAATTTCGCTTCTGAGAAGAAAAAATAAAATACTTTCAAAATACTACTTACAAGGATAGTGAGTACTTTTCAAAAAAAAAGTACCTTTTAAAAAAAATCATTTGGTCATGTTTTAAATACCATAAGAACTAAAAAAATATACAAAAATTTGATTTTCTTGACAAAGAGCTTCTCATGCTGATAACGTGTTATAAAATAAAAGAGAAACATATTGAAACACAAAACAAACACAAGATAATTTGGGGCACAAGAGGGATAGAGAAAATATTTCAAGAACTTCTCATTTCATTTCCATGCCTTTGATGTTTGATAAATCATCTATTTATAGGGATTACAACCATAATATCTCATTCATGTATTTACAATATACATGAATTTACAATTAATATCACACACTAATGTATACATGCACCAAGAGGTCATCCACAATTACATGCACCTATAATTACATGCACATTCATATGCATGTATGTACAACTCCTCTATATGCATGTATTTATAACAAATTCGAAATACAGCGATATATATTTTTTATCAAAACATATATATCATTAGATGATATTTACCATTTAAAACTAAATAAAAACACATGTAGTATGCTGAAATATAAAAAAGATCTAAGTTTAACACTTTTCAATGAATTATGGTGTATAGTAGACATTGAGTGGAAGAGCTATTACCCTCAGTTCATTTAAAAGTTTTATTTTCTGTATTGAGATACAAATCTCGTTAAAATAAATTTATACATTATATAAATATAAATCTATATAATTCACTGAAATATATAATTTATTTGTTATATAAAAAAAGCAAATATACTAAATGAGGTATACTATTTTGAAAAAAAATTAAAATAAAGCAAACTATATTTGGGGCTGGAAACGAGTTGAGTGTAACATTTTCCATCTCATAAATATTGTTATCCGATGAACATATAGTTATATGAGTATCCTTATTTGCATCCCACTAATATGTACACCCACCTAATATAAATTTTTATTTAAACAGAGTTTTTATTTTAATTTGTACACTCATCTCATTCTTGAAAAACCTTAAAATTTGAAAGCCTGTCCTCTTCTATCAATCCTCGTGGGTTTTGTGATTTTTTTTGTGATTTTTTGAAAGCTGACCCATCCTACCACCGACTGATCAATGTGGGTTTTGTGATTTTTTTAAGAGATGGGGTGTGCAACTTGAGAGGTGTGCAAATCAAGCAAAATTAAATGGATCTTGAGTTTGCATATCTATTTATGGTTGGCATACAAACATGTTTGAGAGGTGCAAATAGGGGCTCAAAACTCCTGTGAACACAACACAGAGACCCTATGAACGACATCAAAACGCGTCGCATGTCCCTTTCCCTCATGTGTTGCTCACGTGCTTTACTTACCAAAAAAAATTTGAGAACGGAAGAGCAATTCACGTCGTGATCACAGAAGTCTTCGCCATTTAATCCTCCAACTCGATCACCACCGTTCAGATCAATGCAATCTGGCGGTCTAGATCTGAAGATTTTTTTCTTTTTGAGTTTGCAGTCCCAATGTCTGATCTAATCTAGACAATGGGGATTAAATGATAGAGGGCTTCTCTCTCCTCACTCAATTTGAAACCCTAGCCTCCACCATCTTCTCTCTGTCCTGCTTTGAAACTCTAGCCACCCTCCTACTTTGAAACCCTAGCCACCACCGACCACCACCAACGAAACCCTTGGCCCTCTTCAAAACCCCTACCACTAACCACAAAAGCTAAATCCCTCTTCGAAACCCTAGCCTCCACCACCACCTACCGACATCGACGACCGTCACCACCTATAGCCACCAACGAAACCTCTGACCCTCTTCGAAACCCCTGGCACCACCACCAAAACCCTTGAACCTCTTCAAAACCCTACCACCACCACCACCGAAAAGAAGATGGATTTTTCTTTTGTTTATTCTTAAAATACTAAATAAGAGCAACCACAATCTCATTCTCCATTCTTGTTTCTCTTTTGGTGGGAGGTAAGACTTCACATCATTCAAAACAAAACCAAGATTCCTTCTACCTTTAACTTTTCCACTCATCAAATCCAGAACTGTCTTCGGTGCTAATTCTGAACCATCTATGATATCAACCTGAGCAGCTTGAGCATTTCCTATTTTTCTGTGACCTCAAATTATGGCAAAAAGGGGACACAAGTTCATGATTGTGGTGTTTTTCAAATTTTGTGACATGATGAGCACCAGAAGACTGATACGTGATAATCATATGTGCCTCACATTCTGTTTTTGTCTGAGACTATGATTGCAAGACTTTTTTCTTATCAACCCCTTTCCTCCCTTCTTTAGAATAATAGAATTTTTACTTTTGCATTATGTCATTGGACTTTTGTGCATCATTTCTTTGAATGCTAAATCCAACTGATCTGGCATAAGTGTTGTAGAATTGATAGGCACTATCTTCGGAATCGAATGTCATTCCAACTTCAAGTATACCATTATAACTATATTCATCAACAAACTCATTGTCTCTATCCATGTTTTATGTTCATCTAAAACTCAATCTGTACAAAAAAAAATCACCCAAGCAGACATGGATAAAAAATGAAATAAAAATATAAAAAAAAAACCTTACAATCAAGCATTTCATACAATACAACAAAATAAATTACATAAACCCTAACAAAAGAAATATTGACTTTCTATTTCAAACAAACCCCAATATAAAGATAATAAAAACATAAGAAGCTCTTAACTAATGCATTAAAAATAAAAACATATTTCTTTTTTTTAACTAAAACAAGTTTTCTTGAGAGGTTTTGACATGAAAATTTTAATAACCACGAATCCATTAATAATGTAGATCGTTTGGGTGAGGAAGTTTGAAATTGAAGAGCACATACCCAAGACTATTCAATATCTCAATGGTCAATCATATTCTACCGGTGACGGGTTTCAGGAGCCGCTGCGGGAGGTGGGAGCAACGATTTTTGTTCTCCTCGAGAAAAAGATAAGGGCCAACTAGGGATCTTGGTTTCGAAGAAAGAGATCACGTGAGAACACGTGATGCACAATATGTAAGACGGCGTGAAGAGACAGAGTCAGCTGATCTTCTATTACATGTGTTTTTGGTAAGTGAAGCATGTGAGCAACACATGAGGGAAAGGGACACACAGTGCGTTTTGGTTGGCGTTCATAAGGTGACTCTCTATTATGTTCACAACAGTTCTGAACCCTGTAAATAGGGGCACTTAGTTCTATTAATCCGCACTCACTCCAAATGGTGGATTTGTTGGGCCTTGGAATCCATGGGTGCCTCTATTTACACCTTTGAATCTGTTTCCACACTCTTCTTATTTGCACACCTGACATTTTTTGAATATCTAATTTAAATGTTCCGTATATCCAAAACCCTAATTCCTTTTAGATTTTCATATTCTATTCACACACTAAACCTTCACCACCTGATTCCTCTCACTGCCCAATCTCCCCTTATCGCCTCTCCTTGCTGCCGTCGTTTTCTCACTAGTTCGCTCCTCCTCATGGTTTCTTGATTGGATTTGATATGATGTCTGATGGTGGGTTTAGTGAAACCTGTTTTGGTGAAAAAATGGGAGGCTTACAATTCAAGGGGTGTGTAAATCAAGCAAATTAAAAATGAATCTTTGAGTTCTCATATCTATTTACATGGGCATGCAAACAAATTCAAGAGGTATAAATAGAGCACCCAGATTTGATACCCTAGGTTGGGTTAAGTAAAATGTCACACTCGGTAGTTTCATCCAGGGGCGGACCAGGGGGGGGGGGGCAAGCCGAGCACAATGCATTTCATATGGTTCTAAAATCAATAATCCCAACCCATTAGCCCAAGAAAGAAAGAGTAGTCGATATATGAGTTGTGTGGGGCAGGTGACCAAGTGGGTGGGACCCATTGAAATAAATAAAAAAAAGGAAAAATATCCATACAACCCCCTGAAAATTGATTGAAATTCATATAACTCCCTGACTTTTCTTAAAATCCATATAACCCCTTGAAAACAATAATAAATCCAAATAACCCTCTGAATAAAAATTTTGTTAATAAATTATGAATATTTTGCGCATATTTCATTTGGTTAACCCTGACTGAAAGCACGATATACTAAAAAACTACTATAATGTGTTAAAAAAGTAAAAAATCCTATGAAAATGATGATTTTACCATATTTATTCATATTATAAAACTCTATTCGGTTGGGTAAAACCATCATTTATAGAAGATTTTTTACATTTTTAACATATTGTAGGTCTTTTTGGTATGCTGTGTTTTCTACCAGGGTTAACCAAACATAATATTTATAAAATATTCATTATCTGTAAATGTAATTTTATTCAGGAGATTATTTGGATTTACTAGTTGTTTTCAGGGGGTTATATGGATTTTAAGAAAAGTTAGGGATTTTAGTCAATTTACAGGGGGTTATATGGATTTTTCTCATAAAAAGAACCTAATAACGATATCCCTCCCCCTGCCAAAAAAAACAAAAAATTGTGTCATGTCGTGCCATCGTCTCTGGTGACATCTCAGACCTTATACATCGATAGAAAATCACCAGAGCATATATTCACATTAACGAAATATACTTTGATAAAATATTTTTGTTGAAATTTATTTATTTATTTTATAGAGCAAGAGATTACAATATCAAGATATCAGTTACAACATTACGAGCTTATGTCCTTTCTCATGAAAGATTGTAAAATTTATCCGGAAAATCTGAATTATGTCAAGCACTCATTGAAACAAAAAAGTCGATGACGTTTGATCTCATTGATAGATTGATTCATCTTATTTTGACTCTTCTAGTTTTAACAACAACTACCTAACAATCATTTTCAGCTATGAAGCTTGTTAAAACTTCATTGTTGCATTGACTTATTAATAAATGACTTGAATTTTGATATCTTTGTCTTAAATTATCATCTTCGTATTTATATTCTGTTATAAATTTTTTTTATTTTGAGTATATTATTTGGTCCCCGGCCCCCCCTTGTTCTAAATCCTGGGTCCGCCCCTGGTTTCAACAATCACTTTTGCATTCTCAATACGATTTGAATGTTTTGAAATTTTAGTTAAAGTGTACACTTATCAAAATCAAAATCAAGTACATACATTTTCTTAATGATTTGAATACATGTATAAAACCTCAAGGAAAAATTAGGTTAGGACTAGTTTTTTTTTATTTTTTGGAAAATGAACTTGGTGGTCTGCCACTTCGTTGAATTAAATTAAAAGTAGTACATTCCCAAAATGAAAGCAAAGAAGCAAAATACATAAGCTAGATGGGTGGAGAAGGGGGAGGGGGGAGCTTGGTAACATATGTAAGAGATTTACCTAGACTATCTGTTAGGCCTGTGTCATTTAGAGTCCTAATTCCGATCGGAGTCGCTAAAATTTTAGTTTTTAGCTATCTGGTAGGGTTTGAGGACTCTAATTGAAAATATAACTGCATATTATGGGTTCTGGTACCGTTTATTACTGCCTATAAAATTTTCATTTAATTCCGATAACGTTTTTGAAATTATGCAGTTTTAATTTGATATTAGGATTTGATTTTGTTAAAATCCAAGACGAAGAGGTAAAAATCCGATATTATCATGAAATGTTCAGTTTTGATCTAGCTTTCATACAGAAGTGGAATTAGATGGACTGGGTTCATGTATCAAAAGTTATGGGTATTTCCGATTATACCCCGAGAATGAGAAATCCAGGCAGTAGCCCTGTTTGATGTTTAGCCTAGATTTCGGAATAGCTGGAGAGGTTATGTGATCTGGGTTAAACATAAAAGTTGTAGATAATCCTCTTAGATTTCAATGGCATTAGAATCGTGTAATTCGGAGCTGTATTGAGGAAGTTATGGCCGTTTAAGTGAAAGCTGTCCAAAGTTTTAAGTCCGAGGATAGCTTGGTCATTCACCCCACCTTTGCCTATTTAAATCCCCCGAAATGCACACCTGTGGCTCTCTCTTTTCCCTCTTTTGGATCTGGTCCAGCCCTTGGTGTGTTTGGTGCTTGATTTGGGTAGAGGAGGTGAAGGTGTTGTTAGATGGAGCACAAAAAGGTGAAAATAGTATTGTTGTTGTGCTTTGTTTTTCTCCCTTCTTAATTCCTCAAGCTCCCCCTCATTGCTCTCCCCTCCCCTTTGGACAGCAGCCCCCAAGTGTTTGTTGAAATGCCCCAAAGATGATGGTGAAAGGAGTGGAAGGAAGAGGAAGTCAAGATGAGTTGTTGTGTGCATGAGTTGTGTTGGTGGTGTGTATTTCCTCCTCTCCTCCTTCTCTAACTCCTCCCTATGATTTTCATGGCTTCCCCTCCCCCTCTCCTCTGGGTCAGCAAGAAGAAGAGCAAGGAAGAAGAGGTGGTGGTGGCATTGATTGCGGTCGAGGTGGTCAAGGGTGTGCTTGCGAGCCCCTCCATCTCCCCCTTCCCTCCCCTCTCTTTTGGGTGAGTTTCATCTTTTCTTAAAGCAGATTTTTATCCATGTTAGGGTGTTTGGGAGATCTTGCATGTGAGGTGTTTTGGGTTGGGTGCATGTGGGGGGCTTGGGAAGGGTTTGGGGGGCGGGCCTGGGCGCACGGGTCTGCACGCAGGCGCGTGCGCGCACGGGGGGTGCGCGGGAGCTCGCGCGGGGCCACCCGGGTGTGCGCGCGGGTGCTCCCGGGTGCGCGCGCGTCTGCGCGTTGTCAGCGCACGGCACACGCAACGGGGGTGTGGGGCTGCCCGGGAGCGCGTGAGGGGCGCTCGGGGCTGCGCCCGGGGCTCCCTGGGGGTGTGTGTGGGGCTGTCCGGGACCTGTTTGGGTGTGCCGAGGGTCGGCACGCTTGGGTGCGGGTCCGGGGGGGGTTCGGGCTCGCGTGTGTGCATGCATGTTTGCGTACGAGCTCATATGCGTGGATGTCTAAGCCTTAGGCATTCCTAATTGATTTTATATGTTTGTATGTGGTTATACTCATCATTTTGATACCCTTACCTTGCAGACCTCGTCGGCTGGGATGCGCGTCGATCCGGGTATCGGTGAGTGGTTCGATTCCAACCCTTCCGGGAGCGCTCGATGCACGCAGTCGTGCTTTGCGTTTTCAAGGGGCTTTAATTGCACCCTAAATATGCTAGTTATCATGCATGCTAGGTTGTATAGCTCGTATATTGTGTAGAACCCCTATTCTACCTTATATCTGCTTATGTATTGTATATAATATAGCATGACTTAGGTAGTTTTGTTTGAAATACTACCCCTATTATTATTTAGACATATCTAGCATGCCTATCTTGGGTTTACAATGGGGTACATGCATAATATTCCTATGATTTAGGACTTGAGGGTGTCGTATAGTTGTTGCACTCATCTTGTTGGGGCAAAACTATGACCCGCTTCAGGAGAGGATGAGACATTCCCTCTCTCTCGCCCTCCCTCTTTTCATCCTTGGGTAATAATTGCATATCATGTATATGATTATTGGGCCATGAGCATTGTCTAATGAGATTAGACAAGTGTATGACCACCTATGGGGTCATACCATGGCATTGACATTTAGAATAAAATGTCTTCCCCGCATCTGAGTTATGCGCCCTGGAGGGAATTCATGAGAATTTGTTGCGCTTATCGGTGTTTGATAACCGATGATGACAGATCCATAGGGATCGTATTCGCGTGTGTCAAGTGTTCTTCCCTTCGTCGGCTCCGTGTAGAGACTGCCCGGCGTAGTAAAGTCCGATGGGGTGCTCCCAGGTACTACTCATGACGCGTGTTGGTGTGCCCATACAGCCACTGGGAGGCTACCTGATAGAGGCCAGAACCCTGTGAGATGATCTCAGGTACTATCCACGACGCTTGTTGGTGTGCCCATATAGCAGAGATAGTGGACGTGGGAGGCTACCAGGTAGTAGAGGCCACACCAGGAGAGACTACCGGATGACGAGCGGTGTAGAACAGTCGACCTCTTCCCCAAGAGCCTATGTCACCCCGAGGAGAGGGTGAGAGTGTAGTGGGTCGGTGTTGGTTCGATCTGCAGTTTGTGCAATTTCCCAAAGCCTAGGTTATGAGGGTGAGGGTGAGGGTATTGCTCCCAAAAATCCTATGTCACCCGTCGGGGTGAGGGTGAGGGTGTTGGTGTGAGTGTGGTGGGCTCGAGTTGATACTCGACCCACCAGCTTGTGTAGTTGGTTTTCCCATGGGGTTTGCGTTGCGAACATGTAATGATTCCTCCAAATATCATCGTATATCGGGGCCCCGACGTTGAAGCTGCCCTAACAGAGGACTCCCACTTGTAGGTACTCCTGATGCATTCGACGGATGTACTGATCATGGGAGTGTACCAGGTGAGGCTACACGACGGTGGGCCACCGGACGATATTGCGAGCGTGAATTATAGTTCTCCCCTTCCCCGGATCCGTGTGGATGCTTCCTAGGTATGAGCCGCCCTGGGTGGACCCCCACCTATAGGTACCATCGACGCGCCCGACAGTGTACTAACCGTGGCCGGCTCCAGATAGAGGCTGCCCGGGAGAGCGCTACTGGATGACGAACGGTGTAGAACAATAAATTTTGTCCTTCAAGTCCCTAGGTTCACCCCTGTGGGAGTGAGGACGAGGTCGGAGTATGGTCGCACCACCGCGTGACCTTGTTACCCGTTGGATTTCTACCCATGCCTTTCCTTGATAGGAAATTGCCTTAGTATCGGACGGTTATGTTGGTGTTTGGTTTCTGGGCACTCACTGAGCTTGTAGCTCATCCCTCGCATACTGTTTCTTTTTCAGGGGCGTTGTTGGGCGTGGAGCTGAAGCTTCCTTGTGGCGTGGTCTTGCGTGCGTGGAGCGTTCCGTTCGGCGGTTGGCGAGTGCGAGGCTGTCAGTAGTCCTAGAGTCTTGTGTATTTGTAAACCGTGCATGTGGCACTTGTTGTATTTTATTTGGCTAGACTTGGCTCTCACAGGACAGTGATTGTGTAATCGGGTCTGTAATAATGTTTTGAGTTACAGACATTGTTGGTATTTGTATGCTTCCGCATTTCGATGAGTTATCAGTTATCATTGTCTTGTTAATCTTGGGTGTTTTATATTGGCGTCATTATTGACCTCCTATATTTGATAGCTGATACTTTATATTATTGCCACGTCTCGACGCCTGGGGCGTGACACTATCAAAGACATCCCAACACCAACATGACTAAGGTGGTATTTAACAGCTGACCACTCTTCACCATCACCACATCTGCGCCGATATAGAAACATCCCCAAGCAGAGAAACTGTGCACGGCCCGTCCCAAATCCCATCTGTTGTGATTGAAGCACCACTGTACACCATCTGATAGCCCACGTAGTGGAGGGCACTAGGATCTACAGAACTTTGCCACAAATAAGAACTATAGAAATGACTGATTGCTGGAAGAAATAATTAACTAATAATATTCACTTAGCTCCAGTTACAGTCACGCATGCAGTCCTCGTGTGTGTGGTTTTTTTAAGGTGTATAACAAATATACACTTCATAAAATGACATATATGCTCTAATAAATAGTAAGAACCTACTATTAAAAAAAGTGAGAAATGGCATGTTTCATTTTTTTAAGAAATGTAGATATTTGCTACCCGATTTCATTGCTGAACTCGAATTACAAATTCTGAATGGAGGGAGAAAAGAGTAAAATAAAACAAGAAAAAAACATATTCACAAAAAGAGAGATCTCATGAGCTGGGTTAGAAGAGGCATCTAACTGACCAAGCTAGATCAAAAGCACACCCTGTCACCCTGTGATGCGCATGGCCCCTTCCCGAAACTGGATCTCCCCCGCTCTCGCAATGTGTCGACCCCAATCCGACATACACCCGCGAAACATGTCCGACATGTTTTCTTGATACACTCTCGTCCCTTTGAAGATGGTTTCGTTGTGTGTCTTCCAAATCGTACACGCCCTTGCCGGACTATGGATTGCGAAACCACTGTGGCCATGGAGTTATCGTTTGGACGCTTCATTGCTTTCCCTGCCGCCCATAGCTCCTCCACCGCATGGAACGATGTTGGAAGGCCCGTGAACCTCCCCACCAACATCCAAAACTCCCGAGCCACTTCGCACGTACAGAACAGGTGCTCGACGGTCTCCGTAGCCCCCGAGCAAAGGGCACACACCGTGGAGTCTTCTGGCGCCCATCTTGGTCGAAATCGCATGTTTCATTTAATGTGGAATATATCTAAACCGGAATAATTGGGACTATATGCATATTGTAAATAGGAATAACTACCCCTAATTTAATGGTTGGATTTGTAAAAGAAAGGTCCAAATATAAAATAATGCTAGCAAAACGAGTAAAATTAAGGTTCCAGAAATATAATAAAGCTAGCAAGTCTGAGTAAGTGATCTAAAATACTTGTTGTGCATGTGATACTACCCCCTTAAAAGATACTTTACGTTAAAAAAAAGAAATCAGCCCCTCCAAATTCTCGATATTATTGAGAAACCTATTCTCGTTTAGAACGGGGACATATTTTATTCTAGGGTATAGATTTATCCAAGCATAAGTGAGTATAAATAAGGATAAAGTGATTTTGTGTTTGGTTGTGTTTTGGATTATTCTCGTTGGTAAACGTAAGAATAAATGTTTTGTTGTTTGGGTAAAATATGAATAAAGTATGGATAAAGATTTATAAAAGGTAAAAAAGTAATGATAGTTGATTTGACAGATGATTTATAAGAGGTGATGACAATTGATTTGACAGTGGGCCCACATATTCTTTAGGTGGAATAACCTTGGATAACTTTGATTCTAGGGGTTGATTGGAATTCATATATCACTTTATCTGGGTTTATTCTGACATATTTTATCCAGGGTTATCTGGGGTCTTATACCGGATCCAAACATGGGCTTAGTGATGGTGAAAATAAGAAAATAGCTTTTTTTTAGTAGTACAAAAGCAGTCCCAACACATATTAAGATCCAACATCCCGTGCAGGGCGACGCAACAGTCCCAACACATTAGATCCAACATGGACTTCTGAAGTTACACTCAGTTTTTTTTACACTAAGTTTTTTTACACTCACCGAAGTTACACTCGGGCGCTATTGTACTCAGATTTTTTTTACAGTCCAAAATACAATTCTATATACTTCGTTAGATGATGTATATAACTCGTTAATTTTTTCTTGCATTCACTAAAAATGGATTCATTCAACTCAAAATAGAGCGATATGTTTTTTTTATTAAAGCATATACCTCATTAGATGATGTTTACTATTTAAAAAAAATTAAAACACATGTGGTCTGAGTTTGGTTGATAAAAATGACTAAGCCTAACATTTTCCACCCATGTTTGACAAAAGATAGTTAGTTGTGCCATATAAGGAAGAAGACCAATATAGGTTACAGACAAGAACAAAGACAGCTGGAACTTAAACTCTAGTTTCAAACGGTAGAAAACAAAGAGTTCCACTGCACTCCGCTCACTTCGTCGCGACCTAACTTTGCACTTGTTGAGAATCCTAGCTATCTCACTCACTACTAACAACGAGATGGGTATGGGAATAGTGTGACGGTGCATAGCCTCTATTTTCTTGTCTTAGGTGAGATGACAAGACAAAGAAAACATCAACGAGATTGGAATATAGTTCTACTTGGTAATAAATACTATTGATATCCTGGACATAAAAAAGAAGTAATATCAAGGTGAAGTGAGAGAGGGTGAGCGAAGGAACGAATGCAGTATACTACACTTTTAGGCAAGACCGTAGGCCTAGCCCTGGTTTTTTTATTTTGATGATGAGGCAATAGGTTCCACTGCGGCTACAGGCAGGGTTTAACCAAGTGTTGCTGGTCCTGAGAATGCCTAGCTTTGATGGAGGTAGGGTAGGGTGGTTTTTGGTTGGTTGGCTAGGATAGGTGTAGATGGTAGGAAATCCCATGAGTAGTTGCAACTTTAGCATTTCGAATTCCTGTTTTTACACCTGGGGTAGAGATGTAAATGAATCTGATGCTTTAAAATAAAATTGTGTTGGAGCTTATGGTCGTTTGTTAATAAAAACACATTTCTTTTGTTTTTGGCCCTAGCCACACCTAGGAACAAAGTGAAGACAAGACCTTAAGTAACTGTTTAAACTTCTGGTTCACCCCGTGCTTAACGGCTTTTCTATCTTCTTTTTTACTCCTCTAAACACTTGATCAAAATGTGTTGATTCTCGTTTATATCCTGTCATGTAATTGAAGCCATACAAAAAGACAGCAGTTTACGTTAATAGGGCCATAAAAAGAGCCCACAGGACAAAGAACAAAGGCTAGGTCGAATGAGAACAAAGACAAAGTTAAGACAAGATCAATGCCAACAACTTGTTAATCTGCCACTCTAAAGTGAAGATAAAGTGGGTATGGAAAACAACCCAGTGTCAACAAACACCTTAGGCAAACAAGAGCCTTTCCCACTTATAGTATAGCCCACTATATGAAATTTGAGAGTTTTCTTTTTCACTCTCTCATAGGTCATTTCCAGTTTGATCTGTTTTTGGGCGTGTTAGCGAATCAAAAGTAGGACTAGAAGGCTGCTCCACTTAGGATGGGCAACTGGACTTGCTCCTATTTCTAGCACGGGGTTAGAGGAACGAGGGAAGTAAAGCAAAAGCGTATTATAGTTTTTTACCCTTCCTGGATATACTGGAGAACTAAAAAAAATTGTTGTTTATTCAGACAAAGCTCTCGCTCGCCTCACTCTGAACTTTCTCTCTGTAGAAGGCAATAGGTCGACCCTCTTGGTTTAGAACTGCACCAATTCTCCGGCTGTCTAATTTCGACTTTGTTTAGTCTTCGTCAGTGACTGGAGCAATGATTCTACTGAAATTCCTGATGAATCGTCTTAACTTTGTCTTCCATCCGAGACTAACGTATTTGTATTTATTTGAATCTGACTAAACTTTGTAATCGCTCTCAAGGTTGTAGCATAGATAGCAAGGGTATGGGTATAGGTCAAATGCACACATCTACTAGGTGGGTTCCACTAGAAATCCATATCTGGTCATACGCCGACCCCTTTCGCCTAAAACTAAAAGGCCGGGACAAAAAGTTCAGAGTGCCGGAACAAGACAAAGTAACCAAGTGTGTGACTAGCTACGTTCGACAAGCAACTTCATTGATTCAGGAACGAGCGTTAGCGAGTTAGGAAGAGCGAGCGAAGGTAAAGAGCTACGAGGTGAGCTTGAGTCAAAGGCAAGGCGATCGAAGTGATAAAAAAATCCCTATTTTGAATCATTTTTTATCACTTCCTTCGTTCGCCTTCTTCCTTTTCTGGGGCTCGAGGCGATGGTAATTCATCTGCGTAAGAACGAACAAAAGGGCTTCATCATCAACTGCTGCTGGCGATGCATATAGTAGCCAAACATGACCCACTGGATCTCTTCATGGTCATGAAAGGGGAGCGAGACTCCACTTTTTGGTCCTTTTTTCGACCTCACTTTGTCTCCGAACACAAACTACTGTGACTTCTTGACTTCTGTATCACGGAGAGGTTCAAGGCCTTGTTTTGTCAGAGACCACTTAGGTCTGGCTAGGGCTTCTGCACGGAAAGAGGTTTAGTAAACACTGGGCACAAAATCAGAATTTGTATAACTTCTATAGCCACTATAGCCACCAGTTGGAGAATAATAATGACGGATTGAGTCCTGTGATAGACCACCACCGACGACCGGGAGCAGTGGAATCTTAAACTTCAACTCGTGAAAACACCGGATAAAGTCGTCAGTTGGCCCTATTCATTACCGACTAAACTGAACTTATGACGCCTTCCGTGAGCTACTGTTGAACAACTCATTTAAGACAAAGACCCCCCTCCCTACCTACGGTCGCCTCTTTCAGCTAGGATCTTTTAGGACTAAGCAATCCTTATCCTTGGGAGCGAGTGAAGCTTGAATTCAACACCTAGAAGTTGACTCTGCTTCTTCTTTTGTTGAACTGGATGCCACAGAAAGTGGTTCATTCCTTAATTAATAAGACAATTTCCGTTTATCGATTATTTGGTAAGGCGAGCTTGTGAGTCTTTTACAGCTAACAAACGTAGGCTTTGAATTTCTATTGGCTACAAGGTCATTTGATCCATAACTAGAATTGGCATCCTTAGCTCGGGGAAGAAAGAGAGTTGTTGAAAACTGAACTACAAAAGTGCAGGGAGAGCAGCAGACCCACACAGAGAGGTTAGAGTATCAGCCTAACGTATGATGTATGTGTCGGTAGGAGAAGACCTCGGAAAGGGGAAGCTAGCCGGGACAGGCTTGGATGGATGCGGGAATGGTTGTGCTCTGTCTGGGCGATGAAGAGGTCAACCGGTCGTGGTCTGTCCTCTGGGCCCACGATTCTTTCATAAATGCGGGTGTGCAAAACCAGACTCTCTTGTTAGCCATCATTCTACACATCCGTCCTTATTCTTGTAATGTAAGTGCTTTAACTTTGGCTTAAGAGCGAAAGCTTTGTTCTTAGTTCTGTATTCTTATCCACTGGGAAAGCTTGCTATCATTATAAGCGTCGCTTCGAAAGCTGCCTGGAGCGTCGTCAGTGGCGCCTCGGAGCGAGCGAGCAGTCGGTGAATTCGCATGCATGGATGTGTACGTTGATTAGATACCGAAAAAATAGTACCTTTTGTGGTGAGGTATGATCAAACGTCGGCCTTTTATTTGATCCACATATTATTAAGTTTATACAGCCGCATCCCTTAGATTAGAAGTAGTGTCACCAAGGCACAGCTCTTCTTCCCGTTGTTAAGTGGTATAGAGATCAAAATCATCATACCGGACTATCCGACTAGACTTCTCATGACTAAACTAATAGAAATGAGAAAGTGACACGTTTTTGGACCTATACAAAATGCAAAAAATGAATTTGTCGACAGGCTTATTGAAGAGAAATAACATTTCTCACTTTTCACCGTATATTCCACTGAAGAAATTCATTTCTTGAAGGGAGGTTTCTTCCAGAAGATGACGATGATTAGGTTGGTTCAATTAGTTTTCAATATCTTTCTTACTCACCTATGGCTTTGTCAGTGGAGGTGGTGAGTCTGTGGTTCAAAGTATCAGATTGCCTCTGACAAAACTACTACATACAATAGCGGGACTAGGCTTGGTTCTCTTTCCCAAAAGCTTGGTCGTCTAACAAAAAATGGTATCAATTCTGACACTTCCTACCGTCGACCTAACCTTACATACCCGAAAGACTAATTAACAAAGAAAGGCGAGTCACCGGGAAAACAACTATCTACGTTAGATGAGCAAAACCTACCTAGCCTACAGCCTACAGCCGATGACTAGAGCCTACACGGTATAACTCTAATCCATAGGCCTACTAATAAATTTACCGATACTTCCTCACTTAAGCGACTGACTGACAAAAAAATCACATTTAATATGTTATGTGATTTTGATCCTTCCATAAAAATAGTATAAACAACCCAGTCTTTCTTCTTTGATTTGCCCAGTTCCCATAAGAGGTTCTTTCTCTTTCCTAGCGAGGGTAGCCAGGGTTTTTACGGCTTGAGTCCGATACACATCATTAGGCCTACGTGATTAGGTCACTTGTACAAGAATTTTCTTTTTCATTTCTTCTTCCAACAAACAAGGCGCGAAGCGGTTCAGCCTTAAGCAAAGAAAGAAGAGGAAAGTGACAGAAATTGAATGACCTTGTTCTTTGTTTTGACACTGACATTGTTTGGTCTTTTCTTTTTCCACCCTCTCCTCTTTTCAAAGGAACTAGACCATAAAAAAGAGTCTCTTATGTCGACTTGTACGAGTATGTGTGAGAAGTGAGTCCAAAGTTCGAAACAAGGAAGGACGTAGTGCTGAAGAAGTCTAGGGCTAGAGTGACGAAAGAGCGAGACAAAACCTAAACTGATTGAATCAAAGCTTTTGGTGAAAAGGCGACTAATAAGACTACAGGACTATCATTGTGCTGCTTCCACTTTCCCACTTCACTTGCAATCATGGTCAACGTCAATTGACCTACACCAACCTTAGTCGTAGCTTAAGAAGTGGAATCTATTGCTTCTCTACTATTATCAGCACCTTACTTTGTCTTCGTGTCATCAAAGGAATGGGCTTATTTCTGGCTCTTCTTCTAGTACCGAACAAAGGCGAAGACTCTTCTGTAAAATTGGGACTCGCTTGTCCAACAGACAAAGTCGTGGATGGATGGCTCTTCATCGACTGACGAAAGTAAGAAGGGGAACGAGACTGACTCTACATCTACACAATGTGATAGTGGCCTATGATTGGGAAGGGGAGTTGTACGATTAGAGTGCTGTTTATACGTTACACCTATGGTCAGGCTCTGGGCTACCATAATCTGATACATCCACAGATTGAATTCCAGCATTGCGCATATGATATCGGAAATGAAGAAATTGATAAACAAAATAGGTATGGTTAGGCAAAGGCAGGAATTGACCCAAAGAAAGTACCATGATCAGCAGTGTAAACTCTGGTGGCATCTACACTATCCGCAGATCTTCCAGCTTACCCCGTCGTTCAATACCCATGGTGGTGATTAAGGAAATGCTGAATCAATAACTAAGAAAGTTTCTACTGACTAACAGAGATATCGTTCATTCTTTAAAAGGAAAATCCCCCTATTCCCTAAAGAGGGACACCAAATGGAGGGGTATTTTAATCGTTTGCGCTCTCTAAAGTCAAAACCGATAGGTCGACAAGTGTAGTCTCCATCTCGTAACTTAGGTTATTACAGCTGTTAAAAGCGCCTTTCTTTCATTTCATTCTTTCTTTTTTATAGTCTGCGACTACCTCTACTTAATCTGTTCCAACTGAGATAAACTACCTCTCTTCCAACTGGTCCATTCACAGATCCTTTTCCTCCGCTTGATTCAGAAGTCTCTTTTTCCAGATAAAGAAGAACCCACTGCCTACCTATGGCCGAGGGTGGTTTGGAGCTGGGATTGCTCGGAGTCAATTCACTATGATCCAATCACTGAGACAAGTGTTTGATCCAATGTTGAAGCCGAATGAACATAAGAAAAAGGTTTTTAGTTCAAAGATAGTGAAACCGGGTCTGAAGTTTGATACTGGCTAGGATGCAATTACCAATACTTAAAACAGAAAGAAGAATAATTGACTTAACAGGATGCAGGGAGCTTATCTCGCTTATTGGCTGGCAGCAGAAGACATAGTTTCAACTGAACTACGCTCGTTTGAGGTCACTGGCTAGACTTACTTATACAAGGATAAAAGAAGAAACGGAAGACGATTCCCACTTTTTCCAAACTCAACCCCTTCCCTTGTAGCTGCATTCGATGAATTCCATAACTTCCTTTGGTACTTGCCTAAAATCATAACATCAACGGTGATCAAAAACGATCTTTTTGCTTTCTTCCTCATTGAAAGACAAGATTGATTGTTTGGCTTAAGCGAGAATGCTACGCACCTGAACTTACTTTGCTTTCGAGACAAGCTCCCAAAGATGCTACGCACCTCAGAAGCTCACCTTATTAAGAGCTCACGATACCTATAACTCATTCTTTATTCACCGAGAACTCTAGGTTTATCGTTTGGTATTTATTCATATTATTCTGTTTACGAATCCTGCTTATAGTAGCTCAGGAGAATCCGGAAGGAATGGAAAAGGTGTATCAGTAAAAAACTGTCTCCGTTCTGTTTTGTTCTTTGGCTAAACTCACTTTTGTATAAACTGAACCTCGTCACTCAGCTCTTTTTTATTGGTTTAATTACCGTCCTCCGTCTGAACTATAATGCTTCTTTTCTGATTTTTTAGTCTAAGGTTTCGTTAGGTTCTTTGTATTCTTTCTCTTTCTTTTGACTTTCTTGCTCTTTCCGATAGATCCTATAAGGCAAGGTAATCTGATAAACTATTCTACTACTGAGAAGCGAGGTGACGAGGATAGGTGTGCATAAAAGGTTGATCATCGCCCAGAGGGTTACAAAGGAACTTCTTTTTTCGTATTATTTTTGTAATTGATGATTTACTGACTTCGCTCTCTGTGTTGAGAATCTCAGTTCAAAGATGTGCCATCGTGGGAAGGGAAGCTTTTCCGACCAATAGGAAGGACTGGCCTAAGATTGGGTTCAAGCAGAGACTTTGTACACACGAAAGAAAGCCCAAGAAAAAGGGGGAATTGAGAAGGTTAACTACACTCGACCGGTTGCTCACTGACGCTTTAACTAAGTAATTAAATGACTAAACATTGTATACAAAGAAACAAACACAATAGGATGGATGCCCAAACGTCTAACCTCAACCGTATTTGTCAACAAGTAGTGATGGCCTTCCTTATCCCTCAGCACGGTTGGTCGTTAGCCGGTATCAATTCTATGTCCCTATCGGTCAGGCAGGTCTGTCTTTCAACCTTTGATTTAAAGAGTAGGGAGCTTGCCTCAGTGACAGAGCTTTCAGCGGTTCGCCCAAAGAAAAGACGTAGAGTATAATATAGAATCTGATATCTATCGACCGCGTAACCGTACAACCCGGTCTAGTAGCGGCATACGAGCCATACGAAAACAACGTTTCACTATGATCGCCAGTCTTTCTTCAACTTTGTTCTTTCTCAATAGTATCCTCTAAGATGCGTAGCATTGTTTCATACAATTTGGACAGGTTTGAATACACTTTTTGAATGGTATCATAGAAGTCAACAAAAAGTTATAGAGTAGAAAGTCGTACTCCAATCGCCTATAGGTATGTATGTAGCCTTTGCTTTGGTTGAGAAACGAAGTGATCAAAATGATGAAAAATAGGGATTTTTCTTAAAAAAAGTGAGAACATTATGGTACATTCTTGGTACATTATGGTACAATGCTGGTACATTGTTGAAACTTTGTTGTACCAATGTTGGTACATTATGGTACAATGTTGTACCAATGTTGGTACATTGTTGGAACATTGTGAGAACATGTTGGTACAAAGTGAGAACATTATGGTACAATGTTGGTACAAAGTGATAACATTATGGTACAATGCTGGTACAATGTTGTACCAATGTTGGCACATTGTTGCAACTTTCATGAAACTTCTTACAACATTGTGATAACATTATGGTACATTCTTGGTACATTGCTTGAACTTCTGTGAACTTTCTACAAACTTTGTTTAAACTTTCCGTGAACTGGGGGAATGCAAGTTTCAAATGCATGAACAATTCTTCTACCCGACGACGCCCCCTACATAGCGATAGAACACTCCAAATTGTTAACTCTCCACCGATGCAAGAACTTATTCTGTCCGGGATCTCTATCCACCCCGGTTGTTTCAGCGTCAGGTGTTTTGACGAAGTTCATAAAAGGAACCCGACACGACCGTGTGTGTAAGTGTCAAAAGACTTTCTTTCTATGTATGAGTCCGATTAATCGAGGTGCGCCCAAAACACCATGTTAAACTACTGAATTAGCCCCAATAGAAGAAAACAAAAACGATTTGGTTTCAGATTGGCCTTCGAGTTCAATTTTACTCTAAATCTGTCTATCGTCCGTCCCTACTAAGGATGGATACCCACGTAAGTGATAACAACCCTAAGCGTAATTTCCGAACGATGATTACAAGGCGAGAATAGTGAGATTGAAAAACCGACTGTCGTGTAAGGTACTAAGATTGATCCCCACGAAAGAAAGGAAGAAGAACCATCATCCCTGGGTCCAAAATGCTCTTTGAGAAAGGGTCCGATCAAGAGCATAACCTAAAACTTCTTTTCATCCAGTCGTCGTACTTGTAAGGCTGCACGGATTATAGGGTCCCGATCAATAACAACGGGTCGGTCAGCGCTTAACATTCTGCCGTTTCGGATGTTGAAGCCAAAAGAACAAAAGGACTTAATTGCTACACAAGAAAGAAGAGCTTTTTCTTCGTGGTGTAAGCCAAGACCCAGAACAAATGTCTTACTGACTGGTATGTGGGATTCGATAGATGCAAAAACTGGTCCATCGGCACTGAATCAATTTATTATCTTCTGGGATGTAGACGAAATAGAAATTGTGTAGGATGATGGACACGAAGCTGAAGAGAAGGCGTACAAGGAACAATTCTACAGTCGAGCGTTCGTACCAATATACTTTGTAATAACGACCGAGTCAATCCCACTAGAATAACATCCACAAAGGATGGTGACAGGCCTCAAGTTGCTATAGGTTGTCATTGTGTCATATGGGCTGCTGGCTTGTACTTAATCATTGTCAAATAAGGGTACACCACTCTAATAGGCACCTAACCATGGGGTGTGCTCCCTCTCATGAGCTCACTTCACTCTTTTCTGACTCCTCGTTCCCAATCTAACGCTCAACTTAACGGGTGTTTTGCTCTTACCAATGAGACTATAACAAAGTGAGTACAGGCCGAGGCATATACTTAAAGGAAGGGTGTTGCTAGAAAAGATATAACTTTCAAGTGACTTCAAGATGTTTTTTGATTAGCAAAACAAGTGACGAACGAAAGCAAGACCTGAAGAAGAGAAGACAAAGGCGATCGTTTGTCAGCGGGTTTAGGCAAATACTTCCTTGCGAGTGCGGTGTGATAGGAGGAAGGAGCGGAGGATAATAAGGGAGTGTTAGTACTGAATCAGATAGTGACGAGATTGATTAAAACAACTAAAGATGCTAACGAAGAATGTGACGATCAGCACAGAAGATAATAGATAATAGTGAGTAATTCTCAAAGCAACTCAACGAACTTTCGTTTTTCCAACCAAAGAATAAAGTAAAGAGACGTAGCCCAGTACCGTATAACATGTTCAAGAGCCAGTACAACTCAATCAAAGCGTGAGCCGGTTCAGTATGGGGGAGTCATGTGCTATCATAAGTCTAACTTAATAAAACCCTTCATGAAGCCCATTTATCAATAAAAATGTGGACGTTTTACCTCGGCATAAACTTTTTTTCAAACCATACCATAATTCTCAAAACATCAAAATTCCTTACCGATGCAACTTTTCAATTTGATGTCTCATGTCACGTCCGTCGTCTACCGCAGCGGGTTTTTATGGTTCCCCAATGACCAGAGTCTACTGAAAGGAGGTTTTGAGAGGAGAAAGAACGTCGACTTTTGTTCCCTAGACCAAGAGAAAGAATAGCTTTTTATCCCATTTTCTGTTAACGGAAGATCATATTTTGACTAAACTCTTTATCTAGGCCTCAACCTGCATTCCAGCGGTTTACGGCGTGGGACAGTGATAGAGATAAAGACTAAGGAGAACACATACCGTAAAGCGAAGTTCAAAGTGACGGTAGTAAACGTGACAAAGCAAGACTTCTGTCAGGCACGAGACAGACATAGGTACGCTCCGCGCCTGCCTTAAAGAATAAATAGAGTCGACGATCACACGGACAATAGCAACTTTCTGCTTTTACCCTTACGCCGCTACCGATTCACTGAACAACTTCTTTCTGTTCCTGGATTCGTAAACAAGAGTGGGATAGAGGTTTATCAATAGACTTTGTTTCTAGGAAGATCTGATCGACGCGCCTTTTCATGAAGATTGTCTAACCTGGAAATTACTAATAATAGCAGCCAACAATTTACGGCCCACGTCACTTTGACGAATAACCCCTCGCTATTTTATCTACCCAAAAGAGCAGTGTCGTTGAATATCTTGGTCAAAGACTGGCGCCAAAACCCTGTGTCAAAAGCAAAGTGTATTATTCTATCTTTCATTGTCTTTGGTCTAATCGTTTAGTCTCTCTTTTTTCTATTGTGGTGAAACCTCTAACTTCAGTTTCTACCTAACTCTGGTCTTTTATGTCCTCCTGTGGTGTCAGTAGCGAACTTTGAAAGGATCTATTGTCTTGTAAAACTTTCCATGTGTGGCATCTTACTCTTTCGTCGTGTGAAAGCTGGGTCGACTAAAGTAGGGGGTCAGTTGTTGGAGAGTGAGTGGGTCTGTGACTGTCATGATCCCGCAGCCCACGAGAACAAAGAAAAGCAAGGGAGGATAGTTGGAAGCTGCTGATAGAGAAGCTCCACGAAGGGAAAAGGAAGCGAGCAAGAAGACATAGTGCAAGACCGTCTTTGGGGAATAAACAGCTTTTGATTAGACAAAAAGTAGGATTGGTAAGGTGCGCAGCATTTTTCATTTGTCAAGCAACGTCTCCCATAGAAGCAAATGCAACTTTCTCGATGTTTTTTTCGCTACGGGAATTTCATTACCTGTCGTTCAGGTGTGTAGTGTCGAAAGCTCTTTGCCTTCTTTTCTCACTCTCTGGTTTTGGCTGGTCTATCTTCAACTGGTTTTCCTACTTCTGACGGTGATGCTAGTTTCCTAATGAGAATCCACATTATGTAGGGTGATTTTGAGAAAGAAAAATAAATAAATTGTACGTACCAGGTGACGATCCATGACATTCTCGTAACGATGGTTTTACAGCTCGACGACTAGATTTCCATGCCTCTAATCTTTAGTTGTACGAGGGGAATAGGGCTGGATACAAGGGTTAAGCTAAGTGTTCCTGCTCTGAGCGAAACTGACAGTGGGAGATCGATGAAAGGAGCATGTTTGGGCTTTCCTTGCTTATCTGGAGTGTATAACGACCAGGTCTTGACTCGCTTTGAATCTCTCTTCAATGACAAAATAAGTCCGTCTGGTTTTTGTCGTTAGGTCAGGGACCGAGTGGAGAGATAGAAACTACTTAGTCTTTTTCTTTCACCTTGCTTGAAGCAAGGATTGACCCCAAGATATTCGAGTTCAGAAATTCTGTGAAGTTATCAGAGAGGTTCTCTGTTAGGTTTGTCAACGGGTCGGGTCCGGACCTGATTCGACCCGGACCCAATTACACATGTAATATACCCGACCTAATTTAGACCCGACCTGGTAGACCCGAATATACAAATGGGTTGGGTTCAGGTCCACCCCGCCCTGACCTGTTGGACCCGAGATCCGACTTTTTTATTAGTATATGCTCATATATTACAAGACTATTAGTATTAGTTGACCCATAATATTGTTTCTTATTTAACAAGTTACAAGTATAAGTTTAACTCATTTTTGTATCCATAAATCCATAACCAATCCCATAAATCATAACTCATAACCAACCAAACCCACACGTTAACAAGCCCTATTAGTTTATTAGCTTTTGAATTTGTATAATTAATTGGTTTGTTGCATGGTTTATGTTCATTGTTTAGGTTAATATGTTAGTATTTATTGTTTTAAATGTTGTTTAGATTAATATGTAGTGTCTATTGTTTTGAACGTTTACTTTGTGACACAAATAACCATTAGCTCTCCCTTTTAGTTCATTGTTATATTGTTTAGATTTTTATTTATTTTGAATATTATATGTTAGTGTTTATTGTTTTGAATTGTACAAAAATATGTTCAAATATAATGATGTCAGGACACCAGTTTAGAAAGTTCAAAACTAATGCTTCATACAAAATTTTCCTAATAGAATGATAAGGCAAACAAATTCGTGGGCTCTCCCTTTTTTTATTAATCATATTTGGGTCGGGTCGGACTGGACCCGGACCCGACCCGGGTCCGACGGGTCCGGGTCTGGGTTCACATTTCCAAGGACCCGCTGGGTTGGACCCGAACCCGTCGGGTCTTGCCACAGGTCGGGTCCGGTCCACCCCGACCCGACCCGGACCTAACCCGTTGAAAGGCCTATTCTCTGTGAACGAACTAGACATGTAATAATTTTTCACATGATACCACATGATGGAACTAATGGCCCGGACTAAAACATCATGCAACATCACGCCGTTAGCCTCGTTTTTTCCTTTTATCTTGACCGTCCGATCAAATCTGGATAGTCCGGATCTGATCAAACCTTTTTTCTTTTGTGTAAAGTGGTTCCCCACCGTCCGACCTCATCTGGACGGTGGGGATTATTTGATGGAGGGTCATCTTCTCTCTCCTCCCTCATTTAACATGTTTGCCCTAGCCACCCTAGCTTTTGAAATCATAGTTGCCGCCACCACCACCACTGAAGCCCCCACCTCATCCACCACCATCCTCTTCGAAACCCTAAAACCACCACCAATTGCTCCCTTTCGAACCTCATCCATCAACTCCGTCTCTTCAATAGGTTCATCGGTCTCTCCAGTGATTCATCCTTCATTGACATTGGGATGTGATGTTTCCATTGGGATCAATGGTTGATTTTGATTGTTTTGTGAAGTTGAATCGTAGATCTATTTTTACATTATTTATGATTCAATCCTGATTTACAAACGCCTAGGCTTGAAAAAAAAAGGATTCTTTGATATGAGGGAGGAGAGAGATTGTGCAAAATAAAAATGCCTCTTTAGATTAGGATAATCCAAATGAGATGGATTGAACAGTTGTGATAGAAAGATCGCGTGACAACGAAGACATACAGCGTGAATTCTTTCATCTCCGTTAATTCTTTTATCTCCGTTAGTTAAGCTCACATGCAATCACATAATCGAACACTCCACGTGTCGCCTTCTTATTCGTTTTCACATAGACTATCAACCCAGGATATTCACCCCAAAAGAGGTGTCCCCAAAATACGAAAATAGTTGACCCTTTTGCGTATCTAATTTAGTTGCCCTTAAACTTAAATATTTAAATAAAATCTTCTGAAATTTCACAAATTCTTTTATAAAAAGAAAAAGGTAAAAGAAAAGGATGATGGATCATGGAAGGCATTTTGCAGAATATAAATAAGACCATACAAGTTAATAAAATGTGTGTTGTACTCAATTCATTTGCAACCCCTTTTGCCTTGATATATAGCTCATTTTTTATATAGCACTCAAGGACGGATGTAGCATTTTCCTAATAAAATAAGGAATACATGTGTATATAGTTTCAACAACTTCATGGACCGGGTTTATGGCCAACATCAACATATTATCAAAGATCAAATGAAAATGGAAAAAGATACACACAGCCCCAATTGCAGCCCGTTTTACAGTCCATGATTTTTTAAAAATCATACACTCACCTTTTGAAGTGCATACTATTATATGAAATGAAGTATATACTAAGATACATTAGTGTATTTTTTTTCAGAATGAAAAAATGAAGAAAAAAAATTGAGTTATATACTATGATATGACCTATATGCTATGATAACGTAGTATATACTGCTTTATCATAGTATAACAGGCCGCAAAATGGACTGCGTGTATCAACGCCCAATGGAAATATATAGAGTATCAACTATTTAGGGCCCATTTTCAAACAAAAAAACTAGAGCCAAGAGCCAAAAGTTGCAGACAAATTTCTATGAAAAAACCCAAAACCCGAGTTTTCTAGAAACTGTGGAAAGACAGTTTTATACAAAATCAGTTTTAAACCCAATTTTTGCCTAACATCAATTTTGTAATCGTGCAACCAAACACAGCCTTAGTGGAAGCAACAAGTCACCATGGTAAAAAGTTTTGGTGCAAATACACTAGTCAGCCATGACATCATGTTAGATCTGAAAACATAAATGCACCTTAGCCAACCAGACCTTGTCACTGCCATATCCAATTTGCCTATGTGGGTTGGTACTCCATCCTTCCTACAAAGGAGCCTCACCTGATTCTTTTCTTGATGTCCTTTCCTTACAAGTATGCATGTTTGTTAGTTGAGGAAATTATGGCGCATGAGAAATCGATTATCATGCAGGAAAAAATGTGATCTTAGCATATATGGTTTACATGCAATATTATACATACACTATAGTGCCTTCACGCAGAGAACCAAGTGGCAGCTGCCACTGTGAAAAGCATAGTTATCAAACCATACATTACCAAGGCGTCGGCATCATATTCACTGATCTCCAACTTCGCTTGCAAAATCTCCCATCCAAGATGGATAATACTACATTCTCCTTGCTGCAAATGATGCATGTCAGTTTTTCTAAAAATAAAGCACTTTGGTGATGCTCAAAAACCACAGCAACAAAAAAAATGAAATTTCTTTTTTTTACATTGCTCCAGATTAAGAAGCAAAGAGCAAAAGAACTATTGTTTGAGATCATGCTACTGGAATGAGCAGGTACAGTGCTATCTGTTCTTGGGAAGCCAGAACCTTTTTTTTTTGGTAATAAAAGAAAACCACTCCAATTTTCCCAAAAAACTGCTTCCACTTTGACTCTTTGATTTTAAAAGAATAGGGTATGACTTCGAAACTCATAAAAATGTGATTCACTCCGCAAACTATTTTAGAGAAATCAAAATTGAACATTATGTTTTTCCCTTATTTCATTTCAAAACCAAAAGTAGAACCTTATTATATGGGGCTTAACCAACAAAAATGGTCATCTGAGAACTATTTTTAAAAACTCACCTTCATATCAAGAGTACTATTTCCACTTTCTTGATTGATCATACTCTTTGATGTTCCCTGGTTCGCATTGCTATTTGCACTACCTAATGTAGTTTCAATCTGCTCATGACTGTGCTTTCCAAATATACCTGGATAAGCCGAGTCGGTGTGAATTGTCTTCATGACTGACCCAAAAAAGTTCGTGACGGGAACCTAATGAGAACAATAAATTGAACTAAGCAGTCAATGTGGTAGTTTTCGTGTCAAAACAACAATAGATATGGAAGCATGAAAAATCGTATGCCTTATGGGAAACTGGTATATTCAAAATTCAGACACAATCATCACATCAAATAGGTCTACTGCTTTGAAACATATATTCCACAAGATTCAGAACCGAAGATGACACCTAGATAATAAAAACTGATAAAGTCAAATGATACTTGAGACAGGATACTACTTTGAAGAGAAAACCTAAGAGAGTTTTTTTAAAAATTGCCTCAACATTTTCAAATGGTTATGCATATGACGAGAACTCACTCTAACTTTATTAACTAGAAGTTAGAACAAAGGAGATCAGATTAAACAATGTACCGCGCAGGACTCTATGTAGTGATTTTATAAAAATAGGACACAGATGCGGCAAGGACACAAAACAAAATACACACACACACACATATTTGATAAAAGGACACACAGGAACCAAAACTAAATAAAGTAAAACAGAGAACAGAAAAATAAAAGGAGCAAATCCTTTGCTAAAGCAAATCCCAACCAGTCCACTACACAAGCAATCCTATGCTCTCAAGATGGCAGTCACCAATACAAAAAGTAGTACAATGATGATGAAAAAGATCAGAGAAAAGATGGAGAATCAGGAATATATAAAAGGAAAATGATATGTCCAGCCCCAACCAATTGCACTCCACACCGATTTTTTTTTTTAAATCATACACTCTCTCATTAAAGTTGATACAATTATACGAAATGAAGTATATACTGAGATACATTAGTGTATTTTTTTTTGCGTTGAAAAAATGATAAAAAAAAAATTGCGCATTATAATAGAACCCTACTATGATAGCGTAGTATATACTATGTTATCATAGTGTATGAGGCTGCAAAACGGATTGAGTGTATCAGCGTTCCATATAAAAACATACAGGCAAATCACAAGCCCACAAACCGCTTCAACTTTTGCTTCTTCTTCCTTTTTATCCTTTAATATTTTCCTCCTCCTTCGGTTTGTCAAATGGGGTTCGAGAGGTTTTTTGTGAGACAAGGTTTTTTTGAGAAAGGCAAAAGAGTTTTGTGGAGAAGCGGCAACTGAACTTGGGAAAGAATTTATTTAGGGTTTAATATTTAATCGGTAGGATGTAATGGGGTTCCGTGTCAAACATGTCCAGGCCATGTCGAGCTCTAGTTTTTGAAAAAACTTTTAATACACATTGGGAATGTGTCGTGTCCTTTAACACACGTTAGGAATGTGTCGGACGATTGTCCATGTCCGACAAGGATACGGGACCCTTCCTCACATGTCCGTGCTTTCAAAGACACACCATTTAAGCCCCATTTGTTGGGTTGTATTTTAGGATAGATTCTGATTGCATCATGAGATTACCCAAAAAGTGTGAATCCACCATTTGGTAGGTGATATTCTTAGAAGTTGTAGTCTCCACTGGATTCGAAGTGGGAAAATAAGGTGGAATCAGAATACCACCATCGGTGGGATTCTGAAAATCCAGGTGCATTCTTTAGTGGACTTTTATGGCAGTCAGTAACATTGTATCATCCCTGATAAAATAAAATGTATATATTGAATTTCCATAATGGAATTCTATGAAAAGAACACAATCATTCAAAGCACATTTAAAATTCCAAAGGTAACCCAAGCTTACATCATTCAATGGTCTTTTATATAGATCCATCCGGTAATATGCAGTGGACATCAACAGACTTGGATTGAATGAATTAAAAAGACTGCAAAAAATAAAACACGGAATCAATTCTAAGAAACATATCATGCTAGAACTACCAGATTGAAGAAAATCATCCATAAATTAGCAAACTGTATCTGTGATATTATTATAAATAAAACTGATTAGGTTGCAAACCATAAAGCAAAATGAGATGTAGTTTATATAAAAATTGAAATATTTCCAGGACAAGATAGCCATACATACAAAGCTCCATATATTGAAGAATAACTATCTCACAAGGAAGTTAGAAAAACAAAATATGGTTGTAGGTAGTTGGGAAGGATAAGGACAACCAACTTACCTTGGGGGTAACCTTTAATAATAAACCTACACCTAAATAAACTAGTTGGCCTACCCCAAAACCCTTTAATCAGTCATCATCCAGCCAACCAAATGGAAGCACAGAAAGAAAGAGTAAACAAGAAATCCATCTAATATTTTAGCCTGATAAAACAATGATACATCCATACTAAAATGTTGAAACAATTAGATTAAAAATATGCATCCCTATAATCTAGATACATGGTAAAGATTGATAAATGTGTATAAGATCCATGAAACAGCCCAATCCATTAGAAAAAGACCATGTTGATGTTGAAATTTCTATGATTGGTGCCCAGTTCTTATTATATCTTCTCAAGGTGATAGGTATAAACTTGTAATCTTTTCCCCACAACCCAAATCTATTAACCAAAAAGAGAATTATGATAAGCAATATAACTAAGAACCATAAATGATCTTACATCTATTTTTTTTTATAAAAACATTAAAAATGATTTAACAGTTAGGATTCACCTGCTCAAGGAGGCATTGCTATACATATTTAGTTTCTCAAAAAACGCAAGGGTATAAAAAGTGAACCGGTCTACTACTGACACCCCGACCTACAAGAAAGGAAAACAAAAATGAAGTTTAGCAAGCATCCCCAAGGAAACTTTGGTTGATACTGAGAACAAAAATCAACATAGAAACCATAAATATCATGAGAGTTTACACTTACATCCGAATCAAGGTGATGAGAGTATGAGTTTTCTCCTTTCTTACTACTTCCAATAGCCAAAACATCTGGTGAATGAAGCTGCAAAATTCATGGAGTGTTACCTTACAATTAATAGATAAGTATATAACCATAACACTCTGCGTCATCCATATAAAAAATGTATCTGCAGATTGATGGGTCACAATTTTACTACAATTTCAAGAATGAATTTATGGTTGGAAAATCTGGGTAGGATCTAGCATTCATTTAAACATAAAATGATTATTTAATAAAACTACGCTAATATGGTTGCCTGGTTGGTGAACATGTAAATGTAGAATCCATGCATAGAGTCGGTCATCTTATAGAACTGAAATCAGTTTGCAACTCGTATGCTTGGTGCAATCAGCAAGTATAAAATATTTATTAATCAGATTAAGCTAATGTGGTTGGTGAACATGTGAATGTAGAGTTTTGACTTCTCCCTCCTTGTACATTGGAAAACAGATTACATGTGAGAGAATTTTGAAATCATGGTGAAAAAGAAAGATATATGATGCGAATAAAGAAACAATTTTTTTTAAGGAAATGTAGCTACTCTTGATGACTGAATAAAGTAACTGACAAAATATTTGAAAAGCGGAGCTGGGATGTTGGAGATACATGTTATAAGTCAGCAAATATATATATACCAGATGCATGTGAGAGATGAAGTTCAACATTCACATGGCATTGATTTGTAGGAATGTCTATCATGGGATTGGATTCATCATATTCTGTAACATGATCTAAGTTGTTATTTATAAACAAAATTTACAATAAATAAGAAAATATCATTTCAGTTTTGGAAACTGAAGCTATGCTCAACTTGATTCCTGAGGTGCAGAATCCTCCAACACTTATCAATTTCTGAAAACCATTCTTAGCAAACTAATCTACAATATTGCACAAAACTCTAGTTAGTTTTAGCTTATCTTCTCATGTATTATTATTCCAATGTTACTATCCATAAAAAAAACCAAAATATTAATAAATATCATAGTTTACAAATGACTTTACTTTCCAGGAAAAAAAGAACCTTCATGCACTAAATTGTTTGAAAAAAGTGGTTAAAATAGAAAATCACTCATTTTCATATGTTTCCAGATGAACATCCTTTAAGTAATCAATGGTTGTCTTGAATGTCAGAAATTTTTTTCATGGCCCACATTTCACCAGTGCGTTTCCATTAACTTTAATCAGACAGCCAGGTTTATACACGACAATTTACACCAAATTGTGCATTTCCAAAGATTCATAAATGACGAGACATGTAAATTTTTTTTTATTGGTGCGAGACATATAAGTTGCCAGATGTAAGATACCACTTTAAGCACAAGACATCAAAATAGTTAGATGAGCATATTACATAAATTATGTAGAAGAACAATGAAATGCCGACTCAATTTTAAGTCAGTGAAAAAAATTGAACATAATATATAAATAATTAAACTACTTCTTTATGCCAGATCCCCTATCCCTATACCCCCACCCCCCCAATCTCCCTCCCTTTTTACCATAGCAACTGTCTACAAATGGGAAGATACTCTTTTCCAAGAGAGAATGATAAACTTTTTTCCAAGAGAGAATGAAAATTCTTTAGAAAGTTTAAGAAATTATTTTCACAGATGTTGAAAGGTTTATTCGAATTAAATTAAATTATAGAACCGTATATGAAATTTTATTTTCCCTACAAGACCAAGATTATCTTCAACAAAAGAAAGCCTTACCTATTCCAAAAAGCATCTCCTTTTGATGCAGGACGGGATACGATGGAGGGGTTTGTGATGATGATTAGGGTTAGGGTTGGGGATATGTGGTTTGAGAAAATAAAATTAAAGAAGATAGATTCTAGGGCATCACACCCAAGAAGGTTAGGGTTTCACACCCTAGGGCTTCACACCCACAAAAGTTAGAGTTTCACACCCTCACAAAATCTCATCACATGATCTCTGAAAAAGAAATTTTTCATTCATTCTCAATCTGTTCCTCTCCGTAGAGATTACAATTTTATTTAATAAGTGATTTAATCTAGGTCATTGAACATTCTAAAGATCTATGGTCTAGATTGAATCCTACAATAATTTAAATTAAATAACAAACAAATTAAGTGATTTAATATAGGCCACATCATCCTAAAAATCAATAGTCCAAATAAATCTTACAATTCTTATTCAAAAAAATAAAGAAGCCTAGCTAATCTTTATTCACAAAGGAATAAGATTAGATCTCTTGCCCTTCCTCCTTTGATAACATTTAAATGCATCTATTGACTTGACGTCCCCATCAATTCTCCCCTTGTTTGAGAAAACTCGTCCTCGAGTTTTAGAGAATGATATAACTCAAAGGTCATGAGGTTCTTGTTGCGTGTATTTTTGAAAGGATCTTGATGGAAAAGTAAAATCTTCAATTGCAGCCTTTCACCAAATATTTGTTGGGGAAATATTAAGTCCACCTGTTGTTTTATCACCATATAAATTTCTTTTGGATCGCCGATCTCTATAGCAATTTCCTTGCAAGTTGATGGTTGTTGTAAAACAGGCATCGGAGGCGGTTGTTGTGAAACAGGCATAGGAGGTTGTTGTTGTGAAACAGGCATAGGAGGTTGTTGTTGTGAACTAGGTATCCGATCTTCCACTAATGAAGCATCAACCTTCTCTTGAATTTCATTTTGATGTTCTCTCTCTGGAGGTGCATCTTTTGTTGACGTTGATCTCGCATCTGGTAATCCTTTAAGGATAATTTTCTTTTGTATACAAAGCGGGCGTATGGTGCATGATCTCCCTTCATAATCAAATATACATTTCCGGCTTTTATCCATGGTTGACCCAATATAATAGAACATTTGGATGATGAAAATATGTCACACCACGCTCCATCAAAATACGAAGGTTTCATGGACCATTCAACAAAAGCAGCTTGATTTTCTAAGATAATTTCCCCAGTCTTGGATAACATATCCACAACCGCTTGAGAAATCATATTCTTCTCAAGACTTCATCGATAATCAAGGAAGCACCTTTCCCAATAGGTAAGCGAATTAAGGTTTTCAAACAAACATAGAATCAACCTTTTTTTTTTCTTTACTCTCGATGGTATTGCCGATTTGGATGCAAGGGAGGGACTCACACAGCAACAATAGGGCAGCAACACGAGAAGAATATTGATGGCAGCAATACAAGGGCAGCACATCAGCAACACAAGGGCAGCAACACGGGGCTGTTGGAGGTCCAGGGCAGCAGCAAAGGGGGCTGTTGGAGGTCCAGGCAGCAGCAAAGGGGGCTGTTGGAGGTCCAGGTCAGCAGTAAAAGAGGCTTTTGATGGAGGCCCAGACAGCAGCAACAGGGGTTGTTGGATGTCCAGACAGCAGCAGCAGGGGTTGATGGAGGCCCAGGCAGCGGCCGCAGGGGCTGTTGTCGGTCCAGGCAGCAGCAGCAGGGGCTGTTGGAGGCTTAGATCTAGGGTTTCACACCCTAGGAACCTTGGCTCTGATACCAAAATTGATGCAGGATGGGATACGATGGAGGGGCTTGTGATGATGATTAGGGTTAGGGTTAGGGTTGGGGATATGTGGTTTGAGAAAATAAAATTAAAGAAGATAGATTCTAGGGCATCACACCCAAGAAGGTTAGGGTTTCACACCCTAGGGCTTCACGCCCACAAAAGTTAGGGTTTCACACCCTCACAAAATCCCATCACAGGATCTCTGAAAAAGAAAATTTTCATTCATTCTCAATCTGTTCCTCTCCGTAGAGATTACAATTTTGTCCATGAAATAATGTCTCAGTTGAATAACACTGGACTTTTTGTCCACAAACCAATGTCCTGATTGAAAAACACAAGATTTACAAATCCATGGACATGGACAATTTGTCTATGAAAATCCTAATTGACTACCCCCTATTAATCTAGGTCATTGAACATTCTAAAGATCTATGGTTTAGATTGAATCCTACAATAATTTAAATTAAATAACAAACAAATTAAGTGATTTAATCTAGGCCACTGATTATCCTAAAAATCAATGGTCCAAATAAAATCTTACAATTCTTTTTCAAAAAAAAAAAAAAAAGCCTAGCTAATCTTTATTCACAGAGGAAGGAATAAGATTAGATCTCTTGCCCTTCCTCCTTTGATAACATTTAAATGCATCTATTGACTTGACGTCCCCATCACCATTGCTACTCATTAGTCATTACATATTCAATTAAATTCCTAACATGCAGTGTTATAAAATCATTTAACTGGGTAGCCTAATAATTACATTTTATAGGTTTAGTATTATCCATTGTTGCAGAAAAGAGAACACTTGAAATGAAGGACAGACCTGAGAGAAGAGAGTGGCAGCTTGGCAAGTGTCCACCATTATCAACAGCTCTTTAAACCTAAGATATTAAAACAGCAGAGAGCATTTTAAGAGATTATGATGGGTGTTATCAACTTGCTCTTAAAACATTAATCCAGAGAAACATTGTTGAATGGTTTTGTTTAAGAAATCATCAATTTTGCTATTGCATGTCATATTGTCAACTGAACCACATCACTTTTTTTTTATGGATAAGTGGAGAGATTTGAGCCCAGGACCTCGAGGTTGCAAATTTTATTGTCAACCATTGATTTATGCGTCCAACCCCCATCACTGATAGTTATTACATAAACTACGTTGATTTTTATCATCAACCATATTTAATTTGCGGATAGAACCAACACGTCCATTATTTAGCTAAACCAACCATGAAAATGTCACCAGAATAACAGAACAAAGAAGACATCCAAAAACAGAGTCCTGCCTGCCCATACACTTTTTGTTAGGACTTAGAAGAATTACATGGTCTTATTAGAAGAGCAGTTTATAATCCATCTTAGAAATGTCATACGGATCTAACCATGGACAATCATGTAATGCACAAATACACGATAAAGCTTGCCTTCTAAAGCTGGATACAGTACTAAATGGACTGTGAATGAAGCATTTTAACTGATCATATACAGTTTTGTGATTAGTCCAGATGTTAGCCAATACCTAAAGGAATATTATGTCCAATTCAACAGATAGCAATGAATGTATGAATGTATGAAGGCACAAACTTGTATCATCTGAAACTTGTGGCCATGCTATGTGATGGGAATGCAAATTAGCAATAATTGGCCCATCAAGGGCTGAAGCTATAAAGGAATTAAAAATGAGAGAAATGAGAAATCAAAAGTTCATAAAAAATAGACAAAAAACCAAAAAGAACAGTGAACAATAAAAACTATAAAGAGAGAAGAATACAATGAAACTCAGCTGATCTGCCATGCATGCAGAATGCAGCCCACCTACAAGTGGTTGCATAGGTAGGCACCTAGCACACAGCCTATATATTTCTTTCCATATCCTCCAAGCAATAGTTCTTTTAAATGCATTCGCTTCTGAGAATTTTTTGTTATTATATTTAATATACAGAAGGAATAAAGGAATTTCTTAATTTATGGAGATTCATACATTATGATAAGATGATGATGTACTAAATATTATTCTAGGATAAAGTATATATATTAAATAAAAAATTTCATTGGTTCTGGTATACCAAAATTGAGGAGTTCATTTTCTGAACTGTGATGTACATCATAATGGATGGCTACTTTTTTTTTTATCATAGATCATAATTTTCTGGACAACTAGTTTCTTTTTTTTTTTAATGAAATTTATATAATTTTTAGGACATTGTTTAAATTGCTTACTCCACACTCCACTCCTTGGGGCGAAGTAGATCCACTAGAGTTTGCCAGTCACCTCAAAATGCATGTGATTCTAAATGAACACTGCATTTCATCTGATCTCACCTTAAAATGGGTATTACTTCTATAATCTACCACCATCAGTTCAAGACTGGAAAGATCTATCTAGCAATTGATGATTAAAGCCTAGACATTCAATACTACTTGAAGATTCCTAGGTTGGTGGATGACCATTACCTTCAGGTGAGTAGTTAGTTGACAAAGACGAGGACAAGCATGGTTTACACACTGCTCTGATGTCTTTAGGTTCATTTCTTCCTTCAATTTCAAATACTCTACAACTGTTGAAATTTTTAGAGCTCAGAACTCTTGTATTTGTTATTTAACAATTCAGGGATTCAAATATTTTTATTAGAAAATGTTGAGTTAACCCTAGTCATAGTACATTTTGTCATATATATTTAATTATCTTTAGCGTATCCTAAGCATGTCTATATTTCTAAAGGTGCTCGCTCAGGAGTCTAAATCCCTGGAAAGTATAGGCATCTTCAGCTAATTCTACAGTATCCTAGATAATCGTGCGATATGGTTTAAAATTTGTTGAAGTGTCCTCACTAACTCTGTTGTACTATTAAATTTAAGTGTGAGATCACTGACACAATTCCTGCATATGATACTTTCAATCCCATTCCATTCCACAAAGTGATGATGCACTCACAAGGAACACCAAAAAAAAAGAATTTCTTTTGAATCATTGTCATTGTTCAACCTAATGGTTTTATTATTCACAACAAGAGAAAACTAGAGAGACAGACAGAAGTTTAAAAAAAAAATAGTATGGACGATAAGAGAAAACAATTTACCTATGCTTCTCCTTCATTTGCTTTACTGCATCTGCTAAATCATGGCTCTGAAGTTCTTCATTGTCCTGAAATTTTAAAAATTCATCTCCCCCATGACCAGTCATGTATAATAGTATGTGACTTCCTTCATCGCTTAGAAGTCTCTTTGATCGTGGAACAGCAGTCTCGTGATGCCCGGTCAAAACTCGCAAGAAATTTTCAACAGTAACTTCATAACCTCGATAGTCAACCTGAAAATCATGTTTCGTAGTCAAAGAGGGTATCCGGCTTAGACTACCAACAAAATATAATATTTATGATATGCTTCTGAAAATTCTCTTTAAACTAGGCAGACTCATTCCCACCTGTGTCATTTCAACATCACTTGTCCCCATCACAATGATAAACAATTGATTTACTCACAAGCACAATACCAAAGTTACCAGTCCTATCACCACACTAAACTTTTTAAAAGTGAATTTTGATATTTATATACTATGTTGAATCCACTTAGTATGTCACGTTAGAATTCTACTAATGGATTGGAGTGTGCTGCAGACAGGATTGACCTCAAACATTGGACAAATTCATACACATTATACCTGCATGAAATGCAGCAGTGCATACGTTTGAGGGTAAGCTAGTCGTCATGACCTTTGACAGGGATGACTGTTTGTATTTGAATTTTTTGTTTTAATTTTACATCCTATGTCCTCTTAAACTGCCATATTAATTGGCCCTAAATAGGCATAGCTATATATTCATATAAAACATAGTGAAAACACAATATACAAACACTTGAATGAATAAAATGCACCAAAATGTATAAGTTCTGCTAGGATGTGTTAACTAACAACTACATTAAACATACTACTAAAATGCAACTGATGCATGTCTGTGCTTCGTTTAAGCACATCTGCTCTCTCTTTCACACCGGATCAGTAACCATTTTACTCAATTCTTAAATATGTTCGATATTCTACTACTCCACTCCTAGTTCTCTATGTCTCTACTACTTAAGAATTCTAAGGATTGTACGAAGTGTTTCATAATGATTTTTTAGTTAATTAAGTAAATGAATCCATCCATAAATCAGCCTCCTATGAAGCATCTGCTTGAAAAGGAACAAATAAAGATATATTTTATTTCACTAATTCGAGCAACAATTAACAAGGAGATCTAGATTATGTCATAGTTTTACTACTTTGGGTATCTATATGTAGTTGAAAAAACTAAAAACTGCTTCAACGAAGCCTCAAACTTATGTCACGGTAAAGTTACTTTAGTCTATCCATAAATTACATGAATTAACATCCTCTGCACATGAGTCCAAGAAATGGGAAAAGAGGGGGAGAAAAGATTAAACTCATAGAGCAACTTATAAAGGATTTTTTTTTTCTTGATAATTAACCAGAGTCAACAGGGTATGGGTGAGATTTCATTGTTTGAGGTGAAGAATTCAAATAATAATAATAATAATAATAATAATAACAATAATAATAATAATAATACTAATCAAAGTAGCCAGAACCAAATATAATGGTTTATCACAATCCTGTTGTTAGGTGCTATAATTCATAGAAATGTTTCTGAAATACACATCATAAATATGTTGTACTAACAAATTATGAACAACAAAAATCCCAACAATAGATCCATGAAATGTCATCGGCAAACCATGTAAAACCAGAATCGTTGGAAACAGGCAACCAAAAATACCAAAGCAATCTTTAAAAAGAAGACACATCAAAAGAAGACAGACCAGGAAGGAGGGAGAATTTGATAAAGGAGAAGTTTATCTAGTACATGGGTCATCCACTGAAGGTGGGTACATGGATAATACTTTTATGCTTAACCAATCAGGAACATGCACCAGCTTAATGAAAAGGCAGAAGGAAAGCACTAAGAATGTGTGTGCACTTTTAACTGGTCCACCTATGTGGAAGCAATATTCACCTCAACATTATCACCATACAAGTTAAGTTGGTGGTTCTCATTGTTAAAAACTTGGGCAGGATAGTTGTTCCTAGCATTGCAAGCCATATCATCCGCCAACATGAGTATAATCCTCTCATCAGGTATCCCCAGCCGTTTTACAGTCCTGTGAAACAAAGAAAACCCCTACCATCTGTACTGCTTTATAACACAAAAGATCAAACATAAGTCTCAACATGAGTTCCTTAACATACCTATACAAAGAAAGGTATTAGCCATATGGCGATAATTAAACCTAGAAAAAATCACAAAATTCAGTCAGTTCCAAAATAATAGCTGGAGATAAGTTTAGGCGAACACTACAACAACTATCACATAAGAAGATTTTCAGTTGCAAACCATTACATGAGTAACATGAACTTGGAATCTTTTTGTATACAGTAACACAAGTACATGACCGATGCTAACAAGCTACAGTAATTTGTAGGTTGTCAAAATCTGAGCAATATTTTTATATGTTAGATGCACAATGTGATGGGGAGGATGCCTAGCAAGAAGCACAGAAAAAAATCCAAAGAAAAGGAAGATACATCACTTCAACTCCCCAGTTCACCCCACGGATAATTCCCCCCCTGGACATACAAACAGATTAATCCCCTATATAATGAATACCAGTCTTTAGACCAACTTAGAAAGTTAAGTATACCGATCTGTTCCCTTTGAAGATGATTTCATCACTCATTATCCATATAGTGCAACAGATAGTTGAATTGCAACTTGCAAAAACTTTTAGAGGACCCTGCTCTGATTATATATAAAGTGCATATTCTCAAGACAACATAATCACACTCTCAGTAAGGGAAAAATTTGACGCCCAAGCTCAAAGGATAGTAAGCATATTAAAACATAGGTACTAAACTTGCATATGTAATTCCGTGGAACATGCATCAAAGGAAAAATTGCCTAGAATAACTGGCCAGGTTAGAAACATGTAATAGCTATTCTTGCATGAAATTAAGTGGCTTGAATCAGACACTCCAATCTTGAAAGCATCTAGTCATTTACTCTACTAATTTCTTTGTCATTCTTTAAACCAATACGTTATCCAGTGATCACGACACATGAATTATAACAGATAACACATACTACGTGTTTTTATTCAACTTGGTTGTCATTGATGATACATGACATGTATTATCAATATATGAACAATGCATCACCTTGTTGCATGGTGATGCATTGTATGGGGCAAAATATTATATGCAGGTTAATTAATATGTTACACCATGGATTCTGCATATGGCTAAATGTTCAGGAGGGAAAAGTATTGCCTAGAATAACCAGCCAATTTAGACACATGTTATAGTTACTCTGAACAAATGGATGAGACAGCAACATGAAATTTTTGTGTTCTGAATTTGACACTCCATTCCTGAAAGCATCCAGCCTATCATGACAGACATAAAATACTACAATTTTGTTTCATTTCAGCTTGACTCCCACTGACTATACATGTCATGCATTGTCAATGTATAAACAATTGATCGCCGTGACTTGAAATTGCATTGGGCAAAACACTATTGCATGCTAATTAATAGATTCTAAGAGGGGGACACCAACACCACTTGGTCTTCCTCTATCGCCCTTGTTATTGATGAATTGAGATGTTAAATTGTTCTTTCATTTTTTTCGCAGCATTAACATTTATAACAGATCAACAAGAAGATTACACTTACGTATTCAAAAAAAAAAATTTGATTGGTAGAAAAAATTCAGGAATGATCACCAGAAGCGGGAAGTGCAAACCAATACGGCCCAGTTGTTATTGTGCATCGTCGAATAAGAAAAAGAAGAAGCGGCGACTGGATTTGAGAAGATCGAGACGGAGCTCAAGAAGAAGAAGAAGGAGAATATCAGCAGCATTGATTGGCTCCGCCATGGGAGCTTCGGCAGACCCATGTCGCAGGTCCGCTGGTTCTCCGCCTCCAATGTGTTCTCGCACTAGTAGAAGCTGAGATTTCGGGGTTCCCTGTCTCTGTTGCGGAAACCTAACGGGGTTGAGGACCCTGGTTAGTGGCAAGCACGGTGTCTTTCATGGCTTGCCCGGTGTATTGGAGTCCGGATCTAGTCAAGTCTGGATTTGATCAGTACAGAACTGCACTGCCTATAAATCGAACTAAGTATACGGTCAACAAGTACAAGTGTCAATCTCCTATTTGATATTGATGTTGTTGAAACCCAGATCTGATTAGATTCAATTAATATATATCTAACAATATTAATATGTATATTAAAATGTTAGTGAAATGTTTAGCATTTTACTCGAGAGTTGATGAAATTTAACTACATGAATAATCAGGCACAAATGTTGAGCCCATCTATTATCATCAACCCAAATGTTGTCTCCCCAACCCAATAAAAATTAAAACATCTAAAACTGGTTTTCATTTTAGACATTAACTCCCCCAACCAGCCTATCACACCAACCTTTTTATCAAATTTTCTCACCACCTCTACCACATCAAAATAAATGCAATCATTTCCCTTTCAGAAATTGTTCTCTCTTTTGCCATTTCAAAGGGAGTCGACCGCGGTAGTCCTACTTGAGAGGCTCGCCAGATGATCGCATACCTACCATGTCCAACTCCACCGGCTACAATGCATCCATCCCCGCAACTCTTCAATGTAAGCTCTTCCCCTCCCTGTGTGTTCTCTCTCTTCCCACAATTTCTAACGGCATCGATTGCAATGGCCCCGCTCGAGAGGCTCGCTGGATGATCGCACACTTTCCGTGTTCAACTCCATTGATGACATTGCATCCACCCTCGTGACTCATCAATGTAAAAATCAATGCCCTAATTAAAGTTAAACCATATAGGTAATGATCCATTCTTCATTTGAGGTGCATTTGTTAAGTCTGTGTTACTTTTTGCTGTTAAATATTGGGTTGTATTTATTTTTATAGTTTGGGCATTCAGTTTCAAAATCTGACTGCATATCTATTCTCCTGGTACTGGCATTGGCTTACCTATAAATTTTCATCGCATTCTGACGTTTTTGGAATTATGCAGTTTTGATTTGGTATTCGGATTTAATTTTGTTAAAATCCAAGATGAAGAGGTAAAAATTCGATATTATCATGAGATGTTCAGTTTTGAGCTAGCTTTCATACAGAAGTGGAATTGGATCAACTGGATTCGTGTATCAAAAGTTATGGGTATTTTTCCAAGTATACCCCGAAGATGAGAAATCCAGGCAGCAGCCCTGTAAGATGTTTAGCCTAGATTTCGGAATAGCTGGAGAGGTTATTTGATCCGGTTATAAACATAAAAATTGTAGATAATCTTCTTAACTTTCCAATGGAATTGGAATTGTGCAATTCGGAGCTGTATTGTAGAAGTTACGGCCATTCTAGTGAGGGATGTTCAGAGTTTTTAGTCCGATGACAGCTTGGTCATTCCATCCCTCCTTTGCCTATTAAATTCCCCCAAAATCCCACGACCTGGGGCTCTCTCTTCTCCTCTCTTGTTCTGGTCCAGCCCTTTTAGTGTGTGTATTGGGTGGGGGAAATGGAGGTGATGGAGAAGAAGCTCAAGAGAGAGTGTAAGAATGTGTGTATAGTGAGTTGTGTATGTTGTGTTGATGTTTCTCCTCCTTCTCCTCCTCCCCCCTAGCTGATCCAATGTTTTCCCCTCCTCTTTGGATCAACACCCCTCATGTGTTTGTGGAAATGCCACAATGAGTGGGAGAAGGAGAAGATGGTGGAGCAAGGAGAAGAAGAAGATCATGGTGTATGTGAGTGCTTATGTTGTTGTTGTTGATGTTTATCCTTTCTCTCCTCCTCCTCTAGCTGATCCCCCGTTTTGCCCTCCCCTTTTGGTCCAGCCAAGTAGAAGGTGTGATGTGATGGAGATGGTGGTGATGGTGGGTGTGTGTGTGGTGTCATTGTGAGCCCCAACACCTTCCCTTCTCCTCCCCCTCTCTTGGTAATTCTTTACCCCTACTTTTATGCTTGCTAGGATGTTGTAGAGGGCATGCATGAAGTGTTGTTATGAGTAATTGATGCTGCACATAGGATGGTTGTGTTAATGTATAAACGGGGAGGCTTTGTGTTATAAGGCAGATTTTCTGTCTCCTCAAGATTCTTGTGTTTGGGGTATTTAGAGGCATATTTTGAGACTTATGTCTTCATTTCATATGATCATCTATGTGTCTACATGTTACATGTGAAATTTAGTGTCATTATGATATCTGTGTTGTAAGTTATATCCTGATGTTCATGATCTGTCCAGATTCACGCAGAAATTGACCAGTTTCGGAAAGTAATTTATTTCGGGCATTTAGATATTTAATCAAGTTATTATATCTCACGGAATATGATCCCAACATGTTATAGAATGTGTGTGATTTATTTCAGAATTTTTGGATGTGTATTTCATGCCGTGGAGACCAATGTTTGGGGCTGGTTGCAGTGGATGAATTAGTCATCTATAAGTATATGTCAAAGAGTTATTTTGCATGGTGTGGGTAATATCAGGAGTTGTTGTCTTCATGAAGAAGGCTTGTATATGTGTCAAGATGCTTTATATTGAATTGAGCATCATTGGTTGTTCTTGCAGATCTCGTAGACCGGACGTGCGGCGATCTAAGTACCTGTGAGTGGTTTGATCCATCCATTTTGAGATGCGTTCGATGCATGTAGTCCTACATCGCGCATCCGTGGGGCTGTATAGCTATACTCAATCTTGATTCCTGAATTATATTGCTATATCAGATCCATACTATGCTAAATAACTTGCATGCTACGTTTATATGTGAATTATGATATGTAGGATCCTATACTTAGTTTTATTTGTAGTATCTTATATATCATGAAGTATAGAGTATGATATGACCTTATATTAATAAGTTACATAGTGTTTTTGCTTATACTATTGCAAGGGTCATCAAATGGCCCGTGGCCCGAAAACCCCGCCCGGCCGGCCCGGGCCCATTCACGGGCCGGGCCAACCCGGCCCGTTTTGAGGGAGGGCCGGGCATGGGCCTGCTTCTGGAGGCCCGGCCTGACCCACGGGCCAGCCCGAATTGGGCCCGTTCGGGCTGGCCCGTAGGCCCGCAGAAATAATTTTGCTCGTTTTAAAATTTCAAAAGGGGTATAAAAAAAAAATTTTAATGGGGGCATCCCCGTAAATCCCTCCCAACTTTATTAAAGTCTCTGTCGGCAGAGATTTAAAGTCTCTGCCGACAGAGACTTTATTAAAGTCTCTCTGCCATGGCAGAGACTTTATTAAAGTCTCTGCATGGCAGAGATTTTAATTAAGTGGGGGGCCCACGCCCCCCACGTACACAATTTCCGACCGTTGGAGCCAAATCCAACGGTCGGAAAATAAGAAAACAACCCTTCAACGGTGAGGTTTTTTTTTTTTTATAAATAGGATATCATCCGTTCTTTCATTCTCATCACGCCGAACAAATACATTCAGTGATTCAGCAAAAAAAATCTCACGCCGAACACTAAAGAAGTCTTCTCTCAAGCCATCATACTCTCAAAAAGTCTTCTTGCAAGCTCCCAACAAGCTCCCTTTCAAGATCTCAGCAAGCTCTCAACAAGACTCTCTTTCAAGATTTCAACAAGCTCTTTTTTTATTACATCGGTGACATTTTCGATATCTATTTTCTTTTAGTAGTTATCATATAATTATAGTTATTATAATGGCTCACAATCCAGTAGATGATTCAACCAGATCTCCTACTATACAATCTTCAAATCCAGCATCTTCTTCTACTAGTGCATTAGCATCTTCATCTAGAAAAACAAAATCTGCAATTTGGGATTTTTTTGAATTTATTGAAACTATGGAAAATGGAAAAAAAATTCAAAAAGCAAAATGTTTTTTGTGTAGTAAACTTTTAAGTGCATCATCATCTCAAGGTACTAGTCATCTTAAGAGACATAAGGATAAATGTTTAGTAAAAAATAAAGTTGATATTAGAGATCAAATGTTATTAAATAAAAATGCTAGTGGTAATTTAACTGCATATAATTATGATGAAACACGTGCACGTCAAGAAATAGTAGATTACATGATTAGAGTTGAACAACCATTTACTTTTGTAGAAAAACATGATTTTACTGGAATGGTACAAAGAGGTTTAGCTCCACAATATAAAGGTTTTTCCGCTTCTACTGCTAAAAGAGATGTAATAAATCGTTTTTTAGTTGAAAAGGAAAAAATAAAGACTTTTTTTCAAAATTATGAAGGCAATATTTCTTTAACTTCAGATTTATGGACATCTATTCAAAATATTAGTTTTTTATGTATAACTGCACACTATATAGATCAAGATTGGAAATTAAATAAGAGAATAATATCTTTCAAAATGCTTGAATCCCCACATACTGGTTTAACAATTGCAGATGCAATGCATAAAGAATTAGTAAGTTGGGGTATTCAAAATAAAAAAAATTTCTGTTACACTAGATAATGCTTCAAACAATGATGTAGCTGAAGATCGTTTAAAACGTTTTTTGTCTTTAGAACCGATTCGAAATGATTTATTTCGTGTTCGTTGTTGTGCCCATATTTTAAATTTAATTGTACAAGATGGTTTATCACTTTTATCACCTTCAATTCAAAAAATAAAAGATATAGTACGTAATATTAATTCTTCTCAAGGTAGGCATGAACTGTATATTAAATGTTGTGAGGATTTATCTATGAAAAGAAAACACATTAATAATGATGTACCTCACAGATGGAATTCCACATATAATCTTTTACAAATTGCTTGTAGATATAGAAGAGTTTTAAATGTGTATGTTGAACAATTATCATATAACAGAAGTTGCAATTTATCTGTCCCTGATGATTGTGATTGGGCCATGGCTAAACTTGTTAAAGATTTCTTGGAAGTTTTTGAAAATTCTACAAGAATATTTTGTGGTGTGTATTATCCAACTTCTTCTCGTGTAGTTCCACAATTATTTTCTATTTCTTCAACATTTAATAATTATTTTGAAAATTATAATGATATTTTTGATAATGTTTTCATGAAAACAAAATTTGATAAATATTGGGGAACTGTGCCTTTGATATATTCTTTTGCTATTATTGTAGATCCTAGATTAAAAATTGATGCATTAGAAGGATGGTTAGAAGTGATATATAATGATAATGATAAACTTCAAACTAATATTAATTTTGTAAAATCTAAATTATTTGAATTATATGAACATTATAAAATGACAGTAGGTGTAGATCGAACAGTAAATACAATGCAATCTTCGAGCTCTTCATCCACCTCTCGTGCAGGACCTTTTGCTTTTATTAAAAGTAGAAGAATGTCATCTACTTCTTCTGCTTCAAATTTATTTGATTTACAACGTTATCTTGACCAACCAATCATTGAAACATATGATGATGAGGAATTTGATATTTTGTCATGGTGGAAAGCACAAGAATCAAGATATCCTGTACTTTCCATTATGGCACGTGATATACTAACAGTTCCAGTTTCTACTGTTGCATCAGAAGCTGCATTTAGTGCAAGTGGTCGTGTTATTTCAGAAAAGAGGAGCAGTTTGAGTGAAGACACTATTGAAGCATTAATTTGTTTGAAGGACTGGGATTTAGCTGATGAAAGAATGCAAGAAGCTGAACGAGAATCCCAAATTGCAGATGAATTAGCAAATATGCGATTATCGAGACCCTCATGGATGGGTGACAGTTCTCCTAAGGAATAGACAGTTGTTTAATGATTTTATAATTTTATGTAATTTTTTTTAATTGAAGTTGTGATATGCAAATGATTGACATATATGTAGGTGCCAACCTAGTTGGGATGTACATATCATGTAGTGATGCAGTTTCTCAACTAATTAATTTATTTAAACTTTTATTTTTAAAAATATTTTATTTTACATGGAAGGGTTAAAAACTTAAAAAGAAAAAAAATGACAGGGGGTTTGTTTTAATTTTTCACATCATTTATATTTCTCTCCATGGGTCACGGCTGGATACTATCCAATATTCCAATGGGATGTGATTGTGAGGTGTACCTTAAAAGACATTAATGAATTTTTTTAATGCAATATTTGTTTCTTCTTCTCTGTAACTCTGTTTCTTTTTTTTTAAATAAAAATAAAAGTATATATTGTATAGTTTTTAATTACTCAATCTCACTAAATTAAAAGACATCATTGAATTATTTAAATTTCATATATTATCTTGTTTGTGTCTTAATGATATGGTATTGTTTTCAAGTAATAGAAGAAATATAAATTTGAATATAAAACCCAACCCCTAAAATTAATTTTTATGTTATTTCAACATTAGTTTACAAATACACCACTTAAAAAAACAAATTTATTTAAAATATGGGCCCGCAAGCCCGAAGCCCGAGCCCGGCCCGGCAGGCCCGTTCAGGCTCATGGGTAGGGCCTGGGCTTGAATATCTAGCCACGGGCCGGCCCGGCCCGGGCCCGTTGGCCAGACAGGCCCGCGGGCTTGGGCCCTATTTCAACGGGCCGGGCTGGCCCGGCCCGGCCCGTTGCCGAGCCTATACTATTGTGTATGCCTCTAAGTAACCTATTCCTTGTGAGAATGTGGTTAAGACTCATTTAATGATGAAATTCTTGTTTGTTTGATATTTTTGTCTTTACCTTGAACTTTATATTAGTCTTATTTGCCTCTACTTGATATTAGATGAGTCATGTAAAATTATAGTGATGAAGTTTGGTTGTGTTAGGAAATGTGATTTTCTTTCACTTTCATAGAATATTCTATGAGGAGTGGTGAACTTATTTATTTCATAAGCTATTTAGCATTGTTATTTGTTGATTCCCCGCTTGTTTAGGGAATCTAATTCCATATGCTTGTACTTATTGATAGCAAATAAATGGGTCTCACTATTATCTTATGCATATAGTGGAATCATGTGATTGATTTAGAAGATGTGGTTAATTCTCAAATGCTAGGTTCCTTGGACATGTGGTATATGCACTCTTGTTGTGATAGGAACTCCCATGTGATAATTGTGTGTATGTTTAATTGTTTGGCTTTATCTGTGATCGGTATATCTATGATCTGTTGTTATCAGGATCATACATGTTTTAGTGTGCAAATGTAGTAACTATCTTGCCTGCATCAGAGTGATGCAACTCTATGGGAATTCATGAGAATTCATTTGGTATTGGTGTTTGTTATCTGATAGCTATGACGATAGAATGTCAGGCCTATCTATGTTAGACGCATGCATGACCCACCTTTATGATCATGTCTTATCATGATTGAGTGCAAGTCTTATTTCCCCGCGCCGAGCAATGCATCCGTGTGGGAATTCATAAGAATTCATTAGCAATGGTATTTGTTAGATGATAATAGTTGATCCGGGAGGATCGTCTTGCGAGCATGGAGTACCCCCTCCCCATATCATCGTGCGTCGAAGCTACCCAGCATTGGAGCTACCCTGTGTGGTGCCACCGTGCCATCGGAAGGCCGCCAGGGAGAGGGCTACCGAATGATATTGCGAGCGTGGAAGTACTGTTTCCCCATATCATCGTGCGTCGAAGCTACCCAGCGTTGGAGCTACCCTACATCATCGTGTGTGGAAGCTACTCGGTGTTTGTTACCGATAGCTATGACAATAGTATGTTATGCCTACCTATGTTAAGCGTGTGCATGACCCGTCTTTATGAGCATGTCTCGTCATAATTGAATGCGAGTGTTTAGCTTCTTTCCCCTGCATCCAAGTGATGCATCTGTGCGGGAATTCAAGAGAATTCTATATAGCAATGGTATTTGCTAAAGGATAGTAATTGATCTGTGAGGATCGTATTGCGAACACGAAGTGCTTCCTCTCCATATCATCCTGCGTCGAAGCTACCCAGCGTTGGAGCTACCCTGTGTGGTGCCACCGTGCCATCGGAAGGCCGCCAGGGGGAGGGCTACCTGGGAGAGGGCTACCGGATGATATTGCGAGCGTGGAAGTACTGTTTCCCTACATCATCGTGCGTCAAAGCTACCCGGTGTTGAATCTGTCCTGCATTGTGCCACAATATCGTTGGGAATGCCCAGAGTATGATGCCACCATCGTACGGGGCTTGAGTACTTACCATGGATGGCCGTTAGGATGAGGATTACCCAGGAGAGGGCTACCAGATGATGTGAGGGATTGGTATGTATTTATCTAGATGTGGAGAATCTTTGTAGCGTGGTATTAGTTTGTGTTACGACTCGTTAGAGTTAATAGATTAGTTGTTTCCCCAAAAGTCCCAACAGTTTTCCCCCTTTGGGGTGATGGTGAGGGTGATGTGTGGTCACGTCTCTACGTGACATATATAATTGTCGGTGTTCTCCCATCCATGTATTTCCTTGAAAGGAAAAATGTGTTAGTGTTATATTATTATTCTTAAGTTGGATTCTTGCCATTCACTGAGCTTGTAGCTCACCCCTCGTGTGTTGTTTTCCACCAGGGACAGTGGGGCGTGGAGCTGGGCATCCCTGTAGCGTAGTTCGTGCGTGGAGTTTTCCAACTTTCGGTTGGCAAGTGCGGGGCTATCAATAATCCTATATTTTTGTGTATGTATTAGTAATTGTGCGTGTCGCACATGTGGTTATATTTGGACTAGACTTGGGCTCTCACAGGACGGTAATTGTATATTCGGGTCTGTAATAATGTTTTTTATTACAGACTTAATTGTATATTATACTTCCGCATCATTTTTTTTATTGGCTACCACTTCCATGTAGCCCTGTTATCTTATTTGATCCTGTTGATTATTGTTTGATTGGTAACGTCTCGGGTCGTAACAGCATTTGGTGATGATATTTTGTGTTTATGGTTGCAATGGTGGTGTTTGTTTGTTTAGGATTTATTATTGTCTTAGCTGTCATGGGGTTGGAGGATGTTTCATTTGTTGTTATAATGGTGTAGGACAGTGTTTTGCTAATGGTGGTGATGATAGTACGAGTGTCTCAATGGTGGTCATGGTGGTTGTGGGTGGTTGTTTAAGGGTTTGTTGGGGTTCATATCCTTATTGTGATGGTTTAGTTGGTGTTGGAAACAGTTATGATCCATTGAATGGTGGTCATGATGGATGGTATTGGTGGTTGGGGTCGTGATGGTGTTTTGGTCTCAGTTGGAATAATTAAAACATGTGATTATGTTATTATGTAGTAATGGCATTAATATGCTCATTAAATTATATATTGTTATATGTATTGAAACCACTAGGTCACAATCAACATCAAAATTTTCAAACCATCCCCCGCGTTTAAAGTATGAATAGTGAGGTTAGTATGTGTTTTCTAAACTTTAGTTTGTAGATTAAAAAAATAATTCTTACCGATGCAATTCAATTGCTTGCAAAACTATTACCCAGTACCTTTTGATGTTGATGTTAAGGCATCCATCTCTTTTGTTTTCGACGATGACATTGCCCCTTGGTAGATGTCATCCCAAACGAGGAGATTACCAACAATGATATCACCGAACATTTTCTCTACATCTATGGTAATCTTAATTCTTTAATATGCCTATATAAATTAAGCACAATGTGACATGAACAACAGATTGATCTTGTTGTTGTTTAAGGTTTTTAAAAATCAAACAGAATTGATTGATTGGATCAAGAGAGTTGGCAGAAACATCATGGTGATTGCAGTCACTGGCCGGTTGGGACAAGCAAACCCTTATAGATCAGCCCAGGTGGACCCCATATGTGAGAAGGGATAAGTATGATGCCAGACCTTGGACTTAAGATAGAAAAGAAAAGGTTTTCGAAGCACCAAATAGGCACAAAGAAGTGTGAGTGTCCATTCAAATTGCGAACTATTGATCATTCGAGGAGATGGCCATTGAGAGTATTGTGTAGCCTAACGATTATCCATTAATAATCAATTTTGATGATCATTCATTTTCTGGGAAATCTCTCGAGGAGGAATATACCATTTTAGAAGGAATGTCAATAAGTGGCATGCATCCTCGTGATATCCTAACCCACTTGAAGAAGATAGAGATCCCACCAATGTCAGCTCACTGAAAACCATATATAATTCGTGATCAAGGTTACAACTTCAAGAGACTTGTGGTCGTACTCATATGTAACAACTAATGAAGTTAATTCATGAGCACAAGTACACTAAGAGATCGAATTGAGGCGGATGTAGAGGTTGGTGTCTGACATTTTTTACGCATCCTACTTCCATTCAGCTCATCAGAGCATTTCTACTAGTATTTATGATGGATTGCACATACAAGATTGACCAATATAGAATGTTGTTGTTAGAGATAGTAGGAGTGACATGATGAGGAAAGCACTTGTGATAGCCTTCATATATTTACAAGGCAAGAAAGATGATAACTACACGTGGGTGATGGAGTGCTTCAATTCACTTTTTGATGACCCCCTCCCCAAAGATTATCATCACTGACCATGAGCTCAGATTGATGAAAGTGGTGGCTACTGAATTCTCTATGACTGTAAAATTTCTCTATTGTGTTCACATCTAAAAGAATGTTCTGAAAAACTGTAGAAAAATATTCTTTGACGTGGACACGTGAAATTCATTTATGGGGTCATTTGCTGATGTGATGAGGTCAAATTTGAGCGTTCATTTTTCAAAAAATTTCAAATGCTTGATGATGAGTACCACACCTATCCAAATGTAATTCTATATATTCATGGAATATGGTTTGATAAGCATCAAAAAATGTCACTGCATGGAATGATAAACATACGCACCTCAAAAACACCTCCACAAATCACATCAAAACTCATCATGCGAAACTGAAGAGACAACTGCAAACACCCATACACAACTTCATCATCACTTGACAGATGATTCACAATTTGTTGGAATTGCATATCTCTGAGATTAGAGCTTCCTTCGAGGAAAGTCTCACAAGGATCCCACATAGGTATCGAGGGCATCTCTATCAGGTCTAGTGGGTGTCGTCTCAATATATGCTCTTCAGAAGCTCGAGATAGAGATAAGTGCAAGCGATGGGTGGGTCCAGATAGTGATATATGCGATCATTTGATTATATAATGCAAGCGAGAAGGTGGTCCCATACCTATTAGTGTTGTTCATCCTGACTAGGACTGCAACTTGGGTTGTGTCCAACTCAAACCCGATGGGTTAAACCAGATTTTTATGAGGGTTGGGTTGTTAAAATTAAATTCGGATTCGGGTTGACACCACAGACAATCCGACCCAACCCGGAACCCGAACTGAATGCCTACTTAACATGATCTAAACCATTGATAATATTATTTTAAATCTGGACCATTCATTAATTTCACAAATGCCTAAATCTATCTCTCACAAGTATCAACCCTAGCCGACTTTTCTCTTTCAACCATCTCACAAAAAACACCTTCAAAGCTCCAAAATATATGTTTCTCTACCCTCCTCCGTCCCAACACTCCAGCTCCCAATACGGGATCGCGGCGACTCCGATTACCTTTGCGGTATCGACGACACCCACCCCTGTCCCATGTCCATCTCTCCTCTCTCGATCGCCTCCCCTCTCCCTTGTTGTGGTGTTGGCGTGCTATATATCCCCTTTATGAGATGTAAAGATCGATGGTATCTTGCCAAGTTGTCGCACTCATCGGTGCTTGTTGAATAGATGATTGTTTCTTCTGTGTTTGATTTTATTTTACATTTGGTTTCCACGATATGTGATCCTTTGGAGTGTGATTTGATTGTTGTGAATTGTTGATTCTGATTTTGATTGGTGTATGTTTATATGTGTATCCTAACCATAAAATCGGGTTCATCAGGTTGGGTTCGGGTTGTGTTCGGGTTAATGTCATTGGGTTGAAAATCGGGTTGGATCAGGTTAGGGTTAAACATTTTAAATCTCAGTTGGGTTTGGATTGGAGTCAACCTGAACCCAACCCGCCCGAGTTTCAGCTCTAATTTTGACAGAAGTTGGGAATCACTCCATTTGTTGAAAACTTCACCGATGAGATTCATATCACATCGGAGATTGAGCTGTTATATAAACGGTTCACACATGGGAATATTGTACAAAAAAGGAATTCTCCAAAAATTGAGTTCCCCCTCTGCGAACCTACTTTTGGAGTCCATTGTTAAGGTGAAAAACAGTGGGTCAAAAGAAAAGTGGGAATAATAGATCAAAAGCCATAGCAAAGAATCAATGAAAAGATCTTCAAGTGAATTTGAATATGTGATGCAATTTGTGGAGAATTCAAACCAAGCGGCAGATATTGTTCCCACACAAAATTCGCAGGTGCAAGATTACCGACGGGCTAAGCATGTAATGATGGTCATGCAAAGGTAAAAAATTCTCTAGAATCGCTTAGTTGGTAGTGATATTTACATGTCAGAATTTTTATCCTTCCTATCTCCATACATAAGTAATGTTTATGATATTATTGGTGATTGTCATTGCGGATTTCATGTTATTGTTATGTTTTTGGGTATGTTGTACAAAGGTTGGAGAGAAGTGAGGAATGACTTCCTACTAGACATCGAACAACACCCGAAGGAGTACCAAATGCTTTTTTACGGGTTGGATCGTGTGGAGGAGGTCAAGAAGAACCTAAGATGTCAACCTTCAGATGCGGACAAGGAGCATTGGATGACGATGCCGAAGATGGGATTTATAATTGCTTTATGATTCAAGGACACCATTATACACATATGGAAGAATCAATGCCTTATCTTTTTTCATCAAGTGATCCACCACCACCTATTAGTTCCCATCGAATCCTTCACTTGATTTTGTGAAAAGATGTTACTTTGTGTTAAGACTATGTCACTTTTTAAAGGTCAAATATTGCATTTTATTTATTTTAATAGTTTGGGCATTCAGTTTCAAAATCTAACTGCATATTTGTGGTTCTGGTGTTCACTTGGGCTTACATGGAAATTTTTGTAGCATTTCGAGGTCTTTTAGAAATTATGCAGTTTCAATTAATATTTGGATTTAATTTTGTTAATACCCAAGATGAAGTAGTAAAAATCCGATTTTATTATGAGATGTTCAGTTTTGAGTTAGCTTTCATACAAAAGTAGAATTAGATCAACTAGATTCATGTAATAAAAGTTATGATATTTTTCCAAGTATACCCCCGAGGATGTGAAAATTCTGGCAGCAGCCCTGTTTGACTTTTACCTCACATTTTGAAATAGCTGGAGGGGTTATTTGATCTAGGCATAAATATGAAAGTTATAGGTAATTTTCTTGGCTTTCCAATGGTTTTTAAATTGAGCAATTCAGAGCTATATTGAGGAAGTTATGGCTGATCTAGTCGAGGTTGTACAGTTTTTTTAGGGAGGGTAGTTTGGTAATTATATCTGGACTCCAAAGTTGCATTGAATAAGGCAGGGTTAGTCGGTGGAGTTATTGCTGTTTATATATGTGAAAAGAGAAGCCGAAACCATTTCGGCGAGATAAAAATAAAAGGGACAAATCCCACCAACCCTCACATCTCCCTTTCATTTTATTTCACCCGACCTGTTAAGCCCAAATCAAAGGAAAGAAAAATCTAAGGCAAAGAAGAGAAGGGGGAGAAGAAGAAGGAAAAGGTGAGATTAAGTGTTTTTGTGTATGTGTGTGTGCTTAATATGGGTTGATCTCTCTCTCCCTCTTCCTCTTTCTCACCCTCTCTTATTCATCTTCCTTGGACAGCTCAACCAACCATGGTTTAAGTGTGTTTTGTGAGCATTTAAGGGAAATGGAGGGGATGGTGTCAATGTGTTCATGTTTGAGTGTGGTTGTGCTCCTCTCCTTTTTTCTAAGTGAGTTTCCCTCTTTCTTTGGTTGGTTTATTGTCGTGTGAAGGATTATTGGGTTATGCATGAGTAGTGTTTGTTTCTAAGTGTATTTAGATGTCAAATAGTTGAAGGGAGGGGGGGGGGATGCATTCTGCCCGTGCAGGATAGACCCGCACTGGTAGTGCGCGCGCAACCCGCGCGTGCGCGAGTGCTAACCGCGTGCACCCGGCGCACTGTTTGCATGCCCCGTGCCTCACTTGGTATGCGAGCTAAGTGTGTGGTCCGAGTGTTCATGTAATCAAGCCAAACTCATTGCTTTGCTCACCTCTTTCTATGTTATTGTGATGCAGGTATTGTAGATTGAACACACGGTGTTTCGGTTGTTGGTGAGTGGTTCGATCCACCCACTAGAGGAGTTCGTATTATGGCTATACGTGTTTTGTAGTACTTATAAAATTCCATAGTTATATCATATTTTGTTAGAATAATTCATATCTTCGTAAAATACTTGCTAATATTATGGTATAGTTCTATTCTATAGAATACAGAATGATGCATGCTTTGAATACCCTTAGGTGATATTAACTTCAGGTATAGTCATATTTAGCACTGTTGATCCTGATTAATTCATATGATTAATTGATTACTGTCTTGTGGAATGCATGCTAGTCTAGTACTTGTGTTGTTTGACCTTCTTCGACTCACTTGTTCTATGTGAGAGGCTTGGAAGCGTAGAGAACTACATCTTGCATGCACATTCAATTAGTTGCATTCATATATGTGTGTGGTATTCCATGTTAGTATTATTTGTGGTACCTTTCAAAAGAATATGGATGGCTATGTATTGCCAATGTGCAAGATATATAAGTTGACTATTTCCCGTAGGTTAGAACTTGTAAGACTTTTCCATAACTGCAAGACATTCTCACAAGGCCCACGAGTTTTTATAGGTAATTGAAGGGTGCATCAATTTGAAGCTTAGTGATGTTCATCTTCTACAAGCAAATATGGAATGCTAATGTACCTTGTCAAGAGTGTTCATGTGTCTTCACTTTTTGACAAACTTCTCATAAAAGTGAACCGGAATGAGTGGACCAATGATGAGACATGATATGTGAATTGTGTGACATGCATGAGGATATAGAACAGCATTTTATTCCATTGTAAGATTGGTGAGTTTATTATCTCATGAGTTACTTGGCATTGTCATTAGTTAATTTTTAACTTGTTTAGGGAATCCAATTCCATGTGCTTATACTTATTGATAGCTAATGAAATGGGTTCCACTATTATCTTGTGCATATAGTGGAATCATATGATTAATTTAGGAAGTGTGCAATTAATTCTTGAATGCTAGGTACCTTGTATTCTCTTTTGAGATGGAATTTCTCCTGTGTTCTATTGTGCGCATCTTAGACTCATCAAGCCTATCTATAATAGATGAGTATATGACCTTCTGTCAGTCATGCTTTTATATTTTTTGTGTACCTAAGAAAGGTAGTTAACTACATCCATACGATGCGCTCATATGGGAATTCAGGATAATCCCTTTATTATATTGGTGTTCATTAGAAGATAGCTATGACAGTATGCTTGGCCTATTTGTAATAGGCGTGTGGATGACCCGTCTTTAGGATCATGTCTTCTCATTGTTAAGTGCGAGAACTTAATTATTTTTCCCCGCGTCGGAGTGATGCATCTGTATGGGAATTCAAGAGAATTCATTAGCATTGTATTTGCTAGATGATTATAGTTGATCCTTAATGATCATATTGTGAGCGTGGAATGTTTCTCCCCTACCTCGTATCTGCGTTGAAGCTACTTGGCGTTGGAGCTATCCTGGATTCTGCTGCTACATCATAGGAGGCCCAATGTGTATTTCAATACTGGCTTCGTACCTATCTTGGAAGGCTGTCAGGAAGAGGGCTACCCGGAGAGGGCTACCGGAAGGTTAATGGAGTTAGCGAGCTGATTTTCTTTCTAATAGTCCCATGTCACCCTAGGGGTGAAGGTGAGGATGAGATTGGAGTGCTTCCTCCCGTATCGTTGTACATCGAAGCTTCCGAGTGTTGAAGCTACCCTGGATAGTGCCACCACATCATAGGAGGCTCAATGTGTATTTCAATACCTTGTGGCTTCGTACCTATCTTGGAAGGCCACCAGGGAGAGGGCTACCAGATGATGCAAGGCATCGTAACATATTATACATCGATGCAGATAATCTTTGAAGTATTGTACTAGTTTGAGATACTACACATTACTATTAATGAATTAATTGCTTCCCAAGAGTCCTATGAGTTCCCATCCAGGTCAAGGGTGAGGATTAGGTGATGTCATGTCTTCGCGTGACATTTATCTCTGTTGGATTTCTCCCATATCTCTTTTCCTTGGAAGGGAAAATGCCCTGATATTATATTATTATTTGTAGAATTTGGATTCTTGCTACTCACTGAGCTTGTAGCTCACCCATCGTGTGTTATTTTTTTCACCAGGGATTGGGTTAGGGTGGAACTAGAGCATCTCTCTGGCGTGGCTCATGCGTGGAGTGTTCCACCTTTCGGTTGGCGAGTACGAGGTTGTTAGCAATCCTATTTTCTTGTATATGTATTAGTAATCGTGCGTGTTGCACATATGGCTGTATTTGGACTAGACTTGGACTCTCACATGACAGTGTTTGTGTATTCAGGTCTGTAATAATGTTTTTGATTTACATACTTATTTATATTTTATACTTCCGCGTTTTAATTGGCTATCGCTTCCTTGTAGCCCTGTTACCTTATTCGATCCTTGTCAGTTTTTGTGTGATTGGTATGTTCCCGGAGACGGCCGCTGCGGGGCATAACACTTTGTCGGGTTGGATTTTACTCTGGATGCTCCATTGCCTCCCGCAACACTCTCATGGAAAAGGTACCCTTTGCATCAATCAAGCGATTGGGTTTCATCTTATATGAGTCTGGCTAGCACTAATATAGCCTTCGTTGACATCATTGATCTTAATTAGATTTTCTTCTATTGTTGTTATGTTGACCTTTTTTTATATATATTGCACATAACAGAAGCAATGTATGACATTTTTATTTTTTTATAAGTCTCACAAGGACGCATAGGTATTGATTCATTTTGTAAAACCAAAATGATGAAAATGTGTAGAAGCAATACACATGCTACTATAGTGTAACATATAGTGTTCCTATCTTATCAATGTGCTAAATGTAAAGTTCTTATGATGCAAAGTATTGAATATATTACCCATTGTGTATATTGCAGTGTGAGCTTCTTGTATGGCTATGAGTGGTTACGATGTATTTCATTTTATAAGTGACTTGATACACCTTGAGTCATCGTAAGTTGTTCTATTTTATCAGTATCCAATCAACCTGGGGTGTCTACTGTGACCCAAACTATGTCGCATAAAACTTTTTAACTATAATATTTAAAAAGTGTTGAGTGACACACCTTGGATAACAGTGGGTTGTTCGGTTTGACACAAACTCAATCATATTATGGTGTATACTGTGACCTAAAGTGTCGCACAACACTTTTCAACTGCAATATTTAAAAGTGGTGCAACACACCTTTGGTCATAGGAAGTTGTTCAGTGTGACACACACTCAGCCCTACTTGGGTGTCTATTTGTGACCCAAAGTGTCTTGCCCAATATTTTCCAACTGTAATAATTTAAAAATTGCATGACATACTTAGGGTCATGCAGAATTGTTCAATTTGACACAAGCCTAATCAAGTTGTGGTGTCTACTGTGACCCAAGATGTGTCACCCAATACTTTCCACCTATAATATTTTGAAAGTGACACGATACACCTTGTATTAGGGAACATTATTCGGTTTGACATTAACCAAGTCAAACTAAGATGTCTACTATGACCCAATGTGCGGCATACATCACTTTTCAATTACAATATTTAAAAATGACGTAACACATCTTGGGTCACAAAAAATTGTTCAATTTGACACTAACCTAGTCAAATTGGGGCAACTAGTGTGACTCAAGGTGTGCCACCTAGCACTTTCCACCTGCAATATTTTGAAAGTGGAACGACACACTTTGGGTCGCAGAAATTTGTTAAGTTTAGCACTAACCCAGTCAAATTGGGATGTCTACTATAAGCACTGTTCAGATATGTGGTATGTGTGGTAGTATATGCGACCTCATAATGCTAGATGGTCCAATATGCAGGCTAGACCCACATATGTGGTCTTTATGTAAATATGCGGCCGCTTATGTGGTCAAACAAGTTTTTCTTTTTGTTTTTTAAGAGCTCATAAGATTTGTGTATAAACTTTAGAGGTGCCTTTTATTTATTGAATGATAGTCTTTGGATGGTTTTATGTTTTCTTTGGGATGTTATGGTTAGTTTGAAAGCTTTATAGCTTAGTAAGTTTTGGTTTTTTATTATATTTTTTCCTTTCTATTTTTTTAAACATCTGGAATAAGTGCATTTCCCTATCTAATATCAATTACACATTTAATCAAAGATCTAAGTTTATACCTTAGGAAGCTTTGTAGATTTGTACATAAAAATCTAATGTAGACTTATTTGTATCTCTAATTTGTGATCAAAGACTTTTGTTATAAAATATCTACATATTTATCTTATTATCTATTATTGAAAATAATCATATATCTTTTTATTAATATAATATATAAAACTGTATATACTCCCGCATACCACATATATTCTATGCAGTACTCTTGCTACACGTAAATTGCATACCGCATTTCTTAACCCTGATTGTGATCTAAGGTGTGTTGCTCAACACTAACCAATTCACAATAGTTCAATTTTTTCATATCCATTATAAATAACATAAATCCATCACAAATAAATATCATAAGTATCATAGTTGTATAAATGGACTTCAATTTTCATACATCCAAATTGCACTATTCACACATCCACATTAATAATTTTTTTGACAATAAAGTACACATTGTTCAAAAGTCAAAACATAATACATCACTTTACAATTACACATTGTTCAACAACCAAAATATGGAAAGTGGTTAATGGACAAATACACTATAAATAAACAGAGTTCATTTAACTCAATCTCGATGATTGTGTCATTGCTTTGCCCTACTTTGACTAGAGGTTGCATCAGGAAGCGGTGTACTATTCTTGTAGTGATAGACATTTGATATGACTATTTGCGCACTGGAAAGAGTAATACTCTAATCCATATAGGGTTCAAGGTAGATCATAATATATAGATCAACATCGGAAGGTGTGGCCGTTTGCGTTAACTTTCTGTTATGGGTGTTTTGGAAGATCTTGTGACTCACTATTTCTAACCACTCCAAGTACTCTAGAGTCATGTCCCATAGCCTAGACATTGTTTTTCCTAGTGGTTACACTTACAACAACCTCCCACTATTCTACTTGTTCAACGCTACCACTATAACCAACCCTATAACCAGTGACGTTTTGATTTTGTCTTACAGTGCCCCCTCGATGGATTGCTCTTTTGGGGTTCATTTGAATGTGGCCTAACTATCTGAGAACTTCATCTAGTGTGTACAGCTCAAAAATATGGTTGATGTACAAATAACCCTTGAAGAAAGCGTACTCTTCAAGGGGTCTATGGTCTCTCGAGAATTTTTTTGTAACCCGATATGTTGCGACAACGTATTCACTGATTGGCTCGAGGGATCTAGGCATCGTAGGTTGGATCGAGGAATGGTCTCAAGAATGAGAAGTGTTCATAGGTCCACGCCTACAGGACTAAAATTTATCAAGTGTTTAACGTGGATTCAAAAGAAGAATTGCTGAAATAATTAAGCTCAATCAAGGTTGACACACACCTCCTAAAGAATTATATAATTAACCACATATCTGTTTTGCATTCACATGAGATACAATTCCTAATTGTCACTAAAGTCATGCGAGTGCAATCTCCCTCCCACTCGTAGCTCTAGATCTCGCCGATGTTATTCATCAGATTTAGGTATGTTATGTTTACCGTGGTACTAGACTTAATGCTAAACAAAGTACACCACAAGAGGAACAACAAATACCCCCTAACAACACATGAGTTCAATTGCTCGTTGACAATCTAACAATTTATAAGACATGTCCCTCAACCATGCCAATCTTATAGCACTTCCACCATGGACATGCAATTCGTCACTTGACTCACGAGCTAGCACACCAAGACAACCTTTCACCAATTTGGTGGCTTTGGCAATGGTAAGTTAGGTAAATCACATAATTCCTTCTCCATCACTGGAATGCCTATAATTTGGGCCACGTCATCTAGGATGATTGTCATTTCTCCAAAAAGGTTAAATGTATTAGTCTTAGGGTGCCATCTCTCCACTATTGCTATGATTATTAGAACATTTTGAAGCAATATGTTGTCAAAAGCCATAGCCCGTTCAGCTTCACTCTATTATAGAAAGTGACATATTTATTCTTCAACTCCAATTATCGAGTGTTTTGACTTATTGGCGACATCGCAATGATCAATCACCCTACGTAACATAAGAAATCGATAATGATTAGTCATTTAACTAATTATATAACATTTTTTTGGTCAATTGAATGGCATTTTAATGATATATATCTTGTTATTCCACACGCAGTAGACAATATGATGTCTATAATCCACTAATAGTTCATTAGTTTCAAGCCCTCCAAGAAAATGACCACGCACACTATACACATCTATGTCTGACTCTACTACCTGAGCGAATGTAAATTTCTATCCAAAACCTTTTTTTTGAAATGACAAAACATTCATTCCACACTTTAATATATCTAAAACATAAAAACAAGATATGAATAATAACATTAATGATCTAATGATTTAAGAATGAATGATAGTTTACCTAGAATGTGATTTGTGGGGATGACGACATGGCTCCTGATGAATGGCCGGCGGTGTACGGGGATGAAAGAGGAGCGGTGGTGGCTTGGACTAGAAGAGGAAAGAAGCGAGGGAGGGAGGGAGAGAAGAGAGAGAGATCACTGTTTTTTTTTTGGGTGAAATGGGGAGGGGGGGCGTGGGATGAGAAGGGTTGTCCATTGTTTTTTAAATGGTAGTGGGATTAGTTTTATCATAAAGTGAGGGTTGTGAGGAGTTAGTTGGGAGGTGAGCATATAGGTTGGTGGTAATAAACGAGTTCTAAATATTTATCAGGTCAATGATATCATTACCATTCCAAAGGAGTAAATTAATAACATAAAAATTTTCAAGGCATTTATTCATTTATCTTTATATTATCAATCATAACTTTCCAGGCTTACACAACAAGATATTGTTCGATTTGCCTTTAAATGAGCTGACGGCTTTAAAACGCGTCTTCGTGTGTGAGAGTTATGTTCACATATAAGCATATACTATCTCCTTCAATTAGACGATGTGGGACTAAACACCTCACCCTCACACGATGAATCTAAAGAATCTGACAACCATAGAAAGTTTCTTGGATTCTTACATTTTCTTGCCGATCCATACCACAACTATCTGTATGGATTAATTCTAATGTTCCATTACTCCTTATGACATTTCTTTGATAGGTTTTGTGTTTCTTTCCCTTTATGCAGTCCACACATGTCCCAAAATCAGAGAAATCAAGTGAAGGTAGTATACCCTCTTTGACTAATCTTCGGATTCTCTCTTCTGAGACATGACCTAATCTTTTATGCTAAAGCATGAATGATATTTCATTAATTCATCCATGCATAGTGCCAATATTTCTATGCAAGGTTAAAAGGGATTGCTGATAGAAATTATCAAGATGCGGTCTATATAAACCATCCACAAGAATTCCAGAACCAACTAATTGAGAATTATGGAAATAGACAAACCACAATTATTGAAATTAAATGAAAAGCCAACACAGTCCAGTCTAGGAACAGAAATCCAATTTTGGGAGTAACTGGGAATAAAGAAAGTGTTCTCAAGGCCTAAAACAAAACCATTGTCTAAGATCAATCTAAAGGTTCCTCCGGCCTCCACGCGTGAACGCATCCCATTTCCAGATATGATACATCGTTCTCTCTCAATTGGAGTCCTTTGGGATAGAAAACCCTACATATAATTGGCAACATGGATAGTGGCACCAGAATCAATCCACCATGAGTAATTTGGAATAGAAACCATATTCAATTGTTCACATACAAAAGCCAAATTATTACCTTTCTTGGCAAGCCATTTATGATATTTCTGACAGTCCTTCTTCATGTGTCCTTTCTTCTTGCAAAAGAAACACTTTATCACTGGTTTTTTGGCTTGATTCTGAATGAAACCAGAGCTTGAGTTTCCAACTTGGCTCTAAATAGTTGAAGCTTTCTTTGACCTCTTCTTGAAAGAGACACATTTTCCTTTCCCAGTATACTTGTTCTACACATGAGAAGTTAAATTAACATTCTCTATATTTTCTTGCCTTAGCCTCTCTTCCTCTTGCACACACATGGTCAGAAGTTCATTGATTGACCAATCTTCCTTATGTGTGTTGTAGGAAATTTTAAATGGACCATATTGAGGCGGGTAAAGAGTTGAGAACAAAGTGCACCAAGAAGGAATCAGAAATGGTTACTTCAAGTATGTTCAATTGAGCAGCTAGATCTCGCATTTGCATTATTTGTTCACGAATAGCTCTGAATCCTTGATACTTCATGAAGGACAATTTGTTCATTAGGGTGCTGGCCAAAGCTTTATTGGAGCTAACAAATTATTTCTCCACATTTTTCAAATAAGATAGGGCTGTGTCACACTCAGGGGTAGATTCCTGAATGTTCTTTCCTACATGCGCTTTCATCAACAAAAAACATTGATGATTTGAGCGTTCTCATTTTTCATACTTGGCCTTTTCTTCTTGCGTGCTCTCCGCATTGAGGGGATCAGGTTTGTCCTCCCACAACGCAAATATATAATAATTTAGGGTTTCATGTTTGGTATATTTGCTTTTAAAATTAGCACTTCTCTAACTTGTTGCAACTGCAATTGTTGCATGAGCATTTTCTATTATGAAGATTGTTAAGATTCGATTACGCAATCGAATGGGGGATGATTGGATGAATGATTGCTTAGTTACATACATTGAGAGAGATGTATTTGAAACTATTGATAATGAGATCATGTGATGCCCGACAGGCCTAACAGTCCCAAGAGGTCTCTATGCTTGGAATGCCAATCCTTGACATTAGAAACCAAATGCAATCGACTGATGCTTCTAAACAATTACGATATTCAATTCGAGCCACATCTGTTTGCTTAGACAAATCAACTTCAATGTGTTTATTTTGATTCATTAAATCTTGAAACTTTCTCAATGCTATATTATGTGCACTATTGTGATCTCCAACATGAATTTGCGATCTATCCTTTTCCCCTAATATCTAAATCCCTTTGTCACAAAGCAATCACTGCCTCATTGGTTTCCTTTATTAGGTTTAAATAAATAGCAACATCTGCAAAAAGCAGCATCTTTCGATATACTATATTCTAACCAATTATTGTATTCATTAAACCAAGCAAAAATAAATTGACGAGACCGAGTCGTACCCTTTGAAAAAGGAAACTCATAATTACAAGGCTGTCAAGGACTCTTTTGCCAATATGCCCTTTGAAATGTTTTCTGATCATTAACATCGTAATATGAAATCTTTAATCTTATTCCCAGATTAGATATTAGTTTATCTGAATTTAAATCAGCACAAGATTTTTTTTTTGAAGGGCTTTCATATTTTTGAACAATATCATTAGTGGCACCGTCAGACGATGATTGCTTTGAAGTTGAAGATGACATCCTTTTATAAAATCTTTTCATAACTGATTAAAAGTATAAAAAAATTAAGAATTAAATTATTTGAGCAATCAAACAAACAATTTAAATCTTTCCAAGTCTTTACTATAAAAAAAAGACAATAAAGACATTATACATAGACAAACAAAAAATTATGTCAAAGTAGGAAATTTAAAACCAAATTAGTGTTCTAACCTGATTGTGAATGGTTGTATGTTGCATGTTGGTAGATTAAAATGAGAAAAAAAAATTCCAAGTGGATATGTTGACCTAGAGAAATAAAGAGAGATTCAAATAAAAAAATAATAAAAAGTTTAAAATACACATCAAAAACACCAAGGATCGATAAAAAAAACAAGAACAATAAGCATAATAAAAAATCAAACCTTAAAAAATGATGAAATGTTGTGGTCGGCCACTGTGTTTAATCCCTTTTTTTTCAACTTTGTCGTCCATTCAGACTCCAGTCCCTTTTAACTTTTCCCTAAATGTGAAACAACGAAAGCCCTAGTTTTTTTTTTACTTCAACTACTTTTCTATTTTTTTCTGTTTTTATCCTAAGTTTTAAATTACCCTTTATAATTATTAAAACGAAAATGATTGACAGACCCCATTTTTGTAGGCCCCAAGTAAGCACCATATGTATAATTCCTGTTTTATCCTCTTTATGGTTTTTCTCTTTACTCGGTAATTGTTCCTATAATCAAGGAGACAATTATAATTACTCCTTTCCACCTATATAGAACAAGTAATGACATTGACAATAAATGCTTTCCATTTATAATTCAAATTTCTTTTTTGGTTTTTGAATTCATTTCAATTAAATTATTTATACATCCATAATTCATTTCTTTCTTAAACATCATTATTATTTTTAAAAGCATCTAGTAGAAGATTGAATTTTTTTTTGAAGATCTATCAACAATTAATTTGATCTGAACGATTTTGATTATCATTTTAATGTATGTCAATTTAGGTGCGTCTTTTTTTTTTTTTTGGTTATGCAATTGAGATCTAATCATCTGAGTTTTACATATATTTTTTTGTTGAAAATAGTGTTTGATATTAAATTATTTTTTATTGGTACATTCTTTTCTTTTTAAACAATCTCAAGTAAACCATTTTCATCCGTTTAAACATTTTGCCGTGGAGTGAAGTTCATATTAATAGCTATGTGTGTAACATTCGTAAGCCAGTTACATGTTAAACTATTTTAATCATATTATGCAATATTTTTAAAAGTTAGTTACATTTATGAATGTAACTGACTTTTACTATATAAGACAGTGCTTGAAACTGATGCTAAAGTCAATTACATTCACAAATATAACTGATCTTTTTTGCGAACAATTGATCGATTTGGCTATCATTTTCAATGTCTGTCAATTTAGGTTTGACCTTTGTTATTATTTATTCCTGCATTTGTTATAACTTTTTCTTTAATTTGGTGTTTGATATTAAATGTGGCAGTATTTGATCTAGCTTTTGTTTATCATTTTTTCTTTGAATCCGACGTTTGATGTTAAATTTTTTTTTTTTTGAGGATTTATAGCATTTGATATTGTATTGGCGTGTTGTTGTGTAACATTTTAAACTAATTTGAATATTTATGCATTATATTTTGTAAGTCAATTATATTTTTGAAATGTAATTGATGTTTATTTGTCTTATATAATAAAAGTCAGTTACATTCACAAATGTAATTAAACTTTTTGTACAATAAATTACAATCACAAAATGTAACTGAGTAAAAAAATGTGGACTGCGGAGGAAGACTGGAAAGGTAGCCACCTCTCATATGATAGAGGGCGACGAGAGGAATCCAGCGGTAGTAACGCCGGTCGCCGGAAATGAATAGGTTGGCCGGAATGAATTTTTTAAGTGGAGAATGTCTATAAAAATATTGATTAGATATTCTTGGGATGCGTTTTAAGATGTGGAACACATGAATGGAAAAAAAAGTTTGGGTATGATTCAACTAAGGACAGTTTTGTACTTTTTTTTTTTGCACTTTTGTAAAAGTCAACTAGGAAACCAATAACATATTGACACATAATGGGGCCTGTGGATGGAGCCTAAATAATGGGGTCTGTGTAGCAAGACTTTTATTAAAATGTCAGTAGATGCCATCATCCTGACTGGCCTCTTTGTAGATCCACCCCTGATTACAACCACAACCACCATTACCACCAACACAACCATGACCATCACCATAATCACCATCACCTCATCTATGCCACCAGCACCACAATCACCTCCACACTCGTGTCAGATGGAGGAAGGGCCCAGAAGTATGATTAAAATTTATTGAAGTGAAAAAGATTGATGTGGGGTTGCTATTTTTTTATTTTTTAAATAAAAAATGTCATGTGCTTTTTCTGTTTCATTGGGGTGGATTCAATAGACGGTGAAAGGTCATATTAACCTCATAAAGATGCAATCCACTCCACACTTTTGTCTTTTATGGGGTGGGGTTTGCATTTAAAAAAAGGGATGACGAAGAAAGAGGGGGGGGGGGGGGGTGGTTGGGAGGGTGGCCAGTGGCAGAGCCGGCTAAAATGAGATGGAGGGTGGCGTAGATAGTGGTGACGGGAGAGGAAATGGTGGAGGGGATGTAGAAGGTGGTCAGTAATTACTTGTTTATCATTTTGATTATGTAGCTTTATCCAATTTGGAACTTACGAAGAATTTAAATCATTGGTTCAAGGAAGGTGAAGGAAAACAAAAGGTGAATCATGTAACGGTGTTTGAACGTCCTGGTTTGCAAGAGTTTCTAAGGCAAATTAATGAGTTTGCAGATCTTGTGCTATTTACTGCTGGTCTTGAAGGTCTGTGGTCTTCTACGTCTGTTTTTCTTCACCAATCCTCCTGCTAAGCATCACTATGGTATATGTTTTCTCATATTTGTGTAAATCATTTTCTTTTTGTGCTTTCAGGATATGCAAGGTCACTTGTTGATAGAATAGATGCTGAGAATAGATTTATTCTTCGTCTTTATAGACCTGCAACGAGTAGCACGTGAGTTTATTAGTCATTACCTACCTGCATCTACTTATTTATTTTATTGATTTACATCTGCAATGTTGATTACCTCAACTAGGTCCATCTTGAATGTTCCTATTTATAGAGTTTTGCGGTTCTTTTGTTATTTTGAATTGCTATTATTTTTATGGGGATATTAGTCAATATCTTTTGAAAAGAATGGGGATATTAATCAATTATCCTCTAATTTCAAGAATATTATATAATTACAGATTGAAGTCAAAACAATCTTTCCACATAGTTTATCTAGAGTTGGTTGGAGAGAGTTATGGCTTATGTATGGATTGGAAAACTGTCTGACACACTTACTATTTTGCAAGTCAGGGAATATCGGGAACATGTGAAAGATCTATCTTGTCTGTCCAAGGATCTCTGCCGAACTGTGATTGTTGATAAAAATCCATTTAGTTTTCTGCTACAGCCGCTGAATGGAATCCCATGCATTCCATTTTCTGCTGGACAACCATATGATGAACAGGTAACAACAGTTTGCTCATCCATGACTGATTTAATATATTGAGAAACAAAAGAATGTCTTATGTGATAGTACTATGTTGTCATTTCTGATAGTTTTCTGTTCATTTTCAGTTGATTGGTGTACTTCTGCCACTTCTTAAGCACCTCTCTCTCCAGAAGGATGTCAGGCCTGTATTGTATGAAAGCTTTCACATGCCAGAATGGTTTCAAAAACATGGAATCCCTACATCACATTGGACATAAAGATTTGCTTATAATTAGAAGTCATTGTTTACGGAAGCACCTGCATGGACGGATGCATACGTTCTGTAGATACAACAATTTTTTGTATCACTTAATCCATGCAAGTGCTTGTAAATCATTGATCCCCAGGCCTTCTCTTGAAAGGGCCCAGTTTGGCTTGGTGTTTGTTCTACGGCTGCTGTGTCTTTAATATATAGTACATCAAAATTTACATCTCTTTAACAATTAATGTAGCATAGCAAGCTTTCAATCTGCATTTTGTGTAATTGTTTTGTATTATGTCATCAAGAGATGCCTTTTTTGTGTGCTTTTCAGTCAGCACAATGATTTTTTAAGAGGCAAGAGAGACCAAGGTGATGAAATGAATTGCATAAATTATTGTACTTTTAAATATGTGCGTGTGTATTAGGAATGCTGCTAGATCGGCCACAGCCACAACTATCCGATATATAATAAGTTCAAAAAATGTTACACTTAGTTTATTTTATTCGATATTTTCATTTTCTTAAAAAGTACATACATCATCTAAAAAGATACATATTTTTATGAAATGTGAAGTATATATACTTTAATTAATTGAATAATATAATTGATAAAAATGTTAATTTTTTTTAATGAGGTATACACCTCGTCACAATGAGTGGAGAGGGACTGCATTTAGAATGATTGATTGTGACAACGTTCAAAGTCCCCGTTTGGATAGCGGAATTGAGTTATTCTGGATAGATAATTATGCCAATATAGATAACAAATCTACAAAAATAAGAGATTTTATGTTTGGTTGTGTTTTTTTTTATTCTCATTGGAAAAAGTAAGAATAAATGTTGAGTTGTTTGGTTGATAAATAATAAAATATAAATAAAGTGTAAAAAAATTGATTTGACATGTACCCTTTGATGTATAAGAGGTGTTGATAGGTGATTTAATGTGATAAGGTGTAAAAAGTTGATTTAACATGTGGGCCTATGGGAATAGATAAAGTGAGTATAGCTTATCCTAGAGGTTACTTAGAATTGTTATACTCTCTTATACTCGTTTAAACTGGCTTAGTAATACCAAGTTATATCTTGCAAACAAACAACAATTTTCTCTATCTATTCTTATACCACCTTTATACTACGTTTATACTCGTTTATTCCGTTTACCAAAAGAGGGGTAAATGTTTGTGTGTGTCTATATATGTATACGCACATTATACGAGTGCATGTTTTTTTTAGGCAAATGGGAGACTTTGCTACCATAATTTATATATATTGAGTTGAAGTTCAGAGTCCAAAGTCCGAATGGGTGGAAACATACTCATCAATTTGGAATGATCCCCGCTGAATTTAATTTTTGGCAATTTTTATTTGTAATCCCCAAAAAAACAATTTCATGTTTGGTCCCAAGTCAATTTTAATTGTAAAACTGGTCATGAGACCAATTTTGGCAGAGCGCGCCCACGTGGCGCACTGATCGGTCATAACATATGTCACGCGGCGGAAACGCGATTATCAATCACATTTTCGACACGCTAAATCTCCGCACCCGGGCACATGGACATGTTATTTAATCACGTCTCCTTTGTAATCGCGTCTTCAAGGAAGACGTGAATATTAATCATGTCTCTATTAGAGACATGATTCCATTTATATTATGGTTTTTATATTTATTTTGGGACAATCGTCCACCTGTAACGTTGAAAAGATTATCAATATTGAATTATTCAACCATAAAAAATAAAAAAAGTTTGAATTTAATATTAACACATATTTATATATAATAATATGTTTAAAGTTTTACAGACATCCACCATCATCCTAAAAACCGTCTTCATCCCTTCTTTGTCTTCATAGATGCAAGAGGCGCTGAAGAAGAAGGCATATCTGATAGTGCGAAAGACGATTCCATCAAATGAGCTAGTGTTGTAAATCCCACATCTGAATCTCTATGTGTGGGTGAAGTAGAAGCAATACCAGCATATCTACATGTCCGAGTATAGTAGATGGAAAAAAATGGTACAGGCAGTCGCTTATAAAGTGGCAGTGATTGCATGCGGTCCTTATGTGCCTTTTCATGGGCCTCTCGATGTTGTTCATGGTCCTCACATAGGTGATAATGATGTTCATCTACTCCATAGAATGATTGCTCATGTACATCATCATCTCCTAGCCGCACTGCATTGCCAAAAAGTTCCCTAACAATAAATATAGGATCATATTGAACTCCCTATGATTCACACCATTCCCTCTATCTTCATCAGGTTGGGTTGACTGCTGGTCCAGTGATGGAACAAAAGGCCTGGGAATCTGAGATAATTGTAACTGTTGAGGTAAAGCAGTTGTCTGATCACATGCCACAACAGCTATAATGTGTATCAATGTGGGGCGGTTTCAACCAAAAATTGCACACATTTTTTAATGCTCTAATACGCAATTCATTTATCAATGCATTTTTATTTGCCAATAGTTCGCCAAATTAAAGATCAACAAAAGGTGGAGCCAACTTCATGCACTGTGTGGTAGACATTCTCAGCAATAACATGTCATTAACTCTGATGTACGATACATGCGTGGAATGTCATAATATGGGATTAGAATTGCATCCAAACCATATTCCTCCTCAGTGCTGGATCCTTCAACCCAATGATTTTCTTCCTCCACTTCATCCAGATCTTCTCCTTCGTTCCCTTCCACACTTTGTTTGCCTTCTTTTATGAATCAAAGACTTTTATGTGTAAAAAAAATTAGTAAATAATTGTACTAAATCAATGAATGGGAGACCTATATGTGTGCATTTATAGGTACACCATATGTACAAGTATGATGTTCATTGCGTCTGGTAGTTCATCGTCAGTGTTGTTCCAAAAATATCATCTTGAGTGTTGGTACGTACAAAGAAGACGATGGTTCATACGAGTCATGGACTTTGCGTAGCTCTAAGTCGTTTATATTATACGGAAGTTCACCATGTGTCCTTCCTATAATCTCCTCTTTCTCCAACCGCTCTATATAAACTTTTTTTTTTCTACAAAATAAATTTTCTAACCACATTATCAAGTTTTAAGGATTATCTTGTTATATGGAAGTCTGAGTGAAATTTTTGGGAAGATCCAAGAATAAAAATGAGTGAGAGAGGGGTTTTAGGAGAAAATGATGAGAGACTGACAGAGGAAAAAAGGTTGGGTTGTGTGTATTAAGACGTGATTACTAATCATAAGGAGACGTGTCATTTGGAGATGTGATTAAATAACACCTCTCGGTGGAGAGACGTGTCCACCCATGCACGTGTGTCATATGTTATGACCGGTCAACACGCCACATTTTGTAAAATTGACCGGTCAACGCGCATACGTAGGTGCATTGACAAATCAAAATTAACTCCAGAGCCAGTTTTGCAATTAAAATTGGCCTGGAGCCAAACATGAATTTTTTTTTTTGGGTTACAAATGAAAATTACCCTTTAATTTTTTGTGGCCCCAGTCCACTCAGAATCTCTCCATTGTTTCATATGGATACTTTTGCACATTTGAAAATCATTTTCCTATTTATATTTTTGCTCCTTTGAAATCACATGATTTCTGAGCATCAAAACGGTCAATTCTCTTTCTCTTGCCTCCACGACTCTTTCTTCGCATTCTTTTTCATTCTTTTGCTTGCATTCCACATTTCCTCAATGGTTTGGAAGTTTTTTTTTTGTACACAAAGATCTTTAAGAGCTACAAAGTCCCGACATACTAAGACAAACATGTTCATATTGACTAGTAGTACAAAAACTGTTATTACAGTCAAACTTGGCATAGGACCAAAGCCCATGTAACATCCAAGCCCACAAAGGCTTTTCTTACCACTCCTTGCAGCTCAAAACCAGCCCTGTCAGAAAGACGGATGTCATGTACCATTGGAACTAGGGATGTCAACGGGTCGGGTTCAGACCCGACCCGACCCGACCCGGACCCGATTACACGTGTAATATACCTAACCCGATTTGGACTCGACCCGACTTGGACCCGACTCGGTGGACCCGAACATACAATCGGGTCGGGTCCGGGTCCACCCCGCCCCGACCCGTTGGACCCGAGACCCGACTGTTTTATTAGTATATGCTCATATATTACAAGACTATTAGTATTAATTGACCCATAATTTTGTTTCTTATTTATCAAGTTGTAAGTATAAGTTTTAACTCATTTTTGTATCCATAAGTCCATAACCAAACCCATAAATCATAATCCATAACCAACCAAACCCACCCGTTGACAATCCTTATTAGTTTATTAGCTTTTAAATTTGTATAATTAATTGATTTGTTGCATGATTTATGTTCATTGTTTAGGTTAATATTTAGTGTTTATTGTTTTAAATGTTGTTTAAATTAATATGTAGTGTCTATTAACCATATTCAAATAGAATGATAAGGCAAACAAATTCATAAACTCTTTTTTTATATTAACAATATTCGGGTCGGACCGGACCCAGACCGACCCAGGTCCGGATCTGGGTCCACATTTTCAAGGACCCGCAGAGTCTTTGGTTGGACCCGGACCCGTCAAGTCTTGTCACGGGTCGGGTCCGGGTCCACCCCGACCCGGCCCGGACCCGACCCGTTGACAGGCCTAACTAAAACAAGGCCAGTCAGGGACAATGGTTTGAAAGTTGTGGTCAAGGTTTCCACATTATGTTGTGTGATTTACATCTATCAATCTTCTTTCATCAAATTATCAACTCAAGAAAATTACATGACAAAAAAGGTTGGAACATTATCCGCCAGAAAATGTAGTCTACTCAAAATAATATGTTTCATAATTCATGATGGAATCTCAGGAACCCATATATACATATAAAGTAAAGAAAATTGGGAAAATATGTAAAATTCGCTCACCTTAAAGTCAACCAAACCACCTGTGAAAATCCACAAACCATGTTTGAATCGTCCAAAGTGACAGACCTAAGAATGACGGACCTCCAAATTTACTTGATCTTCATGGACCATGATCAATGGAATAATATTGAGATTGTCACAATTCGATATTATTCATGTCCATTCATACACCTTTTGAGATCATTCGAACTTCGTCAGTTCATCGCCTCCCACATGATTTTCAGGTCAAATTCGGGCTCCAATAAAACACATGATTAATAAAATACACAGTAGTGACATATCTATCTTATTATAAATCATTAAAGATATGTTAACCAGGTAATCAAATTAAACAGATAAATGATGGCATGAGGTGCATGTAACATGCACGTGCTAAGGTCATTAATTGCCCCAATATAGTAACTCAAAATGTGTAGAAATAATTTTCCAACCAAACCAACTGCCAAATAGGAAAATAATTTTCACAATTGTGTCGTGTAGCAAAAGTGGAAGAAATTTAAGGGGCTGTTTGGGGGACACTGCGTTTGAAAACTCAGCCCCACCGTCCAAAAGCACTGTTTCCATGCGTTTAAAAAAATGCCTTTCATCACCATCACCCCCTTCAAACACCAATGCTGAATTTTTGTTTGAATCCGCGATAACGGTAAACTGCATTACCTGGCACAAAATCCGCGACACCATGGATCCAAACGGGCCCCAAAACACTATTCTATTGCAACCCCTTATTTCACAGATCAGCCACCACGTTCCTTTGAAGCAGAGATAATTTACATCATCAATATTATCAATTATCAACACAAAATCATCTAAACATTCTATACGAAACTATTATTCATTTATCATACTCTCTGACGTTGATTGGAAAAGTTACAATCAAATGATATAAAACACTGCTACTATAGCTCCTCTGGGCATGTGGTCACCAATCTGTCAAAAGAAGAAAAAAAACATACATCTTGTTTGGCACCATCGCCACAAACGATAGTCCAAGTGTCTGCATATTAATAGATACTTATGATTGTATAATATGAATCCAGTAAGAATAAACAAATAAAAAAAACCCCCACTACTCTACATATTTCAGTATACAGGAGCACATTTTTTTTGTATCAATAACAACTAATATTTTACAGATCTTCCCAGGAAAAAAAAAAGGTAAAGAACACCATCCAGATCCACAAAATCCTCTCCTCAGGGAAAGGGCCCTTACAGACTATATAGTTACATGCCAGTTGATGAAAAGAGCATGATACAACACACATTAAGATACCGGCGACGAGGAAGAAATGGCAAATGTGCATTTGCATTCTTGGGGAGTTGAGAACCAATGGTTAAGATCTCTGTCCAAAGCCTATTGTACAGAAGCAAAATCCGATCCTGCCTAATGGTTAACAATATTACAAAAGCGACGCGAAGGGCACATCAAATCTCATCTGGAGCTAGGTAGGGGCGATTGAGAAAAGGATGAAAGTTGGACCAATAGTATACAAAAATATCATAAACTAGATAAGAACTACTTGCCTCTAACTTGTAGCGCTTGATTCTTGAGTAATCTCTACCACCCCCTCGGCAGCAGAGTTGGTTGTGTCAACAGGTGGAGTTTGTGTGGTTTGGACCTGACTGGGAATTTGAGAATCTGTCACAAGCCCTAGAACCACCAACGTCGACCTAATAGAAGCATAATCAATAAAAATATCAGAAATGGTGAAGCTGGAGTTAGTTTGGATGAAATTTTGAAAGCAGGGCTATAATGAACCTGGGTAGTGATGATCGTAAATTTGGTTGGTCAGCATGCTCCACCAAAGCAGGTTTCAGAGAAGGATTTTTGTGCAATGCATTCTCAAGTTGAGCTGCAGGCAACTGCTCAAACACAAGTAACATACAGAGTATTCATAATCAAATTGCAGTCATTTAGCATTTTCTATTCGGAAGATCAACTGAGATGTCATTTAGAAAAGGGTTACTTAGTACAATTCCCATATTATAGATAAAAACTAGTTTGATTTTATAAGGGTTCTGCTACTCCGGATTAGGTGAAAAAAGTAAAAAACAAACTAAAACAAAAACACGCAAGTTTTACAGTCCCTGTTAGACCACTTGAGTTGTTCACTGGTTTTATAATACAGAACACAACATGTCTTGGGTTAAAGCCCACAGCTTACATAACAAAATAATACAGAGCAGAACAAGACTTCAGAAACTTTGTGATCCTATTGGTCCATCTATGGACCGATTCATCAAATCTCCTTAAGAGGATGTTCCGTTCGACTCCTCTACATGGAACTGTTTTCATCCATTCCTCCAATGAATTTCCCCAATCTATTTTTCAATAAATTTTCAACCCAGGATTTGTAAGAAGAATATGATTGCCTATTGGCCCAAGATCTAGGTCTACCCTAGCTTTTTTTGAGAGAACGATATGAACAATTAAATTAATGAAAGATGCCCCTGACCAAGATGTAGACGAGGGATCTCTGACCAAAAGAAAAGGAAAACTTGATACAATTCCTCATAAATTAAAAGGCCTAAAAAAAGAGAACCCATTTTACTTCAATGATTGACCCATAAGTTACCCATGAAGGTAGAAGGCGTGTTTAACACCCAGGTCTACCCTACCCTTTTTCTGTGCCATCCTTTGAAAACTCGATAGGGATATGGAATTTGAACCCCTGACCCATTTATTGGAGGAAGGATTTATAACTGACTAATCAAGCACGCCATACATCTACACAATCCAACTTACTTGACCTGTCCATGGTAAAGAACATCTCACCACCTAATATGGTCCTATTACTCTATCTCCTGTAGGGATAAGAAGTGACTCTAATACACTAGTTCCCAACCTCATCCTTCCTACTTTTGCTGCACATACAACTCGGATATTATTAGTATCTCTACCATGGACAAACTTGTATTTTTCTCTGAACATCAGACATTTAGATGTATACATATGATGCAGATCTACTACAAAAGACTTCTCAACTACGTTGGCCTATTCATAGAATCACAATTGTTATCTCAAATATAGGGAAGGATTACAGGGAGAAACAGTTGTTTTTCTTGGAATAGTTACTGTTTATTATCTTTCAGTTTTTCTGCTTTTGGGTTTTTTCCCCTCTTTTCTTTTCTTTCTACAGAATGAGATCCCCCATTCCTCATAGAATTCTCTGTTCAACTCAACAGAAATAGTCATGTAGGCCGTTATTTATACATTAGTCTATGCATACAAATACAACACAATTTTAGTCAGAAATGAAAGATCCTCCTCCCTCTTCCTTTAATTTACCACGTATTGAACAAAAAATCCACACCATATAAACTAATGAACCAGCACTTCTTATGTGTTAATTTGGTGAGAGGATCAGACAATTGGAACATATTCATACAGGATCAATTATCTACAGAGCCCCTATCCCCCCCCCAAAAAAAAGATTTAGAGCAAATGTTATCCACTTTTATAGAAAATTGAAATTTAAAAAAGGATAAATGTAAATTTTTAAAAATGAACTATTTAACATTGATTTAGTAATTATTATAATTTAATATCACATGATTTCAAACATCTTCCAGTTTGTGGCATGCTAAATTGTTAAATGCTTACCAGGCTCAAATTTATGAAATTTTCCAATTTAAGAAGTAAACTGATTCGGCCACATTTGGGCATGTAAATATTTTTCCAGGTTTCTCCCAAAATTTACTTTTACATATTTATGAGGAATAACAAGCATTTAACAATATTTCATTTGAAACTGTAAAGAACTCCACCATAATTCAATCAGTTTTAAAGCACCAGTTAAAACTCACTTGAAGCAGCACATTAAATGACTGAGGCTTCGTTTGGAGAGCACACTTCAAGAATCCGACCCATAATTTTGGATATTTCCATATCTGCAGCAAAAAACCCGACATAAAACCACCACCTTAGCGATACAGACATGTTTGAGATATACTAAGACAAAGTTTTCTACCGAGAACCATATTTGATAAATAAAATTTAACTCAATCAAAATACTAGAGAGGCTTGTATTGAACATTCTTCTAAGCTTAATAAGAAACTATCATCAGATGAGGTTTTCAAAGTGTGCATAGCTGCATTACATATTAAAAAATTAAGGTTTACAATCAACATACCTGCTTGCTCACGAGTCGTGAGAGTATCTCCATTACAAAGTCTACCTACAAAATAACAAATAAAGAAACATGAAGAGGCATCATGTAATCAAAATTAAAGGTAAATTAATAAATAGGCTACCGTGTCATTTCAAATAAAAAATGATTAAAACAATCCGGATATTGCAATTCATAGTATACTTATGAGGGAAAAGATGAGAGGCTATGATGATCCTAACTTACCATGCAATAAGCTTGTGGCTTCAATAAAAATGCTTAACGAACTATAGATGAAATCCATTTGATGGTGGATAATGTTTCACATGTAGGAGGGAGAAAAATGATATGAAGGAGAAAAACTGAACAAAACAGAGTGTAGAAAAAAACTTGGCAGAGATGTATTTGGAAAACACCTATAAAATGGGTACCTACAGAGCTCATCATGCAGATTGACTTAAGGTTCTTATGGTATGTTAGTCTAATAGTGTTAGCAAACTCCATCGAAAAATGTAAGTCACTTTGGTCTAGGATCAGTGTTGTGCATGTCTAGTTCTAAGACCCAATTAAGGACTTGAAGATCCTCCAACTTGCATTTCTCCCATAAATTAGTATGTCCTTAGAACTCATTCAGTTTCTATTACATAGTAGCCTTTAAATTAAGAAACACCATCATCCTATTCAGACAATATAAAATATTTTTTTTCATTTTCTACTTTGGCATTTGAATAGCTCAATTATGTGTCTGAACTTTGAACACAGATCACATTATATAAAAAACACGGTCTACATAATTCATTCATTTTGATCAGACATTTGAACCATCTCAAGGCTCATCGAATAATATCATTTTTTAAAAATGGTTCAATAACCATTTAAACTGTGATGATGTTCATACAAACTATAGACCAGATAATTTGAATGGCTCACTGCCTCAATCAGCCTCAAGGAACATTGAATAATCATTCAATTTTTCCAATGGTTTATTGCCTGAATGGATGAATAATTTCAAATGGTACGAATCACTGCAATCGCTAGAATTGCTAGTCTACCCAACTTCTATTCCAGCCATATCCTGTAGGTTGCAATTCCAGTTCTTGTCAATTCCCCAAATCCAAATGAACCCTAAGCCCCTGTTTGGTTCAAGAATAGAGCCCGCAATAAATGGGAAATAGTCGAAATAGCCTCAAAATGGGTGTTTGGAAGACTGGAAGAAATGAGAATCTGTATGCCAAAATTAGCTCGTATAAATTGGTATATGGATTCTAACCACCCTTGGAATTAAGTTATTCTAGGTTATTCAACACAAAAGAATATGTGGCCCACTGTCAAATCAATTGTCATCACCTCTTATACAAATCAACCGTCATCATTTTTTAACCTATTATAAATCTTATCCACAACTTATTCACAATTTATCCAAACAACAAAAAATTTATAATGCGCTTCCCAACGAGAATAATTCAAAACATAATCAAACAAAAAATCATTTTATCCTTATTTATACTAGATAGTCGTAAACCTCATAATAACTTAATTCTCTATCCAAACGGGGGATAAAAGTAGTTTCAAGTGACACACGAGCTTAATGACCAAGTACTATAAAGAAAGGATAAGAGATGCTCAATGACTATTATGATACAATGAGATGGATACAACATTCATTGTTTGTACAATTAGGAAATTTGTAGTAAGCAACCACAGTGCATATTAGAAATTCATATTGAGTCAATATTAGTTAATCTATGTAGATATGTTGATTCTCTGAAAGGATGTGTAAACCCTTTTGCCAATTTGCAGTAGGCAACCACAATGCATATTATAAATGTTTCAAAAAGATACTTGAGAATGGATGGGCAACTGTTACATTGACCATATATATATTTATTACTTTGTACTCTGATTCAACCATATTGAAGTCATTTGTTGGGCCTATTCCCGAAGGCCCAGGGGTTGGGGGCAACGCCCCCCATGGGCTGCAGCCCCCCCCCCCCCCCCCCCCTCACCCCTAAGTCATGGGTATTTTAGTCTTTTTTAGGGTTTGTACATCTTGTATCTTATACCTTTCGGCCTCCATTACTGAATGTAACATTATTCCATTTATTTCTTCTAATCAAACAGTACTTCAACTTGGATAACAATTACGCGATGTATGTAGTGGAGAAAGCTTTAACCTTACTTTTTTCAAATATATATGTAGGAGTAATTGTGTGTGTATTGGTAAATTCCATGACAAAAATAAAATGTCACATGTAAATGATTGAACAAATCTGGAATTCAATCAGTTGAGTGTTGAAGGTTTCAAGAAAATTTCACCTAAATAGTACAACATAGATCCTTCAATTTAAGCCACCATCTCTAGATCCGTGAGTATCCAAAATGCATGACATTTCTCTTAGGTTTGCATCATTGAATGCTGTTACCTTGGGAAAATGGCTTTTACATAGAAATATTTTGAAACAGTTTTTCTGGAATAACCGTCCGGATGCTTTAAAAAATGTTCAAAAGGAATTAGTCTTACAAAAAAAACTTCTTTCAGGGATCTGTGAGCAGTTTCTAATCTCACCAGCTGAATTTTTTAAACAAGTTTTCAATTTTTGAGCATTTTTCATACCATCCGGACACTATGTTGTCTCAAGAAAATTTTATTTCCAATTTTTTTTAGTGGACCCTTGAAACATAAATGGACAGTAAACCATCCAAATGACGTGAAATATGTCCAAACAGTTCTAAAAAATAAGCAAAATCCACATTGAATTGCATAAAAAAGGTTACATTAAAGAATTTTGTGAGAAAAATTTGCCTCTTCAGACTTTTATTTGAGATCAAGATATTACCCTACGTTTAATTCCCATTTTCATTGAAAACCTAGGATCCCCGTGTTTAACCAAAAACCTATTGAGTATTTCTATAGTGGATATTTGATTCGAGGAAATGAAGATAGAGCTGGACTGCATGGACGAGGTGCTCAAATTGCAATTGTTGGAGAGGATCATAGAGAAAGCATTCAAGGGGTTCGAGTATGGAGGTCATGGAGTATGGAAGTTGGAGATGCAGATACTGTGAGCTTAGTTCAGGGTGAACCAGATATTAGTTGACCGATGGCCTTTGGGTTGTAAATTTGTAATCTCATTTTTCTTTAGTAGATTTTGCATGGTTTTTATTTTTTTGTGGTTTTTATGTGAAAATTCTATTATATTTATTGCACATGATATTACTGTGGTGATTGGAATTGCAGAAACTATGTATAAATAGGCTGCGTGCTATTCTGCTAGATATCATTTAAATTTACATCCACAAAATCAAAATTGTAAATCTGGTTGATGACAATTAATTTTTTAATTCAAGGACCCCCTCCTCTTCTATTCCAGGCACTCATCAAAAGAGGAATTTCAATGCATTGTTACTTACTAATGTTGGAAAAGCACTGATTGCTTGTATTACTGTACGCATGAACAAAAGCGGGAGAGGAATCTGCTCAACCTGTATGAAGAAATATGACTCTTGATCAATGATCTTACATTAATGGTAAGGATTGAGAAAGGTCCACAATGTCAAAGTAGCATACCAATTGATTTAATGCTTTCGCAAAAACTGGCTGAGTGAACACTTCCCGTTGTTCAAAACAAGAAGAGCATGCATCCATTACCTAAGATGACATTGTTATCATTACAAAGCACATATTTGCTAATATATAATTACTGAAGATGGGCAATGGAATATATATTCTACATGCCTTCTTCAGAGGTACCCCATCTTTCTCAGAATCTATGCCATGAATAGCAATCAATGCCTCAGCTGGAGTAAGAGCAGAGCTGGAATAAGATGACACCTGAAAAAGAACAATTTATACATAAAGATTTGAAACATAGAAGACAAATGAATACAAGAAATAAAGTCATTCCCTAGAAAGAAAATCTACAGATAACAAATCAAACATGCAGTTGAGCAGCTGATTGTTTGTTATGTTGTGCAACTAAGATGTCTCCTATGAAGAAGAGAATATGAACATATTGGAAATTACTGTAGATGGCAGGGGCCACCTGTAATTAGGAAATGGTGGTCATCACCTAGGTTTAGTTGGAGGAAAAATGATGGAAATGAAGGCCTGTGCCCTGTGGTTTGGTTACTATATCAGGAAGGATAAAAGAAGTCTTTTTTCAGGATCATGCAGAGCATGGAGACATTTTTCCATAACTTAAGACAACTCAATGGTGGACTGTCGATTACAAACTTGAACGTAAGACTGGTGAGGAGATCAACATTATTCTTTCTCAGGGGGGGGCTACTTAGTGTAACCACTCTGGGTTTAGCTTCTTTATTTATTTCATCTTCGTTATTTCTTTTACTTGGAGATCCTTCGTCTCCATTTTGTTCAAGGGGTATGTTTTTCCTTAATGAGAAACTCCTACCTGTCCTTCAAGAAACATTATTCATTCTCTATACTTGTCTCCGTCTAATCAAAAGAACTATTGTGCTTGTATATCATTCTGACACATATTGTTGATGGTTAAGATTCTAAGCACAGAGACATTTTTCCATATCTTAGAGAACTCAATGATTGTCCATGAATTAAGAAACCTGAGGTAGAACGCATGGTGAGAAAATCAATATTTTTCTTCCCTCTACTTGTCTAATCAAATAAAAAAAACTATTATGTTCGCCTAGCATTATGATGCAGACAGTTCAAATTCTCACAATAAAAAAAATCATCAATGCAAGCGTTGATGATTCCTTTGATTCCCTTCATGGAATGTGGGAGGCAGGGACGGACTTGATGCCAAGGAGTGACAGAAGCCACAAAGCCAAAGCCACTCAATCTTTTGTTCCCACCGTTGTTTGGGCATTTTGGCTCACCCGGAATCATGTTGTTTTTCGGGGCACAAGGGTGTACTTTGAAAAGATTTGGGAGATGGTGGTCCACTTCATCAAAGCCTGGGGTACGTCCCTCGTGGGGGCCTCTCGGGTTACTTTCGATAGGGGGAAAATTACTATTGAGTAGCGCCTTGAGTGAGTGATTTGTACATGTGTCGGTAGAATTTTCCTCTACCATGGCCCGGGGAGCCCATAGGGCTGTTGTTTTGTTTTTTTCTTTCCCTCATAACTTCCATTCCGGACATTTGCTCTGATTAATAAAATCATGGCTCATGCCTACCGTGCTTTCGAGAAAAGAAAAAAAGATTCTCACAATTTGTTGCCAAATTAAATGCACAGTGATGGTTAGATAATTAGATGTGTTTCACATTTATACTCATGGATCCAATCATTCATCTCCAGTTGAAATACCATCACACCACAAACAAGGTGCATAATGCTATTGCACAAGGCAGATGAAGGTTTCCAAAATAACGGTTACAAAATTTACAATTTATCAGTACATGGAGAGGTCTACATTTCGCTATTCTAGGAATGCAAATATCGACTGCTTCAAAACTCTTCTTCCATTTACTTATATATATACTACTATATGTTTTTTTTAAATCTAATCCCTTCCACATTAGCATTTATGTTGGATGGACAGGTACAGTTGACACATTCAAGTGCTAATTGAAAGTGTACTCATATCAGCATTGCAAATTCATTAGAACAGTCATGGAGGACAAAGATCTTCTAACAATTTCGAATTGAGAAGTGTATATATATCTTGCAAGCTAGAATTCTAATTATCATGCAATTAGTTGGAATTGAAATCGGTTATAACTGATCCTGGGAATTGGTTAGAATTGGAACACCTGGCTGTTTAAGTGGGAAGTGAAAAGGAGAGATTTGTTGTGACCTGCTGAATTCCATTCTAATATTCAAGGTCAAATCCAGTCAGGTGAATTGGTTCAAATTGACAATTAAAATTTAAATCACACTCAATTCCTCAGACTCAAATGCATCTTAAACAAATTTCAGACGGACATGATGCAGAAAATATTAATTTGATTAAATACATGTGAAAAGCTCTCGAAATTATTCAGACAAGGGAAAAAACATTAATTTATATAAGATATATCAAACATATCAATGCACCGAGTCTCTGAACCATATTCACAAGCATTATGTTTGTCAAAGATAAATGTTTGTCAAAGATGGAAACTGTTGTAGGTAAAATTACCAATAATAGTCGAGCAAGTGCAGCTTGGAATTTATCCAAAGGCAGATTAACAAGTTGTGGGAATATTGGTAAAACCTGAAAAATTTAGATAATTCATTACAACATAGAAGAAATACAAAGATATACAAAGATAAAGAAGTATAATATGAACCATAAAGGACGAAATATTCCAAATAGCTGAACTGACAAACTATACACATTGAGTTTTTGTTTTGTTTTGTTAGTTTCAATTGTTAAGTGCATGAGAGAGAAAGGATGTAATTTGACAAACCTCATCTTTTGATAGAAATGGTAATATTGGGATGAGAAATTCTACATCCTGCAACAAAACAGTAATTTTGAATACAAAACAGAAATTGATGTTTAAGCAGGTGTACAAAATCTCATTAAAGACAAATAGAAGGACAACAAAATTTACCTTTAATTTTGAATTATACAATTTTTTCACAGATAATATTAATTCTGATGAAGGATTTGTCCTATCTGTCTGTGTGTGTAAAACCTGCCTCATACATAGCAGAAATGTGTAAGCACATTTACTCATTTTGTATAAAATATATAAGATTGTGTATTGTATACACCTGCATCAGGAGGCTCTCACTTCCAGTGGGTGGGTCTGAAATAATACCAAAGAGTTCTGGTGAATTTCCTATAGTGCGAACCAAGATTGGCATATGACGATGAACTGCCTGAAACCGATGTATATTAGCCAAAAGGGAAATAAGAAAAAAAATGGCAACAACCTTGGTGTAATTTATCATGCTACGGAAACCACCTGCTTAACATTGCTTGGCATTTTTTGATAGATTTCAAATAGTTGTCGTAGAAGAGAATGCTTCTGTAAAAACATTAAACAATACAGGAAAACCAGTAAAACATCACCGAAATTTTACGAAGAATATTTGGTTGAGAAAGATCAGAGGATATATGTATGTTTGATCTACAAGGAATCAAGACAATTAGGAGTAATCCCACACCTTGGTGCAAAGAGCAAAATACAGTGATGTACACTTTTGTGCCTCTGCAAAGGAAGAGGATGATGTACCCTGATCTTTATCAGATATAGGTTCTTTAGAGGCTTCATTTTCAGTTTTCTGTACTCCAGTAGAAAACGTTTCCACATCAGTATCCTGTTTTGGGGAAAATGCAAAATTGAACACTTTTTGTATTAACAATCCACCAGAGGAAGGAAATTAAAATGAAAATTATGTATCAACCTAAAGATGGATAAACAAGGTAATGAACAAAAACAGAACAATAAAGTGAGGTCAAGGGTAGTTGCTAGAAATGGCAGGAGCAAACAAGTGCAGGATATGGTTACTGAAAAGAAAGGTTAAATATGTCAAATGGCAAAAAAAAAAAAATTAAAATATATAAAAATATCAAATCTTGTCTTGGTGGGATCCAAAGACTGAAAATAGCTCCAAAACAGAGTGACACAATAATTATGATTGACATCAACCATCAATTTGAATTTATTTTAGAATCCTAGTGTATGACAGCTGACAGATAGATTGGGGGTCTGACTTAGAGGATATGATGCTGACTTCAAAACTAGAACATGTCAACCAAAAGCTGGAAAAAACAGCAACTCCTTTGTTTCCTTTGTTTTGAAGAATCTTACTTCACGAGAATCTCTATTCCCTGCAGTAACTCTTCTCCGTTGCCCTCATCAAAGAAGCAGTGCACATGGCAACTCATGAATACTCATTCCGTGATCTTATGCACCAAACATAGCGCAAAAGAATGACAATCCTAAATTAATATATCATCTATCATTGTGGCAGAGCATTAATAATTCATGACAAAACAATTGTTCTTTATGACATTGTCAAAATCTAACTGAAAGCAAGGCATCATGGACTCATTAAAGAGATAAACCTTCTGCAAGGATGTAGCAGATACTTCTGTCTCCAGGCCCTCCAATGTAGGAAAACCATCAACCACTGAGAGCAGCTTTTGGCTGGCAAAGTCCTCAATTTTTTGAGCAATGCACTGTATAGGGTAAAGCTTGTTTGCTACCTGCAACAGCAACGATGATGACAAGTACTTGTGATAGTGTAAAAATGATTTTTATGTTCATAGTGAGAACTAAAGTACGTGAAATTACCAGACGTATTGCCTTCATCCGCACTTCATCATTTTGATGAACAGCACTCTATCCAAGGAAATTAGAGAAACATTAGTCAATTATGATTGGAAGTGAACAAGGGGATGCACAAATACATAATAGCAAGAATAGCACGTCTAATCCCAAAAAACATGAGGTTGATTGTGATAAATCTCAAAAAAGAAATTCTCATGCAAGGACTGAACAACTATAACGGCCAGTTTAAAATTTCTCTGTTGTGTAGGACATAGGAGTAAATAGGTCCTTTCTCAAAAATATTGTTGCGAAATTATAATCACTCAGATCTAAGGTGAGTATTCATATGCTAATCAAATAAGCAATTAAACAAATAACAAATCATGCATAAGAAACAAATAAAAATTACGTGGAAAACCCTTCAGAGAAATTTCACAGGACCATTTCTAGAGAAAACTATCACTAAAATGAACAAGATATAGACCCACAAACCAATGCCACAACTCAGACATGATTCAATTGGAATCCTCTTAGGAATCGGCAATAGGCCAAGCTAGGCCCGGCCTGTGACAAATGGGCTCAATCCTGGCCCAGGTTCACGGGCTTGTGTGGCCAACGGGCCCGAGGCCAAAAAAAGGCTTAGGCCCTACCCACAGGCCGGCCGGGCCGGGCTTCGGGCCACAATCAGGCCTGCAGGCCCTATAAAAAAATGTTGAAAGGGAGGAGGATCCCCCTCCCTCCATAGCAACGGCAGGGGGGGCACCTGCCCCCCTCGCATGGGGGGGGGGGGGGCACGTGGCCCTCCTACTACACTTGCAGAGGGGGGGGCACCCCCCTCCCAATTTCAATTTATTTTTAAATGGGGGGACTTTTTTTATTATTTGAATGGGGGCCCCTTTCTATTTTGAATGGGGGGTGACCTCCCACGGGCCCATGGGCAAGCCCGAATTGGTCCAATCTGGGCTGACCCGTGGGTCTGGCCCAGTCCCGACCCAACTAAAAAACATGTCAAGGCTGTTGACAAGCCCGAGCCAGGCGGGTTGGGCTTTTGAGCCTCGGGCCAAATGATGAACCTTAAATCAACTAGACTCGTTTGTTACTTCCATGCCTTGCATATACTAAACTTCCATGTTTTATTCCACAGGCATTTTCTTTGGTCTGTAGCCAAACCAACTCCATATCCCTTCAAATCGAAGATCACTCATGCTTGAATCCATGAGCACTCACGTGCTGCTTTTATGTTTTCATATGGAGTTGTAACCCATGACAATAATTTCTGACCATAAACTCCAATGGTCCAACCTTTTAATATATATATATATATATATATATATCATTCTTACTTAAGTTCTGAGACCCCAGACCTCCCATCTTCCTTTTCTTTGGCCCTCTAGTCTTTGTTTAGAGGGTGGGATTTGAGCAATACCACTGTTTTAGTATAAGTTCAGGTCTGCTACCACTTTCAAAAAAATGTTGCATCAAATCTACCCTAGAAACAAGTCATCCACTTAAATCCTTCTATAAAAACACTTGATCATAAAAAATAATTAGGGCACCTAAAACACAACAATCATTTAGACTCACTAACCAAGAACCAAAAACATCCAGCCCACCAAACAGCTAAATTAGAACCAATGATCCTGTGGAGAGCATCTATGATAACAAGGATCTGTCATGTTTAGTTTTATTTTCAATTTCAGACGCAGACGGAAAATATGTTATGTGCTGGTATTGCAGGGAAAAAGCAATAAATGACCATAAAGTTATGTGCTGCCAGGACTCAAGTGAGTCAATGTTAGATGTTCAAAAATACATATTTTGATATACCTTTTAGAGTTGTCTTGGACATTTCCCTATGCAATATATCATTTTCTACATACATATTAGGGAATTTTATTTTCAGAGCATGATATGCACAAATAAACTACATTTATACATTTCATATGCATAATTATATTTGTCATGAGATTCTAATATTAATCCAAATTTTATAGGATATGAAGATAAATTTCTACATGCTATTGGAGGAAAAGAACATGTGAATATTCAATTCCTAAAAGTCTACAGCAATTATGGAAAGAATGGATCATCACAATTGCCAAAAGAAGAGAGAATCTCCCTCACAAATAAGCTCCAACAGACAGCCACAAATCAACAAATCTGATTTGTCAAATCAGTCTTAAATCCCTATCAAAATCACTAAAAATCAGCATTAGCCAATCCTCCAAATCCCCACCTAGACAGCTACACAATCCTACCAAAACAGCAAGGATTTTTCAAATCCTGGACAGCTGTCCAGCCTTAAAAGTCCCAGCCAATACAGCCCCTAGAACTCTATAAAATGGGGCTGCAGAGGGAGGACAGCAGAGAGGAGATTCCCAACTGAGCAGAATTTTAGTTTTCCATTTTTCTTGTTCTTTCTTCTTTGTTTTAAGTTTTTCTCTTCAGTTTGTGTTTTCAGTTTGTATTTCTTTGGTATTAGACATAAATGCTATTGTATTTTGTTTATGTTTAATCAATAAAGAGTTCTTCTTTCTTTGATTTTCATGGAATCTTTTTATTATTATTCTACAATATCACCAACCATGGTAGGCTAGAGAATCCTCCTATCAAGGAGAGGATTCCACATTTCCACCCATGAGTATGAGTGATTAGATCTTTTATTTGTGCATCTTATATTATTCTGATTTATGCTTAACAATTATATAGTTTCTTCAACTCAGATTTATCTTGATTATGGGTATTTTAAGATCTTTCATCATTTTACTTAGATGAGACATGATTGATACTTTATAAACCCTATTTTCAAATCGAGTAGAAGTGAACTACCTTCTTTGAAATATTTTGTTGTCATTGGTTGAATATCTTAACTGTCAAGGAAGAGGGTCTTCACTATAAGAACCGTTCTTGATCTAGTAGTTAATGGTGTATCAACTAATGAAATGTTAAAAGAAAACTTTAAATCTATATTCTCCATGTGACCAAGTAAATCTCTTGACTCATGTGAAGTAAGGAAAATATAAGTGCAATAGAAAGATCTAATCAATCATACTTGTGGGGTGGTTTCTAATCCTTGGTGGCTTTTTTTATCGTATCTTGATTCAAATTAGAATTTTATTTTAGCTTTTAAAGTAGCTTCCTTGGATCAATCTTCAAAATTCTTGTTTTAAAATCTTTTTGGGAATTGATATCTTTTACAATTACTTGTTTGCTTCCATAGCCTCCTTGTGGGATCGACCTCTTACTCCCACTTTCTACCAAAAAGAGGTAAGAGAGAGTTATAAATTTCTTTTGTTGGTAAAGGCTAAATCTTAACGACAATTAAATCGAACCAACAAATTGGCGCCGTTGCCGGGGAGGCAAGGTAAGTAACGGTAAAGGTTGAAGGTATCAATTTTTTTTCTTTTCTAAAAAAAAAATTAAAAAAAAAATTAAAAATTAAAAAAAAAATTCTTCTTATTATGCAGGAGGAAAGGATGAACATAAAGCTCAAGACTGGTTGATCCACCTCAGATTTTGGATTTCCGGAGTGAACATACTCCGTAGTAAGTTTTCCTTCAAAAACAAAAAAAACAAAAAAATTCTTGTTTCCATGATTGTGCATTTAGTGTAAACATTTGCATAAATCAATTTAAGGGCAAAACCTATAAAAAAAGATAAGGTCGGGATTTCATCACCTGTCCTTAGCCCAAAACCACCACATTGCATAATTATCCCAAGCCAATCACAATAAAATCAATTAGACATTGGCCCTAGGATTCCTCGAGCTCAATAGGGCGAAGACCACAAAGCGCACCAATTGCGCTCTTTGACCACGTTGATGTCTAGGAAAGCCTTGTCCCTCAAAGGGAGACAATTATCTATGAGGGTGGTACTTAAGCGGGACCGTGCTCAAGAGCATTGTGACCCCACCACTACCTGGGGGCTGACCTGGTCAATTTGGTTTCATAAGACCGAATTGGAGGCTTAGGTGTACTCTTCAAAACAGTTAGGAGCTGTCTAATTAAGGAGAGATTTTGGGAATTTTTCCTAATAGTCTCTGTGCAATTAGAATAAAAATTGAAAGCCCTCAATTAATTTCAAGATAATTGAGCCAAGCTGTTGTGTGGTGTTTTGTGGTTCCTTTGTCTAGCCTTTATTAGGATTTCTCTCTTCCCTTTTAGGGTAGATTGAGTCAGAGTTCATTATTTCTGGTGCATGCACGGTAGAAGATCAAAAAGGAGAGAGTTAGAGCCTTTGGACCCTGAGATTGAGAGAACCCATCTTCTACATAGGCGAGTCCTTACCCAGTCATCACTCTCCACAATGGGTGATCGTGCTAGAACCTTGAATGAGCTATACGCTCCTGCATCTGCCAATCCACCGACCTGCATAGTGTTGCCGGTCAACAATGCAAACCAATTTGAGATTCGGCCGGCAACCATCAATATGCTTCCCAAATTTCATGGGTTCGAAAGTGAGCAACCCTACATCCATTTGAACAAATTCTTGACAATTTGTCAAACGTTCAAAAACCAGAACCTAGATGAGGAAGGTGTCAAGTTGAGATTGTTTCCCATGACATTGGAAGATCATGCAGCTGCATGGCTATATTCCCTCTCCACTGATTCCATTAGAACATGGGAACAACTCTCTAAGAAATTCATGGCAAAATTTTACCCTATGGCAAAAACTGAGAAAATCAAAGATGCCATTAGAACTTTTAGGGGAGAGCTGAAGATGAATTTTCCCAAATTTGGGAAAAATTTTATGATTTGTTAGTCAAATGCCCTCACCATGGTCTTGACAAAGCCCAGTTAGTCCACTTCTTCTACAAGGGACTACCTCCCACACATAGGAACATGATTGAGTCCATGCACAAGGGTAAGTTCATGAATCAGACCCCTGATCAAGCCTATGAGTTCCTTGTAGATTTAGCTGAGAATGCTCAGAATTGGAGTAGCTATGACAATGAAGTTGATGATAGAGGATCTAGAAAATCAGGTATCTATGAAATAAAAGCAGATCCAGATCTTAAAAATGTCATGACCAACTTAGTGGATGGAGTGAACAAACTGAGTAAGAAGTTTGATAATTTTGCAATAAATCAGAACCCACAGAGAGATCCAAACCCCATCATGAAAGTGGAACATGAGCCACATGGCATATGTCTTCTTTGTGATAGTTCAGAGCATCTAGTGGAGTGTTGCCCTAGTTTGCCTACCATCAAGGCCGAGCAGGCAAATTCAATTAATTCATACAATGCCTTTAAGAAGCCCACTCCCAATTCTTTTGGTCCAGTCTACCATCCTGATAATAGGTTCCATCCAAACTTCTCTTATAGACAAAATGAACCTATCCAATATCAGGGTGGTCCACCAGGATATCAAAGAAACTTTTCCAGACCAGGCCCATCACAAGCCCCTCAACAGAACCAACCTTTGGTTCCACCTCAAACTCCTTATGTTGCTCCCACTCCTCCACAACCCTCACATCTGGAAACCATGATGGCTAACATGATGAAGCAACAACAAGAATTCATCCATCAGCAACAACAAACCAATCTGTCCCAAACCCAGACTAATCAAATCCATGCACAAGCAATTGCAAAACTTGAGGTTAGTCTAAGCCAAATAGCCAGTTCTCTAGGGGATAGGAAGAAGGGAGAATTACCTAGTCAGCCAGTGTCTAATCCTAGTAGGCAACAGAGTCAAGGCCCAAGGGGGCAATATCAGGTTAACTCTGATGAAAACTCATCCCATGAAGTCCAGGCTATTACCACCTTAACATATGGCAGGCGAGTGGACAAGAAGGTCCAACTCCCCAAGGAAAAAAGTGAAGAAATCACGGTCCATAAGACCCCTAACCAGGAAGGACAGGAGACCCAAGGGAAGGGAAAAGAAGCCCAAGAAATTGCGGCAAAGCCTGTAGATGTCTACAAACCCAAAGCTCCTTATCCTCTTAGGTTGCAAGAACCCAAGAAGAATTCCCATTTTGATGATATCATGGAAGTATTCAAAAATGTTCAGATCAATATACCTTTCTTAGATGCCATCAAACAGATTCCCTCCTACACAAAATTCTTGAAAGATCTTACCACGGTGAAAAGGAGAACCAATGTTCCTAGGCAAGCTGTGATGGCTGCACAAGCCTCATCTTTCATTCAACAACAAATTGCTCCTAAATACAAGGACCCTGGTTGCCCCACAATTGCAATTAAAATAGGAGAGACTATCGTCCAAAGAGCCCTCCTAGATTTAGGAGCCAGTGTAAATCTGCTACCCTATTCTGTGTACAAGGAGTTAGGTTTGGGGGAATTAAAACCCACTGACATTACCCTTTCTTTAGCAGATAGAACTGTGAAGTATCCAAAGGGAATTGTGGAGGATGTAATTGTCAAGGTGAAAGAATTCTATTACCCTGTGGATTTTGTAGTCCTAGAAACTGAACCAGTGAAAAATCCAGGCAGCCATATCCCTGTGATTCTAGGCAGACCATTTTTAGCCACTTCAGATGCTGTTATCAGATGTCGAAATGGTATAATGACTCTAGCTTTTGGTAACATGACTGTCCAACTGAATGTTTTCCATAGCAGTAACCAACCACCTGAAATGGATGATCTTGAGGAAGTTTGCATGATTGAGAATGTGATTAGCAATTCTTTTGAAGAGTTGAGTTATACTGACCCACTAGAAAGATGTTTGGCCCATTTCGGCCAAGATTTTGATGAAGAAGGTTTGATTAAGGAAGTGAATGCACTTTTAGATTCTGCTCCAATCATGGATACTAGCAAATGGACCACTCGGTTTGAATCATTGCCCATTTCTGAATCTCAGCTAGTATCATCTAGTGTCAAGCCACCTCAGTTAGATCTTAAGGACCTCCCTCAGAATTTGAAATATGCATATTTAGGTGACAACAAGACCCTACCTGTTATGATTGCTTCAAATCTAAAGGAAGATCATGAGGAGAAATTGTTAAATGTCCTGAGGAAGAATCAAGAAGCCATTGGTTGGTCTATAGCTGACATCAAAGGGATTAGCCCATCTGTGGTTCAACATAGGATCCATCTTGTAGAGAATGCAAAAACCTCTAGAGAATCACAAAGGCGACTGAACCCAATCATGAAGGATGTAGTTCGATCTGAGGTTATCAAGCTCCTAGATTCTGGTATTATATACCCCATCTGGGTGAGTCCAGTGCAAGTTGTACCCAAAAAGTCTGGCGTACAGTAGTAAAAAATGATCACAATGAGTTGGTTCCCACTCGAATCCAAACTGGGTGGCGAGTGTGTATCGACTATAGGAAGTTGAATGCCGTAACTAGGAAGGATCATTTCCCTCTACCCTTCATTGACCAAATGCTGGAACGCCTAGCAGGTCATTCTCATTACTGTTTCCTTGATGGTTATTCTGGATATAACCAAGTCCCTATTTCCCGTGAAGATCAGGAAAAGACTACTTTCACCTGTCCCTATGGCACTTTTGCCTATCGTCGTATGCCCTTTGGGTTATGCAACGCACCGGCCACTTTTCAGCGATGTATGATGAGTATTTTTTCGGACATGGTAGAAAAAATTTTGGAAGTCTTCATGGATGACTTCTCAGTTTTTGGTTCTAGCTTTGATGAATGTTTGCACCATCTGACACTTGTTTTAGAGCGTTGCAAGGAAAAGAACTTGGTTCTTAACTGGGCATGGTAGAATCTGGGATTGTTTTGGGACACATTGTATCAAAGAGAGGAATAGAAGTAGATAAAGCCAAGGTCGAATTAATTGCTAAGTTGCCACCTCCCAAAACTGTTAGAGAGGTGAGATCTTTTTTAGGACATGCTGGTTTTTATCGCCGCTTTATAAAGGATTTTAGTAAGATTTCAAAGCCCTTGTGCGATCTCTTAGCTAAGGATGCTCCCTTCAATTTTTCCTCTGCTTGTCTAGCTGCCTTTGAAAGACTCAAATCTGAGTTAACCTCTGCCCCCATCATCCAATCTCCTAATTGGAGTGATGCCTCAGATTATGCCATTGGTGCCGTGTTATGTCAGCGAATAGGGAAGCTTCCCCATGTTATTCACTACGCAAGCAAAACTCTTAATGATGCCCAACTCAATTACTCCACCACTGAAAAAGAGTTATTGGCTGTTGTGTTTGCTCTAGATAAATTTCGTTCCTACCTAATAGGATCCAAGGTCCTTATTTTTTCTGATCATGCTGCACTTAAGTATCTTCTCACAAAGAAAGATGCTAAAGCTCGGCTAATCCGATGGATCCTATTGCTCCAAGAGTTTGATCTAGAAATTCGAGATAAGAAGGGATCTGAAAATGTGGTGGCAGACCATTTGTCAAGATTAATTATTGAGCCATCTACTGAATCTTTACCTATTTTAGAGACCTTCCCTGATGAGCAACTAATGATGATCTCCCATACCCATGTTCCATGGTACGCTGACATTGTCAACTACCTTGTCACGGAACAGATGCCCAGCTCTTGGACCAAGCAAGAGCGATTTCGTTTTCTAGCTCAGGCAAAATGGTATTTTTGGGATGAACCGTACTTGTTCAAATACTGTCCAGATCAAATCATTAGACGGTGCATCCCTGAGTACGATCAAAGGAAGATCCTCTCGTTCTGCCATGATCAGGCTTGTGGGGGTCATTTTAGGGAAAAAGACTGCTGCAAAGGTTTTACAGTGTGGATTCTATTGGCCTACCTTGTTCCGTGATGCACATGAATACTGTAAATCATGTGATCGATGTCAAAGATTAGGAAAGATTTCAAGAAGAAATGAGATGCCCCTAAACCCGATTTTGATTGTGGAACTCTTTGATGTTTGGGGCATCGATTTTATGGGCCCCTTCCCTATGTCCTTTGGGTACCAGTATATTCTTGTAGCTGTTGATTATGTGTCCAAATGGATTGAAGCTATTCCATGTAAAACCAATGATCACAAGGTGGTGGTCCAGTTCCTTAAGGAGTATGTCTTTGCTCGTTTTGGCACCCCTCGTGCTATTATTAGTGACGGGGGAAAACACTTTTGCAATAAGATCTTTGAAGCCTTAATGAGGAAGTACATCATCACTCATAAAGTTGCCACACCTTATCATCCACAGACCAGTGGACAAGTAGAGATCTCCAACAGGGAGATCAAGAAAATCCTTGAGAAAACTGTCAATACTTCTAGAAAGGATTGGTCCATTAGGTTACCAGATGCATTATGGGCATACCGTACAGCCTATAAAACTCCCATAGGAATGTCCCCGTATAGAATTGTTTATGGCAAGGCTTGCCATCTACCTGTCGAATTAGAACACAAAGCATATTGGGCAATCAAACGCCTAAATTTTGATCTCGACAAGGCTGGGGAACATAGGAAATTTCAACTTGATGAGTTGGAAGAGATTAGGAATGATGCGTATAACTGTGCCAAGAGATACAAGGACCGCATGAAGACCATGCATGATGAGATTATCCTTCGTAAGGAATTTTCCCCGGTCAGAAGGTCCTTCTATACAATTCTAGACTACATCTATTCCCTGGGAAATTGAAGTCTCGCTGGACTGGCCCATACACAATTGAAAAAGTTCATCCACATGGGACAATTGAAATCCACAATGCCAAAGATGGTAAAACTTTCAAGTCAATGGACATCGTTTGAAACTATACCTTGAGTATCTAAGCCCAGAAGTTGAGGAGACACGTCTGGAAGATCCTGTGTATCAGGATTGATTACTTTGTATATTATTTCATTTTTAGTTTTAGGGTTAGGACATTCTAGGTTATTTTGCTTGGAATCTGTGTACATATTTGTCATTGCTATGTTTTTGTGCGGATTCACTTAACTATTTTGTCACAGAATAATTACAAAAATTCACATCAAATAAGGTATGCAGTCTCTACCTCCCTTAATTTTTTCTATTTTGTCATTATCATTTTCAAGCATCACATGCATCATTTTGTAATTGTCATTCACATTGAGGACAATGTTAGATTTAGGTTTGGGGTGTAATCAACAATTTTTGATGTGACATTTAAACAAAAAAAAATTGGAAAAGTTCAATCATTGGGATAAGTTTGGCTTGCAAAATCAATTTTCACTTTAGTTGATAATTCTATCCTGTGTCTAAAATTTTTCGCAAATTTCAAGTCTTGAAAAATTTTCAACACTTATAGCCACATGTATGAGGTCTGATGGAAAAGTGAAACCTAAGGGAGAGACCTGGAAGAATCATTAGTGGAGACTTAACCCAGGAGAAATTTGAGTCATTCTATTCTTGGAGGATTTTTACGTAATTCTGAGTTACAAGTTAACTCAAAATTTTCTTGTTTTCGCTTAAAAATGTCGTTTGGTTGATCTCTTTATTCTTATTTTGATCAAAGACTTATGAGCACCATAAAAAATTGAATTACTACACTAGAAACTCCACTGAAATCTTTTCAAGGCATATAATAACCATATGAAACTTAGGAAATGATTTAGGCCATCTTTGCTAACCCATCTATGATGTTCAGCCAACCTATTCTTATACTTATCCACTAGTCAAACCCCTTGAGCCATATAAGTCTTTCTTTGTTCAACCTATTTTTCCAACCTACACTTCACTTAATGAGTGCAACCTTAAATTTTGTTTTGGGAATGAGGAAAGAAGAAGAAAAAAAAATCAATCAATTACTATGAAATTTCATGGAAGGGTTATTACTATTCTTGAAAAAAAAAAAAAAAAAGAGAAAAAAAAAGAGCCGATATTCATCGAAAAAGTATATAAATTCTCAAAGCATTTCAGAATAAAACTTTGTCCAGTTATCAACCCTAGCCCCATTACAACCTATTGAAAAGACCTACTTGATCCTAAATGTAATGTGGTTTAAATGTAGAGAATAGATGAAGAGGACTTATGGTGTTTAATTCAATGTTCTTGAGTCAATGATATTCCATTCCTGAGATCAATTTAATTTTTTTTTTCTTTGATATGGTCCGTCCTTCTATAAAATCTTATATGTGGATTATTTGAATTTGATTCCTTGTCACATATAAGTTGAGAGAAATGGCCCCACTTCTAAGTGATTTCCTTGTTAAGTGTAATATCCAGTGAGTTTTTGAAGTCAATGCGAAATCCATTCTGAAGGTGATCAAAATTAAGTTTTACTTGGAAAAAGAAAGCTACATCCTTGTTGGCCATGCACACACACACTTCAGGACTTCATGGCAAGTGAAAACTTTTAACCTATGGATAGAGTTGTTAACTATGGTAGATTTTTCTCAGAAATTCTTTCCTTGAAAAAAAAAAATTTTTGAATTTTGTGGGTATATTCGCTGCAAACCCTCACGAGACACAACTCGTCCACTAGGGGTGATCTAGGGGTTTAAAGACTTGTTACACATGCTAAGTGCAACCGCGATTCCTGCGAAAGTGAGTAAGGATATTTTTTTAAGTTTTCCTCGAGGACTAGCAAAAAGCCGGTTTGGGGGTATTTGTTAGATGTTCAAAAATACATATTTTGATATACCTTTTAGAGTTGTCTTGGACATTTTCCTATGCAATATATCATTTTCTACATACATATTAGGGAATTTTATTTTCAAAGCATAATATGCACAAATAAACTACATTTATACATTTCATATGCATAATTATATTTGTCATGAAGATTCTAATATTAATCCAAATTTTATAGGATATGAAGATAAATTTCTACATGCTATTGGAGGAAAAGAACATGTGAATATTCAATTCCTAAAAGTCTACAGCAATTATGGAAAGAATGGATCATCACAATTGCCAAAAGAAGAGAGAATCTCCCTCACAAATCAGCTCCAACAGACAGCCACAAATCAACAAATCTGATTTGTCAAATCAGTCTTAAATCCCTATCAAAATCACTAAAAATCAGCATTAGCCAATCCTCCAAATCCCCACCTAGACAGCTACACAATCCTACCAAAACAGCAAGGATTTTTCAAATCCTGGACAGCTGTCCAGCCTTAAAAGTCCCAGCCAATACAGCCCCTAGAACTCTATAAAATGGGGCTGCAGAGGGAGGACAGCAGAGAGGAGATTCCCAACTGAGCAGAATTTTAGTTTTCCATTTTTCTTGTTCTTTCTTCTTTGTTTTAAGTTTTTCTCTTCAGTTTGTGTTTCAGTTTGTATTCTTTGGTATTAGACATAAATGCTATTGTATTTTGTTTATGTTTAATCAATAAAGAGTTCTTCTTTCTTTGATTTTCATGGAATCTTTTTATTATTATTCTACAATATCACCAACCATGGTAGGCTAGAGAATCCTCCCATCAAGGAGAGGATTCCACATTTCCACCCCGTGAGTATGAGTGATTAGATCTTTTATTTGTGCATCTTATATTATTCTGATTTATGCTTAATAATTATATAGTTTCTTCAACTCAGATTTATCCTGATTATGGGTATTTTAAGATCTTTCATCATTTTACTTAGATGAGACATGATTGATACTTTATAAACCCTATTTTCAAATCGAGTAGAAGTGAACTACCTTCTTTGAAATATTTTGTTGTCATTGGTTGAATATCTTAACTGTCAAGGAAGAGGGTCTTCATTATAAGAATCGTTCTTGATCTAGTAGTTAATGGTGTATCAACTAATGAAATGTTAAAAGAAAACTTTAAATCTATATTCTCCATGTGACCGAGTAAAATCTCTGGACTCATGTGAAGTAAGTGAAATATAAGTGCAATAGAAAGATCTAATCAATCATACTTGTGGGGTGTTCTAATCCTTGGTGGCTTTTTTTATCGTATCTTGATTCAAATTAGAATTTTATTTTAGCTTTTAAAGTAGCTTCCTTGGATCAATCTTCAAAATTCTTGTTTTAAAATCTTTTTGGGTATTGATATCTTTTACAATTACTTGTTTGCTTCCATAGCTCCTTGTGGGAACGACCTCTTACTCCCACTTTCTACCGAAAGATGTAAGAGAGTATAAATTTCTTTTATGGTAAAGACTAAATCTAACGACAATTAAATCGAGCAACAGTCAACTTCAGACCAGATAAAAGTAAACTCATGCCTTCACCAGTTGGGGCCAGAGAAGTGGAAAAATCTGAATACTGAGCACAGTTTAATCAGAAAACCAGTGAATCAACAAGCCATAATGTTTGACTAAATATTCTTGCTATAAGATGATAAGTGGATTTCCTTTTGCTTCCTCCATCCGGCAATTAATCCCACAAATCTCAGTCCCTAGAAAGTATTTATAAGGAGATAGGGACTCCTACAATGGAACTGTCTGTTACATTCTCTTTGTACCAATGATCAATTATACAATAATCAGATAAAAATTCAAGCTCGAATAATTTCAACAGCAATTCAAGGTTGTCTCAACATGGAAACTAGTTAACGTAACTAACTGATTATTAGATTAATTCAATCACTGTAGTTAAAGAATAATTCAAATATAGACTCTTTAAAAACACTTTATACAATCATAATGTAATGCTGATAAACTAAACAAACCTTAATTTGATTAAAAAGAAAAGCATCTATGACTTGTCCAGTTATATAACCACTCTAGATACCAATAACAATGGCTCAGACAGTATCCTACTGATAAAAAATTGTTCAAGTGATCTGAATTTTACTGAATAACAAGAAAATGAACTTAAAAGATCCCCCTAAGCTGCTAAATTAGAATGTTCAAGTGACAATGTGAAAATGAATGAAATAATTCAGAAGATGCGTGAATGAAAAATTGAAGGTGTAAATGCTAACCTGTAAAGCAA